>OX382325.1:7265694-8550922 GCA_947507615.1 Hemithea aestivaria | reverse complement strand
TTCCATATGCTAAAATTTATGAATACCGTTTTTGTTATACAATATCGATTGATTGCACTTGGCTTTAGTTTATTTTATAAAGCACGGTGCTTGTTTTTTTATTTTTGCAATAGACTGACTATTTATATATTACATATATTTCACAGCTATTTTGAACTAACTTTTGAGTAAATCGAAAATCTCTTCAGGGTCCACTTGAGTGCCGTTTTTCCTCAGTATAGCTGCCACTGGTAGTTCCATACATGTTGAATCAGGAACACCTACCACACACACTTCGTTCACTCCTGGATGACGCTTGATTATTTCCTCCAGTTGTAGGGGAGCAATCTGGAATGACGAAGAAATTACTGGATATGACAACCTTAGTTCAAGGCTAACGCAGTGGAGCGATCCATAAGATTTTACTGAAAACTGTACTGAAAATGTATGTACTATGATTATGAGGGTCAGCTAGCTTATACAAACGCCGTACGATACTATCGTTAAGAGGATTTATAGTGAGGGAAGCCCGGTCAAGTTTAGGTATATTAGCTGAGCGCGACGCACACCAATGCATCACTTACGCGGCCGAGTAATACAACATGTAGTCGCTTGGAATAAAATGTCTTGATCCTATGCAATGCAAGTTATTTGTTGAAATCATTAAGTCAATATGTAGGTATTAAAAATTTAACCCCCGACGCAAAAACGACGGGGTGTTATAAGTGTTTAACCCCCGACGCAAAAATGACGGGGGGTTATAAGTTTTTAACCCCCGACGCAAAAACGACGGGGTGTTATAAGTTTTTAACCCCCGACGCAAAAACGACGGGGTGTTATACTTATAACACCCCGTCGTTTTTGCGTCAAACACTTGTTTAACCCCCGACGCAAAAACGACAAGGTGTTATAAGTTTGACGTGTCTGTTTGTCTGTCTCTGTGTCTAGGTTATTATATAGTATCAAAGTACTCGTCAATACGAATCAAATGAGCCCAAACTCGATGTAATTGCGTCGTTTAATTACGGAATTCCTATGTCCACCTTTCAGCTCCATCATCAGATCAGCTCCATATCATAATAATATTGCATTGTCATCCGATTCAAATATGCATGCAAAATTTCAGCTCAATCAGAATCCGGGAAGTGGATCAAATTGAACTTGCAAGATTTGATTATAGACAGACAGACAACAGACAGATGTAAGTAAAACAAGTGAAATTTTAAATAAAACTTTTTAAAAACAAGCTTTTATTATTATTACTACCCAGCATCATAAAGTACTTGTCAAGGCGAATCGTTTGAGCCCAAACTCGATGGGGTTGCGTCATTAATTACGGAGATCCTATGGCCATCTTCCAGTTCCATCATCAGATCAGCTCCATGTCAAAATATTGCATTGTCATTTGATTTATACATGCATACAAAATTTCAGCTTAATCGGACACCGGGAAGTGGGTCAAATTAAAGTTGCAAAATTTGATTACAGACAGACAGACGGACAGACAGACAACAGACAGGTGAAAGTAAATAAAAGCTTGTAATAAAACGGACTTTAATATCAGCAAAATAGTACTATAACATTATGTGACCAAAAAAAAAAATTCCGTTATTATTATATAGAGTATCAATTTTTGCGGTCCAACTATAATCGCACTATATGTGTGGGTTAGCGACGAGAATAATTTGGAGCGCGGTGCGATACGTCCACTCTCTGAGAGGGCTCAGGCCCAAGTGAAGCGAGAACCGACGCGGGCCTCGTTTTATAGTGATTTTGAAAAATTCGGCAAAAATATAAATATTACATTTTAAGTAAATTTAAAAATACGATTGGATCAAAAAAATGTTATTATTTAATGGTAACTAATTATTTTGAGTAAATATAAAAGAGTCATGTATAAAAAAAATGTTTTGTAAACAGTAATTTCGTGATAATTTCACATCTTTATGATTTTATTTTAATAAGAAATACCTATAATTCAAACTTTTCCTTAACAAATATACTAGTTTAGGATCTTTTCAGTAATAGTAATTTTTTAGATTCTAATAAAGACATGTATATTTGGATATACCCATGTCCAAACATTGCTTCAGAAGTAAATCTATAAAACCTTTATCCATTTACCTTGACGTAATTTAAAAACGGTCAAAACTAAAAAGGTTTTTCTGAATAAATTGATTAGATTACAAGTTCTTTTAAAAGTTGTGAGTAAAAGTACCGTTCTTAAATAAGTATTTTCAAAATAATCCATGTTTGAAAATCACATATTTGCTCTTGGGTCCGTTACAGGCTCTTAAAAAGATAGGATGTGTCGCTGGGGATGTACTAAGATGACAGTTGTGGAAAACGAACTACATCTCTATACATTTTTAGTGTTTATATTCGTGAGCTAGCGAGTGTGTGGCGTTTATCTAAGCCAATCGTGAAGTTTGTAGTCGTTCTAACTCGACAAATAAAACATAAACTTGAAACAAACAGAAAAGACAAGGCTCAGCTGGCGTTTTAAAACACTGCAACGGATACCATTTTAACATAAATCCTGCGAGTCAAACATAAACACGAACTTTTAAAATATAAAAAAGTAAAACCTACAAAACAAGATGGTTCCGATAATCCATCAAATAGGATATCAAAACGAAATGTTTATGGTTACAGCAGTTTGATGTTAACACACCTTATCCTGAAACATTGCAGATATTGTCTTTATGCTAAACTGGATTATAGACAGCGATGGAATAAGAAAGTTTTTTATAGATGATAATATATTTACTGAGATAGGAACTCTCAAACTATCTAAGAAGTAATCTATCATTATTGTTGGCAATAAGTGTATGTACTTAATACTTATTATAGCTTTATAGCCCAGTCATATTAGGTAAAAAAAGGGGTCAACCTCGGAATGAAAGATAATAAGCTGCAAATTGGTATGAACCTTTGTTTTGTCATTCTAAATGTTGTCTCAAAAGTCACAATCGTTATCGTGTCCGCGTCTCAAGATATTCAAGGTCAAAGGTCACAAAAATCGGTTTTTCGCGAATATCTGGCTTCCTATCGGTTAAATGAGATTTGCATTTATTATAAAAGTTGTAGGCTATAAAATTCCCTACAACTTTTGTTTAAACTTTTTTTTCATACAACCAACCGTTTTGAAGGTAGAGCGCGAGAAGTGCACATCGTACAGTCATATACGGCCTAATGCAAGGTCAAGCGTGAGTTATGGTTATCAGTACGTTATAAAGTCAATTATTTACTTGGAAATTATAATTATTAAACAATGCCTATTATTTATGTACTAACTATTAATTATTTATATTTAATTAAAGTAAGTAACTTGATTATTTATATATAATTATTCATATTTAACTATTTAAGTATAAAATATTATTAATTCTGGATTATATATTTTAGTTTTATTTTAAGTTAACACATTATATATCTTTTCTTTAAAACGCGTAAATTTCTCAATACTTATATACCTGGAAATACTTGTCCCTACCCTATGCCCTTTTCTATTCATTGCCGGGACAGATGTTCTATATAGTATTCAAGGCCACTCTCAAAGAGCATATAAGAGAAGAGACGGCACTTAGAACAAAAAAAATGGTTCAATGTAAATGTATGAAACGGGCAAGAAGATCCAATACCAACATTACGGGCATGATTATCGATTATGACAGTGACAATTAACAACGCCAATGCTGCCAACATTGCTTACGTGGTAGGGTCGTTCCTGCACCGGCTACATATTTTATCGATAATTTGTTCGTATTATAATTTCTCACATTTAGGTTATTACATATTACAGAGTTAAATAATTTAGTCTACGTTTATTAAGTGGGTAAAGTCTATTATATATTAATACTAGACATTTACCCTATTAATAAACGTAGACTAAATTATTTAACTCTGTAATATGTAATAACCTAAATGTGAGAAATTATAATACGAACAAATTATCGATAAAATATGTAGCCGGTGCAGGAACGACCCTACCACGTAAGCAAATAGTTAGTACATAAATAATAGGCATTGTTTAATAATTATAATTTCCAAGTAAATAATTGACTTTATAACGTACTGATAACCATAACTCACGCTTGACCTTGCATTAGGCCGTATATGACTGTACGATGTGCACTTCTCGCGCTCTACCTTCAAAACGGTTGGTTGTATGAAAAAAAAGTTTAAACAAAAGTTGTAGGGAATTTTATAGCCTACAACTTTTATAATAAATGCAAATCTCATTTAACCGATAGGAAGCCAGATATTCGCGAAAAACCGATTTTTGTGACCTTTGACCTTGAATATCTTGAGACGCGGACACGATAACGATTGTGACTTTTGAGACAACATTTAGAATGACAAAACAAAGGTTCATACCAATTTGCAGCTTATTATCTTTCATTCCGAGGTGAAAGCCCTAATATGACTGGGCTATTATACGCTCTATGGCGTTGATATCCGGCGAATTTCTTCCGTCAGTTCGGTTTACTAGCTTTGTATTGCTTTTATGTAGGGGCTTTATTGTAATACTTAGCTCTGACTTTGTACGTATAGATTTTCATATAGGTATTTACAATTATAATATCTTAAAATGTGTTAAAATGGTGGGTTCTACTACATTGTCGCTGCATGCTACATAAAATATGACGTAAGTAATAAAAGTACGTTACTTGCCATAAATATTGAGGGAACAACAAACCACGAGCCTATCAAACGGTGTATCATAATGTTCCTAACGCGAACGTAAAACTTGATAGATCTTGTTTTTACAACGCCGCCGCTCTGCGACTCGACGAGGTATAAAATTCTGCCGCTACGAGATAAAATACCTCGCGTTAATTCATTTCCATTATCCATTCTTTGGCATCATTATTCTATGGTACTCTTTTAATCTAAGTTTATGCTATTCACAGATACAGGCCTTATTATCATGCGATAGGAATCAGGTGCTCCAAATAAACAATGAATTTCAATGCTTTGCCTTGACATTATTTAATTGCAAGGGTTGTTCGTAGATAAGATAACGATCATCCTAATTTCCAAAGGCTTGGAATCGGTGTAGATCCTAGATAGTGCGAAATACTCGGAGTAAGAAGAAATATTTTTTCTGTTGCATATTTATCGTAGCCGAGATAGAGCGCAAGAATGAATCAGAGCGTGAGTAAAATAAGTCTAGCTAACTTCACGGCGAGTGATTTCGCGTCTAAGAATGCTTTTTGTGGAAAACTGTTTCAAGCGAATGTTATCTCTATTTTTTAGTATTCTGCATCTGCCTAGGTTCATTCTGATAACTTCAAGATACTATATACCTACTAGTCTACATTTAATATTTCTCAGAAACCTTTTGGATTTATAATTCACAGCTGCCCACTCTTATTAGCTAAAATTAGGGAATAAATGTTTGATGATTTTTCTTCTATGAAAGTCCTTGTTAATTGAGTTTCGTAGAACAATCAAAGCTAATGAGAAAAAGATTGCATTTTTCTCATTAGAAGACCTTCTACTTTTAGAAACAATGAAAAAATATAGCTAATTACCATAAACCCGAAGTGTTTAATTATAAGTCTTTTTCTTTCTACGAAGTAATAGTAGTCCTGTTCGTCTCGGCAAAATATGTCTCCCGTCTTGATCCAACCGTCGTCAGTTAATATTGTTGCTGTTTCTTCTGGATTATTTAAATAGCCCTGAAAATAAATTAAACTCTATTTTAACCGAATAAGGTTCATGAAAAAATAGCATTACGTATTCTTTATAATAAATCTCGTGTAAGAGGGCGAAGTTTAGATAAATGCTTATAATATACCTACGTAAGAATGTATACGAGGCATATCATATATTATGGGAGTCTCGGGAGTGTTTGCTTCGAGTTTTTAAAGGATGGAATTTCCTGAATATCTTTAATAATGTATAGGTACGATCGTGTAAAGTAAAATTACCTTGAAAAAGTCGTCTCCTTTGATCCACAGTTCACCAGTTTTCAATGGCTTATCTATGATATTGCCATCATCGTCGACAAGCTAAAATCAAAATGTTTTTGTTGTAAACACGCGTAGTAAGAATAAATATATTTCAGAACACCTCGCACACATAACCTTTCCCGCTCACAACTAAAGCAGGTTGATAAATCGCGACAATATTAAAGAATGTCACCATGATAAAATCCTTTTACGTTTATTTATGAACTCGACATCGTTACAATGGACGACCGAGTTTGGTGAACTTAAATTGACCGAGACGCTGTATTCACTTCATTTATTTCGCAAAAGAAGCGCCGGAAAAAATGTCCATTGATATCAATGTCTTTATTTATTAGAGCCGCTTGCTAAGGTCTAAATAAAAGGTACTACCTAATTTACAATACTTCTAATGACTTATATAATATTGTTAAAACTTGTGTATAAAAATATCTTCACTTATCTACGAGGTGGCTCGATGCTGAAAAGTCAGGCCAGATTTAATCTTCTTAGGTTTTAGGTTAACTAAATAAAATAAATTTATTATACAATACTAATGCTAAAACTAATAATAATAAAATTTGGGTAAATTCTCCGTCAAAGGTGGTTGGTGTGGCTATAACCTATATATTTGTTGCGGGTAATACTTTTAACGCGGTGCCTGATGTTAAACGATGCGCCTTTCTATTATAGTCATATTGTTACTTGTTACCTTATAATTTATTAATAACATTAGGTATTAAGAAAATGAATAAATTATTTTTTTACCCTATATTGATATTGATTCAATGGTGTACCCGCTGAATTTTCCGGTGTATCCTTATTGAACTCGAATACTGGTACCATGAGTTCTGTCATTCCATAAACAAGAAATAGGTAAGCCGGGCATTTTTCCTGGAAATATAAGTTATGTATAGTGAAAGCTTTTATATTGAACTACTTTTATACGAACGGGTTACAGATTATCTTTTATTCCCAAAATACGAGTATACCTGTATTTTCGGGCAAGTACCTTTTTTGACGAATCATACCGCTACTAGCTTCATACTAATAAAAGCGTTTTGTTTTGTTAAAGTTGTGTCTTAGTAATATTATAAAATGCAAAAGTATATGTATGTAGATGTGTGTGTGTGTGTGTGTGTGTGTGTTGCTAATTCTTTACGGCCTAAACGACTGAAATGAGCTTACATTTGATATGTAGATTGCTTAGAAAATGGAATAGGCTGGAATAGGCTATTACTTCAGTGGGTGAGGCCGATGAGCACAGGCACGTAAATATTATTCGTAGACCAACTATATAATTATTCAACCTTAACATGTAAAATTTCCACCCATTTTATTATTTAATTTTTTATTCGTAGCCTTTGACTACAATCTCGCGTGATCTTAAGCGACTTGTAGCAACCTAAACCTAGAAGGCGGGATAAATTCCTCCCTGGCTGCACTAACATCATGCCGGAACACGGTCATAATGATCGCTTGACGCCAAGGTTTTGTCCAGTGGGTGGTAACGAGCCACGGCCGAAGCCTACCACCAGTATAGCGAGTGGAAAACACGCACATAACTAATTTTAGTCTCTATAACTCATTATTGCTTTCCAAAATTCAAATCAACTTACTCTAAATTTGTCCAACAACGGCTTCTCTATCAGACTGCCTCCTATGGCAATGTACTTGAACGATGATAAATCACAGCCATGTTCTGCGGCTACTAAGAACTGTCCCAGTAAAAATGGCGTCCACGCGGTAACGTTCGGCTGAAACAATATCAAAACAACCTCAATAATGTGAACAACCGACAATCAACGATAGCATAATTTGATTGCACTATTAATTACATTGATAATGTGTTGCGTGAACGGCAAAGCGAACATTGGCTGTGGTTAAAACGTAAATAGGTAGAGGTTGCTCTTAAATATGTACATTTATTATTATACTTTGTACATTATAAAATAATACCTTCAGTGTAAATAAGTGAAAAAGCTTTTGTGTTAATGAATTGATTGATTCTTGTGCTGTTGTGTTTGTGTTGTGTTGTTGTGTTTGTGTGCTGTGCTAATTATAATTGTAAATCATAACATCTATATTCAGTAACCATGTTTGATACAAATAAAATTACTTTACTTTAGGTACTTTATGTTTTATAATTCCGCATTTTAATACAAGGCCAATTCGTTTATCCTGTAGCGTACGTATTTATATCAAGCGCAAAAACTAGTTCAAGATAAGTTAAACTTGTTCCTTATATCTCTGAGAACGAACTATTTCTAGATTTTACCGGTTTATTCTGTCGCATAAAGAAAAGAATATTTCTCTCTGATCTGGTCTGATGAAGGGACATCCATCCGCATTGACCGCGCCGAACGAATCGAATTTTGAATTCTTTATATGAAATGTCATGAAACCTCGCACACTTGCCGGAGTCCAAATTGGAAGAAGATTTCCTATATAAAAATTCTTTCGGTGCGGTCGATGCGGATAAATGTGCGAGCACCATTAACCCGTAACATATATCCACGGTAGGACAAGGACCTCTCCAATCATACGTCACTCAGATCCGTCTTCTTGTCTTTCCTTACCTTGTATTTATTGATGATGCCAACAACGGAGGCGGGTGTCATGGGCACGGAGGATTGTATCCTGGTGTAACATCGCAGAGGAGCAGAAACGAAGAAGATCAGTGAAGACAGCCACTGCAGCGTCGCCATTGATAAAGATAGCTCGAATTTACTCAAGAACGGGCGCCTGTTTTACAATAGAAAAATAAATATTAATAACATTATATCAGGATAAGTTTTACTATTATTATATCCGCGACACGGGCTTAGTTTTTGTGCGGGTATTATTTACTTGGATCAATAATATATAATTGTCTTAAACAAAGAAGAGTTGCTATCCAGTTCCATGTTGTAAATAAGTGACGGCAAGGGAATAAAAAAGTAAAACATCCATATCTACTCGTATTATTCAACTGATTTTTATTCATGTATATTTATAATATAACATAGGCGATAGGATACGCATTTCTCAAACGTATACCTGTTAACGTATGTACGTTAATATTATCTTAGATAAGATATAATACCTATATTATAATAGATTTATATTAGGATATATATTGACATTAGGTCTCATTAATCATTTTTTTAAATAATGTTAGATTTGCTTACTTCTATCACCATCACCACCACTATCACCACCATTTTTTAACTACAACTTCTTGGGTTAGATCCAAATATTTTTTGATAAGTAAATTTGATTTTTATATGTACTCGTATAATTCATAATTTGAAAATTGCTCGACCAATTTCAATAAAATTTAAATGGGAAGTTACTTGGGAAGTCACCTCTAGTACAAAAAAAATGACGTCTTTGAGTAATCACTGAATTTATTTAATTGTGTCCCTTTCTCGTATTATTAAAGTAGACAAAAAAATTGTACGTAAATGAACAAAATGCGATATTATTTCACATTATTTTTTCTTGTGTACGTAAATGAGCAAACGAGTAAGAAATTAATTTGGAGTTAAGCTACATGGTATACGTTATCCATCTAGCCACAATTTCAATAAATGAACTAAGAAAGCTGATAAATTGAGACTTAACTAACTTTTAAAATAAATAAAAATAAATAATTGGGGTTTATACCAACAGGTCACTCTACTTACACTGCGAGACTAAATCACAATTATTATAAGCTGTGTGACCAACCTATATGTAGTAGTTTCACGTCGCCGAGATTACTACTAGGCCTGCAACATGACCTACCTGACGACTGCCCCACTGACTGACTGATATAATATTATTTCAGACAAAAATGTAGTAGTTACTTACCACCAACTGCAGATAGAATTAAGAAGTGTTCCGAAAGGGATCATCGCTACTTTTGGTAGTCCTGTAGTACCACTGGTTAGCATTAACCACGCAATCACTTTGGCGTGGTCGAACTCAGCTGGCCTGAAATTTTTATTATTATAAGACTATTTATTTTATCCTATAGCTGGGTAAAGGCTACCCTCTATCTATCTGTCACGGTTTTAAGCTATGAAAATTCTATTCATCGCATAGGGTCAAAGATTCCTCCATGGTTATTACGCGAGGCCATTTGGTTGTGGTGACCATTCGGTAAGTTTTGGTCCTTTTTGGTTGTTATTTGTTCCAAATTTTTGCGACATGCGGTTTACACGTACCGGCCTCCATTTTGTTTAAATATTGTATTATTGTTAAAAAAATACGTAGCTTAAATCACATTTCAATCGTTAAATATTTTTTTTTGACTTTCAACTAATATTACTGTTATGACTCAATAATTATTGTACTCAACTTCTGTAGACGCAAGGCTATTTCTGAAGTGAAAATTTACACGTCGAAGTAATAACTTATGTTGGAAGTAATATTTATAATAGAATAGCCATTATTTTCCTTGAGTGTCATTGTTTTTTACGTCTTACATCAAAGTTACTTTACTTACCTAAAATTTATTTCAGTGCCTTTGTGTTGAAGAATGAAAGTTTCTAAATCCAAATCTTTGTCGTCGAACGTGATAATTTCTCCTTGAAGATTGTTTATCATAAATGCCTCCTTAATTTTCTCTACGCACGATTGTTGACATATTACCATTTTCGGTTTAATGTACGGGAATAGAGCTTGAATGTCAACTGCAATTAACATTTTAAAAACTATAACAGTTTTAATTAAGTTCAATTAGTGTTTACCACGAGTCTCTCTTGAAACTTCATAATGTGAACATTGCTTCCATGAAATTAAGTTTTTAACATTTGCTGGCTACATTTTTATGCAAGTGAGCGAGCTAGACGAGGATGAATTTTGCTTGATGTAAAAGAAGGAGTTCTAGCACTCTACTAATAAAGTCGAAATACAAATTTACGTTGTAGTCACCTTTTTTAAAAGAATATTTAGTAATTTCTCCATCTTGTATGAGTGTAAATTTTGTTGAGTAGAAAAAACTTCTTGTATACATTTTATTGTTATTAATATAATTCATTATCAATTAAAATATATAAAACAATATTCATGAAAATATAAAAACAGAAATGAAAAAAAAAACCTATGCGTACTATATTATTAATTAATTATCATTATTTTAAAATTTAAGGCGCACTGAGTTATTATACACAGAGCAGTTTTTTCGAAACTAATGGTAATAATTTAATTACATACCTGGTGGGACGGTAGGGTCGATGGCGCACATAGAGTATCCATTGTAGTGACAGGCGTAGAACGGTATGCACAGATCGAGGTGGTTGAACCCCATCAGGACCACAGTATCTCCAGTTTGGACTCCAGCCTTGTCCATCGCACTCGCGAGCCTCATAGAACGAACCGCAACCGATAAATTCGTCTCACGCGCATCAGTTGCTGCGTCAATCTAGTTGTGATATAATAAAAATTTGTACTTTTCGAAAAAAATACCTCTAAAAATAAAAAGTGAAAAATAGATGCTATTGTGGTTATGCTGTACCTATTTTTTAATTTAACATTACCACAAAAAGAAATAAGACCTGGTTTATTCGTTGGAGCTCTTTCTATCCAATGTAATTGTTTTTTTTATGTATTATAATACGTTAGCCTAGTGTAAAACTACTTTTGCTTATTCTCAGAAAAAAGGTGAAATGTATCCTAAAGAGAAGCTTCACAAGGCAGTTCGCTCAGTTGGCATGTCACAAATTTGCATAGAGCTTCGATCGAGCGGAGTTCAGCCGAGGCAGCAAACGCATAATATCCTATTGAGCATCTACGTCATCGATGGCGCGTTTGCTTCGTATTTGGCCTATCAATGCCTCTTATTGTGAATAATGAACATCGAATAGGTACATGTGTAATCAAATATTGTGTATATTGAAAAAAGAATGAACCGGTTTGATTCATCCAGGACATATAAGTATGGCAAAAGGACAAAATATTATTGAACTTATATAGAGGCGGTTTTTTTTTAATTTAAAGTTTCAAGGACGGTTTTAGTGAATAGGCTAAGTTTGTTATATTGAAAAAAAAAACTACTGTCTAAAATTATAATCGGTTTTAAAAATTTGAACTATTTAAAATAGCCTGTCCGTTGGAGTGTGGTTGGAGTCTAAAAAAATATGAAAATTTGTTATTTTTCGCAATTTTTTTTAGAATTTAAATCAAGTTATATTTTATATTTTTCGATTCCCGCATGGGACAAATGTTTGTGTGATCCACAGATATTTGTTTCTGGTCTGGGTGGCTTTCTGTGTCTATTATAAGTATGTATTTACAAAAAGAAAAGTATATAAGTATTATATCCGTTATCCTAACCACCATAACACAAGCATTAAGTTGCTTAGTTTGGGGTTAGGTGGCGCTGTGTGTAATGTCCTGAAATATTTATTTTATTTATTTATAATAATAGGTATTATAAAAAATTACTTGTTTAAATTATTTTTTAATAAAAAGTGCCAGAGGTGGCGCAAGATAGAGATGCGTGGAGGGATTTGGGGGAAGTCTTTGCCCAGCAGTGGGACAGTATAGACTAGAAGAAAAATAAATTAAATCGTTTAAATTGCTAAATACTGTACTGAATATTTTTTACCCATATAATGGTATAAAAATATTGTATTAAGATCATACGAGTACGAGTTTACGCTTTTCTTTGAACGACAAGGACTCGTATAAATAAATGAATCCATCTAAACACTTTGTATTGTGTTTTGTGTATGTAAAGCTAAAATCGACGGCGAATAAAATCGTGGGGTTTTTCTGATACTCCACGTTATTTAACGTATCTACGTTTGTAATTAAAAATATTTTGTTAATATTATAGGTATAATTTTTTACTAGTTAGAGAAGAGTCAAAAACATTGCATTCAAGGCAGAGAAAATGTTAACAAAGAAAAAATATGATAAATTGATATAAAACCACATCTTCACGTTTAAATAGAATTATAGTATATAACTTAAACCTTTAACAAAAAGGCTACAGTTTAGCTAATAAATCTAGCTAGGCGCAGTTAGTTACCTATTAGATTAATTTTCATTTTTATATAAAAATCTAACTCAGAACACCATATTTTTTGGAAGCTCCGCCTATGTGTTTTGGAAACTCCGCCTATGTGTTCTTTACCTTCTATAAAGATATGACATAAGATTTACGCATTGTTCAAAAAATTTGCAAACTTTAGCTAAGTCACAGTATAAGTACTGAAAACAAATGACCTGGTTAAGGGTGTTGGGGCGCTCCAACAGCCCTTGCAGTACAACATGTCCTATATGACACTTCTCCGGTGATATATTATACTTCTGAGCAGCTTTCAATTTTAACGCGGTTACATGATTTAAAATATAAATTTTGTCAATCATTTTACTCACTTATTAACACTACTAAAGAAATTTCTTAAAAGATTTAAGCAGTATAATAATATAATTTATTAAAGAAACCGCCAACGACCGTTAGAGGATTACTAAAAGGGTGCCTTCGTTAAGGAGACGCATTTATACTTTAATTTTGACTAATAATTATATATCAACTTTATCAATTATATGTATATCAACTTTATTAGATGACAGGGTACACAGGGTATATTAAGCCTAAACTTGTATCTAGTTAGTCTTCCAGCGCTTATTTAATATTGTGTTCCAAGTTAGCCGGTTTTATTATATTAATGCTTATTTTACTTCGTAAACAATCAAACTCAAGTCAAGTCAAATTCACGTTTCTCCTCACCTTTTCTAGTATTTTTCTGTTTTGTAACTTGTCCTTGTATGCAAATATTTATTTTCAATTTGATGACATTTTTTTTTAATTCAACAATATTCTAAGAAGTAACCTAATACTAATGTCCTAATGTCGGGCGGATTTTAAGCCTGTTTTGGGCTATTGCCAATGAAGATTATAATATTGCATGACGACTTTATCGCGTTTTGTTAGATGATCTTTTAGATAAACATTGGTGCTAAATGTCAGTGTGTGATATAGTCGTTGTGAGTGTCCGCAGAAAAAAAAGCATCTGATAGAAATAATAAAACTAAACACAATTTATCTGTCTTCGCCCTCGATAAAACCTTTTTCAAGGTAGAATGTATTCTATTCTATAAAAAATCGGTCAAGTAGAGGTGTAATCTTTATCAAATAGATTATTAGATTTTTTAAATTATTTTAGCCGAAATATCCTTCGTTCTCATAACGTCTTCCACCCTATTTTTAGTTGAGTCCTCGTCCTCGACTCTGCTCTATTGCACCTTTTTCGAGCAAAAAATGGGGTCCTCTAGGTAATTTTTTTAGGGTTCCGTAGCCAAATGGCAAAAAACGGAACCCTTATAGATTCGTCATGTCTGTCCGTCCGTCCGTCCGTCCGTATGTCACAGCCACTTTTTTCCTAAGCTATAAGAACTATGCTGTTGAAACTTGGTAAGTAGATGTATTCGGTGAACCGCATTAAGATTTTTACACAAAACTAGAAAAAAAACAATAAATTTTTGGGGCTCCCCATACATAGAACTGAAACTCAATTTTTTTTTCATCAAACCCATACTTGTGGGGTATCTATGGATAGGTCTTCAAAAATGATATTGAGGTTACTAACTTAATTTTTTTCTAAACTGAATAGTTTCCGCGAGAGATGCTTCCAAAGTGGAAATATGGGTGCCCCCCCTGTAACTTCTAAAATAAAGGAATGATAAATGTACAAATAATATATGATGTACATTACCATGCAAACTACCACCGAAAATTGGTTTGAACGAGATCTAATAATTAGTTTTTTTTAATACGTTATAAATCGTAAACCGCATTTTACCTCTCATTCAATCAATTCAAAAATTACAACGAGCTACAAGAACTTTTATATTATGTAACTTGCTGCTACGGAACCCTTCATGGGCGAGTCCGAATCGCACTTGGCCGCTTTTTTTTCACGTAAACTTCTTTTCTCTTCAAGACTAAAAATATGGGTAATAGTATTCATATAGAGAGACAAATAATAATTAGTTTTGTTCCGATCAAGGTAAATTTTAAGAAAATTATCTTTTATAAAATTTAACTATGAATAGAAATGAATCCGGATTTGATAAATCTAAATCTTCTAAACGCTGACATAATGAAGATTATAATCTGTAATAATAGAATTTGATAAATATTAATTACATGTACGTGATAGTTGATAACGAGTATTAATCATAATAATATTATAATATTATTATGTAAGTACCTTCCTACTTACTTAAAAAAAACTTAATAAAGTAGCATCGCATACAAAAACACGCACAAGTAGTGTCAAAATTTGATTAGATATAAATCTGTAAAGTGACCAATCATACTTGTTATTCTAGTGTAGACCATCTACGAGTTCGTAGACGGTCTACGAAAAAACAACTACGGTTGAAACGGCGGCATAATGAATATTCATGTTATTTTTCGATTTCTTTTTTGACAGAAAATTACAACTTCATGCTTTTTCCCACGAAAATTATATATCTCCTCAGAGATGGTTTTAGTTCCTAACCTATAATTCTCGCGATTCTGTCTGCCTGAGTGTGGCGTTTATCGCCAAGTAATCGCTGTGACTACGTAACGTGACCTGCTAACGCCTGTGAGAGCCCTATGTGGGGTCAGCTTTAAATCCTATAAAACGGCTTTCGTTCCCACTCATTGCACTTATTATCTGTACGTATTATACTAGCGCCTAATCACTACTGTACAAGGGTCAGGCAACAGGAAAATAATAAATTTATTTTAAAATTAATTATCATGATGACATTGTTATTTTAAAATCCAATGTTTTCTTTAATTTTAATCATCAAAGGTTAATTACAATATAAAATATAATTATAATTAGTGGGGGGTTCAATAGAACGAGTTACCCTTATTAGATACGAGAACTACATAATAATACATTTCTAGAGCCAATCACAATTGCTTCTGTGGTCAACCAGTAAGCTGGAGTGTCTGGATTACTACAAAGCCTCCAACATAAAACACACTTTTATGCATCTTATATAAGCGACCTGCAGTTTAACAAAATGGTAGCCTAGGCGATAAAAGTGATAAGAATTGAACCCAGAGTCTTTGGATTAGCCGGGACAAATCAAATGTGAGACTATTGAGCTACGGACGCTATATTATGCTATGCAATATCGATAGTATTATAATATATGTATAGTCCAGCCTTATAAACCGAAGCGATCAGCTTCGGAAATAAACCTAGTAAGCTGAATTTTTGTATATACTGCCTTTCTTTTTATCGTTCTTTTAAGTTGTCTTAAAAGTCCACATTAAATGTCATTTAAAATTTATAGCAAATTGTTTGTTCTACTATGTACATTTTTTATGAAGACGCACATATCATTGGGTCAATAAAATCCAAGGTAATCAGAAAAAAAAACTGTTATAAATCTAGAGTAAGTAGTGATCAAATATTACCAAATACTCGTACCAATCAATTCCAAAACTGGACACTAACTTCATTGGGACTTACGAACGACAGCGTTTCTAAAGGGAATATACTCGTCTTCGGTACATATGTATAGATAGCTAGTATGAACTTAGGCCAAATCTATTAGAGTAACATCGAAGTGTAACCATTTACTTTGCCCAACTCTAAATTGAATGTAGTGGGTTCTGGACGTTAATTAAAACTTAAACATAATTTCATATTGAGTTGCGGTCGAAGTGTACTATGTTCAATAAACAGAACAACGTAAAAGTTTGTTCAACCTGGCTCAAGATAACAAGAAGAGGAGAAACTCATTAAAGTTTTAAGTTCGGGCTCGCAGCAAACGGCTGATCTTATCTCCAGGTTCCCAGCTAATTATCGCGAGTAGGTAAATCACGGTCCCACAAAATTAATGAGAAAAATTAACATCACTGTTGAAATTTGCGCGTCACTCGCGCAAATTGCTCGTCCCACTTCTGATGTGAGTAGGTAGCGTGCGTCATTTTGTGTGATTGAGGTAATGTAGATTGTTTCATTAAGTGGATCTTGAGATTGACATTACCTCTTCGCTGAACTGGCAAATGAATCATGCCTTTAACGTAACAGTAAACATGTTCCGAATATGTTATTAATTACAATTTAATGCAAACAGTCGATCGAGACACAATAAGCATATAAATAATAATATAAGTGTCACCCATTACATTTATATTAAAAGCTCAAAAGGGCCTCTGCGCGTAGGACTTTTTTGGCTCCGTGCACGCCTATAAAAAGGCCCAGGCTTAGCCCGTGTTAAAGAGCGACATACATAATATAATAGAGTAAATGCCACACGCCAATTCATGTTCTCCAAATTACTGCCATATAAAAGCGTGCTCAGAATGCTGGCAGCATGTTGATAGCAATGCTTTTAAAATTTTATATTTATTTAATTTTATGTTAGCAGATAAAACATTGTTCAGCTATGTACCTGCTTATTAGTAATATAATAATTAATTGTAGGTTAACCTTTTCCTATGTTTGTCAGCCCCTCATTATTTCTAACACATTGCATGCAGTGGCACCCTATAGGTGCATGAGCACACATTATGTAGTAATCTATTAGTTTTAAGTACGAATATTTAAGTGTATTCTGTGTTGGGTGTCCTAAATAAAAATAAATAAACACATTTTATCCTGCCTTAGGGCAACTGGTAGAGATTACATTATGTAGCATTAAGTTAGTCCTAGCTATGTGTTGAATAATAAATAAATAATAAACGAGATTATTCTGAAGCTCACTTTAGAGACAGCCCCTACAGACCATTACAATAGCAATATTAACTAGGTTTTAATTACGAATGAAGTCCTACCCAATACTGCGCTGTACTTGTCATCCAGACGAAAGATGAAATAAAAATTATTCGTCTTAAGTCTGCCGAAAACCATGCACGCTGTGTTGGAACACTTAACTTTTAACTCAAAAACCAAGTGAAATTTAAAAAAAAAAAAACAAAAAAAAAAAACTAATTATTATTACCATTCAGCATCAAAGAACTCGTCAAGCTAATCAAATGAGCCCAAAATCGTTGGGGTTGCGTCGTTTGATTACAGAGTTCCTAAGGCCACCTTCGGTTCCATCATCAGATCAGGTCCATGTCATAATAACATTGGCGATTTAAACATGCATGCAAAATATAAGCTCAATCAGATACAAGGAAGTGGGTCAAATTAAACTTGCAAGATTTGATTACAGACAGACAAACAACGCAACGGTCAGATGAAAGTAAATGAAAGTTTGTAATAAAACGACAGTAATTAACAAACAAAGGTTTTAATATACAACTAACAATAACATTGTTTAATAAATTATGTACATTCATATCAACAATTGCACAAAACATGGTATATTCTTATGAGCTTGTAGTTCATAATAACTTTTCTTATTATACTAATATTATGTATATCCTTCTTCTTCCTGCCCTTATCCCACACTAGGTAGGGTCGGCACAACACGTTTTTCTCCTCCATTCTGTTCTATCATCCGTCATATCTGCATCCACTCCCCTATCACGCATATCCTCTTTCACACAGTTCATCCAAACCTTTTTCGGGCGCCCCCTTCCCGTATTAATATTATGTATATTCTTAAAACTAACAATTTTAATACATAATAATTAAAGAGCAATCTTTGTTATTATTACAAGTTATGTTGTATATCTGCGATTTCCAGAAACAGGTACTTTGTTTCTTAATAACTAACATATCAAAGTAATAAATGATAAATTACAAATAAAAATTAAGAATAAATGACAACGACTTTTTAAAAATACAAATTAATTTTAAAACAAATCAACAATCAAATTACGCTCCTAGACACCATCATAAAGTAAAATTATTTTGCGACTATCTTGAGAGGCTTTAAAAACTAAAGTTTGTTTTTAATTTACATTCATCTTTTTATTTTCTTAAAAAAATAGTTCGCCCCTTTCTCTAAATCGACATTTTGTTATTTATATTAAAGCTTCTTGCAATTGAATTATTTATTTCTTTGGTAGGATTTTTGGTGCAGTTACCGCGAGTTCTTTCATTTTTTTTCTTGCAATTTTTCCTGAAGCCGTCTCTGGGAACGATTCTACGAAGAAGAGTCCACCACGCAATTGCTTGATGTCAGGCAGGGATGCTGGAAATTTCAGGTCAATGTTATAAATTCAACCTACTTAAAAATAAAAATACATACATAATTATACAGGGTTATTTTTATGAATTGTTATAATTGTCAACTCGATTTATCTAAAAAATCAAATAACTCGAAAACGGTAAATTATCGCGAAACATCATTATATTATGCTGAAATCATAGCTCAGAGCTGACCTCGATAATAAAGACTTATACACCTATGTACAAAATCACCAATAACATACAAGGTAAAAGAGGTAAAAGTAATATACGTACATTTGAGCATGTCGAAGATATCTTCAGGATCGACGTTGTGTCCCTTCTTTTTGAGGATAGCTGCTATCGGCAACTCCTGACAGATGGGGTCGGGGATACCGACCACACAGACTTCCTCCACTCCTGAATGACGCTTGATCACCTCTTCCATTTGTAGAGGAGGAATCTTAAATGAGAACATAATAATATGAGAAAATGTAAATTGTGGTGTAAGTCGTAGCTGTGCTACGTTAAGAATATTTTCATGATTGTACGAGTGACAATCGAGTACGATTGACGATTTGTTGTTGTTTGTCATTTTAAAAATAGTCACATGTATACAAAAATTTTATTGGAACTGTTGGAGTTGGATTAATTTTACTAGCCTCTCATCACTTGTACTCTTGAAGCTGAGATGGCGGCGTACCGCTGCCCATCGCGTGAACATTGAGTTTCTTACAGGCAGCCCCAGCTAAGTACAAGGACTTAAATAAAGTAATTTACTTATGATTGAGGACAGAGAAGCTTGGCATGTTGGACGATATGGGCTGACAATGATGAATGTACTTGTAATTAAATATAAATATTTCAGATCATTTCACACAGCGTCACCTAACCCCAAGCTGAGCTACTTAATGCTTGTGATATGGTGGTTAGGATAACGGATATGATTACTTGTATACTTTTCTTTTGTAAATACATACTTATAATAGATATTGAAAATCACCCAGACCAGAAACAAATATCTGTGGAGCACACATACATGCGTTCCATGAGGGAATCGAACCCGCAACCATCTGCGTTGCAAGTGTGTAATAACCCACCGAGGTCGTCAAATTCGAATGTTTACTGTACCTTGAATCCAAAGTGTTTGATAATGAGTTTCTTTCTCTCCACAAAGTAATAGTAATCTTGTTCATCTCTATAGAACATGTCTCCCGTCATGAACCAGCCGTCGTCAGTTAATATCGTCGCTGTTTCCTCCGGATTATTCAAATAACCCTGAAAAGAATTTTATCTCATGTTAACGGAGATTCAACATAAAAATAGAATTATTCTGAATTCTAATAAATCTCCAGTAAGTGGGCGAAGTTAAGATAAATGATAATATTATCATGTAAGGAGCATCTCGGGAATATTTGCTCCGAAAAGTTTCTAAAGGAAAACATTTATTCAGGAACATACTGCTATAGATACGAATGTAAATAGGGAACTTTAGCTTATGTTAGAGTCAGTACAAGTGCCTATGTATTTTATGTTTATGATGATTTAACAATAGCCTCCGACTTTGAACGAAAGTTTTTATTTAATACCACTGATCACTGATCTGTCAGTAAATAATATAAAAGGAAAGCGTCACTAACTTACTAATTGATTGACTGACTGTTCGATCTACGCAGGTCAAATCATTAAACAGATTAGTTTTACATTTGTTGCCGAGATCGATATTGTAAGTGTATGTATACATAGTTATCTTCTAATGAAATATTTTCTTGATCATAGCTGGAAGATGAAAAGCTAGACTAATAGATAATAATAATAAGTGTCTAAATGCATGATAACAATATCTGTAGGGAAATATAACAATGTGTTGAATACCTATATAGTTAGAAATTTTTATTTATTTTTATTTTAGCCATTATCGACCCACTGCAGGCCTCCTTTCAATTATATATTATAATTGAAGGTGCAAAATCACATACGTAGTATGTCGTCACAGACGTCGTAACGATCACGACCTCTCTGTCAAGAGCGTGGCGACAAAAAAGAAGGAGTATGAATAATTTGCCTACATATAAATTAATTAACTTTTAGCTTTAATTACCTTGCAAAAGTCGTCTCCCTTTATCCAGAGCTCTCCTGATGTGTACGGCTTGTCGATGATACTGCCATCATCTTCTACTAGCTGAAATACATAACAATATTAAATTAACTGATCATAATATATTGCGGTTTCAGACGCGCCAATATAAGGCGTGGGTTGTTTGAAGGATATTTAGATTTAAGTTTAGCCTAATCTGACTAATATAATAGCTTAGGAAAAAAAGGTTAAAATACACATAAGTAAAATTAAAAGTTAGCAGTTTTAACGTGAAAATCAAATGCATTATTATATTTTTCATTAGGAAGCAAACGTATATGAGAATTTTTCGAAGAAGCGACTATAGCTTAAACTTACTCTAAACTGATATCTATCGCAAGGGTATCCTGTTGACTTCTCCGGCGTATCTTCGTCGAAGTCGAACACGGGTACCATCAGCTCTGTCATTCCATACACTAAGTACAAATACGCTGGGCACTTTTCCTGAAACCAAAACACAATTTACAATTTTCAATAGTGTTACCAATAATTACGTCGAAACAGGGAATGGCAAATTGACCTGCTTCCACTTGCTTACTAAATATGTATTTAATAATATTATATTTAGAGATATAGTTGAAAGTTTGTATGTAACATGTGAGTGTGTATGTTTGTAGCTCATTTACACAAAAATCACTGAACCGATTGTAGATAGCCGGAAAACCGAAAGAATAATTGGCTACTTTACAATTTTTCCACGCTATCGGGACATGACTATATAAATGGTTTGCTATAAAGAATGCGATTTTAAGATTCCGGATTTAATAATTTTTTTCTCATGAATCATTTGTGTCAATTTAAGAGGGCGCGTTTATGTGCACGAAGTGGAGGGTGGTAGATACTAATTTATTATCAAGTAGAACGTGTAGATGCACCTCTTTATGTTTACCTCATTACTATATCCTACCACGCTAATATAATAGGTTCAACGGATGATAATATAATAAATTATTATGAGTAAAATAATTATATAATAGAAGTCAATAGAATTGTTACAAATAATGATAACAGAATATAAATCAAAACCGAGATACCGCTTATCACGTTTTTTAATAATCAAAAATTTTCCAGGGAAGTACCTACGGATAACACATTTTATTAAAAGATTGGTAAGTTGATTGATAAGGGCGTCAAATAAATTCATGTTTTTTATTAACTGTTTTTCCGCTTACCTTTAATTTCATTAGTACTTTTTTCTCTATCGAGCTGCCTCCGATGGCAATATACTTGAATGACGATAGATCACAAGAACCATGTTCTGCAGCAACTAAAAACTGTCCCAGCAAATATGGTGACCAGGCGGTGACATTTGGCTGCGAACAATATGATAATATTAACAATTTAACGCCTAACGATAAATTACCCCTAAAACAGACCAAACTCTACAAGTGGAGTTACTACATTTGCTTTATTATTAGAATCTAATCCCACATAACGCTGAAAATCGCAACCGTGCCGGAGCGGGAACGTGACGTGAGATTGTTTTTTTTTTTTTTTTATAATAGGTTTAATAGGTTTTTTTTGTAATAGGTGACAAACAAGCAGACGGCCCATCTGATGGTGAGTGGCTACCGTCGCCTATGGATACCTGCAATACCAGGGGTACCGCTGGTACGTTGCCTACCTTTCAAGACAACACATCAACACGAGATCTTTCAAGATAACATCTAATAACAATACAAAATAAACATTGCGTATCACAGTGTTTCTTATCGAACTCCTACAAAACGGCTTGACTTTTTTGGCTTTTGTTACATCAGTCAAGGATTGATATACTTAACTAGGTAATTAACAAATCACAGTTGACACACGCTGCATTGCGGCGCCGTACATTGTGTCACCCAAATCTTTATAGTCTTAGTAATCATCTTTTAAAATTTAAATGATAAGTAGTTTTTCTTTTTCCGGCAATACATTATTTCAATATTTCAGAAAAAATGTTAGAGATCATCTTCAGCCTTCAAAAGTCAACTGCTGGGCACAGGCACCTCATCGGTTTTCCTATTATTTTCATTTCCTACCTGTTACTCTTTTGATGTATTCATGTATTTATTTGAGTTTATCCCGATTAGGTCTACTTGTAGGAATATCCCGCGGAAGAAAATGGTAATTTATGGTTAAAGATCTTTATTTCTCAGAAGAATTTTACAATTCACTTATCGAGAAAGTACAGTATTTATCTAAACTAATTAAATAGTGCCGGTAGACGTATGTGAGTAAACAAAAACTAAATACAGCAGTAGTGTAGTAGGTACTTACTATCTTAATTATTTTGCATACAAAATAAACATAAAATAACATTGATGATTAAAATTAACATTAATTAAAAATATATACCTTGTATTTGTTGATGATGCCAACGATGGAGACAGGTGTGATGGGCACGGAGGACTGTAACCTGGTGAAACATCGTAGAGGACCAGCCACGAAGAAGATCAGCGATGACAGCCACTGCAGCGTTGCCATTGCTAATGTTATTTCGAATTTACTCACGAACGGTTTCCTGTGGAAAAATTAAAATAGTTTATGATTATTAAAGCTATTATGTAGCTTCTCCAATTAAAACCATATATTTGTGCTTATATTATTTTACTAAGTTTCAACTGGGTACTTTTCTTTAAATTTTCCCTTCATGATTTATTCATTCATGATGCGAGTATGTTGAATACAAATATTCATTCTTTAACTATGCATTCACTGCCTTCACGCAGATCAGCCATGTCTTTTAAGGCTTTTTTTTATTTCAATTAAACATACCGAACGGTTCCCATTACCATTATTACTATATACGAGTACATTATTTATTCCTATTCCCATTACGTGTTTCCTCTATTTTGTCATGTTTAGTCAAGCCAGGGTTTTAATAAATAAAAGATTATTACAGGATACGTAATCTTGACCACCAATATACATAACAAACAGTGATACATCTCATTGATTTTGTATTATAAACATACATTGAGCGGATTCAGCTCGGCTTCCAATTCATTTAACGTATCGACCACGGTACACGGCGCGCCGCAAACAAACGGTTCTGGGCTATACAACTGGTAATAATATGTTCACTGCGACTCTGTGACGCAGAATACGAGAAGCTATGGACATTCAAATTCACTCGTTGTGTAATAGGCATGACGTCTCGGTCACTGATGGCTTCAGTTAAATAGCTTTTTAAGGGTATCCTACTTTGTGACGATGTTACAAAATGTAAAATAAAGATGTCATTCCTCTTCACGCCTAAACCTAAAATATTTACCCTATATAACTGTAGTGTACTAAATGTGGGTACCATCACTTAGTCATAATTGTAATAAGTAGTAAATGTAGGTAGACGTAAATAATCGTCCATCAGCAAGAGATCTTTTGTATGACGCAGTGTGAATTATACGAGCAACCATAACGAACGTTTATTATTTCTCCGACCCTACGAATATTACATTGGCGAACGAGGATTATAAAAATCGTTTTTATTATGTCGATCGGCAAAATACGTGAATACGACGTGAAGAATGGTACGTGGACGGCATATACGGATCGAGTCGAGATGTACTTCAAGGCGAACAATATCAAGGAAGAACTCAAGCTGCCGACGCTCATCTCGTTGATGGGGGACGAAGCGTACGAGCTTTTGGTCAACCTCTCGAGCCCCAAGAGACCGGCGGAGCTGACGTACGCTGAGGCGAGCGTTTTATTGCAAAATCATTTGCAGCCGACGCCGTCCGTACTCGCGGAAAGATACCGGTTCCGACAGAGAAGGCAGGTGACATCTGAAAACGTAAGTGATTACGTAGCGGAGTTAAAGAAGTTGGCGAGACATTGTGCGTTCGGCGAGTCGCTCGGGGACAATCTACGGGATCAGTTCGTCTGCGGCATAAAAAGTGACATCATAAGGCAGCGACTTTTCGCCGAAGACAAGTTAGATTTCATCGGGGCGGTGAAATTAGCGACGGCACTGGAAGCGGCGGAGCGGGATGCGGCCGCGGTCGAGGCACGGGCCGTGCCGGAGGCGGAGTCGGTGCACGCGCTGCGGTTCGGCGCGCGCGCGCCGGCTCGGGGGCGCCGCGGACAACAAGATGGCGGCGGTCGCGGTGCGGCCGCGCCGGGATTGCAGCGGGCTGGCGCCGGACAGAACAACTGCAAGGGCTGCGGAGGCACGGGACACGGCTACGGGGAGTGTAGATTCCGTGATTATGTGTGCAGCAGGTGCAAGCGTACGGGACACCTGCGGCGCGTATGCGGAGCGTGGACCGCGCCGGGGCAGAGCCGCGGGACACCACGGCAAGGTACCGGGAGCGGCGGGATGCACTACGGCGGCGCCGAACTCGACGCGGAGGACTGGGACGTCGAGCAAGAGGAGGATCACATCGACCTCCATCAGTTAAATTTAAGAAATTATAAGGCGGTGAGTTTGCCAATTTCTGTAAATGACATAACTATCCCGATGGAAATCGACACGGGCACGGCGATTTCTTGCATCAGCAAGGATACCTACGACATATACTACTCGAACGTGCCTATGTCGCCCTGTCAGCTATCAATCAAATTTTATGACGGGTCTCACATTCGGCCCCTGGGGGTCATAAAACCCACCGTGAAGTACGAAGACAGAGCTAAGAAGCTGGACCTGTTCGTCATCGACGGAGGAACGACCGCTCTTCTGGGTAGACAGTGGCTCTCGGAATTACAAATAAACATTCCGGCCTTCGGGTGCCACCACAGTATTGTAAATAAAGATAAGGAGATAACCGTTTTGCTAAACAGGTATAAGGAGTTGTTCGACGGGAGCCTGGGCAGGTTCACGGGGTGCGAGGCTCGGCTGCGGGTGCGGGAGGGCGCGGTGCCGGTGTACCACCGCGCGCGGCCCATGGCGTTCTCTCAGCGCGCGCGTGTCGACGCCGAGCTGGACGCCATGCTGCGCGCCGGTGTCATCGAGCCCGTCGACTGCTCCGACTGGGCCTCGCCGCTCGTGCCCGTCAACAAGGCGGACGGATCGCTCCGGGTTTGTGTAGACTATAAGGCGACTTTGAATCCTGTGCTTGTGGTCGATCGTTATCCTCTACCCAAAATTGACGATGTACTTGTGGCGTTAAACGGGGCTAAATACTTTAGTAAAATAGATTTATCGCAATCGTACAATCAGATCGTTCTCGACGAGTCCAAGAAATACACAGTTATTAACACTCACAGGGGTCTATTCCGTTACAATCGGTTGGTATTCGGCCTGTCCTCGAGTCCAGGTATATTTCAAAGAATTATGACAAATCTATTGCAGGGTATACCTAACGTGGCCGTGTTTATCGATGACGTCATAATCGGTGGCGAAACACGGCAAGAACATTTAAAAGCGTTGAATAAAGTGTTCGAACGAATGCTCGCGAACGGGTTACGATTGAGAGAGAATAAGTGTGTATTTCTGGTCCCGGAAGTATCATATTTAGGCTACATTCTATCGGAAAATGGGATCAGGGTGGATCCTTCTAAAATTGAGGCAATTGTAAAAATTCCAAGACCCCAAAATGTACCGGAACTACGGTCGTTCTTGGGGTTGGCTAATTTCTTCGCTAAGTTTATTAGGAATTTTAGTCAGATATTAGTTCCGCTATACAATTTACTCAGGAAGGGGGTAGATTGGCGGTGGTCACAAGAATGTGAGGGGGCGTTCCAGGAGATAAAGAAATTATTAATCAGCCCGAAGGTTTTAGCGCATTATAATCCTAACATGTCTCTCATCCTGACGTGTGACGCGAGTCCGACAGGGGTCGGGGGCGTGATCTCGCAGCCGTGCGGCCCGGCCGGCGCCGAGCGACCTGTCGCGTTCGTCTCGCGCACACTCACTGCAGCCGAGAAAAATTATTCTCAAATTCACAGGGAGGCCTTAGCGATAGTATTTTGCATGAAAAAGTTCCATCAGTATCTTTACGGCAGAGAATTTACCCTTCGTACAGACCACAAACCGTTGGTGTCCATTTTCGGCCCGAACAATGGAATCCCCACTATGACGGCCAGTCGCATGCAACGGTGGGCGATAATCTTATCAGCTTACACTTATAACATAGAATATGTAAGAACGAATGATAACTCTGCGGACGGGCTGTCTAGGTTACCGCTGCACGATAAGAAACCGGTTCCGCCGACGTTGCCGGAACAAACATACCTACATTTCGCTCAGGAAGCGTTATTGTTAGATCATAATGAATTAAAAACATGTTCAAGCCGGGATCCTATTCTAGGAAAAGTTTTAGGGTTCATACGGGACGGTTGGCCGGCAGAGTGCGACATTGCGGCTATGCGACCATATTTTAATAGGCGACGCGACGTGAACTTTATGAAGAATTAGGTTGTGTCATGTGGGGTCACAGGGTTGTCATACCAGAGCAATGCAAAACAAAGGTGTTAAGGATGATACACGAACCCCACATGGGCATAGTAAAATCAAAGGTTCTCGCGCGAAGCTATGTATGGTGGGCCGGCGTCGACGAGGCGGTGGAGGCCATGTGCCGCGAGTGCGGCGTGTGCGCGGCGCAGGCGGACGCGCCGCCGCGATACGCGCCGCGTCCCTGGCCCTGGCCCCATCGTCCCTGGTCTAGGTTACACTTAGATTTCCTAGGGCCAATTTTTGGCAAAACTTACCTAGTAGTTATAGATGCTATGTCAAAATGGTTAGAAATATTTCAGGTCCCGAGTACGGCGGCCAATTGGAGCATAGGGAAACTGACGGAGTTGTGGAGCCGTTGGGGGCTCCCCAAGCAGATAGTGACAGATAACGGGCCGCCGTTCACCGGGGGGGAGTTCGGTTCGTTCATTAAGAATTTAGGTATCGAACACATATTCACGGCACCGTACCATCCGGCCTCCAATGGTGCCGCCGAGAACGCCGTAAAAACTTTAAAACGGGTAATAAAAAAAGCTGATTTTCAAAAACAAGACGTGACGAACGCCTTGCATACCTTCTTATTATACTATAGGAACACGGAACACTCGTCTACCGGAGAGAGTCCGGCGATGGCAATGTTAGGTAGGCGATTACGTACTAAGCTAGACGTGCTGAAGCCGGACAGGGAGACGCGGGCGAGCCGCGTGCAACAGCGGCAGGTGCAGGAGGCGGGCGGCGCGCACAGGACCCTCTGCGAGGGAGACAACGTCTGGTACCGGCAGTATTTAAAGGGTGAGAAGTGGTTACCTGGTAAGGTAGAAAGTAAGCTCGGTCCGTCTAATTTTAAGGTTATCGCTGAGGGGGGGGACGTACAAGTACATCGCCACATTGACCAACTCAGGCACAGGAGGAGAAGCTCCTTGGTCTGCCCTAATCCTGATCGATCCTTCCCACAGATAGACGCATCAGAAACCTTAAAAGAGGGCGAAGTGAGTGAGACGTCTACAAGCTCAGAACTTCAGCCAAACACACCACAGCAGTCGGAGCAGTCACGGTCCGGGGGTAGCTCACCTTTCACAAGCGCGCCTCAATCCCCAGAGTCTGCCCAGGAAACCGTCACCGATATAGTACAGCACGACCGCCCATTTAGGAAGTGCAGGTTAAATAACCCAAACTATAAAGTATAATATCTGGCTACTCTCTAACTTAGTATAAGAAAGTAAAACTGTAATATTATGTTATCTTAATTATTTATATTTACTAAAGTCTCACTCGTGTCACGCGCATATATAGAATCTATATTATGTAATTAACTGTAGTCATAATGCATTACTCGCAGATCATGTAACAGATTGTATCGTCCTTGTCATATTATTATTGTATAAATATAATATTAGTTTTTGAAATAAGTGTGGAGGAATGTAGTGTACTAAATGTGGGTACCATCACTTAGTCATAATTGTAATAAGTAGTAAATGTAGGTAGACGTAAATAATCGTCCATCAGCAAGAGATCTTTTGTATGACGCAGTGTGAATTATACGAGCAACCATAACGAACGTTTATTATTTCTCCGACCCTACAAATATTACAATAACTTACAAGATCCTGGAATTCTGGAATAACACTAGAAGTCCATAATTCTATTCACCGTGTAAATTGCTGGTAGTATTTAAAACTAGTATATACATATTATAGTTTTATAGTACCTACATATACAACTATTATAAAATATTATGTTTTATAATACCTTGTAGCATTTATTTTTTATTTTTATCCTTAATCAAAACTCTCTTGCTTGTTTATATTATGAAACAATGTCTTTCGAAATGAGACCCTCGCGTCGTTAGTGATGTCCGTATTTTTTTTAAGACTCAATCAACATTACGAAACCATTGGAGCTAATTATCTGGATAACTTGATACTTTAGGACATTTTTTCTTTGTCCTTGAGTCTCCAAATAAGTTTATATAGAGGTAGATTTTATTATATAACGCGCGTTTGAGAAAAAATAGTACATCAAATCTATGTACAGCAGTATTCATATTATCTAACGCCTTTATACCTATATAGTATTATATTTGAATGTACCTAGTCTGTGTTTTATAAATAGGCGCTATAAATTATATACCAATATCAAATGGGTGCGCGCAATTTTATAATAATAAAGGTACGTACCACCAGTTGCAAATAGAACTAAGGAGAGTTCCAAAGGGAATCATGGCCACTTTCGGTATGCCTGTTGTGCCGCTGGTCAGCATTAGCCATGCTATGATTTTTGCATGGTCAAATTCAGCAGGCCTGTAAATCATTCAACACTTTAGCTATAAAAAATATTCGTTAATGTTAATGTTGTATATTTTTGGGTACTTCTTACGTAATTATATAATTGTTAGTGTTAATAATGAAATTATTCCAAAAATATGATAAATTTTTACGTGGCACAGAACAGTGTGGATAATCTTGTTACAATACTTGTTACAGGAGGCCAAACCCATTTTTGGTTTCTCGCACCAGCCCAACCCTTAGTAAAAATACTCGTGCCTTATAATAATTTTATATTTTCGTTAGAAATGTGCCATCGGAAGCTTACAAAATGCTTTCAGAGAGATTGTTTTGCGAATGCTTATTTCCAAGATATTATTCCTTTGCTGCTTCTAAAAATGGTTTCGCGTTGATCCTTGAATAAAATTGTACAAAAAAAAAACAAAATTACTTACCTAAAGTTAATTTCAGTGCCTTTGTGTTGACGAATGAAGGTTTCTAAATCCGAGTCTTTGTCGTCGAACGTGATTATTTCTCCTTGCAGATTGTTTATCATAAATGCCTCTTTAATTTTCTCTACGCATGATTGTTGACAAATCACCATTTTTGGTTTAATATATGGAAACAGAGCTTGAAGTTCAACTGCAACAATATTTTACAAATTAATTACATAACTAAAACATGCATTGTTTAGTTACTAAATGAAAATGTTCTTTAAAGGTGTTCTATAAATATAAATGTACCTTAAATACATATATGTATCAAAGTCTATTTTGTTAATTATCTATAATATGGTACCGATCTGATATGAGCCATTGCTCTTGTCTTATAAACTATGACTGGCTTATGATCGCGGCTTTGGCCGCGTGGAGACATTCTTCCCGAAGGTATACGTTGTAAAATCTATCCGTGTTCCAAATTTCAACTCAACCTCACTCACCGTTCAGCGGTTTAGGGTGTGCGTTGATAGATCAGTCAGTCAGTCATTCAATCAGTCACTTTTTCCTTTTATATATTTAGAAGAAGATTGCTTAGTAAATCTTTTGAAGACTTTTCCCTTTAAGTCGTTCATTTAGTATGACGAGATTCAACAACAAATATCTTAGTGTGACAAGCGCAGTGCAGTTCAGCACATAATTATGTACCTATTTCAAAACACTGGCACCGTGTCTGATACGAGTATTTGCACGTCTTGATCATAATTCAATCTTAGATTATATAATTTATATTATTTAATATTTGATAATGTACCTACCTACATACATTATCAAATCTCAAAAAGACGAGAGTTTCTAATCTAATACATATATCAGTCATTGAATGACGTCGTAATGCGAGTATTATATTTTTAAATAATAGGTACTAATTTTATTCAAATCAAATAATCATGTTTCATCATGTATTTTTTTTTTGTGGAATATATATTTGATCTACATTTAACTTAACAAGGTGATAAGTAATTTTCTTGAACGAATCATGTCCGATAACGCGTATTTTTTTAATGAAATTTAATCCGATTATCCCGGTCGGTGATTGGTGACGCATGTAATCCATAATACAATCTGTAATTAGCTCTGATAATTCAAGCAGATGGTACCAAGATAAATAAAATTATTTTTATGTGATAAACGGAAATTTGAGAGCATTCGTTTTTTTTCTACGAAACAAGCCATTAACTTATAACAAAGACTTTAAAAACATAAAACTACAAAAAAGAATTTAGGATTAGAGCTCATGCACGTAATGACAAAGAAAACAAGCTCAAATAATAGAGGTAGTATAGAGGATTTTGTGGTTTCGTTAAGAAGTTGAAACTATCAAAGCACTAGCGTAAACTTTTTACAAAAATCTACTTATAATTAATTCATCTTGATTCATCAGGTACGTTATTACAATTACAAATACATACGTTTTAATATAATAAATTTGAAATACAAGAGGGTTTTTATAAAAGAAATAATTGCACGGGTATTTATTTCTTTTATAAATAAATTGCTATATAATCTAAATATATCTGTATTAAGATTGCCCTTTAATCCACTCATATCATGTATTCAAGTGATGTGATGACTACCTACAAGTCTTTGAAACTACGAATACAAAGAGAATTCATTTCAAGATCGCATATATAATATGAGCAAAGTCTGTGTAATGAATGTAGGTATGTGCATACATAATACGATAATAATATATTGTATGCGAGTCCATTTCAATAAAGCATCTGGCATGTTTTGTACTGCATAAAAAACAATTTACATTTTCGCAATATTATCTGTTTTAGTTTAGAGTCGCTCCAATCGGAATGGTGCCAGCAAAATGCAGTTTACAAAACCACTTCGGAGAAGCACCACACTTGGCTGGCTCCAGTGACTATTACATCGCGCGTTGCACTTTGCTTTATTTACTCTTTGCTTTTATATATTTGTCTGGCATAAGCAAATCAAGAACTTTGGCGAGTTTTATTACTTTAGTACCCGAACAACAGAATTATTTTTATATAACTACATGCGATAACAATAAAAGATAATTGGGATTGAAACTTCAATAAAACAGGTTACTTTATACTGTCAGGGTAAAGTAACAATCACAGTTATAAGTAACCTGGCCAACCTATATGTTACATTTTCAGGTTGTTAAAAGGAATGCAGCATGACCTTATTACTGCCTCTTACAAATTTCCGGAGTCAGCCGGGACTTCCTTGCATTGTGAAACACGATAGCGTCCAGGCTAAAATGTACCGATTTAATTAACATTACCTAAGTCGACCCATTAGAGAACTAATATTGCATAAATGTTATTATATTAAGTTAGGCAACACTGCGCTGAGTTTGTCATCCCAAGACGTACCTAAGATGTTTCATAACTCCAGTAATCAAACATAAACATATAATTTAAAGGACATGACAGCTTTATTAATAAGGTACAAAACTAAATACAAAAGATCACAATCAAAACTTTAAATTAGTTGTCATCATTTGCACAAGGTTAACGAACACTTTTAACACGTAAAGAGATCATTATCACGAATTAAAACACTTTTACTAGAACAATATAGATAAGAAATTCAGAGCGCAGCCATCTTGACATGAGTTTGCGTGAGATTCAGAAATTATAAAATAACTCACATGGCTACCCATGTATTTTGCATTAGATTTTCGGAAATATCCACAACACTTATTGCGCCATATTAGCAAAGAGTTGACATTAGTACTTAATTAAGATAACGGCTTGGACGTAAATAATCTAAATTGGGTCACTAGTTTGATTTTTATTTCCTTTGTATTGCTATTGAAGCTTATCATAAGACGAGAAAACATTTTATTCATATTCATGAAATATAATGCAACCCGACGCTGGCCCAGGAAACAATGGTGACGCATAACGAATATAGACTAGAAAAGTTTTTAATGTTACCTGATGCAACAGATGGGTCGATAGCGCACATAGAGTATCCATTGTAATGACAGGCGTAGAACGGTATGCACAGATCGAGGTGGTTGAACCCCATCAGGACCACAGTGTCTCCAGTCTGGACTCCAGCCTTGTCCATGGCATTCGCGAGCCGCATGGAGCGAACAGCGACTGATATGTTAGTTTCACGAGCATCTGTGGCTCCATCGATCTTTGAGAAGGGATAAGAAATATTAGGGCACGATCCTAACTTTGAGCAAAAATTCTTTATTTGTAGTATGCGGGAATAGCATACCTACCGTATTGAAAGATCGTTACGCAAAACAAAATAAATCAATAAGCTTCTGATTGCAATATAGGCTGGGTTTTTATCTAAATTGAAACATTGTTATAGTGTGAGCCTTAAATAATTTTGACTTCCGACAATAAAAATCCTATGCCACATTCTTCTAGTATTCTTTTTTTATGCAAACAGATGAACGAGCCTGACGTATGCCTAGCTTTCTAGCTGTTTTAGTTATATCAACTTATTAGGCAACTTTTACAAGATTATCTTCGACTATTTATTATCCGTGTTTACGTGTATCATGAAGCTTTTATTACATATCTTTTGTTTTTCAGATCATTCTGTTCATATCGATGCTTACAAAACACTGCACGTACCTGGCAAATAGCGTTGGGTCGCTCAAGCATCCCTTGTAGGATCACATGTCCAATGTGACAAGTCTGTGGGGATATGTTATACTTTTGTGCAGCTTTTAACTTTAACGCAGTCACATGGTTCGTTATATAAATTTTATCAAACATTTTATTTGTTTAACTTATATTTATTTGTTGATAATTCTCGAGCTGTAAGAGACAACGAACCCTGCAAAGATAAATCTATAATCACCCTTCGGGGCATTTATATAGTTTCCTTATGAGATATTAAATAGATACCGGATTGAATGAGTGAAAGAGTTGAATACAATTTTACGTATCGATTTAAAAAAAGAACGTATAATAATAATTATTTTATCGATTCAAGCGCTATCGATGTACGCCAAAGAATAAATCCTGAGCTAGAGCTAGAATAACGCCTAGAGCGGGTGGAGGAGGAAGACGGAGGACCAAGTGGCGTGCCATGGGGGAGACCTAAATAATACGAGTAATATTATAGCTAAATTACTGATTTCATAAACTTACTTGTTTCCAATATTTCTACAAAGTAACGCCAAATTACTTCAATTCCGTTTTCACATAGTGTTACTCGTATATTAGGTGCGCGATTGGCATTTAAAATTTTCATTTAAAAAGCGATTTAAATATTTTGTGAAAAATTAATAGGTACTTCGCGCTAAAGTAGTTTGTTGCTGCCCTATTACATATTACGACGATACGTAAGTTTGAATATTGTCTCATTTCTAGTTCTTAATTATAATCGATGTTATCTTTTGATAAGTGTGAGCAATTCCGATTTGTTGTTGTGTTTGATTTATTATCTATACGCACGTTATAAGCGATGATGCGGATGCGTCATAAGCATAGATGCTCGATATATTATACAAGTATTTCGATAGTCATTATGGGTATGAGTGAATACACTTCGATATATAATAATTATGTTGTACACATTATGTATGTACTCGTATGTGTATGTAGTTCAAGTGTTGTTGATTTAATATTTTAATTCAATAGTTATTAATAGTAAAGTGATAATATTCAAAAAGCGTGCATGCACGCATCGTTCCAAATGTCATGCAAAAGAATTAAATAACATCTTAATATAGTCTGGCAATATTTTCGCTCGCACGATATGAAAAATTTTTTAATCAATTTGAAGATTTAATAAATATATTTTTAACTGGAAATGTTTCTTTGATATTATAAGATAATTTAGCTTAAATCTTTAATTGGCAACATTTGAAGTAAGTAAATTCTACAAAATTATATTTTCAGGCGGCTGAAGCAAGAAAAATTAATAAATACCTGGGTCTCGGTAACCAATACATTTTTGTCCCTTTTGGTGTCGAGACCCTGGGTCCGTGGGGTCCAAGCGCTCAGAAGTTATTTAAAGATTTGTCTGAGCGCTTGGTTAAAGCGACCGGTGACCAAAGGGCTGGCAGCTACCTCGGACAGCGCATCAGTATTGCCATCCAGAGAGGTAATGCTGCCAGCGTTTTGGGCACGATGCCGCGGGGGCCCTTTTTAGATTTAGTTTCGATTTTATTTAGTTTTTATTATTTATTTTTTGTTTTTATGGTTTGTGTTGTTTTAGTTTTTAGTTTTAGATTTGATTTCTGAGTATTTTTAGATGATATATTTCAAAATGTTTATATTATAATGTGGAGTTTCCTGCCTATGAAAGGCTCTTGAGATTCACTAAAATAGGTGTTTGTATAATTTAAATCATCTCGCCAAAAATATGTGTAAGTGGGGATCTACAAAAATGATAAGAGTTACAAATCGAAACAATTGGGGTTTGGTATGTAAAAATAATGTGAAGCATTTTACGTGGGTATATTTATTACTTACTGAAACTACAAGGTAAACTTAACAATTTTTGCTGTGAAAACTAGATTTTTTTCTCGGTGTGCCCATCAATCAGTTTTACCCGCTACCAAATATAACACTTTAAACTTTCGTGATTTGAACTCATGTTAATTTTATTAATCGGGACAAGGAACAAGTAGCCTGTTTATTTGGTTCAGCCGTTTAGGCGTCAAGGGCAGTCATACGAGTATACCATACTTTCACATTTATAATATGAGTGGAATAGATGACGCATTTTAACAAAATACCTATTACGTAAAAGTTTATACCTAAAACTGGAAAATACTCTACCGTGTAAAATATAGACTATATTCTGCGTAATCTTAGATGAAAAAAATACGTGTGTTTTTTTCTTATGTGGTTAATTTAACGTAACCTAGTTAAAGTAACTTTGTTTCCGTCTGCAAAGGGAAATGTTATAACTGGGCTTAATTAAAAACCATGTTTTACTTTAACTCATTAAATCAAGTTACCTCGTGGCAGGCGGCGAGGCGACTAGGTGCTGTTAAGAGCCGCACTTTTAAAGGTCACTAAATAAGCGGATTAAAATCAATAGTTACTCAGATTCTTATAGAGATGTTTTATACTTTAGCATTAATATTTTAACGTTTTATTATATCGTATACGATTTCGGAAGATTCTTCTGAGCGGAATAAATTGATGCCCTATACATATAATTCACCACCATCACCACCAAACCACAACTCACCATCTACCCATGTAAATATCATTATTTCTCTCCCTGCAAGGTTGTCTGGAAGAGATCGCTTTTAACGATAAGACCGCCAATTGTTACACTTATGTCGTTATAGTCGATTTTGTGTTATAGTTTTAAGTTTTCTATATGTTTGTAGTGTTTCAATAAAGAGTTTTCTATTCTATAATTCCCCATTAGCTTTACTCAATTTGTAGTTAGTAAAGACATTTCAATTCCTTATGTGGAGTGTTACAGTTTTACGAGTATGCTCACGAGGTTCACTTTATATAATATTACACCTTGTACAAATTATACAAAATTTTAATTAATGTGTGTCAATAAACATTCATACTTTTGCATATTGAAATACATATATAATACTTTTATTATGCTCATCCACTAAAGATAAGACTAAGAGCATTCCACATTACATCCAATCTGAGTTCGATTTGAATCCGTGACATGATGATCCGGAGTGATTGTCGCACATTTTACATAGTATTTTAAGCTAACAGACCAATGATGACGGATTATATCGACTAATGTAGTGCGGATGTGATGTTTTCTAGTTTATACTCCATCCATTTTTCAATTTTCGACGGCAACAAGCTTACCACGAATAGAATAAACGTCTTTTATTTCCGCTTTCACCGTATCAACTTAGATTCTAAAATAACATTTAAGCTAAAAGCTTAATTTTCCAGTAGATACTACAGAATTTATAAAACAATGTAAACTCGTCGTCCACCGCTAAAAACTATTCTATCTCGTATTATCCCTAGATGGATCTTGCCCGCCTTCATATCACATTTTGTTCAACTTAATCGGTTCCGAAGATGTATTGGTGTGAAAAGGCAACCCCCACGCACATGTAAACTTTCACATTCATAATATTAGTGGGATATCTTCGAAACCCTTTTACGTGTGAAACACGGTACACGGGCTTAGCCGGGCTGCGGAGGCTTAGGCGTCATAAAAATCAGTTATGTAGAAACAACACGAGTTAAACTAAAACCAACATATATTTTGAGAGGAAAAGTGGGCCCGACCCTAAGGTCAGGAATGAAGTTATGATGCCGAGACAAAAATATTTTCATGGCGGAAGCAGGACGTGATCGCAATTTGTTATGAGACCCTTATTATTTAACTGTGTCAGTCACTGAGACGTTACAGTCTTTATAAATTATATTATGTTGGACTTGTTTACTGAGTCAGCGACATTGTACATTGTACACGTGGACAGTCGGCAGTGATGGACATTATTAATAGTGCAGCCTCACAATAAAAAGCAGTGATACGAGTAAAACCAATAACAGTTCAAGTTCAAACTGAATCTATTGTCCCAACATTATTAAATACTGCAATTGACAAGAGAAAATGTATTGTTTCGTTTTAAAATATATTATTGAATATTATACTTTTAACAATTTCCAACACTTGATTGACTAATCTATGAACGTAAACGCACATCTCAAACCCCTGAAGGGTATTTGTTTGGATTTTCACATGCGAGTACACACATATATTAAAGTATTGGTACACTTCTGCCAAGAAAAATATCATAAGCACAAGGTGGCCACAACTAGCCATTGCCATTTTACCAACGTTTTTTTGGCTCGTATTATCTATGTGATGAGAAATTGAAGGAGATAGGAGATGAAGTATTTCCATCTAACATTCAAATGTAAATAGTACACCTAGTTTAGTGGCCCAGAGTTTACGCGCTCACATGAATGGTATCGCTCCGCCCGCGGAATATTAACGAGCCACTTATTGTAACTGTTCAACTCGCCAACCAATTTTTATGTTCAACATCTATAAACGCGGAAATTCACCATTCAACCAATCTGAATGTTTTATCCGAACATTTATTCGTGCTAAAATATTAGTCGCGTAATTCGTTTGTGTAAACATGAAAAGGATTTTGTTGTTAACGTACAATTACAATGCAAAAATAATAAAATTACATTAATTTAATTACAGTTTTATTATACAATCATAATTGTTACGATGATGAGCGTTGAGTTTAAAAATAATATTATTGTGGAGCTGATTACAGCATATCAAATAGTTTGGCATCCGTTACTTTAAACGCATTCTATTTCTGTAGTTATTTTATCATTCCCTTGCAATTAAATTGTTGATAGTGTTTTTTTCGCCTAATGTATAAAGTTTTGTTTTGAAGTCAGAATCTCAATACTTGTCTATGGAATAAACGAACGAAATAATTTAGTGCGTGGACTGTACCACTCAGAAGAATCATTTAAATTATTGGAAAAATAAAATGTTTAAAAAAAGAATGGTACAGGGGACGAATTTTGGGGGACGAATGGGTTCTCTCCCCATCGAACGAATTGTGTTCAAAACTTCTTTTGCTTTTAAAAAACAAAAACGTTATTCTATCTATATGCATTACATGCAATAATCTGTAATTTCTAAGAGATAAACTACTTATAAAAAATATTTTATAGTCGACCAATGAAATCCATAGTTGGTCAAGATTAAAGCTTATCAAATAAAAAAAATCAGTGATAAAATTTATGAAAATAGGTACGATAGGCTATAGTTTTGTGCAGTGGTAGAGCTGTCAGTTATATAAAATCACCGCGTGATGTCGCCAGCCCTTTACTGTCTTCAGAACGAAGTCATCATCAGCCCACGTTCGTCCACTACTAGACATAGGCCTCCTCCATGTCACGCCACTCAACTCGGTCCTCCGTCTTCCTCCCCCATCCGCTCCCCGCGACCTACCGGATATCGTCACCCCATCTCGCCCAAGGATGCCCCTACACTACGTTTGCCGAGACGCGGTCTCCACTCTAGAACACGCCTACCCCATCGGTTATCGGTTCTGCGGCAAATGTGACCAGCCCATTACCACTTCAGCTTGCTAATCCTTTCGGATATGTCGGTAACTCTGGTTCTTTGCCGAATCACCTCATTTCTGATGCGATCCTTTAGAGAGACGCCGAGCATAGCCCGCTCCATAGCTCACTGAGCAACTTTAAACTTGTGGACCAGTCTAACCGTAAGTGTCCACGTTTCGGCTCTGTATGTCATTACAAGAACGAAGGACGAAGTCCTACTCAGCAATGTACTGGGCTATCTTTGTAAATAAACGGCATAAACTCACTTGTATTTACGGTCGGCACGAAGCCGAAGTAAATACAAATAAGTTTATACCGTCTATCTAAATACTCACGAATCGTTTAGTGTAAAAATGTACTGCGCTCGTAATTCTGAGATATAACATATAAAGTCTCGTGAGCCTAGTTATTTCTCACAGTTTGTTATTCCGTATTATGTATTTAGATGTCACTTAGGTCCATAAAGTATCCATAAAGTTCATCGCTATAAACGTTGTCGCTTTTAATTACAATTTTTTCACAATAAAAACGCAGAGCACTAAATTTTCGCAAAGTGCTTGTTCTATGAACTTTTGAATTTTAGATATCTTTCGCAAGGGAAATGCTGAAGCTACAATTTTGAACTCACCCGCAAAAACTTTCAAACAGATATTGTCTATAGTTACACGCTATTTTCCAGCACGATTTTCAGTTACGTTATTGCGTACTACAGTCGAAAACACTTATTTTTTATTCACCGCTGCATTGGTGAGGTTGGGTTTAAACCGTCTGTATGATGCGATTGTAGATTCTGATAGGAAAACTGGCTACGAAACTTGTATAAAGAGTAGGCAGTTTGATCAAATAACAAATAACTCTACTAATATTTATTGATGGTTATTCTTCAACAGTTTACAGAACTTACACTCGTAGTAAAATTACAATTGTTGAATTTATATTTTGGGATTTTTTTATTATTATTTATTTCATTAGGACACCTAACACAGATACATCATAATAAAAACCCTAATTATTTAATTATAACAATACAACTTACTTAATATTAATTTATAATGTAATGTCCACAGGTTCGGAAGGTGATGCGTGACCATGAGGAGGCCTATACCCAGCAGTGGGTGAATACGGGCTGAGTAGATAGATAGATAATGTAATTTTAATCTCATTTTAATCTTAATTACATTTACAAATTCAAAATTGACCAAACAAGAGTAAGCCAATACTAACTATGTGAGATTTAATAGCAAGTTTACAAAGTTGTTCTTGGTTCATGGCTTCGGATTATTGTTTAAGTTGTAACAGTAGGAGTAACCTGAAACCATGGAACTTAATATGAGCCAGCTACATGGTACAACATTATATAGGTACATGTGAATGATTTTCCTCAGTAGGTATGTCAAAAATAATACACATCTTAAAGGAATAGTAATTTTGATTATATGAGTAAAAAAAGCTGAGTAAGAGATTTTTTTTAATTAACATGCAACATTACATTCATATATTATGTACTATCCCTTAAATTCTCATAATTTAATCTTAAAAAATAAATAGATAGGTTAGTTATATATAGCATAAAGTTTAGTGAACTATAATTCTCATTTAGATTGAAAGTCTATGAAGTCTAGGAGCTCCCAATGCCAAATTCCATAACAAAGTTATAACGTTAATGGCTGCAATAAATTTCATAAACTGGGCATTTGGCACTCTAACAATAGACAGCGATGAAGGTCAGCTGTAACGTTGTAAATGTTGCATGCACCTGCATTTTGTGCCTATAACGTCCGTGCCCCAGTAGTCGTACGTCCGGCTTGTTATCCCGAGGCCCAGGGTTCAAATCCCAGTGTGGCAAAGAAAAATTGCCTAGATGCTCGGCTCCTGTGTTTCAGAAGGTTACGTGCCTTCTGTGGGTGCCGGCTGTTTCCTAGAAAATATGTAGGAAGCAGTCGTTAGGTCAAGTTGCAGGCCTTGTTGTAATCTTGGCAACTTGAAACTGCAACGTATTGGTAAGCCACACAACTTTGATTGTGATTGTGGTTTGACTCTGAGTGTCAGTAGTACCTTTTGTTGGAGTACAAACCTCAATTATTATTATTTTTATTTTGCTGTCACATTAGAACAAAGCATGCCCTAAATAATCCAGGAACGTTGTACGAACATCCAACTGCTATTTTCAATTTCAAATTTGCCTCTCCAACGACAATAGAATTGCACCATTTTATGTGAAAAGTTTTTACGTTCCAATTTATTCAGACCATTGGAATTGTTAAATTGTAGATTTTTCATTTGCAATCACGTATTGCCTGCAAGAATGTTGCCGCCGTCTGGTTTTTATCAAGTATGTAAATCGGCTGAAGTACCTAAAAGAGCTGAGATAGTTGAATCGAGTTGGCATTAATCTTGCTTATACTCACTTCTGTTCGCAAACTGGCTTAGAAGTTATAAGAGGTCAAATCGCATTACCAAGCCAATAAATAGTATTTCAAGTTATTGCTTGAGCGTTATTGAATGTGACCGCAAGAGGTATTTGCCTACGACCTACACAATAAAGAGCACCTGTTTTTTGAGGTACTTATACCTATAACAGAATTATTCTCTAACACCTATGTATGCCTATGTGTACCTATGAATTAAAAGATTACAATTAATTTAGATCAAAATCGTTACTTCCTTGCTGTCTTAAGTAGTTATCTTAATCTAATTTATGTTACAATCTTTGATTTCTGTGTTTTCCAATAACATTTTTATCCGATATCAGAACAAAAATTCCAATATAAAAATAGTCTATGATAAATAAATACTTGTACTCGTAATTTTCTTTTAATGTTCTTTCATTGTGGTTTTAAACAAAACAGAGACAATACCACAGTTACTCGTAAAGCTAAATATAGTGAAGTTACTGGGCCGAAGAGTCTTAACATCTTATGACTCTTGAGTGGGAAGCGTTGGTGTAGTGAACCTAGAATTTTAGATCAGTGTGTGTCAAAACCTGGGTGGCACTGTATTGATTATGGACAGCGTTATCTCATCCCATCAGAGGAGTGCCTTGCTCGTCTTCTTACTTCTAAATATATAAAAGGAAAGAGTGACTGATTGACTGACTGATCTATCAACGAACAGCCTAAACCGCTGGACGGATTGGGGTGTAATTTGGAACATAGATAGGTTTTATGACATAGACCTTCGCTAAGAAAGGCTTTTGCCATGCGGACAAAGCCGCGAGCATAAGCTAGTTTTTGTATACAAAAATACAGTGATAAAGAACACTACCTAGTGCCATCCACAGACCGGTCAATCTACAGAAATTCCAAGTACTCCAAACCACTGTTAGATGGCCTGCCCAGAATGCTGGCAGCATGATCTTGTTGCAATGTTCTTATATTCCATTATAGCGCAGGCTCGGCTTTAATTAATCTCAACTCTACCAACTGTTCAGTTACAACCTCTAAGATGAACTCTAGACATCAAATAGGTGTACCTATATTCTATATAAATTGAGAGAGCAGATTGATCTTACAGAAATGAATTATATTTTGTGAAGGGTAAATTATTATTGACAGAAATAAATTAAATGTTATACCTCTATATTTAGGTGTAAGTGTAGAAACAAAATTTATTTTATGCATCCAAAGTCAAAATAAATCCTGTTATACTCAGTTTAATTTTATATTATTTATTGATAGTGCAATGCGAAGTATTATTACAAAAAGATATATGTTATTTTCTTAACTATATTTAAATCAAGATTATACCGCAATTAGTTATACAAAAAAAGAATGATGACATTTCGAGCGAGAGAGATTTTGTATTAACAATGCAGACAAAGATACAACCGTTGTAGTTACAACGCAACGTGTCTTTTTAAAATGTCACCATGAATTCACACTTGTAATTAGGGTTAGTTAGTGCCGGGTGCAAAGAACAACAAAAATAAAAGTCGGTTTGTTCCAGACGACACTTGTTGTCGGACTCGCGGAGACAAATTGCTTTAGCGGCAGTCTGCGAAGCTGAAGGCTGGAGGTGCGTGGCTGTTTTGTGGCAATTCCGTACGTACGTGAGCTCTAATCACCCTCTTTAAACCAAGTCTCACGTCCCCAGCTCGCGAGGGAACGTTTATTTTAATTTCCCACAAATGCGTGTCTAATTTCTGCAGATGTGTTTTGTTTAATTTCAAAGGCTTGTTATTGTTAACACGAAGATTAGCTCGCGTTACATAAGGGCGATTAGGTGTGTATTTCAGGGAATGCTTGAGGTCGCTAATTACCAAGTGTTGATGCATATTAAACTCGGGGAATCCTCGGCGCTCTTGACCTGATTGTAGGTAATTTTTTTGAAGTGTTATCTATCTAGAGTATGGCGCCTGATTTGTTTTTCAACCGACCTTCCTGCCATGTAATATTCATCCTGCTCAAAATGTAAATATGAACGTGTTGTGTGTTTCAATTTGATGTTATTACGACATGGAAAATATGGGCTAGTTGGTTAATTTTAACGAATATTGGATACGTATATTGTAGTTTAGAATAGAATAGAAAACACGAATTACTAGGTAACATTGCCGTGTAATGGTGCCAGCTCAGCATGCGTAGGTCGAATAGGACCTACGCTGGTCTTCCGCTGAAACCGTCGCGTCGGCTGCAAACAGTTAAAAGCTTCATGTCATACCCACCTTACCTAAACTTTGCGTTCGTAAGTTTCACGTGGCAACATGTTCACTGTTCACCGCTAGTTATTTTAACTTTAATTTTTATTCTTCGTGTTGTAGCAATTTAGGGTGTACTGACTGAAATTTCCGACTAGCAAAATTGTACACCAGCATGAGAGCCAGGGTCATGGATGGTTTCAGCCTAGAGAGGAGAAGGATCAGAAGAATTTAGAATAAGGGCGCCACTGATCTCCCTCCTACAAACGAGAAGCGGGGTTGGTACAAAATAAAAATCATTAACAAAGTTATATAGGTTATTTTATTCCTTGGTTCCACATCATTGGTTACTAAAAAAACATGCATTAAATTATCTAAATAAATATGTAAGCAAGTTGAGGTACTGGTGAAATTAATTTATGGTACATACAATTCCGACTTATTACTAGCCGCATAAACAAACTAGGATCTTATGGCGCGTGGCCTAAAATGGAACTAATTTAATACAAGGACCGTATTATGTCCATACGGTAAATTTACACGAGATTAATATACAATAGGGTACCTAAGAATGGCTTAGGGCCCAAAAATAAAAAGGTACGTTACGATCGAAATTAAATTAGCAAATTAGGTTAAATAAAAAAAGGTTATTTAAGTAAGTCCAGTATTATTTATCACACGTGGTGATGTCACAGGGAGCTGCTGATGGCCCTTCGACCGTGACCAGGAATCACCCACGTGGACAGAACAAAAGTTACAATAAATCTATTAAAAATCTTGCGTTATCGGCAGAGATTATATGGGGGAGTACTATATTCCTCACACGAATACTACAACAGGAGCTCTAGGGTCCTGCGGCACGCACGTGGCTATCCCACAAAATGGCGGCGACGGCGCGGCTTGTAAATCGGGAATTAAACCACGTAGAACGCAGCTGGGCAGCTACAGTAGCGCCACCCGCTGGAATATGCTCGGCGGCAGCCTCGCCTGTGACGGGCGGCGGCCGAAGCTTGAAGAGGGCGGAGCCCTAACCCGGGACCCACTTAAAAGTGGGTAGGCCAACACGTGTTCGCCTGGCGGACGCGCGGGACGAACGGCACACGCAGCTCGGTGTCGGAATCAGTGCTATAGGAAAAGAACAAGATTTAACATCGAGAAACCTCTAGAAATACCGACGTAGGAGGTCGGTCAGCGATAAAAAATTAACCGAGGTTACTCACCGGTGATTAAACAAAACACTGATTTTACTGTATTTCTATTAAAACTTTTACTGGAGACTGGGGAACTTGTCCCTATAAAAAAATAAAACACTCATGGGCGAGGGACGCCACGGCAGAGCCGACGGCCTTCCCCCGCCCTAACCGCGACTTCTTACTTGTGCTCTCGATGCGTAAAAGAAAGAACAATGGGCGTGTTTTGCCTTATAAAGGCTTTCATGGCGTCGTATGGCCTGGAGGGGAAAAAACATGGACGGCTGGGCTACCAGCGCATAAATCCAAATACTACTCAACAGACTTGACACGACTACCCTACTGTTTCAAAATATTAATCCGACCCGATAAATGAAACACATCGAATCGGCCTCACATCTGACCCAAGGCGATTCCCTCACTATAAACCCTACCTGTAGTTGGTAGTGCCTACTATTTAATTGTTATTTATTGGAGAGGAAACCGATATAAATTGGTATTTAACTATTTTTAACAATTTTATTATTTTAGAATTTATTATCATTTATTTGTCTTGGGAGATAAAAATTTCCTACCATTGAGTGGATTTTTAGCTCCCTGGCAACTATTTATTTTTATTTGGCACATGATTTGCGCTTGTGACATTCATTAAAAAACTTAAATGTCAGAATGACAAACAAACGGTCGGACTGACAACTGACATTTTGACAGCTGACAACCAAACTTATTCATCTACCCACCTTTTTATAGGAAATTCAAGATATTTTTATTTGTTTGTTTCAATTACGGAGGGTGAATGAAAAACTTTAATTATTTACTTTAAAACATTGAAAATCTACAGTGAAAATATGCTAATATGATGTGGTATGTGTGTGCAGGTAAAATTAACATTATTTTTCTAGGACCTAGTAGCTTATTTTGCTACAGTACAATTTTTGGTGAGTAGATTTTTTTTTATTTTAAACTAGTTTAAAATAAAAAAAAATCGTAAAGTAAAAACTACGTCTTACTAAATGAAAACTATTTTCCCTATACCAACTACTAAGGGTCCAATACCTAATACAACACTACTGAATGATAGATTTTATCAACCTAAAACAAATCAATAGCCAAGGACTCCTGAAACAAAATTAAGAATCTCATAGAACTACAAATGTTACATAATATTGGTGGTTGCAAAGTGTAAATTAAGAAACAATAGATTGGCTGAATACAAATGAGGGATTACAATCCTATCACCAACATCTAGTTCATAAAACAATGTTACTAACCAACTTCCGAAAAACCCGTACAACCTAAAACATACTAAGTGCCCAAAGTTTAGACCTATGTTTAATGGCCAAAAACGCCAAACACTTGGCTGTCTAGAGGGAGACTAGTTAACAAAAAGTCAGTCGAACACAACAGTAACTAATGCTTCAGCCATTGCACAAAATGCAAACTACAACCCTAAAAATTACCAATATTACTAATATCCTTATGGATTCTAAGTACAAACAAACGATGCTAAAAGAACAAAGTTTTAAAACCTCAGACTAACGGCGAAAACTCCGTCCAAATTAAACCGCTTACTCAACACCTAGTTCACAAAAGGTCAGTTAAAACAAAAAACTAAGTAATGCCTTGGCTATAACAAAATACAACCTACAACCATAAATACAGGAACAATGCTAATAAACTGGTGGTTGCTAGTACACACTAAAAAAACTTGAGGAACAAAGTCCAGACCTCTGATTAATGGCCTAAAACGCCATTCCTCCAAATTTCTTACTCCGATAACCGGTCAACAAGTCAGTCATAAGTCATGTCAGTCATGTTACTGTGTGGCAGTGTGTATCTGTGAGTGTAGGGGGTGCTAAGGTAAGCCAGTGGGTTGCTGAATAATTACTAAATAATAAAATTAAATTATACCCTTCCATTCATCATTTCTACATTCCCCTCTTCTATCACACATTCACAATAATTTAATATTTATAATTTAGAAATCATAACAGTTTCCAGCTGATGTGTACCTTGTGTAAGTGTGGAGGTGTGAGATCGTGTACGAGTGTAAACGTTAGAGTTTGTGAGCTGACCGGAATTATCATTGTAACCTCTATAGCCACTAGCTAACCAAATAGCATATAAGAACCTAGGATAAGCAAAAATAATGCTGGAGAGTCCAATGCATTTAAAACTCCCACAGCCTAAGCCTACCACTAAGTAAATAGAAAAACTTTCTTAGTACACTGCAATATTATATAGATATTTTGACAGGCCGAAAGTGAGGGTAACAGTACCTCTAACACTTCCTAGAGACTGCTAGGAGTCAGCGGCCGGAGGTGGGGAACACACCAAACACCTCCCAGAGCCCTATATAAAACACCTCTCCTAGGATACTGCCTTCAGATGGGTCAGTACCTCATACCTATATACAGTGTTATATATATATACACATATAGAGTGAAATTCTTCTTACATAAATTTTAACTGAACGGTATCACGTTCACGTTAAATAAAAGGATGTATAACTATTACAGGTTGTAAGTATTATCATATCAAATCTGGGTATTGGTACATTAATTTAAGTAGTTATAATAAGTTGGTAAGTATTTAATATTATACATTAAGAGCAATATTATATATTAAGAGCTAGGTATTTCACCAGGTCGTACAATATCTTTTATATGGAAGTTGCCTAGATCCTTCCCAGTTAAGGATTTTAGGTTATATACCAGGGGACCTAGCTTCCTATTAATAATGCACTTCTCATAACGGGGAGCCAATTTGGCCGAATAATATTTCGCCGCATCAGATAGCGTGAAACACTTTTTATAAACAAATTGACCTTCCTGTAACTCAGTGGGACGCCTTCTGATATTATAGTATTTAGCGTTCCTAGAGTGTGCATCTAATAAATATTTCTAAACTTTATTACAAATCAATCTTCAGTCTTTCAGTGAGTCAGTAAAGCCAAAATCAATGTCTGCTATAACATTCCTATCCTCAGGGTGGTCTGAGTTATATAACTTGTACTTCTACCTATTTCCCTGTTTACTCGAGGATTATAGAACAGATGAGGTATACTATATTTGAGAATACAATCCCCAAAATTCTTTGGAAATGAACTGGGGTCCGTTATCTACATATAAATACTTCGGGGTTCCATGTACAAGGAATATACTTTTCTCAAGACAATTAATTATAGTTTTCGACGTTACTTTCTTCAATGGAAACAAAGTGACATATTTACTGAAATAATCTGAGCACACAAATAGATACTGATTCCTATTGTAAGATGGAGGGAATGGGCCGAGTATATCGCACGAGATGGCCTCCGCCGGTCTAGTTATACGGCGAGGGCAACCCATATGACCTCCTGGAGCTACATTTACAGGTTTGTAAGTTTTACAAATTTCACATGAATCTACATAATTCTTAACATCCTGAAATAGAGTAGGCCAGTAATATGTCATGGAAACTCTCTTATGAGTCTTAGATACACCAAAGTGTCCCGCTGTGGGATCATCATGACATACTTTTAAAATGTTGGTTCGCTCTTCATAGGGAATCACAAACTTCCAGTCAAATTGAGATGTGCTCTGATATTTATTTTTACAAAATCTAAGTAATTTATTATTTTCAATTTTCAAGTTATGATAAAGTGTTGGATTTGTAGCAACTTTTTGAAAAAGATCCTTATACCAGGGATCTTGTATAATTGTTGCATCAACTATGGAATCTACCTGAATACGCGACAAAGTATCAGGGATAATATGTTCTTTACCTTTCTTATGTATCAGTTCAAATTCAAATTGCCCTAAGCGACATGCCCATCGGTTCAAGCGGCCTGTTGGATTTTTAAGTTTGTAGAACCACTGAAGCGAGGCATGCTCAGTAATAAAATAACATTACTTGCCTTCTACATAAGCTTGTTTACAAAGAAAGAGAAAAGTCAGGCATGTTAAATAAAAATAAGTTTTAAAATTAAATTTCAAGTTCAAGTTCATTGTCATTACAATAAAGCTAAGTTATAAAGCAAAATTAAAAGACCAAATCAAACTGTTAAGTAATGTAAGAACTACAAAATTAAATTATTAAAGTCAACTAAATTTGAAAAAGGAAAAGTTAAATTAAGATTCCTATAAATATTTAAGTAGGTATATATAAGTTAGGTAGGTACTACAAAATAACTATATTCCACGGAATTTGGAAAAGGAAAAGTTCCTATTAAAGTTTGAATTCAATTAGGTATATAAGTTAGGTAGGTATCTATCTAATAAGTACATACTGTACCTACTTACAAAAAAAATAAAATTTAAAATCAAAATTAAAGTATGTAAGTGAAGTGATATTTCAACAAAAAAACTATGTCTACACGCATACTAACACGTATTAAACACAAGATTAAATTCAGATTAAGTTACGTAATAATCAGTATGTTAAGTTAGGAATTTGAAATTAAAGGTGAGTGAGGTAGGTATGAGTAGGTATGTCCTACTATAATAAAATCTCCCAGATAAAAAGTATGTTTACAAACAAAATCTAAAATTGAAAATCAAACGACATTTAAAATTTAAAGAAGTGACGTTCAAAAGAAATTCAGTTCCAAAAAAAATTCAAAGTTTCAAAAACAAATCTAAGTTCCAAGAAAAATTCTAAGTTTGAAAAAAAATTAAGTTTCCAAAAACTCGAGTAAAAAATCGCAAGTTTAGAAAGAATAAAAAATCTAAGTTTTAAAAATTCATTGGTTTACTTCCATTGGTTGTCTGGAAGAAATCGCTTATTAACGATAAGACCGCCGCTGGTAAATTTATATTTTTGACAACTATAAGTTTAAAAAGAATTAAAAGTTTAAAGAAATTCAAAGTTCTACTCAACTAAGTTTCAAACCACACTACTCCTAAAATCAAAGTTCAAACACGACACAGTCTAAAAAATCTAGATTCTAAAACAAAGTACTAAAAGAAATCTAAGTTCAATAAACAAAGTACTAAACAAAATCTAAATTTGCTAAAACTGAAAAGTTAATGTTAAAGAATGTTTATTGAATTAAAAGGTTTAATAAATATTATCCAATAGAATCTCCATGCAAGTCAATAATAAAATACCGTAAGGTTTGCTTCGATTTAGTGCAAATATTTTACACTAGATGGCGTTACTGGTTTTGAAATGAGCATGAATGTCAGAAATAAATTTAGAGTTCCTACAGAATTAAAAGCAAAATTACATTTAAATAAGGAAGGTAAACAATTATAATAAGTACAATAAGTTCTTGAATCAAAGTTAAATATTAAAAGTTAATTAAATGTTTACTTGAATTTAAATAATAAAAGTTAAAAGTAAACAAGTAAAAATAAAAGACAAATAATTATTTACGTGTGAATTACTCAGGTGTTACCTTGAACAACCTTGAACATACAAGAGAAATATATAAACAAAACAACAAGAATACTACAGGTAAATAAGTTACCTATTGGCAAACGATATTATTTAATAAAAGGTCTAAACAATGAGAATGTAGTTTACATTCCAAAACATTATGTCATAAAAAGTTTTTCGATCACCCGCGGTTCTATCTACGCGCTTGTATTTAAATTAAAAATATTATTAATGTGCCTTCACTAATTATCAGAAACAAAACCAACTGGAATTTATTGATGTACCTACGTATATTAAGATTACAAAAAATATTCTACACGAAAGACTCGAAAAAAAAATCAATCAAGTAATTTCATTTATGTACGTGTTAATGAGTGTAGGTATAGTGTAGTAGTACGTAATATTCGTTCAGTTATGGTAATAAAACGAGAGCTAAATTCATGAGCTATTGAAATCCTAAGATCATAAAAACAAAGAAAGATCAAAGTCCACAACAAAATAATTTCATAAAAACATAACAACAGTCCTACTAAATGCACACATAAAACAACTGATAAGAACAACAAAGAATCCTACTGCACAAATCCAACAAAAAAAATCAAGGTCAAATAAAAGTCACCAAAAATTATTAACTCACGTGTAACTGCAACCAGACTAGTTCGTTCCTCCTGTGAATTACACACCACAAGAAATTCACGACTTATATGCCGGATAAAACATACGAACAAAAATATTAGGTTATGCAACAAGACAATATTAAATAACAACAATCTGAAAAACAAGATTATTATGCCTTGGTAAATAAATCAAAACCACAAAACAGTGCGAGTTACGACTATAAGATATATCAGCCTAAATTAAATTCATTAAGCCGTATGCTGAAAAAAAAAACATTTAGTCAGCTAAAAAATAAACATTCATAAAAAGTATTTACGAAGGTGATATGTACGATCCTGTGAATAAAAAATGACCTAGTCAACACAAGATAAATATCGAGTAAATTAAAATGAGGGTAGTTTCAAAACTATTTGAGTTATATAGTGTAAGACAGTATCTAAAGTTTTGCGAAGTTAAAGTTATGTCGTTTAATATTAAACGGACTTACTGAAATAAAATTGTTATGAGTTTACAACAATTTAACAAAATACAAAGTTATTACAATTTCACACACAAAATAATTTTGTACCAAACGCTTCTCTCTAGGCTTCACGTTGGGTACGCCACTGTAGCAATTTAGGGTGTACTGACTGAAATTTCCGACTAGCAAAATTGTACACCAGCATGAGAGCCAGGGTCATGGATGGTTTCAGCCTAGAGAGGAGAAGGATCAGAAGAATTTAGAATAAGGGCGCCACTGATCTCCCTCCTACAAACGAGAAGCGGGGTTGGTACAAAATAAAAATCATTAACAAAGTTATATAGGTTATTTTATTCCTTGGTTCCACATCATTGGTTACTAAAAAAACATGCATTAAATTATCTAAATAAATATGTAAGCAAGTTGAGGTACTGGTGAAATTAATTTATGGTACATACAATTCCGACTTATTACTAGCCGCATAAACAAACTAGGATCTTATGGCGCGTGGCCTAAAATGGAACTAATTTAATACAAGGACCGTATTATGTCCATACGGTAAATTTACACGAGATTAATATACAATAGGGTACCTAAGAATGGCTTAGGGCCCAAAAATAAAAAGGTACGTTACGATCGAAATTAAATTAGCAAATTAGGTTAAATAAAAAAAGGTTATTTAAGTAAGTCCAGTATTATTTATCACACGTGGTGATGTCACAGGGAGCTGCTGATGGCCCTTCGACCGTGACCAGGAATCACCCACGTGGACAGAACAAAAGTTACAATAAATCTATTAAAAATCTTGCGTTATCGGCAGAGATTATATGGGGGAGTACTATATTCCTCACACGAATACTACAACAGGAGCTCTAGGGTCCTGCGGCACGCACGTGGCTATCCCACAAAATGGCGGCGACGGCGCGGCTTGTAAATCGGGAATTAAACCACGTAGAACGCAGCTGGGCAGCTACAGTAGCGCCACCCGCTGGAATATGCTCGGCGGCAGCCTCGCCTGTGACGGGCGGCGGCCGAAGCTTGAAGAGGGCGGAGCCCTAACCCGGGACCCACTTAAAAGTGGGTAGGCCAACACGTGTTCGCCTGGCGGACGCGCGGGACGAACGGCACACGCAGCTCGGTGTCGGAATCAGTGCTATAGGAAAAGAACAAGATTTAACATCGAGAAACCTCTAGAAATACCGACGTAGGAGGTCGGTCAGCGATAAAAAATTAACCGAGGTTACTCACCGGTGATTAAACAAAACACTGATTTTACTGTATTTCTATTAAAACTTTTACTGGAGACTGGGGAACTTGTCCCTATAAAAAAATAAAACACTCATGGGCGAGGGACGCCACGGCAGAGCCGACGGCCTTCCCCCGCCCTAACCGCGACTTCTTACTTGTGCTCTCGATGCGTAAAAGAAAGAACAATGGGCGTGTTTTGCCTTATAAAGGCTTTCATGGCGTCGTATGGCCTGGAGGGGAAAAAACATGGACGGCTGGGCTACCAGCGCATAAATCCAAATACTACTCAACAGACTTGACACGACTACCCTACTGTTTCAAAATATTAATCCGACCCGATAAATGAAACACATCGAATCGGCCTCACATCTGACCCAAGGCGATTCCCTCCCTATAAACCCTACCTGTAGTTGGTAGTGCCTACTATTTAATTGTTATTTATTGGAGAGGAAACCGATATAAATTGGTATTTAACTATTTTTAACAATTTTATTATTTTAGAATTTATTATCATTTATTTGTCTTGGGAGATAAAAATTTCCTACCATTGAGTGGATTTTTAGCTCCCTGGCAACTATTTATTTTTATTTGGCACATGATTTGCGCTTGTGACATTCATTAAAAAACTTAAATGTCAGAATGACAAACAAACGGTCGGACTGACAACTGACATTTTGACAGCTGACAACCAAACTTATTCATCTACCCACCTTTTTATAGGAAATTCAAGATATTTTTATTTGTTTGTTTCAATTACGGAGGGTGAATGAAAAACTTTAATTATTTACTTTAAAACATTGAAAATCTACAGTGAAAATATGCTAATATGATGTGGTATGTGTGTGCAGGTAAAATTAACATTATTTTTCTAGGACCTAGTAGCTTATTTTGCTACAGTGTAAAGCAAGGTTTTCATAAAGTTTCAAATTTATAGAAAGTTTTTAAAAACAATAGTATTAATTGAAATTGGCTTCACTTTTGATTTCTGTGCCTGGTATTTGCTTATATTACAATAGTCCGTTTAATATGTTCCAAAATAAAAATCTCATACCCTACTATCTCTATACAAGATAGTAGGGTTATATGAACCATTCACAGGTTTTAAATATAAAATATTTTCTTGATTAATTAATTAGTCATAAGTATATATGTATTCCTCTATCTATGTGTCATATCGATTAGTCACAAATGTAGAAATAAGATAAAGGTACTTAAATCAATTACTTGATAGTAATCATTGATGCTTCCAATCTTATTTTTAAATCAGTAAGTACCTACCTCTTTCCTGTTAATATGCACTAAAACTACCATAATGAATTAAGGTTGTGTAATAGGTAACTATCATAATTAGAACACATAAAAATATATAGAACTATCTCAATAAAAGTATTAAAATATCGAAATTGCATCGTTTCAGTCCATTCGGAAGCGACAGAAACCGTAGAAAGCCCAAATGTAAAGGTATCTGCAGCCTGACAATAACAATAAAAAATAATAACATTCAGAGAGGTAACAAGAATGATATCTACGCATAGGGCACGAATTATTTGTATTCTCAGTTCGTCCATGAAGCACGTGACAGGCTTGTTAATATCATACTAAGTAAACTCCGTTTTCAATTACGAATCTCCGGTACAATACTGGTATGATTCGTGAACGTGAATTTCGTGAAATTCGTATGTTATGGTGATGAAGAATGTGAATGGGGCATTAATTTATATGAGAGGAGCATAACTCGTAATGGAATGCATTAATGTCGAGTGGGTGTATACTCTGGATGAGAAGAGTACTTAGAACCAACTCGTTCCGAGCAAAAAGCGAGGCGTAGACACGGACATTCCCTCAGGCTCTCGGGCCCTGAGAGCGCCGCGCCGCGCTCTGAGCGCCGCCACTTCACTATAACATGTTGGATACTTTTAAACTGCATGTTTTATCTACGTGCGCCAATTTATTTAGATCAGCCAGGTTGGGGGGTCACTTTTTAGATTTGAATTACAGTTTTTAGCTTATACAAAGTTTTCGTAAAAACAAATATAGCGTTGCTGTTCCAATCTCAACGTGGTTCGCCTGAAAGCTACCGTATTTAGGAATACACTTTTAAACTTTGAGTTCCGATGTTTTCTATAAGATATGTATGGGCACGTTAGGTCATAATGTAGGCCTTGTATCTTGGCGAACTGAAACTGTAACATATAGGTTGGTCACACAACCTCCGCCCACGAACGTCCACTGGACATAGACCTACCTCTTGGAACGCCACTCAACTCTGTCCTACGTCTTCTTCCTCTAACCGCTTCCAGTGACCTTCCGAAATTTGATCTGTGGATACAAAAACAAATTATTTATTCGTAGTTTTTAGGTATGTAACGTTCCCCGAAACACAAATTATAGGTTATAGTCAGAATAGGATCACGGTTATCAAGAAATATACGATCTATGTTCATTTTGCAACCATGCAACAAACTAAAAAATATATAGTAGAAATATTTCTTTTTAATTCCGCGAATGTAAAAAATTCATTGATACAAACGAACGCTTTAATCACAGAAAACATCGCGTTGTGAAAATACGCTGTCAAAGAAAAAGGACACTGAAATTGCGAGCAATTATTTCCGTTTCGATGCAAAACAATCTATCGAACGTTCTTATTTGATGTTCGTATTGTTGTTTCTCACATACTCGAAGCTAGTTGGAATAGAAGTTTCGTGGGAAATTGGTCAAATTGACTGAAATCCAACCGGGACTTGTGATTTGAAATTCAGATCTCCAGCATAAAGTGCACGAGACATTAATCAACATGTTAACTCACACTTGCAAGTTTGATCCGAACTTAAGAATGAATAGTGTTGCTTCGTGGTCTAGAAACCACACTAGTCCAGAAGTCACATCTATTATTCACATCATGATATCATAATACGGATGAAAGCATTTCGTGACAAAATGACAACAAAAACTCTTGTGACAAAATACACATTACCGTTGACAAAGCACTCTCTACCTAACACCGAGAACATCACTTTGCCTCGAGGTATCCAAGTAAATCTAAATTCACGATAATCTGAGTAGACAAAGATTGAGGAGGGACATCTATCACTCTCGACTCCTCCGCGCCAGATTTGGCGATAGCTGCAAAAATAAACACTTGAAGTTGCTAGTGGTTACTTGAGAAATTGTTTGACAGAACTACTTCAGACGATCGGGATTTCATTTGGAGCTGTTTGAGGGCACCATGATCGATTGGATGTTGAATTGTGCCTTTCGTAATCCGAACGTTGATAGAGTACTACCATAAAAAATAAAAATGTAGGGAGATCAAAGTCGAGATATTTCAACTTTGAATGTTGATCTAACTTTGTCAGTTTAGAAGGTTGTTGATCAATAAATAATGAAATTAAAAGTGTTATAAAGAAAGAAGAAAATAGTGTTTGAAAAAGTGTGAAAAAAGAAGCGTATTTGTATTAAAATTGTTAATGTACTTAGTCTATACTGTCCCTTGAATGTAATATTTTTTATAAAATTCATAAAAACAAATTTAGCAAAAGAATAAGGATCAACACAACATGGAACTTTGTCGGGTCGGCAAGTTATTTATTATCACACAGGTACACATTAAACATTCCTTGATCAGAATTCATTACACAACCTAATCATAAATAGACGAGGCGAGTAGAATCTGTCAGTAGATTCTTATCTACGTGGCAGTAGGTTAATTGGAAATAATCTCCGCACCAAATGGACCTTCAAATTGAGCTGGTGAACTGTTTGAAATTCATTAGGTGGCACCGCAATTTAAGCTGAGGTCGGATTTATTCTCGGCAGAACTGAAATGACTTCGACATAGCACACTTAAATGCCATGATCGATAACGTGGAAATAGGAAGTTCAAAGACTTACAGAATGATTATGTGACTCAATAGGTTTCGATTCAATTTGTTTAATGTTACTGGGGTAAGTCCTCTTACACGATTTAATGTCATTGGGTACCTACTCGTAATAAAGTTACGTTGGGTCTTTTAGAAGCAGTATGGTAATATCCGGTCACATATATTAAAAGTAAGTGCACAGACGCGCAGTCTACATTTATTTAAACGGACTTTATTACTTTCCCAAAAGTTTTCATTACAGGTCCTCATAAAAAGCTTTCGAAGGAAAGAGAATGTTGTTTTCTTTTCAAGTCATAGTCCAGGAGCTAACCTAATAACCAGTAAATGAAGCACCAATCGATTCGCTTTAATAGTCTTTTCAGTGTTCATTTCTGTTCTACGATCTGAAAAAGTTCAGAACTTTTTGCGTAGTTTTGAAATGTCTAATTAGAAAAAGCCTGATATAATAAGCTTATTTAAAGAATTTTGATAAAACAATAAGTCCTCGTAATTTATAACAATGAGGGTTTTCTCTAATGTTTTACGTGAGCAAAACATTGGAAGTCAGGTATACAAGATTCATTATAATACAATCACAATAATATTATCTCATTATGTATAATGCCAAAACCGCAAAAAGTGGAAGGAAGGTAGGGAGGCCTTTGCCCTGCAGTGGGACGACCATGGCTAGAAATAAATAAATAAATGTATAATGTATTTTTCTATATATTTTTTTGAGTTTTATTTATTTATTTGGTCTAAGTAAAAATTAAACAGTAATCGGTTACTACTTTCCCTAAACGGTTTTCAGGAAGAGATCACGTTTGGCTATAAGACCGCCTACATGTTTGTCTACTTCGTAAGTTTTTGTGATGCGATGTTTGAATAAAAAGTCATGTATCTTTTAATTTATAGCACCTTTTAGTGTCTCATAAGCATGTTATTGTGTAGACGAAGCCTTAAAATTCTATTACCATTATTATCGTGCGGGAACTATATGCAATGCACTTCCTCCGTTAAGTAATCGAATCGGTAGAATTCCGAAGTGCACATAGAAATGGGAAAGCTAACACGTTGGACCGACATCGATGTTATCGGACACCGGACGCAAGCGAAGGGGAGCACAGGACCAACTCTCTTTTCATTACCTAGACTGGACACAAAATTACTAGATAAAGTTTCTTGAAAACAAATGAAGCACCCATAAGTCCATTCACTTAAGAGCGTGTATGTGAGTGACGCTCTCGCGCTCGCACAATTCGACAAATTTTGAAATATAAATTCATAGATTTTTTTTTTGAAAATTCCTAAAGACCAGCCCTCCATAATATTAGCCATTTTTTTAATATATCAAACTGAAACCACTTTTAAAATGTGTGCAATAATATTATGGAGGGCTGGTCTTAAGGAATTTTTAATAAATTAATCAAATAGTGCAAGCGAGAGAGCGTCACTTGATATATAAGCTCTTAACAATTAAATTAAAGCACCAATTGGTTGAATGTTATTTGAATCTTATGACACATCGATAAATTATTTTAATTTAAAATTGTATTTATCGGAGCGTAGGCGCGTGGGATGTGAATGGCGCGCGCAGGTCGTGTGTAAGGCGTGCGCATAACGTTCGCGGGTCCGATAAGTAAATTTAATATTTCATTAATGCGTCATACGACTAAAATTAAATGCTTGTTGCATGTTAACGCGGGTGACTATGAGCGAGAGGAGAGCGTGGCGCGCGCAATGCCGTCCTCCAATTGTCGCAATGGTCGTCGCACCCTTAGGTGTAAATTAAATCCCATCAAAAACATAAATGTGAAAAGAGAGCCAAGTTCAATATTACGATGTATGTACTCATAGTTACCTATGATTTGCTAGTTGACTTCAACGACAAAAGAAGTGAGATCTAAATGGGTGCCAAGTTCAATGGTCAGTCCTGAAAAATATTTACAACAACATAAAATATTTTATTACAACTTAAAAGATTATTTCTTCTTATCACTTAGAATGAATATTATTTTGAAGCCTAAAGACTGACTTGGCCAGTTCTCATAATATACTAGGTAGGTACTCTCTTAACTTTAGCTTGATCACTATTAAACGCACTTAATGCTAATTAGTGCGCCACCGTCTTTTATCGTGTAAATTAGGCCCCTCCATCCATTGGTTGTCTGGAAGAAATCGCTCTTTAACGATAAGACCGCCACTTGTTCATTGTAATTTTTAATTTTAATTATGTACTTATGTATTTTCTGTAACATTATGTGGTGTACAATAAAGTAGGTATCTATTGTCTTATCTTAATGATACTTCGTTATATGGTACCCATGAGAACTAGCCAAGTCAAACTTTGGGCTTTAAAATAATATTAATTCTAAGTGATAAGAAGAAATAATCTTTTAAGTTGTAATAAAATATTTTATGTTGTTGTAAATATTTTTCAGGACTGACCATTGAACTTGGCACCCATTTAGATCTCACTTCTTTTGTCGTTGAAGTCAACTAGCAAATCATAGGTAACTATGAGTACATACATCGTAATATTGAACTTGGCTCTCTTTTCACATTTATGTTTTTGATGGGATATCACTGCTTTTTGTACAGTACTTTTTAGGGTTTAAGACACCCAGTCATAATAAGATTAATACCAAATGATTATTTTATTACACCTCCCCCCACCCCACTGCTCCCACGGCCGTCGCACCGCGCACCGTGGCCCGTGAGCCTCGCCGTGCTTCGATATACCTATACCTATAATTAATTTAGTACTTATTTATATATAGCATTTATGTGCTCTATTGATTTGAATATTGTACCTAATCAATTGATTTTTAAACAATACTAGTTACTGATAAATTTATCTATATTCACCCAGCTATCTTATACCTACCGCCTACCTGGATTGAAATTTAACTTTTTAGATCATCTGGAACTGGATTAGAATTTCGATCAAAAGAAACCTAAGCCGACAAGACTTGTAATGATGACGACTTGGCGGGGGCACTGCCGTGCCCCCAGATACCGCCACATACCTATAATATTATGACTATACGTTACAGGTACGTAGGTATCTAAAATGTTTACACCAACTAGCACCTAAGGCGATATACATACATTATTTTTGTTGTAAACAATGTTAATATTATTACCTCTATGTTACTGAGCCGCCTTGTGCTGGTGAGTCGATATATTGATAGGTATTTACATAGGATATACAATTGTTACGTAGGTACCAGGAACCTATTTTTATTAGTGAATAGCTGTGCCTAGCTGTTTTACCCGCTATTCAGTTTGGTACAGTAGTGTATATTATGTTATTCCAGGGGTCTAAGCTATATTTTACAAAATGTACCAAATTTAAAGTCAATCGGCCCACCCGTTTAGGTGTGAAAAAGTAAAAAACATATATCCATACGTACAGTAGGTATAAAGTTTGTATTTATAATAATTATATTAGTAGGAATACTCGCGCGCACTTCGTAGTATCTAACAGAAAATAGCCGCCTACACAAAAAATATAGCAACATGCAACATGTATTGCTTTATGCGTTCCTAGGCGTCCCAAACTTTAATATCATAAATTTTTTAAATATTAATAATAATTTAAAATGATAAAAAAATACTAGTTTCTGATTTTTCCCTTTGTTACTACGACATTACCTATCGGGATGCCAAATTTCAGCTTTCTAGGTCATCTGGAACTGGGATATTACTTTTGATCTATCCCTCAGTATGTATTAACTTCACCGATTACTGGATGTTTATATCTAAATAACCGTTTGAGCTGTGTTATTGGAATTTGGAACAGAGATAAAGTTCGTATATTTAAGTATATGTGCCAAATTTGACTTGTCTATGTGTAATAGTTTTTGTATAACGAGGGTGTAAAAAGTCGTCAAAACGCGCTTTGGACGGTTCGTGTAATATAACACACGGCGCGGTCGCCAGTTCCTTTGCTTGAACTTGGCTTGACTCGCTGCCGCGTGTCTAGATTGGTCATCTAAGTATCTACAGAGGTGTGATCATACGAGTGGGATTACTGCTATGCGTGCTATTCATTTTTCAGCAAACACAGTCCAATAGCGTTTCGTTCACGACTGACATCAGAATTGTCAATTCTGCGGTTAAAGCACATAAGTGGTTTCCCCGAGCTCGCAAATATGTTTTCTTTTACAAGTAAACCGTCGCATTTATGGTAAGATATGTATTATAAAGGAAAGTTTTCTTATGGGAGCAAGGAGACGTGCCAGACACAATAACGGGGTACAAGTGGGTAAATTGGATTCGCGCCCTGGGGAGGCGACAGCCGGTGACAGCGGAGTGGGGGCTAATCACGTCGCCGCGACTCACGACTCCGGCCCCGGCCTTCGTCACTTTCCACGTCAAACTACATGCATACTAAAACAAAAACCAAAACCCCTGAAGGCTTTCCTAAATCTAGAAAATGAGATTTACTTTTTACAGTGATACACATTTTTTGTAGCTTTCCTTCTTTAATAGGGATGTTGACAAGGTCAAAATATTTAAAATATAATTAGGCCGTAATAAAATGATGAAAAAATATTAGGTACCGTATTTTTGGCGTGTGAATATAAAAAACTGAAATATAGCGCTTATGTTATGTTTTTGATTACGTCACGTACGTTAGTGCGTTGTATCCCATACGTATTTATTAAATTTATAAAGAAAAAATACGTGTCCAATATTATTTAATAATTTACTTGACGGACAATTTTTTTTGGTCAATTTCCCTATTATAGACAAGAAGCTGAACATAACCAAGAGGTGCCTCCAATAATATATAGTTAATATAAATAACCTATAAGAATAATATATACATAACCATATCTCAACCATATTATTAGGTTTATTTTATTCACAAATAAAAAATTACGTACCATCCTTCGTTTTAGTATTAATTATATTTTTTTATTGACTCACAATTGGTTTTTTTTTACCATATAACTATTGTAATTCTTGGAAATTTCCTAGCCAGTTATTACTAGGTATCAAGTAGATACTTCGCACAAGTGTACTTGAGGATAATAACTATGTATATGCATATTTCCCTTTATTGATAAACGATTATGAGACAAGTAGGTACAGATAAATTAAAAGCAGACAGATTGTGGTTATTTAATATAAAATTGTTACAACCTTAATTTATTTTCACCTGACTGTTGACTGTTGTCAAATCTGCAAGTTTAATATATCCACTTCCCGGTTTCCAATTGAGCTGAAATTTGTGTCTACATATTATACATGTATATTTGTTACTAAAGCTAAACGTCTGAACCGATTGAACTGAAGTTAGAACATAAGTAGCTTAAACCCCGGAATAACACAATAGACTTGGTACATTCAGTAGGTAAAACCACTGAGCATAGGTAGTATTTGGACGTATTATAGCAAAAATGGTCCAATCCATATCGGCATGGTAAGCGAAAATGCACCCAAGGCGCCCTTGTGGATGGAAACATTTTTGCCTTGTGGATTGGAATATTTTCGCTATAATACGTCCAATTTATACTCTTAAGAGTGTTTCTTGAAACCTAAACTTGATAATTATGACAAACAATTACACAATGATTTAAGCAAATCCGAGGAAATCTTCACGATTTCAGGGCCAGAGTACTTATAATACAATCAACGCCAGCAAGTGTCCGATAGGCGGCTGAGTACATTGTGTCGGGAATCGGGAACGACAAGCTGCCTATAATAGCGGTGTTATCGCCCTGGTTCCATCTGATAACGTTACTTGGGGTCGAAACATAGCGCCCTTGTAGTTGCTTAGTAATAAACTGAATATTACACTTTACAGCTACTATGGAAAATTTGACTTAAAAATAAATTAATAATAGAAAAAGCTTTGATAATAGTGCATGACGCTTCTGGAGTACCTACGTTTTTTTATCTAGTACGTAATTTATATTCGTAGTGTGTATTTTTATTAAATAATAGATAAAGTTTGGTGTGGGATATCCTCTTTAGGTACAAATTGACGCGTAATTTATAGTTACACATCCTAATATAATATTATAAAAGTCAAAGTTTGTAAGAATGTATGAATGTACAGATGTCTGGATGTATGTTTGTTACTCTTTCACGCCTAAACGGGTGGACCGATTAAACTGAAATTTGGTATAGAGATAGCTTAGACCCTAGAATAACACATAGGCTAGTAAAGCGGTTAAAAACCACTGAGCGCAGCTAGTATTGATAGAAAGACATCAGGTAAAGCGACGAGTTTGTCTTGTTGATATTAGATACTTGCATAGAAGAACACTATAATATTATGTTAAAGCTAAAAAAACATGTTGCGCCCTTCGTGAATAAAACCCGCATAGCGCAGCTAGTATTTTAATAAAATAGATCTACATAATTTACGGCAGTGTAAACGTAATAACATTTTACCTTCAGTGAGTTTCACCTTTTCTATTTATTACGCGACTATTCAGATTACTGGCTGAAAACAGGTTTTCCCTTTATTACTTTGTTTATTCCACTACTGTAGCGGACACGGAATGCTTTGAATTTTATTGAGATCCAGAACAAAGGTGGCATTCACTTGTAATATCCGACGGGAGCCGTGAAGCCAGTATTGTTATAGCTCTTGGTCTTTTCTTTGTCAATCTGTGGTCTAAATTAATGTTACTGTTGCGTTGATAACGATAAAAAAATATTACACAAAAATTAATATTATATAGCCTATTAGCCCAGTCAATGAGTGCCCAAAAAGGGTATGTGGATCGAAAAGTCGAAAGCAGAAAAACTAACTTAGTAACTTTGTTTGGACTAGTTAGGAGATAAACATACCAAAAGTCCCCACCCCTCCGAGGTGAGCCCGAGGGGGGGGAGGCCGAAGAAGGTCCCATTTTTAGGTTTTTTGCTTATATGTCAAAAACTGTGCGTTGTACGATATTTTGTAGTACTACATTATTAAACCTCATAAAATTTTCTACAACTTCGGCCTTGACACTTTTTATCTATCTCCAATCGTTGTCCAGATATGAGCTTCCAAACATGGTCTATTTTGAAGACGCTTAAATTAGTTTTCCATACAAAGTCGGTAAAAAAATCTTACAAATAAAATTTGACCAACTTCTGGTTGTCGTGTCATAATGAAACTTTGCAGATGTCTAGAAATCTGATGACAGTTTAATAATCTGGTACCACTGAGCTGATCTGATGATAGAGCCAGGAGGTGTCTACTGAAACTCTGCAATGGCTATTAGTAAAACCGGCGAGTTTAGGCTCATTACATTCGGATTGATGAGACGTAGGCACCTCCTGGTCCATTATCAGATCCTCGACAGCAAGTGTTATGAAAAAGTCTCATCGATTCGAATGTAATGTGCCCAAACTCGACGGGCTTACTAATAGCCATTGAAGAGTTTCATTAGACACCTCCTGGCTCCATCATCAGATCAGCTCAGTGGTACCAGATTATTAAACTGTCATCAGATCTCTAGACATTTGAAAAGTTTCATTATGGTACGACAACCAGAAGTTGGTCAAATTTTATTTTCAAGATTTTTTTACCGACTTTGTATGGAAAACTAATTTAAGCGTCTTCAAAATAGACCATGTTTGGAAGATCATAGCTGGACAACGATTGGAGATAGATGAAAAGTGTCAAGGCCGAAGTTGTAGAAAATTTTATGAGGTTTAATTATGTAGTACTACAAAATATCGTACAACGCACAGTTTTTGACATATAAGCAAAAAACCTAAAAATGGGACCTTCTTCGGCCTCCCCCCCCTCGGGCTCACCTCGGAGGGGTGGGGACTTTTAGTATGTTTATCTCCTAACTAGTCCAAACAAAGTTACTAAGTTAGTTTTTCTGCTTTCGACTTTTCGATCCACATTTCTTCTTTTACTGGACTATATGCACATATAAACGTCAAGCTGTCATTATAACTCAGACAAATATTGGCTGTCTCTTCTATGCATTATAAAGATAAATTTTAATGGGTCCTTCTACTATGTGAAAGATTAGCGAATAAATACATCAGTCCATTGAACCACTACTTCATTGCCCTTATAGTAATTGATGCATCACATAAAATTGATGTTATATCTCGTATTATAATATGTAATCTATATCATACCATTTCAATTTATCTCCGAGTTAACAATGTAGCACCCTTAACTACACAAATGTCATTTTGTTGCTGTCCCAACTTTGGTAATAACATATTATGTAAATAACACGTGAACAAGCAAAGTGAAGGTATATAATTGAACAAATATTTTAGGGAAAGTCTATTAATATTAAATGAGTTTGGAGGAGGCGGCACACGAGCTGTTTTAAGTAGACACCCGTATCAAAAGTCACGTAAATACGAGTAGAAGGAGGAACGCAGCTTCACAGAACCACCCGTTTTATCTTCTATTTGGACAAATAAGCAAACATTCTCAGTTCTCGTAATGTAGAGCTGAAGTTGCTGAAGATTTCGCCTTCAGACAAATACTTGAAAGTATAATGTTACATTTGCGTCTTATGAAATGATAACGTAAAGTAGAGAGATATTGCTCCAGGCTCAGACTTTCTTTGTAATAAAACAAAGTATGTGTCTGTGCCTGTCTACAAAAAAGGTCTCAAAGATAAGCCTAATGCTTTTAAATAATCTCTTAGTCTATAAAACATCTCATTTTATTTTATCATCATGTGGATTTTTGGGTTAGGTTTACATAATATTTACTCGTTTTATTGGTCTTTGTATTGTAAATTAGCAAAGCTCGTTTAAAATGAATTGTAATGTAAATTTACCAAAGGATTGACTGATTGACTAATCTATGTACACAGCTGCCACCTCAAACTGCTGTACGATTTGGGTTAAAATTTGGAATAAATATCTGCTTCTTCTTTTTCTTTTCGATTCGATCGGCTATAAGTTGTAATATTATGTGAATCTCTGCTATGAAAGGATTTTGCTACGTGACATAGGAAAAACCAGCTATAAGTGTATAAATATACATATAAAAGGAAAGCGTGACTGGTTAATTGATCTATCAACGCATAGCCCAAATCATTGAAGGAATAGAATTGAAATTTGGCACACACATACATATTATGATGTAGACATTCGCTACGAAAGGATTTCTAGATATTAGCAAATCCACGAGCTTTAGTTAGTATCTTATTTAGACAAATTTTATCGTTATTACATAGAATCTTATCAACATTCAAGTGCCTGGCGCCTGGGCTTATTTTATTAGACACAAGGCGGTCTTCAAAGTTAAGAGGAACATTAACTGGTTTCCAAAGCCGTTTCGATGAGTGTACCTGTTCGGGACGTAATAAACACAGCTCTTTGCCGCGAGGGTCCGTGGCCTGAGAGTGGCATCACTAACTGATGTGGGTTGACATTTTCCGGACATTTTTTCTCAATCCCACATAACAAAACACCCAAGTTGCTCGATTCATATATTTATCTCTTTTAATTTTGTCATGGAATTAATCTTTTGTGTCGTTTGAACAGACTTGTAATTAATTATTCCGCTTATAGCTGTCGCTTCACGTTTTATGACATGGAACAATGTATTATAACGCTTGAGTATCTTTTAATTTTAAGTAAAAATAAGTACCTAGTCATTATTTTTCTTTTGTATTAACCTATAAAAGTTTTGTGGATCGCTTCAATATATTTTTATTTCAAAGAAAAAAAAAAAATTAAAAAAATCAAATTTCTTTACTGCTGTAGTAGCTGTAGTATTGTTAGTTTGTTTTTCTCAATAAAGGCATTTGCCACGACAAAAAAAAAAAAAAAATCAAAGAAAATAAATTCTCATTATTAAATTAATTTATTTTGATATTTATGCTTTTTAAATGAGTATGCGTATGTATAATTGGGCTAACGATGTTATTTATTTAATAAATATATCATGATAAATGATGATTTAGCGTATTATTGTGTAATTTTTATCATATAATTGACAACAGGTGTTTAAGAACCTAATGCAATCATCCTGACAATTGTTTCATACATTTTTATATTGTTTTTTTTTTAATAATAATATCAATTACATATGTATATGTATAGTAAACTTTAAAAAAAGTATCTATACGTATCAAAGGTACCTACAGACCTTACAGACTAACACAAAAATATTGCCTACGTCCAAATTGTAAGCGGCAACGAATGTGGGCCCAAAGAGGCACTCGTACCACCCTCAATCGGACTGAGAAAAGAACAAGGCTTCCCTCTGAAGCTTTCAATATTATGCTCCGTTTCATAATACAATAAGTTTTGATATAGTTCCTGTAAAGCGCCGGAAAATGACGCCTGCGATCGAAACAGGAGCCAGGAATACATTAATTCGCTGGATACTGGAGTACATAGGTGGAATTGTCATCTTTTTAAACTGTAGCTTCGTCATTACACATTATGCTTCTATCTTGTATCATTATTATTCATTTATTTGCCCTTTTCGGCATTCATTATTTGGCTGTGAACTATAAGTTCATTTGCATCCAGAAGCTTAAACATTGCTGACTTGTAAAGTCAAAATAGCATTGCATATTTTCCCAAGATCAGCAAGCAGCTCAAGTTTATAATATCTTTTTTTAAACGAGCGACAGCTGGCGGCCGTATTTCGTCTCGGTATTTATGGGCCTAACTAAGTTTGTAGCCCGAACTAACTTCGTCATTCTAACGAGATAAGTCTTCCTTCCGTCGCTGTATCATTTTCTCAAAGAAAGGATAGCGAATAATCTAATTTGTGTGGACTCAACTTGAATATTATATTTTGCGCGGAAACGGTCGCTAACACAAAAAGGGCCATTTGTTACCGTTGAACTGTGACACGAATAGGTAAGGAAGGTAATCACATAAGTTTACCCTGACGACTGCTACTTACCACTATATGAAATTGAAGCTTATCAAATCTCGGTCTTGAACGACCTTATTCCATCTAATCTGAGATTGAGCTCATCAAAGTTTGCTAAGCCTGAAAGATTAATTAGGAACACCTGCTTAACATCGCTGAGAGCAGACTCAGCTATGAATTTACAGGAAGTCTCGATTGTTCCCCTTTATACGTAATCAACTAATGGAATATTTGATAGCATAAATGTAATGAATCATCTTGACTATTAAAATATTATCTTTGTGACGTCACATGACACCATTCAATAATAAAAAATATGTTATCAATTTTAATACAAAAAAATTATTGAAATAGATATGAGACAGGTGTGCATGTGGGTAAAAGATGATACAAGATGAAGAATTCTTACAACATATTTTATATAATATTATTTATTATGTCACACGTATTATTAAATCTTGTAATCATTTTCATAGTAGAACATTTAGCTGATCTGTAGATAGAACAAATGTAATAAGACCACAAAACAATAAAAAGTTTTTAATATGATTTTTCAAATGTAGATTTAAAGTTTTGGTATTGTGTGATGATGAATAATAGTTATTTGTTATACAAGAGTGCAAAGTTTAACCGCGTGCTCAGTTTTTATGACCAAGCAAGCGAAGGATTCTAAAATTGATTCAATAATTAGAATCCTGAGCGTTAGCGAGGGAATCAAAAGAGCACAAGTTCACAAGTTCAATGATTTATTAGCGAGGGAATCAAAAGAGCACAAGTTCAATGATTTGAGTTGTGCGATAGCGTCATTAGGTAGAGACGTCGTACTTGTCTCATTTCCTTGCATACTAACATTGAAAGCAAATTCCAAATGGCATGTCACCGAAAGCCTACTCACTAGGATTTGCGATTCGTGCTCCGCGTTTCTCTCTGTTTGTTTTCCTGTCAATACGTCCTGCGGCGTATCTATGCATATTGGAAATGCGCTACCAATATTTTAGTAACACTTCGCTTTGGGATATATTTTGACTGTATTCCTTTATTCTGGACTACTTGCACAGTCATTCGTCATGTGATTTTATAGACTATGAAGATAATCATTTAAAGTTACGTACAATGTACACGTATCAGTGCTTGTACATAATATATCTATCATTCATGATTGTATCTTCCAAATAATATTGTGTACCTACTTTTTTTTTATTCTGGTTCTTCAGCTCTTATGTATGATAGCAGTCACAGCAGTCAGCTGCAGTTTAGACGTAATGCAGTAAGTTTAGTAGGAGCTGACAAACTCAAAAAACATTTATTTAAAAAGCTAAAATGCACAGAACTTTTGCTTCTCAATTTGACCGATGTAATTTAGATATTTTATTTCACAATGTAAATGTTTCTCTCTCTCTCTTTCCCTTACAGTAGGTATATCTAATGCTAGCTAATACCCGCGATAAAGTTTAAGAATGAAACTTCAAAAATGAAATCTCATAATGTTTTTTTTTGGAATTCCAAGCAAAATCGGCCGATTTATAGTTTTAATATAGATTTATAAATTTTGCAACAGTTGTGCAGTAGATATAATTTTCCCGGATATGTCAAATTTGTTATTAATTAACAAAATATCAACATGATTTATTAGAAGATTGAAAAGCGCTAGTTGCTAGTGACGTACATATTATAAAAAAGTATTATTTTTCATTACGAAGCCCTTGTCAATGTTAATTGATACCTGAAGAGAACATATTATCATATTATGACGTCGAGATCTTTCGCATGATTAAGGAATTATTTTAATTAATTCTGTTATCACTAAGATATTGAACATCCTCTCAATATCTTAGTGATAACATCTCGTTTTCAGGCGAATTATCTGAAGACCATTTTGATAAACCGCACAAAACTCTACAATCGACCAAAACAAGGGAGAAGGTTAGTACAAACTTTGCTTTTAAGACCGTATCTACTTAACAAACTTTTAGCGAACGATCCCTTTATTTTCAAAGGCCATGATTTCCAATTTCTCACACGACCCGGCCTAGTGGAGGCGAGCCTATTCACCGTTTTATTCACGTAGGTATCTATAATAACTGCTGTATAAATATGAATCGGGTTTTTTATCGGAGCGCGGCACTCTTGACTATTGAGAGGAAGTTAGTTAAAGAGCCGGATAAAAGCTTCACAGAACTTTCATTTTCACCATTTTTACGAGGCGGGTGTAAGCTGGGGGAATAATCAATGGGCAGCGTGAGTCTCCGCTCTGCGGGCGGTGATGGATTTTGTCCAATCAACGCGACTGAGTAAATGAAAAGAGCGACCTAACGAACGTCGGGCACAATGGAGCGGCCGGCGCGGCAATGCGGCGGTGAAACCAAGCCTTAGAGCTGTCGCAGATTGCTATTGGTTTTGCTTTTTCACAGACGCTACAGTCACTAAGGTAAATGGCGAAAATATGTTTGCTCTATACACTTTCCTTTTAACTTAAACCTTTGTTTTTTGAAAGTAAATTAAATACGCCACGCTTACACCTATTTAATAATATTATTTTTGTAATACAAATAGCTTAATTAATACAATATCCACAATCTCTTGAGCTTGAATCTACAAATGGGAATTTAAAAACACATTACTTTTCAGTCCTATAAATTACTCGAAGGAAGATAGATGTGAGTCCAAATAAATAGCACAATAAATACGAGTAAAATGCAATAAGTGGAAACGCTGGTACACACGATTCCCTTATTTGTTTTCGGAGACTTCGAGACTAAAATAGGCGATTAAAACGACAAAGTAATATGTGAGGCCACACCGCGGAGGGGACCTTCTATCACTGAGGAGCAAACGCCGTCGGGGCCGCGGACGAGTGCTTCGGCGTACCCGCAGCCCCGGCATTATGGCGTCCCACAGGAACACCCCCAAGTTTTTTAGTGCGTATCCCCGCCGCGCCCATCTTCGGTGGGGGAGTCCCACATACCTGGGAGTCATACATACGATGCGTAATGCATTTTTCCTGGGATAAAATAAAAGGCCACGCCAGGCAACTAATTTGAAAATAAATTTAATATATCTACATACCTATGAGTAGGTATATATTTTTTTGCACAAAGACTATGATACAGCTAAAGACCTAATCTATGTTACATAATGTTCGTGCTGTTCGTATCAATTACCATTTTTGTGATAAAAAACAGGCACATGACGGATGAATTCAATGATAATGTCTAAGATATTTGTATGTATTTATGTTTTAAAAAGTGCCTACGCAAAAAGATCGTGAATAACGATAACTATTAATTAGTGCAAATAATGATTTTATGACAATTTTTTAAATAAAGAGGTTTTAATATGTATGTTAAAATCGTAATACCTATTATTCAAACTGCGATAAACTTTTTATATATCTCGATGATAAACTTAAACAATAATTGTCCCTGACCTTAGAGGTTTTCAAAAAAATAAAAACAAAATTCAGAAACGTATTTTAGTGTCTTCGAATTGCCTTCAAAATTATTTTTAATATTTTGAGCATTATTTTTATGGCTAACGTTTAGTTATTGGTTAAAGTTATGGCTTGAAATAATCACTAAGAGCCTGCAAAAATAATAACTATTCGTTATTATTGCTTGCTCACTCAGTGTATAGAATAATAAAGTTGAAAAGGGTTCAACTCGGTGTTATAATACAAGATTGGGCTATGTGACAAAGTTGAAAATGCTTATTATAATATTATCTTCATGTCAAAATATTTTTTTTAATATATGGTAGTTGCACTATGTAAAGTAGCCAAATAAGGTCTCTGAGGTCCATAAAATGCCAATAGAATGTATATGAATACCTAACCTAAAACCTAACCATTATATAAATGTGGTTGAATTCCACATATCTTTTATGTTATAAGAGTGAATAGAACCAAACAAGCACTTTGTCCTTACAAAGGAGGCCGCACATAAATAAGCCTTGGTCTTTGCACGTAATTGATTTCTGACGGGAAACCATACAAAATGCACAAGTATAAAGTAATGGGTCACGCTCTATACAACGAATCGTGGTACAATCACAAAGACTACGTATAGTTATAAAAGCAAACGCGTACACGAGAAACATAAAGTTAATCTATCCAATGTTTAATTGATACTATTGTGTAGCGAAATAGTTAGCATGAACTCTAGTTTTATAAACAGTTGCAAAAAAACCTTGAAATAAACTTTTAATTTTTAAAACTTGATGTACGCCCAGCTCGATAAATAGGCCACACTGAACGAGAATAGGTATTTATTTGTACTAAATATACGACTGTTTAAGAAATAATTTCTTAGCGGAACTTACAATAACTGTATCAACGTGAAATTTCATCTCAATCCTTTCAGCTGGCTTATGCGCCTGCAATGTGCATTAGTTTATATTAAACTAGCTGCACCCAGCGGTTTTACCCGCTGTACTGCAAGCCTATGTGTTATTCCAGTGTCTAAGCTACATATCTCTATACCAAATTTCAGCTCAATCGGTCTACCCGTTTAGGCGTGAAAGAGTAACGAACATACATCCAAACATCAGAACATCCACACATTCTTACAAACTTTCACGTTAATAACATTAGTAAGATGATTAAATGCCCGCTCTCGAAAGCGCTTAGATTAACAGTGCGTTAAAGATCTGTCAGTTACCAACATAGGTACGAGTAATAAATACATGAAGTAGCTTCAATCAATTCTTTCCACATTATTATTATTGTAGCTGTACAGTAAATGATTTCTCCATAAGGATAATGGCAGGATTTTCTGCTGTTTATTGTAGACTCAATCTCCAGTCATGATTGATTGAGGCTTAGGTGGAACTCGCCCAAGGAGAAATTACTTCGTTATTGTAGTGAGCACAGAACTGGAATGTTCGCCATCAATAACCACTGAGTATGTTATTATTTGAGTAATAAGTTTAGCTTTTTCTTGGAGGTATACGAGTAACTTGATGATATTATTATAGCATAATAAAACGTTTACTGACGAATAAAATTTATTACTGATAAATATGAATAATGTTGATAAAGGTGTTTAACACACAGTGGTGGCCCTAGCAATGACGGATTTATCATCACTCAGATTAAATCTCTGATTGGGAAGATTGAGATTGAATTTGACAGACACATATTGTGACGAAGTTATCCGCCAAGAAATGCTCTTGCAACGGGAATAAAGTGTGCGCTAGCTCTACATAATATAGACAAGTCCTCGTATTGGTTCGAATGGGACCACTGAAAATATAAGAGAATTTAAAAAGACGTAGCAAGTATCTATAGTCGGCAATGACCGCTTTATATGAGCACGAGTTCAAACTGGTGACGTCAGTTTATTTGCTACATGAACCTAAACTATAAAATACGCCTTTAGGGCGTCCGCTACGTTACGCGAACTGCACAGCGCAGCGGGTGCCTTGTGTGTTTGTATTGCAAGATAGTATGATCAGTGACTAGCGCTTACAGGCTGGAGTGCGTGCGACGGGTTTTTGAATGAGCAGCCAGCGGTTATCTACATATCGCACGGCATTTATTTAGTAATAAGAACTCTGTGTTAATTAAATTAATCTTAAATAAATAAGGTAAACAAGAGAGCTGTGTTTCGTCATTTACGCCCTACTTTGCACCATAACTTACTGGTATAATATTAGTTAGTTATGTAGCTCTATATTTGTTATAGCATCGGTTATATTAATAGACAGAGGGCAGATGCACTCGCTCCATTCACTCGCTTAATAGCGGATGCCTTTAATAACTTTGTATATTATGTTCATAAAGCAGAATTCCACGATGCAACATACATACATACCTTCCCTTGTTACAGTTACTATTTTTGTTAAGGTTACGATTGCAGATAGAAAAACCTGCAAAATACGATGAGAAGTAAGATGATCATAGGAATTGATAATACGATATTAGATGGGCCGACATTTTAAAGTAGAAATTCAGCGAATGAATATTATATAAGTTGACTTCAAAATGTATTGCAGCGATTTAGTGAATTTATTACTCGTAGATTGATTTCCTTTTGCCGCGTCTACGTAAAAGATGTAGCAAAGATCGCCGCTGTAGCACAGCTACGAAACTAAACTTGTAAGACTTCTCAGGACATCGAGGGCACAGAAATAAAGCGACAAAACCATGACAATCTCAACATATCTTTATTTTACACTATATTCTGAATTCTTGTTGATAAATCACATGAATTATGTTTGATGTCTATGTATTTTTAATAATTTATTCTAACACTTACGAATATTTACAATTTAACATGAGATATTTAAATTTCGTTGACACAGTCAAGTTTAAAATTATACAATACAATAACATTAAATAATACCTTATAAGGTCTGTAAATATAAAACAATATTTTCAAGGGGTTTTATAAATAGTGTTTTAAGATTTCAGTATTTACAATAACTATTTCCACTTTTAAAACCTTTTTCATCAGTCTTTTGCTAGATACACAATACACATCCGTTTTTGTCGACCTTAACTTTATGGATCAAAACTCACTTTTTACATCTCTAGAAAGTTTTGACTTTGAGTCTTGATCCCAAAAAGTAATAATGAAATAGCGCTGTGGTTAACTTACTGTTAAAACAATAATATATTTTATAACTATCTTCCAAATATATTTACAGTATGTAATAGAATCTACTTATTTTAAAAATTTCTTTCAATTAATCACCATTTGGCCTGTTTTATCTAAGTTACTAAAATCGTTGTAAGACCACGATGTATTTTATCGAGCAAACGAAACAACCAACTCGCTTTCAGAAACTGCTTTATTTCCGAAGTGGCAAACAGTTTTTTACGACTTTAACCCTAAGAGTACGGCGTTATAAATAGTCTCCATAAAACACTACTCGGGTAAAAACTGCACAAACTTCTGACCACACATTCGAAAGTTCCAAAGTGGAGCACATACACGCGTTCCCGCAATTTCTCACAGTTACAGCCCATCGCTCGGGTCGCCTCTGTAAAAACTAACTATTGTATTTCCTAAGCCACCGTTATTGTTTACTGATGGCTTCGGCACACATTGTTAGCGCCAGCACTTCACTGTTAATTTTGTTGTTTCGTAGTAAAATCAAACCTTTTAAGCCTCGGACCGACAGCTGCCCACACACTAAGGCGGCGTTAATTAAATTGTGTGAACCTAACGCTCATTTATTTACCTTTCCTTAGTTCGTAATTTTCTTGACCCAAACTCAGTATTCTTGATGAGATGTTTGTAACTCGTGAGATTTAATGCAGCGCTCATTAGATGAATTCAATGAATTTGTACAAATGAGGTTCAAAATGCGAAGCCGTAATATTAGGTTTGTACTTAATTAATAGAGCTATAACGTCGAAGGAAACTACCGGATGCTGTACAATAATGGCACGAGAGAACTTGCTATTCGCCAGATGCCCCTCCACTCGGGTTCTGAAACAATATGAATATTTATACTTATTGTCATTATTTGAAGCCCGACGACTTTTATTGAGAACATCTAAATTAATTGTCGTTCATAATGTAATTAGTAAAGTTAAGCTATGATATAATATTGCGTTTGTCTGTCATTTGGCCTTTGCCCAGCAGTGGGACAGTCTAGGCTAAATATAATAATAATAATTGTCTGTCAAATAAAATACTGAAGTAGACGCCGTTGATAGAAACAACCTGAAACTTAGAGTGTTCTAAAGTCTACACAGCAAGATAATTTCAAATTTCTCCTCTTGCATCTTTGGTAAGTAATTTTAAATGGAAAAATACCCCACAATTCTTTCTCCTCGTTTTATTCAATTAAGATAAAAGTTATCCCATCTAGTGCAAACACTGCAGCTAGGTGGGCAGCGCGTCGCAAACAAATCAAATATCGATTGGCTCACCTCCGGCAGTATTACGGACGCCGAGCACGGAAGCAACCTCTGGCTGCTCCATATCGAAAATGAGTTCAGAGCGCGCCGCGTACAGGTTGTAGACGCTGGCGATGCACGTGAGGCGCAGGCTGCCGCGCTCGAACGCGTCGCTCCTCACCACGAACACCACCTCCCCCGCCGACACCTGCCGCGTGTCCGGCCCCGTCCGCTCGTACTGAACCTTCATACTCTCTTTAGGAGGCCTCCTTATCTCTTCCTTGTGCAAATTTATATACGACTCGTCCAAATACTGAAGATTCTCGTCGTGAAATATATTAAAGTTCATATCGTCCTCGGGCATGTCAGTCGTCGTCGTCTCCGGCTTCGGAGGTGGGTCCCATTTGAACCACGCGGGTAATTCGTTCATGAAAACTTCCATGTCGATCTGTAAAGGATATGGGAAGATTGAATAAGGTCGTGTATACGTAAGGCAGCCGAGTCGCAGATGTGCCACGGGAGAGATAAAGGGGTGCGCCGCGAGCTTATCTGGCATATAGCTCGGAGCTGCTTTGTGATTAATTAAATTAAAAAAAAATTAAAATTTTCTTTATTAAGGTAACTAAAGACCCACACACATTACACATTATTTAACTATTTAAACATACCACATTTATATAATTAATGTACAATAGATTTAAAAATGTCAAAATAATTCAAATCAATATATATATAAATAAAAATTAAAATCATGTCAGATATATGTCTATACAAATTATGTCATTTTTTTTCAGAAAATAATAATAATATAATCATAGTGGAAAATTCAAAAATCATAATAATAATAATACAATACAATAAATCATAATAGTAAGAGTTAAAATTTTCTTTTTGGCATTAAGACTGCGACATGCCTATTTGCACAATGCTGCATAATGGAGCAATCAAATCTATCCGCTATCATCGCCAAGACTGTGTTAGAGCTGCTCCGCACTCTACGCAACAGGGAAGTGGCACGCTTGCGCATGGTCGCATGGAAACAGTCCATACGTGCCTCTGCAAACATCCCTGAGGCGCTGCAGTAACGGGGCAGCCCCATCACAGACCTGAACGCATTGTTGTATTGGACGCGGATGGTGCTGTACTGTCTGTGACTATATTGCGCCCACAAGCTGCACGTGTAGAGCGACGTACAGTATGCCCTGAAGAGCGTAGTTTTCACTGCCTTTGAGCAACGAGCAAATCTGCGGGCTATCATGTTCGCTCTGACTGACAGCGCCCTCCGCTCCCGCTCCATGTCAGCATGATCTTTAAGATCTACGGTCAAAATGTGCCCTAGGTACTTAAATTCGGTCACTCTTTCAAGAGGCGTACCGTATAGCTTTATTGGTGGTATATTGACCGGGCACCTTGCACCGCTTCCCTCAAAAACCATACATTGACTTTTCTTTACATTGTAAAGAAGCCCGTGGTCACCCGCATATTCCTCACAAACCGTCAAAAGCTTCCTTAAGCCGCACACCGACGCGCTCAGCAGCACCATGTCGTCTGCATAGCTTAGGTTATTGACGCATACTCCGTCTATATGGCAGCCGACACGTCGCAGACTGAGCGCCTCGACCAGCCCGTTTACATATAGGTTAAACAGGGTTGTAGAAGTTATTCCGCCCTGTCGCACCCCGCACTCCATTTTGTATGGCTCCGACAGTGCCCCCGCCCATCTGACAATGTTAGTCTGGTTCATGTACCAGTACTGGAGCATGTCAGTGATCTCTCGCGGCACATTCGCGTTCCCCAACTTGTCCCACAGCAGATTATAACTAACACGATCAAATGCTTTGGACAAGTCAAGGAAACACGCATACACCGGAGTTTTGCGGTCCGTATAGTATTTGACGGTATGCTTAAGACACAGTATAGCACTTTCAGTTGACAATCGAGGACGAAACCCGAATTGATTATCGTGCAAAATAATGTGTTCATTTAACTGTGCGTTAAGCAGACCATCAAACACTTTCGCAGCAACAGTAGCAAGAGAAATAGGCCTATAATTAGTCTTATCAGAGAGATCACCTGTCTTATTCTTCACGATTGGCACTACTACTGTTCTCATGAAATCGGGTGGCAAGTAGGAGTGACTCACGCACAGCGAGTAGAACATGGCCAACACCCTGGCTATGTGGGGTCCGGCATGCTGCAAGTGCTCAATGCTGAGTCCGTCATGACCTGGGGACTTGCCTCTTGAAATATTTATAATGGCTTTCGAGACTTCTTTAGCCAGGAAGATAGTTTTTACTTCTTTATTGTTCGTGTCAGCATTGAGCACTGGCACCGACGCACCCAAAGGCGCTTTCATCGTGAAATGATCTTTAAATAAATTGGCAATCTCTTTCTGATCGCTCACACCATCGACGCTCACAGGAAGGCCAGGCCGTATATTTACTTTATTTGTAGCTTTCCAAAAGCCTCGGAAATCTCCCTTGGAATGTGTGTCAGCAAGAGCGTCCATTTTTATCTGGTCTTGGTGATTCTGACACCACTTTACCCTAGATTTGAACACTCTTCGACTTTCACACATCTCACGATAGATGTACCCAGACCTTGGCTTAATGAACTCGCCTACGCAGCGTCAGGCGGAAGGCGGCAGGCTCGCGCTCGCCGGCGCTCTCGTCGGGTGGACGGCCGACGGGCGGTGGGAGCAAAAACAACGCTCCCGTCAAAGTAAAACGAGTACATAGTTGCCTCTATTGTTTTCGCGCAGGCTTCTGTCCTTTATCACCCATTGCCTCAATGACTTCCTTTAAATTATTATCAAAAAAGAAACCAAATAATCTCACTTTTGCAGAAAACTCTATAATCTCACTTTTTTCGCTGTTTGATAAATGTGTCACAACAAAAGAATTTTAGTTTTATCTGCATGTATTAAATTCAAGCATCATTATAATGTACTTAGCATTTACGTATGCAACAAAATAATCCGCTTATTCGATAAACCTGAAACAGATTACCCGGATACAAGTCGGTGCACTAAATTGGACTTACAATAAAAAATATTTTATGTACCTAATAAATCAATACGTACCTACAATAAAACAAGCTCTAAACAGTTTTAATTCACCTACTGACCTTAATAATTATAATCTTTAAGTCCAGACAGCTGCTAACCATAAATTGCTTAAATGAAATTCTCCTACTTTATGAAGCCTACGATTATATTACTCGTATGTCTGTCATAATATTATCTAACATTTGGGATTTCTTACACGTACGCATTGTAGGAGTTCATTTTGAGTAATTTTGTTTATTATTAAAGGTGCTTCCACATTGTAGATATATATAACGTTAGAGAATAATACTTACATTACATTTATTGTTATCAACTTTCTTAACAATATTATATAAAATGTTAATGTGCTATGCAATGTTTTGTAACGTTATAAACAGCTGTGTGAGAAGCACCTTAACAAAAAAAAAGATACCTAATATCTTATAAATGTGCACCATAGATAAGTGAAAATATTGCTAAACATGTGTACGTAATTACATATCTGTAAATCAAAAAAAATAAGCTGTATCATCGTTGTCGCAAACACGCAAATCGATAATAAATATATTTCTTATCATTTTGTTGATTATAAAGGTACCTAAAATATAAATTATTTGGAACTTGATCATTTATTTACAATTGTTTTTCGAATAAAAAAGAGTACAAAATATTTTTCATTTTGTATTTTTTTTAGAATTTGACACTGCGCAGATTCTATCAACACACTACTACTAGGTACTACTGTTCTATTCTAGTTACGCTCAGCAATTTTATCCGCTGAAAAGTTGAAAAAGTTTTATTCTAAGGTCTTAGTAATAAATAAGCTGCTTACGTATTAGGCAATACCATCTAACAGGCTTCAGTAAACATAATGCCAGAACACGGTAATAATGACCGCTTGGCGACACGGTTTTGTCTAACGTGTCGTATCTTGCCATGGCCGCAGTTTACCACCAGTATTATAATTGCGGGTGGAAAAATCGTCTATAATTATTATAATAGTCATTGGTTCGGGGCCAGGATTCACACTAGGTGATCCAAAATTACACCTGCAGCACATAGCCCTTGACCATTGACCACAGCTGCTTTAAAATTCGCTTAATTCTTTCCTTCTAAATCTTTAAGACAGAGACGGGAACCTGCCGAGATTATTATGTATGTGTAAATTTTATCTCTGAAACCGTATAGGAGTGAAGAAGTAGTAGAGCTATCTTTGAATGAATAAGTAATAAATATAAACACAAATATTTTCACCTTTATAACCTTTATAATACTGCAGATACATTTTCATGATAATTTCATTCATCACGATAATGTGTTTTTATCTAAGGTGTGGCGTATTAATTATAATCTAATTACTGCAGTAATGCGCTACTTAGAATTATATATACTTCTACAAACCTACATATTATATAGATAATATAAGATTAATTATGTTGTTTTAAGAAAAGCCATATTATTAAGCGTCTTTAATGCCATTTGTGGTTGGTGGCTGTAAAATCAGGCATTTTGAATTTTGATTTCAAACTTCAAACGAAGCAGCAATTAAATACAATGTTCATTTACGACTCCGCGGTAATAAAATTATATTGCTAGTATTTCATCCAGGTTTACTCCTAGTAATAAAAGATACGTTCCAGCTGTCTTTTTATCATCTAACCGACCAACGCTTTGGTCACACAGCAGGTGGTAAATACGCGATGAATTCTGCCTCAATCCTTTTTCGGTGTCAAAGGTTCTGATTCGACGTTAATAAATGTACTTCAATCTATATACTAGTAAATTACGAAGGTTTTGGTAGTTATTTTTTAAATAAATTATACTCTTTAGTCGATAGGTATTTTACAAATTCTTCTCTTCTGTCTCCAAAACTGTTCGACCGGATTTTTTTTTAAGTTACGAAATGAACACTGTCCTTCACGTGAATTGGCTTTTATTACAAGAATGATATGTATTCCAGGACTTCTCCTCGTCTTTAGTAAGATAAATAACGTATATTAATACGATAACTTCACCAGTTATGACCAATGTGTAACTTCAACTAACACGTTTACCTTAAAAAGATTCTGCATTATATATTAAGCTGTAGGGCGTATAGGGCATTAAAAATAACAAGACTATTAAAGCTAGTTTAATCCTGAGCGATATTCGCTATACGAGTAAATAGCAAGATGGGTAAAAAATGTCTTGACAATGAATATCACGAAGTTTAAACATTCCTTTAAATATATACAGCTAAAAAAAATGTATAGTACCTCACGTCCATTCAGCGCAAAAGTGAGATTTGCCGGAGGCTGTGCTGGTGGTGAGGCACACGTGGCCCGCAGAGTCGACCCCACCCCGTACCAGGAGCGATCCGACACCAGCTTTGGACCCCATTCCGGAGGCTCTGTAGCAAACATAAAACCATGAATACTAAGCGAGGTTTGTCACGACATCGCCTTGAGTGGAATATGATTGACGAACCAGATATTGTCTACGCCAAGTTTTACTGCAGTTCGTAACAAGTTATAAAATGTATCGTAAATGTTCAACATCATATTCACAGCGGAAAAAATGCTAAGATTATTTTGGCTTAGGTATGTTTAATAATGAAACTGAACTTAGATCTCTGGCAGATGACCGGAGTGCAGTCATTGCGAGGACTAAATAGTCCTAGCCTAAACACAGAAGACATGCCTAAATCGGCATACCTTCTGTATCTTCTGTATTTTTTACACACACAAGGTGGCAAACAAGCAGACGGCCCACCTGATGGTTAGTAGTTACCGTTGCCTATGGATACCTGCAACACCAGGACCATTGCTAGTATGTAGTAGTGACAACAGTATAAAAAACGTGACTGACTAACCTATCAACGCGTATGTGCCAAAATCGTAGAGCATATCGGTGTACAATTTAGCACGTAGATAATATTATGACAAAGACGACTGCAAAAAATACCATAAATAGACTAATCACTTATTATTAAATTGTTTTTTACCCAATTAGACCTAGGTACTTAATGCTTATCAGATTCACCTTCTTATATTAAAACAAAGAACACAAAGCTGTTACACATTTCCTGAAATAACTTGACATTAATGTCACCACCCTACTTATCCTTCCTAAGCTCATACCTCACCCTCTATAGATACGAGTATATACCTGCTTACGACCTAACCGATTAATCATGAACCAAGTTAACAACATATCTCTAATTTAGACCAACTTCCAAATTGGAACTGAAATTAATGAGGTTACATTTTAAATGAGCCATTATGATGATTATAATTTGTAAATATTCACCTAATTTATTTTAGGGTTAACCAATGAATTATCCGAATCGTTGTTTGTGTGTGAATCGTGCAAAATTAAATCTAGTGACCCATTTTCCGAATAAACATCAGTGTTCTACCAACCATCAAGAGAATGTATTTTAACCTATTGCAACGTGCAACAGACGGGAGAGCGCGGCATTTCAAATTCTAATACATGCAATAGCACAGACTATGTTAACTAAGCCAGATATCGCATCGTGCTTAAAGCACGAGTAAGTAGGTAAAAGGTTCATTTTCCCGATTGATACAAACTTGAATGTCTTTTTCTTGAATGTAGTTCTCATGTGGTGAAGTGTACATCGCTGGTTTGTTGGCATTATCATCATAGATTTCTATTAACTTACGAGTATATCCTTTCTTAACAAATATTTGAAGTAAGCTTCACTTTTGTGTTTGGCGCACCGTATTTGCTTTTATTACAATAGCCTGCTTAAGCATGAATATATTCTGCCATTCCTATTTACATATTAGGCTTTAATGTGTCACGGGATTAACACGAAATTCCCCTAACTCGATTGCCATGAGACATTTTGAGCTTCACGTCGCATTATAGAGGTATATTATAATTGGAATGACAGAGCCGTATGGACGTTGTCCAAAGGGATTACTGTGACACTGGTAGGGTCGTCAAAGGATAAGAGTTATTATTTTAACTAAGCTTTTGAATAGGTTATATTATGGTCGCTTTATGATAGCCTACTGTTAACTATAGCTGGTTCAATAAAATAATAATGTAAGAGGTTTGACCGTTTTGACGAGAAAATGTCTCCACCCTCGCAACCTACGAATATGTTATAAGTCAGGAAATCTTGGAATTAATTCCCCAGAAAAGATTTTCATAGTACAAGATAACTTTACAGAATTGAAAGGAATATAAAACTTTTTATTGAAACGCCAAAAATATACAGAAAACCTAAAACACAATTTCATAAATTGGCGGTCTTCCTGGCTTTTTTTATACCTAATTGTAAGTTGTTCTAAATAATCAATTAAAAGATCACTTGGTCTTAATTAAAGGAAAGCAATCGAAAATCACGAGCAATTCTACTTTTTATTTGCAGGTGGTGTTTATCCAAAGCCATCGCATTAATACAGGGAGCTTCGTTTATAGCACGTCTGTTTATTTTCCTTTGAATCGATTCGATAAAAAATCAGTGCGGGTATGGGGAATGGAGGGATACACAATTAAATCTCTTAATATTGGGATTTGCTACCGGGGGGAGACAGAATTTCTTTTGTGTTCGGTAAGTATAACAAAACGATTCAATTATTAAAATTGAGCGGTTGAAAAATATTGCGAAACCTCCTCGCTATTCTTAGACGAGACTTTCAAGAAAATTGTTTCCTAATTCGTTTCTCCTTGATAAAGAATTTTCAATTTTCAGGTTTTTCTTAACTGAGATCCTGTTAGCGTTACCTATTCTTATTGAATTTTACTAAGGTTTTTACCGTGATTCAGTTTAATTAGTAGATTGATTTTCTTTAATGTAGCCTTTATCTCTACTGCTTCTGAAAATACGATATAAACTAAAAAAATCAAGCTGCTAGTTTTATCCACAAGCAGGTTAAAAAGGGTGTCGAAAATGGCCTGAACTGCTTTTTGAAAAGGATGGTAATCCGTGCCGCTATACTTGGCGGGGGCACTACCATGCCCCCAGGTTCTAAAAGGAATTGGGGTTCTTGTTGTGGGGGTTTATTGCCCTCCAAGTAGAACTCTGGCGGAGTATGAGCGGTTGCTCTTTATGATTGGAACCCACATAAGGCGGAACTCGCAGTTCCCTGCGCTGGTGGCTGGGGATTTTAACGCGAAATCCACCATGTGGGGATCCCCAGCATCAAACGCGCGTGGTAGAGTGACAGAGGATTGGCTGGTTACTACTGGGCTGGTGGTCCTAAACAGAGGAAGGCAGAACACCTGTGTCAGAATGCAGGGTGGGTCCATAGTAGATATAACTCTTGCATCTCGGGGTCTCGCCAACCGGGTTCAGGACTGGGAGGTGCTGTTGGAGGAGGAGACGTTATCAGATCACCGATATATTCGGTTTCACGTCTCCTCTACAGGCACTACAAGTAGCTCCAACACAAGGCGGAGCATCGGTCCCCGCTGGGCTGTCTCCAACATGGACGAGGAGATGTTGAAGGAAGTAGTTATGGTGAAGGCGTGGCTTCCAATGCCACCTGCTGTTGAGGTGGATCGCGAGGCGGACTGGTTTCGCTCGGCGATGACGCAGGCGTGTGACGCGTCCATGCCACGAACCAGGGCCTACTCAGCGCGTAGGCAGGTATATTGGTGGAGTGAGGAGCTGTCGCAATTGCGACAGACTTGCATCTCTTCTAAGCGCCCGTACATTCGCCACCGCCTTCGGCGGCTGCGGAGGGACCGTGACAGTGAGCCAGATGCCACAGAGCTCGCTCTACATCAGATGTATGTTGTGGCAAAGAATGAATTCAGAGTGGCCATTGCTGAGGCGAGGGACCAGGCTCGGATAAGTTTTATTGCCTTACTCGATGAGGATCCATGGGGCAGACCGTACAAAGTAATGAGGGGCAAGCTGAAAGCTGCTGCCCTTCCTCTGACTGAGAGTATGGACCCCGAACTGTTGAATCGTGTCGTATCAGCCCTTTTCCCATCTAGGGTCATGCAGCGAGTTCCGGTCCAACCAGTGGAGGCTGCTGCGGAGGCTCATGACGACGTCGTACCGGACGTGACAGAAGGAGAAATGCGTGCAGCAATTCTTCGCATGAAAGTAAAGAAGACTGCTCCTGGACCTGACGGAATACACAAGAGAGCATGGGTGCTTGCTCTGGGTCCGTTAGAGGAAAGATTGCGGAGCCTGTTCACCGCATGCCTGCATCAAGGCAGGGTTCCCAGACGTTGGAAGGAGGGGAAGCTGGTCTTGTTGCCCAAGGAAGGACGTCCTGCAGAGTCGCCGTCGGCGTATAGGCCTATTGTCCTTTTGGACGATGTGGCCAAGCTTTTTGAGCAGGTGATTGCCAACCGCATCAAAAAGCACCTTGCTGTGACAGGCCCAGACCTCTCAAGTTACCAATACGGTTTTCGCGCAGGACGATCCACCGTTGGTGCTGTATTGCGGGTCAGGGGCATTACAGAGGAGGCAGTCTCCAGGGGAGAGGTCGTTTTTGCGGTGTCTTTAGACATTGCTAATGCCTTTAACACTCTCCCCTGGGAGAGCATCATGCGGGCCCTGGATTACCACCGGGTGCCCTTATACCTGAGGAGGGTACTAGACGACTACCTCAAAGACAGTCAAGTCCAAGTAGACGACCCCCCTGGTCGTCTACTTGGACAGGGACGGAATTAGGAGGAAGGAGATGTCATGCGGTGTTCCGCAGGGGTCGGTCTTAGGACCACTCCTGTGGAATATTGGTTATGACCCTGTTCTGCGCCGTGTTAATTTGCCGGGCGTTAGCGTGGTGTGCTATGCCGATGATACGCTGGTGCTTGCACGGGGCAAAACGCATAGAGAGGCAAGCATGTTAGCAACAGCTGGAGTTGCTCATATCGTTGCTGCAATAAGGAGTGTAGGCCTGGAGGTTGCCCTTAATAAATCGGAGGCTGTGGTTTTTCATGGTCCTCGAAAAGCGCCACCCCAGGACTCTGGCATTGTAGTAGGTGGAGTTTGGATCCCAGTAAGCAGCTCGATCCGCTATCTGGGACTGCAGGTGGATGGTCGATGGAATTGGCATGCTCACTTTAAGCAGCTAGTTCCCAGACTTGTAAAAACCGCGACGGCCCTCGGGTGGCTCCTGCCTAATCTGTCGGGACCGAAGATTTCATGCCGCAGGCTTTACACCGGAGTTGTACGGTCAATGGCCCTTTACGGGGCCCCCGTGTGGGCGAACACTCTTAAGCGTCTTGACGTCACTTTGCTCACCCGTGTGCAAAGGTTGATGTCCATAAGGGTGGTCCGGGGATACCGCACAATCTCTGGAGAGGCGGCGGCGGCACTCGCCGGAACTGTGCCGTGGGATCTCGACGCGAGAGCCCTCTCGGCAGCATATCACTGGCGAGAGGAGGCGCGCCTTAGAGGAGACAACCCGGCACAGCGGGAAGTAGAAGCCATGCGAGATGAGTATCACCAGCAAGCGCTGGAGGCGTGGGCGTTGCGGCTCGCTAATCCCAGTTTCGGGACGCGAACCATCGAGGCAATTCGTCCAGTTCTTAAGCAGTGGGTGGACAGACGGCACGGTGTCCTGACATTCCACATGACGCAGATTCTCTCGGGTCATGGTTGTTTCGGGAGATATTTGTGTCGAATCGCTGGAAGGGAACCGACTGCTGAATGTCACCACTGTGACGATTGCCTCGAGGAGAGGGCGGAGCACACTCTGCTGGAGTGTAATGCCTGGTCGAGGGAGCGACAAAGTTTGGTCGCCATTGTGGGGGATAACCTCTCTCTGACATCTATTGTCGCGAAGATGGTGGAGAGGGAGGAAAATTGGTCAGTGGTGCAGAGCTTTTGCGAGGAAGTAATGCGAGCAAAAGAAGAAGCAGAGCGGGAACGAGAAGCCGTTTCCACTCTTGATATTAGAAGACGAAGACCTGGGCGCAGGAGGAGGGCTTACGGCCGTCTAGATCCTCCTGCAGCACAGACGTGAACTATTGGGCTCTGGGCCACGGTGGGGGACCGTTGCCCAGATTGCACAGCCCTGTTGGTGTGTCAACGTGTCGGCACACCGACAACGAGACGTCTATGGGGGCCCTTTACACCCCCATCACAGAGGAGATCGAGTTCGATCCAACTGTTTGACGGTAATGGAATGTTATGCCTCCTGGTGCTCCATTACCGTCATACACAGCAAGAGGGCACGTTGCTGGGGGTTTTAGTGGGTGCGAGCCCCACACTCCCCCCCTTTCTTCCCCGATAGGGGGGATAGCGCGGTAGGCGTTTCCCCCAGCATTAAAAAAAAAAAAAAAAAAAAGGTTCTAAAAGGAAAATACGAGTATAACTGATCTAAGAACGCAGAGCGCAATTGCTGTTCGGATTGAGTTGGAATTTGGCACACAGATAGATATTGCTATAGACATCCGTTATGATAATACTTTTTAACGGGAGTAAGCCAACCAAATATCACAATTATAACATTACTAGCTGCGCTCAGCGATTTCACCCGCTGTACTATAGCCTATGTGTTATTCCAGGGTCTAAGCTATCTTTATACCAAATTTCAGCTCAATCGTTCCACCCGTTTAGGCGTAAAAGAGTAACAAACATACATACATCCAGACATCCATACGTTCTTACCAACTTTCACGTTTATAATATTCGAAGTATTAGTAAGATTGATTTGTATAACGTCATTAAAGGGTAGATTGAAGCGTTAATATGCAATATTCAAGTTTGATTCAGCCGTATTGTGCGCACACCACAACCTAACAACATTACGTAAGTGAATCTGTCTGTGGCAGCGTCATGAACTATGCCTGACGTGGATATAACGCGACAACCAAAGCTTCTATTATTTAATAGCTTCGCGCAAGTTTTGATGACAATGTGAGGAACAATAGCATATACTCGTATGTACAATGTACATACAAGTATACAGGACTGCGATTCTGTACGTACCTATTAGAGGTAAATTGTTTCAATCCCCCTTAGGCTAAGTTGGTATCCTCAAAGTATTTTTTTTTTTTTTATGTGATGAAGTAGAAGACGAGCAAGACGCTCTCCTGATGTTAAGAGATAACGGCTGCCCATAATCAGTACAGTGTTACCTAGGATTTCACAATTATGTGAAATTCTAGGAGCACTGCACCAACGCTTCTTACTCAAGAGTCATGAGATGTTAAGACTCTTTAGCCCAGTAATTTCACTAGCTACAGTGCCCTCCTACCGGAGCACAGTGATATTTGCACATCACTGCTCAGGCGGTAGAATAACTGGCACTGTTGTGTTTTTGAAATACTTCTATGGTTTAACCCCAATTTAATCACCTATCTTCTTCTAAATATATAAAAGGAAAACGTGACTGACTGACTGATCTATCAACGCAGTGCCCAAGCCGCTAAACGGATTCGGTTGAAATTTCGAACACAGATAGGTTGTATGACGTAGACCTCCGCTAAGAAAGGATTTCTCCACGCGGGCAAAGCCGCAAGCGTACACTAGTATAATATAAAGCAGACAGATAAATAGCAATCATAAATATTTAATTCACTCAATAGAGTGAATCACGGGGAAATCCAAATATGGAAGGGTAAAGTTATCAAGGACATTACTGCGCTAAACAGAATAATCAGCTTATGATGCAACTCAGCGTTGAATCGAATGCAGGAAAAACTGCGATTATATAATAGACAGTCGTTATCGTTCAGCATTAGGTGAGCGTCAGGCTCGTGTCTTTTACGTACTTGTATATTATCGCAATAGATATATAGGTGACTTAGAAAGCCAAGTTCTAACTGAACCAATTTAATCCGATCATGTTATTGAACAGTGGAGAGGTATGCGCTTAATTTTCACATTACGATGATATTATTTATAAACTTGTCACAATGATTTGTACTAGTTGCTTATCTTATCACATTTATATATTAAAGCATAAATTTGTAATTATGATAGTAGGTATTCGTATATGAAAGAGAGAACAGTTTTGTTCGGTAATCGCAGTAAAACACACAAACAGAAAAAAAACGCGAAATCAAATTAGTATGCCATTGCGCCTCCGACACCGCTGTTCATGCGTTACTTACACCTAATTTGCGAATATGAAAAGCAATCAAGCAGCAAGCGATTTGCTAAACGACGGCTGAAGTTATAGACCATAGAAAAAGACACAGTGACGGTATTTCAGCGAGTAAACCGCTGGGTGCAGCCAGTAATGTCATTATGTAATTATATAGTAAAAGTGCATCCATACATGATACGGAGGCACGACAATCTCGATTATCGCGTGACCATTGACGGAACTCGCTACAGTAAAATATTTCATGCATTTTCAAACAATAGAACCCCGTATTTTGTGGGAGAAATGGTTTACCTATTTCCCGTATTGAGGTAGGAATGCAACTATTGAACATGCTAGCACATTAAATGAACCTACATTTTCTAACGATGGCAAAAATGGTACCACTTTTCAAGCGTTTAGTAAACCGTAGGTAACTAGACATTCTCTTGACTTTGTATGAGTACAGAGGATCGGATTTCCGTGCGCCCGACAAATTGTAAGTGAATCCGTAGCATACAACTGAAGGCCTATTGGCTAATAATTCACACCCACTACGACTACGATTGACGATTGATGACAACTTCAATGTACATTACTGCGTTTGTTAATTTACACTCGTATTAATGAGGAGGTTTAAGCAAGTAATGTACGCAATGTTATCTATGGATTCTAGTGTTTTACATGTCGTTGAACAATAGCCAATAGGCCCTCTGAATTGCGTTCATAGACAACCCGACACTAGCTTGATGTCCGTTACAGTCATCCATTGCAGTCGCAGTGTGTAGCTTTGTTTTCATGAGATTATACGAAGTATTAGGTACGCAATACAGCACTGCGCTCGACATCCAAATTGAGATGTTAAGTGTCCTTAGACCAGTCATTTATTTGATTATTCAGCACAACGCTAGGACTAACTTAATGTCAAAGTAGCCTTTTCTACCAGTTGTCCTGAAACTAGAGAACAAGTACCGGACAATGGGAGCAGTGCAGACAAAGTTAAGGAAATGAAGCAATCTTAAAATTAACATACGAGTCATCACTTTGGCCATCTACGATTATATATCTTTAGATAGAAATAATGCCTCATTCACTCAGTAATTTAAGTAGGTAGTGGTAATTTTACTATTCGGAGTGAAACAAAAACACACGCAAATATTGAGCTATCAAAGTTTTGAAAAAAATGTAAATTCATGTTGTATGATTTATTGGTTTCAATAAGACTGGTCAATAAAACACACAGAGTTATATCCTGATATTTATTCACAATAATAATATCGTGCTTTTCATGCGTTTCTGAATCGGAGCCAATACTTTTATTGCTACAAATATTGGCTATGATTTAGTAGGTATGTATATATTACGAAAATGTATCTGGTGGAACTGCCTATTGGAATTTTTAAATGAAAATCTGAAATAATATAAATCTTACCTACTCGTAAGTCAAATATTATCATTTATGCATTATTTATTTATAGAAATATGAAAGAAATTTAAAACTGATTAAATGACTATTACCGCATTGCTCATACGTATTAGGTTCAAAACTAGCATAGAAATATACATTGTGTATTATAATATAGGACTTGTTAATTAAAGCGATGGCGAGTCTAATAGGTATAGCTACCTAGTTAAATCAATTAGAAAGTTTGGATCTGCTGCAATATTTTATTCAATTTCTTATTATATTTAATAATCTAGTTTATTATAATATAGGCACTTCAGAAAATAACACAATTTAATATTATCAATGGGTAAGCCCATAAAATACAACTTTTTGAAATATACGTTACGCAATCCGCAATGTGGTCTCGTTAGGATAGGTGCTCATTTTACATAAATTTGCGATAAGTTAGAAGTATTTCTTTTACTGATAAAAAACAAGTTTTACGAGAATTCTCTCTAAGTTCTTCTCTCAAGTATCTCACCTATTTCCATATCAAAGAGTTAGAGGTACAATCGTATCGCATGAAAATGTTTTAAACAATATTTTTGGCTAGACTGTTCAACTAAAACTATCAAAGCTCTCGTAAAATACGTGTGAAGTGTGAAACTCAAGGAGCTTAAAGGCTATAAAGAGCGATATTAAATAAACCTACTAGATGTAAGTTGACTTCAGTGTATTGTTTTACTATAGATTGAGTACGTCCATTTTATAGCTTACTTTTTTAACATAATTTTATTAAATCCTATCCATATTTTTTCTTCTTTAACCGTGTAGTTTACCTATACAAAGATTGTGGTACAGAGATACAGAATGATTATAATTATTAACATGTTATTAAAATTAAAAGTTAAAGCGACTTCAAACACAATAAGGGCGATTTGCTTAACTTTTTTTCTAGTATGTAGGTCTGTGTCCAAGTACTGGAAATAGCTCTCTAAAATTTAAATACATAGGACCGAACAAATATGACCTGTGAAAAATAAAGGAATACCCTAATCGGTTCCGGCATCTTTGAGTAATCGGTGGAAAATACATTGGAACATAATAAAAAAAAGATTCCAACTGTAACCTTTCCTCATTTAGTGTAGTTAGTTAATGATGAATATAAATAAATATGATTAGCTTATATAATATTAATATCGCAAACTGATCAACAATAATTATCATGAGTTATTATCCAAGATAAGAATTAATATTGAGATAAAAACGCATATCTCCCTGTCTTGCCATTATATCAACACAACGATTCGTTACTAAGATAGAGGGTATCAGGTAACATTTGGCCACTAACGAAATTACTGGGCTAAAGAGTCTTAACATCTTATGACTCTTGAGTAAGAAGCGTTAGTGCAGTGCACCTAAAATTGCGCATAATTGTGAAATTCTGGGTAGCACTGTACTGATTATGGGCAGCGTTATCTCTTAACATCAGGAGAGCGTCTTGCTCGTCTTCTAACTTCTCTACATAAAAAAAAACTAACGAACTTATAGCAGAAAAGAAAGAGCATGTTACAGCTATAAAAACTAAATAGCAATATAGAACTCTCGTATAACCTTTTTTTTATTTGTTTGACATAGCTTAACGTTTGACCACGATCGTCTGAGATTAAGCGACGATGCAGCCGAAGATTGTATCAGACTAAACCTAGATAAAGAAGGAGGATCTATAAGGCGGGATATATTTTTCCCTGCCCTGCTGATTAACTTTAAATAATTCGACTGCTCTGATATTCAGCGAAGACAGGAAGAGATCACCCTAATTGACCGAAAACGCGTTGCCAATGAATGATACGGCGTAGGCATTACAAATTACAACTGTGTAACACCAGTTTAGACAGCAGGGTAAGGAAAAATATATCCCGCCTTATAGATCCTCTATAATAGGCGACGGTAACCGTTCTTCACATCAGGTGGGCCGTCTACTTATGTATGAATGAAAGAATGATAACTCTGTATTGTACTCCGCAAAAGCAGAAAAGCTTAAACATTCAACTGTGCGTGTACTTTCTGTGTTTATGTCTAAAATTAAAAAGATCCAAATTAACCTTTTTATGCTAAAGTGCCTAGTGCTTCATAAGATGTGAACTTACCAACGACTTCTAGTGGTGCAGAGCGGATCTCCGTGTGGAAGGTAGGGGCGTCCGCAGAGACTTCGCATCGGAACCTGCCCGCCATCGCCGGCGTGGCCTGCTGCAACACCACGCGCCTTGCTCCTGATCTTGATATCTAGACAGAGAAAAAACAATTTTATAAGAAATATTAAAAAACTAACGAAAGTGGATAAAAACTAAACAGACTTCAAGCTCGCTATTAATAAGGGCCTGACGCACGCTTTTATACTTAACATGAAAACCAGTGGACCGATCTTGATAAAATTTAAATGAGACTTGGGAAGTTTACCCTATGAAACAAAATATTTTTTTAAATCGGTTCAAAAATCTTTTTGTAATCGACGTACATACTTTAAAAATTTTCGACAAATTGTGCAACTTTCCTTTTTTAAGTCAGTTGAAAATCAGGATTAACACGTCAAAATTCGCAGCAATTCGATTTGAAAATAAAAGCTGACGATACGTTATCCTAACTGAAATAATGACAGCCCATTTCAAAAATTAAAGGAAATCCCACCAAAAACATTCTGTAAAAAACTAGCCAAGTCTCGATGGAGCTGCTTGTTTATCTCTAAAAAATAATGAAATCTAGACAAAGTCGTGCCAAGTCTAAGATTTCTTACTGCGATTTCTTTATTATTATAGTTAATGTTGTGTGACTTGGCCGTTGAAGGGTAGACAAGGGTATTATACCAGGTGCTCCATGACACCATTGCACCAATCTGTCCGCTAACCATTCATGATAGAAAATTGCCACTTGGAAAACGTTGATTGAATAACCAGTCAATTGTAGGCTTGATAAAGCTGCGTATTTCAATAATACTTATGTTTAGGCGATCCAAGTGTCATGAAGCATCTGGTTTTGTACCCTTGTGTACCCTTCAACGGCCAAGTCAGACAACATTAACTATAATAATAAAGAAATCGCAGTAAGAAATCTTAGACTTGGCACGACTTTGTCTAGATTTCATTATTTTTTAGAGATAAACAAGCAGCTCCATCGAGACTTGGCTAGTTTTTTACAGAATGTTTTTGGTGGGATTTCACTTCTTTTTGTAGAAACGCTATATTATAAGGTTACTATAAGGCCGACAGGCAGACAGGCGAAAGTAAATAAAAGCTTTATACAATTTTAACCATTGACTGCAAATGTAACTTTGTAATCCTATACATTTATATGAGATTACAAAGTTATTTATGCAGATGAATTATCTCGAAAACGAGACCGAAATTGCATGTTTTTTTAGTTTTCCTATGGCTTATACAATAAATTCTAAGTATATACCAAATTTCAGCTCTCTGAGTTTATGGGAAGTACTAGTTCTATTTTGATGATCATGAGTGAGTGAGTGAGTGAGTGAGTGAGTGAGTGTCGAAAATGCGAAACTTTGCTTTCGCTTAACTTCAGAACTTAATGACCTACAGACTTGAAATTTTGGATTTTAATTATGTAGTTATAGCTTACTGGATGACGAAAATTTCTGTGTTCTGGTCTTATCCAGAGGTTCTCAAATAGGGGCCTGAAAATGCGGCGAAATGGTTCCTGTAAAGGATGGTACGGCAGTGCTTGCTTCGCGCTCGACTTGGCGGGGGCACTGCCGTGCCCCCAGATTCTCGCACAGCTAAATCCCGTCTTTAACCAATCACCAAATTCTTTTCTTATGTTCACCTAATAATATATCTTATTTGATGTCAGGATTTCTATTTAAAAAATACAAAAGTAACTATTATGTAGATTGAGCTAGACCTCAACTGAACGTAATAAATCTGGCTGACCTAAATACCAATGTAAATTTTTTAATGCTTCCTGACAATAACATTTTAATGATTATATACCTATTTACATTTACTGCGCTATAAAATGACTACTTAAAACATTGTTAGGGCTTCTACAAGGTTGTACAGGTACTGGTACGAGTAAATTACATACTATTATTAAAAGAAAACTAAATCATTTTGTTTATTTCTCAAATAACAAAGACATTACAAAGTTAATATTTAATGTTGATTTTATCAACATTTGATTTATTTTCTATTTCGTATTGTGATTTATGTGCACATACTGGCAAATTAAAGTGAAAATTTTCAAGGAAGAGACGTAATTTATTGAATTGTTCTAGCGTATAAAATGGCACTGCTACACGTATAAGTAATTTTAACATATTCTGTGCATGCTCTCCTCGCGAGTCCTTTAAGTTTAGAAATTCCGACATCGAGCCAAACATGGGCTCAGCAAACAAATACAAGCAAATGTCTTCCATCTGTGGAATGTTTGTATTGAGTTGGCACGAGTTTGTAAGTTTAAGAAGAATTTTGTGTTAACTGCCCCCTCAGCCGTTGTTAAAGCGTGTTGTTTAAATAGGCAACTTAAAAGTTGTAAGGAAACTTGCGTGTCTCATTAAATGTAGCTCTAGTTTGTATAGCGTGTTTGAGTACCATTAAATACTCGTACAAAATGTACATTGACATCGGAACAAGGCGATGAAAAGCTTTATAAAAGGTTTTACGATTTAAAGGAATTTGTCATTAAGGAAAAATGCTTGATCAATGATAGCTATAAATCCCGCTCTGAAAGAAAGAGGAAAATGTTTTAAATTCTACAAACGAAACAACAGATCTCAATTAATGAGCGATGTGTCTGCGTTCTCGATTTGTTTCAATTAGAAAAATGCGGGGATTAGCTTAAGCTTAAATAATCTTACTAAACAAAACAATTATATTTGATTTTAGTTCTAAGGTTCAACTTAAGTCTTAGTTACATTTTATCGTTCCTTGTGACCATTAACCTTCAGAAGTAATTGAGGGTTACAAACGTTACCAGAGCGCGGAAAGTGAAGCTTTTAGGAACAATTTGTGTCTCCCGACGCTTACATCTGATACTCGGTATAAACTAATCTATTCATATTCTACACAAGAAATGCGGTAAAAGTTTTTAAATTTCCCGCAAGATTTAGTTTTTAGAGGATATTTCTAACCTGCGTTGTAACATCATACAACACACTTCAGTAATAATATACAAAATGAAATTTAATAAATGTAATTATATATTCCTACTCAGGAAATAATTTTCCATGCGGTTGACAGTCTCTGGCTTTATTTTCCTGGAAAAATTGCACTTTTTCAATAAAACTCTATGCAGTTTTTAAAAAAGTCAAGTTAAAAGACAATCACATACTAATTTTACTAGTCGAGTCTTATTATCTTGGTAACTGGCGGATCCAGGATTTGGTCCTGGGGGGGGCAAGGTGCAGACGGGCAAAAATATTATAATTTTTACTACAAAAAGTGTGTGTTTAGCTCGCTCTGAACTGTTAGAAAGTTCAAATATCCTTAATAATAAGTGCGCAAGCAGCGAGCGCCGAGAAAAAAATTATAATCTTGACCATGAAATATGTGCAAAATTCGTACCTCTACAATGCTTCTGGGAGGGGCCTTGGCCCCCTACCCCCCCCCCCCCCCCCTAATTCCGCCTATGTCTTGGTATAATACTAGTTTTACCAAAACATTAAAAAGGCAACTTCGAGGTCTAATCGTATATTGTCTCAGTCTACATCTCTATAATTATTATTAATTTACATAATATGAGAATGTTAATCTTTAACTAAAGATTAACAAACATTATCTCTAATTTGTTATAATGGTGGTAGGCTTCGGTGGCTAGTTACCACCCACGAGACAAAACCGTGTCCCCAAGCGGTCTTTATGAGTGAGAGAGGGATTTATCTCACCATCTATACTACGTTTCAAAAACAAAGATAATTTTTGCAGGGTTCGAAGGCTCCATATCTTAATTAATTCGATATATATCGAGTATGTATCATAATATATCCGATATATTTCATAATATATGTCGGATAAAATGTTTTTTGTGAATATATCAATGATATTTTCATTGATATACATATAACCTACGAACACTGCAAAAATTATCTTTGTTTTTGAAACGAAGTATAGGTTTAGTCTGTGATCATCTATGGCAGCATCTTCGCTTAACATCACGCGCGATAGTGGTCAAAGGCTACGTGGTAAAAAAATACTTACGTCAACTTCAATTCCCGGTAGTGGGAAGACTCTCGTATGCGGCAGTTCTTTAGGGATATATCTGTAAAACTCCTCGCGGCCTCTGTACCACTTGACGCTGTACAGTGCTTCTTCATCTTCAAGCTGCCAGCTGCACTCGAGCGTCACTGTCTCCCCTACTAACACTGCGGGGGGCACGTTGATTTCCAGGTTGTGAAGCCCGCGGACACCTGCAGACAAAGAAACAAAAGATATAACCTTAGAGTTAAAAGTAACAAAGCCGAGCAAGAAAAAAGTTCTGTAAGAATTGCCTGAAAAGTCGTCAGTGCGCCTCAAAAATTCCCCGATTTTGGAGCCCCGTTTTTGGAATGTCTATTCATCTACGTACGCTATAAGCTAGACCTATGGATATAACCAATATCTTTTAATAAGCTTTCAATTGATTGAGAACTTGTCGAATATTGGCCGATGACGAGCCGTAATTACATGGCTTTTATGTAACACCTAGCACATCAATACAGCCAATACAATGACAGATTTTATTTGGAATCAATATCATGACTTAATAAGCCCGCTCTACTACACTCAATCTTCACGTGAATTTAATGGCATGACTTATTGGCGAGAGTTCGCGGTCCGCAGTGTAGTAGGTAGTGCGGCCTTTATAACGGTCTGCGATCGAGACCTATAAAGGTCACTTAATCCAAAGTTAATATAACTTCTGAGAAACAAAGCTCCAACAAATATTTTTGTTATGATTTGATTTGGGTGAAACAATAAACCTCAAACAGTATATTAGTTACAAGAATAATATAAAGTATAAAGCATTTATTTGTTTTCTTTTATACAGTAAATGTGATAATATTTGATTTAGAAACAGGCTTAACAATATTTCAAACACTTTATTAATATAGCTGAGTAAATTTATACCAAACCTTTTGAAGTCAGATTTTAATATTTTAAAAGAAAGAACATAAATAAAAGTGCTATCTCGTAACACCAATTTTCGTTGCTTCGCTCCAAGTTAGCTTTTTTAATATGAAATAAATCCCAGGATCAGGTACGAGTACAAAGAAGGTTGAAATATGAAAACGTAGCAGTTTCATGTAAAGGAACTCAAACAGAATATCCTCTGTGAGACTACATTTTCCTTGCTCCCGTAATCCATATCAAATAGATACGCCTTAAACCTGCGTTGATCATGTCGCTGGTACCAGCTGAAAGGCGAATATTTTTTTCTTATTTCATATAGATACATATAAATACATGAATATAGAAGTAGATCGAATGAACGAATGTAGCTGTATTGACATTCTGGAGCTATAGCAAATATGTGCCAAATCATAGGTAGAAAAGAATCAGGTAAGCAGTTGTTTTTTATGAATTGGCTTGTAAAATTTGCGCCATAAACTATAATTAGCTTTTGCGTTCAATGAAGCAGTGCCGCCCGCATTTCCCACTTATCTCTCTACCAAGGGATGATAAGATTTAGTTTTTAGTGCCTTTCACGGTTTAGATGTTTTTCTTGTAGGTATATAATACCTTAATACAAATATAATAAATTGAAATGAATGATAACTTTTAATACTGTTTTTATATTTCCAAAAGGTATATTTCTAAAGCTTCATTGGCGTCTAGGTAAAACATTAAAAAATACATATTTTATATACGTATGTCAAGCCTTAAAATTAAATATAAAAGCCTATACTCCATCGGATAAAATGTAAAGAAACAAAAACAAGTCGTACATACACATACACTAAACATCGGGCACTGGTAAAACTACCTAAACCATTAGTTACAGGCAGAAAAACGGTTGGCCGAGTGGCTTAATGGCTCAGCTGGTTGCCACATGACGATCGCTGCTCTAAAACCTAACACGGCAATTTATTACGAAATATTCATGTTACGACCCAAATGTATCACGTCACGATTGATTTATCATACAAATATCACTCTGATAACTGAGAACAAATCACTCGCGCCAAAATAACTGCTAAAATATTATATCGAGTTTTGAATAAGGTTGTGTAACTGGTACCACTGATAAATTGATAACTTTAGATCAGCTGTCTGTGGCCGATCCTTGGATTTTTTATTAGTCCAAGCATCGCATAAATATAGGCTGACCTCACAAACAGCAAACGTGAATCCCGCGGGCTTAAATTGCTGATAGATCGCGACGATCACGTGGCCATGTTGTCAGTCATGCGCTCGGGATATGCCCAATGTGGGGTCACACATATTCTAGCAAACGAGGGAATTAAACTATGCTAAAGAAGTGTGTTACTCGTAGCCTGTAGTTAATGCGCGTTTAGAAGCTGATCGTGGCCGTTCCTATTCCAAGTTATTGTGCGGTTAGTCCCATCGATCAATCATGTGGACGCCTTCCCGTGATATCAATGACTCTGTACTTTAGCAGTACAATGTACTGCGCCCGGCTCAGGCTGTTTACCTCGTTGAATAATATTCGCTAACACAACTTCCAGGTAAGTTATTTTAGTCCTGAACCCTTAAATAGGCACAAAAGGCACTTCGAGACCTTTTTAGTATGCTATTGGCTTATTTTAGGCTTTCAACGCAACAATTACAAAAAAAATAATTAAATTTACATGTACTTAATTTTAAAAAAGCCCCTGTAATATTATTAATGCCTCAGTATGGATGTATGTGTTTGTTACTTTGTTATGCCTAAACGATTGAGCTGAAATTTTATAAGTATATGTAGCAAGTCCTGGAATAATATATTATCTACATTTCAGCGGCGAAAACTGCTATTCATAGTTTATACCTCTAATATACTAAGTTTCTAACATGAATTACATGTTATGCTGCGTGTTTATTCCCTAATCACCAATTACGTCATGTCTATTGTACATAACACGTGTAAAAATGTATATATAATACACATTACACATATCCGATATTATGTACATTAAAATACCTGTATATTAAATTATGTAGACAACTTTAAACATCTCAGTAAAGGCGCTTAACCGTATATCGAATACCTTTCCGCATCGTTCAACAAAATTTCAAACATGAGTCCTGAAAACTTGCTGAACATTGTTAGAGGTAATTTTCCACCGCGAGTTACGTAAACAAAGCGCTCATTTCAAAGAAATCTGTTATTGTAATTTAATTCTCCAACAAACGCACAGGGCCGTAGTCGCTGTAACCTCAGGCAAAGCAACCTCTCTTTTGATACGTTCCTTAGATACGGCTCTGTTTTTATATAATTTCATTAATCAAAACTATCCTTTTGTGGAAGGCGGAGACCGAGGGAAATAGAGAAGAAGATTGATGATTTATAACTTTTTTGTCAAAGTAATACTGTCTCTGCGGAACACTATGACGAATTCCTTTGTTTGAGAAACTAAGAGCTGACTCCGAAACTTAATAAAGCTTTGTTCCTTGTGACGAATTATATTACAAACCATGAAGTTTTACCGATTGCAAAAAGATGGAGTGTACTCCAGCTGTCGTCATTTATTTATACTTATGTTTGTTACTGGTGGGAACCAAAAAGGATGTTGTAAAGGTTTAAAAAATAATGACCACATAAGTATTTCTAAAAAAGTTCTAGGTCAAATTTTATCACATATTTTCAACATAAAGTCAACCTGGGCTTATTAAATATCAGTTTATTTTAATCTCTAAAAACCTGCTCAGGTCCTAAAAGGTTCATGAAACACATTTATGTGAAAGGATAAGATACTTATGCTAATCACAGGTCGAGCGTGAACCACATAAAATTATATGTGAGGCTGTTTGAATTTTTCCCTTGAAGAAGGACCCAAAATGTAATAAAGTTGACAATAAATACACGTACCTATTAGCGCGCGTTCAGATGACCCGCAATCGCACGCCACGCACACGAGCCGCTCTCAACACTAGCGTTATAATTTGTTGCATATTAATCTGGGGGCACGGCAGTGCCCCCGCCAAGTCGAGCAAAAAAGCGGCACGGCCGTACCATCCTTTTCTGGAAGCAGTTCAGACCATTTTCGACCCCCTATAACTTCGTTGTGGAAAAAACTAGAAGCTTAAATTATTAACAACCGAGTATGCATTGTATAAACATGATTTATTCCAAATTTCATTCAATTTGAACTAGTCGTTTAAAAATTATAACTAGTCAAAGTTTTGAAATTTTGTCACTCACTCACTCACTCACTCACTCACTCACTCACTCACTCACTCACTCACTCACTCACTGACCGATCATCAAAAGTCTAAGGCACTTCTAGCAAACATAGAAAGTTCAAACTTGGTATATACTTAGAGTTTATTGTACAAACCATAGGAAAACTAAAAAAACATGCAATTTCGGTCTAGTTTACGAGATACATAAACTGCATAAATAACTTTGTAATCCCGTATAAATGTATAGGATTACAAAGTTACATTTGCAGTCAACGGTAAAAATTGCATAAAATCCCAATAATAATTCCATAATATATATGCCGTAATAATTTATAAAGCCTGGGAGGGATTATCCCGCCTTCTAGGTTTAGTCTGCTCCCAACTACGGGGTCGTCACTTAAGATCAGGCGATATCGTGGGCAAAGGCTAACCTATAACGAATAAAAAAAATAAAAAGTAGTGAGATGCCACCAAAAACATAACTTGTAAAAAATACCAAGTCTCGCAACTGCAGTTCTTCTACCTTAAAAAGTTGTGAGATCCATGTACTACCAAGTCGATAAAATCTTTTGTGTTTTAAATTAATAGATTGACTTGGCAATCGCACTATTATGTCGGTATATTACTTGAAAGATACATTGTTGTGTTTTCATGCGATCGCGATGGCCAAGTCGATCTATTAATTTAAAACACAAAAGATTTTATCGACTTGGTAGTACATGGATCTCACAACTTTTTAAGGTAGAAGAACTGCAGTTGCGAGACTTGGTATTTTTTACAAGTTATGTTTTTGGTGGCATATAATTTACTAGTGGACCCCCGCGCACAGTTGCGCCTACCAGTCCATTGATATATTTACTTATTTATGATGTTAATTAATGTAAACGAACACAACACTGTACCTACCTGTCACCTACTCCTAGTCTCCTAGCTCTTGTAGTTTCGAAGATTTCGTGATGAGTGAGTTGTTTACTCTTTTAGGTATTATTATTATAATATAGTTTTTTTAGTAAAACATCAATAATCAAAAAATCATTTAACGGAATCCATCGGCGGGCATTTCACGATTCCGATGCGCTATGATAAATGCCAATTGCATAAGACCCAAGTTATATTGAACAAAATTGAAAGTGCGTGGTTTATAACGGAGTGTTTAGCACGGGTCGTCAGAACACGCCCTTACCAGAATACTAGGCTACTTCATATGATCTATTGCCCGCTTTATTTATATACTAGCGACACGCCCTCGTCTCGCTCTAGCTACCACTAAGTAATATAAACGTTATTTTTGTCCTAATAATATGCATGAACTATTATATAAACTTTGCACTTAAACTCTTTTCTCATCTTGTCTATTGATTATAACCACATCAAAATCCGTAGCGTAGTTTAAAAAATCCTAGCTTACATACTGCGGAAAACGACTTGTACCAAGTAGATTTACAAGGCCCTTTTCTAATTTATCGGCGCGGCATCGGCGCGATATCAGCAAGATTTAGATGACATTTGATATAGAAATTGTATTTGAACCAGGGGCAAGGTAAGGTTTTTTTTTCTACGTACGGTAGTTTTAATATCTCAGCACTCATCCTTTAAAGAAACAAAATGGGGGTTGATGTTTGTATGGGGATGAAAGTTACTAATTCCACGCGGAAGGAGTCCCGGGCTAAAGGTAGTGGATTAAGTATAAAATTTAATGAAAAATATTAAATCTGCTGACCTGGTACCCTAAAAATGAAACGGTTTCCTCTAGGATGGCGACTAACCCACTCAGTGGTATACGTGGTACCGAAAACATGTCGATATTTCAATTTAGCTTTCCGCGTTGGCAGATGGCCTAACATACACATTTTTCATCAGCTATGTCTATATTGAATTAAAGGTTTTACCCGCTGCAGCTGTATTATTATTACCTATGTGTTATTTCAGGGTCTAAGCTATCTCTATACAAAATTTCAGCTCAATCGGTCCACCGTTTAGGCGTAAAAGAGTAACAAACATCCTGATATCCAGACATCCATTCTTACAAACTTTCACGTTTATAATATTTAGTAAGAGAATCATAGTTGTTTTATCCTATATAGTGACAGTGATAATAAACTAGATGGCGCTAGAGGTAAAATTAAAACTCGCAAGTGGTTTGTTCATCAGACAATGTAACATACACCATAAGTCGTAATATCGTTAATTGAATCGCATTACAATCATATTTTTGCAAAGCTTTTGAGGTGAATCAGGAGCTGTTAATATTCAGTGAATACAATGTATAATCAAAACTATATTTAAAGTATTAAGTCTGGTACTTTCAAACTCAAAATTCATTTATTCAAATAGGCTACAATGGAGCACTTTTGCAAGCTTTGTGAGACCTTTAATGTTATGGTTAAGTATTTTTGAGGTTTTCTTATTCCTATAGATAATAATTAAATATGGGCAACTCCCTCAAGCAATAATACTAATAATTGGGGTTTATACTCCAACCACTGTCAGAGTTAAATCACATTTTATAATAGGTTGTGTGGCCAACTTATATGTTGCAGTTTCAGGTCGCCGTAACTCCTACAAGGCCTGCAACATGACCTAACGACTGCTTCCTACATATCTTGTAGGAAACAGCCGGGACCCACACAGGTTTACGTGCCTTCCGAAACACGGTAGCGTCCTGGCGAAAAGTTTTGCCGCACTGAGATTTGAACGCAGGGCCTCCGGATTACAAGCCGGACGTAATACCACTGGGCCCAGGACGCTACAATAAACTTATTAATATTTAAAATAAATATATCAGTAGGTACGTGTTCTAATTTTGGATAAATATTATTACCTACCTTAGAATTTGTTGCTACCTACCATTTTCATGCTAGTTCTGTAACATTATTATACTGCAAATTGACATGCGAGTATGTGAAATGCAATCAGGATCCTACAGCAATTCCATTAATTAGGGCAATGCTCTGTTAGAAATGAACAAGGTAAAACACCAAGAATGACAAGGTATTTTAAGACTATGTCGTTGAATAGCAAATAAAAGCGTTAAAAATGCTTGGAAAGAACAAGTTAATAAAAAAAACAAAACATTAAAAAATATATTGGGGCGCAATGCAACTTGTGGAATAATAATATTTGATTGTTCGTGAACTGTGTAAATCATCGTTGACGGCTTCTACACTTTCCATCTGTGAGAGATGTGGTCAGCCGTAGGCATATTTGGAATATCACATCACACATCATCAGCCTATGTTCATCCACTGCTGGACATAGGCCTCCCCCATGGCACGCCACTCAACTCGGTCCTCCGTCTTTCTCCTCCAACCACTCCCAGCGACCCTCCGGATATCAAAACACCTGACACATCAACAAGGTAAGAACGTGACAAAATTAGAAGTGACTCGAGCTCTAAATCATGCTAACAACCAACAATATGACACTAGATCTTAGCACGTCGGATAGTATCAAAATAAAGACGAGTCTGTTTCAATTGCCTCCGACTGAGACTGATTGGCAGTTTCCTGGCTTCCAGTGATACAAATGTCGCTTTAATGGCTCTCGACGAGACAACAGCTAATTTATTTGAAGACACGGCTCGCTGGCACTAGGCACTTCCTTCCTTTAACTTGAGGTTTCTTGGTAGCGTCGCTATTCTATATCTACTTCTTGCATCATTTCAATATTTGGCTCATTCTCATGGAATCGATTCTCATCGTCACCTTCATGGCAATTCTTATTTATTGCTTATTTCTAATGTTTATGTATGAAATTGTATAGAACTGGATAACACGAGTAAACTTTTATATAAATGATTTAAATCGTACGTTTCATTTCGAAGAAAAACAGTTTTGAAATTTTCGACGCCACGAAAGTGATTCAGTCATTATTTTTTCACAACTTTTTCAAGTAAAACCCTTTTAAAGGACTGAATCTACCAAAAATTTACAATAAAACGACATTTTACGAGAAAACAAACCTTACTACTAAAGAAAACATGCGTAATTTGAGATATTACTTTACCATTCACTTTACTTTTTTATTAGTCAGAAATTTGCTTTGTATATATTAAAACCCTAACATAACAGATACAGTACTTTTTAGTAGGTAAAAAGGCCCTTTCAAAAGAAAAAAATACATTAAAATCACTTTCGTGGCTCAAAAATCACCTTCATGGTAAAAAACGCTATGAAGGTGATGCCACACTGGTGACGAAAATATCCCTTTTTGGTGAAATTCTGGATAGTTTAGGTATAATGTATAAAATTAAATATTACATCTTTATCTCGCACATTTTGGCGTTTCGAAAAGCTAGCTTTGATTTAAATAACTAAAATACAATGCATAAAAATTTTGTCCATGCAAGTGATCAGTACACCCATGAATAAATTGAAACTTAGCAATTATATTTTTTCCCACGGCTAGATAAGTCCTAGATCCTACTTCTACGATTGCAGAACATGGCCATCATTAAAATGAATCGATCTCTGTATTGGATTGTTGATGTTGTGTTTAACAACAGCCATTAAACTACGCAAATCTTAAGCACCTAAAATCGTGTGACCGCCGCAATATATTATTTTAAATTCAAAATAATTCTGAAAACTTTTTTTTAGCCTGTAGACCTTAAAGTATATTTGTTTGCGATAATTTTGGTATATGTTACATACAGATACATCAAAATTTGTTAAAGCAGTGCCCAAATGTTTAACTGCAACGCAAAGTGTGACACCATGAGAATACGAAAAATGGCCCCGATTTTGACCTTTCATGTTAAATTTTAGTTTTATTTTTTGCGTCTATTATGACAATCTTCATTTATTTTGTAGCTTAATATATGTTTCATCCACCTATCCACAATTCATATATCTGTCTTTAACCAATTAGGAAATATAACCGTGTGACCATCAAATTTGAGCTAAAATGAGAATGAGCCATTTCCTTATCATAGTAATATTATAAAGGCAAAAGTTTGTGAGTGTGTGAATGTGTGAGTGTGTATGTTTGTTACTTCTTCACGACTAAACGGGTGGTCCGATTGAGTTGAAATTTGGTAGATTTGGTTTGGTATTTGAGTTCTTAGACCCTGGAATAACACATAGGCTACTGTATAGCGCGTAAAACTGCCGGGCGCAGATAGTCAACTATAAATGTATGACTGTAAATTTTTATTGTTTATAAAATTTGTTTTCTTCACGCTTAAAATTTAATTTTTGATACAGATTATAAATAGGTTTAGGCAGAATACAAATACTCTTAGCTTCGCAAACATATGTGTGTACAACTTTTAAAATAAACACCTGGCGCTACACTAATACATAGTTATAGCATTTGACGTCAGTAAATGAAAGTTTATAAAGCGGCTTAATAAAAACGGGAAAGTGCTGCAAAATACTTAATTTACGTACCAAAATATTAAAAGTGTAAACTAGAAAACACAATAACCACCGGAGCGACGAGGCGTTTTTTAAAAAAATTGTCCCGACAAAAATGACGCTTTTAAATTAAATTCTTAGAAACCTACTGGGAACGTTGTGTCATACGCAAAGTTTGCTTGCATTTTTAATATAATAACGATGAATTTTTTTCACAAAATACTTATAAAATAACATTCCTTGTTCCGTCCGGGACCTCTTTAAGACTAATAAATAATATACATGTACGATATTGATGATTAAAATATGACACATTTTTCTAACTTTTCTAGGTTTTAATTTAAAAGCTATGTGTAACTATATTTTACATCGTCCATACTTGAACTACTCCGTATGAACTATGGAACATAGAATATGTGCAGTTCAAACATTCCATAACGTTGTTATTTTTTTATCAGAGAGAATAACAAATAACGTTTCATCGATCCCATGAAAATTTTCCGAATTTCATGCAAATATTTTTATGGCCGTATTTAAAAAAAAATTTGAATATTGTTTTTTATATACTAACATCTCTTGGATTTAGTAACAAGTTCGACTTTGGCGCTTATACTATTGTTCTCGTTACATTTTTTTTTTTTGTTTCTTGTGTACACTTCAATCTGTCGCCTTCTTTGGGACATTCAGAAGTATGTCGGGCTCCAGTGTAATTGGCGTGCTGGGTATGTGTCCTGTGTCACATCCTCCTCATAAGAACAGCAGTTTACTGTGTCTGGACCAAATCCTGGGGAATTTTTCTCTTCAGCCGACGCGTCTGTTAGGCGTTATCCATCAATGACCGTGCAAGGGTGTTCGGATGCTGAGAAATGCGGTCCTTATATGACTTGGTGAATCGGACAATTTCCTGTTTAACTGTAGGTATTCGTAGGTCGTGGTGTAGTAGTTCGTTGGGTACGAACCAAGGGGCGTGAGTGATCATACGTAGAATTTTGTTTTGGTATCTTTGCAGGATTTCGACATTGGAGTGGGATGCTGTGCCTCACAGTTGTATTCCGTAGGTCCAAATGGGCTTCAGTATGGCCTTGTACAATAATATTTTATTCTCTAGGGCAAGTTGAGATTTGTGACCAATAAGCCAGTAGAGTTTTCTTGTTTGGAGACTAAGCTGCTTTCTCTTAGTAAATATATGTTTTTGCCAGGTGAGCCTCTTATCTAAATAAATGCCAAGGAACTTCATGGTCACACATTTTTTTTAACGTGAAAAAGTAAGCACTCGCAAGACGGTCTGCTGATGTTAAGAGATAACGCTGACCATAATCTGTACAGTATTATCTAGGATTTCACAATGATGTGAAATTCTAGGTGCACTGCACCAACGTTTCTTACTCAAGAGTCATAATATTTTAAGACTTAGCCCAGTAATTTCACTAGCTACAGTGCCCTCCTACCGAAGCACAGTGATGTTTGCACATCACTGCTCAGGCGGTAGAATAACTGGCACTGTTGGGGTACCCACCTAGACGACCTCCTGCAAAGGAAGTATACCCTCGGTTTGGTATATAACATATTGTAGAGGTAATTATACCTCTACAATATGTTATATACCAAACTACGCATGGTAATCTCACTGGCTACTGATTTATTTCCACATAACTAACCATAGTAACTGTCATTCCAACAACATGTGACCATTCGACACTACAGCGCTGCAGTTATTAATAGTGACTACAACAGACCCACTAATAAATCTCCACGTTTGAAACAATGCAGCATGCCGAATATTAAACTTACTACGTTTATCTCGCTGAGGCAGACAATGTTACTCTGCAATAATCCAGCATTCGACGTTGCCGTGTAGCTTAATTTAATCTTCATAATAATATAATTATTATAATTCTAGTTAAAGAGATTAGTGTGATGGAAATAATGTAGAGAAATGAAATCACTTCTCACGATCTGTGTTCGCGCTTCTTTCTTGTATCATTGTAGATTGTAGTTTTGATTAAAACGTTTATCATTCTAACGAATTTAGTTCTTATTAGATGAGGAACTTGTCTAGACAATGCGTGGAAATATTTATTATTTCTTCATAATATCAGAAGTCAAAATTGTACTGACAGTGTGTACAGTGTACATTTTACAATATGCCCTATTTCAACTGACGAAATATTATGTGGATATTTTGCAAATATTTTTGTTTATTATTTTGAGTGCCTGAATTTTACAAATACGGCATACCTTTACTTATATGCGAAGATATTAATATTTTTACCTTTTCACACAACTTAAATATTATGCTCAATGAAATTGACTTAGTAGTTATATAGACTCCAAAAAACCAGCCTTGGAGAGTCAGACTGCAGAGCACAGCTAAAGCTAGTTTTATAGATGAGTATACTCGCATATAACTTTTTGACGTATACGCACAAGTCACAAGAATGAGTCATATGACCTTATTTACATATAGAAGTGATAGTACCCGCTGCGTCGCCAGAGTTACGATTACGTATCTCCACATACAGCGATACTTTGGAGCAGGAAGCCTCCCGTCGTGGGAAATGCTATAAATCACAGATCTATCTTCTTCAGCTAAAGCAAAAATACAACTAACATAATCTTTATATTTCTACATAAAATAAAAGAGTTACTGGGCTAGCCAAAACTTTACAAAAGGAAATCACTGACTACATCAAGTCTTTTAAGCTAAAATTAAATCGCTCAACGTATAGGATATAAATTTTACGAACAGAAAGTTACACTGTAACGAAGAAGCTTATTTGTAGACTGTAACTGTATGTATGAAAGAAGAAAAAAAAACCAAAGAAGACAGGATTACTTTTTCAGATTTTACTTCAAAATGGATGAAACTTATTAAATCGGTATGGGATAGAGAATTACTGATATTAAATAAACGTACAAAATATCACAGATTTTTATTTTTGTTTCATAAAACTATTTCACAAACAATCAAAAGGCTCAACAAATAAGCAACAAATGCTTCACAAAAGAGGAAATTCATTTAAAATAAAACCACAGGGAGGACCTCTACTTGAAATGGACTCAATGTAAAAGCAGTTGAGTGTAGGTACTCCTATTATGAAGAGAGACCGTTAGCAATACAATATCGACGTCGAATACAAGATGCGTCGGGGGAACCCACCGCGAAGACTCTGCGGAACGGATATGATTGTTATTGTGAACCAAACTAAATTGGAATTTGTATAAAGTGAATGTCCACTTTGACATAGGAATAATATTTTTCAGTATGTTTAAGAAGGAGAATATTAATTTTTAACCAGTAAAAAAACAACGTGAAATTCATATTTTTAGATTGAGTTTAATAAGACGAGTAAATCGTTTTCGCAAGTATCGTTATTAAATCAGATACGCAGTGCCATTCAGTATTTAAAAATACTATATAATGCAGTGTTATAAATTCTGCGCGGTACTGCACTGCGTCTTTCATCCTGAGATATAAGTTATTGAATCTCGTCATGCCTAATAAATTTGCTGATAATATTGCCATTTTTCATCACGAGGGCCTATGGGCTAATTCTCACCCAATACGATTGATGACAACTTAAATGTACATTGCTGCGATTCTTATTTTACTCATATTAATGAGGAGGTATAAGCAAGCAATGTACGCAATTTTCATTTACATGTCGTTTGGCGATAACCAATAGGCCAATAATAACACAGTAATGCTTGCACATTAGAACTTACACATTATCAAATGAATAACTAGCAAAAGTAGCACTTCCCCATGCGATCTCTAACAGAGGTAACTGGAATACAGGGTATCCAACGCCACTGCAGATAATATCTTATTATCAGTGACGACGTTTTAGGTTTTTCTCACCAGCCGTAAATCCAAGTAATTTTCTCCAACAATCTTCATGTTAAAGGTTTTTGTACTTACGTAAATAGTACCTAAGTATATGTATTTACATTAAGAATGAAGTTTGTTAGTGCTACTTGATATTCTCCGCGGTACCTTACAACTCCAAACCAATAACCGGATTCATGGCTTCAAAGGAGCCTTTACTGAAGATAAATGAGTGTACCGTCATTAAGTACATCTTCTACATGTTGAGGAAGCAGCAATCAGGGTGAAGCCATCACGTCCGCACGTTTTGTACCGCTCACCCGACCTCTAAGCCAGTAAAATGAATTTCATCAAACTCTACCTATTTATTTCTTTTCCAATACCTTTCACCTGTGGGAGAGAAATTCTTTTCATTTAACATTATTTCGCCAAAGGATCGGTTCCGTAACGAAATATACCGAATTCACATTTTTATTATAAATTCATTTACTTACCTTTGTTGAAAAGGATCGATTACCTCTTAGCCGTGATTCTCTATTATAATAAACCTTTTTATTATAAACCAGGGAAAATCAATCTTCTATTCGTTCGAGTGGAAACATTTTGGGTTGGCGCTCTCTCAAATATCGCGATTGATTTCGTGATCTTGTTCAATATTAATAAGTGTAACGTAGCTTTTTCATAAAAAATGGGGTCCTCAAGAAAAACCTCTACGAGAAGCGATTTCTGATCTCAAATAATAAAAGCAAAAGGGCGTACCTCGGAAAACGGTTACATAATGATCGGTACCTACCTGCTTGATATTTTTAACATTGTAGCTCCGACAAAAATAAAATTTGCGCTTTAATACAAAGTAGAATAATACGAGTATAGCCGAATCACGTGAATACAAAATCAGATTCCAGTTAAGATAATGTTCACCGAGCGGAATCAGATGCAACGGCAAAAGTAATGTTTTGTGGCAAATTAATGTTGGCACATTGCCAACTACACTGTATCCACGCATTTGTGATAGTTTGCAAATAGTTTGCGACTTACCAATTCCCCAGAAGACGATAGCGAAGAAAGCCACGGTGACGCGGCTTCCCGTCGACAGCCGCACCTCCATGCCACCTGATATCCGGTGTCGGAAGCGCGCACACTTTACTCTGCTCAGCACTCGCTCTCACTGATACAGTACCGACACACCGGCTCCTCAGCGCACATAACCGTGATTAGTTCGCCACGAGTACACACACATAGTTCACATAGTCTCTCACTGCCTGAAACAAAACACCCTCACTCTTAACAAAACACTTCCCGAATTAATAAAGGATCAGGGGAATTGCGGTCTTGTACGACTACCTATAACTTTGCTAATTTATTTATTAAGGTTAAGGGTTAAGTGTCGTTATAACATTTTACAGCGGGTCCACAAATTACAGCTGTTGACATTTCGTGTAATTAAAAATAAGCTTTTACTAACTTTTTGTCGTAAAGTAAGCAGTTGTGTCGGTGATGACACCGTAACCGTATACTTTGTGTATTGTACGTAGTTGAGAATTGCAAAGGAGAGAGCTTGCCACAAAGGGAAGTTTAAAGAAAATGATATTGAATTTTATATCGTATGCATATAGTCGTGTCTACGTGTATATAATGCCGGCGAGAAAACACACAAGAATAGCGTCGACAAAGTGATATTGTATGTAGGCACCTCATATCCCGACAGGAAAAGTTGTGTCCGCAATTGAAGTTTTTCTTCGAAAGTTGTTAGAGTGCCGGTTTGTTTTGATTATTTTTTTCTTGGTATCTTACATATGTTGAGTTGGCATTTATGTCAAAGTTATCAAATTATAATCATAATAAGGAAACTTCGTATTGTTACTGAGTCAACAAAAACTCTGAAGAGCATGCTCGACAATTCTTTTCATAGCAATATTTATTTATGGTGTTCGTTATTCGTTTTTACAATAATACCAAATAGTTGTGCGATCCTAAATCAATATGATATGATGAAATAGAGGTTTGATGTAGGTTCCGGCGGCCAGTAAGGAGCTGCGCGAGCAATAAGTACTGGTAGGTACAGAGTCTGGTGGAGCGAATGACGTGATTGGAGGAAGGCGTGGCGACAGCTGGCTACATAAAAGATCAAGGATCCCGCTGCCATCACAAATCTCATCTGACCAGCTCTTTGTCCCTCAGTTTCCATTTTACATTTATTCGGATGGGCCTTTCACAGCTCTTATCATATTGACACAGTTAAAATTGAATCATTTATTCCAGTCGCTTCCATTCAGTATTTTGAAATCAATTCCAAATTTTTGCCAATTGAATAAATGGTTCTTGGTTGTTCGTGAAATACAATTATTACTCTATAGCGCGTAAGGCTACAAAGCCCAAATTAACTTTGTAACTTTATATCCATTGTTAACGACCGACTAAAAAAATGATTGACTACGTAGTCTTTGATTCATGCATTGCCTTTATTTCAGTAAGAGGCGTTAAACTGTGGAATCGTCTCTATCAAATTTCATATAGAATTGACATTGACGGGCCATTACAAATCTTCATCATGAAACAGTCAATGTACGAGTCGGGGGAGTACGGGGGAGCCTTTGATATTCAAAGGCTCCCTCTAATTAGGCGTGGTATAGACGAGCGGAGCTATTGAAAGGCCACTACAGTGACTACACCTCGCTGCATGTAGGACCGCACCGCGGGTAGATCACTAAACAAAAGAAAGCTACACAAAGAGCAATGGAACACATTTTGCTGAGCACGCCACATCTCGTACACCGCCACACCGTGTTCCATATTCTCTAACGAGATGATATGTCAACGTTTATTCTTCATGCTTCATATGAATTGCTGTAATGCATTTTGTTTCCACAAATATACAAAATTTTCAGCTTAGGTTCAACATTATAGCCTTATGATGAAAACATTCATATTATTCAAGGAAAGTGTAAAAATCTTTTCGATTTTTTCCTCAAATATTTCAATTAAGATAAAAAGAAAAATGATATTCAAAGCGGAACCTTAACAAACTGTGTCATATCCACGATACTGGGATCTAAGGATATGCGTTACAAATAAATTTACTTCAAAGTTAAGATGAAATTGTATGTTTAAATATTAAACATATCGTTACGTACGGATATATTACATATATACTCGTAAATAATTACGCGTTATGAACCTTTAGGAATTTGAGGCGGAAGAAACGTGTTTGATGAAAGAGTATTAAAATGATGTGGAAAATAACTCTTCATGAAAATACTGGCTTCATTTATTATGGAAGTTGTGCTTTGAACAAATGTTTATTTAAGCTTTGCTAAATTCTGGAGCAAACTAATTATTCCGAATGAAATAAACTTTATGACTTTGGCTACAAAAAATATTCATAAAGTATTACATAAAATTATTTAATACAGCAATATCTTTTATACAAAAAAAATAATGAAATACGAATAAATATATATATTGCAAGTTGTATCTAAGGATTATAAAGTTATCAACTCAATAAATAACATATTTTTCCCATGCATACGCAAAATATTGTTTTTTATAACAAAATTCTATATATATAAGCATGAATGCGACTGAAAATTAAATCAGAGAAAACCTAAAAGGCGAGATAAATATTAAAATGTTTTGATGAAAACCGAAGCTTACCCGCAACGTATGCAAATCTCCTCTCGCGAAAGACATAAACACACTTTCAGGAGAGACGCTACATGCATAGAATTTTATTTTGTACCAAACATCAATCTTTATTTGAAAGTTGTCACAGCGTGAAACGAAAGTAATAAAGAACATTGTAGCCGGAGATCAAATCACAAAACGTTGAAAGTAAACATTTTTATGTCTAATAAATTCAGTAAATAATACTAACTATTGCCAGAATATTTGGATAGGGTTTGATTTTTTCTTGATGTATTTGTTAATAAGAAACAAAAAATATCGAACGCTAGATTTAATTAAAAAAAAACAATTACGTCATTTCTATTTTTCGAGTTGCTGCCAAGAATCGGGTGGAATCTTTTAAAAATCAGGTTCCATGTCGCCAGCTCTCCGCCTATCTCGAAAGACAGGGAACGACACGAAATGTCAATCGGATGGAATCGATAGCGAGTACGGCGGAGGCTTAAACGTGACGAAAAATGTGTTTCCACCTCACACGCTACCATCGTTTGTCACAAAATAATAAATGATTGAGTGACACGCGTGAGTACCTTTCAACTGTGTTTACATTGAGAAATATGGAAAAATAATATTCAAATGTGTACCTACTTCATCAAGTACCCAAGATTTATTAGGTTTAGTTACTTTCTACATGAATTCCTTTAATTTGTTTTTTTTTAATGACATACATTTATCTCAAACATTTTATCGCAAATTTATTTACTGTTAGTTTGGTTTATTTAAATAAAATTAATAAAATATTTATTCAAATTCAGTAAATTTCTTTTCCAATTTTCATACTTGCAACGGTTCCGCGCAATAGCAATGTACCGGACAGCTGCAAAATTCCTCGAGGTTAAGTGCAATGGAAATGTAATCACGAACGAGTGCATTTTAGATTTAAATTTAATTTTCTAAAAGTTTAGTTGGTGCAAACGGTAAACAGTGCTATTTATTCCACAAAATGTAGGTACATAATATATAAAGCTTTTTAAATCTTTTTGCATTATTTTGTCTCTTGGAGATTTCGATAAGGAGATTTCGTCAACTTATAAATAAATTACATATAAAATCTATGTCTGGAAGAAATAACATTAAGAGAAGAATAAAAGAAAAACAAAGGAATATTAGAAAAAAAACTTGCACTAATTAGTCCACAATTTAATGTACTTTTATGTAGTTACCTATAAAGTACCCATAAGATAAAGAGCTTATATTGTCGTTGACGATGAATTTCCTGATATACCTACCTAATTTTAGGTACTTAATATTGATTTAAAAATTATGGTAGAAATGTATTTTTCCATATCTCGCCAGAAAAGGAACATTAACAATCAATTAATTATCAAAAAAGGCAAAAAGAGCCTCAACGACAGAGTTTTTTGTAAAGCGACATAGAAAAATTTCAAATAAAACAAAACCACATCGCCATAATGATAACATAACATTCACAACATTTAACTGTTATTATAATGATTGTAATTAAAATTATTTTCCTGTTTCGAACTGCTGTTTTGTGGATCGTAATTTAATATTCATGGAATTATCTCGTTGCCGTGTTTTAATACGATTCAAAAAGCCATTTATTTTAACTTTATGCTTCATTCACGTTTAACATTAATTAATTTTATTTGAATTTTATTGTAAGTTGCAATTCAACGCAATGCTGCTAAGATTTCGGGTATTGAGCCATCTACTGGGAATGATACAAGTATTTAAGCAGATTGTATCTCTGCAGCATAATCTTAAAAGTGCTCATTTCATAGATATCTTTCTGCTTACTTTATTTTTTGTTAAAATAGATTATTAAAAATCTATTACTTTATGTTGACTATTGTTTTTAGGGCTTAATCGCTTAGCGTTTATTTCCCGTAAAATCAAATAAACAAAAATGTACTTAATTACTGCTTAAAGCTAGTTTCATTAGTGACTACAGATAAAGCTGAAGTTCAAATATCGGACGCGACAATTACACCAGAATTCTATATCGAAGGTATTCTATGGAAAACTAATTACTATTTTTAATTATCAAAAATATAATAGAGGTTAGGTTTGATCGCTATCTTATCTAATATACCTAAACGGTCAAACGAGCAGGCTTAATTTAAATTCGCCAATTCCCTCCTTAGCTATAATAATTATATAACAACTCCAAAAATTTCTTTTCAATTCATTGTTATTCATCTCATAAAGTTGTACAAACTTAAATGCCTATCTCAACTGTGAGTCGTGCTGAACTAATCTACAGGATTTGTGAATCTCAGTAAAATTAAGTAAAGGTAAATATTTAAACCTTTACGTAGATGACTCGGTGAGGTTTTCCCTTGCGAGCGCTTTGATCCATATTTCATGAGATGTTATCTACTTATTACATTAAAAGGAATAAAATTGTTTAACTGCTATCGGCTACTCAAGGCCTTTCTCTATGAGATTAAGTAATGCGGCGTTCAAACATTTATGTTGCACTTTTACTCGTCCTACTCTAATACTCTACTCTACAACTCCTTTTACTCCTTTTCTACAAAAATATGTACATAAAAAATAAATATCAAACTACTTATGGCAAAATAAATAAATATAATAAAAAATAATAATGTTTTCATGTAATTGGTCACATTAGTAGCCGTAAGCGGCATCTTCCGGCAGAGGTTAAACCTCACGGTGCAGGCTTTCGGGGAATGCTGTTTTTCTGCTCGGTACCAGGGAGCCTCGAAGTGCCCCTTCAGAGCCTAACTTTTTATTTAGAATTAGTTTTTATTTCTTGTTTGTATTGTCTTTACAAATAAATAATTATATTATCATTAGTCAAATGAAATCGGTTGTACATAAAAACATTATTTATGAGTGTACACCTTGTGTTTCACAACTTATTACACATAATTTAAACAATAGAAAACGTAATAAACTTATTTCTACTCATTAAATTCGTCTATGTTTGTATTTATTTGTAAAAGATGAAACATTATAGACTGCAAGAAAATAAAAAGAATTTTCTCGAGAAGAATCAACCGCTGCCGCATTATCAGTATTTCAACAAAATCAATCCAGTTGAACAAATCTTATTTCTGTAATAAGATTGACTCCGCAGACATAAAAGAAAAGATGACAACGCAAATTATAATAAATAACTTATTTTTCTAACTTCGTATTCTATTTGTTTCAAAAAGTGAAGACTATACCGAGCCAAGTACGATTATACAAATATATGTGTGCTAAAACAAACCAATTCTCCGTAGGAAAAAGCCGTGGTCTCACCTAACTCGAACCATATTTTACCTATGGAGTATTTTTTTCAAACAAACATATTCATAACCTATTCAATTATTAAAATAGAAAATCTAAATATAAAAACAAACTAGCGACTCGCCCCGGCTTTGCACGTATTATATATGTTTCGGCTAAAGTCCGAAGTGCTAGGCTAAGTTTAACCGGCTAAACCTAGGTGTAGCCGGTTAAGTTGATTAAAGTTAAGTGTGAACAAAATGTTTGTAAAAAAAACTTGTTTTTTGTTCAAGTTCAGGGCAGACCGACATTAGTTGGTTAGGTTTGAACACTGATTACAACGTGCGAGCCGAGCGAGCGAAGCAAGCGTGCTCCGGTAGCAGCCGGCGAAGCACCAGATCCGACTTGTCCTTATTCCAGAGTTCTCAATTCATCATTAAGGAATACTTAATGCTAACTTTATGAAGATTTATTTATTTATGTGATGAAGTAGAAGACGAGCAAGACGCTCTCCTGATGTTAAGAGATAACGGCTGCCCATAATCAGTACAGTGTCACCTAGGATTTCACAATTATGTGAATTCTAGGAGCACTGCACCAACACTTCTTACTCAAGAGTCATAAGATGTTAAGACTCTTTAGCCCAGTAATTTCACTAGCTACAGTGCCCTCCTACCGGAGCACAGTAATGTTTGCACATCACTGCTCAGGCGGATCACCATACAACATTAATTAAACATGTTGATAACAACTTGTCTCATGTTTTAAATGCGTGAGGCCGAAAATAAATCTTCTACACCTAACTTTAACCGACTCCGGTCGGCTACACCTAGGTTTAACCGGCTAAACCTAGATGTAGCCGCACTTCGCACTTTAGCCGTAACATGTACATAAACATTCCTCTTAAATCACTATATTGTTGAAAACTAGACTAAAACCCGTTGAGTAGTTTTAAAGATCTAAGCGAACAGCCAGCTGAAGGTACTTCATTTTATACTACGAGTATGTAAAGATGATTGACTGATTAACTGACTGATCTATCAACGTAGAGGTATATAGCCTAAACCACTAAACGGATTACGTTGAAATTTGAAGGTTTTATGTTGTAGACCTCCGTTATAAAGGAATTGTCCACGCAGGCACAACCGCAAGAAAGTTAGCTAGTCTCTAAGCAAAATACATTAAATATAATATTATGTTTTTTCGATATGAAAGAAATCGTGTCTGACTAATTTATCAACGCAAACCTCAACAGCTAAACGGGGTGAAATTTGATAAGCAGATAGATTCCTATTTTAAGTATAATATAGATATCAGCTAAGAACGGTTTTCTTAATTCAAGTGAGCACAGTGAGCACAAACTAAAATATATTTAGGTATATGTTATAACTAGCGTATGCTCGCGGCTTTGCCCGCATGACAATCCTTTCTTAGCGGAGGTCTACATCATAAAACCAATCTATGAAACCAATCTGCCTCCGCCCATTAGAATCTCGAAAAGCTTGTACACATTTAAATCTAAGCTTAAGAATTTTCTTATAACTGCACAAAGGCTGCACGGGGATATTAATGCCAACCTTTCTTTTATATGACATAATATAATATATTTTTATTTTATTTACTATTTATAAAGCTGTATTATATTTATATTACAATATAAGACATAACGGACGCTTTTTTTTTATATATTTGTACTTTGATTGTCACATCTTTTAAACTACTCTTCAAATTATATGTGTATTTAATTATTACTGAAATCTATATATGTATGCTCTAAAAACCTCCAGAAAACAAGAATGACTTTATTTTCCAACTCCAATACTCATTTGCATGTGTAAACCTATGCTTCGCTACCAAAGGGTGCTAACTGAAAACCAGCGCTGAGTGTTTTCACTTCAGCACACGCTGAGGTAGCACCTATTTGGCGACAAACAAAACTGACGCACCGGCACACATGTATACTTATGTACTAAAATTTTGTCCAACATTAGCTTAAATCTTTAAATGCTTTGTTCTTTTTATTACCCGTTGTTTATTTTCTTTGTGGTTTAGTACTTTATTTCTTTTGTTTACTGTATTAGTTGGTGTGTTTTTCATTTAATATCTACCTACCTGTACTTGTATTGTCGTCGAATAAATGTTTTTTTCTTTCTTTCTTTCTTTCTTTCTAGGTTCCAAATTTCAACCCAATCCGTCCTGCGGTTTTGGCTGTGCGTTGATAGATCAGTCAGTCACTCTTTCCTTTTATATATTTAGATATTATAATATACAATTATACATAATAGGTAAACAAGTAGCACGTTTCCTATAACTAAAATATCTGATCGCCATAATGTAGGTTTGTGTGATAAATATGGTGAGCGTCACCATCCATTATCCACATTATTATCGTAATTACAATTAACCAACTATTAATTCGTTCCGAAATGCATTAACCTAATTTCTAAAATGGCCAACAATTATAGCTTAATGCTATTCTCTATCTTACAAATACTTAGAATGATGTGTGAGGATTGATCGTTCTTATTATCTATTTTTATGCCATAACTACATAATTGACGCTGTTTTTAAATAACATAATATTTTTATCCTAAAATATCAGTAACGAGATGAATTTTCAAAAATCTTTTCTTAGCGGATGTCTACGTCCTAAAACCTACCTGTATGCTAAACTTCAACTCAACCCGTCCAGCGGCTTGGGATGTGCGTTTATAGATCAGTCAGTCAGTCATTCTTTCCTTTTATGTATTTAGATTTGTGAAATATTTTTAAAACATTCGGCAGACGACATAAAAAAGGCAAACCATTTGTTTTAATTGATTTTTAAAATATTATTTATTATATTAATATTCATATTTTGTTTCTCTTAAAATTATTTAAAAAAGAATAAAATAATATATATAATTGAGCCGTTTGGGGTAGAGACTTTGGGTCCTTGGGGTCCGGGAGCTCACCGCATTTTCCAAAATTTATCTGAGCGCTTGGTCGAGGCGACGTGTGACCAAAATGCTGGGGTATATTTGGCCCAACGTATAAGTATTGCCATTCAACGTGGCAATGCTGCCAGCATTCTGGGCACTCTGCCAACTGACAGTGGTTTGGAGCACTTGGATTTTCTGTAGATCGGCTTGTGGCCGATCTGTGGTTAATAAAAGTGTTCTTTACTGCTGTAGTAGCTGTAGTATTGTTAGTTTGTTTTTCTCAATAAAGGCATTTGCCACTTCAAAAAAAAAATTGTTAAATAAAATTAAGTTGATTGTTCATATTATATAAGTTTCCGGTTTAGATCCGTTGCTTCTTAAAGTATAATTTTTCTACCGAGATAAATTCTCCGTCCGGTCCCGACCAAGCATTTGAATAATTTAAAGTCCGATTTGTTGTGAAGCTTTCTTTTATGTTGGAATGCAATAGTGCTCAGCTTTTTCCTTCTTAAATGAGCTCTTTCCTAGGGTTCCACTGGTTTAAATAAACATTGAAGGTCTAGATCTGAATTAGTCTAGCGAAGATTAGCTCTTTGTGACCTAAATATTTTTACAATAACAAGAAGACGACGTGACTTTTAGTTGTAGATAAAATATAAATTATGCATAAAGCTTACTCTGAGTTAATCTATTGTAAATAGGATTTGGAAAGCACTTTGAATATATTGAACTACAAAAAAACCTATCTTGTTTTAATTCATACTAAGCTCAATAATAAAAATAAGTTTATGTAAGTAACACTTAATTTCGTAATTTTACCATAAAAACTCCTTGTAAAGTTCCTGTTATCCAAAACTTATAACAAGCCGCAAACAGAATCACTTCACGGTACTAACAAATCCGAAAAGTTAATGAGGGTCCGGACTAGTTAATTACATGCGTCGATTTATTATTTGTTTGAGCGAGTTTTGACAGGCGAGTGACGTAAATTTTAATAAGGGGGTGGAGTGAGAGAGCGCGATGCGTAGCGAGTAGCCGCGAGCCCCCATGGCACTGGCGGCGCGGCGCGGCGACGGGAGCGGCGCGCCGCTCGTGCGCCACCGCCTGCCCAGCCCGTCCACCGTACAACCAACGCTCCAGACTCTGTGCTAAAACAAAAGAGCCTTAATCGTATCACAGAGTCCTGCATTACACAGAACTCTGTGACTGAACTGTAAACGCACATGGGATTTTTTGTCGCGATTCGCTTTGACAACACGGTAGTTAAATCACGATTTCAAAAGGAATCGCGAATTGCTTTAATTTACCCTCTAAACTGCAAACACAAGTAATTTACTAACATATTGGTACGCATGGTATAATATCGTTTTCCTAATGAAGTGTAAAATATTGTTAAAAAATTACTTTATTCTTATCTCTAAACCTGTGCGTTTGTCCAATCAAGCACAACTCCGGTTATACTTTCAACTTGTCTTGCTAGATCTTCTTTTTTTCTGTAGGCAATGTTCGAGACTCAATTTCAATGTGTAACAAAAAATGAAGATGCACACTAGTTATGGACTTGGCTAATATTTTTTAGCTTTGTACAAACAATCTTACGCCTTTCTAGCGTGACTTTCAAATAGATTGTTTCTTCAATTTATGTTTGTTTTGTTTTATTCTGAAAATCACGCGTGTTATTATCTACGCCTCTTCTATTTTAGAACAAGCTCTACCCGCTGAAACTCCCAGCTAAGCCGAAGCTTTCCTAGATTGTGTGGCCTTACTGAACATTAATTACACCCAACTTAGTCTGATTAAACCTTGAGGAATTATCCGGATTGACAAAATTAACTTTTAACTTAGATTTATATGCCCCTGTAGTGGGGGCATTGATTCACAGTTATTGTTTTAGTATGAATTATTTTATTTCTTTGGAACCGTTAATAATAATCTCAAGCTATATTTCCTTAAACTTTGTTCAAATTTCTATGAAGCAAAACGGAGGGTATCCAAACAATAAGAGGATTTTCATACTAGAGAAGAGAGGGGCGAGGATCGTTCCTAGATTGTACCTAATGTATCTTTTTATTCGTATAGTGTACTACCTACCTAACTCTGAGTGCAACTAAACTTAGATATACCTACGAGTACATTATCTGCGTCAATAAAGAAAAAAAATATTAAAATTAACACAACGCAAACACATAAACGTACCTACATAATTCACACGTACAAAATTTTAAAAATACATCCTTAATTTTCCCTAAACAATGGTTAAAAATAAAGTGTGATGTAAACGCGAACTCGTATAATAGAATTTCATTAATGAGCGAGGCTTAATTGGGATTAAGTAGAGGAAGATCCGTAATCCGATACGTGGTCCCAATGCCACCGAGTCAGGTGCCGCCAATACACGCAGCTTATTCATTATAGCTACTCAAGTTATTTATGACATTGTTACCTAAAACGTTCGATAAATCGATGTAAGGAACGCTTGGTAATAACAATATTTTTGAGAGATACACATTTTAGGTGTACATGTTTATTGCTTAAAACTTATTTATTAGTCTGATATATCTGATAGCTGTAATATAAGTTTTAATAGATTGGAAGAGATCACGCAAAGACGCCCAAAGTCGCGATATTCTGACACGCAGATTAACTTCTTTATACCGATCGCTGGTCAATAATCTTCACAGAATGGATATCAAGAGAAAATCGACGCCGCCGATGCCGGCCCAGGAAACGTTAGAGAGATGAGTTGTATGCGCACTAGGCACCGGATCGAGGTGGCACAAAAAAAGGATACGTGGAAGGATTTGAAGGAGGTCTTTGCCCAGAAGTGGGACAGTACGGATAAAGAATATAGTGCTAGAATACAGGACATTTTAGGTAGGGATTGACCTTTATTAAAGACTACGTTGTTCGCACCTCGACATTAAACGGCAGAAAGTTTTTAATTGGATGTCAGGTGCAATTTAAGAATGATTGATCTCTTTTTTTTATCTCTCTCTCGCGATATATTTCAATACCTACAAAGGAAAGTCGAAAGAATATTACTTAGTCCGTATTTTAAGCCAAACGCTCGTAAATAAAGGAGCAAGCGAAGGAACGTGCCCTACTCGGTATATCCCAGCAAATCTGATAAACCTTAGTACCTCACTAATCCAGGCTTGTTGCGTATCATAACATCAAAGATATTGAACTAATATGATTTATGTATTACAATTAACTGTTCTATTGTACCGATTTGGTACATTTAAGGATAATTTACACAAAATTACTGAGCAAATGAGACTTAACAAACTGTCTTAGGATGACGAGAGCAGTGCGATGTTGAGAATTAGACTTAGTACTTCTTCGAATACCTTGATTGGTAGAATAAAAAAAATGTTATATAATTAATATTATTGGAATTAGCTTATACTCTGAAACTCTTAGAGGTTAGACAGAAATATACTATAAAGAAATACCTTGGTAACACTGCGTCTGTAGGCTTCAAACCTGCGAAGTTTGTCTTGTTCATTGGCTAACATAAAAACTAAACATTGTGATGGGAAAGAGAGTATGTAACTTATAAAAAAACCCTTTCAAAATCCTTTCAAACAAAATATTTCTGAGGTCTATGGAATTGATCTCCAGAAGAGTGATTGAACTCTATCTATTTATTGACTAAATTTGTTCTTGGTTACATTTGTATTGTATATCTGTTCTTGGCTATTCAATAATGAGAATGTCAGAAACAGACAAATATCGCAACTTCAATAGAATTTCCACTTCTCAAATATCTATATTTCAAAATAGAGTTAAGAGCTTCTTCCTTGCCGTGAAACATTTTTAAGACAGTCAATTCTACGAATTTTTATTTGAAAATTCATCATATCGTGAGAACAAGAAAGTCGCACTTCAGTTATAATACAAAGAAAAACTTACTATTATTATAATTCATTAACTATCTGACTACATCATCAAACAAAGTCTATGTTCAACAGAACATAATTTATTTAAAAAATATAATTAATTGTTCAGTTTGTAATTAGGAAACCCTTCACGAAATGTTATTTAATTTATTCTGGGGCTAATAACGGTTGTTACCATTACCTATACCTATTATATTTATTTTATGATAACCTTGATCGAAAAATTTTCAATTTCGTCAGACTTTATTGTTCATTTAACAGCGAACTTTTTGAAAACAAAGGATTTTCAAGTAAAATTGGCAATCACAATGGCTGTTTTTATTGCTATGAAATATGGAAATTTATGATTTGTGAATTTACGACCATCGGCGATGAAATGTCGTAATGGTGATATAATTACATTTATTTTATGGTGAATCTATTTTAACACGCTAATAAAATGTAATCTACTAGTTAATATAATGTGGGTGTGTATCTGAATAACCAAACTCATTTTTCCGATGTCAAATTACTCTCTGAGTAGTTGCGAACTTCGCGATAATGCCACTCTCGTTGAGTAGATTACAAATAACTAGTGCAAGAATATAAATAGGTTTTATATTTTTATCTATTTATATATAGCATGTCTTCTCATCAATTTTATGTAGTGGATCAAAATAGATTTTGTGATTCCTTGAAATCTGGCATATATTGATCGAAAATGAGGATTACGTAGAGATCGTCTCATTTTATAGGGCAAACCGTTCTTTTAAAACTCAGAATTACTCGTTTTTTTTGGACGCAAAGGTAAATAATATATAAAAACTAGACAATCTTTATATAATATGAAGTTTATGTTAACAAATTTAGTTAATTAACCTGATCTTTTATATTTATTTCTTACTACTTTTTTTCTATAATTATAACTACCTATAGTTTGTGTAAATGAAGTCGATAGTATAATATATTTTTCTATAGGCCGCAATTGAATAGAATTGCCAAACAACTCGAAGTTGTAATAGATCCTAATATAATTTATTTAATAGGAATCGTCCTTGATACCTGAAGACAAAGCCGCTTTAACACCGAAACTCATAAACGAAGTAATAACAAAACTTTGAATGTAGTTCAAACGTAATAACCGAACGAAAACAACTCGCTGCCGAAGATTAATTACAATATAGCAAAATTTTGATCAAAATAAATTTTGTTCGCTGAGCCAGCTTGTCTTTCATCCCTAGTGTCGCATCGCTTCGAGAGCCGTTATTAAATTAACAATACCCAGTGGACTAATTCTTAAAGATTGAATTAAACGCTAAAAATGCTTGCTTCGTTGGATGACGAACAAAAAACAAAATCCACCAGATTTGCGGATTAATAAAAGACGGGCCTTCCTCTAGCCTAAAACAAAATGTATTATGTGAAACACTTTTATAAAAATCTTTGGGCTTTGTTTATAGAGGAAATAAAAAGATGTAGAGGTACATAGAAGCAGTAGGTTCAAACTGAACGACTTGTTGATATTTTATGAAACAAAAAACGCATTTACCACTAGTTTGATTGTTTGAATGAAAAGGCTGAGCTTCGTTGTTTTATACGTATATTTTGATATATTATAATTCATCAAATCGTCATATCGTGCGAGCAAAAGAGTCGGACGTAAGGACAAAGCTCCTTATAATAAAATTATTATTGACGCTCTCTAACACGGGCTATACTCGACTTTTAATAGGTATACACGGAGACATAAAAGTCAAAAGTGCAGAGGTCCCTTTGAGCTTTTCATTTAAAGGCAATGATTGGATGATACTTATCGGAGTCTGTCTCACGAAAATCCCTCTCTGTCTTTTCTGACCATCTTGTTTAATTTGTTCTTGCATTTTAAGGTAACTCTAATGGTATTTAACTTAGGTCAACTTTAAAATATTTAATCAACCTTTATTGTAAATGAAAAATTTGTTACAACGAAATTATTAAATACTCACTTAATACAAGCCAGCTAGGACTTTACTTTTCATTAAAATATAATTTATTTGGTTAGGAACCTAACGGTCGTGTATTTTATGAAGCATTATTAATTAAGGGATTAACTGTATTTTCCACGTTCAAAGAAGTGGACTATATTGCTTATTTTAACTCAATATTGGCAATTTTATCCATTAATTAGTCATAATATAGAGTGAGTCTTGATTAGTTAATCAAATTCTAGCTGCTCTAGCGCCTAGCGTCAAGCAATAATATAGGTAATATCACACTGATAGTATTATTAGTATTTTTGCATTATATGTATATGCATATATACGAGTACACTTTTATTTTACCTACATAATATTATGATGAATATTGTTTGAAATATTATTAATTGATTGAATTGAAATAATATAGAGATTGCGTATTGTTAGTAAAATTAATCATAATGAATTAATCTAAATTTCATGCATGTGTAATGGATGTTTTGATGTTAACATTTGTACGCCCTCTGGGCAAAAACGTGCGGATATAATAAGATATTATTATGTATTTACATCTATGCAAATCATGTTTTAACATTTTTTTATATTGCATATAAACAATACTCAAGTGGAGTTTTTTTTTTTTGGTTACGGCGGGAAAAATGCTTTACGCATACCCTCCCAACGGGGGTATGGGAGGGTTATGTGGGACTCCCCGTGCAGAGCGACTGCACGGGTATACCCACTAAAACAACCCGGCGGCACTCCCGCATCGTCTTTGAGACAGGGAACTGGGAATCGGCAGGGCCTTGCATCCAGTCCCCATCGACGAACGCCTGCCTTTACAAAAGCAGGCCCTTCACGCCCCTCTCGACAGGGAGGGGCCCGGGAACGGTCCCGAGTGCTCGGCCGTTCCCACCTTCGGTGGAGGTGAAAAGTGCAATGCGGATGAAGGCGCCCCCGCGCCTATCATCCGCTATTCACCACCGGGGGGCAAGCGTAGACTCAAATAGAGTCGCGTTGCCCTGCCCCTACTGGAGTTGCGGATCGCCTGAGACAGCGTGGCGAGAGGGCCGTGCTGTCTCAGTCGCTCCGCAGCCTCCTTCTGCGTCATGACGTCTTCGCAGAAGGAGGCGACCGCTGCCCAAGACTCCTCGCTCCCCAGCATGGATGAAACCACGCTGGGAAGCGAGAGGTCCAGCCCGACCACCGAAGTCAGGCTTTGGCGTTGGAGTCCACCAAGTCGTTAACTACTATACGAAAATAGAATAACTCTGAATAATACCTATATATAATATTAGAGTAGGATGGAGAGCGAGATTGAGAGTTGAGTCAGATATTGGATACGGCTGAAAGAACCGTACTACAGTAACCGTTCACAGCTGCTGATCTGTGGCTGCACCTAATAATTTGATATTTTTTTACATAGAATAGGACTGCGTTTGACCATAATCTCTCCTGTTAATTTTATCAATCGGGTCTTTTCGCGTTATTATTTTTATGTTAGTTTCACAAAATCATTATAAAACCAACCTCTACGCGACATGAGTTCAAATTGCGAAAGTTTAAAGTGTTATTTCATAGTCTCTCCTGTTGGTAAGTGATGACGTGGTTGAAGTTGTTATACACAGGCTTAGCATTTGGTGAGTAGATTAGGTAAATACCTACTGGAATTATAAATGGGCGTAAAGAAGCTGTTAATTCTGAAATGACCCTTGACTAAAATGCAAAGGCATTTTCTTGTTCAATTGAATAACTTGATAACCGTATTTTTTGCGGAACACAATAGAGCTCAAATCTTAACCTCCCTTATAAGGCCTTAAACACCAATATTCTTAAAGGAACTTATTCTTCTTCATATATTTTTAAATTTCTGTTAATATTAATTATCATGATTATTATATATGACTTAACGTAATGTATAAGATTAGCTTTCATAGTTCACAAGCACTAAGCGATATAAAACAATACAGCCTACGTTTCTTCTATTCAGCCATCGTTCTTTGTTCCAAATTTCAACGTAACAAAGTAATAATTCGTTGGCTGGCCTAATTAGCGTGAAAATAACGAGCTACCCCACGTGAAATATGTTTCTTATTAGGACTTATGTTTCTCAAATGAAACATTTTATTTTAAATGGGTATGTTTGAGCAGTGGACTCTACGATTGCAAGTGTTTTTTACTTTTTTAGTCGTTATAGGTTAGCCTTTAACCACGATCTCGCCTGATCATAAGTGATAATGCGGCTCTAGATGGTAGCAGACTAAACCTAAAAGGCGGGATAAATCCCCCATGGCTTCACTGAGCATCATGCCGGAACACGGTCACAATGACCGCTTGGTGACGGTTATGTTACAGTATTTTTAGTACATCAAATCATTCAAGTCTCATATCAGCATTTTCTAACTTCATGCATTTCTAACCACATTTCATTCATTTCTAATTCATGACTGATAAATCAGTAGGTACTACTACCCACAATGTAAGTCTGTAATATATTTATAAGTACTACTATTTACAATGTGTCTTTTTTGTATAAATTTATTATGAAATCTTATGAAATCCTTCTCTTCCTGATGAGACTTAATCTCATTACCCTAGTAATTTTCCTTGGCCACCTTTACCTTTTAACCGGTACTAAGCCCTTCCATCGTTGGGGAGAATACAATAAAATATGTATGCCCTTATACATATTATATAATGTAGTTATATTTAAATTGGAACATTAACATTATTGGAAACATATTTCATTGGTGCCTTTAATATAACAAGTAATAAAACTTTTTTCGTCAACTCGCAAAAAAATACAGAGATCAACGCCTCTCAGAAACTGGATCCCAAAGAAACTTATCGTATATTTGTACAGTCACTTTGTAGGTTTATTTGGGTGTGTTTTATTTTTTTGCAAATTTCCGGTTGGCGTGAAAGGAATATAAGAAACAAAGGAGTTCCTGTACCCGGAAATGTGACTTGCCTACGAACTGTAACGCTAAGGGGTGACTCGCTCTTTTCAACTGAATTTGTGTACATTGATTTTGAAAGGAGCTGTCGTGGTTAACTTGCGTTTCTATTCTGAATGATGGAACCTGTTATTTAATTAATGAGAAGATTTTACTCTGAGTTTTAAATAATAAATTACTAATTGTACTCAGTGATTTTACCAGCTAAAAAACAGCCTATGGGCTATTCCAGAATTTATGCTACATATTTACAAAATTTCAGCTGTATCGGTTCTGCCGTTTTTGCGTTAATGTTTCAAATACACACGCCATCGCATTAATATTAGTAGTTATAGTTACAAACGTAATAATTAAACGGAATTATGCCTACAAAATACTCTTGGCATTTAGATACCAATCAAGAAATATTCATTATACCCAGGCCCAACCCTTAATTTTCATCATAAATATTAAAGCTTAGCGTTTTCAGAAGCACGTCTAGTTAAGTAATCACCTATATAACCTAGTCGTACCTGCCTTGGTAAATTAGGCCACGTCGGTGTTTAAGATCTCTTCACTAACTAGATGCAAGTTAAATACTTAATTTACACCTAAATGAGTTTGTTATTTTTTCATAATAATAAATTTATTTCGGTAAAACGCTTACAGATGTTGGATTAAATTAGTAATACAAAAGAAAAGAATCAGATTGACTGACTGACGGACTGATTTTAACGCACAGTCCAAGCTGCTGAACGGATTGGGTAGAAATATGGAACCCGCTACATTCTGCGTCGCAAGTGAGTATTAATATTATTAGCCCACTGCGCCAAATTGGTTGTCAAATATAATGTTTGATTAAAAATTTTACTTAACGTTTCAATGAAAACGTGCCCAATAAAAACAATTTCAGTGCTTTATTAATTACTGTGAGTAAAATAATGTGTGCACAAAGTGCTACTCTCACTGGACCATTGTTAGCACGTGTTACGAAATGAGTTATTTTCCAACGCACATAATTCATCGCTATCCCAATTCCAATACAATTTTTTCACACCGACGCTTAGCTGTATAGATAGTACATAAAGCTCCGGATAAACAAAAGGCCAGCCTTTATTTCAGTATTTTTTATATTTTGGGATTTGGGACAGAACAATGTAGGTCTATAATTTGTTTTGATCAGTAAAATCGACCGCGTTCTCAAACAGATGAGAATTCAAAAGGTCAATAAACGTTATGTTCTCATTGGTTCAATGAACACTTCAGAGCACATGGGCCGGAGTGCGGTTTACTCGCACTTTGTTTATGATTTAGTCGACCCTCGTGTTTATAATAAAAGCCCAGATTAATGACGCGAGATCCCGACGCTCCCGTCCTACATCCTCGTTACATTTTTTTTATATAACCGCCGACACTTGTCCTTTTATTAGAGGCCGACCGCACATGCATGCCTCGCGCGTTTTATTGCTTTTCTTTCCGATCTCAAGATTGACGGTCATAAAAAATTCTGGACGTTTCTGCTAGTATGCTCGTATCTCTACTATTTTACATTATTCATATCTTATGTGTTTGGTAAATCCGGAGGTAAAAACTTTTATGCAGGAAGGAAATCTTAAGGAACCACATTTACTCGATGTTATCGGCACTGATAAATTTCTTTCATCTTTTGCATTATCGTGATCCGGTATGTGAACCCAGATAACCCTACATTATATCGCATTACTCTGATATTGCATTAGTTACAATGTATGTCACATGCTTACAACATAAACATAACAAACACGAATTGCAATACAGCTACTAATATACCTATTATTAAGTATGCTGGTAGGACACCTATGGCTACTTTGCTATACGTTCATACCCTATAATTGAGGACGGTATATATAATGGCAACTAATTTGTAGGTCTAATAACGTATGGAATATTCATTGCTCTAGGCCCATAATAAACAATGCAGGTCTATACCAAGGTTGGGCGAAATATCAATGTTGCAAGAGATGGTGAAATTTAGATGGGGCGGCGACATCCGCACCCGCGCCGGTCGGTGCGAACGAGGAACTTCCCGCACTAATATGTTCTAATATAACACGAGACAAATAACAGCTATTCTTTCTTCCCTAACGCCTCACGACTCACGCCCGGCGCCTGGCACGCGACCGCAGAATTAGCCGAACGAATGAAGACAGATATTATCAAAACTGCTAACTTTTTCGATTAACACGACGTTTCCTAATTCTCTACTAGACAATCAGGAAATTAATTTCATTGGCTCGGCAGGCTTTCCAGCAGATAATATCAACGATAATATCTATATACTTATTGCAAATAAAAATAACCGATCAATGTTCTAACATAAAATCACATTCTATAAGAACATCATAAAAATCAAAGATACTCTACATACTGAACTCGACATTTACGGCGAGTCGTTTGTGCATGATATGGCGAAGGTACTTTAACTATTACCTGCTCTCAAATCGTGGTACGAACCGTAAACATTTTCATACGCGATTCGCCGCAGAGCGCTCCCTAGCGAGCAATGCCGTAAACTGTAGTTACATTTTATAAGCTGTATCACTACAGTCTCCCTCACTCACATTTCGATCAATAATACTGCAATATTTTATGGGCCAATAATCTTATATAAACGGGTGCAGTCATGTTTAAAACGTTCCCTTTATGGGCACGAACGTTGTGACTTTATTATTTGTGAGTCGAATATTATTTTCCAAAAATAAAATCATGATATGAATTTTAAAATCGCCACTTATGAACTTTCTACGGGGGATTGTAAATTGATGTCATTTTGTGAATCATAAATGTTACCGTGAATAACAAACCGAAGATGGTCACGTGTAGACTATAAAATACAGACATTACTTTCACATTACCAGGTGTAAAGGTATCTCGAATGCGAGACGGGACTCTCATTTCAAATATCTTCAGGTCAATAAGTCTTTTCTCATTCTTATTGAATGAGCAATTTCTCATAAAATAATTACTTTTTAAGAAGACGAGACCTGCACAAGAAAAGATCTTTTTGTTGAAGTTTTAATTTAGCAATTTATATTATACTAGCTGCACTAGCTGTACTGTAGCCAGTGTTATTCCAGGATATCTTTATACCAAATTTCAGCTCAATCATTCCACCCGTTTAGGCGTGAATAAGTTACAAACATACACACTCACTCACAAACTTTCGCATTTATAATATTAGTGTGACGAGTATATATTATAGTACCTATTCATTTAAAATAATATTAAGAAAGTGTATTAATATATTTTTAACGAATCTTTGATAATCACAGTGCAATGCGAATTAAAACTTATTTTTATTTGCACAACCTATAACTAATTTGTCTTGTATTTTAGCAGGAAGAGGTTACAGCCTTCACATGACGTCATAATATCAGGATTATCACGCACCTACTGCAAAATATGTATGTATCTCCAAGTGTGGGTAAAGAAGGTCTCGTCTTAAATCATGAAATGCCGACGTGTGTCGGGAACCCTCACGCGAGGATTACGCGTTGGAAGCTCCTAGTTCCCCAATCACATCTGGATTTACTGAATCGTTCTTCAGGAAATCTCAGTTTAAGAAATTACTCTACGTCAAAACCACACAGATTTTTCTCGAAAACTTACGCTTCACGAACGTTTCAATTTCGACAAAGTAAATACTTCAATAGCCTACATTCTACATACAGGCAATCTACCTTTTCGTGGTCTGTACAATTCTAACAACAAACTTAAGACCTGAAACTTTGAAAATACAAAGGGCTTTTAGTCAATTTGCCTCGAGCTAGTGCTTAGAATTAGAGCGTCAGTATGTTTAACAAGTTATAGGAAATTCAAGTTAGCTTGGTGCTCACACCGCTTTTTTACAAGCTTTCATATACTTTTCTGTTCTGTCCGTTGTCTGTCTGTCTGTAATCAAATCTTGCAAGTTTAATTTGATCCACTTCCGAGTTTCTGATTGAGCTGAGATTTAGCATGCATGTATAAATCGGATGACAATATTATTATGACATCGAATTGATCTGACGAGGAACTCCGTAATTAAACGGCGCAACACTATCGAGTTTGGGCTCATTTGATTCGTCTTGACGAGTACTTTGGTGCTAGATGGTAATAATAGTAATTATTAATTATAATACAAGCTTGTTTTTAAAAAGTATTTTAAAATATCACTTATATAATTTTCTTTAAGCTAGTTCATGAGTCGGGCCGTGTACAGTCAACAGTTAACAGCCCCTAAGGGGCTGCGCAGACGACAGACTATCCATGTATGCAGTAACGCACACGACGCGCCGTACAAATAATCCGTATAATGTGCGTTACTGCATATAATTGCATAGGTTCTATTTTCACAGACTAAAAAGTGCGTCATGGATAGTCTGTCGTCTGCGCAGCCCCTAAAAGTTTATAATTGGAGGCACAGGTGGAGCTCAATATTGGTCGCACCGAGCGCCTTCGTGACTCGTTGACAGTTTGTACGTGTAAGTAACTGCAATGTTAACATTAAACAAATACAAATTCTTTATTTTGGAAAAGGGGGTACAAAAAACAAAGTCAAGGAACGATGATGCCTGTTATAGTCGTGAGACTGTGTTACAGACACGCCCACCTCCGGTGACAATATTAACAGGTTATCCAAAATACAAAATTAAAATAAACTTAGTATTTTAAAAAACAAATCCACTGAACTTAATAGTATCTTATCTATTACATTAAATTAACATGCATAAGTGAATTAAAAAAACGCATTTAATCTCGGAGTCAATAAGTGAGGGTGACTTACGCTTCAATTTATTCACTCGATTGATATCGAATAAAATGAAATGAGACCACTATTGAAGATAACTACTACTATTGATTTACTTATTTAAAATAATTTATCCAAATCGCTTCAGACAACTTTGAGTAATCGGCAAACTTTTACATAAAAAAAGATAACGGTGAATTAGAAAATTTTTATAGAGGTTTACAAACATTACGGTCGGAATTTAACGGTACTTTATTAAGAAGACTTGCGGACTGATTTCAGTGGGACACACTAAAAGGATGATTAAATTTAGCAGAGGACAAGTTTATTTGGGTTATGATGATGAGGTAAAACAAATTAGTACCAACTCATCGTAATTCAATAGCAGAGGCTGGCCTAAAACGGTGGGTGGACAACACTTTGCCATATCTAGGCTGTGAAAAGCATGCCGCGAGTAAGGTAAACATATTAATAGGCAGTAATAGTACCAATTGGCGATAAGACCGCTAATAATTAATTATAATTAATACTATTACTGTTAGCTTTAAGTATTGTGATTGTAAAATTTACTTTTTATGTGGTATCAAATAAGAGTTACCTATTTATCTTATCTTAAGATGTTCAGTGTAGCCAGGGAGGAATTTATCCCGCCTTCTAGGTTTAGCCTGCTTCCATCTACTGCCGCATCGTCGCTTAAGATCAGGCGTGATCGTGGTCAAAGGCTAAAATATAACGAATAAAAATTTTAATCAGCTTTGTAATTTTATGTTTATTTTGTATGCATAATAATTAAGACAGTAAGTACACCTGACACCTACTGTATTTAGCTTTTGTTTACTCACTTACGCCTACCGGCACTATTTATTTAGTTTAGATAAATACTGTTTTTTCTCAATAAGTGAATTGTAAAATTCTTCTGAGAAATAAAGATCTTTAACCGTAAAAATCTTATAGTAATTATAAAATTGACGAAAGAAAATCACTTCCTACCTAGCTCTATTAACGAAGCTCTCAATAAACATATTCTCAATGAACGGGAGCTTATTAATAATTCATTGAGATTCTATTTATAGGCAGTGTAACTTTAACGGCCGGTTGGTCGTGGTTCGTGTAAGCAGCGATCTTTCACGCCTTAATTACATTTGAAGTATGATGCATGTTCAAAGGAGCACCTGCCACAAGGGTTCTCACTATATGACTTTTACATTTTTATTTTTAACATATCAATACGTATAATATGTATTTACTCATTTGTAATAAACAAATAAGTTAAAATATAATGTTAAATTGATTTCAAGCTTTGATTTGCTCTTTTAATAAGCGAGGACGAGACGCACATTTTAAATTAAATCTTGGAAATCACTCGATCATGAATAGAATTTCAATCAGGCCACCTAGAAAGTACCCTTCGGAACAAAAAATATCCGAATCTGTTCAGGCGACTATGAATAATTTATTTATTTATTAAGGACTCCCAACGGATGATACACAAAATACGTTGTTCTTAATGTAATAAAAGTGATATATTATTGTGTTCCCGCAATTAAAGGGAGTTATTCATCAACGCGTTCTACGAGCCTACGGCCCATAACAAAATTAGAACGTGTTTCTTCTATAAAAATTACAAAACGAACTTCTAATTAAATAGACAAAACATCTTAAAAGTACAAGGCTCATTCTCATTTTAGCTCAAATTTGATGGTCACACGGTTATATTTCCTAAACGGTTAAAGAAAGAGACATGAATTTTGGATAGGTGGACAAAACACATATTAAGCTACAAAATAAATTAAGATTGTCATAATAGACGCAAAAAAGAATACTAAAATTTAACATGAAAGGTCAAAAACGGGGCCATTTTTCGTATTCTCATGGTGTCACACTTTCCGTTGCAGTGAAACATTTGGGCACTACTTTAACAAATTTCGGTGTATCTGTATATAACATATACCAAAATTTTCGCAAACAAATACACTTTACGTTATACAGTCTAAAAAAAGCCTTTCATTATTATTTTGAATTTAAAATGACATAATGTGGCGGTCACACGATTTTAGGTGCTTTAAATTTGCATAGTTTAACGGCTACTGTTAAACACAACATCAACAATCCAATACTTTTTTTGATTCATTTCAATGATGGCCATGTTCTGCAATCGTAGAAGTAGGATCTAGGACTTATCGAGCCGTGGGAAAAAATATAATTGCTAAGTTTCAATTTATTCATGGGTGTACCGATCACTTGCATGGACAACATTTTTATGCATTGTATTTTAGTTATTTAAATCAAAGCTAGCTTTTCGAAACGCCAAAATGTGCGAGATAATGATGTAGTATTTAATTTTATAGATTATACCTAAACTTTCCAGAATTTCACCATAAAGGGATATTTTCGTCACCAGCGTGGCATCACCTTCATAGCGTTTTTTACCATGAAGGTGATTTTTAAGCCACGAAAGTCATTTTTTATGTTTGTTTTCTTTTAAAAGGGCCTTTTTACCAACTAAAAAGTACTTTATCTGTTATGTTGGGGTTTTAATACATACATACCAAATTTCTGACTAATAAAAAAGTAAAGTGAAATGTAAAGTAATAGCTCAAATAACGCATATTTTCTTCTGTAGTGAGATTTGTTGTTACGTAGAATGTCGTTTTATTGTTCATTTTTGGTAGATTTTATCTTTTAAAAGGATTTTACTTGAAAAAGTTGTTAAAAAATAATGACTGAATCACTTTCGTGGCGGCGAAAATTTCAAAACTGTTTTTCTTCGAAATGAAACGTACGATTTAAATCATTTATATAAAAGTTTACTCGTGTTATCCAGCTCTATGCAATATTATACATAAACATTACAAGTAAGCAATAAATAAGAAATGCCATGAAGGTGACGATGAGAATCGATTCCATGAGAATGAGCCACAAATTAATGTAATCAGTGTTTCTTCGAATTGTGAACCTTTCCATTATATATTTGTGGTCGATTAAAAATTAAATTGTATGAGAGAGTGCTGTTTACATGGAAAATTTATTCATCCAGCTCATTCAGTACTCCAGTTTTTTAACAACGTTCGCATCTGTTACTTATTCGATTTATCATAAAATCCTATAAATACCATAACCTGCTAAAAACTGTAATTCTATTTTAAGCTTTACAGGCTTAGAATCCAAACAATCTAATGGGCGTAAATAGTTAAATTTCAGTAAGTTTAATGCTCGTACTACTATTATATATAATTAATGCGAAAGTTATAATATTTATGATATTTATCATTACAAAATATCTCAAATCCATGCTAAACGATTTGTATCTAATACACGTTAAACAAATACATATCTTATACAATATCCGTTTTTCAGCAAAGCCGAGTTCCACAGCTTACAGGAAGAAATGCTTCACATGTTACGAACCAAGTTCAAAGGCATATTATGCTCGTATGTGTAAGATGTATGATAATCTCCTCATTTCCTGCTGATATACTCGCTTATCTACGAGTATATTTAATCTACGTGCTTAATAACCATTTAGATAAATTTTAAAATTATCCTACTACATTTAGAGTTTTGTATTTGAACTAATAGCTAAGTTTAATAGGTTTAAATTTTAAAATCTGCTTAGTCTGTTAGTTAAATAATAATAATAAATTTATCAATATTGATTGAAAGTGACTGAGTTAAAACACTTCCAAGCTCTTTAATGGGGATGCGATAGATACGTCACACTACAGTATAAAATGTTCCCTTCAAGCACCTTAAATAGTACGCTGTAAATACTCATCATATTCAGTAATATTACGCAACTGCATGGTTAAAATTCAAATTCTAAATGAATTTATTCAAATAGGCTCCGATGGAGCAATTTTGATAGTCAATTTTACAAAAATGGCTGAATCAATTGAGCTGAATCTTGTAGTAAGCTTTTAAGCCTTTTCCCTGAGTTAAAAAAAACCGGGAACATAACATATCTCGATGTTAGAACCATAAGTTTGGATTCGACATCCGACTATCTAAGCTACTTGTAAAACCAATCTTTGCTTTATTGGTAGGTCTTTGCTTAGGTAGGTAGGTCGTTTAGGCGTGAAGGGGTAACAAATACACAATCACACACTCAAACCTCTATACTTAAGAAATAACGCATCGTATGACCTTACTTGTTAGAAAGCAGCTTGAAAGAATTTATTATTTGTACGTGCAAGTCAATAAATAATACAATCGAATAGTTTCAATAAATAATACCATTATGGTATTGCAACCCTACAGCGAGTGGCCGAGGCGAGTAGCGGAGATGGAAGCGGTTAGTTTATTTCGAGCGCATCCGCCGCCGGGGCCGGTGGCCAGCTGTCCGCGTTAATATGACGACAGTTCCCTCACAGACACTTCGCCCCAATCTTCACAAGTATAAATTAAACGTCAACACTTACAGATCCAATGAATCGGTATCAACTGGTCTTTGATTTTTGTAAATTCTTGGTATTAATGATCTGATCCGATCTAAGGCATCGGGGAATTTGGTATGAATAGTTTAATGCTTACGTTTCTATATACATAGACTCTACATATACCTATAAATATATTATTTTTAACTGTTATATTATACATAGATATAGATCATATTTTTCCAAACTTCATTTCAATAAATATTATGATTTATATTTATGTTTGTATTTAAAAAGTCAATTAAATCAAAGTATTTAAATTATTACAATCATTTTTAAGCGCTGTCGCAAAATCCTTTTATTCATAATCTCCGTTTAAATAAACGAAATTCGAATACACTTAATAATTCTTCGGGAATTTAATTATGACTTCATTTATACGCCTTTAATAAAAATACGTTGATGTTGATTAACAACGACCTAATTAAAACTGTGGCTTTTAAATCAGACAAAGTTTAATTGCCCGTCCCACACGTCGGGTTCTATGTGCTATAATGATTTAGTGTTGTAAAATTTAATATATTTTAAACTTACTAATATAAGTATAAGATCCTATAAATCAGAGTGAGTTAATAAAATCAAATTTAAAGATACATAAATCACATACACACTAATTAGTTAGTCCTTAAAGAACTATGCGTTTACTTGGCTATCAGCAATCTCGGCGTGCAGAGAGTCCTTACATTCTTTGGACTCACCATGAGAAACCTTTTTAAGATAGAAAGGCTCATAATTACCGGCAGAGTCGAAAAAAAATTGGACGGAGTGAAATTCTTCGCATCACTTTATTCGCTCTCACTGTCATCGTCCTGCTCTCCCGTTCCATGTTAATATCGTCTTTTAGGGCAGTAACAGAGGCTAAGAGAGGCAGAGGTAGCCATACAACGCATGTAACATAGGATGCTACCTAAAATCACCCTGCAAGGATAAATTTTTGGTATATGCTGTTTTATATACACCTAAACTGCAAGCGTCAATAATACGGATGTTGACAGAATCAAAAAGAACAGCGTGAAAGAAAAAATACGTGTCCAATATTTTTAAATATTCCACCTATGTACCTACCTACTTGACAGACAAAAAAAATTTTTTGTTAACATCCTTCAGATGACGCAGGATCGAAACTGGTAAAAGGAAAAGGTAACAAGGGTGATGAAATTCAGTGATCACATCAATCATGAAGTTACAACCAAGAAGAAGAGAAGTAAGATAAATTGTCACCACGCCCTAATAGATGTGTGTTCACCTAAAACATTAATATGCCTCTAGAGCACACAAGTTACTTAATAGGTTTAGCGTGCAGTGTCTCAAGTCGGCCCAAGTTTTAATGCCACAAAGCCTCGCTTTATTGATAAACGGTTCTTGTGATATGCTCGTAGCACGGTATTAAACCTTGGGATAAAATATGACACGCAATTTATTATCCACACTTTTTGTCGGGGAAGCGAATGCAATAAGAAGGTGACACAATAATAAACAACCAAATTACATTAATGCTTTTGAAACATAAATCTTACACACATATTTTAGAAGCGTGGATGTTTGTGTATTTATCTCTTTGTGCTATAATTACAGAATATGTTGGGCTACATTTTTTCCCCTATCACCTAAATTTTCAAAATTTTCACCGGTAGTTTCACCGTTTGCAGAATAAATTCGCAAGTTTTCATGTGTAGGATATTAGAACCGATTTTGAAAATTAACAAGAGCATTATCCATATAACATTACTCAGGGTCGGGCCTAGCTTAGACTTTTATCTAGATTTTAGTCGTTATTTTACTTATTTATTATTATTATTTATTTTATTATTCAGCACAACGCTAGGACTAACTTAATGCTAAAGTAGCATTTTCTACCAGTTGACCTGTTCCTGGAGAAAATTTACATGGATAATGGAGGAGTGCAGACAATATCAAGGACAGTTATTAAGAAAAAACTAAAACTAAACAACGGTGTTAACTACTTAACTGATTGATATTTTAATCTAATCACGTACGTATGCAAGTGTCTCAACATACCCTAATATTTTATTTTTCAGCAAGTGAAACAGCAGGGCATAGCTAGCAGCTTCGTAAATAGCAGCTTCCTCATGATAATTGTCCACATTCAAAAGCGATGACTCGTTTCGAAACGGAAGCTAAAAAAGCAATAACGTTCATTCCTTTTGCGTGAGCCGCACCGGATGGTCGCAGTGATCGCTTCCAAGCTATTTTTGTAACAGATAATTTGTGTCAACGTTTAGTTACAAGTTGCATGTGGCCGGATAAACAATTATGTTACTGTATTAGTTATTCAAAACAACTCAAAATATTTTCTACGGGTGACTAATAAACTAGCACTTACCTCAGTTAACATGTACAATCACTGGCGGATCCAGGATTTGGTCCTGGAGGGGGCCAAGGTGCAGACGGGCCAAAATATTATAATTTTTACTACGAAAAATGTGTGTTTAGCTCGCTCTGAACAGTTAAAAAGTTCAAATATCCTTAATAATAAGTGCGCGAGCAGCTTGCTGCGAGCGCCGAGAAAAAAATTATAATCTTGACCATGAAATATGTGCAAATTTCGTACCTCTACAATGGCTTGGCCCCCTGCCCCCCCCCCCCCCCCCTAAATCCGCCTATGTGTACAATGTTCATATATAAGTTTAGTCATAAAGAAAGGTAATGCAGAAAGCAGCTAACTTTTTAGGCACTTTACAGGCAGGAGGCCAACTCCTTGATGTGTTTTATCTACCTCCACTAGGTATAACATTTTTGTAAGGTATTTTTTAAGAGAGAATTTAAATTGCCAATTTCGTCAGGCTAGAGATACATAATTTTATTACCATTCGTAATTTTTTTAAGTAATGAATTATTTCTTGAAGATAGAATAATGTTCATATAAATCAAACAATCACACAATTACAAAGAGATAAGAGATTGAATAGATATTACAACATTATGTAAATTAAAGTACTTAGATCTTAAACGTAGATAGAACAAAGCTGCTTGGCGGGATCTAGATAAACCTATTGTGTTTGTCGGAATTAGATAGACATCTTGTTACATATTATGGTTTGATTGTTATAATCATTATGTACAGTTCCTAGAAACGAAAGACTAAGTGCGCATATTGAAAATCGTTTTAGATTCTGGATATCTACGTTATAATCCAAAGCCACAATTTATAGTCAGAGAAAACCAAATAGGTAGTTGTTAGAGTTTTAAATGTACGTGTCAGCCCAATCAAATATCTTAGAGACGTTCAAGGAAATCACGAGCAAATTTTCTGTCGAACTTTAAGTACCTACTATAGGCGATATTATACTCATCAGTACCTCTTGTACCATATTGTATTGGCGTGAAAATGGGGTAATGAATATCTCCCCGTGCAAACATAACCATTTAAAATATAAATGGGATCTGTTACAAAATCTGCATCACAAAGAGATCAACCTCTGATAGACTGTAAAATATATTAGCATGCATTCATTCTCAGTTCAATGAACGAGACGTGCTACATAATAATATTATTACGTCGCCAAATGCATAAAATAAAATGTTATGCATAACAAATTCTGAATAATACCGTCGACTAACTTTTCATACGTTCAAATCCAATTTGTAAGAATTGTTATGCCAGCAGTCGTAAAAGGCGACCGAAATAAGAATACGCACTTTTCTGTCGTCCAACTTGGTATATTACATGGAAAGAATACCTCGCCTTCGTAATAAACTCACCGATAGAATTCATATGATGATTTAAGGCAAAGCGATCGGCGACTGTCGACCCCGGGGAGCCGTAAAATTGCTAAGCCTTCCTCTAATTTAGGATTGTCGTTGAAAATATTCAATTCAGGGTTTAAACCTCTTTCCATTTATTACGACGATAAAATGATATTTTCACACATAAAACTAGTATTCAAAGCTTTGAACTCTCATAACTTTATTATATAAACAGAGAATACGTTTGTATCCAAACATATTCGGTATCGTGTAGTTAGTTACACAGGGATCCGGTAGAACCCAGGAAAAGCCCCGCCGCCAAATCTCCCACGTTCCCCTCTAAAATACGTTACAGCGCTACCGCAACTTTAGCCCTCTTACAAATACACAATATTATTTTATTAAACGTCGATTTCTGTTTGGCATTTTCATTAAATTGGAAAATGTAGCCTCACGAGTGTCATGCCAGTTGACACCTTGTGAGACGGTGAAGAAATATAGTTTGGGGAAACCAATATGCTGCTGGAATTCCCAGTAGGTACATGACAAGCGCCTAAAACGGATTTAGCTGACGTGTGTAGGCTCACTAATGTTCACATAAATCCTACGTGTGTACAAGTACCTATGTAGGTATAGCGACATTGTACGTTAAATAGCATGAAGATTATTTTGAAGACAATTCATTTCATATTCTAAATTTATTAAGTCCTTGTTTAGAAAGGGTGAATTTACTACGTATTGATTTGCGCGAATTCTGCCGTAGGTCTAAATACGAGTACAAGGCGCCCATACATTGCGCCCATAAGCTTCATGCGAAGTCGCGCGTGAGTCGACACTTTGTGGATTTCTACACATGTTCTAGAAGATTTTTATATATAAAACCCAAAAGATTTCAATACTTGAGAACGGGATTCTAATAAAATGTAGAGACTTAATATGCTAGCAGATTTACGTACGATATGAATTGTATAGAGGACGAGTAAGTAAGCCAATGGCTAAAGTTTGTGAGAACTGAGAACATACATGATATAGAGCGCATATTATTACAAATGTAAAGCTAAGTCCTCTGTTTGAGTACCCTTGCCAGTTGCCGGTCTGTTTTCGAGGGTCGAACTTACTATCTTGGTTTGAATTTCATCCACAAATTAAACAATCTATTATGCAATTCTGATTAGTTCGCTTTGTGATATAAAACAATACTAATTATACAAAATCGAAGTAAAAGTAGTGTGAAAGTATCGATATGTGTATGCATGTTTGTAACTTCTTTTCATCTAAACGACTAAACTGATTGAGCTTTTTGTATGTAGATAGCTAAGAACATACACTAACACAAAAGTCACCAGTTGAGAGGATAAAGCAAATGAAATCACTTTCATATTTATAAAACTTTATAGAAAAGGTATTGTAATGGTGTAAAATGGGAATTGTGTGTGTTTTTTTTATGTGGAGAAGTAAGAAGACGAGCAAGACGCTCTCCTGATGTTAAGAGATAACGCTGCCCATAATCAGTACAGTGCTACCCAGAATTTCACAATTATGTGCAATTCTAGGTGCACTGCACTAACGCTTCTTACTCAAGCGTCATAAGATGTTAAGACTCTTTAGCCCAGTAATTTCACTAGCTACAGTGTAGTGAATAACTGGCGCTGTTGGGGTACCCACCTAGTCGACCTCCTGCAAAGGAAGTCTACCCCCGGTGTAGAGGTATTGTAGAAGCATCAATGTCGCAGTTCACAAAAATGGTTTTAATTTGCTCATAATTGAATTGAAATATAAAAGGAGAGTTTTATTTTAAGCAGAGATAGCGTCTTATTATAAAATATAGAAGGTCCAAAATCTTGGATTAAAATAAAAGATAAAAACCTAATTGAAATTGTTTCTACCTTATAAAGGCTCAATTAATAAATATTTTTGGCTTAGAAATGGGAACGTTTTATTTGTCAAATTTGCGTAACAGTCATTTAAAAGAGAGCCATTAAAATAACTTATTTAGACAAACGTACTCGTACCTTTATAAAAATCGTGTTAAAACGAAAGTCGGGTCTGTTTGAAATAGTAGTTTTTTAAAGGAGATGAACTATTTTAAGACAATTTGTTTTTTAGTATTTTAAAGCGGTGGTAGCTAAGGGGTTATGTGGTGCGGATGCAAATCTGGACCACCGAGTTCGGATCCCGGCCTCGCACCAGTGCCTTTAATTAGTTGTGTGCGGTTTTTCCACTCGCTGAACGGGTGGTAGTCTTCGGCCGTGGCTAGTTACCACCCACTGGACAAAACCGTGTCGCCAAGCGGTTATTGTGACCGTGTTCCGGCAATAATGTTCAGTGAAGCTAGGGATTTATCCCGCCTTCTAGGTACAGTCTGCTGCCATCTACGACCGCATCGTCGCTTAACATCACGCGATATCGTTGCCAAAGGCTTACCTATAATATGAATAAAAGAAAGCTATGGGTTAGTTACAATGCGCTCTTTCTATAACTTCATTCTTTCTACAACCTACAGTCAAACATTGAATGTCAGAGGCACAAACAGTATCTTTTATTTTAATTCACAACCCCTGTAAGCAGATATTACATTCCATTACAAAGTTCCCACATTAAAGTTCTACCATTTCTAACAGATTGAGCAAAAGAGCAAAGGAGCTTGTTGTTTCGTGAAATACCTTGGAACTCCTTTTGTAGCATATAACAAGAGCGCGGGTTATCATTGTATCCAAAAAGCGGAACTATTTTGACCTCTGCAGGAGGTCGACTAGGTGGGTACCCCAACAGTGCCAGTTATTCACCGCCTGAGCAGTGATGTGCAAACATTACTGTGCTTCGGTAGGAGGACACTGTGGCTAGTGAAATTACTGGGCTGAAGAGTCTTAATTATGACTCTCAAGTAACCTTCCTCTTGAGTCACTCTATCTGTTAATGAAAACCGCATCAAAATATTATATGGGGATGGACGCAGGAAGCAACTCTATTTTATACTATGTAGTGATTATACTATGTAGTTATATAATCTAACAGTATAAAAGGAAAGTGTGACTGATTGACTAATCTATAAACGCACAGCTCAAACCACTGAAGGGATTGGGTAAATAATTTAGAGAGAGAGGTTTTATGACGTAGATCTCTAAGTTGGGCATTAGTCATGAGGGCAAAGCCACGAGCGTAATTTAACATTTTAGACTTCCGCGATTTAAACTCATATTAATTATATAACTCGGGACTTATCGCGTTGGTATTTAATGCTAGTTTTACAAAAACATTATAAAACTAACCTCGACGTTTCGATACTATTAGCTTAAATTGGAATCGGCTTAGTCCCTGTAATATCATAAATATAATGTTATCAGAAAGTAAAACTGGTGAACACTGTCAGTTATTTTATTAACAGTACACTTGTCTAAAACATCATGTATTACGGAGTTGCATAGAAATTGCAACAAAAGCACAAGTGAAATGACTAATGAGACAGGAAATGTTAATTAGAACAGCTGCGTCGTGAGTTGCAATTGCAATGTCGATCCAACGGCGAGCCTACGTGGAGACGGGATTATGAGCCGTGAATACAGATATTAATTAGATCTCACCAAACGACATTGTACTAGACGAGTATTAGAATAGGAAAAAGTATACTTGAGCTTTTGGTTTTATCTTAAACTAGCTTGTGCTCGCGGCTTTGCGCGCGTGTTAAGACCCTTTCTTAGCGGAGGTCAACATAATAAAACCTACCTGTATACCAAATTTCAACTCAATCTATCCAGCAGTTTAGGCTGTGCGTTGATAGATCAGTCAGTCACTCTTTCCTTTTATATATTTAGACTAGCTGTGCCTAGCGGTTTTACCCGCTGTACTGTAACCTATGTGTTATTCCAGGGTCTAAGCTATCTCTTTACCAAATTTCAGGTCAATCGGTCCACCTTTTTAAGCGTGAAGAAGTAACAAACATACCTACACACTGACATACTTTCGCCCTTACGTATATAATATTATAGTGTGAAGTGTGATGTGATGTGATAAGAAGTGACTGTATTGGCTAACATACACTGGTAACAATCAGTATAAACCAACAAAAATAAAATGTTGTTCCGACATGGAACGGTAAAGTTAATAAGCTTTTCTCAACTTGATTGTAAATGTAACCATTCTTTCACAAACAGTTCTGTTTTTTTTGTTCGTTTAAAGTTAAAGTATATCGCACCTTGACTCCGAAGTACAGCGTCGCCAGTTGCCTCGCGAAAGGGAGAATCTGACTGACATCGTAACGTCATGAATCATGGCAGAGACAAAATACCTGAACCTGAATTAATGAAATTTTTAACATAGCAACTAGACAAGTAACCATAAATATACAAAAATATATGTGCTCCTAGTTCTCATACAAAACTGCTCGAGCATCACAGTATACTTCATATTCAGTAACTGTTATTCGAGTAACATAACTATTTCAACGCAATTTAAAGTTAAAGCAAAACATACCGCAGCAAATAAAACCCATTAAACATATGAAAAGCTTTATATTTGTATGCAGTTTATATTATGAATAGTTTTTGTTAGTGACGTGGACGGTATTGATTTGTTATGAAAATATTAAAACACTGTGTTTTTAATTAGGTCAACACCTTTTTTAATTATAAAATTCTAATAACATCGAGGTAAAATGAATAAATTTGATGGAAATTTTAAGGTACGTGTTCGTTAAGATTTCTGGTGTTTACTCGTTTACGTGCTAACGTGGAGGTATAGTGAAAGAAGAGCCTCATGTCAATCTTCATTTCTTTCACTCACGAACAGACTTAATTTCGTTGTCTATATAATGCGTTTCTCGCAGTAGTCAAAAGTACGCATCTTATGGCTCCTGATATACATAATATTTACGGTTTTGTTAATTAACAAAAAAAAAACCAAAATCTTCATGAAAATGAAAAACGAGAACTGACAATTTTTTTGTATTATAAATATCGTCCAACGAAACCAGATTCGCATACGTAAGACTTAAGTTAAAAAAGTTCTCGTCGTGTTACGTAAACGAGTCAGATAAATATCCAAGTTTAGTGCGGGCATTTATCAAGGCGCGGTCACATTCCACTAATGAAAAAAGATGTGGATAATATACCTTAACGAAAATATTGCGGGATTTACGTCCCGCCACCCGCGTCGTGACAGAAATAGAAAATATCTGATAGGACCGGCTTGCACATAACATACATCATACGATGACAGCGACATGACTGGCCTTTAACAAACATCCGCTGATATATGGTGGAAATCCTGATCCTCGATAAAAATTCCACTTCATGTTATATCATGTAGTATCATTTATGTATAGCCCTTTAGCTAGAAACTTCTATGATACCTACGAGTATTACAGTGTGGATAATAATTTAAAATAGTTTTAAACCGTGAACTAATTCGCATAGTCTTGTTATGATGAATTACAGATCGCCACAGTAAACGATTCCAATACAACCTTATTACTTTTCCACATTTGCTTCGTGGGCCAGCACAGTGGTCATAATTCTAGCTTATAATCCAGAGTTCACTTTTCGCATCTGGATTCTGGATACTTCCATACTACGGAAGACCCGTCTAGCAGTCGTACCCGATTATTGCCTATGAAATTTATTGAGCGCCGTCGTTAGGTCATATTTTAGGCGTGATAAGTGGAAGAAGGATAAGGAGACTTTCACCCGTAGTGGGTGACCATGAGTGGAAATAATAACGAGTAATAATAAAACTATATATTCATGACGCAAAGTTTGTCTGATTTTTATAAATTATACGCAGTGCACGTCGGCCCAATAAAACAAACTTTCACACGAAGTTCTACGGCACAGAAACAGTTCAAAAAACGCAGTTTTGTACAGCCAGTTAACCCTAGTTTGCAATTGTCCTGTAGTTAGAAAGTTTCTAGGCTACAATTTAAACGCCAGCGCCTAAATCTGCATAATGGCCTTTTTGTTTAAGCGTTAAGCTAATTTTGTTCACCGCTGCGCTGGTTGGTTCCTCAAATTCATATAATATTTGGGACATGGCTCAAAATATTTAGATTTTCATTTAACTATTTCCTTCGAGTTTCTGGCATCGTGCGGTTTTCCTAAGCACCTTGAACTATTGCAGAATCTGGTCTGCAACGGTCTAAGCTATCTATATTCACTTTACCAAGCAAACCACGCAACCATTTGGTCCTCCATCATTTGGTCCACATTACTCCATCTAAATTGCCAAAGAGAAATTCAGTTTGGTGTTGACGTCAAAGCACCTTAATAATATTACAGAAGCAGATTAGTAGGATTAAACCTTGATCTAAATTTAATAAATTGGAATATTAACCCATATCCGCAAACACCGTCCATTATAGAATTTAGGACGTAGTCTGAAGCAAGACTACACACAGGTACCTACTCGTAGGTGATCGCATTATACGAGTAGCTCGAAATGTTATGGCAGGCTGTCAAACCAAACCGCTACCGTATCGATAAACCCGATTTGAATATTGACATTTCAACCGAAATCAGCATAATGGTGAAATATTTAGCACGATCTTTCAGTTACAAAAATATGCTTTAAATCAATAACAGATAAATATAACTGTGCCACTGGGTGACAGTGCGTGTACATGTGCACGAAGTGGAGGTGGCTACTATTAATTATTATTATTGATAATAATAATTAGGGTTCATACTCCGACAGAACAGTGGTTATCTTCCCAAGTAGCATTTTGTTCTCTATAATAGTTCAATTTTCGTTCACAGGTGATTTCTAAGAGTTAAAATTGGCGTCTTGTGATTCATAGGTTGTATTAATGAGAACAAACTCACTCTGAGCCGTATAAAGCAGTTAAAGAAGTGTCAAATTGATCTATTAAATATCTTTTAGCATTTTGATAGGACACAATTACTCTTTTAGTCGGCTTTCGATTCGAGGTTCAATTAGAGTATTATAAGAGAGGGAAAATATGGCATCAGCTCTTTAAAGGTTTACTTGTACGGTGTTAGGTTGCTGGCATATTAACATGACAAATGTACACATTAAAGCAGCTAAAAGATTTTTAACAGGACCTAATGAGAGGTGATATACCGCTTGTGGCTCTAAGCAGGTCCAACTTGTGAGACTTAATCAGCCTTTATATTATTCTATAGAAGAGCGTTTAATGAAGTCACATGTTACTTCTGAGGTTCGTTTATGGTACACATCGGAACCTCCATAGATTGTATGATATTATTATAGTACACATGTGGGACTTTTTAAAGTTCACAAGATTAATTCGGTGTTACAATGGTCTACACAGATGGTTGCCATTTTTTACTGATAACCTATAATATTTAAGAAATAATTTTGATTTTAATACATTTTATGCAGTCTTAAATATTGATGATCGTATGTTACGTGTGTATGTTGTCCACGTATGTTGTTTTTAAGCCATAAAACACAAATATGAACAATTATTTTGTTTGTCTTTAATTATTTTGAAATATTATTTTGAATAAAAGTCATTATATTTGAGACGCGTGAAAATTTTAGATATAAATATGTATCCACTTCACAATAAATACGAATTACCCGTAACATTAGCACAATAGAATGAAAGAAATGAGTGTTGATAAAATCTATTTCACACTAGCAGCCATACCTATAATATTTGTTGGAGTCATACTTGTAATATTTGTACTAAATGCAAAATAAATAGTATAAAATGTGGTATTTGAGTAATTATTTGGGTGAAAAGGGAAACCTCTGTAGTTTATATGGTTTACTCATGAGCATTATTATGACTTAGAGGTCTATAGTATACCTTCTTGTACCTACTTCTAACTCTCTGATTCGAATAAAGAACCATACTAATTCTATTAAAGAGCCGTTGATCAGCTTTAACACCACTATTCTCTCTCAAAACAGCCACTAAAGAGCTGCTAGTCAGCTACTGTGAACCATTAAAGTCCTTTAGGCTGCTTAATTTGTGCCCAAATTGGTGATACAAGGGCTGTATAGCATGCTATAACACCCTGATAAATCCTAGTTTGTGAACCTTAAGACCAAGCGTGTATTATTAGTCTGCCGCTTTAGAACCAAAAATGCTACTTGGGTTACTTACACTGTCAGAGTCAAATCCCAAAATAATAATTATAGTTTGTGTGGCTAACCTGTACGTAGTTAGTAGTTTTAGTACGATTAAGTTTAAGATTGATGTAATTAGAAGAACATTTTCACAGGTTCACAACCACAAAAACCAACACTCGGTTTGTAATATTAAACACATCACCATAATTCAGTATGAGATGCTTATCTCGCACCTGCCATAAACTCGTTAAGTAATCCTAAAGCTTTCATCAAGTGGATGAGTTCCCCGACCTCCCCGGAGGGCGGGAGCTATCAAAGGAGTGTCAAGGAGTAGCTCCGACTCCGACACGTATCCGTGATGTTAATTAGAGATCGGCAACAAAACCGGAACCCTTTCTCTAATGACACATTGTAATCGACACCTCTCACAAAGTTATTGTAGTCGGAAACAAGGCGAACAGAATATTTCATGAAGGTCGTTACCCGGAATAAAACAAAGCGCTATTCAAAACAACCTTTTATTTGAATAGTTGGTCTTTATGTAAAACTGGTAAATAGAGGGTGGACTGTGCCGTGGCCACACCTTTGACAAGACTTGAGGCTGCACTGAAACCATTGAGAGTAAACCCTTATTGCCATTATAGTGTGTGGTTTAGCCATGCCTTATAATATTTATAGTTTTTATTTAATATACCTATAACAAAATGAAAAAGTAAATACGAATACAATAACCCACTGAAAAATATTCTAGGGATCTTGGGGGACTAAGCTGCCAACAAACAAAATCTCAGCGCGGTCCAGAGAATATGAACATCTTATCATTTGCGTTTTTTAGGTTAAACATACGTCCACCCACATACACCCATACCTTAGCAATTATTACATTAGCAATTATTACATATGAAGCTTGCATAGTTTTAAATTCGGCTCTCTCATTACAGACGCTACGCAGAATTATTTACAGACAGTTTCTGTAAAAACGGGCATAAAGCTTTATCTACTCGTATAGCTCAAAGCTTGATGTATTCGTTGAAGTCTAGTTTTTATAAACTTTCGTAACTATACAATTGAAATTTTAAAATAACATTAAATTGACTTCAAGGTCCATTTCAATGACGAAGACGCTCGTTTTAATTAACGTCTTTAAAAAGGTTCTGAAAAAACGATAATATAAAGAGGACCATTAAGGAACTCTTTAAAAAAAATCTTCTCTCCTCAAACACATTTACGTAATATGTAAAAATATACACATATACCTAATATACACTATATATACACCCATCTCTACTTCTAGTTAGCAGTTTTAATATTAGTAGGGTTTATTCCGACTCCATATTATAAACAAGCATCCAAATATAACATGACGACGATTCAGGATGCAACAAATCAAATAATTAATTATTTTCGGCCGCATTAAGGAAGTGTGTAAATAAGTTCTTAATTGCTTTACATCTGTTAATTGCTGAGCTTCTACGTTTTCGGTTTATAAACGTTTTATTTTTGACATAATTTTATTTCAGGTTATTTTAGGCATGCGTATAGTTAACAAATTTTACTATACTTACCGCACCCGACGGTTTTACTAACTTAAATTAAAAGAAAAGTAGCTCATGTGTTTATCCAGAGCTAGACCCCTAAAACCGCCGGGTGTTTGTTAGCAACGTACCAAATTTCAGCTCAATCGGTTCATTAGTTTAAACGTAAAGATGTAAAAATCATAGATCCGCATACGCACACTTAAGTACATAGGTACATCCATATTTTAACATTTTACATATTCGTTGGATTATATTATTATTCCTACACTATTTGATATCCATGTACAATTATATCCTACTCATGATAAAAGTTATACCTCTACATTTCAATTTCTCGAACACTTTTGCTGCTAGTGACTTTCTCATTAAAAAGTAAATTTATTTCGTAGAAATATATTCTATACTCTGTGATCTCTTCATATTCACTAGTTCTACCAAGAATCTTCACCTACTCTTACATAAAAGAGGGTATGATGTCTTAACATATCGTAACGGCAACATTCGTGACAAGCACGGAATAAATAGGGTAGAAGATCGGCCATGATTTGTAATATATATGCGAGTAGAAGTGAAACAGATCGTGGCTAGTTACGCATTAATTTATTGTGGCCGGATGTCGATGAGCTCTGTCAACACTATCACTACATCACTACATAGTATAAAACAAAGTCGCATTTCTGTCTGTCTGTCCCTATGTAAATCTTTAAAACTACTCAGTGGATTTTAATGCGGGTTTTTTAATAGATATAGTGATTCACGAGGAAGGTTTATATGTATAATACATCCACTAGTTGATAGATATAACTATGCATATACAACAATTTGTTCCCAAACACGCCTACAATTTCAGCAAACTTCAGTCTTAGCGCTCATAAATTATTAACGATGTCTCAGTCAACCGCACATCGGCTTAAATTAACTTTCTAAGTATAAACTGGCGACACCGATTTCAACACAAGTCCTATAAAAGCCGAATTATCAATATTAAATAATCTGTGGTGACAAGTACGCAACCGTCACTTTGAATGGAAATGTTATTAGGATACCGATGTAGATTAGGGTTTCAAATACATTGGCAGGCTTTGTGCTGGGTCCCTTTGTCTACCTGCTGCCAGCTATGATAAGTCAATGATCAATAACGACGTTGCTATTGACACACATTGATTTGATTTAACAACTTGACGCTTTTGTGGCAATCTAGAGACCTGAATACGTTTCCCTAGAACGTGCCGTTTATATGCCAGTCATTTAGACGTTACCGAGCGTATTTAGACGTATTTCTTGCGAATTTTAGAGTGGTGACCCCCGGTATAAATAGTGATTGAAGCCTCAAGGCAGCAGCGGATACTTTGTATTATACATATTTGTGCCGTATATTATGTTTTGCATACTACACTCTATTATAGCCTTAGTATTATATTTTTTCAATCTCATAGGATTTTTACGGCACTAAAATATCCTGCTAAATCTCATAGGTTTTAAGCATTCCCTTTAGCGAAGTTTACATTCCTCTCCCCAAACGAAAATCGATCTCCTATTGCCTCAAAATGAAATTGTTGCGAGTAGTTGGAAAAGAAAAGTTACAGATCACCGATCCTGATGAGTAATGTCTAATAACCCTTTACCCAGTAGAAAACTAACACCGAATCAATATTCCTGATGATGTAGGTCTCTGCTATACTAAAACTTTTCCCTCAGCTTTTATCCATTGTAAGTTATCATAAGGGAAATCTGACACAGTGTAAGTTCGTAGATGTGAAAAATGCTCTGTGATTTCTCTCAAAGGCTTATCTGCACATTTTTTAGTCGCAGGAAACCTGCCCATTGAAGTCTTTACCTTTGATATTCGACGCCTGACGTGAGGGGAAAAGTACCTGGATATTTTTGGAGCTTCATTGTGTCTTATGTAAATCCGGTCCATTGTTCCTTTCTCCCAGCGTCTATTATCTAACCGTCCATCGAGGCAGACCTTTAAACGATACAGATCTTTATTGAGTCTTAATTTATTTTACCCAATAAATTCAAACGTAATAGCCTCTTTCGATAAATTGAAATAGGTCGCCCGATCTGTTCCAAAACGAGATCTCTTGGAATTAATAAATATCTCATCAGGTTAGCAATTTCATCGATTAAATACATAAATATCATGGTTTACTTAACTTTTTTTTATAAATAAACAATTTGTATCTAATAATAAGATTCTTGGATTTTTTTATTGAGAAAAAATGGGACAGTACTATAGCTAATATGTATGTTAATAAAGATCATTACACACTTGTGTTTGTACTACACTTTTGCTATCCACAGATCAGCTACATCCTAATCTCAAGTTAATTGTAATATGCTCAAAAAACGTAATTAATAAAACGACCGATAAAGATTCCCTTCTAAATTTCTTGAAGGCAGCAGATGGCTTTTAATAACCATGAAACATCTATTTATTTTCCTCCATCTACCGTAAAATAAGACATCAGCCTTTTTTATCTCTGACATCAAAACACAGAGGCATTAAGCTATAAAATTTAACATTTTTACATTGTTATTTAGCGTCAATTGATGCGTCATTTGATCTATATTTCTTCTCTCGATCAACTTTTGATTTCATTCTAGTAATTATATTTTAAAATTCTTTTCTATTTCGTTTATTTGAACCATAACTAAGGTAAAGATTGGTTATTTTACACAAACATAACCTCACCAAAAATTCGTTTGCGTGATCTTGGATCCAGTACATTTTCAGGTTTATTATGCTAGTATTAGATATCTACACATGTAAAAGGACTGGTTTTTCGTATTGTAACAACATTGATTAGACCAAACGCCAATGATCCTTATTATTTTAAGAACTAGGTGATCCAACGGTTTTATATATGCTAAACAATAGCCTGTGTGTTATTGTAAGGGTTTGAGCTACCTATATTCCAAATTGAAGGCGTGAAGAGGTAATAAACAATAAACACACATCTACACATAATATTAGGTATTTCTATTTTGTTTCAAACGTTGACTTATTCTAATCTAGACACGCGGCAGCGAGTCAAGCCAAGTTCAAGCAAAGGAACTGGCGACCGCGCCGTGTGTTATATTACACGAACCGTCCAAAGCGCGTTTTGACGACTTTTTACACCCTCGTTATACAAAAACTATTACACATAGACAAGTCAAATTTGGCACATATAGTTAAATATACGAACTATATCTCTGTTCCAAATTCCAATAACACAGCTCTAACGGTTATTTAGATATAAACATCCAGTAATCGGTGAAGTTAATACATACTGAGGGATAGATCAAAAGTAATATCCCAGTTCCAGATGACCTAGAAAGCTGAAATTTGGCATCCCGATAGGTAATGTCGTAGTAACAAAGGGAAAAATCAGAAACTAGTATTTTTTTATCATTTTAAATTATTATTAATTTTTTAAAAATGTATGATATTAAAGTTTGGGACGCCTAGGAACGCATAAAGCAATACATGTTGCATGTTGCCTGTTGCTATAATTTTTGTGTAGGTGGCTATTTTCTGTTAGATACTACGAAGTGCGCGCGAGTCCACTATTCCTACTAATATAATTATAGATATAAATACAAACTTTATACCTACTGTACGTATGGATATATGTTTTTTTACTTTTTCACGCCTAAACGGGTGGGCCGATTGACTTTAAATTTGGTATAATAAAAAATATAGCTTTGACCCCTGGAATAACATAATATACACTACTGTACCAAACTGTATAGCGGGTAAAACAGTTAGGCACAGCTAGTCACTAATAAAAATAGGTTCCTGGTACCTACGTAACAATTGTATATCGTATGTAAATACCTATCAATATATCGACTCAACAGCACAAGGCGGCTCAGTAACATAGAGGTAATAATATTAACATTGTTTACAATAAAAATAATGTGTATGTATATCGCCTTAGGTGCTAGTTGGTGTAAACATTTTAGATACCTACGTACCTGTAACGTATACCTAGTCATAATATTAAAGGTATGTGGCGGTATCTGGGTGCACGGCAGTGCCCCCGCCAAGTCGTCGTCACTACAAGTCTTGTCGGCTTAGGTTTCTTTTGATCGAAATTCTAATCCAGTTACAGTTCCAGATGATCTAAAAAGGTAATTTCCATCCAAGTAGGCGGTAGGTATAAGATAGCTGGGTGAATATAGATAAATTTATCAGTAACTAGCATTGTTTAAAAATCAATTGATTAGGTACAATATTCAAATCAATAGTGCACATAAATGCTATATATAAATAAGTACTAAATTAATTATAGGTATAGGTATATCGAAGCACGGCGAGGCTCACGGGCCGCGGTGCGCGGTGCGACGGCCGTGCCATGGAGCAGTGGGGTGGGGGGAGGTGCAATAAAATAATCATTTGGTATTAATCTTATTATGACTGGGTGTCTTAAACCTATTACATACTAAAAAGTACTGTACAAAAAGCAATGATATCCCATCAAAAACATAAATGTGAAAAGAGAGCCAAGTTCAATATTACGATGTATGTACTCATAGTTACCTATGATTTGGTAGTTGACTTCAACGACAAAAGAAGTGAGATCTAAATGGGTGCCAAGTTCAATGGTCAGTCCTGAAAAATATTTACAACAACATAAAATATTTTATTACAACTTAAAAGATTATTTCTTCTTATCACTTAGAATTAATATTATTTTGAAGCCCAAAGTTTGACTTGGCTAGTTCTCATGGGTACCATACGACGAAGTATCATTAAGATAAGACAATAGATACTTTATTGTACACCACATAATGTTACAGAAAATAGATAAGTATCTACATAATTAAAATAAAAATTACAATGTACATGTGGCGGTGTCTAATACGCTTAACGTTTTTAGAACTTAATTATTTTTATTATTGGCAAATCGCAAATCGTGCGACTCCATATATGTGAAAAGAAACTCAAACAGATGTCATTTATTCTGATTGTCAAATTGACAGCATAATGTTTTTTCTCTCCCTCACTCTCTCAATAAAATTCTACAACAGTGAACGTGACTCTCATTTATTAATTCGGAAAATTCGTGAAAAACCTTCTTATCGTTAAAGAGCGATTTCTTCCAGACAACCAATGGACGGAGGGGACTAATTTACACGATAAAAGACGATGGCGCACTAATTAGCATTAAGTGCGTTTAATAGTGATCAAGCTAAAGTTAAGAGAGTACCTACCTAGTATATTATGAGAACTGGCCAAGTAAGTCTTTAGGCTTCAAAATAATATTAATTCTAAGTGATAAGAAGAAATAATCTTTTAAGTTGTAATAAAATATTTTATGTTGTTGTAAATATTTTTCAGGACTGACCATTGAACTTGGCACCCATTTAGATCTCACTTCTTTTGTCGTTGAAGACAACTACCAAATCATAGGTAACTATGAGTACATACATCGTAATATTGAACTTGGCTCTCTTTTCACATTTATGTTTTTGATGGGATTATTATTTTCTGAATCCAACTCACCGACAAGTAAGATACACTGATATACCTACTGATACAATTATACTCGTATTTTGCAACTCGTATTTAGCTTAAAATTAGATTACAATCTAAAAGGCAGCCCTGGTTCTGCCTCCGTCGTCTGTCCCACTAATAACATTTTATTTCTGTTCTAAATAACTTTTTTACCTACTTTAATCTCATTTCTGTACTTAATAATATAAAAATACAAAAGTTTGGATGGAGAGAATGACAAGTTAAATAGATATACACACAAATCTACTTATGGATGCACTACTATGATTTATTTCAGCAGCATCATCGCACACAGTTTGTACCACAGTGTCTGAAGACTAAAGTCTTCAACCAATGCGTCTTACCTGTAATGACATACGGAGCCGAAACGTGGACACTTACGGTTAGATTGGTTCACAAGTATAAAGTTGCTCAGCGAGCTATGGAGCGGGCTATGCTCGGCGTTTCTCTAAAGGATCGCATCAGAAATGGGGTGATTCGGCAGAGAACCATAGTTACCGACATAGCCGAAAGGATTAGCAAGTTGAAGTGGCAATGGGCTGGTCTAGACGTGTGCGCCGCGCCGCCGCGCCGCCGCCGCCGGTCATTTTGGCCACGCCGCCGCCGCCGATCATTTTATCGGCGTGAAATCGGCGTGATTTATTTTTAATTTTATTAACGTAATTATACAATTTTAATCATTATTATTATCCAAATAAAACACTAGAAAGGTCTCACATAAATTTAAACCTCTCGAAAGAATAAAAAAGAATCATACTAGTCACCGGGTCAACATGCAACTGTCATTACCTGTTGCTATTGCTACCCGTGTAGTAAATTATTAACATTTTGTGAAATTAAAACGGTGATATTTGTACGGAGGTATGGTATCCACTTTCCATTGTCCACACCAAACAAGCGAATGCCAACGATGGAGCTCGTTGGCAATCGTTGGCGCTATGTGGACTTAGCAAAGGCCAACATAAGCCGGGGTTACATAACGTCGCGGTCGAGCCCTCGATGAAATATCTTGGACTCGTCCTTGAAGGGTGGTGGATTATCCGGGAGCAAGTGCTCCCGGGCAAAGTTGCCCAGTTGTCTCCCCGCCTGATCCGTCCGCTACTCCAGCGTTGGACGGACAGAAAGAACCTTGACCTTTCGGCTCGTGCAGGTGTTTTCTGGGTATGGATGCTTTGGAAAGTACTTGCATGCACCACGTAGCCGGCAGATAACCGACTCCTGTTTGCCACCTCTGTGGGTGCGAAGTGGATACGCGTGCCCAGCATGGGTCATCCCTACCACCTCCTCATGGTCTTACCTACCTTACGGTTTACGACCTAATCGTGGGAGCCCGCACGACCACTTACCGTTCTGGGCCTACCCCGAGGGGCGGCCCGGCGAAAACGTGGTCGCGCAGTTGCTTCTGGTGCCCCCTACAAACTAGATGTCCCGCCCTTCTCCTACCGCTAGTAGCGTCAATTAAGTCACTACCAACGAGTAGGCGAACTCGAAGATCTTATATGAACCCATTCTGATCACCCTCTCATAACAATGAGTGCGGGTCGGGCGTTAATCAAGGTAATTTTCCGTAGTTGATATTTCTTCCTCCCCCTAATTGGGGCTCCGGCTCGACGACACAAAACACACAGTGTTTAGCGAACTCGTAACTGTACACTGTTCAGTGTAACTGTTCGGCTTCATTCTTCAAAACTTCTTCGCTTGGTGTGCCACGTGTGCGCAAACTTGCGCAGCGCCTCGAAGTTCTCTTCGCAGGAAACTAGTTCTTCATGGTAAACTGGTCGCAACAATCGTCCTCTTCAAGTTTTCGAGCATCGCTTGTCGCTCTTCGTCGTACAGCTTGCATTCCCATAGCGCGTGATCGCGGCTCTCGTCGTCTTCGCCACACGGGCACGTCGCAGACTCGCACAGGCCTAGCTTGTGTAGGCGCCGCCTGAAGCAACCGTGACCGGTGAGGAGCTGGGAAGCCACGAAGTCGAGCTCGACCCAGTCTGAACTTAACCTGACGCTTATTTCGGAAGAAACTGTACAATTCACGACCGTCGGAACTGTCACGCCATCGCTCCTGCCAAATGGCAATGATCTCATCGCGGACGGAACGTTTGAGTTGCCTGAGCTCCCTGGGGGCGAGGAGTTCGCTCCTGAGCGATCCTACCTGCGCGAAGTACCTCCAGGTCGGCCGGCAGCACTCCCGCCAGCACAGGTTACGCGGCGAAGCTGTAAGACCGTACCCTCATCGCAGTTATGGGGACTCACTATCAACCATAGAAAGAGCCATGGTTTCAAGCGAGGAATCGTGGCAGGCCACGGTATCATTCTGCAAGAGGGCACTATCGCAGAAGAGGATCGCGTAACGCGAACGGGAGTTCACCACCGACCTCCCTATGCATGCCCGGAAAAGGAGGCATCCGAGGTGCATCTTCCACGCCCTGCCCATCCCCCTTCCTGGGTCTAGAGTCTAGACGGAGTACGGGGCTACGCGTCGCTGACAAACCGACCCACGGGGTGGTGCGCTTTGGAGGGTGGGGTTAAACTCCTCTTGACTCCACTGAGGCCTTGGTTCTTCTGTCAATTTGGACCAAACGCCTTCGGGGCCGTGGATGAGGGCTTCGGCGTTTCCGCTACCCCGGTACAATGGCGTCCGCAGGAACATCCTCAGTTTTTTAGTGGGTATCCCCGCCGTGCCCATCATTAACGAGAGAGACCCACATACCCCAAGAAAAAAAAAAGGAAAAAGGCCAACATAACGCCAACCACTGAACAGTCTGGAATGACCCGCCACGCTTTTATATTAAATCTCTGTGGTCAAGTAAAGTGGAGTGAGAGTCAAGTCTCTGAGGATGCCTCGTGTAGAAGCGAAAAACATGACATATCTTTCGTTGTATACTATTTTTATCGTAGCAATACCTACAGCAGTTTTCATTATATTCGTTTTAAGTCCCTGTAGGAGTCTAGTCTAAGTTTCAACAAACCCTCAAGATCTCTGAAAGTCTCAAGAAAGTCTTTAATCAATGTATGTTACCATGATGACTTACGGCACTGAAATCTGATCCTTTACTGGCCTCATCTTATAGCTCTAAGTCACTCAGTGAACTATGGAGAGGGCTATACTCGGGGTTTCTCTACTCCATCGAATCAGGAATTAAGAGATCCGTAGACGTACTAAAGATACTGACATAGCCCAGCGGATAAGCAAAGTGAAGTGGCTATGGGCAAGCCACATAGCACGTAGAGCGGATGGCCGATGGGGTCTAATAGTGCTCGAGTGGAGACTACGAACTAGCAAACGCAGCGTAGGGCGTCCCAGACGACCTTCTAAAGGAGCGGAATTAACATATTGATATTTAATTAATAATTATCATAGATTTCCGCAAAATAACGACTAATTTCATTAAATATTACAAATAATATTTCAAAAAAACGTTATTCAGCACGCTTTATTTTGATTTTTGTTGAATTTTACCCCCACGCCGATTTCACGCCGATTACGCCGCCGCCGCCGGTCATTTTTCGACCAGACGCCGCCGCCGATCGTTTTATAATCGGCGCACATGTCTAGGCTGGTCACATTTGCCGCAGAACCGATAACCGATGGGGTACACGGGTTCTAGAGTGGAGACCACGTCTCGGCAAACGTAGTGTAGGGCGTCCTTGGGCGAGATGGGGTGACGATATCCGGAAGATCGCGGGGAGCGGGTGGAGGAGGAAGACGGGGGAACGAGTTGAGTGGCGTGCCATGGGGGAGGCCTATGTCCAGCAGTGGACGAGCGTGGGCTGATGATGATGATGATAATGATGATGTATCATCGCGAAAGATCAGACGAACTAAACTTTACGGAATAATAAAAAAAATTATATCAATAAATAGAGGTTAATGTGTTTTTACATCGAAACTTCTTATTCAATTAGCCTTAAAGTTGGAGTGTAAGCTCCTAACCGAAATTAATGGGATACTTCTCAGTGGTTTAAATCATTGCTCACAGCTAGTATAAGACTAAAAGATTTGTACCTAAATCTTAACTTTTCAACTTCAAACTAAGTATAATTTTACAGTTAACACATTCTAATGAGGTAATTTTCTTATGCAAATGCTATAATTTCAAAGTTTTTATCTTCTCTTCGAGGTTTTCGAATTATTATGCTAATGAAATATTATGGTAAAGAAATGAAATCTTCGAATCGCATTCGAGTCTAAAATTTATTTAGTTAATTTATGAGTCCAATTTCGTGTGTAATAAAATACGTGGGTATAATGAAGTAGGAGGAGTGTCGCAAGAAGCCGCAACGGTCGGAGCAGACGATGTCTCGAGGAGTGCGGGTCGACACTAAACATGTCGACATTGCGCTGTAACTATTAAAGGTTTTACAGCACAAGTTATGTATGGGCTGGAACGGGCCTTCCTCTCTGTATGATCTAATTTTGTCTCAGTAGGAAGGCGGTAAAGCGGCGTAATGGGCCTGAACAAAACGGTTCTGATTTATGGGAGCCACGCCACCCAGCTCGTCCAAACATATACTAGTACCTATGCCGCTATACGTGTAGAGAGGCAGACGCCGTGAAAAGGGTTGGCGAACAATGCGAGTAACGTGCTCGGTTAAACAAAAAGATTGTACGAGTTGTTTCCTCTTGAATATCGATTAACACTAAATATTCAAAGAGATTAAGGTAGGAGATTGCATGTAGAACTATTCTTAATTGGCTTCAGAAAAGGAGGAAATGTTGGAATAGAATAGAATAGAATAGAAAATACTTTATTGTGACACCACAGAAACATAAACACAGAAACAGAAACATACAGAACAGAAACAGATACAGAAACTTAGAACTAAAACAATTTATAATATAAAAGTGTAACAATTGGCGGTCTTATCGCTAAAAGCGATCTCTTCCAGACAACCAAACAGGGAAGGAAATTAAAATAAGGACGACGGTGGTTGCAATATATTTAGGCATGGAGATATATACATACCAATAACTTATCTACTTATATACATTTTAAGCACTACATAGAATTGGAACATACATATTGGATTTTTTTTTTTAAATATTTTTTTGTAAATATGTTTTATCAATTACTCAAGGACGCCTGATCTGATATGGAAAGTTACTTTTATTTTACAAGGTTCCATTTTGTTTTATAGTTTCTCTTTCTGTCATGCTGTTTTTAAGTTATGAATTAAAACGTGCGTCTCGTTCTTCGAAATTCTCTTGTATTCATCATAAAGCTTAGTGTATAAGAAAACTAAAGCCTTATTCTACACGTGAGGTAGGAAATGTGGATAAAGTGCACCTCACGTAGACAGAACAAACATAAATCCGAATGTATGTGTGGACATGATTTGTGACGATAATATCTCTGTGTGAACGTGATTTAATCACAATTCCGCATTCATCGTTAAATAACTTATTCAAATGAGCTCGTACGAAATATTAAGTTTGCGCGGTAAATAAATTGGAGCTTTAACAACGTACTGTAGTTGAAATAATTATTATGCAAGATATTATTTTATTTGATTCATGTCCAATGGCAAAATACACATTACAGAATACTTAAATATATGTATGTACCTCTAGAGGTAGATATAGCACGCGACCTTTGCGTAGAAGAAAGTTACAACTAAAAAATCTCGATTTTACAGGATCGCAATTTGAAGTTCCGACTTGTATGAATAGAAGAAGAGTTTAACAGCTGTTAGGTTATCCTAGAGTCAAAAATTAAATTTGGAAAAGATAATTTGTGCCAAAACAAACTTTTAATCGATGGCCTGTAATTTTTCAGATGTAACTTTATTCTATGTATAGATCTCAGTGCGTTTACGTTACAAGTTACAAGTCTATTTCTGTATAAATTTTTTTCTCAAAAGGTTCAGCGACTCTGGAGCCATTTAAGCGTTAATGGATCAATCAGTCAGTTAACAATGACATTATCTTTTAATATTTTAATGTACTTCATAATATAATAGGCCAACCCTATGTTCACGCAAAGGTATGTTATTCTTAAACAATGCAAAATATCTAAAATTTTTGAAAGAGAATTTGAGACATTGCGCTAACATTTTTTGCATTTAGTTGAGTGCCCATACGACTCTATCATACATTATTACATCATATTTTATATTTACATCATTTATGCTACAATTTTTTACTAGCATACCTCAATTTTATAAGCCATAAATAAGTATTTTTTTCAAAAATAAAAAATAATCCTCGATTACTTTTTAATAAACATTAGTGATCCGGGGTTAAAGGATCGAGACCCATATTTGAGTAGAGCTGAACTTACTAATGCAGATAGTTTCTTCGGCTGTTGAATAGGTTTCCTTTACGTCGTCAAACCAAGTTTGTAGTCTATCTTCCGAACTAAGTTGCGGAGATAGAGTGAAGACAAATTTGAGCGAACTTTGCGCGTGGTTTAATGGCTTAAAGTTAATTTAAATAAAAACAATAGCTGAGTCTATTCGTTGGTCAAAAAAGTTATAGTCTTCAAATATTATTCAACGAAATAAAAACATGGGTGATAATCACACTAATATTATAAATGTGAAAGTTTGTGAGTGTGTGTGAAGGTTTGGTACGTCTTCACGCTTAAACGGGTGGACTGAAGCTGAAATTTAGTATAGAGATAGCTTCGACCCTGGAATAACACATAGGCTACTGCAAAGCGGGTAAAACCGCTGGGCGCAGCTAGTATAATCATATACCTAACAGCCGAAAGGCCAGCCCGTAGCCAATAGTTGAAGCCTACCACCAGTAAAAAGAGATAAGTTAAAGTTTTTTTTTATCTTATGTATCTGTACCTCTAAATTCTCGATAAAGATTATATTATCTATCTAAAAAACTTCATGATTACGATGCGTACGTAATACATCTAGGTAAATTGTGTTTCTCAGTCTGACCCAAATGTTTTAAAATTTAATTTAAAAAATCAATAGGAAAGGTGAGTCTCAAGGGAAAGCATCCCTTTATCATGTACCAATGATTGCATAAAGGTTCATACAAGCTTTGTTGTTTAGCAGGAAACCGTATATAAACTCACAAATTTTGTGTTAATATGGTTACATTACACTGTAATTCGAGTCTAAAAATATATTCTCATGTTATACAATACTCATACGCATGAGAAAAAGGTTTTACGGCTCGTAAAACCAATTGATCCAGAAATTGCCCTTCGCTCTCGCTAATCCAAAGGGTTTGTGTCGAACATAATATAAGGAAGGATTTTAATCCGAATTTTATTGAAAAGAGCTTTCTTATACGTTTTTAGCTTTCCACTTTACGGAATAAGTATTCGCGTGAAGCGGGTTTTATTCACGAGAAATCTCAGAATTACAAAATACTTTTACATTATATTATTTTTTTCATGTTATTAACTTTTATTGTAAATGAAAACCATTTATATTGTTAAACCCAAACTCAAAATGTATTCTTTGAAATAAGCTGCAATAAAACACTTTTACAAGTAAATTTTAATAAAGTACGAGTAATTAAAACTACTTTAAAACCAGTTCATTCGAAAAAATTATCAGAAAAAGTTAAGAAACTCACAAAGACCATATTTTTTTCAATGTGTACAATGTTCTTGGCTTGCTTACACAATCTGCTTGATAGTCATGCAGAAGTTTCCGGGCATTTATCTTCTTCTATATATTGGCTTACGTTATAATAATGATTCTTTAATTATATATGGCTTTTGAATTTACCTTCTAGAGGTAAATAAATCGTAAATCCAACGTTTGACAAAATCTTTCGTGTGTTAACACTTACTTGTAAATCTTTTTGCAGAAATAAAAAATATCTCATTATCTTTATTATTTTCCATAATCTCTGTTGTAAATAAAAAAACTCTATAATATGAAAAGATCCCCAGAACCCATAAGGTTACACGATCATAACAATTTTACGATTCAAATAAAAAACATCAACACCTATCCGATAATACGATTAACTCTGTAAATTGGTTTTCCAATAATATATACGCTTTCTCAAAATGAATAACAATAATGAAAACCACGGGCTACAATTTAAAAAAATACTAGAAGTAGTTTCATTGATTTAATCAATATTAACATGAAGCGATAAGGATCGAAAAGAAATGAAATAACGTTGGGAAATAATCTGGAAGCGCTTTAAACCAAGTCTTGGCAAGAAGTGGCCAAGAACCGGGAAGATTGGCGTTTTTTGTATCGATCAAGACATAGGTTTGTTCACTTTGCCCCACCAATCAAGTAACATGAATCACCCTTAGTAAACCTACTACGTGTGAGTCATCACCTTTTACTCGTCCACTGCTAAAGTAAGGCTATTTTTATCTCAATATATAAAATAAAAAAATGCCTTACGCGTCATCACCCTACAACGGGGAGACGCGAGGTGATATTTGAGACCCCCTCCCGAAGACGGCGTGGTTTACGCCACTGAACTTATTTCCCTAATTCGTTGCACTGAACCCTATCTTTTCTACGTATCTTTGTGCAAAATGGTTTAAAACGAACGCCTCATTTCTTTTTCCATCCACCTCAGTCCAGTGTTATTCCTTCCAAAGCCACGTGCTAATGATTTTATTTACCTTTGAACATGGGTTGTGTCGGCAGGAAATTATTCTTGACACGCAAGTTGAACGCGAATCAGTATCTACATTCAAACAGGGCTTTCCATGAGTGGTTTACTAATCTAAGATTCTATTTTCGTTTGTTTTTCAATGCCGAAAGAATGAAATTATACCTTTTGTAAAAACAAATTATACCTTCTTATTTTTTTTCGACAGCTCTTATAGTAACTTTTTCAGATTTTTATTTTATTTGCTGTTTGCGGCTTAGGTATCACTGCAGCTATGGTTGGTCTATTTAAATCTACACAACTGTTTTAGATTACAAATAAATTAACTTTAATATTATGCATTTATTAAAAAATATATTTACTAGATAATCTTATCCAATTCTCTTATTTATTACCAACGAGTTAGGAATAGTGCATCCCTTATTCGTAGTTTATTACATAAAAAGGAGATTTCATAACCGTAAAAGTTTTCAAAAAAAAGCGCAAAAACATACTTGTGAAAAAACACAATAATATGTACAATGTATCTGTATCGGTGATTAGGATCTTTTATAGTTAGAACAGCTTTAGAAAGGAACGTAAGTTTTGATTAACTTTTGTCTCGGACCAAAATCCGGTTTCTAATCAATGTAGGTACACCGTATTTATGGTGAACACGAAACTGGTCTATCGGTAATCTTATTCACGCACGAATGCTGTACCGTATCTTTTGCACGCTTGTTTATGACTTTGATATCGAATGATACGCACAGAAATCCTGAGCCTCCTAATTTCCCGTTTCTTTTTCGCTATTACTACGAGAATATGAGCAACAGGTATCAACTTCGAACTACACACACGATAACTAAGAAGGTCTAGTGTATGGTATGGATTATGGATATCTTGTCGGAATCATCATTCTCTTCATGGTTTTAAAATCAATATTTGTTACAATAATCCTACTTATCATTTAAATGTAAAAGTATGGATGTGTATCTGTTACCTCTTCACGCCTAAATGGCTGAATTTGGAATGTAGTGAACTTAGATCTTGAAATAACACATACATAGGTCACTTATCAACAGGTAAAAGCGCTAGGCATGTCTATAATCTCATAAAGTAAGCTCTAAAATAGCTTTTCTACGTCTTTTTTATCTAAAAACCTTTTTTATCCTCTCTTTTAAACAAACAGTATCATTATCTTCGCCAAACAATCCGCAAAACAAATTCAGGTTCATGTACAATAGACAGCCAATAAGGCAAGATTTCCAACTTTGACCATTAAGTTTTCTGAACCTTTCGGTTAGCCTCATAAGCGGGGATTATGGTCCCTTAAAAAACATAACGTACTTTATGCAGGATCCCTTAACTGAGTGTGGGTTCACAGGTGGACGCGGCTCACTCGCCTTTAAATATTTAATGTATCCGCTTAACAGCTTCTCGCTATTATCTTTATAAGTTCCACATTTCTTGTCCATATGAAAGAGCCATAACTTATCCATTAGCTGTACAGTTTGACTTATTACTTGAGGGCGGCTTCTTTATTACTATTTCATTACTCAAAACAAACATTTGCCGTCGGACATGAATTATTGAGTTGTGCTTGGGATTTGTCCCCCTCTATTGTTAATGAACCTGATGTATAAATATTATATTAGTTTATGTGTGTGTTACGTTCATATAGGTTGCAGTTACCTCTTATAAGATACTGAAATAATTAAGCTGAAATATTGAGTATTATGGATAATGATTAATATCTAAAACCACACCAAAATACTTGTATGTCGTGGTAATATCGCTAACATTCTAGTCTTCTATCCTGCCACTATATATATTAAATTTTAATTATTAGATTTTAGATCTAAGGTATTTTTAGTATTGTATATTAATTAATTATGTATATACTCGTAATTATGTAAACAATATAATTGTATTAGCAATAAATGTTTATTGTAGGTAATCAAAAACCTAAACAAGCATCTCAAAGTTTGATACAAGTAAGGTTAGAAGTTATTAACAATATAAATTACTGTTCTAAAAGCAAACGGCACGAGGAAGCCAGTTCTTAGAATTCATTACACGTCTTACAAATACATAAGATCAATGTATATTGAACTAATAATAATTATTGGGTTCAATAACTTTATTTCTGCTATTTCCTCGATATTATATTAAGCCGACTCAAACCACGATCAGAATTCTAGGAACAAATTGCTATGATTTACGACCACGTGCCACCCATGTCGCGCTCACTCAGAAATAGAAATCCAAATGTATTTTAATATACGCTCTTCTGCTTTTGAAATTAAAAAATGAATTAGTGGACACTAAAATGTGGTTCGTATGACAAGTGATAAACATTTTAGGAACGGGCGCTTGCACATGACTAGCGCGTGTCACATAACTTAGCGCGCATTTTATTAACGCGCTAGTAACGTTTTTATGCCTTTAATATGAACTGAACTAAACTAGCACTAAACTGGTAATAAAAAGGTCAGTAATCAAATTATCTAGATATCCGTATCTTTTTTTAATCTTCACATCACACTTTTGGTACTTATTCACGGGTGGTTCACCTAAACGGATGGACCGATTGAGCTGAAATTTTTAGTGAGTTAGCTTAGACCCTGGAATAACACATAGGCATATACTAGAGAGATTATAATCTGTGCACATAGGCTACAGTACAGCTGGTAAAACCGCTAGGCGCAGCTAGAGTGAAAATAAAAGGTGAAATTAAGTGTTCCACCCACGGTTCATAAAAGCGAGCTTGAAGTCAGATTAATATTATTTTTAATTCACTTTTTAATAATAATTAAGCTAATTTTCTGAAATGACATGAAGCCACTTTTCGGCATATAGAAGTGAGATCACTTTCCATACTACATAGAAAACATAAAAGTACCTGTTTACGAACATAGATTAATTACTACTCAGAGCATATTCGATCATAAAACACCTATAGGAAGTCGAATAATAGATAATCATTAATAATATTCCGATACATCTTAACTTTATCCAGACAGTGATGTATTATTGTAATAAGGAGAGTTAGAGAGGAAAAATTGTTGGCTAATTGTTGTAAGGTTCCTTCAGGAACTATTCCCGGGGTCGTTAACGTAATGGAGCCCAAGTCAAAGATAAATAGTAGCTTGTGGACGAAATCAACGAGGGAACTAAAGGCTAGTAAGAGCTCGCCACTCGCTGTAATGGCCAGTTCTATAGGTTTAATTCTTTCTCTCAACATGTTTCGTTGTGTAAACACTATTGTGTAGTCCACGTACCTCTATATATCCCTATAAATATCTTCCCTTTCTCTCACGAGGTACTTTGCGAATGAGTAGTAGAATCTTAAAAAAGATGTGTTTTATGTAAAACTAGCTGCGCCCTGTGGTTTTACCCGATGCACTGTAGCCTATTCCAAGTTCTAAGCTATCTCTATACCAAATTTCAGCTCAATCGGTCCACCCATTTAGGCGTAAAGTAGTAACAAACATACACACTCACAAACTTTCGCCTTTATAATATTAGTGTGATTTACATCTATAATCTACAGAGGTACGATATAGGAAATTATTTGTGTTTATAGGAGCAAGATATATACCATGAATGCGCCAGTTTCTATGAAAATCAATTGTAACACTTTTTCCTGGATTTATAAAGACGAAAGAGTGTGTCTTTTAAAAAATTAGGTCGTTTTTCATTTCAATCTGACATGCCGTCTGCCACTGATATTGAAAGTGGGTTCTAATTAGAAAATATATCCAGTTAGGTACTTAAGCAAAATATTTTATCTGCAGTACACCATGATTTTTTTTAATTACCTACACAAATAACACTTGAGTTCTCTCTACATTTTCCTTCCTGTTTTGTTCTATTCTCACTTCCCACTAATATCATAAATTACGTGAAAATTTTGTGCGGATGTTTGTCACATCTTTTTCCCAAACTTGTGAAATCTCGTTGTTTGCTAGGAAGCTATAAACTGAGCACCTGATATTTTTCAGAGAAAACCATTTTTGATATATGAAAATCTGAACCAAAACTAAATTAAATTGTAGAATTTTAAAATATATATTTTTTTTATAAAATAAATTTTTAAGGAATATCAAAAAAAAACCAAAATATAAAATAAATAATAATAATATATATAATATATATATGGTTATTTTAAATAAAATAACCTAATTTAACTACCGAATAAAACAAATTTGTGATACAAATATATTGACGCAATTTATTAAATGAAAAATACCTCTCTATTGTCAATAAAGCAGCGGTGAAAAAATACGAGTATTGCTCGACTCTAAACCATTTATTATCACCTGAGCTAATTCACTCGAAAACAATAAACAATTCTAATATTCATCCAGTCTACAACAAAAAAGCGAGAACAAAACAATCTCATAAATTCTAGTTTCATAATTTTGTCCTTAACTTTTCACTCTGCAGATTAATAAATACAAGGTGCTGTGTTACCCGCTCAAAAGTATTCTAGGATCTTAGCTACCTCTATGATAAATTTTAGCTATATTTAATGAACTATTTAGAAGTGAATTAGTACCAAGCATTCACGGGCAACACAATTGCCTAAAAAGCGCACCAATATTATTACGATGTGGGCATCTGTTAGGTATATAATTCATCGTTAGGTATATAATTTCTTATTATCAAATTTAACCTCTATTAACTAAAATAGCTCAACTATATACCTCTGTGTACAGACAGTTCATACTGAGGGTTCACATTATAATGACAAAATCATCTGTACTAGTGTTGCATAGGCGCGCGCTTCAAATTCATTTGTATTAAGGAGTATAATCTTTCAGATCTATTAACATACACAATAGTTTGATAGCATCAATGAGTCCATTCGAGTCATGTGTGAGTGGCGATCGTTACACTAATACACTGTTCATGACAGCTCCCTCCAAAGCAAATTCTGGCCGTGTTGCAACACGCGGCTTAGGTACGCATTAGGGGAACCAAACCTCACGGAAAAAGTCGCGGCTAATTCACATATAAATAAAAGGTTATGGTTGCGTGAAACACCTAAGCACATTCGCATTACAGGGTAGAATGCGTATAAGGCACGGTATTTTACGAGATCAGTTTTACCGTTGAAGGCGCGGCGTCTACGGTATTGAAAGAAATATTCATGTTCGGGGGCTGGCATTCTCCCCGGAGAGCCGCGGTATCGCCGCTCGGATAATTGAATTAAAGCGGTAACATGTACTCATCACTCACAATACCAGGTGAGGGGCTTTACGCGCCCCGTTTGTAAAGAATAAATAACATTATAGTAGTAGTATATTATTGGGTTATCTGGATCAATGGAATTCAGAAAAGTGCAGTATTATAGAACTAAATCTATTCACCTAACATCTATTCAAATAGATGAAAACAGTAGTTATTGAAAAATCAATCTATTCAAAAACCTCAGTTTTTGAAAAGTTGTGCAGAGAAGCACAATTCGACTTTTCAAAAAACTGTGGTTTTTGAATAGATTGATTTTTCAATAACTACTGTTTTCATCTATTTGAATAGATGTTAGGTGAATAGATTTAGTTCTATAATACTGGACTTTTCTGAATTCCATTGATCCAGATAACCCAATAATAAACTACTAGTTTTTGAAAAGTGGAGCAGAGAAGCGCAGTTTGACTTTTCAAAAACGATGGTCTTGATTAGACTTCTCTATTCTATAACTATGCTGTTCTACATACATATGTTTGAATAGATACTAGGTATATAGATTTAATTCTACGAGTAGTATTTTCTGATTTCTATTGAATAGATGCTAGGTCCAGATTCCGCTCCACAACAATTATATTATTATTAAAAAAAGTTCTTAAAACTAGATTTATTTCTTTTCACTGGTACTCTGGTACACATACATATTATAAGATTTAAAGAAAACTTAATTAATATTATAATTATGAATTAAAACAACGTTTAAGAGTCAGTAATTTTTTCTTTAATTAAATTGACTATGTCTTTACAAGATCTATAAATGTCATCCATAAACATATTTTTTACCACATATTGAACACACAATTCAGAGTTACATTTACATCTTAGTTGTTCATCAGAAAGTTTATCCACTTCATAAAACTCGATGCGTATTATTTTATTGCCTTTTACTGGTTTTCTTATGTACATGGTCAGTTCACGATCAGGATTACTTCTCTTTCTTGTTTTCTCAGGAATATTTGGCAAGAAATTGAAAAGTTCATCTCCTGACTCCTGTAACAAACACAGTAATATTTCATTATTATTAAAACATAAAAATATACAAACATTTTATTTTATTCAAATAACAAAAAGAAAGTGTTGAAATTATAATTTCAATTAAAAATATGTATACCAAAATAAATAGACTTACCGACATTACTTGTTAATATTTAATTTCACGTGTTTTTTTTCTAATATTCCAGAACCAATTGCATGTAAAACTTGAGGAGTATTCCTTTATATTCAAATATTTTAACGAATTTAAGGTTTAAAATCCAGTAATTTATAACTTTATGTGTACACATTCCAAATTCCCTATATGGAGAGTGGTGTAGGAATGTGGCGCCTGCAGACATAAGAGCTGTCTATGTTTATAGTATTGAAAACAAAAAGATCTTATTTGTTTAAAACAATTTAATTATTATTATTATCCTTAACGTACAGCAATTAGGTAGCATTTGAATCAACTTCCTTTTTATTTAAGCAGAATTACTATTAATAAGATGTATGTAGGTATATACACCACATATACTTTTTAGAAACTATACCAATGACGATACAAACGTATATCTACTCGTATAATACAAAATCTGTTATCAAAAAGTTATTTACTATATCTACATAGTATAAAACTAGATCGTCTTCCGTCTGTCTGACTGTCCTTATGTACTTGTACTGTTCGGTTTTATTAAATAGATTGATTCAAGAGGAAATACTTTTCAGTTAGGCGTGACGAAGTGCGCGCGGGTAGAACATACATAAGTGCTGCTTTATTAAAAGTTATACACTTTTAATAAAATTCGTCACTGTATACTGTGAGAATGCAGCCTAATATATTCAATCACATTATAGTACCTTTTGTATAAGAATTAGTGCGTTGAAATTATAAGAGTTGTATGTTACCACTAGTTCTATGCTGCCGTGCAGAGACTAAACCTCAGAAAAAGTAAAAAGCCGAAAATAATGTATACCTTATTTTGTGTGTTATAAGATTGAAAATAAAATTGTACCAATTATTTTACTGCGGTTTAGTCTCTGCACGGCAGTATGTTAGGGCGAATTTGCTGACACGAACTTTATATTTCACACTAATGTAATCATATACAATCACATTGACAAAATGAATATTTATTTAAAGGATGGGTAAAATATGAGCCACTACGGTAAAATCCTTCGGAAGTGTAACAAGTAGTGAAAGTGACAGTGAAGTCCCTAAGTGAAGTGCAGTGTTTACTTTTTTTGGGATATATTTCAAGGTGAGTGTAATTTGTATTAATATAATAGAAGTTTTATGAATGATACCCTTTTACTTTTTGAATGACACTATAAAACTTAATCTATAGGAAAACTAAATTTATACAAAAAATACATGTTTAGTCTATAGATTTAAAGTGATTGAAAAATGTGACCTAATTTTAAATGAATCTATTATTCGAAAACATGATTCAGCAAATTTTATTAAGTGACACCGGTATTGGTTCCTTTTAAAAACTCGGATTATTCAGAAAGCATTACTTTTATGAATGATGACAGTTATTGAAATCATTACCAATTAAATTGTTATTATTTGAATTAAATTATTGGTAATAAAATATTGTAATAGTTAAATGATATAATAAAACTTAAATATTTTTCCTTATATTTTTTCAGATCCGTTATTACATTGGTGTTGGCATTGCGAGAGGAGAATAAATAGTATCATCACCTTCTAGATAATATTAAATGTGAGTATTTGTTAAACTTCATTTCATTCATATCTTTTACATTAAAATCTTTTTCACGAAAGGAGCCCCTTTTGAGGGGCGCACTATCACGCTTTTAATGTTTTAAATATATTTATAACATTTTGACTACTCATAATTTTCTCATATTTAAATTTTTGATTAAATGTTAAAATTTATATTTTCAAATAATTTAAGAAATAAATTAAAGTAATCATCGATTTAATTATTTTAGTTTTACCTAAATTCCGCAGGACTTCTTTCGTGAAAAGGTCTCTAGTAATTTGCGGCTTAAATTAACTTATTTATTTCTCTATGATTCAGTTTTTATAATAAATGGGACTGCATTTTTTCCATTTTACAAGTATGACTTATTCTGAAATCAGCACTTTTTAATGATGAGAGTTATTGAACTTTATGCTATAATTATTTGAATTAAATTGGTAATGAGTTTTAAATAATTAATGATATTTCTTATTTTCAGATTTGAAAGAATATCACTGAAGTTGGCAGTGTGAGAGGTGCAATAAATTACCTCATAACAGCTGATTGACGTTGGCAGCTCGAGCCGTTATTGAATTGATCCTATTAAATCTTCCACAATTTTAAAAAATAAAATGTGAGTAATAAATTATATTATATTATACATATAGTATGAAATTAACTTATACAGACAAAACTGAGTTTTAAATAACTGTTTATAATAGAGTCGCGTTAAGTTTACCGATGATAGACTGTAATAATGTAAACACATTTTTCATCACTTGATATTTTTAGAAAAAAACTTAGTTACTTTTTCTATATTCAAATACTAAAAGCAATTTAATATTTCTCAAATTTGAAAGGTATTATTATTAGTAGACGTACACGGATACATAAAAGTTCAGCTCGCAGAGACCCATTATTTTTTATAACTATATAACATTAATATTTATTGCTTTTTATCATTTCAGGGCAAAAGCATCATCAGCCAGTGACGCACATGAACTTTTCCCTTCCGATGAAGAAACTGAACATGTTTGTCTGCCAAAGAAAGTGAAGCCTAGCAGGGAAGAACGGAGTATGCCGTCATTAGACGACGATGAAGATGAATACATGAAAAGATCGAAGCAATCGAGAAAACACCCGATGTCCTCGAGCAGCTCCAGGGATGAAGAAGAGGTACCGAAGAAGCAAGCCAGGCGTGAGCCAGATGTGAAACCAAAATCTCGTCGAGACGATTCAGGTTCGCGCTTATGTGATAATGAAAAGAAGTCAAAAAAGCTGAAAATTAACCCGGTGCACAAACCGACGGCGCGAGAGCTGTTTGGCACTGACAGTGAAGACGAAGTGCAGGAATCCGCTGCCACGAAGAAAATGTCTCCGTTGATGTCTTGCTTGACTAGACGACTGGCGAATGGCATTTCGAGGCAGAGTGACCCTTCGAAAGAGGGGTCTCACTATGTAGAAATTAAGGTGTATAAAGTCTCCGATATAGAGAATATGTCCCCCATGAATAGATGGCGCCAAGCTGTCATCAATTTTAAATATAAAACTGATGACGACACGGAAGCGTGGCGTCATCTATCCAAATTTATTTCCGCATCAAGAAAAGAATTTAAACATATTCCAGCCACTTTCATATCGAACTATTATAATTGAAAAACTAGGATCGTATTTTTGTAAAACTTTCATTTTAAAATTTTATTGTTATAATTCTTTTTTAAATTTTATGTAATCTTATCATTAAGAAATATACTCGTACCTACTTATTATAATCAAATGTATCCATCATATTATTGAATGAAATATATGTCTTAAAAAAAAATTGTTTTTATTTACAGTCAACCACACTGGCGACATTGGACAACACTCTGAAAGAAATGATATTGTATTATGCCATGAATGTAAAGTGATTTTACGAAAGTCTGAATATAAATATCATTTGAGAACTAATATTCATAAATCAAACTGTCTATTGAAAACTGAATTTGAGAATGTTGAAATTATCACAACTGCTTTTAAAAACAGAATCTTAACCTATAGGTTAAATCCATATGAAGAGAACTTTGAGTCATATGATTTATTTTTAAATGATAGTATGAAACACATTATAAAATTAATTACACTGAGTCTAGAAAAAAATACAAGTTTGAAAGTTAACTTTGAATTATTTGCAAATTTTATAATACCGCATACAGATTCACAACAGCTTAAATCATTCAATACTAAAAATATAGTGATTCTAAAACAATCTAATATAAAAGAAAAGTACATAGAGGCCAAAAATTCAATAACTGAAAAACTGAGCGAATTTCAACATTGTCAATCAGGCTGGTCCTTCTTGTCAATCAGTCATTTAGAAATAAATATTAACAAATACTGTCCTATGAGAGGTGGATCTTATATAGATTTACCTCCTGTAATTAAAAATAATAAGAGTTGTTTAAATATACAAAATAATGACAATCATTGTTTATTATGGTCTATAGTGGCAGCTTTGCATCCATGTGAAAGAAATGTGTGTAGAATGAGCTCTTATCCACACTACAGTAATGTATTGAACATCCAGGGTATGACATTTCCACCTACTTTAAGCGATATAAAAGTGTTAGAGAAAAATAATCCCAATTTAAGTGTAAATATATACGGATTAGATGACAAGTTTTATGTAACTGGACCTTTGTACAAATCCGACGTAAGAAAACCAAGTCATGTTAATTTACTCTACATTGAAAAAGATGGTAATTTTCATTATTGTCTTATTAAAGATCTCCTAAAACTAGTACGTAGACAATTATCTGGTCACCATGGTAAAATGTACTTATGTGAAAATTGTCTACAATTTTTTACAACTGTGTCTAAGTATTCCACTCATCCATGTTCTGAAATATTATCAGTATTACCTCCAGAAAATAGTGTTCTAAAATTTGAACATTTTGAAAGGCAGCAGAAAATCAATTTTGTAGTATATGCTGATTTTGAAAGCGTATTGCTTCGCTGTACTGAAAACAATTTAACTGAAAACAGTAGAATTATACAGAAACATCAACCTTCTTGTTTCGGTTATTACATAAAATGTTCATATGATTCGAGTTTAAATAAATATGTTACATACAGAGGTCCAGACTGTGCTAAAGTATTTATTGAGTATTTGATCCGTGATGTGAGAAGATTATTTAAAATATTACATTATAAGGTACCAATGATGAAATTATCTCAACAACAAGAAGAGGAATATCAAAGACAATCTATATGTCACATCTGCCAGCATTTACTTTTTGATGATAAAGTAAGAGATCACGACCACATAACAGGTGACTATAGGGGAGCTGCTCACAACCAATGTAATTTACTATATAGAGTTGCCCCCTTCGTACCTGTGATTTTTCACAATTTGTCTGGTTACGACAGCCACCTGTTCATCAAAGAACTAGCCAGTTACGAAGGTGATTTAAAAGTAATACCGCTAACTAAAGAAAAGTATCTCAGTATTACTAAATATTTACCTGCTGAAAATTCTTCAAAATCGATTCAAATGAAGTTCATAGATTCTTTTCAATTTCTTAGCTCTAGCTTAGATAATTTAAGTAAAACTCTCTGTGAAAAAGATTTTATAAATTTGTCTAGTGAATTTCAAAACTCAGAACAGTTTAAACTCATGCAGAAAAAGGGTATATATCCGTATGACTATGTAGACTCCTGGTCGAAGTATAATGACACGACGCTACCGGAAAAAATATACTTTTTTAATAATTTGAAACAAGAGCATATATCAGACGAAGAATACGCTAGAGCTCTAAAGGTGTGGAATGTATTTGACATTAAATCACTTGGGGAATATACAGACATATACTTGAAAAGCGATGTTTTAATTCTTTGTGACATATTTGAAAAGTTTCGTTATACGTGTCTACATTATTATAAATTAGATCCAGCTTATTATATGACAGCGCCTGGGCTTAGCTGGGATGCAATGTTGCTTTGCACAAATGTTCAATTAGAATTAATTAATGATATAGAGATCTATCAGTTATTGGAGAAAGGAATCCGTGGTGGGCTGGCTCAGTGTTCATTACGACACGCTAAGGCAAATAATAAATATCTCCCCAATTATGATGATAAAATAAAATCATCTTTTTTGATTTATCTAGATTGCAATGCTCTCTACTCTTATGCAATGACAAAACCGATGCCAGTTTCAGAGTTTAAATTTTTGAATGATACAGAAATTCAGAATTTTGATATTATGAACACTGACGAAAATGATGATTACGGTTATATTCTAGAAGTTGATTTGGAATATTCAGATTATTTACATACTTCACATAGCGATTTACCATTTGCAAGCGAAAAATTTATACCTCCTGGCAGTAAAAACCCTAAACTTATCGCTAACCTATACGATAAATACAATTATGTCATACATTATCTACACTTAAAAGAATGTTTAAAAAATGGGTTAATCCTTAAAAAGGTTCATAAAATTTTGTGTTTTCGACAAGATAAATATCTTAAAAAATATATCGATTTGAACACTCAGTTGAGACAAAACTCTGCGTCAACATTTGAAAAAGATTTTTTTAAATTATTAAATAATGCAATATTTGGCAAAACGATTGAAAATAAAAGAAAACATGTTAATGTTAAATTGGTTTCTAAATGGACTGATACTAAGAACAAAACTAAAAAGGTAGCAGGTGCTAAAGAACTTATATCGAAACCAAATTTTCACAGTGTTAATATATTTAGTGAAAATTTTGTAGCTATTCAGCTAAACCATGAAAAAATAAAATTAGATCGCCCGATATACATAGGATTCAGCGTGCTAGAATATGCTAAAGCGCATCTTTATAAATTCCATTATGATTTTATTAAGAAGAAGTATAAAGAAAATGTACAACTTTGTTATACTGACACAGATAGCTTACTTTATTTGATATATACCAATGATTTTTATACGGATATGAAGGAAAATATATCTCTGTTTGATACTAGTAATTATGTTAAAAATAACCAATTTGACATGCCGATAGTTAATTCTAAAGTTCCTGGTTTATTCAAAGACGAATTAGGTGGTAATTTGATTACTGAATTTGTGGGACTTAGAGCTAAACTATATTGCATTGATAGCATAAAAGTTGATATTAAAAAAGCGAAAGGTATCTCAAAATCTGTAACAAAACACCTTAAATTATCAGACTATTACAAAACTCTAACAAAAGGTTACAATAAGAGAATCAAAATGAATATGCTTAGATCTATAAAACATACTATATACACTCAGGAAGTTAACAAACTGGTATTGAACAGAAACGATGATAAAAGACAAGTTCTACCAAATAATGTTCATACTTTACCTTGGGGGCATTGTGATACGATATTTTAACTAAAGATATACACTATGTTTTTTATATTCTTCGTCTATTATTACATGTATCGTTAGTTCATAAGTTGGCTATAAATATATTTAGCATGCTTATAATAGGTATTAAATGATCGAGTAATAAGATATTTTAATAAAAATGTAATAATATTAATGTGTTTTATTCATGTTTCTGTCATAAAATATCTCTAGTACATTATATAGAGCAAATTATATAATAGCTAACTAAAATTGAACACCTTCATAAGATAAAATGAAGTTGATTAAACAACCCCTGTCTTTGGAAGTGCAAGCTATTGATTTGAGCTCCGTTCCTAATTTAGTGAACCACAGCTTACTTTTACCTAATAGAATTCGTTGCATTATTTGTGGACCATCAAACTGTGGAAAGACAAATGTAATGCTATCATTATTATTGCATGAAAACGGTCTTAAATTCCGAAATGTGTATCTTTACTCAAAGACTACATTCCAACCAAAATATGTATTTTTAAATGAAGTTCTGAAAAGAGTTCCCGATGTCAAATATTTTGCAATCAGCGATGATAAAGATGTGATTCATCCTAATGAAGCATTACCGCAGTCAGTTTTTATATTTGATGATGTGGCATGTGAAAATCAAACTAACATCCGCAACTACTTTTCAATGGGTAGACATAAACAAATTGATTGTTTTTATCTATCTCAGACGTATTCCAAAATTCCTAAACAGTTATTAAGAGATAATAGCAATCTTTTAGTAGTATTTAAGCAAGATGATGTTAATTTACATCATATATTTAGAGAACATGTTAACGGTGATATGGAGTGGTATGAATTTAAAAAAATGTGTTTTTGTATATGGCAGAAATCGTACAACTTTCTCTTAATTAATAAAGAATGTGAAAAAGATAAAGGAAGGTACAGACAGTCATTTGACACATTTGTTTCGTTTCACTAATGAATATTAAAAAAATAAAAATATAATTAGACAATCCATGTAAGAATTGGGTTTAAATATAAGAAGAAACAATTTGCTTTTGATGTCATTACTTGTTCTACCACCTATCTAGCTATATTGCTGCATCATATAAGATGGAGTATAATATTAAAGAACAACTTATCAAATCAGTAAATTCAATAAAAAATAAGATAAAGCAGATTAAAGATGAGGAACATAATAATGATATGAAAATAAATAATTTTTTTAAACCAGTGACAACGTCTCTTCAAATATTGGCTGAAAAAAATAAGAAAGAGATAGGTAATAAGGTGTCAGACGATTTAAAATATATACATAAAAAAAATGATAACAACTCTTCATATAATGACTCTGTTACAATGACAAATTTTGAAGATGCTAACGATTCATTGACGGAAAGGTATAGTTTGAATGAAGACTATGATCATAAGTATAATTCAAATACTTTTATGGAAACTTCACTGAATAAAAATGAATTAGCTGACTTATATGAAAATATGAATATACCATTTGGCGTAAGAGAAAATAATAAAACATTTTTTATTGGGAACTCCATCGTAAAATTTACTACCAGAGGAAGTGATGCAGATAAGTTATATATAATTACTGTCAATGATACTCAATATGAATTGACGCCAGGATTAAAAGAAGTTTTGCTACGAAAAAGTCCTAATCTTCAAATAGTCACTGAAGCTGATAAGTTAGTGTATAAAAACATTTTATTGAATACAAGTGTTCATAAAAGAGATTATGATCCAAATGGACAAATAAAAGGTGATAAAAGTATAAAATACCGTGACATTATTAAGCCAATATTTTATGATGCAACGACCAAGTCTGGAGGAAATTTACCTGTTCTAAAAACCTATAAAAAGAATACAGATTTGGTATACTGGGATGATCCTAATGAACTTATCGAAAGACTAAAACTTCTCGTAGCTTCAAGAGATGCTGGTAATAGTAATCATGACAATGAAATAATGTCTATCATAGAAGAACTGAAAGAAGCTGGTATAATCAAGGAATAAAACCAACTGCTGTTCAATGAAATGTTTAGTAGTTATTTGTATCTCAAAGATGAATGTTGATAAATTTGGAATAAATATTTTTAAAAGAAAAAAAACAGATTCTTCGTCAAACGTGCCTCTTTGGTGTCATTTAAAGTTATCAGAATACAGCAGCACCTGGCTTGATGTCCAAAATAAAAGTTTACGAAATGTTTTATCCCCTCTTGAACCATCTGACGCCTGTACTAAAGAATATGTCGATAATAAACTTGAAGATATAACACGAAATTATTTTTCTATAAAAGAATTAAATATAACTATAAATGAGAGACTAAATAAGTTAGAAAGTGCATTATTAAAAAATAAAAATGAGCAAGGAAGACGTAATAAATGAGCTTCACAGAAATGCAAGACACAATTTTCCAAGACGAAGTGTTTTTATGAAAGACATTGATGATTTATGGCAAGCCGATTTAATGGATATGCAGTCTTTGTTTAAACAAAATGCGGGGAATAAATATATTTTAATTGTTATTGATTCATTTTCTAAATTTGCTTGGGCTGCCCCCCTCAAGAATAAAACAAAAGATGAAGTGACTAATGCATTTAGTTCTATATTATGCAAGGGGCGATATCCAAAAAACCTACAAACTGACTTTGGAAAGGAATTTTACAATAAAGATTTCAAAAAAGTGATGCAGCAGTATAATATAAATCATTACTCTACATATTCAACAAAGAAAGCATCTATCGTAGAGAGATTAATAAGAACATTAAAAAGTAAATTGTACAAACAGTTTAGTTTACAAGGTCATTACCGGTGGGTTGGTAGCGTTTTGAAAAATATTTTATATCAATATAACAATACTTTTCATAGAACTATAAGGACCCAACCTTCTAAAGTAAATGATAAAAACAAAAACAATATACTTCAAAGATATATTGGTGATCCCATCACGTATAATTTAAAAAAAGGAAACAAGTTTAAGTTTGGAGATACCGTGCGAATAAGTAAATACAAGGGATGTTTCGAAAAAGGGTATACCCCAAATTGGTCGACGGAACTTTTTAAAATAATTCGGATCCAAAATACTAAACCCACGACTTATATAATAGAAGACAGTAAACATCAACCCATTTTAGGAGCGTTTTATGCTCAAGAACTATTAAAAACAAAACACCCTGATATTTATCTAGTAGAAAAAGTTCTCAAAAGATCTAAAAACAAAGTTTTTGTCAAATGGCTCGGATTACCTTCTAGTGAGAACAGTTGGATAGCAGATACTAATAAACTATAACTTCGAAAGTATAAAAAAAATATATATCTTTTATTTTCTTCATTCTATAGATTGTAATGAAAACAGAAGGACTTATTAACAATTTAATTAATAATTTACCTTTCGAACTTCATCTACCTGGATACAACTACTGTGGTCCAGGAACTAATTTAGAAGATCGTTTATTAAGAGGTGATAAAGGTGTTAATTTACTAGACGAATATTGTAAGAATCACGATATTGCATATAAAAATTCTCCAAACATAGAAGACCGTCATAAAGCTGATATAGTTTTAATGAAAATGGCTAGAAAACGACAATGTGCACCAGATGCAAGTAGAGGGGAAAAATTGGCTGCTAACTTAGTTAACAAAGCCATGATTGCAAAGGTTTCTTCTGGTGCAGGACTTAAGAAGTCTTTTAAAAAAGTCGTGAGTCATGTAAAAAAAGTTATTAAAAATATAAAACCAAAATGTAAAAAAGCTGCTATAAAATTGGCGATGAAAGCCGCTACTGAAGCCGCTAAGCATATATCTTCAGATTGTACAGTTCCGATTCCGAGAGTAATACCAATACCAAAAACTGGAGGATTTCTACCATTAATACCGCTATTTGCTGGACTTTCAGCGGTTGGTAGTTTAGCAGGAGGGGCAGCTGGAATAACTAAGGCAGTTAACGATTATAAAAATGCACAGAAACGTTTAGCAGAACTAGAAAGACATAATAAACAAATAGAAGCAATGTGTATAGGAAAAGGATTACACTTAAAGCCATACAAGAAGGGGTTAGGAATCTACGTATCCAAGAAAAAAAACTAATGCAGCTGCCCAATAGACCACTCACAAACATAGATATTTTGAAATACAAAGAAAATATTCCACATTTTAGAGGGGTTTTTATGAGAGACGCTTTACCAAATACACCATATAAAAAAGAATGTGGCATCATAAATTTAGACTCATCTCATAATTCAGGTACTCATTGGGTGGCTTATGCAAAAGTAAATAGTTACGTAGAATATTTTGATAGTTATGGTAATTTAAGACCTCCCAAAGAATTGATTAAGTATTTAGGACCTTCTATCTTTTATAATTATGAAAATATCCAAAAAAATAATACATTCAACTGTGGTCATTTATGTATAAATTTTCTCAATCAATTTTGGAGGAGAAAACGTCTTTAGACCGATAATATTATTATATATTATATTAAGGTACAACACAAAAAATACCCATCAGTTTGTGAAAATGTCTCATACATTAACCATGACCGGTAACCAATCTATATTACAGTCTTATTTTTCACCACCTCTTAACCTTGATGATGATTTTGAGTGTGGTTTATTGTATGTATCAGTATTTAATTCTGTGCCTAATATAAATAAAAATAATAATTTATTTACTTATGGTGATCGTAATGAATCAATAAACATGCCTACAGGCACCTATGATATTGAAGATATTTGTGAATATATTAATAAAAGTACTAATGACTGTCAATTAATTCTTAAAACAAATATCAATACGTTTTCGTTATCTTTGTTTTGTAATAAAACTGTTAATTTTCAATCTAGCCATAGTATTGGTTCACTTCTAGGATTTCCTAATACATGTCTTAAAGCAAATAAATGGCATGATTCTGTAAATCCTATTAACATTCTACCTTTGTCAGTGATACGAGTCGAGTGTGACTTAGTGAATGGTTCCTTTACAAACGGATTACCCTCACATGTGCTATATGAATTTGTACCAAATGTTCCACCAGGACATCGATTTATAGAAAAACCAAGAAATATTATTTATTTTCCTGTGAATAAACAGAACATTTCAAGTATAACTATTAAACTAGTTGACTTAGAAGGTAACACAATCGATTTTAGAGGAGAAGATATAATTTTGTGTCTGCATATACGTAAAAGAAATGATTGTTTTCAATATAAGTTCATCGGGTAAACATAATAACGTTAGTTCAGCTCAAAAGATTATACGTCGCAGTCGTAATCGTAGTTCGAGAGTAACGAAGAAGATAACTAAAATTAATAAAGATTTTCTGAAAGCACTTGGCTTCAAAATATGAGCATTCTACATATCACGGACGCAACACATCACGATAACTCCATAGAGAGTTATGAAGTCCACACCTATAGCCCGTATGGAGATAACTTTAAAGAATATGATGAAATACGTATCCCTATCCAACAGCAAGATATCTATGTGTTACCTTCTGCAAGTTCAATTCTAGTTGAAGGATATGGTATAGTAACTGCGGCTGATGGAAAAGTGTTAACGAAAAGTATTAGTTATACTGGCAATCCGATAGCGTTGCTTTTTCAAAGTATTAGATACGAAATAAATGGCGTTGAAATCGACCGCTGTAATAATGTGGGCATGACTACAACGATGAAATCATACGTTTCCATGACCGACAGTGAAAACCGAGGTGCTGCAATGTGGGGTTGGAATGGCATAAAAAATACAGATAGTCATTTTAGTGTAATATTCCCACTCAATAAACTGCTAGGTTTTGCAGAAGATTATAATAGAATAATGATTAACTGTAAACACGAACTTGTGCTTAATAGGAGCGGTACTAACTTAAATAGTGTTATACAGGAGAACAATGATACGAGCTCTATTAAAATTATTATTCAAAGAGTTCAATGGCGGGTTCCACACATAAAGGTATCAGATAGAGAAAAAATTTCATTGCTAAAACATTTAGAAAGGGATAGACCAATTCAATTTGCATTCCGTAATTGGGATTTATATGAATACCCTTTGTTACCAAAAACTTCTAAACATTCGTGGTCCATTAAAACTGCCTCGCAGCTTGAAAAGCCACGTTATGTTGTTGTTGGCTTGCAAACTGGTAGAAAAAATTGTAAAACTAAAGATTGCTCTGTTTTTGACAACTGTAACTTAAAAAATGTAACACTTTTTTTGAATTCGCAGTATTATCCTTATGAATCACTCAACGTTGACTTTGCTGGAGATAAATACAGCATATTATACGAAATGTATACTAAATTCCGTCAGTCTTATTATAACCATCCATCTGAACCGTTCCTTGATTTGAAAGCATACAAAGAAAAAGCTCCACTTTTTGTCATAGACTGTTCAAGACAAAATGAAACATTAAAGACAGGACCAGTTGATGTACGATTGGAAATCGAGAGTTCTGAAAATATCCCTGAGAACACTAGCGCTTATTGTCTGATAATAAACGACCGTGTTATTGAATACAAACCTTTAAGCAATATTGTGAGAAAAATATCATGACTGCTATTGTAGACATCCAAGGGTTTAAAGATGATTTTAATAAAATGATTGTAAAAGAAATCGCCATTATGGATGAAAAATGCTTGCAAGTTTATTTAATAAAACCTCCTTACAAATTTTGTGATTTATCAAAAACTGAAAAACGTGGAGTTCGTTGGATAGAAAGAAATAGACATATTTTCTGGAATGAGGGCTATGTACCTTATTCGAATTTTGAATATTATACCGGGATTGCTAAGTTTTTGAGAGATAAAAAGATATTTACAAAAGGACTTGAAAAAGTTTCATGGATAAAAAATATTGTTAATCATACGAATGTATTTAATTTAGAAGATGAAGGATGTCCTAATATATATTCATTGTATGAGAAATATTATAACTTATCTAGTATTTTTAATTGTATACATCATCGCAATATATGTGCTTTGAAAAATGTAACTCTCTTAAATCAATGGTGTGTTGAAAATAAAGTTAATAAATAAATAAAATATTGTTTGTTTTATTAAATTAGAAAACGAATTTTAAATTTATGAAATAAAGAAACAGATCTAGTTTTAATGAACTCGGAACTGCTATTACTGATGCAAGCTCATCAACTGCTTCTTAACTACTTCATTGAACTGGTTTTCAATATTCGCATCAGATACTTAGCTGTTATTAAGAACTGACTATAAGATATGTAATACTAGTTCCACAATTGCATACTTCAACAAGGTGAATTTCTAAATAGTACCTTATTAAATATACCTGACCAACAACATTAATAAACAATTAATGGTACTCGTACGTTTCAGAATAAGTTTGGTAATATAAGTTGAAAATTACCTAGTATCTATTCAAATATCAAGACTATCTATTCAAGACCATCGTTTTTAAAAAGTCAAACTGCGCTTCTCTGCTCCACTTTTCAAAAACTAGTATATTATTGGGTTATCTGGATCAATGGAATTCAGAAAAGTCCAGTATTATAGAACTAAATCTAGATGAAAACTGTAGTTATTGAAAAGAGCAATCTATTCAAAATCACAGTTTTTGAAAAGACGAACTGCGCTTCTCTGCGCAACTTTTCAAAAACTGTGATTTTTGAATAGATTGCTCTTTTCAATAACTACTGTTTTCATCTATTTGAATAGATGTTAGGTGAATAGATTTAGTTCTATAATACTGGACTTTTCTGAATTCCATTGATCCAGATAACCCAATAATATACTACTACTCATTATAAACACCTTTTATGGGCACGCTACTTTAGACAAATAAACTTCATGATAATGATAGAAACGAGTGCTTTTTATACGAATTTATACGAATATATGAACTAGACGTGCGCAAGGTCGCGATACCGACTACTCATTACAGCCGCAGTGTTACCTAGGAATTTGATAGGCACTAAGTCATATTCAACATCACTGCGAATCAACTTTTACTTACCGTGACCGCCAAGCGATCGTTGTGACCGTGTTCCGGCATGATGTTCAGTGAAGCCAGGGAGGGATTTATCCCGCCTTCTAAGTATAGTCTGCTGCCATCTACGGCCGCATCGTCGCTTAACTTCACGCGAGATTGTGGTCAAAGGCTTACCTATATTGAATTTATAAAAAAACTTAACTTAAAATATTTTACTTAAGTTATTGTAACTAAAAGAGTTAACTAACTCTGCACATCTCATTGTAACCGCTGCTTAAGTCACCTTGGATCCCATTCTTATGTCTTATTATAGTCCTAATTCGTCCCACTAAATTTCAGCCTTATTAGTTCCGTATTGAAGTGATTCCATCACTCACGATTATATTCGTGAATGTTTCTATTTTCTTAAAACAAGTAAAATGTCACATTAATATTCATCACAGACTCGCTTGAATCTCAGAGTATTTTTTACAAAGCGACTCTCTTAAGTTTTTCCTTCAGAATGAATATTTTTTATTATATCGCATTAAACTTTATGTAAAAGGAAGAACATTTTAATGTTAACTCAATATTGTTCCTTCAATACGGCGTTGAAATTAAATTTTGTGTTAGCAGTGTCGTGCCCGCAGGCAATTATATTTGAGCACGAGGCATGTAGGTACGCTGTGCTGGTATTGTAAATGCACTCGCATACCGTCTAGTCTGCCGCCTCTTAATGTGAATTAATTAACATTTGTGCGATAACAAGAATTCCAATTCGCACTTAATTCGACAACGCGATTGTCGTTTCTACTTAATACCTATTATCAGAATCCGAACTCGTGATATCACGTAATTGTCTGCTGTAGAGCGATTGAATCACGGTCGTCTTTTGTAAGCAAACCAATTAGGCTATGCGCGCGTATTTAAGCTATTTTATCGGCTGGGAGAGGATTTAAGGGTGAATCCTGAGAGACAAAATTTTACGTGTCTGGGGGAATAAACTACCCGTAACATAAAAATTCTACCCAAGGGTATTTTTTTTCTGTTAGTTTAAGGTTTAATCTACTTAATGCATGATAGTTATAAGGTTAAATTTAGCTGCAAGTATCTGAAAAATAATGTTAAAGCCCTGAAATTTGATTACCATGGGGTGTCCCTTACACTTTTTTGGAACAAAATATATTTTTTACACCAATTTATAAACGGAATTTTATTAATTGCTGTGATTTAAGCTGTAAAGGGTGAACTGTTATATGATCAAAAAAATACGTGAAGGCTGTACACAGCGTAGTTTTAGAAAAAATAACAAATTTAGGTTTGTCCCCGGAAAAAAAGTGATTCCCATGGCGCGCGACATAACTACTCACATTTCACAAGCCACAAGACTTAGAAGCTTGTACGCACGCTGTTGGCTAACTTCAATTGCGCTCTAAACATCGTGAAGAAATGTTACTCCTCACGTAGTTATAAACTGGATTTACGAAGGTGAGAAACTGATTACCGTGGTTTTGGTTCACTAGATCATTGATTACCATTTCCATGTTTAAAAATATTTTTTTATCCATTACGATTTTTTTACTAGGGTGTGCAGTTAGGAAAAGGGTATTGTTTATCATATATTTTATTATTATTGGTCTATAATTGTGGTATTTAAAAATATTGACAAAAAACTATACAATTTTGATTTCCATGGTATTGATTCTCATGGCGTTTTACCACGGTGATCAATTTTCCCCTGAGTTTTCTAGCGCATTCTTTCACTTTTTACCCAACTACAGCGAAGCCGCAGTTATGGAAGTGATTTTGACAGTTTATATTTGTATATTTCATTATTTCAGATGTTTTTTTTTCATATTGTATACATCAGATTTTTTTATATTGTACTATAGTAGACAGCCGCTCTGGCTTATGCGGCACCATTATATCCCCACATTAAAATAAGTCGCTCAGCGAGCTATGGAGAGGGCTATACTCGGGGTTTCTCTACGTGATCGAATCAGGAATGAGGAGATCCGAAGACAAACCAAAGTCAAAGTCACTGACATATCTCCGCGGATCAGGAAGCTGAAGTGGTAATGGGCAGGCCACATAGCACGTAGATCGAATGGCTGATGGAGTCGAAAAGTGTTCGAGTGCCTACCACGTACATGTAAACGCAGCGTAGAACGTCTACCCACAAGTGTGGCAGACGACCTTATTAAGGTCCCTAAAAGACGCTTGAAGCAGGTCGCTTCCAACACCGGTTTTATATATGGAGGTCTAAAAGGGGAGGTTTATGTTCAGCAGTAGACGTCTTATGGCTGAGATGATGTATGATGAAAAAATAAAACAAAACTATGGGCTGACTGCAACTTCAGTCCAGATTAACCTAACTAATGATTAAATGTACAATCTGATGGCAGCATCTGGAGTGAATCCTGTCAGTGACTGTGACTTGAACTTAATCTCATATTCTAGGACTATTTATTCAATATTTTTACATTGTTTAAGACAGCAATACGTTGATTTTATTTAGTCTACATGATTATTATATAGAAAGCCAATATAGACCTTTTTAATACTTTATTTTTGGTGTATATTTGTTTGGATCACCGTTTTTAATCATTTATATTATATATGATTAGTACGTAGAGGTCAATATTTAAATAATAACATATAACTCAAACAAAATAGTTTTAATTTTGATTCCCATGCCACATTTTATTGATTCCCGTGGCACCAAAAATTTAAATTTAAATATCTTCTGAACAAAACAAGTTATAATGATGCCTATTTGATGGATGTGCTTATAATTATGGGAAATTTGATGTTTTACATGTAAAATTCAATAATACCTTGATTTAAAATCTGCCACGGGAATCACTTAAATACGCCCGATCTCAGGATTTACCCTTAATCTGTTTTGAAATGCAGCCAACAGGAGATGGTTTTGACCCTCTAATCGGTCGCGGTTTCTGGCTGGAGTCTTCATTAAATCCGTAATTTGCCTTCATCACGTCAAGTCCAGTTGCTATTACATTTAAATTATGCTTATCATTTAATAATGTTTTATCGTCATAAATCATATTATTTATTTAAATAACATTTATATTATACATATTACCCTACAGTTAGATCAAATGACCTCTTTAGGTCAAGTTTCCCAGAAACGTTAACCTCTCGTAAATAACTAAATGCAGACCATAAAAACACTACGAAAACGTTTCCTTTACATATTAAACTTGAAACCCATTTCAATGAAAAATGAGGTCCCCGAGTTAAGTTCTCCTGTAATCTACATTTTGAATTCTACACACATTTCAGTCCCACAACTGCTGACGGAAATGGATAAAAAACGCTCCGTGAATTCTCTCATATTTGAGCTAATAAATTAAAGCCAGGTGCGGTTACTAGACTAGCTTGAAGCAGAATAAATGGTAATTGTATGACGTCAGAGTTTGTTTATTTCGTGCTGCATTTTATTTGGATATAAGGGAATACTCGCATGCGAGTGTAATGAAGCGAAACTTCATCCTACTAATGTTACAAATACATAAAATATAGATCTTTTTGTGTGCGTAGATATTTCCATGTTTTTTTTTACCTATTCGCACTTAAACGACTGTATAAAATTTACATTAAGCACTGTGCACACTGTGTATCATGTTAAATACTTAAAACAGGAAATATTATCTTGGAGGAATATTACATTTTAAGACTGCTCTAGCTCATATTATTGTTTTTATGGAAATATGTACCTCCCGTTTGCTCTTTATACCTACCAATGGTTTTAGCCCCGCTTATTTCTAGGCAAAAATTTATCATATTTTAGTAAAAGTAATACAGATCATATAAGTAACAACAAAACCACAGAATAGCTTATTAACAATGATATAATGGCTTATTGCAATGATATTTGGCAAAGTCTGTATTTAGGTATAATTTTCCCGTTATTAATGGCTTATTACGAACATTCCAGCGATCGGAATGCGTATTAGTTATGATTTTTCTGTTTTTGGTAATGATTTATTGTATTACAAGCTGTGCCCAGATATTTTACCCAAAGTAGCCTATGGGTTATTCTGGGGTTTACTACCTATATACCAAACTAGCTTTTGTATGTAGATTTGCCCGCGTGGAGAAATCCTTTTTAAGCGAATTACTGCCCTATAAAACCTTAATGTGCTCCAAGTTCAAGCAATAAACAAATTTAAATTGTATTGATTTGGTATATGCGTTAATCAATCAAAATATTTAGATTTAACGTTAATCGGTATCTGGGGGCACGGTAGTGCCCCCGCCAAGTCGAGCGCGAAGCAAGCACTGCCGTACCATCCTTTACAGGAACCATTTCGCCGCATTTTCAGGCCCCTATTTGAGAACCTCTGGATAAGACCAGAACACAGAAATTTTCGTCATCCAGTAAGCTATAATTACATACCTTAAATCCAAAATTTGAAGTCTGTAGGTCATTAAGTTCCGAAGTTAAGCGAAAGCAAAGTTTCGCATTTACGACACTCACTCACTCACTCATGATCATCAAAATAGAACTAGTACTTCCCATAAACTGAGAGAGCTGAAATTTGGTACATACTTAGAATTTATTCTCTAAACCATAGAAAAACTAAAAAAACATGCAATTTCGGTCTCGTTTTCGAGATAATTAATCTGCACAAATAACTTTGTAATCTCATACAAATGTATGGGATTACAAAGTTACATTTGCAGTCAATGGTTAAAATTGTGTAATATCCAAATTATTAATTAAAAATATAAAAAAGCCATAGTATATGTGTCGGAAATCGTCAGTTATGATCAGGCGATATCGTGGTCTAAGGCAAACCTATAACGAATCTATCACAAGAGCCCAACCAAACTATTATAAGAGATCGACATACCGCCTTTATTACAAACTTTTATTTACTTTCACCTGTCTGTCTATCTGTCTGTCGGTCTGTCTGTAATTAAATCTTGCAAGTTTAATTAGGCCCACTTCCCGGTATAACATTATAATGCATTGGACTAAGAGTGAACGCACACGTATCTAGATGGCGCTGACTGTATTTTAAAATGCGCTTACGGTTTGTATTTCTGATAACCTAATAATATAGCGTTTCTACAAAAATAAGTGAAATCCCACCAAAAACATTCTGTAAAAAACTAGCCAAGTCTCGATGGAGCTGCTTGTTTATCTCTAAAAAGTAATGAAATCTAGACAAAGTCGTGCCAAGTATAAGGTTCCTTACTGCGATTTCTTTATTATTATAGTTAATGTTGCGTGACTTGGCCGTTGAAGGGTACACAAGGGTATTATACCAGGTGCTCCATGACACCATTGCACCAATCTGTCCGCTACCCATTCACGATAGAAAATTGCCACTTGGAAAACGTTGTATGAATAACCCGTCAATTGTAGGCTTGATAAAGATGCGTATTTCAAAAATACTTATGTTTAGGCGATCCAAGTGTCATGGACCATCTGGTTTGGTACCAATGTGTATCCATCAACGGCCAAGTCACACAACATTAACTATAATAATAAAGAAATCGCAGTAAGGAACCTTATACTTGGCACGACTTTGTCTAGATTTCATTACTTTTTAGAGATAAACAAGCAGCTCCATCGAGACTTGGCTAGTTTTTTACAGAATGTTTTTGGTGGGATCACTTATACTATAAATCAAAGTTATAACAAACAGTAATCCACATAAACACTTTTCACCACTCTCGCTCGAAAAGAGGGCCTTTGGTCACCGATTGCAGTGAGCAAAAGCCGTTTTTAGGGTTCCGTAGTCAACAAGGAACCCTTATAGTTTCGCTTTGTCCGTCCGTCCGTCCGTCTGTCTGTCCGCGGCATTGCGGAGAAACTATTAGTCCTAGAAAAGTGTAATTTTGTATACAGGTAAGTAATAATAAGGGTAAGAGAACGGTGACAAAAAATAATTTTTAATTAATTAATTTAGGCTACCTCCCGTACACGTAAGATGGGGATGATTTTTTTTTCTGGCTGATACCATCGTGTGGGGTATCGTTGAATAGGTATTTTAAAATGAAGGACGGTTTGCTAAGAAACTTTTTCGATTTCATGTTCTGTTTGAAAGATATTCAAGTTTTTATAAAAAAATTGAGCGTCCCCCCCCCCCCCCCCCCCCCTCTAAAATCTGAACTACTAGCTTTAAAATTCTGAAAAAAATCAGAGGTATGCTTTCAACCATGAACTTTCCAGGAAAACTATAGCGGTTAAGATAAAATTATTAGTTTCGGTAAAATCAGCGAAGAATACCTAAAGCTAACCTAGCCTATAGTTTATTAATGCATAACTAGATGGCGCTAGTAGTAAAATTAGATCGCGCAAGCGAATTGTTCATGGTTGTATTGTTTACGAGTTATAGCTATCATAAATAAATCACCATATTACAGTATTACTTTGCTCATAATTTCTAACATGTTAAGTCTTTTATTATAATTTGATATAGCATGGTCAAGGCTACTTTTGTGAATGATCCGGATATATTTTTTTTTATTTGCGGAGAATATATGCTCAAAGAATTCCGTTTGAATGTGACAACGTTCATAATTTAGGCTTACAAAAATTACTTTGGATACTCCCTGGAAATTAACGACAAGCCTTGGATTCCCCAAAAGTTATGCAAAACGTGTGTTGAGTATCTACGTTTGTGGACAAATAAGAAAATAAATAGATTTTGGTACGAAACCGCTATAATGTGGAAAGGACTCGAGAACCATCACGATGACTGTTATTTTTGCTTAGTGTAAACATAAAACTATTGTTTTGATTTTAATAAAAATTAAGTATGCGGAACATAACTGGCTCATAATGTGTTCATTTAAAAATGGTAAACTTTGTTTTAGGCCAATGGTGGTTATATTTTTTTTTTGTAAAGTAAGAATTATTGAACTTTTCTCAACACGTCCAAAAACTAATGCGTCACTTTCAAAGGCTCGAATGTGACATAACCATCAAGTTACACTCTCTCCACGACCACCTAGACTATATTCATGACAATCTTGGGGTACTAAGTGAAGAATTGGGCAAGCAATTCCACCCGAACTTTTGTTCGATGAAGTAACGCTATCAAGGCTTCTGGAACGCACATATGATGGCTGAATATTGTTAGAGCATTTAGAATAGCCCTCTGCCTTCAGTTTCAGCAAGAAAATCAAATAACATAAAGAGTTTTTCAACTTAAACTTAAATTAATTAGGATCATCTCTACATTTATAGCGTTTTATTACGAAAACAACATAACATGTGTCATATCTTTTTAACTAGAGCTGATACTGAAATTTCAGTCACAAATTTGAAATCGTCGTCAAAAATTGGACTAATATTATGTATCATAACCCAATCATCCAAAATGCTGTTGTGCAGTGTATTCAATCTACTAGAACTACGGAACCTTACATTGTGCGTGGCCCGACTCGCGCTTGGCCTATTTATTCCTCTCTAGTGAGGCAAAGTGATTTGAATTTCGAACTCAATTTTCATAGAAAATAAAGGATGATGGTATCTTCAGAAACTCATTTTAGCTTCGTGATTTGTCTAGTGGGCACTCAGTTTATACAAGTTATTTGTAGTAATTTAAGTACATAAACTAATATTTTGAATTTTAAAAGATCTAATAATTAAAATAAATACAATTAAACATTTAAATTACTTCAAAATATCATGTCACGAATTTTATAAAATTATTCGCAAATTCAGGTTCCGTCCGAACGTCAGATTACGTATAAATGCAGCACAAAAGAAAAAAAAAATTAAAAGTAAATGGTGCATATTCCGAACAAAAATATTACTTTTAATTTGAAAAATGTAAGTGATATCACTTTCAACCAATTAAACTCTTTTGCAAAAAAAACGGGCACTTTGATGATTTCTCTGCTTCAATGAAGAAGAACAAGAAAGAGGTTTTATTAATTTGACGATGCATTGACTTATCATTTATAAACATCCTGGCATGATTATTAATGTTCCAAATTTAAAATTAAAAAAGAAAAATACTGATTATATAGTGAAATTGCTTTGCTTTTTGGCGCGAATTGATGCGAATTGCTGTAAAAATTTTATTACAATTTTAAAACTTTTTGAGTATTTTCTGTAAATTAAACAATTTATTCTTTCTTTCCACAATAAATACCACTTTTTGATATGAGCGATAAAGCGATAAGGGCCGGTAAAATTATAGCCCTACTTGAAGAAGGTTGTTCGCAAACACACACAGTTGTTTTACGTGGCTCAACGGCTAAATGTGAGCCGTTCAACTGTCCAGAGGACATGGCAACGATATCAAGAGACCGGTTCGGTTAAAAGAAGACCCGGCTCGGGAAGAAAACGATGCACAGAACCAAGAGACGACCGCTTTTTGGTGAGTCAGGCGTTGCGGAATCGTAAGGCGTCAAGTGTGGACCTGAAAAAAAACCTTGAAGAAGTAAGAGGAGTAGAAGTAAGCTTGTGGACGGTTAGAAGGAGGCTTTGGCTGCCAATATCAAAGTTACCGCCCGGCTCGAGGCCCTAAATTACTCCGTGAGCACCGTTTTGCTCGACTTCAGTTTGCTCGAAACTGTGCTTCATGGACTATGGAGGACTGGAATAAGGTATTGTTTTCTGATGAAGCTAGAATCTCTTTGTGTGGAGAGGACCGACGCCGGCGAGTGCTGCGAAGACCACGGGAACGCTATGCGGAAGTGTGTTTCGAACAAATCACTCCTTATGGCGGAGGCTCCGTTATGTTTTGGGCAGCAATTAATTCGACGGAGCGTACGGAGTTAGTTTTCTTAGAAAGAGGAACATTAAATGCACACCGGTACATAATGGAAGTCCTAATTTCACATGCACAACCCGCATTGACTGCACTTGGGGAAGATTCCATTTTTATGGACGACAATGCCCGCCCGCACCGTTCTGGTGACGTGGAAGCTTACATGCAAGAAGTTGGGATCCGTCGTTTAGATTGGCCAGCTCGCAGTCCTGACCTCAATCCAATCGAGCATGTCTGGGATGTTCTAAAAAGGCGGGTAAGATCAGTGCAACCTGCTCCAAAAAACATCAGGGAGCTAAAAGAGTAATTGCTGAAGAGTGGGAACGTATTCCTCAAAACGTAATTAAAAACATCGTAGAGAGTATGCCCAGAAGGATTCAAGCTGTGATTTTGGCAAGAGGAGGTCAAACTCGTTACTAGGTTTTTACAGTTGTAAATTTATTTAAATAAAAAAGTAAAAAAATCTTCTTGTCTTTATTGCCGGCCACTTGTTATTGTGTGGTCGTGTACGTCGGTTTTGAAAAAAATCATCAATTTAAATACAAAATTGCCAAAATTCAAGCTTATTTCACATGATTATTACACGATTAGGTACGACTATAAGTATACAAAGTGTGTCAAACAATTAAATATTTTTAAACTAACACAAATCTACCTTAGAAAGTAAGTTTCCTTAGGTGCACGTTTTTTTTGCAAAAGAGGTATAACAGTGTTACATATAAAATTACTATTATTTATTAATGGATTATGAGAATTTCTCGCACTTTAAGAAATGAAAAAATGGTATGTAATATAAATATTAAGTCAATTGTTTTATTACAACATATCCTCTAATAACATATTAAGTCAATTGTTTTATTACAACATATTCTCTAATTACATATTAAGTCAATTGTTTTATTACAATAATCTCGTTTTCGAGTTTTCGAGCGCTCGAGGTGAAAAGCTTCAACTTGTGAGAAAGTTTTATTGATGTTTCGTACCGTTAAGTCACTCACTGCGCTCAGCAGTCTATTACTTGAACCACTCGCTTGCCTCGTGATTCAATTCTCGAGAGCTTCGCGAGTTCGTGACTCAAACTCGGTACTCACAGCAAAAAACAACTTTTCTCACTAGTTGAACAAACACACTTTTTCTCGTCTTCTCCATTGACGGGCAATCGTCAGAGGTTTCCGCCTTCCCAGTGTTCGTTTCAATTGAGATCTGTGATTGATTTCATATACGTTGGCCGAGTACCTCTAATCTTATTGTGCTTGCAGCTTCACTATAGTAACTGGATTATATCCTTTTATAATATTACTAGCTTATGCACGCGGCTTTGCCCGCGTGGAGAAATCCTTACTTAGCGGAGGTCTACGTCATATAACCCATAGGTGACATTAATACACTCACACACAATTTACTTGTTAACGTTTAAATAGCTAATCCCTAGGAAAAATTAATGAAGGCTAATCCGAGTGTGTTAAAATTTGGTATATCTATGCAAATTTTAATTCAGTCGGCGTCTAGAAAATCACAGGCTTTTTTCAGCGTGTGAAACCGCAGAGCACAACAGGTATAATATTATAAAAAATACCGGGGTAGACTTTCCTTTGCAGGAGGTCGACTAGGTGGGTACCCCAGTTATTCTACCGCCTGAGCAGTGATGTGCAAACATTACTGTGTGCTTCGGTAGGAAGGCACTGTAGCTACCGAAATTACTGGGCTGAAGAGTCTTAACATCTTATGAATCTCAAGTAAGAAGCTTTAGCGCAGTGTGCTGGGTAGCACTGTACTAATTATGGGCAGCGTTATCTCTTACCATCAGGAGAGCATCTTGCTCGTCTTCTTACTTCGTCGTATAAAAAAAATAAACAAAAATATGCTAGTAGGTAGTATTATAATAATTTCAAAATAGAATAAAATCTTCATATTCGACCGAGCGAAGCGAGGTCTTAGAGTCGAGAGCCGCGAAAAGCCTGCGTTTCGACCAGTTTAACGGTTGACCTCTGGCGCTTAGGTTTGATCCACATTTACTCGAAAACGGTTAATCCAAATTTAATGAAATTTTACACACAACTTAGGTAGGTTACTAGAATAATTTTAGTGATAAAAATATTAAAATAGACCTTAGGGTTGCAGAGATGTAGGTGATTTAAAGTCTTTACGATAGGTCTGACGATAATTTAAAAACTGGTGCTCTGATATTTTTTTTTCTAACATATACACATTTTTTATAACCTACATAAATATATTATCCAAAGTGTATGTTTGTATGTATGTTTGTTACGCGATAACTTGAAAACCGATGGTCCAATCTTTATGAAACTTTGCAAATACGTAGTTTAAGTCAATAGAATTTTTAAGTTCGAACATCAGCCAAATCGGTCGAAGGGTTCTAGAGTAATAGAAAATGCTTAATTACAACGTTACCAAAGTTCCAATCTTAATGGAACTTTGCGATCAGGTAGTATAAGCTAAAAGAATTCTCAAGTTTGAAAATGAGCCAAATCGATCCGAGGGTTGTAGAGTTATAGAGATGACTACATTATAATGTTTTGCACAATTTGTTAGGTACATTAAGTTTGAGAAAGATCCTACAGGCAAGAAAGAGCAGGCAAGAAGATCAAGCTAAAGAATTAATAGCGATAAAGTCCAAGAATTCGAGAATTTCAAGCAATTTATCTTATTTTTAATAACATTACTTTTTATTTTAGTATATTGCGTAATACCAATTGCGTCAATTATAGTCCGGCCGCCTAAAGTTTGCGATTGAAATAAGGTGTCACATACATGTAGGTAAGTACATGTTTTGTGCTGTTTTTTTAACCTTTTTATAAACCTCGCCTCGCTCGATCGATAGAATATAATGTTATTTAATTTAAGTAAAATAAAAAAGTAAAATAAAAACCTTATTAATAGCGTTATTTTATGCCCATCGCTAATGGCAAGCAACCAAAGGATTAGTATTGGATTTAGTAGTATAAGCATAATTATATGACGACATAATTACGTCACATTGCCTAAAATTTTGTATAAATTATCCCGAACGCAATGTACCGGACTATAACTCGCTGTCAAGTAAAATAATATTTTACTGTCAAAACACGAAAGTGGAGACCATAAACAATATAAGCAGGCACAAATATCTGTGGAAGTGGTGATAGAATGATAAAAAAAACTCGCTGTATCGTTTTGTTATAAAATATATTTTAAATATATAATTTATATGAATACATATATACATATATCATCTTAGAGTCGAGAGCCGCTGCTTTTTCGCTGGCAGTAAGGTATGTTATTATTTGTGTAGCCTGTCTGCAAAACTTTTTAAAACTAGAATAGTTTGTGGGGCACATTCAACAATAAAGGTGCTCGAGCACACCGTAATGCATCGCGGGCCACTGGTGGCTCTCTCAAAAAAAGTCAGCAAAATGTTGAGATCACTAATACGTACGCGCCCATCCAAATACGTACGCGCATAACATTGCTTAACTTCGATGTTTACGTACTTTAAAAAAAATGTTTGCAGAGGGTCATGTTGACGATTTCTATGCCATCATGAGAAAACGGATCGCGTCGATGTGGTACAGAATGCGTGTGAGCTCCGACACTATCCTGATAACATTGTTTAATAAAATGGAAAATCCATTTATAAAGCACTGGCTGGACATTCATCTGTCCAGGCAGCGCAGTAGACGGCCGGGCTCGCGATATGTTCCAACTCGCTAAGTTTTTAAGATAACTAACAATTTAGAATAATAATTATTACTAACATTTTTATGAAATTTCTATGTTCTGCAATAAACGTATTATTATTTAAATAGAGCCATTTTTAAATGAATTAATTCAAATGTATAGCTTTCAGAAGATTTCCCAAATTTAAAATATATGTACTTATAGTCTGCCAAATTTCATAAAAATATGGTAACGACAAGTTCCCTATGAATGTAGATTTATTCATAGGATCAAAAAAATGTACGTTTTTAAAGATAAACGGGTGTATATTTTTTTCTACGTTAACTTAGAAGTTTAATTTCACGGGCACAAAGCGGCCATAGATAGACCTGTGTATATGGTAAAAATATACAATTCTACCGGATGTAGTTTATAAATGGGTCTTGACAGACATACGGATGACCAAGTGATCCTATTATGGTTTCGTTTTTTCCTTCAGAGGTACGAAACTCTAAAAAGAATCATATTCTAAAAATCTCGGTCTACGTACCGATTGTTTATTGAGTTTTAATTTCTCAGAATTTTGGTATTTTGAGTTTTAATATTAATTTTAAAGTTATTGTATTAGGATATATTTTGTCGAGGCCTAAAGACTAAGGTTAACACGGAAATTGGGCTGCGAGGTCCCAGTTCGAGGCGAACTACTAGTTATCATAAGTGGACAAAAAACTTTGTAACAAATTGGTGATAATAATGTAAACTTTATCCAATCTTAAGTGGTGTTCTTAACTACCAGACTCTTCTAAAAAATGAATAGCGGCATATCATCAAATTTTCAGTCCATTATATTCAAAGAATGGATACAAACTAGATTTAACACCATATATCACTCGCTGAACTGAACGCATGACGTAGCCACTATGAAGTCATTAATTAAACAGCATGTAACCGTGACTGCTGTGCCAATATCAACCTTAACTGGTTAAAAATAATGTTTATATTAGGTTAATAAAAATGTGGGGTGAAGCTAATGGCACAGCATTAGTGGACGCCGCGCCGTCACAAACAAGTAAACCTAGTCGTTAAATAAATCGCCACACTCAAATATCGTTAAGACCTTTTCGCACCTCGACCTCGAATGAATAAACATCACAATGTTGACTTGTTTAACGTACCGATGAGTTTGAGGTGCTTTATTCTTCCGATTTATACGAGTACAATGAAATGTATGAGTTTAGATATATTTACGAGTATATTACTCATTGTAGACTCTTCAAAATGTAAAAAAATATTTTGCCAAAATAAAATTAATGTAAAAAAATATATTGGTCTTATCGCTAATAGCGCAGCATCCCTTCTTACCTATCATAACCAAAATGGTAATATGGTAAAAAAAATTAAAATCTATTAAATCCATCAGCTATTGTATTAAAAATACTTAAAACGAACTTTTTAGTTTAGATTCAAAATGGATGAGATATACGCAAATGTTTTATTATTTATTATGTACAAATATTTGAGGTATAATCCTGTTCTTAATAAGGTTAAGAAAATGTGTATTAAGTGATTATACTTTGTAATGTACAATAAATAAATAAATAAATGTACATAAGGATTACTCTATAGAAAGCCTACTATACCTTCACCGCAGAATGCTTACGATATTCGTATTTGATAATGATAAATATTATGGTCCAATAGCTACGCCGTAGAGGGTCTACGACATCTACGACGTAGAGGGCCTACGATTACGAGAGTTCGTCTACGTGAGGAAGTCTTTTCTTAGCTTACCACACATACTTATTTATATGATTATAAGTAATAGAGTAACTATAACCTATTTAAAAATAACAACTTTATCACCAAGTTCGTTTGACACTAGTTACTACACAAAGCCATATTATTTAGATTTTATCAAAATTGATAAAACTGTTTTCAAGTTATGAATAAAACAAGGGCCTCACCCTCGCTTATTAAAAACATGCTTAGAGTCAGTTTTTTTATTATTTCTTTATTTCACTTTTCCATAGAAAACAAAACCCTTATGTATCAATATTGCAAAAACTGCTGCAAAGTTGTTACTGAACTCTGCCATAGGAATAAAATAACACTTAATGTAAACCTATAATTTTACAAAAATAACTTATATTAGATCTTATAACTAATATCTAGGTCAACGATCGGCGGTATTATCGCACTAAGCAATGTCTTACAGACAACCTGGGAATGGAAAAGGACAGAAATAAAAACTTAATTATGGTGGACCTATTAGTGGCTGAGCCAAATATCATCGGCGAGACAAAATCACACAGAATTCGCTGGCTTGGCCATGTAGAGGATGGGATTGGATCGGGGTGTGAAAGAACGTACCGGGGACGACCGAGTGGGCGATGTCCGGTGGGCCGCCCACGGTATCGCTGGAAGGATGAGGTCGAGAAGGACCTGAGCAGTCTCCACGTGGAAGAATGTGGCGCAGGACAGACCGAGGAGAAACTTGTTATCGGAGGCCAAAACCCACTTTGGGCTCTCGCGCCAACCCAGTAAGTAGTAAGTAATTATGGTGGTAAGCAATTCGTGCTGTTACTTGTAACTATAATATTTAATCTAAATACGAGTACATGAATAACTATTATAATGGTTAGGCCAAAGAAATAACGGTCACATGTAATGATAATATTAATGACAATTTTCCCATGGGATGTTAACATAACGAGACATACAGTTTGGGAAAAGTTATCGTGTTCCTGATTCCCTTAAGCCCTTGTCAATCAATTCGCGGTGTGTTCACTCTTTCTAGGCAAGATCTAAGAAAATAATAAATGAGATGTTACAAGTTCAAGCTACTTTACGACCCATTCTCAAACCTATCAATAAGTAAACCTAAAATCAGTCATCGTTTTGGAAGATTTCGACACAAATTCTCTTTTTATAATGTAGGTAAGTACTTGTATCAGATATATGGTAACACAGCAAGCTGTCTCTAATGATTTATTTTTTATATTAAGGTGCCTAAATAGTGAAAACCATTAAAACTGGATTCGCGCTGTTTGTCTCACGCAATATTTTAAATAATTTTGACTTGGCAAGCTAATAAACATCGTCGCACCCAAAAATACAAATCCATACGTATTCTTTTTATACAGTATGTTAATGTTCTTCGAGCTTAAGCTGGAATGAATATTGTTTTTATCTCTTCACGCTTAAACTACTAAATCAATCGGGTTGAATTCTTTTATGTAGGCATTGTTTTATGTGGGCAATTTACTTAACTTTGCAACTTGTTTTATACCATTTTGGTTTGATAAATTTAAAACTATTTAACAGAAATGTTTTAAAGGCATGCGCTAGGCGCAGCAAATAAAGTACGTATAAAATATAGAATAGAATAAAAATATATATTACTTTAAGTATAAAGTTACACCTATAAAGCTATTTCTGCTGAATCGATCCCTAAGTCACACACAAACTTTAACCTTAACAATAATCATAATCATATTTTTATTTAATATTAGTACGATAACCGTTATAGGTACAATATAGGAATATTTACAGTCCGGGTGCGTATTCGCACGCATAATTTTTTTTAGCCTAATTTTGTTTGGCCGAAAATGTTCCGCATAACTTTTTTTTAGCCTAATAATGTGCCATAATTATATATTGATACATAATTATTTTTTGTCATAACAGTCAGTTGCCCTAACGTTTTCTAGCATATATTTGTAAAGCATAAATTTGTGTGTCATAATATAAGTACGCATAATTTTCTTAGTCCTAATTTATTTTGGCCGAAAATTTTTCGCATAACTTTTTTGGGCATAATCATAATTTCACATAATTATATTAAGGCATAAAACTAATATCATATGTATATGGAGATATTTAGGAAAGCAATTTATAGCACCCAGAGACATTGACTGTCGCAAAGTCGACTCGGATAAGTTAGGTTAGGTTTGAACAGTGTCCCGTCGGGGCAGCGGATGAATGCTTCGGCGTACCCGTTGCCCCGGCACTATGGCGTCCCGCAGGACACCCCCAGGTTTTTTAGTGGGTATCCCCGCCGCTCCCATCTTTGGCGGGGGAGTCCCACATACCGCCCCGCGCCCCCCGGCGTGGGGTGATGATGCGTAACGCATTTTTCCTGGGATAAAAAAAAATAAAGGTTTGAACAGTGTCCACAGTGCCACGGCAGCGGTCAGCAAAGTGCCAAAAATGACCCCTCACCTTTTAATTTAGAGAGAGGATTATAGAGGAGATAAAAATAAAAAACCACGAGAAGGATATGTTAGATTTTAGGTTAGAACATTGAAATCAATATATAATTTGTTTCTTTTAGTATTAATAATATTTTGCCGATTTTGATGGTAATAATATAAGGCTGCGGCAAGATATAACTTAGCTAAAAAAAATAGGGCCAGATATTAAAATCTTACTTTGCATGATTTTTGTTTTCCGTTCATAACATGTTTGTAATATTCTGTTGCCTATAAGTGGAAACTTGTAAATATCCATTAATGGCTCATTCTCATGGAATTGATTCTCATCGTCACCTTCATGGCAATTCTTATTTATTGCTTATTTGTAATGTTTATGTATAATATTGTATAGAGCTGGATAACACGAGTAAACTTTTATATAAATGATTTAAATCGTACGTTTCATTTCGAAGAAAAACAGTTTTGAAATTTTCGACGCCACGAAAGTGATTCAGTCATTATTTTTTCAAAACTTTTTCAAATAAAACCCTTTTAAAAGACTAAATCTACCAAAAATGTACAATAAAACGACATTTTACGTAAAAACAAACCTCACTACAAAAGAAAATATGCGTAATTTGAGATATTACTTTACCATTCACTTTACTTTTTTATTAGTCAGAAATTTGGTTTGTATGTATTAAAACCCTAACATAACAAATACTGTACTTTTTAGTAGGTAAAAAGGCTATTTCAAAAGAAAACAATATTTAAAAATCACTTTCGTGTCTCAAAAATCACCTTCATGGTAAAAAACGCTATGAAGGTGATGCCACGCTGGTGACGAAAATATCCCTTTTTGGTGAAATTCTGGAAAGTTTAGGTATAATGTATAAAGTTAAATACTTCATCTTTATCTCGCACATTTTGGCGTTACGAAAAGCTAACATTGATTTAAATGACTAAAATGCAATGCATAAAAATGTTGTCCATGCAAGTGATCGATACACCCTTGAATAAATTGAAACTTAGCAATTTTATTTTTTCCCACGGCTTGATAAGTCCTAGATCCTACTTCTACGATTGCAGAACATGGCCATCATTGAAATGAATCGAACTCTGTATTGGATTGTTGATGTTGTGTTTAACAGCAGCCGTTAAACTACTCAAATCTAAAGCACCTAAAATCGTGTGACCGCCGCATTATATTATTTTAAATTCAAAATAATACTGAAAACTTTTTTTTAGTCTGTAGACCTTAAAGTATATTTTTTTGCGATAATTTTGGTATATGTTACATACAGATACGTCAAAATTTGTTAAAGTAGTGCCCAAATGTTTAACTGCAACGCAAAGTGTGACACCATGAGAATACGAAAAATGGCCCCGATTTTGACCTTTCATGTTAAATTTTAGTATTATTTTTTGCGTCGTTTATGATATTCTTCATTTATTTTGTAGCTTAATATATGTTTTATCCACCTATCCACAATTCATATCTCTATCTTTAACCGTTTAGGAAATATAACCGTGTGACCATCAAATTTGAGCTAAAATGAGAATGAGCCTAATACTATGTAGAAGTACCCTAGTTATACATAGACTTAGATGTAATAAAATAATATATCATTATGCCGAAAATTATTAGGGCTGGATATTATTATGTCGAAAAACATTAGGGCTGAATATAATTATGCCGAAAAATATTATGGTAAGAAATTTTATGCGTTAAAAGTATATGCGTAACAATTTTAGGCGTACATATTATTATGCTTAAAAATATTATGGGTAAAAAATTTAGGCCAAAAAAATTATGCCTAAAAACGTTAGGCGTTTTGAGTTTTAAGCTAAAAAACGTTATGCCACATTAAATTAGGACTCAAAATTTTAAGCGAGCCAATATGGACCCTTTACAGTCCGAGGTTTAAACCAATTTGGAAATTGACCGCGAATTTAGCTGTGGAATAACGTTTAAGCCGCTGCCATGTTACATCATGCCTTAAAGCTGATGGGATCGCTGTGTATAATATTAGTGCAGGAGCTCTGCTTGTACGATGTCATTGTGTTGGATCAATGGTCTGTCTTGTAGCAGGGATACAATGTTCTTAGTGTACACGAATTATACTGCAAATATAAACTACAGTTATGTTGTGCTATGTAGTTTCATTATTAATTTAATATTCATATTTAGTGTTAATTCCGCTCTAATATTTTTAATATCAATAATTATCGTGTATTTCTGCTATTATTGCTATTGTTTTTGAATTTTCACACTAATATTAAAAAAAAATTGTGAGTGTGTATCTTTGTTACTTCTTCACGCCTAAACGGATGGACTGATTGAGCTGAAATTTGATATAGAGATAGCTTAAACCCTGGAAAAACACATAGGCTACAGTACCGCTGGGTGCAGCCGGTCTATAATATAGTTTCCCATACTGGCATAGCTACTGTAAATTTCACGTGTCACACTAGTATTATAGTTTAATGTTTGTGCGTATGTTTGTTCCTTTTTACGCCAAACCAACTGAAGTTATTGTACTGAAATTTGTGCAATTGCGTTATGGAATAACCTCAGAATATATTCATGAATATTTAAAATTCTCAAAAATAGACTTGGTCATGAATATATCCATAGGCGGATCCAGAAGCATTGTAGAGGTACGAATTTTGTACATATTTCATGGTCAAGATTATAATTTTATTCTCGGCGCTTGCAGCAAGCTGCTCGCGCACTTATTATTAAGGATATTTGAACTTTCTAACTGTTCAGAGCGAGCTAAACACAAACTTTTCGTAGTAAAAATTATAATATTTTTGCCCGTCTGCACCTTGCCCCCCCCAGAACCAAATCCTGGATCCGCCAGTGAATATATCAACAAACCACGTATATTTCGAATGAATGTGTACACAATATTAAACCCTTGTTATGATGGTTTTGAGATATTCACTGGAGCTTAAAATTAGGTGTAGATACATGACAAATACTGGTTTAACCTTCTGAGTACCAAAATATTATCCACTCTAGTTAATCCATTCTAATTCAAGCAACCCACTGAGACCCACAACTTCTCCAGAAGCGAAACTTGTTACGGAACTTGATACATCTTTTCCCTTTCTTTTTGAATAAAAATAAAATTGGGTGCGAGCCATCTTACCCGCAAAATATGGCCTTATTTATTTTTGAAACGTGAGACTCCAGAAAAAACGAAATCTTTTTAGCGTAATATTAAGAAAATTGTGCTTTAGTACCTCATAAATGTATCCTTGTATTATTCAGTGAACTCACTTAACAAGTCTGTTTTAGAGCTTTGATAATAAATATCGTGTTTACTTCTACTCACAGCACTCTCGCTTGATTTGAATCGTTTGAAAAACAATATCTGGTTTGTCGGAAGCAGCGCTAGGCGTGATAGCTACAGGCTATATATCTACGTACTTTTTCACTCAAGGAAAACGGTTGAGCAGCGAGCACAAAGGGAAATTTGTTGGAGCGACCAGTTTTTACACCCGAATTTCTGTTATGAAACCTTTAATAAGTATGTAAATTGAAAAATTCACTGTGCAGAAGCGAAGAAAATCGACGAAACTGTTTTATGAAACAAAATCCGTGCCTTGAAGTACGAGAACAATATTTGGGAGGGTTGAAGTTTTAATGAGTGAACAGGTGAGGTAATATGTGCGATAGGTGGCGTCGTGAGGCGTGATGTATGATCGCGGGAGCAGGTGACGACCTCGCTCACAGCCATCGGTGCGCCCTCGTTACTACACACATTCCGAATCTCGCGACGTACTCTGCTCCGCTTTGCGACTTATAGACCTGTTCTTCCTACATAAGCTCTGACATTTCCATTTTACGATTTTGTACCATCTCTACATACAATGTCGTTAGTATGCAAGATAAGACGAACTTGCGGTGAGACTTCGGTGAGTGTGACACCAAAAATATAATATGTTTAGGGCTTTGTTAAACCTAATAACAAACGCTGTTGCCCCTGCGTAAATTCAATAGAGATAAGTTTTATTAGATCATACTTATTCAAGTTAATATTTTTTAAGCCTGTGACTTTTCATTTAAGTAGGAACCTTCTATAATATCTCATTAATATTGACTCATATATATATACTCTGCTCTGTATAAAAATTCATATAAATTTCCTTAAGTAATTCGTCACGTATTCGTACTTTCTCCATCTCAAAGTCTGAGAGTGAGCGCCTAACTCGTATCAAAGTGTTTGGCCATCCAACTACCTTTTGCGATTTACGCCTCAGTAATATTTACAGAGAGATTGCTTCTCCGAATTTCATTAAAGTACTGATTGGTGAGGGTACACCGAAAATATATTAAAAAGGTCGAAAGGTTGCTAAATAACTGATGGGAATTGGCGTTGTCCAAAGTTCGATAACTGGATAGGCCGAGGGGTCGGGGCATAACGAACTCATATAAATGCGATATTGGTCACGACGGACAGCCGCCGGTCACCTTGTGACTTCACTAGCTCCTGATTTATTCAGACTATCCCCGGCTGTTGTAGAAACACCGACATTTCGGGGTACAGATACGAATAGGCACACTGCGTACACATTCCCGAAACTCGCCGTCCTAATGGACCTATTTGCGAACCGATATTACGTGGCGGTAGATTCCAATATCAAGTATCGAATCACAGCTGCTAATTGAGGTATTTGAATTTGATTCAATATGTAAATTCTAATTAATATATCGTGTAAACGTACAAGTGAATTTACTTGTTTGCTTTGTGTTCACTTACAGCGTGCAATTAAAGACGGTATTGAAATTAAGTAGGTATAATATATACCCGATAATATTTTAAATAGATAATTAGGAAAATGTGTTATCTCGATACTCACCACTCACCTTAAACCAAAACAACTAAATCGATTAGACCTATTTCTATCTAAATATTAATATAAAGTGCCTAAATAACTGATCTATCAACGCACAGCTCAAACATAAAAAACCTATTCCAGGCCTATTCTCTGTTAAACCTATCTTTTGTAACAAAATGCAAGTTAATTTTAATGGGTGCTCGTAAAGTAAAAACCTTATTGAAGAACCTTTTCTTTTAAAAGGGCTCTGCAATGATTTTTAAAAGAATCATATTTCTGTGAACAAAGGACAAGGCGACGAAGTTTAGTCGACACAGGCCGTCCTCGCCTCTGGCGGACTAATAACTAACCTCGCTCAAAATATACTGAACACTGTTTAACCAGAGTTTGAGTTAGGCGCGACATCTCCGAGAACATAACCCTTGTTCAAAAATGTCCCACACTTTTTTACCTTTATATTTAAATTTCATAGACATGAAGGATTGTAATTTCAAAAATATTTATATCACTACATAGTATAAAACAAAGTTGCATCCCGCGTCTGCCCCTGTGTACTCTTAGATCTTTAAAACTACGCAACGGATTTTGATGCGGTTTCTTCTAATAGACAGAGTGATTCAAATGGAAGGTTCATAGGTATAATACATGCATAATATAGTAGAGCAACACTGATAATTTTCTGTTATGCGCAAATAAGTGCGCGCGGGTCCACTAGTTAACATTATAACTCAACTCAACAAAAATGATTAATTTAGCTCTTACTTTATTTACAGTCTAAACACTCTGGCACTTCCATACTAATAAACCTATCTACTAATATTATAAATGCGAAATATGGATGTGTGTTTGTTACCTCTTCACACCAAAACGGCTAAACTGAGTGACCTGAAATTTGATATCTAGAGTTAGTATCTAGACAGCTTAAACCGTAGAATAACACAGGCTACTTTTCAGCGAGTCGAGTTAAACAGCTGCGTACAGGTATGTGTGTGGATGTGTGTTTTTAGCCTGTCTCGCTAAAACTCTTCTCAACTTCTCACTGATTGCTATAACATTTAGTAGGTATATATACCTCTAAATTACTTACGCCCTGAAATAACACGTAGGCTACTTTTCAATGGGTAAAACTTTTTCTGATCTATGGGTAAAACCGTTGCGCATCGTACTACGTGTTTTAAGTGTATATGAGTTAAAGTTTCAACATGTTCAATCAATAATCCGGCCTCTCTCAACCCATTAAAGTTAAAAAATGAAATCCATCAACTTGGTAGTTGAATTATTAATTGATTGAGAGTTAAACTTTGGAGGCACTAATGTAACTGTGATGGTTCATTAGACTAAGTGGCACGAAGAGCAGACATAGTGACACAGCACACATGGTTACCACATGGTAACAGATTAACTAAGAAAGGTGAAGCCGTTTGTATTAAGCCTAAACTTACTGACTAGAACGCCGAGTACTCAAACAAAATATAAAGACAATTAGCTTGTATAATTTAGGCAAGCGTTTGTAATTATAGTATGTTGGCATCACAGATCAGAAAAATATTTACTCCGTGGTTGGCATAGAAATATATAATTTCAAGGGCGTTAAAGACGCACTGAAAGTAAACTATTTTGTCGACTATTTTGTTGTATTCTGTTTAGCATACAATAAATAAGTATTATAATGAACTTTTTGTTTGTAATATTATTAACAACATGTCAATAAGGTAGACTTACTAACTACTTAATGTCTTTTAAAGTAGTTATTAACGATATAAAAATATTTGAACAATAAAAACGACAGTCAATATTATATTTCTGTCGAATTTCACATACCTATTTCCAGTAAAAGTTATTTTACTCGTATACGGCGGTAAGCGGCTAAGGCACGTTTTCTATTTTATTTACTTTACTATGATGGAACTATTTCTATTTTTTTAGCTTCACAGAAACATGGCGTGTGTGGCAGCCAATATGAAAAAGTCCTGGTTTTCGTTGTATTGACTGCGTTACGTTGTCAATCGACGAATCCGGTTTAATATCCGTTTTTTCTAATCTCCGTTAGCTTTTTAAATAAGCAATACGAATTCGAAAATATTGATTTTATTTGATTCCATGGCGACATTACATCTACATAATATATATTTTTTTATCCTATGTTTAACCAAAATTAATTTTCCAAAAAGTAAATTCTACAAATTTATATTGCAAAAGTTCGTCGTATCGTGCGAGCGAGAGGGTCGAGCAACTCAAGAAGAACCCCAAGATTTAATTAGTGCAAGAATAGTGTGGCGGCGAGTCATCTTCTTGCGATAAAGGTAATCTAGGATTTTCAATAAATTGATTTGCCAATCCATGGATAACCTATAAGTATTTATTATTGCTGCATGATTTGCTTGTAAGTAGCTGTAGTATTGTACTATACTCTCAATAAAATTAATTGTGACAAAAACTTAAAAGAAAATAGTAGGTCTGGCAACGACACATTCATAATTATGAGGCATTATTTGTCATGGAAGAAGGATATACTTTGTTAGTTTGTTTGTACTGTGTTGGTTTGTAGGGTACAACAAAGTGTTAGTACTAAAAACAAAACAAAATAAGCATTGGGGGCCAGGAAACTATGCGGCGGGCGTTCGCGCTGTTTGCTCGCAAGAAACTAGTCTACTCGCTCGTCCCTTTGTCCAAACAACAAAAAGCTCTCAGTACCTCTTACTAGTGCTGTCAGGACAACAAGGATTTTCTCAAACTTGATTTTCTTAAACTCGATTTTCTAAAACTTGGTCTTTTTAACTGATATTGCGGCTTTACTCAAGGAAGTCGAAGTAACTCGAACTAAATGGAGACTTACAGAATGTGAAACTGTTATCAAAACTTATTTGTTTTTCTAGAAAGTTTATGTAATGCCTTAAAATTTGTGGTGTCTCTTTGGTGGCTAAATTAGTACGACGAAATAAGTTAGCTATATAAATCGCTCGTGGCTTGTTTCGTGATTGAAAAAAACCTCGAAATCCTTTCTCAACGGCAGTCATAAAAAAATTCATCCCAAACCGTTTAGCGATTTAAGCTATGCGTTGATATTATATCAGTCAATCAATCACGCTTTCTTTTTATTATTTTTAGATAAAGGTAGCATTGAAGTCTACTTTCCAAATGAAATGTAGTTAAAATGAAACTGTAACTTTATTCACACAACTCTACTTTGTTTTTGTTTTCTTGTTATTTCCTTACTTTAGCGGCCCATAAATTCCGCAATACTATGTTTACGTCTAAGAAGTAATTAAATTGATCTTTGATACTTAAAAGGCTTTCTCTCATACAGCTTCAAAGCGTGAGCATTTACGAGCCGCGTCGTAAAGACAAACTTGGCCAATATTTTCAGACTGCTTCTTAAATGCGCATTCAAAGTTAACTGGGTCACTTTAAAACTTCATAGAAAGTAAATCAACTTCTATACCGCCTGACATTGTTCTCAAGAGACTCTAACTCTTTACGAAGATCTTATGCACGTAATTTATTTTACGCTGAAGGATCTTTCTTTGTGAAAGATTTTAATTCAATTTATTAGTTGAAAGTGCTATAAGTTCGTTTAACTTTTAGAGCAATTTTGCTGAGCGGTGATTAAGTTCTTGTCTTATATGTTGCCGAGTTAGGTGTGCAGCTTGATTAAAAAACTGAATTTAGCTGCACGATGCAATTAATATTTAAATATACTAACTATTGCTCGCAGCTTTGCCCGCATGGCAAAATCCTTGCTTAGCGGAGCTCTACGTCACAATACCTTTCTATTATATCTATGATAATTTATGGAACTAGGCGTTACTTTGCGGAAATCCATCACAACAATTATTAGTTATTATTTAATATTTAGTGTTAATTCCGCTCTAAAAAAAAAAAAAAAAAAAGGTAGCACTCCGGGAGTGCCGGCAGAAGTGAAAACTTCAATATTAACGTTTATAAGTATAAAAATACTATCATTTATGAGGTAGAATACAATGTTTATTGCCTTTATTGAGAAAAACAAACTAACAATACTACAGCTACTACAGCAGTAAAGAACACTTTTATTAACCACAGATCGGCCACAAGCCGATCTACAGAAAATCCAAGTGCTCCAAACCACTGTCAGTTGGCAGAGTGCCCAGAATGCTGGCAGCATTGCCACGTTGAATGGCAATACTTATACGTTGGGCCAAATATACCCCAGCATTTTGGTCACACGTCGCCTCGACCAAGCGCTCAGATAAATTTTGGAAAATGCGGTGAGCTCCCGGACCCCAAGGACCCAAAGTCTCTACCCCAAACGGCTCAAATGTTTATTTATTTCGCTATCGTACACAAATATGACAATTTATATGTTGTTATTTATAATATTATATCGTTATTTATATATAACATTAAATTTTATCTCTCAGAAAAATCAACTTCCATCCATAATTTCGACGACTTTTACACCATCGTTATTATCAGAATCTTCATCGCAAATTTTTACAACTGATACAATTGGTTTATGATAACTGAAGTAAGAAACAAACAGTTTTGATTCGAACCTATTAATAAAAAAAATATAAAATATAAAATATAAATATATAAATATAAAATATAAAAAAAAAATATCGGGCGCGCGCTTGTCTAAGCCCCCTGTGCCGCCTAAACAGAGCAGCACACTCAGGCACGGTAGAAAGAGTGGGAGATACTAGTTCCTCTCCCTTCCCCTCGATCTTACGCTTTTTCGATCAGCATCACGTGACCCTGACGCGAGTTTGAAAGTTTTTACCCATACAAAAAAGTGCTCAGCGCCGCTAAAGAAGTTTTCACTTCAAAAAAAAAGTTGTAAAATTTAGAGCGGAATTAACACTAAATATTAAATAATCTTATTAATATTATAAAAGCGAAAGTTTGTGTGTATGTGTGTGAGTGTGTGAGTGTGTGAGTGTGTGAGTGTGTGTGTGTGTATGTTTGTTACTTCTTCACGCTTAAACGGATGAACCGATTGACTTAAAATTTGGTATGAAGATAGCTAAAACTCTGGAATAACACATAGGCTACTTTTTATCCTGATAAAAGAAACAGTTTTAGTAAAAAATCCAATAAATTAAGAAAAATGACAGTTCTGAAATTTGACAATTAATTGTCATTTTGACATTTTCGATTTTCAATTGTTTTTGAGAAATTTGACAATTAATTGTCATTTTGACGTATTCGGTTTGGTTTTCGGTGAAGTTAGGATTTTTAACAAATTTATTTCGATTTTCAATTTTTTCCAAATTCGGTTTCTAATTCGGTTCGGTGTTTTTTTCACATTCGGTTTCTTATTCGGTTCGGTTTTCGATGAAGTAAGGATTTGACAAATTTATTTCGATTTTCAATTTTTTCAGAATTCGGTTCAGTTTTTTTTTCCAAACTATTTTTCTTATTCGGTTCGGTTTTCGGTGAAGTAAGGATTTGACAAATTTATTTCGATTTTACATTTATTCAAAATTTGTTTTCTAATTCGGTTCGGTTTTTTTTCCAAATTTGGTTTCTTATTCGGTTCGGTTTTCGGTGAAGTTAGGATTTGACAAATTTATTTCGATTTCCATTATTTCCAAATTCGGTTTCTAATTCGGTTCGGTTTTTTTCCAAATTCGGTTTCTTATTCGGTTCGGTTTTCGGTGAAGTTAGCATTTGACAAATTTATTTCGATTTAATTTTTTTCCAAATTCGGTTTCTAATTCGGTTCGGTTTTTTTTACAGTCGGTTTCTTATTCGGTTCGGTTTTCGGTGAAGTTAGGATTTGACAAATTTATTTCGATATCCATTTTTTCAAAATTCGGTTTCTAATTCGGTTCGGTTTTTTTCCAAAGTCGGTTTCTTATTCCGTTCGGTTTTCGGTGAAGTAAGGATTTGACAAATTTATTTCGATTTTCCATTTTTTCCAAATTCGGTTTCTAATTCGGTTCGGTTTTTTTCCAAATTCGGTGTCTTATTCGGTTCAGTTTTCGGTGAAGTAAGGATTTGACAAATTTATTTAGATTTTCCATTTTTTCCAAATTCGGTTTCTAATTCGGTTCGGTGTTTTTCAGAATTCGGTTTCTTATTCGGTTCGGTTTTCGGTGAAGTTAGGATTTGACAAATTTATTTCGATTTCCATTTTTTCAAAATTCGGTTTCTAATTCGGTTCGGTTTTTTTCCAAATTCGGTGTCTTATTCGGTTCAGTTTTCGGTGAAGTAAGGATTTGACAAATTTATTTAGATTTTCCATTTTTTCCAAATTCGGTTTCTAATTCGGTTCGGTGTTTTTCAGAATTCGGTTTCTTATTCGGTTCGGTTTTCGGTGAAGTTAGGATTTGACAAATTTATTTCGATTTCCATTTTTTCAAAATTCGGTTTCTAATTCGGTTCGGTTTTTTTTCCAAATTCGGTTTCTTATTCGGTTCGGTTTTCGATGAAGTTAGGATTTGACAAATGTCTTTCGATTTTCAATTTTTTTTTTCGTACATTTGTTTGATATTTTTTAACATGCACATAGTAGAGAAGGCGACCAATCGAAAAAATCATAAATTATCAAAATCGGTACAGCCGATCATGAGTTAAGAGTATTGAAACTTTTATGAAGTACCAGGAGACCAGAAACATGTAGGAGATATTCGGCTCATTTCGTGAAATTCCGGTGAAGTTCGGATTTGACAAATGACAAATTTGACGTATTAGATTTTCAATTTTTTTATATTCGAATACGTATAATGACGCAATTGTCAAATCTGAACTTAACCGATATCTCAAGAAATGACCCGAACATCTCCTATATTAATGTGGCAAATACCTTTATTGAGAAAAAAAAAATTAAAAAACTAAAGCTACTACAGCAGTTGAGAACTCCTATATATTTCTGATATCCTGGTAATTTATAAAAGTTCCACCACTCATAACTTTAGAGCGACTGGACCAATTTTAATGATCTTTGGTTTGTTAACTTTGCCAACTTCTTCGCCATCGACCCTATTTGGCCAAAATCTTCGCCATCGACCCTACTTGGCCAACATCTTTGCCAATGACGCCACTTGGCAAATCTTAGCCGTAACTCCACTTGGTAAAAATCTTCACCGTAAACCTAATTAGCAAAAATCTTCAACGTAGCCACACTTGGCAAAAAATTTCACCGTAACCCCACTAGGCTTAAATCTTAGGCCATCGAAAATTTTGCAGCGGGTAACACCGCGGGTTGCAGCTAGTAACTAATAATTGTTATTATATCTATGTTCCAAATTTCAACCCAATCCGTCCAGCTGTTTAGGCTGTGCGTTGGTAGATCAGTTAGTCAATCAGTCACTCTTTTATATATTTAGATAAATACACCTAAAGTAAAAGTAAGTACCAGATCAAACTGTCTGTTTGATTATTACGCCACACAGGCCTGATCGTAAGCGACTTACCCATTCCAGTCGCAGTGTACACTTTCGTATGGTACATCTCAAATATTTCATTTGTATTCAAGCCCATAATTTTCCCCTCCCTAGTATTTAGTCCGTCTCTATCCAGCACTACATTACGCGTAACAACTTCCGTAGCGCCATGATATAATGGCGCGTAACGTCACGCATTTCGAAACTCTCATCACCTGCCATTCTTCTTATTCTTTCTTTCCTCGACCATAAATCCTGAGGAAAACAGGCTGTAAGCTTTATTTATTCATTTAGATATCGCATACTTATATTGTTATTACCGAGAAAGCAAATATTATTAGAATTATACCATGCAGGATATTATTTTGTATAAATGTCATACTACGCACCATCCAATAATAATTAATAGATACCCTACAAATAGCGATTACAATGTCCTAGACATCGTATAATATTTTTAAAATATATACCTACTGAGAAAATTTTACCTTACTTTTATCACACTAATATTATTAAATGCGAAAGTTTGTATGTTTGTTACATCTTCACACCTAAACAGGTGGCCCGATTGAGCTAAAATTTGGTATATGTATAGCTTAGACCATGGAATAACACAGTAAACGAAACTGATCAATGTTATTGCAATCGCTTTTTAGCGCTATAACTGCCACATGGTTACTTCAATTTTTTGCTATACAGTTTAACTTTGTGTGTGTAGTACAATTGCACAACATGCCTGGTTCAATTTTCAGTCACAAAAACGTGATAGTCGCCACCATTTCGCGGCATGCCCTCCAGCATCAGTTGGTCTGTGATTTTGCAACTGTTGTTGTCACTCCCGTATCGACCTTACTAGTCATTTTTCGGTGTACCAAAAATCTTTTAACACGAACACTGCATAAATTTCTGTTAATACCTGGGCAATACTCGCTATCCGCTCTGGGTGTACTTCTGTCCAGTTTCTTTCGCTACCCTTGATACGACGGTAGCAAACATTGCTCAGGTTTGGATAATGTCTTAAATTATCTACTTGCTAGACCATGATGATGGGTGTATAATAAAAAGTACGTTTAATAAAAATGCAATGCACTGTAAGAACTCGCTAAGTAAACAATTCCTTTCGTCAAACGAATATTTTACTCTACTCGCTCTTGAAATGTAGTCTTCACATATTAAAGTTCGCTTTATAAATGTAAGTGTTGTGTGTTAGACAAACTCGCAGCCCTCTTGTTCCCCGGATATTGAGTGTTGCCATCACTAACTAACTGACGTCCGTAGTTTTTCTTTGTTCTTACTTCCCGTGGAACTATAGTTAATTGTTTCGTGAAACTATTTTATTCTTCCATTGATTCCCTATAATGGTGGTCGCACATTTATCCGTGTCGACCGCGCCGAAATATTTTTTGTATAGGAAATCCTCTTTCGATTCGGACGATTCGACCCGGGCAAGTGTGCGAGGTTTCATGACATTTCATATAAATAATTCAAAAATCGATTCGTTCGGTGCGGTCGATACGCGTATATAGAAAAACTCGAGCTTGAACTAAAGCTGATAAATACTACGAAAGTGATGAGTGATGTATAGGATTATTAAGAATATTAGTGATTCCACCAATTTATTAGTAAATCTTCACAAACTTTGCGCAAATGTTGAGGAATATGTTGCAAATAGTTAAACGTTACTATGGCTAGTAACTATAATATAGGTGACCAAAACGTTACGCAAGGGAGTAAAGCGCCTCAGGCTGCAAGCTTCAACAGAATTTCACTGCATCTGCTACAGTTTCTACATAATATATATTATTATGAGGGTGCTACACCTATAGCGTGCGTATAAACAAAGTTTGTAGCGACAACGGAACATTACGTAGGCTGTATTCTGCAGACGCAACCTTAATAAAGATTTCCGCGACACAATGAATTTCACGTCTTATTCTCTAAAGATACAAAAGCCTCACAAAAAATTAATGAAATAAAATTACAATGCGTAATAAATCTCTTTAGAGAGAAAATCTTTTTACGCTTATTTCTTAGGACACCGACATTGGTATGGCATGACGGAGCACAATACGTCTTCTTCCATAGCTTTATGAACTGTCAATAATGAAATTGGGTATTTTATTTAGTCGGTCGTTTATCCGGTTTCCAATTTGTTATCGACTGCGCATGGTTCAGCCGCCACCCGTGATATTTCTCCGTCACATACTATTGTTCGCTGGCAGCGGTGTTACCACTAAATTTCCCGAACAATAAAAGGGAATTTATATTTGAAAGATTTTAAAACTCACGTAGGTAACTTTTTAAATTATAGGAGCTACGAGGGGCGTTGGAATTATGCTGATTTGCTTGTTTAGTGGGCAATTTAATGATCTAATTTGGTAGGTAATTACATTATCTGAGAGTTTATAAGTAGGTAGTTATTGGGCATTCTAATTCACTTTTTCGATTGAGCTCACTGTCGTTCGCTCACTCGAAAAAGCGAATTAGACTGCCCAATACAACACCTACTCTGCCGTCTTACCGTTCGATCACAATTAACACGTTCCTGTTATTACCGTTCGCTCTCGATGAAACATCAACGCAACGCTCCTGTTTTACCATTCACGATGAAACTGCAACGCTCTTGCTTTCCGTTCCCTCACTAACGCCTAATGAAATTACACATGTTTTACCGTTCGTCACTTCACATACGATCTGTGCGCTCACTCGAAAAAGCGAATTATTTTTTTTTTACCGTTTGTCACTTCAGTTCGTTCCATTCGATTTTGGTTGTCGTGAAGTAAAAATTTTACATTTATGCTCGCTTAACTTGTTGCGTAAAAGAATCGAAAAAAATACTTTAAAATAGCAAAACTAACACACCGCGTTCTCTTGAGTCTTCTGGTCTTCAGGCGTTAGAAACCACTCGGGTTTTTTGTATGGCTTGCGGGGGTGTTCGCACTACCTCTCCAGCACACATCCGCTTCGGAGGCAGTGTTACTGACCACCCGCTTGCCGCAGAATGTTGAAACAATAGTGGAACGCCTTTCCCATCCGGCCGGTATGGTACTCGAGTAGCCACAATTTGTCACAAATTCTGAGGGAGGAGCTCTTTTCTGAAAACGAGGTCGCATCCGGCCGGTATGCAGTTACGCTTACAGTACTCGAGCAGCTCCAATGCAATGCGCATAAATCATTCAATATGTTCAACTTGCCATGAAAATGTTGCTTGCGCGATCCAGACCGTTTGAGTTTAATTTGCTCCTACACTTTTGACTTTTATTGCATTTTAAGCTCTAAAGCCAACGTGATAAGAGTCTAGGAATATAATTATGACAGCAGCGTTAATTCGTCTAACCCAACGCAACGTTCGCATTTTGATGCAAATAAGTATTTTTGCTAAAGTAATCATTTTAACTTTATTGAATGTTTACACTTTACACTACCTTTAACGACTTTATATTGCAATTAATAAATGATGATATTAGTGAATCATGCTAATGTAGCACTGATGTAACAGATGGCGTTTTTACAATAAAGTAATATTATAAGTGTGATGTGTAATATCGTAAGTGTATCTTACAATTTGCATATTATGATAGCATTGAGTATCTTTTGTATTATGTGTCAGAAAATGGTTTAATTGCGTTGAACAAGATGGCGCTTTGAACTAATTTTAATGTACCTACATGAAATAATTAAACTTTATTTTCATATTGTTCAAAGAAAATAACTTGGTTATTAAAGTAGGTACATAAATAATATGTACATCTATTTATATTTTATGTTAGAATATAATATCCGTAAGCACACCTAGGTACACATCTTACTATTGTTATAAATCTAAAAGTTTGTATATATGTATGAATGTATATATGCATGTTTATTACTCATTAACACCTAAACGGATGGATCCGTTGAGCTGAAATTTGGTATAGAGATAGCTCATGCCCTGGAGTAACATAATATTATAGGATACAAATGGTTAAAACCGCTGAGTGCAGTTAGTATAATATAAGGCGTGCAGCATTCCTAACATACCAATTAAGAACAACAATAACATTAACATCTAACTTTTTTTACATTTTTAAAGCTATTGTACAAATTTTGGTCCATCAAACATAAAAATCCATCAAACAGAAAATATTTACACAATCCATAAATAAAATAGCATTGTCGTCTAATGACGATAAAAGAATTATTTTGAAAAATAAAAGATCTACAATGGCATGGGGACATAAAATAGCATATTTTAATTATAATAACACATACATACATATGTATACTTACATACCTAGATAATTACAATGCTTTAGTATTTAATAGACTAACACAAATTATTGTTTTATATATCTTTATATTAAATTAGTATATGTACATAGTTAAATTTTTAATAATATTAATATTTTAATATTTAATTTTTAATTATATTATTATTTGTTATTAATTAATTGACTTGAATTATGTTAACGGTTACGTAATGTTTTATAAATAAATATAAAAAATATAATAATTAATTAAAATAAAATTAAGAAATAATTAGTAAGTATTTTTAAATAGTTATGGAATAAAATTATTTTTAAAAATAACCCATTTTGTATTATTTTCTTCTAAAAACAGGTACCAAGTCACTTGTTTCGTCATACATCCTGTGTCTACACGTGTAGTTACATTGAATGTAATTCGACCCGCGACCTCATTCATGTCATAACTTGCGTCGCGATAACTTAATTCAAATATTATCGAAATTTTGTTTTGATACTACAATGATAATAATATTATGCTAAGAGGTTACAGACACCTACCCACTTCCTTTTAAAAGATTTTTAAAATCTTTTTTATTTATTTTTTTATATATGACACATTAAATGACATGGACAAAATAAAAATAGCACATCCTCAATATGCTCTACAGAGCACACGTTTAGAAAGTTTTGAAACTTGGCCTCCAGGGCTAGCTCAAAAATCACTAGACATGGCAATCGCGGGGTTTTTTTATACGGGGCAAAGTGACAAAGTAATTTGTTTTTACTGTGACGGCAGATTTAAGGATTGGTGCGCTGACAATATTCCGTGGGAGGAACATGCGCGTTGGTTTCCAGCCTGTTCATATCTTTTACTAGTTAAAGGAGTAGAGTATGTACAACGAATTAGTTTTTTAGACGAGAATTCTAAAATTATTGCAAAACAGGAACCGAACACGGAAATTAATAATATTAATCATAGAACTAAAGATATTGTTCTCTATTCCGATGATAATAAATATTCAAAGAAAACCTTAAAATTAACTTGCAAAATATGTCTAGAAGAAGAACTAAATACTTGTTTTACACCGTGCGGTCACACCATGTCTTGTGTTAATTGTGCTTTGTCTTTAAATTATAAGTGTCCGATGTGTCGAAAAAAAATATACAGTATAATTCGAATATATTTGTAATGAAAAACGATATTAGTTTTGTCTTTGAATACTTGCGATGTCTGTCTTTATTATTGTGATGTGTTCTAAGTACAAATGCAATCGAGTTGAAGCTTATACTACATATTTAGTAATCTGTGGCAGAACTCGTAAATGTGAGAGACAAAGACAATAATAAAATACAGGCCGTGTGTTAGAAGCAAGAAGACTGTGTGCATACATTAAGTCGACGTAAGCGAAAAATTTTGTCATTTGGGTACACATCGTATTATTCGATATTATTTACACCTCGCGTGCAGTCGCATTGACCTAACCCTCAACTAGTAAGTATATATTTATTATTTTTGTTTGTAGCAGTACATGATAAAAGTTGTAATAATAATATACGATAAGTTTTATGATTATAATAACCAAATCCATTGTTTGCTTGTTACAGGAAATGTCGGACTCGGAAATAATGTTCAGCCAATATGCTCAAGATCCGTTCACACAAGTACCCCAACCCTTTGAAGAGCCGCATCTTGGCGGCTTACTAAGCCGACAGCCTCCAAGGCAGACGACAGGAAAAAGATTTCGACAACGCCGGGAAGCTCCTAAAAAGAAGTGCAAGCTACACGGGAAATCATACGTGATCAACAACGAGCCGCGACGTGGTACACGGCTCATAAAAATTAAAGTGATAGATTTGTGTGGTGCCTCTCAAGATAATATATCTAGTTCGAATAGTGACTCTATACTTCTCAGTGCGCAATATGTGATAAAGGACAGTGTGGACGAAATAATGGACGAAACGGAAAATTTAATTAAAAAAATTTCAAAAAGGTTATGTAACAACGATTTTCTCTGAGATGAGATTTCTAGTTGAGGTTTAAGGTAGGTGGTGGGGGTGCACGCTAAAAATTTAGTTTAATTATAGTATAATAATTATAGTTAAATATTAATATTGTAAAATATTTATTAAATTACATGGAGTTCATAATTTTTTGTTTTATTTTTATGTAGTCATATATACCCACAGATTATAATAAATCAGGATAGATGCAAGGGCTTTAATAATTTTAATATAGCTTTTAAAAATTATTGACTGCTGCCCACGGCTTCTCACCTGATATGTTATGACTATACTTTTAATAAATAACTAAGTAGGGATTGTGTAGGAAATGAAACGAGTAGGTACATTAAAAGTAAATTTATTTAACAGCTATTTTGTTTTCAGTACACCATTTTCTTATACATAATGTATTTTTAAGAGCACAACATTTTTTATGATAAAAACAGTTATATCGAGTTTCATAACAACAATATTTTTCATATAAGTATGCAAAATTAGGACAGCCTTTACCTTCTATGTCAATTAAAACACATTCATTACATAATTCGTTTAACCATTTTTGTTTTTCAAGTCCCTTCATTATGATAGTTTTATTCTTTAATAAAGGAATTATAATTCGCTTAAACTCTCTAAAGTCGATATAGCCTTCGCTCCAAGTAATGCCTCTATTTCTTTCAATCCACTTAACTGTTTTCTTTTCTTCAGAAGTCAATTTTGCATATGGATACGGAGGTTTTATTAAAAACACTTTTGTGAACTCATTGGTAGCTAAAGCAAATTCTTTTATAATAAAATTATTGTTGTTATCTTTAAAACCTTGTACATCAACAAAAAGAGAATCCATCATGATATCTTACGGACAATATTACTCAGGGGCTTATATTCTACGATACAGTCGTTTAAAATTAAACAGTATGCAGCCGTATGGTCGGGTATCTCAGTATTACACTCTAATTCTAAACGAATGTTAACCACTGGTCCCGTTTTTATATTATCGTTTTGTCTAGAGCAATCGATTACAAATAAAGGTGCTATATCTTTAAATTCTTGTGCACTTAAAAGAGGACTTCTTTCTCTGCCGCCTGCAAAATAGGAATGCTGGAAGTTTGCGTATTGTTCGTATATTAAAGCAAAGTTATGTTTGGTAAAATTGGTATTATAATTTTCATACGGATAATATGTAGAGTTTAAAAATACTTTAACATCACGTAGATTGCAATGATCGAATCGAGACATGTCTTTAGCACCATCGTTTTTTCTATTTGTTTGCAGTCCTAAAATCACATATCTCGGTTTCTCAATTTGTGAAGAAGTTTTAATAGACCATGTATGTTTGTTCGTCTTCGGTAACATAGGATATTCATAAAGATCCCAGTTTCTAAAAGCTAATTGAATTGGTCGATCTTTCTCAAGCAATTTTAGTAAATTAATTTTTTCTCTATCGGAAACTTTGACATGGGGTACACGCCAAACAATTTTTTGAATAGTAATACTTTGTAATATTTCTCCGGTCTTTAACATTAAAGCATTAAGATCCGTATTACTTCGTAACAAAATAAGTTCATGTTTGCAATTAACAATAACTTTTTTATAGTCTTCTGCAAATCCTAGTATGTTACTGAGAGGAACGGAAGCTGTAAAATGACCTCCAATATTATTTTTGATTCCGTGTATGTCCCATCCCCAAACTTTAGACATCTTTGCCATAGAATCATTCATTGATAATAATGATTTCATGGTAGTAGTAATCCCAGCATTTTTGACTTTATCAATTTCAACACCGTTTAATTCATAACGTATATCTTGAAAAAGGTATAGCAAAGGATTATTCGTAAATTCAACGATATCCACTTTTTCATTCTTATCACTTTTAACAACATTGACGACAGCTTCTACATACAAAGTACTTGCGCAGGGTAGTAAGTATAAATCTTGCTGATTTATTGGTATACGGATTTCATCATTTCTATTGAAACTAGTAATGTACGGCTTGTACGAATGAGTTTCAATACTTTCAATGGTGTTATCATAAACTAGTGAATTAGTGATATTTAAAATACTCATTTTAACAATCCAATTGTTTTAAGAAAAATTTTATTCGATGAAGATAATAATTTGATCTTTTTATTTCGGGTATGTGTTGTCTTTTGGATTGTGCAATTGATACTAGGCTTCGTTTTAGCTTGTGTAGGATATTTATTATAATTATTATTATAATCAATCATGCCGTCTTCTTAAATGTAAATACAACTGTATTTGTTCACCACGAAAATTAACCAAATTGTTATTAACATCCAAAATTCTAATGTTAACACTATTAACAGTATTTCGATTTACAGGAAAGTAGATAGTGTTTTTTGGTATTTCTATTATTCTATATCCAGGAGGCACATTCGGTGAAAATTCATGAATTATATGACTAGATTTTCCATTAATGTATGAGCCGCTTATAAGGTCACATTCAACCCGTACCACTGTTGTGGATAGAATGTCTACTGGCAGTAAAGACTCATGTAATATATTCTTTTCCAAAGTCACTTTTCCAAAGCCTAATAATTGCCCAATAGAACCTGGTGTGTCAAAATGGATATCTTTTGTACAAAAAATTGTAGTTTTGAGCGTATTATTGTTGCAGTATAATTTTAAAACACACCCTTTTATTTTTGTTTGTAAAAAATCATTTATGTCTTGTAACTCATAAGCTCCATCAGGAATTTCGATAACTTCTTTATTACCGTAATAAAATTTATTATTATTTTGTGTAATATTTGGTATAGAATTAAAAGTAGACAAGTGCAACAAAGCACACTCGTAGTTATCATTAAGTTCTAGAGTAGGAGAGTAATTACTTGTTAATAGGGCGCTGTTGCCTGTTATGGACAGTGTGAACGACATTGTGTAAATGAAGTTATTAGCTAAAATTGATAATTAATATACAACGTTAAGTTCATCCCAAAAGTTAAGTAAAAATTTCAAACACAAATGTCCACAATTCACTGCGTCAAAATTTTGCAATCGGGTATAATTATAATGAATATCTTTCACAGCTAAATATCTAACTAACTCTATAGGTGGCTTTAAGTCACCAAAACTATTAAAATATTCACAATAATCTTTTATTTTAACATAGGCTACCCAGTGAGTTCCCTTATTTTTATAAGTGTCCAAGTTAACAATACCACACTCAACGGTTTTTGATTTTGACGGTAACTTATCCCTCATGTAAACTCCGCGAAAGTATGGTATAGTTTTAGCGTATTTAACAAGATCAATATTTGTAAGGGCACGCTTAGGTAGCCGAGAAATTAGTTTTTTGAAGATTTAAAAAATAAACCGTTGCCGGATTTATAAGGTTTCATATACAATCCTTTTCCTATAGCAATTGCTTCCATAGTTTTATTATGACGTTCGGATTCTCTCAAGTTTTGTTGTGCTGTTTTATAATCGTTCACTGCTTTTGCAATCCCGGAAGCACCGCCAGCTAACGCACCAAGTGCTGAGAGACCGGCGAATATGGGTATTAGTGGTAAAATTCCGCCTCTTTTGGGGATTGGTATTATTCTAGGCAGGCGAACATGGCATCTTTTGGGTAATAACTTTTTGGCGGCTGCATATGCAAATTTTATAGCAGATATATTATTTTTTGGTTTATTGTTTTTTATTTGTGATTTTATTTTTGATACAACGGACTTGAATTTTTTAATTCCAGATCCTGTTTTCAGTTTAGCTTTCATGACTTTACTGACCAACCAGGAAGCTAATTTTTCTCCTTTGCCAGCGTCCTTTGATTGTAATCGTTGTTTAGCCATATTTAATAGTTCTGAATCTGCGTTGTGACGATTAAATAAGTCTATATGATTAGAGTAAGCTATATCGTGGTTTTTACAAGCCTCGTCTAATTTATTTACACCTCTATCTCCTCTTCGTAACCGTTCTTCTAGTTTAGTTCCCGGGCCACAATAATTATAGCCTGGTAAATGTAATTCAAACGGTAGATTATTTATGACACTATTAACAAGTCCTCCTCCTTGCATTTCTTTAAATGAACTGATTACAAATATCTGTTCGTATGCTTTATATCACTGTAGAATAGCATTTTTAGTAACCCAACTGTTTTCTTCATTTTTTAATCCCAACCATTTTACAAAAAGTTTATTTCCTTTTCTCTTTATTATTTTTTCAATCAAATACACATTAGGATGATTCGTTTTTTGCAACTCTTCTCTGTAAAATGAGCCTAGTATGTCTTGTTTTCTTTGGTCTTGTATGTAATATGTAATCGGATTAGTACTTTTTATACTTTTTATTGTAAAAATTTCAGTTGACCAATTCGGTGTATAACCCTTTTCAAAACTGCTTTTGTGCTTACTAATCCGCACATAATCACCAATTTTAAAATAATTGTCGCGTATTCTATTTGCTTTTCGACTGACGTGAAATTTTTCAATGTTTTGTTTAACCACGTTTTCATTTTTTTCATTAACATCTACCGGTTTAAATTTAGTTACACTGTGTTTTTTGTTATTGTAAGCCATCAGAACATTATCTAAGGATTTTCCTATCCATTTGTAGCTTCCGTTGTAATTAAACAATTTATGTAACTTATTTTTTAGTGTCCTTATACATCTTTCAACAATTGAAGCTTTTTTTGTTGAATACGTTGAATAATGGTTTATCTTTAACGATTCTAAGAAATTCTGAAACATGTCATTGTAAAATTCTGTGCCCTTATCCGTTTGTAAGTTTATAGGAGAACGGCCATTTTTTTGCACTATACGAGCAAATGCTTCAACAACTTCTTTTTTGGATTTGGTCTTTAACGGAACCGTCCAAACATATTTTGTAAAGCAATCAATCACAACTAAAATATAAGTGAAACCATTGTTATATTTTTTCAAAGATTTAAAATCAATAAGATCAGCTTGCCATAAGTCATCAATTCCTTTTAAGATCACTGCTCGTCTGAAGAAATTTCTTCGTGCTTGTCTATGAATTTCGTTTACCACTTGTTGCTTAATCATTTTTTCGGTATGAGTATTAATTTATCGACGTAGTCTTTGGTGCAAAATTTTTTTTCTAACTGTTTAAAATTAACTAATAAGTCTGCTTTTATTGCATTTACAAATTTAGAAATCTCATTAGCAATTTTGTCATCCACATACTTTTTATTCACGACATCGTCAGGCGCTGAAGGTGTTTTGATGCCATATAATCGAGACAATTTTAAATTATAGTCAGAGGTTTTATGATGTGTAAATACTTCTGCCCTTTATTTGATTTAATTGGTTTGTTTGGATCAAAGTCCCTGCGATGAGCGTTTGTGACCATTAAAGCGGATTTATAATTTTGTAAGTCTTTGTCTGTTACTAAATTTAAATCAGGGATTTTTTTTAATAATAGTTCATTCAAGCCTGGTGTTCTACTATAATTACGTGTTGCTATAGTTATTGTATCATCGTTCACGTGCACACGTGAAGATCCCATCATAAGTCGTCCTCGTTCCAATCTTACCCCAAATGGAACATCATCAAATACTTCTGAAGAAAGTGACCAAGAAGAAACATCTGGTGTTGGACTCTCAGCAGACTCAATGGTTTTGTAAGACAGCTGACTGTTGTTTGTATCATCATAAACATCAGTACTATCACTATCCATTTCTTCGTCCAAGTCTCTCTGAGAACCACGATCCGATTTTGGTATCTTGATCGTTTCATTGAAATTTATCTTTGGTTCTTGCACAATTGAAAAATCTTGATTTGTATCATCAAAAGAGCGCTTTGTTGTGATAGTTTTTTGAGTTAACTGATGTAATGGATTTGTAATGGGCTTAAAAACTTTCTCTAGCATGTTCTCACTGTCATATTCCATTGATTTCATATTTCTAATTTTATTTTTAACCGCTTCTGCGACTTGAACAACCTGAGCTTTTAACTTTTTTTCCATATCGTAATATATGTTGTATATAATATTATAATTTTGTACTATTCGCTTATGTTAAAATGAGAGTAATGACAGTAGTCATTTGAGCTCCACTCTTTTATACTACTTATCAAATATAACAAATGTATCAAAACTCGATCTATAACAACCATTATTTTTTGCGCAATCTTTATTAATGACTAGATATTTGAATGGTTCATTCCAAATTTTCGAACACATATGTCGAAACTCTACCCATGACATATCAGTATTTACATGTTCATCATATACATGACGTAAATTTACATCATCTTGTTTAAATAATATTAACAGATTAGCATTATCTCTAATAAGTTGTTTAGGAATTTTGCTGTATGTTTGATTCAAGTAAAAACAATCAATTTTTTTGTGTCTTCCCATGGCGAAATAATCTCGCATATTTGATTGGTTTTCACATGATACATCATCAAATATTATCACTGAATCCGGTTTTGCGTCATGAGGGCTCAGAATATGTTCACGATCGCAATATTTTGCGAATGATACTTCGGGGACTAAATTTAAAACCTCCTCTAAATATATGTATTTAGGTTGGTATAATGTTTTAGAATAAACATACACATTTTTAAAACACAAACCATTTTCATGTAATAAAAGACCAATTGCGACGTTTGTTTTGCCGCAATTTGAAGGACCGCAGATTATACATCTTATAGTATTAGGCAGAAGATTGCCATGTCGATTTTCTGACGTCCTTACTTCAGGGCATATTTCGTCTAAATTTAACACCTGAGATTGTTTAATAAATTTCATTCTGAGAGTTGTGCCTCTATTTAGTACGGAAGTCAATAATGAAATGATATTATGTAATTAATTGATTTTAGTCTATATATTCTGTTTAAATTTTATTGGTTAGTCGATGTTGTCTGCAATTTATTACTAAACGCAACACGACATTAAACACAGCATGTGACACTCACACTTAATTGTATGTGAACAACGCTTGTGAGTTTTAACGACCTAGGTAGGTCGTTTGAGAATTCTCACAAACGACAACAGAGTAGCTAAGGAACGGAAAACAAAAGTTTCAGATTGATCGTGAACGGTAAGAACAGGAGCGTTGCGTTGATGTTTCATCGAGAGCGAACGGTAATAACAGGAACGTGTTAATTGTGATCGAACGGTAAGACGGGAGAGTAGGTGTTGTATTGGGCAGTCTAATTCGCTTTTTCGAGTGAGCGAACGACAGTGAGCTCAATCGAAAAAGTGAATTAGAATGCCCAATAACTACCTACTTTTATAGGTTGGAATAATAACATTTAAGAGTAGCAAATACTGGGCTAAAGAGTCTTAACATCTTATGACTCTTGAGTAAGAAGCGTTGGTGCAGTGCTCCTAGAATTTCACATAATTGTGAAATCCTAGGTAACACTGTACTGATTATGGGCAGCCGTTATCTCTTAACATCAGGAGAGCGTCATGCTCGTCTTCTACTTTTCACATAAAAAAAAAAAAAAAGCTACAGTTTTCTGAGAACTCTTTGTTATTTCAGTGTTTTTATAATTCAATTCTCAATCATAATAATTAATGTCATGTAATAAAACGATTAAATTATGTTTTTTGATACGACTATTAGGCCAGCTCCACTCATGACACACTTTGTGCTGCAAACAATAGTTATTTGTTATACAAGAGTGCAAAGTTGCTTTTTAACCGCGTGTTATATTTGTTACTAGCTGCAACCCGCGGTGTTACCCGCTGCAAAATTTTCGATGGCCTAAGATTTAAGCCTAGTGGGGTTACGGTGAAATTTTTTGCCAAGTGTGGCTACGTTGAAGATTTTTGCTAATTAGGTTTACGGTGAAGATTTTTACCAAGTGGAGTTACGGCTAAGATTTGCCAAGTGGCGTCATTGGCAAAGATGTTGGCCAAGTAGGGTCGATGGCGAAGATTTTGGCCAAATAGGGTCGATGGCGAAGAAGTTGGCAAAGTTAACAAACCAAAGATCATTAAAATTGGTCCAGTCGCTCTAAAGTTATGAGTGGTGGAACTTTTATAAATTACCAGGATATCAGAAATATATAGGAGTTCTCAACTGCTGTAGTAGCTTTAGTTTTTTAATTTTTTTTTTCTCAATAAAGGCATTTGCCACATTAATATAGGAGATGTTCGGGTCATTTCTTGAGATATCGGTTAAGTTCAGATTTGACAATTGCGTCATTATACGTATTCGAATATAAAAAAATTGAAAATCTAATACGTCAAATTTGTCATTTGTCAAATCCGAACTTCACCGGAATTTCACGAAATGAGCCGAATATCTCCTACATGTTTCTGGTCTCCTGGTACTTCATAAAAGTTTCAATACTCTTAACTCATGATCGGCTGTACCGATTTTGATAATTTATGATTTTTTCGATTGGTCGCCTTCTCTACTATGTGCATGTTAAAAAATATCAAACAAATGTACGAAAAAAAAAATTGAAAATCGAAAGACATTTGTCAAATCCTAACTTCATCGAAAACCGAACCGAATAAGAAACCGAATTTGGAAAAAAAACCGAACCGAATTAGAAACCGAATTTTGAAAAAATGGAAATCGAAATATATTTGTCAAATCCTAACTTCACCGAAAACCGAACCGAATAAGAAACCGAATTCTGAAAAACACCGAACCGAATTAGAAACCGAATTTGGAAAAAATGGAAAATCTAAATAAATTTGTCAAATCCTTACTTCACCGAAAACTGAACCGAATAAGACACTGAATTTGGAAAAAAACCGAACCGAATTAGAAACCGAATTTTGAAAAAATGGAAATCGAAATAAATTTGTCAAATCCTAACTTCACCGAAAACCGAACCGAATAAGAAACCGAATTCTGAAAAACACCGAACCGAATTAGAAACCGAATTTGGAAAAAATGGAAAATCTAAATAAATTTGTCAAATCCTTACTTCACCGAAAACTGAACCGAATAAGACACCGAATTTGGAAAAAAACCGAACCGAATTAGAAACCGAATTTGGAAAAAATGGAAAATCGAAATAAATTTGTCAAATCCTTACTTCACCGAAAACCGAACGGAATAAGAAACCGACTTTGGAAAAAAACCGAACCGAATTAGAAACCGAATTTTGAAAAAATGGATATCGAAATAAATTTGTCAAATCCTAACTTCACCGAAAACCGAACCGAATAAGAAACCGACTGTAAAAAAAACCGAACCGAATTAGAAACCGAATTTGGAAAAAAATTAAATCGAAATAAATTTGTCAAATGCTAACTTCACCGAAAACCGAACCGAATAAGAAACCGAATTTGGAAAAAAACCGAACCGAATTAGAAACCGAATTTGGAAATAATGGAAATCGAAATAAATTTGTCAAATCCTAACTTCACCGAAATCCGAACCGAATAATAAACCGATTTTGTAAAAAAAAACTGAACCGAATTACAAACCGAACTTTGAAAAAATGGAATATCGAAATAAATTTGTCAAATCCTTACTTCACCGAAAACTGAACCGAATAAGACACCGAATTTGGAAAAAAAACCGAACCGAATTAGAAACCTAATTTGGAAAAAATGGAAAATCGAAATAAATTTGTCAAATCCTTACTTCACCGAAAACCGAACCGAATAAGAAACCGACTTTGGAAAAAAAACCGAACCGAATTTGAAACCGAATTTGGAAAAAAATTAAATCGAAATAAATTTGTCAAATGCTAACTTCACCGAAAACCGAACCGAATAAGAAACCAAATTTGGAAAAAAAACCGAACCGAATTATAAACCAAATTTTGAATAAATGTAAAATCGAAATAAATTTGTCAAATCCTTACTTCACCGAAAACCGAACCGAATAAGAAAAATAGTTTGGAAAAAAAACTGAACCGAATTCGGAAAAAATTGAAAATCGAAATAAATTTGTCAAATCCTTCATCGAAAACCGAACCGAATAAGAAACAGACTGTGAAAAAAAACACCGAACCGAATTAGAAACCGAATTTGGAAAAAATTGAAAATCTAAATAAATTTGTTAAAAATCCTAACTTCACCGAAAACCGAACCGAATAAGAAACCGAATTTTGAAAAAAAAAAACCGAACCGAATTAGAAACCGAATTTAGAAAAAAAGGAAAATCGAAATAAATTTGTCAAATCCTTACTTCACCGAAAACTGAACCGAATAAGACACCGAATTTGGAAAAAAAACCGAACCGAATTAGAAACCGAATTTGGAAAAAATGGAAAATCGAAATAAATTTGTCAAATCCTTACTTCACCGAAAACCGAACCGAATAAGAAACCGACTTTGGAAAAAAAACCGAACCGAATTTGAAACCGAATTTGGAAAAAATTAAATCGAAATAAATTTGTCAAATGCTAACTTCACCGAAAACCGAACCGAATAAGAAACCAAATTTGGAAAAAAAACCGAACCGAATTAGAAAACAAATTTTGAATAAATGTAAAATCGAAATAAATTTGTCAAATCCTTACTTCACCGAAAACCGAACCGAATAAGAAAAATAGTTTGGAAAAAAAAACTGAACCGAATTCTGAAAAAATTGAAAATCGAAATAAATTTGTCAAATCCTTACTTCATCGAAAACCGAACCGAATAAGAAACCGAATGTGAAAAAAACACCGAACCGAATTAGAAACCGAATTTGGAAAAAATTGAAAATCGAAATAAATTTGTTAAAAATCCTAACTTCACCGAAAACCAAACCGAATACGTCAAAATGACAATTAATTGTCAAATTTCTCAAAAACAATTGAAAATCGAAAATGTCAAAATGACAATTAATTGTCAAATTTCAGAACTGTCATTTTTCTTAATTTATTGGATTTTTTACTAAAACTGTTTCTTTTATCAGGATAAAAAGTAGCCTATGTGTTATTCCAGAGTTTTAGCTATCTTCATACCAAATTGATGAAAATAACTAATTTATTATATTATTCCGTGGAAGTAAAACGAACATTACGTTGGTCCAATTCAATGTAATTTTTTCACAATAAGACATAAACAAAACATATTCCATATTCAAATATATAAAACGAGTAAATTAATATAAAAGGTTAGTTTGAACTACAACAGAGGTCTAACACTGGCCCTCAAACTAAACTTACTATATATCAAACATTAACCAACTACATTACTATTTAACCCAAGTTGGTTAACACATTTACGCGTTTTATCCCCGCTAAGGGGTTTAGTTAATACGTCCGCCATCATATCATTCGTACACATATATTGCAGATTAACAAACCCTTGCTTAACAATGTCTTGTACGAAATGATGACGAATGTCAATATGTTTCGTTCGGGAGTGATACATCGAGTTTGATGCCCTGGCCAACGCAGATTGATTATCATTATAGATACGTACATTAACGTTAACGCCAAGACATTCATGCATAAAACTCCTTATAAACAAAGCTTCCTTACAAGCATCTGATAGACCTAAGTATTCCGCTTCCATGCTTGAAAGTGCTACTGTTTTCTGTTTCCTGCTTTGCCAGCTGATAGCACAGTTACCAATCTTGAAGATGTAACCAGTAAATGACTTCCGGTCCAGCTCATCAGACCCCCAGTCTGCATCTACATATCCACTGACAGACAAACCACTCTTTTCATAAGTTAAACAATGGTTCAGTGTACCTTTCAGGTAACGTAATACTCGCTTCGCAGCCTTCCAGTGATCCTCTCCGTAGCTTTCGTTAAACTGGCTGAGGACACTCACTGCGTGCGAAATGTCCGGTCTTGTACAAACAGCTATGAACATCAGACAACCCACCAACTCTCGATACTGCAAGTTTTCACATTTGGAGTCATTTTTCAACAGTTTCAAACCACAATCCATTGGGGTAACAGCCGGTTTACACTCGGCCATATTAAACCGTTGTAAAACATTTTTAATGTAACTTGACTGATCCAAGGTGAAACCACCTTCTTCCTTTCTACAAAGTCTCATGCCGAGAAAGTGATGCGCTCGCCCTAAATCTCTCATATCGAATTGAGACATCAGCTGTTTCTTGATTGTAGACTTATCAATCTCATTATTTGAAAATAAGATGATATCGTCAACATACAGACAAATAAAACTCAAACCTCGAGCAGTATTTCTCATGAACACACAAGGTTCCGACGAAAACTTCTTAAATTTCAGTTTTCTTACTAATACGTCATTTATTTTGTCATACCAACTTTTGGACACTTGTTTAAGACCATAAATTGCCTTATTTAGGCGATATACTTTTGTAGGATTCCTCTTGTCACGAAAGCCTTCTGGTTGCTCCATATAAATGGTTTCAGACAGATCACCATTTAAAAACGCTGTCTTAACATCAAGATGATCCGCCTCCATGTTATGTTCAGCGGCTAGAGCAAGTATTGTCCTTACAGTTGAGTATCTGACTACAGGTGAGTACGTCTCAAAATAATTTTCTCCATACCTTTGTGTATAGCCCTTGGCTACCAAACGAGCTTTAAATCTCAAAACTTCACCATTAAGTCCTCTTTTCTTCTTAAACACCCATTTACTCTTCACAGTCTTTTGTCCTGCCGGTAAATCAGTCAGTGTCCAACATTTGTTGACAATAAATGACTTGTACTCATCGTCCATCGCCTCTCTCCATTTCGCAGATTCCTCGCCTTCCAGCGCCTCCTTCACAGTGAGTGGCTCGTCATCAGCACGATCTACTTCAGCCACGAAGATGCATTGTGATGCCAGCTGAGCGTTCTCGTTGTATTCCAACGACTCGTACGACGACGATTCATCTGGAATATAATTTTCATCGCGAAAATCATCTGTTTCACTACTGTCAGTAACATCTAGAGACATATCTCTACTTCCATCTGCCTGCCCAACTGATTCATCAGCTCCAGCATTACTTGGAGTTATAGAATCATCATTTGAATCTAAATGTGCAGGGTCTACTACACTAACAGGCTGACAGTTACATTTAGATGGAGAGATGTGGACAAGTACATCACGTTCTTTTAAAGAACCGTTATCCTTCTCAGGACGATAGAAAACATTTTCCAGAAATGTTACATTTCTGGCCTTCGTTATGCATTTCATGCTCGTAGGGTCAATGAACCTATAGCCCTTGGTGTCTTGACAATATCCTACAAAAATGCACGGTTTAGTTTTTGCATCAAACTTCTTTCTGTTTTCTATCCGTATATGAGCCATACATCCAAATACTTTAAGGTGAGTTAGATGTACCTTTTGTTTGGACCATTTTTCTTCGGGCGTAGTTCCTCTAACAGCTTTCGTGGGGGACCTATTTTTCAAATATACGGCGGTGTTTACAGCTTCCGCCCAGAAGCTTTGATCCAGCCCGGCACCAAGAAGCATGCACCTGGCTTTCTCCACGATGGTGCGGTTGGCTCTCTCTGCCACACCATTCTGTTCTGGCGAGTGAGGAACAGTCGTCTCATGGCGAATACCGTGTTTCTTTAAGAAATTCTGAAAACGAGTATTAATAAATTCAGTGCCGTTATCGCTACGAATGCTTTTCAGTGTTTTCCCGGTCTGATTTTCAACTAAAGCCTTAAACTCCATGAATTTAGTAAAAGCTTCATCTTTAGTTTTCAGAAAATAAACAAAAGTCTTTCTCGAAAAATCATCTATAAGTGAAAAGAAATATCTTGAACCACCAATCGATTTTTCCGGCATGGGCCCGCATAAATCCATGTGCACTAGCCCTAATATCTCAGTCGCACGACTGAAAGACTTTTTCGGGAACGGTAATCTAATTTGTTTACCCTGAATGCAAGAAATACAAGACTCGAACGTAGAAGTATCGTAATCTATTCCAGAGTTCATACCTTTTAGGACTTGCATACTACGCACGTTAAGGTGACCTAGTCGTTTGTGCCACTCTACTTGTGACGCCTTTTGGGTTTGTGGTACATCCTCTTGCACCGCTGGCGAAGCTTTTGAGCCTGTTTGACTCTCCATCGACACAGCCTCGTTGCATTCTGTAAAAGCTGAACAATTATTATGCCCTACAACTGATGTATCACTCCGCTCAGACTCTACAGTTTCAAGCCTATACACACCACATTCGCGTTTAGCTGACGCTATCAAGGTATCATTTTTATATATTTTACAATTTTCATCTATAAAAATAACTCTGAATCCTTTCCTTGTCAAAGCACTGACAGATAACAAATTGGTTGCCAAATTTGGCACGTAATAGACATTACTTATTGTCTTTACACTATGCTTTAAGGTTACTATCACATTGCCGCGACCGCGAGTAAAGAGTTTTTCACCATTCGCCACTTTCACTTCAGTTATGAAACCAGGCACAAAATCAGTGATCATGTCCCTGTCGTTACACATGTGGTTGCTGGCACCGGAGTCGACAATCCACACATCCTTACGCACGCACGTCGATAATGCAGTTAACATCGCCTCTCCGTTACTATTCTCTTTCTTGTTACTTGCTCCCCCCTTGCATTGTTTTGATGTGTGTCCTAACTTCTTACACTTGAAACATCTTATTTTCTTATGTGAAACAAGCGCTGTTGTTGAGCCTTCTTCATTTTTGTCACCGCGCCGCTGTACTTCCTGCATCAATTTTGCTTTTACAATTTCACTTGATAGTGAAATGTTTGAGTTTTCTAGTGCCATGATTAAGGGATCATATTCGGCAGGCAAACCGCTCAACATTATAACCGCGACAAAATCATCATCAAGAGGTGACTGAATGTCGCTCAATTGTTGACTCACATCACAAATTTTTGCAATATACGCCTCCATGTCTTTGAAGTCACTCAATTTGGTGGCAAACAATATTCTGAGGAGACTCAGTCGTCGCGTAAGGCCTTTATCCTCATAAGCCTTTTTCAAATTGGACCAGGCTTCACGGGCTGTCTCCGCCTTTCGGACATGCATATATGCAGCTGGCTGTACTGACAAACAAATTTTTGCCAGTGCTTTCAACGACCTTTTCTTAAAATTTGGGTCTTTTTCAGCACTTTCAGCCTCATCCTCGGAGATAACATCCCACAGGTCTTCATGTATGAGCAGCATTTTCAATTGAAACTTCCAGTTTACATAATTTTCATACCCTTTTAATTTTTCAATTACTGGTATAGCTGCTGCTGCAGGATTACCTGCTGTTGAAGCCATGTTCTCGTGAAAGGACCATAACCTGATGAAAATAACTAATTTATTATATTATTCCGTGGAAGTAAAACGAACATTACGTTGGTCCAATTCAATGTAATTTTTTCACAATAAGACATAAACAAAACATATTCCATATTCAAATATATAAAACGAGTAAATTAATATAAAAGGTTAGTTTGAACTACAACAGAGGTCTAACACAAATTTTAAGTCAATCGGTTCATCCGTTTAAGCGTGAAGAAGTAACAAACATACACACACACACACTCACACACTCACACACATACACACAAACTTTCGCTTTTATAATATTAATAAGATATTTTTAAATTGTTTTTTCTTTCTTGTATTTTATTTTAACTGACATTGATTAAATCACGCATAATAATTTTATAATAGAATTTAATTGGATTTTTTGACATTTGTAAATATTAATTAAAATTGCATGCTTTTTAAGGCAGGATACATTGATACCATTATACAATATTTAACATCATATGTACATGTATTTCATGCAATAAATGTTTTTGATTTGATTTGCTCAGTTTTGAAGACCGAGCTAGCGAAGGATTCTAAAATTGAATCACGAGTGCAGCGAGTGATTTAATAATTAGAATCCTGAGCGTTAGCGAGGAAATTAAAAGAGCACAAGGTTAAAAATCTTTGCACTCGAGTGTGACACATAATTCTTCATCCCCCCTCAGCAAGGAAATAACTCAATGACAAAAGATTTTTTTTAATTTATGGATGCGCGCAGTGTTGTCAGTGCCATATCTTCAAAAGTAACCAGTGTTCAATTTAAATTAACGTGGGTACGCTTACTTACCTATTCTTTTTAGTGATTATTTCCTCATTTTCAGTTTATTATAGTGAGAAATCGATATTAAAAAAGTAACTAAAAAGTAACAATTTGAAAAAATCTTTCTACTAACTAGATAAAGTTATAAAAACTTGGCTTATTTTATTAACTCTGCTAAATTAACTTATCTATTTTTACTATTACAGGGAAAATTCATCCATATTTAATTCATTAAAAAATACGATTGCCTCGAAATGTAACTTATATCTAAACAAGTACACGTAAATAGTTTAAAAGAAACGTGAATGTTACAAAAGTAACTTACTGGCAAGGCTGATGGTGCGCACAAAGCAAATTAAAAAAAAAAGTTCACCAAAAACGTTCCGATTACGAGATTTTAACAAATTTAAAAAAGTTGTGTAATAAAATCGGCACCATAGAGGTGAAAGTAAATAGGTTTTAATGAATTTTTGACTCACAAACTCGGTGCACACGATGTTCTAAATTCAAATTTACCCTCTAGAGGATAAAATGGACTTTTCCAGTCAGATATCGAAGAGTAAAAAAAAAATACACTTTCCGAGATAGTGGGATGAAAAACACATTATATACGTATTAGTAATTTACCACGAACTCCTGAACCATAATATCGTATGTACCGTTTGCGGCCCAGTGGTCGATGGTCCAGCTTGTAAACCGGAGGTCCTGGGTTCAAATCTCAGTGTGGCTAAGATTTTTCGCCTGGACGCTACCTTGTGTTGGAAGGCACGTAAAACTGTGGGCTTCCGGCTTTTTCGTATAAGATGTGTAAAAGGCACTCGTTAGGTCATGTTGCTGGCCCTGTAGTAATCTCGGCGACCTGAAACTGCAATGTATAGGTTAGCCACACAACCTATAAATTGTGATTTGACTCTGACCCCAATTATTTATTTATTTTATTTATAACGCCTGGTTCAAAGCGCCGATGCTGAAGCAGATGGTATAACAGACTAAACCCATTACAAAAAACAGAAGGTGACAGAAATCCTTCCTTTAATAATCACACGTTAAATACTTATTTTACGCCTGCTATACCAATTGGCCTTAAAAAGAACTATAACAATTTTCATAAAACAACCTCAAAAAAGATTATAGGACATTTTATTACAAGTATAACATTTGAGAACAAGAATCGAGGTAGCATCCTTCCGCGCCTGCCCTCGCCGGCCGGACAATTTACTTGCCGAATAATGCGATACAATTCTGTAGGCTGTCAACTCAAGACCAAAACTAAAGCCCGGAGACCAGCCAGTTGCTCTATTATATACTTTGTCACTTCAAGATGTTTACTGTTTACTGGTCTTTGTTTCTCAGCACATTTACTCTTAGTTTGTTACCAAGTTTTGTTTAAGACTCTTTACGCTGTTAAAGCACCTAAAATAATATAATTATTGTATAGTATCAATTCAAAGCTTACCCATAAATCTCTTACACGACAGGATGTCAAAGTTTAACACACTTAAAAATCATTTGAAAAGTTATTCTCATTTTCATTCGAAATTAGACGCAACACAAAATATGAAGTTACTTTCAATATTTAAAAGCTTTTCCTCCTTTTTCTTCTTCAGATTTTTATGAATAACAATTAAAAACTTTAGGCTCGCGTATCAAAGTTTGCTGAAAATTGAAATCTCTGCCGTTTCTTGGTTATTCAAAGTAAAAACAGAGAGGCAAAAGTCTTTTCAATTAAACACAATTTCCAAAGTTTAATCCTTTACGCTTGTTTGTTGTGTTTGTTGTATTCATGACTTATGTTTTTTACCTTATGTTTTGTTCATTTGAACTTATATGTAGGTATAAAACCTATTTATCGCCTTAGATGATACTTTATACTTGTACAAAGTGCTTTTTATACATTTGATTGTCTTTTTAAGATAAAATAGATAGGGATATAAAGATTGAGGAATCGCCTAGCACTAATATATAACCTTAAATTAGCCTTAAACTTTTTTCCTTAAACTAGCAAGCTACACCAATTAAAGTTCGGCAGCGGTCATAGATTTATGAAACAGCCAGTTGCAAGAAAGTTGCTAACCCCTGTTGCTACAATTGTTGCTCAGACTGCAAAGTTTAAGCTCTACATTATTAATATGTATGTATGTATTATCTAATTTTCTCCTGTACCTGCATGATTGTCTGGAAGAGATCGCTATTAGCGATGAGACAGCTAATTGTAGTAACACTTAGTTATATTATTTTAGTTCGTAAGTTGTTTTTGTACATTTTCTTTTGTGTTTCAATAAAGGGTTATCTATCTATCTAATATGATAAGTTATGTGATCTCGTTATATCTCAAATACTAGAGCAATCAATCAAACAAAGCACAGCAGTAGGTAGGTACCAGGTACGTACGTAACACAGTTGCAGCGCGAGCGTATTGTACCCGTAGATAGATGGCACACTTTAGTAATAAACCACACCCGAGGTGATCACTATAACTCTACTTGATATAAATACAGAATCATGAAAGAGGACATCGGCTCAGCTTTAGTGCCATAAATTGAGTTATCAGGTTTATTACGAGAACAGACCAAGTGGTTATAAATCGTAGGTCCCAGCAATAAACGGTCGCTCTCCGGGCGACTGTCAATCGACGAGAACTACCCAAACGCACGACATAAATTGTAACAGGTATTTCGCACATATTTCCATAGCAAATTGCGGAACGATCCTCGTCTATCATCCTCTTTGACGTTTTTCACATCCCGTAAACTGACACTGTTACGAATGTACGGAAATTGCCGCCATATAAATATCCACATGATTGCGCTGAAAATCAATCGAAACGTTTATGCAAATATGTGGAAAGTTGCTAGTACAATGGTCGAGCGAAACATTCACGTTGCGTTATCCCGGTTTAAATGAATGTGAGTAACGTCGGGTAACATTGTGTAGGTGGGAGTGTGTCGGTGTTAAAGTATTTAAGCCGAGGGTCCGGGCAGCAGTCGCCGCGCTCACCGCTCATTAGTCACTTTGCCCGCGCCCGCACCGGGGGACCACCTGATCGGCAACAAACTTTATACTCTAACCAATTCCTGGGAAAAATCATGAAACCCACATTTGGCATTCCCGTAGGAATTCATCTGACCCAAACCAATTTCAAACATGTTACCTTTACTCACGTACCTGCCTAATTAGCTGTCGAAATTGGGACAAATTAAATTATTTTTGGTTAACTATTTTTAATTGGAGTGCCGGCTGAATATTTTTTCAACAGCTAATTAGTGGCTCTTTAGTATGAAAAGAGAACCTTATTTCTAATAGCTGTCATGGCGTCCGCAGAATCGTGTCTCGGTTCAATCAATGTTTTATATTTCACCAAATGACTTCACTGAAAATGTTTTGCTCTATCGCCTTTTGTGTTAAAATGGCACAACATCAACGACTTATAATGAAAGGCGACAACAGCACATTCAGGGTCTGAAGCCATCAGGGACCTTTTGCACCAATTTGCAAAGTAATATCTAAAGGGCAAATTGTAGGACATCAGCGACCTTTTTCCTTCATCAAGATATCTTGACGTAGAAGACCGCTGGATATTTCCCAATTTCCGTCCTTCCGGAGCGAGGACCCATCGGAAACAGAGGGCGATTTGCCAACTCCGGATCAGCGGGTCATTAAACTCACACTTTGCAAGTTCTGACGCTTTATACGATCTAACCGGACCTTTATGTGTCAACATTCAACACATATCTGTTAGAAATGTCCTACATACTACACGCATTTTATCGATTGATCAGTATGACCTTGTAGGTGCCTACTATAATACACAAGTTCACTATTGAAGATCTTCTTTGAGCGTTGATCTTTCTTTGTGCGACATAATTAGGTACTCGTATAAAGAAACACTCACTACACACGACTATATTGTCCACCGACAAAAGATCTATTGTCTACCGCAATATCGCTTTTTATAAAACTTCAATAAAGTAAATCTAACATTTAGAATTACTAATTACAAATACACGAGCTTCTATTTCACACGAGTGCGCAGTAATCGAAATGATGAATTGCATTAAGCTAACAATGTTCTCGAACAGCCTTAATTACCTCACTTAAACATTTATCATTTTCATGTCATGTATGTATACTGAATCCATTTACATTTACCCATGCGTCGCGAAAGTCAAACAAAAGCGTTTACTAGCGTAAATGACTGTAGAACTTATGAATTGTAAAACTTTAGAACAAAGATCCACTTGCGCAGAAGGCGATAGGGTCACAACTACAAGTGTTTTGCGAACTCATTTCATAACCCTCGTTTGCTTTGGTTGAATAGGAAACACTCCCGCACGTTAGCGTGTGAGCGCAGCTCTAAATTTCAGGAGGGTGACATCCGATGTCGGTGGATTTCTTTTGTCCCCTGACAGTTTATTACGAGAACAAAAGGATGACGTTGTTTGAACAGACCCGTTTTAGATTTAACTGCGTTGATTACACATTACTCAAGATCGACTCTATTGTGTCGAGGATCCGCTCATCCTCTGTTTCTAATACAAATTACATTCGATTGTAACGTACAGAGACGAAATGGATTCTATATCTCTAATTAGATCGATAACGTTATCTTATTACGAGTACAACAATAATTTGAGTGCTCAAAATAATTACAACTATCCAGCTTCAATAAAAAAGATTACAGATAAAAAGGTACCTACATTATTTGATAACCTTTTATGACTTTTGCAAAATTTAAGTACATTTTCTTAAGGAATTCTCAAAATTTCTGGTATATACTTTGAGGGATTTCTTAAGCTAGGTTACTTGGGCTTTGTAGAATTTACATCTCTCTACCCTTTTACATCTCTCATTGTAAAAATGTAATAAAGAAGGGTTACTGCTAATAAGACATCGGCACAAGCCCAACATTTCATTTTTGTAAGTTAGTACCAAACTGTTGTGAGTGCAAGTAACGGAACATTTCCCAAGGGAAACAAATTATGGAAAGTTCAAAGTGTCCTCAAGGAGGATCGCCAATTTCCTTTGTAAGCGCCCGGAGGATATTAGGGAAATTGTTCTCTAAATAAAATATCCTTAGACAGCGGACACACCTTGTTTTTCTATTAAGAGAAACTCTTAGTATCCTTAGCTTAATTACTCTTTTACGAACGACAACAAACAAGCTACAGGAGCCTTTAAAATCAAAAGATAATGGGCGGCGCGCCGGCGGAGTTGCCTACTTAAGGTCCATTCAACACGCCTATTTAAGCTCGGCATGAATAGCTAATGAGTAAATTGTTTCCGTCCCTCCCATATCGCAGGCATATGTGCGCCCCACGGCTCGCAGCTGGTTATATAATCCTTAATATTAAGGCTGAAGGTCCATATTTGTCACTATAAACATAAAATAACATGGGTCTGCGAGAGTAAGCGAGTAGCGGCTCCTAATTCAAGCGGTGCTCGTTAATTATTTACTTAGATATATTCCGGACAACCTTCGGGCCTGATGTCGGCCACCGTTGTAATTGCTTGTATGTTTTGAAATACTAAATTAACTCAAAACGCTCCCCTGCGCTTCTAATGACATTTATCTTTTATGCACAGATCGCTAATTATCAAAAGGGGGCTTTTAAATCCTTCCGAAGAACTATGCATGTAACTATAGCACATAATTATTTTGGGCAACTCTTTATTTTATGTCCCGTGTGATAAAAAAGGCAAAAGCAACTTTTTATTACGAAAGGTTCTTGGTAACTATAACAATGTTAACAAATGATTATGTTACCACAAACTATATACACGTCTAGGGTCGCTATTAGACCCGGTGCTTAACGTCAATTATACGCCCACAACGATCTGCAATCAAACCTAATATATGTGAGTATTCCGATACAGAGCCGGACATTATCTTGGGTCAATGTTGTAACGGTCGACTGAACCAACTATATTGTCGAGGAGATGCAACATGTTATTTAGTGTCTACATTGTGCATAGAAGAGGTATCTAATGGAGCAAACCCTTGTATACACAAGTTACAGGACTTGCACCTCGACTTTTGTTAAGTCAGTTTATTATATATGGTTACAATGTTACCTACCGTGTTACAAGTTCTACGTAACACTGCAATGCGCTTTTTACTCTGATACACCAATATTTCATACGTTGGACACTCAAATAAAATGTGATATTCTTCGTTTTATTTTACTTAAAATAAATCTTGTAATGTAGACAGAGATCGTTCACTGTAAAAATTGTTAATCGTTTGATGGTTTTCTAACAAAACATACCCGATACCTACTTGGACGACTTGTTAAACTTTCGACAGGAAAGTCGATATTATACTCAACCCCGGCAACAGTAAAATCTATAGACGAAATAGCACTCACATCAAAGTGGAATGTTTATTCATTCAACACTTTCGGCAGCAACACTTGACATGTTTGCCTTGTTACTTTGTGATGTTATGTAAACATCGGTGCCTACATACCTCTTACCTTCAGTTAAATAGCTACGCTTTTACTTACACTCGCCGACATATCAACACAGAATATCAAGTAAACCATGAAATATGTGAAATCTTATATAGACAAACGACATTTGAACCGTCATTAAAGCTAGTTGGTGCGTTGCGTATATAGAGGCACTTCAGCTCTCGGGTCAAGCTTACTTAGTCAAAGAGCTTTATACTGTAGCAATAACAGCTATACCTACCTACTATTTTGAGATTACAGCAACGCTCAGAATTGGTCTTTAAATACCTTGATAACAAAAGTTATATGTATGTATACCTATTCTAAAATTTGGAATCCGTAGCTTTTGTGACATTGAAAATCTAAAAACATCGTCCTTCCAAGAAAAGAAAGCATGACAACACATGAAAGACAAAATTACGTAAAAGATAAAATTGTAATAAAAATACCGAACTTTTCGAGACTTTTGGCTATCGTCAAGTGGCTATGTACTTAAGACTTTTCCTAGAAGGTACCTAAGGGCTCTATCTTTTAGAGATATTTCCACAAAGTTTCACCTCAAAACTACAGAACATTACCTAAATGCTAAATGTTGTTTAGCCATCTGGGAACACCTAAAACGTGAAGTGAATGTTCCCGTGGAAAGAGCTCAGGTGTTTCCTAACGTTCCCCACTCCGCTCCGCTACGAAGAGTAACGCGTGAAGCCACGAGCTCGTTGCACTTTACATCTTCTGCTACACGAGATGGTTCAAATAACACTTCCAAATGATAGCATCGTTAAGCTTTAACATGTTCGTGAACACCCTGTTTCTACTTAGTTTACGTTTAGTTTTATTACGGCACCAGTTTTAGTTACAGGGTGCGCCCCGCTGCCGCCTCAGTGACCACGATTAAATCCAAAACTTCGTAATGGAAACAGAACAGAGAATCGTAAATTACAGTATCAACGGTCAGTGGATAGTCGGAGTCGTAACAACAAGGGGTAACTAACGAGTGCTGTCATTCTCACACAGCGCGAGCCGAATTGTGTGTTGGCTCGAGAGAATTAATGAGGGAACCGTGGGCCTGCTTGGTCCCGCGCCCGCTGGCTCTTCCGCTCCCCGCGCCTACTCGCGACCGGCTCTTGCCGACAATCCGCCAGCGATCCGACTCGCATTACTAACATTCATGTAGAACCTTTACCAAAGAACACAAACTAAAGCCAAGCACGACATGACTCTTAACAACGTGATAATTGCACAGCTAGCTCGGAACCTTCTTAATTAAATCGCAAAGCGCCTCAGATGGACTTGATAAAACAATTCTAATTCAAGATTTAAAATAACAGCGGTTGTACGAAAATTGGGTCGGAAAATGTGGCAAGAATTTTTAAAATTTCTAGCATTTTATCTATATATACATATATTGGTACAAAAGGTATATAATATTCTTATGCCTACCATAGCTTAGACTTTTAATTACAATTAGGTATATGTATGTATATATAGACATTTCAAGTTTCAGGTCTAATATTTTGTTACATCAAACATAACAGTATAAATGCCAGCAGGTTTAGCGAGTCCGTAGGGGCAAGAATATCGTTCAAATTGTTTCCAATATCTTTTACGAGCATTTGACAGTCGAGTGAAAAATTGCTCTGAGCCTCACGTGATATAAGGTTATTCTCACGATTGTATTTATATATTATGGACTTTTCATTTTATATAAAATAACTGTACTTTATAAGAGTAAAACCAATTTGTGGTAAGGATTTAGAGTTTATCTAAATTTATAAAATGATACGTTACTGATTGACTCATTGACTGATCTATCAACACCCAGGTCAAATAACTAGGCAAATGATGTTGAAATATACACATAATTAGATATATATTATAAAGAAGACTTCCTCTAAGAAAGGATTTCTTCACGCAGCGCAGCGTGAATGATACTTATCATCTTGTGAAATTACTGGGCTGAAGAGACTTAAAATCTTATCACTCAGGAGTGGAAAGCACTGGTGCAGTGCACCTAGAATTTTACATCATTGTGAATCAATGTGAAACTCTTACATTTATTAATTTAATGTAAATAAACTAATAATTGGTCTAAGGGATTCATTCAAAACTATTGTAGTACACAAACTGTGTCCCGCAATTTCACCCCCACAAGTCCCGTTACAATGAGGAATATCTAAATAAAAATAGCCTATATGTTTATTCAGGATTCCAGCTATGAACATTGAGCCGAGTTTTTACGCAATCGGTTCTATAGTTTTTGCATGAATGATTAACAAACATGCACACTCACATACATACAAACGTTTTCCCTTTATAATATTAGTAGGAAAGGATTTTTTATGCAAAGAAGTAAAAAGGCGAGCAAGACGCTCTCCTGATGGCAAAAGATGACGCTGCCCATAATTAGTAGGTACAGGTACAGTGCCACCCTGGATTTTACAATTCTAGTATTAGTAAATATAAAATTTTATATATTAAATGCACTGTAGGCCGCGGAAGGATGTTCTAAGTGATACAATGCACTTAGAATTTAAGCCTACTCAAGAGTCATAAGAAAATACTCTTCCGCCCAGTAATTTCACTAGCCTACCCTACCTTACCGTACTTCAGTAGTGTCTCACTACCACAGATAAAAGAATACTAATACTCACTACTGAAGCACGGTAATGTTTGCTCATTATTTGTAATATGATGAAAGCTGTTTTATTAGTATTATATAGTATATTATTGATTAGTTCGAATATCTATGTCCACATACGAGTATGCTATGTCGTTAACCAAGTTTACTTGGAAACTCAATAAAGTGCTGGCAGACACTCAGTTCATACCGTAAGGGCAAACATCCTAGCCGCGATCGAGGCTTTATGTCTACAAACCGCAAAGGTACGCATCGCTGACTTTTTATCACGTTGCGGCCGTTTATTGGATTTTTCTCACAATGCTTATATAACCGAGCTCTCAACTGTTGCTTATAGATTAGAGTAACTCTTTATTACATACCAAGAGTTACAAAAAACAGTTAAATACAAAACAAACTCAAATAGTTTAATTTAATAATTGCTGAAGTCATGAGCGTAGGCAGCCATGGGCTCGGGGTGGGGCAGTAATATTTAACTAGCAAACCATAGTGCGGTCTTCCTCCAGTTATTTCTTTTCATACAAAAAATCACCTTCTATAACACAGACGGATAGATGGAGACAGTACCTAGGCCTAGGTACTGTCCATCAAAGTCAGACTAGAGTCTGACTTAAAGGTCAAAGCCAGGGTGGGGCAAGTGCCCCACTCTTATGGCTACGCCCATGGATGAAGTCAATGTTGTTCTAATCCTATTTTGTCCAGTAGGTAGTAACTAGCCACGGGCGAAGCCTCTAGCTATTTCCCAGGTTGTCTGTAAGAAATTGCCTAGTGAGATAAGACCGCCGATTGTTTACCTAGCATTAAAATATCTAGCTCATTAAGCTTCTTTGTAATTGTTTGGTATGCAATAAGGTAGATATTATTCTATTCTATTGTCATCTTTACATAATTTATTTCGATTTTAAAATACGTACATAGTATGTTAGCCGTGTTGTTCTAAACAATTTATGATCTTTAAATGTAATCAGTTTAATAGCTTTACTGTAAATGTTAACAAACTTCGATTTTCTCATAGGAAATAATTATTTTAAACACGTTTGTCGAAAGGTATACAAACATGGTTGTTTCTCAACACTGCTCATCTGCAGACCACAAATATTTTACAAAGAGTCTGAATACGTAAACCGTGAGTAGAGTACCCCGGGCTTCACAAAGCACAATAGCTAATCAAACTATGAGCGAGTCGGCCACTGAGCCTTTATTTATTTATTTATTTTTTATATAAATGCTTAAAGTGCTAACAGTTTCATCCAAAGCGCACTAAGAGCTAGATTTTAGATAACTATTATTTTATATTTATTACACAGAATAATTACTCAAATAAATGACACAGTACTTCACAAAAGTTCCAAGTGGCATATGAAAAATGTCCACTTCTGGATACCGAGCAGTTAAAGAATTGAGCAAATCGACGGCTTGTCGTGTGGGAGCATATTGTGATGTGGCGGTCCGCGCCGGCGGGCCCGCGAGCAGTCTCCGCACGTGCGCCCGCCGACACCGCTCCGGTACTATTAAGGAACAGCGCGATACGGTGCTTGGGTTGTCGATGCGGTTGTGTAGGAGCAAGTAATAATGTATCATTATTGCACACTTACGCCTAAACTCCAGCGTGTTGATGCCCACCATACCTGCTACAAATAGGGACGGATATGTGAAGTCTGGATAATACCCAAAAAGTTTCTTATAAAGAAATCGGTTAAACTTTTTTTGGACCTTTTCAACCATAAGCTTATATTTCGCTTCATGTGGGTCCCAAATTATAGAATTATATTCTAACCTACTCCTGACAAATGCAGAATAGAGAGTAACGATTGTGCTTTTATCACAAAATTTAGCCGCCTGCCTTAAAACAAATCCTAGGGATTTGCGTGCCTGGCTACACATTTCCGTGATATGCTGATTAAATGTTAACTCTGTATCCAGCGTCAGTCCAAGGTCACGGATTCTTGTCACGCGCTCCAGTGGCACATTGCATATGTTGTACGGGTATAAGATGGGCGCCCGCGAACGTGTGAATGTGACAGTTTTGCACTTTGAGGTGTTGAACTCGAGCTGGTTGCGCTCGCTCCATTCAACAACATTATCAATGTCCCTCTGGAGAGCGTCACAATCTCCCGTGTCTCCGATACCCAAGAACAGTTTCAGATCGTCGGCGAACATAAGGCATTTAGCTGACCTCACAACATTCGGCAAATCATTTATCATTATCAAAAATTGGGTTGGGCCTAGCGTACTACCTTGACTCACACCAGAACAAGTCAAATACGAGTAAGAATTGTAACCCAGGAGTTGCACATATTGATACCGATCAGAAAAATAGCTGGTAAATAAATTTTGTAGTTTTGGCGTAAATCCTATGTTCGAAAATTTCTTTAATAATATTTCATTATTGACTCGATCAAACGCTTTGCGAAAATCAAAATACGCCACGTCCACTTGCTTTGTGCGGTCCATTTCAGTCACAGCGTAATCTACAAAGTTGACGTGGTTAGTAGCGGTCGACCTGCCCGCTCTGAACCCGTGCTGGGCGTCACAAAGCTGCGTGTTAGTCTGTGCTGTAATATGGCGGTTTAAGATCGATTCAAATAATTTACCGAATGCCGAGAGGACAGCTATGGGCCTATAATTTTCTACCTTCGCTCTGGATCCATCCTTGGGTATGGGAGTGACCCTGGACAGTTTCCACACGGATGGATACGTCGCTGTCTTAAGAGAAAGGTTAAAAATATACAATAGCGGACGCTCAAATATATTCATGCAATCTTTCACCAAGAACGGAGGTATGCCGTCTGGTCCCGCGGCGGAGTGAGCTTTGAGACGACGTACCGCAACAGTGACGTCACGCGTGCACACACTGTCGACGGATACCCGGGAGGAACACAACGCGCTGGTCGCGTTGTGTTCCGCCCCAGAAGCCATCGGTGGTGGTTGACTATTAGTGAAAACTGATTTAAAATAGTCAGCGAATGAATTTGCTGCGTCAAAGCCTGATACCATTTGGTCTTTATATTCGAATTCACTCAAGTTATCCTTCGTGCTTTTCTGGTCATTAATAAATTTCCAGAATCGCCTCGGATTATTTTTAATATCGCGTTCAGTCTGTTTTAAATAATTACTATATGCTATATTTATCATTTCTTTAACACGAGATCTATAATATTTAAACATTTCTTTATTATATTCTAAGCCAAACTCTTTAAATTTTTTCAGATTGTAGTATTTAAGTTTTATATAATTAATTATATCCGAATTGAACCAAGTAGGGTACTGAAAAAGTGAATTGCTGTGTTTAGTTCGGCGAGTGGGAACATGCATATCCACACAGGTATTTAATATATCGTAAAATACACTAACAGAACTATCAACTTCATTACATAGATACATATCGTCCCATTCGACAGCAGCAAGGTTAGCATAAAGTGCCTGAAAATCTGCTTTGCGAAAATTCCACATCGGAAGTACATTATTAGCGCTCAAATCGGAATCAACAACCCGCGACGGATCGACTTGACGCCGCACCGGTCGCGCGCCCCTAACGCACACAGATAGTGGCGGATGGTAGGCGTCGGCGGGTACCACGGGCTCCACATCACCATTTACCTCGACCTGCTCAATCCTAAAATTGCTCAGCACTAAGTCAAGCATAGTTCCGTACTTATTGTTAACGTTATTGTGTTGCTTTAATTTACAATAACTACTCATACTATCATATTGTTTGCGAATATTCTGATTACATGAATTTAGATTGAAGTCGCCAATAACAAAAAAATCTAATTTTGGATACTTGTCATACGTATTTTCAATAACGGTAAAGATATTATTATATTTTTCTTCACTCGAATTAGGCGGGATATAAACAACACAGCATACAAATTTTAAATATTTAAGTGTAACAATAGATATAAGTAATTCCATATCATCACTATAACCGTCAATGTCATATAATTGCTGAGTTTTATAATTGCTTCGCACGGCTAGCAGAACTCCTCCCCATCCTGCGTCGCCGGCGCGATCACGACGTAGCACCCTGTAGTCGGCCGGAAACACTTCCGCATTGTTAACGCCACTCACCAAAAATGTCTCGGTAAATGCATAGATATCGGCTGATTCCACTAACACTGCCTTCTTGCAACAGTCTAGTTTCGATCTGAGTCCTCGAACATTTTGGTAGAATAGAGTGTATGGTTTATACCTGATTTTATTAAGTCTGGTGTGATTTGCGAAATCCACTACGCCAGGGTTTTATACAGACATCCTCCGCCCAATGTTGTGGAGACAGATATTCATCGACGTGCTTAGTAGGCACGGTCAATTTAAACGACGCGTAGTCACCCTTGGGTTTAAGGGCTTCTACGGAACATTTATCCCCCACACAGATCTTACGCAAATGTTCTGATACTTCATCGCTTGTAGTTCCGCATTTTACATAAAATAGGTGCAAATATGATTTTCGCTCCGCTGCAGCTAGCGAACAAGCTGTTGAGCCGGGTGCTGCAGTTCCTCGAGTGACATTAACAGGTGCAGAGCGCCGTGAATGTTTATACTTCACTTCGATCCATTCGGCAGAGTCCTTATTTGTTCTATTCACGCTTGTTTGTTGCGCGAGAGCATGCGTCACCGGTGCCGGGGCAACCTGTTGCATCGTCGGGGCAATCGGAGTGGGAGGAGCGCTGTGGCTCGTAGTCGCTCGGGAAGATTCGGGTAGTGCGAGTGTGACGTTCGGCTCGGGGCGTGGAGAGCGAGGTGCGGGCAATGCATTGCGGTCCCTCTTGTTGATTCGAGTGGCCTCGGAAATCGCCGAAGCTGCACGAACTCGCGCTGATCGGGATGGTCGGTCCGACGATAGTGATCCACTCCTACCCTCATCTTTTTCGATATTGACGTTTACGGTCGGTACACTGTTCATATCTTTGTCACTAATCAGAAGTTTAATTAAGTTACTTTGGTCTAACACTAGCTTCTTCAGTGACACAATTTCACTCTGCAGGTTGGACACAGTCTTAGTGAGATCGCGGATACACGTTTCCACTGTTTTTGAAGCCATTTCGGATTATTTCTAATTTAAATACGCGGAGCTCTTTTGTAACTCTTTTGCTTTACTTATTCACTAGCTTCCCTGTCTATGCCACGGGAACAAAAGTAAATCTAGGTACAATTTGAGTTCCGTGGCCTTTTAGCTCAGATTGGTGCTGTTAAGCTAAGCGCAAACGAGAGCGTGCCGGACCGCAACGGTAGGCATAATAAAATCCGCCAGAGTACATTTGATATGAACCAACGCACACTAGAGCTCGCTTGCTGCGTGCATCGATTCATATAATGTACGCAGGTAGTTTTTTTATGCGTTGCGGTGCTCGCTCTCGTTTATACGTTTAGCTTTAAGAATAGAATAGAATAATACTAAGCTATAAGATTTTGCTTCAGCTTTTTTACTTTTTGCTTTTAGGTGTAAGGCATATCTTATTTTCATGGTTTAATCCATTCTACTGACTGACTTTTTGACCATATTTGACTTTATCATTGTTAATCATCAGGAGAAATCCCTATTTTTCATTTCCAATCTGGTTTGTCCCACTGCCGAGAAATCTACAACAAAAAAACAGATTAGGGTAGGCGTCAGGTGTCGTTAACAATTTGCATAGCTCGCGATACACCAGAACAAAACACTCTGCACGACCTGGTTGTTAAATTCCTATGAGAACACTTTACGAGATAACATTGTCACGGAAATTCTTCATGCCAGTAACAGTATGCTGCATGAAACGCCCGTCATCTCTGTTTAAAGATAAATGGCTCGTTTCAAAATGTTGTGTCACCTAAATGGCACCACATGGTACGAATGCTTTAGTTGGAACGTGTTTTAAAAGCTTTCTCATAAAACTACTATAAATTAAATTATTTTGAGCTAAACCAACAGCTTCTGTCAAGTTTTCCAACAAGTCACACTAATATTTTAAATGCGAAAACTTCCAAATTTATTCACTATTTAAGAACATTTTTCAGAACATTCAGTTTTGTTTGAAAAGGAAAATAGTTTATCGCTCTTACAGATCCGGTTACGCTGATATGTATAAAGGTATGAAATTTGCTGATTAAAAGTGAAAATACTTAGAAGTACTTGTCATTTATCAAACCCTAGTGTAGCACAAAAAAAAGAAACACAAAGAGAAAGATCACAAATAAAAATTGGTTATTTTATATTCTCGAAGCTGTGATCCTTTTCGCGTGACATTCGAGAATACATTTTTATTCTTGGGTCGAACATTCTGTATGTTCAATTTTAGCGTAAAAAGCTCGTCATGTGCACTTAGCTTTAAGATTCTTGATTATGAATCAGCTGAAAATTCCAATCAGACGTTTCGATTCCTGTTATATCAGTATGCTTGGAATGCGCTCCAACAACGCTCATGTTCTGAGCTTACGCCGTATTGCTTAACACAATGCTTTGTCGCTGCCATTCTGGAGCCATTGTTAAACTATTATTGAAGTATTCCTCGCAAACTATGTAACCTCCATTTGCAATTGCAACAACGCTTTGACTATTTCTGAACTAATTTTATCTCTATTTAAGAGCTCATTTCTTGCGGCAAATCACTCGCACGATTAGTATGACGAATTTTGAAGAAATATTATTTTGTTGAATTTACTTTTTGAAAATGTGTAACAACAAAGCTCTAGATATACATTTTTTAAAATGTTATAATATTTCCAGTTTTCTACCTTAAATAAGAACAACTTTATTCTTTCAATATCTTCTCGAATTTGTATTTTGGAAATCTTTTGCCATTTTTCAAACAGGGACTACTTAAAAAATATATATTTAGGAACATAGGACACACAAGGAGATATATTAGGTGCACAAAAGTTATTTTTTCTGGCACAGTTTGTACGAATAGGTACAAATGTAACGCGAAGACTCCTACCTGGAACTAGGTTACAAATTTACATACACAGGTGCTCTACTCTATATTACAATGCTAGAAAAATTCAGCTACAAATTACAAAAAAATAACTTGCGTTTCATGTAAGTACGAGAATATCAACCAACAATGCTCATAGATGTTGATGCTGCTAATTCATGAAATAGAGGACAGGTGCAGATTTTAATATTACCTATTATACTACCTTTAACCTAAATTTAATATAATATTTATAACTCCATCAATAAGATACGAGTACATAGAAGGTTTTGTTTTGCACTAAAATAGAATATTTTGCATCGATATTTGTACTTGCAGAGCAAGACTAGTTTATAAACAAAAGTGAGATTACCTTACGAGAATAAAAAAAATTGAGAAGAAATAAGAAATTGTTTTAAGTGTGGTATAAAATATACTCATAGACGCAATTATTTATCCAAAACTTATCCATTGTAGGAATAGACTAATTTATTTCGTTCATATCGCGCCCCATCTACTTGTTAATAGGGAATGTTAAATTTTGGTTCGTCTTTCTGGCTTAAAAGCTTAATTTACATACTCGAAATTGTAATATTCCTTAATCCGTGGGTCGCAGGTGACGAGTACCCGCCAAATTGATATTTTATACGTGAAATTACCCCAAGTTATCCATTTACAACCCTCGGCGTACACTTAGTATATACCTCTACATATACCCATAGCTAAAGCTATAGCTAAAGTGAACAATCCGGATTGGAGTTAAAACTTAGTTGGCCAGTTGCAATCAAAGACAGTAAACAACGGAGCTCGATTTAATAAAATAATGGACGAACAAAGTAGTTCTACTCTTGCTTTAATAGGTAGGTTCTTCGTTATAACGGTATAAATATGGCATTAAGTAGTTTAACGGAAGTTTCAAAATTTTACAAGATGCTGCTGAAACCAGCTGTAATAGCCGTAAAACCATATAGTAAATGTCACAATGAATTGTTATTCACTATCTATTATTTTCGTCTCTACCATTAATTCGCAGAACAACTATTACCAACATAAATAAAAAGCCACTTAAGACCAAAGTTGGCTCATTCTCTTACGCTTAGCTGCTATAATCCCTCCAATGCTCGTTTTTCATAATTGTTCGTGAACTTGTTCTTTGAGGCGGAAAAAAATGTTCCCTTTGCGCTAAATTGGCATCATATTTTCATTCCAGAGTGACATGAATTCTTTGCTGGCGGTAACACAATGTAGTCAATTTGCCACAGAAGCTACGGAAACTTTTCTCAGCTCTGCCACGAACTTGTGATTGCCTTGTTTTCCACTTCGTTCGCAGATATGACGGATGAAACTTCACTAAATTTACCGCAACTAAAGCGAATATTAGTCATGAATATTCTATTACTGGTGACATGAATGAAATTAGGGCTACGATGGCGAAACTTTAGCTTAAAGAGAGAGTGCTTATATGCCAAATACCCTGATGTATCAAGTTGCTTCGAACTTGATGCGTTGCAATATGCAAAGTTATTTAATCGACATCTTACACAGAGACCCTAATACTGCAAGTTTCAACACTATCGAGTATTACGTATACGAATCTATAGAACTGAGGAGAAGTGTATTGAATATCGAAAATTACTAAGCTTGAATAAATAAACATCATACAATATTTGTTAATTGGCGTGTTGGTAAAGCACTACATATGCATGACCCACCGCTGAATTTGTATTGTAGGTAATTTTCATAGGAGCGCAGTAATGCGCCGGTAATGGTCCATAAGAGAAAGCTCGCTATTCCGAGGGTGCGGACAGGAATGGGAGAAGGGGACCGGACGGAACGAGCCCGCGCCTCCACGCTAACCTCACCGCACAAACAAACAATATTCTCAAACTATTCACGATTTATTACTACTCTGGATATTCAACAGACCATTTAGACTCCAATGCGAAATATTGAGCTCATAATAGCCGAGTTGACAATGCCCGATGCAAATAAAACAAAACGCGGCACGTAAAATAATATTTTATGCATGTTGTTACGCGTTATATTTTTATAGCTCGCTGGAATAAACATAAGGCATTAAACACTGGTTATTTCTCTCGTCTGGTATTGTAAAGAAATATAATAAAAGTAAATATTATTATATTCATACCTGTACAGAAAGATAACAGTGGCTGTGTAAAATAAAATAGAGCTGTGAAAATGTTTAGAGATAACAGGCATAGTTAGACCTAGGCCTCTTTTCAATGGAGTAAAATGGTATCGTAGGTATGTATGGTAAAAATGAAATATTTTAGCAATGAAATTCGCTCGTTCTAGAGCACAATAAATTACGTTGGTACCTATAAATAAAACCTTCCTAAACGAAAAGTGCTAGGCAGAATTCATAGGCGTTAAAGTATAGCTTTTATTGGGTAATAGAACAATCGAATGGAGAATGGGCGTTAATAATTTATAGGTAGACAATCCAATAATGCCGTAAATAGGTAATTGGTGTTCAATGCACGTACGGCTCGAGTACAGATTGTTGAACAGGGCTTAAGGCCTGGCCGAGGACGCAGCGGAACAATGAAAGCTTAGTGTGGACAAGCCGTAATCCTATTTGGTGCGCGGAGATGGCGGCGGAGGCAGGCAGCGGCGCCGTCCGATGGACAAGCAATAACTCAGCACACACCTCGCAAGAGTTGAGAATTAACTCGAATCGCGCGGGAATTACAGACAACGGTTCTGTATTGTTGCCAGTTTCGCTTAAGAATTTATAACAGCTCCCGTACTATTCGCCTGGAATTTCCGAGTCGTTGTTTGCATTCTTACAAGGTGGTCCGAGATTAAAGTTTCATTCATACTGTTATAAATATTAGGTTAGCTAAAAATATGAGAAAGCAAAATTTTCTTCGTGACTCACCTGCTAAATTTGGAAGTACAAGTACATACCTTTAAATTCGCGGTACACAAGCATTTACATGCCAGCGGAGCTTGTCAAACAACGTATGTGCGTAGGTAGTAGGTATGTATCAATAATTTTACCGTTTTCTATTTTACCATACATACGAATTTTCATTCATTTTCTCTTTTTCAGCTACAGGGCTTAAAACTCTTTTAAAATCAAACTGAAATTTTAAAAGCTGAAAACACTGTATTTTGTCTCTACTTCTCATATATGTAGGTAGGTGCAACTTACATATTCTATACTATTATATAAACAGATATATAAAGTGACTGACTCATCATCGCAGGGACAAAACCGCTGGACCGATTGAGCTGAAATTTGGACAGCGTATTCTTCAGATAACGTAGACGACCGATTCTATTAAAATATCTATTAAATTCTTTTAACGGTGGGAAAGTTTTATAAAGCAAGCTCCCATCTGGGTAAGTCATAATGCCCTTGCCCAATATTCTGCCGCGATCCGGTCAGATGAGTAAGGTGGCCAGGGAAATTACAAGACTAAGGACACTTTTAACATTTTACGTTTCTGGATCTGACAGCGCAGTGTTACACTGCGCTGTCAGATCCTATATATAAATTTAAAGGACTTCGTAGGTACCTACCACTTAATACCTAGTAAACACTGCGAATTTGATAAACAGTCGTTATCGCTTAACAATTATTGAGCGTCGTTCTCTTCTCGGTAAAAATCTTAATTATTACAAAAATACTAACATAAAAGCCAAATCCTAAAAATAGTCATAGCCCAGTCATATTAGGTAAAAAAAGGGGTCAACCTCGGAAAGAAAGATAATAAGCTGCAAATTGGTATGAACCTTTGTTTTGTCATTCTAAATGTTGTCTCAAAAGTCACAATCGTTATCGTGTCCGCGTCTCAAGATATTCAAGGTCAAAGGTCACAAAAATCGGTTTTTCGCGAATATCTGGCTTCCTATCGGTTAAATGAGATTTGCATTTATTATAAAAGTTGTAGGCTATAAAATTCCCTACAACTTTTGTTTAAACTTTTTTTTCATACAACCAACCGTTTTGAAGGTAGAGCGCGAAGAGTGCACATCGTACAGTCATATACGGCCTAATGCAAGGTCAAGCGTGAGTTATGGTTATCAGTACGTTATAAAGTCAATTATTTACTTGGAAATTATAATTATTAAACAATGCCTATTATTTATGTACTAACTATTAATTATTTATATTTAATTAAAGTAAGTAACTTGATTATTTATATATAATTATTCATATTTAACTATTTAAGTATAAAATATTATTAATTCTGGATTATATATTTTAGTTTTATTTTAAGTTAAAATGATAGTAAGAGTATATATTTTACACATATTTTTATTTATTATTAAATACGGCATAATATACATTTGTCAAAATGTGAGTTCAAATATCAAAAGTATCTTTGTTGATTTTAATTGTAATGAAATTGGAAATGGAAGCTAATTATCTTCTTCTTCTTCGTCGTCTTCTTCTTCTTGTCGCTCAAAAATGTTCGATTCATTGTCATCATCCTCATTATCTGTCATGTTCATCTCCAAACCTTCCAGAATATCGGGATCATATGTATTTTCTTCATCGGGATTACTTGGATACAGTGAAGCGTTGAGGCAAGCTTGTCCGTTGCACTGGCCGCAAGCTAAAGAACATTGTAGCCCTGATTTTCTGCATCCACAGCGGGAACCACAACCATTTTTGCAATTGCAAAATATTACGTTTAGTAGTTCGGCTGGTGCTGGAGGTAATAACGTTCGTATGGGCTCCAGGATTTCATTTTCAAGCATCCAGCCCCATTCTTGAGGTTCTAAGTCCTTCCCTAACCACGTTTGAATCTGGTAGTAGACACGTTTTATGTGTTGATGAGCTGCTACACTTGTTGGTGGAAGTGTTGACAGTTGTACAGGTTTATTTAGTTTTGTAAATTTGATGAATTGCGTGTAGCGGAAATGATCAATGTTGTCCTCAGATTTTGGAGCATTATATAATGCCAACAAGATGCGCACTCCATTTTCTAATAATGTTTGTTTTGGGCAGTTTTCTTGTTGAAATACTTCCACCAGTTTATCTAAATCAGGAATTTTTTGAAAAATGATGTGTTTAGCGTCAGTAAGTATTTAATATTTTGTTTACAATCTTAAGTTCTGTGTAGAAGTAATAATTGAAGATCCAGTAGAACTTCGTTAAAATTATTTGCAAAATAAATTTGTTATTGTAAATATTAGTGATGAGTAACATTTTTAAATCTATCGATATCGATAATCACTTTTCCTATATAAAAATAATTTACAGCTTTAATAATTATTATTGATAATAATAGTTAATATTTAATATTTCAGATGTAAACAGTTGGTTAATGCAACGGGCCACGAAGATTTAGTATACGTACCTAGAGAAAAGCTGCACTGTAAATAAGTGACAGGTAATGAAGACTTTGTGTTAACGTAAATTATTTTAATATTAAAATGATATAAGGAAATTTAATTTTGTTGTGTTTTTAATTTCTAACTCTTATTGATGAGACTGAATGAAATAATTTAGTCTACGTTTATTAATAGGGTAAATGTCTAGTATTAATATATAATAGACTTTACCCACTTAATAAACGTAGACTAAATTATTTAACTCTGTAATATGTAATAACCTAAATGTGAGAAATTATAATACGAACAAATTATCGATAAAATATGTAGCCGGTGCAGGAACGACCCTACCACGTAAGCAATGTTGGCAGCATTGGCGTTGTTAATTGTCACTGTCATAATCGATAATCATGCCCGTAATGTTGGTATTGGATCTTCTTGCCCGTTTCATACATTTACATTGAACCATTTTTTTTGTTCTAAGTGCCGTCTCTTCTCTTATATGCTCTTTGAGAGTGGCCTTGAATACTATAGAACATCTGTCCCGGCAATGAATAGAAAAGGGCATAGGGTAGGGACAAGTATTTCCAGGTATATAAGTATTGAGAAATTTACGCGTTTTAAAGAAAAGATATATAATGTGTTAACTTAAAATAAAACTAAAATATATAATCCAGAATTAATCATATTTTATACTTAAATAGTTAAATATGAATAATTATATATAAATAATCAAGTTACTTACTTTAATTAAATATAAATAATTAATAGTTAGTACATAAATAATAGGCATTGTTTAATAATTATAATTTCCAAGTAAATAATTGACTTTATAACGTACTGATAACCATAACTCACGCTTGACCTTGCATTAGGCCGTATATGACTGTACGATGTGCACTCTTCGCGCTCTACCTTCAAAACGGTTGGTTGTATGAAAAAAAAGTTTAAACAAAAGTTGTAGGAAATTTTATAGCCTACAACTTTTATAATAAATGCAAATCTCATTTAACCGATAGGAAGCCAGATATTCGCGAAAAACCATATTTTGTGACCTTTGACCTTGAATATCTTGAGACGCGGACACGATAACGATTGTGACTTTTGAGACAACATTTAGAATGACAAAACAAAGGTTCATACCAATTTGCAGCTTATTATCTTTCATTCCGAGGTGAAAGCCCTAATTTGACTGGGCTATCATAGGTAAGCAGACTATAATGTCACAAAGGGTCTGGGTCCTGATTGGTTACATGTAAGGTAGCTCAGACATAATAGAGCCTACCTAAGTACCCTGTCGCTTACCTCGTGCGTAATTTATGGAAGTGTCCTAATGAACGTGGCACGCACTTTAAGAAATGGATTTTCTCCATTAATCAACGTCGTGATCTTATTTTCTTGTAGAAAATCTTTTATTCTGACTCACGTAGGTACTTTTGTTATTACGTTTAAAGCTTAGGTATATTACAGCTAACTGTATTAGCTTCGGCTTCAGACAAATGTTATTTAGTTACTGTTTGTTTCATTTAAGGCTTGAATTAGAATCTGGTTAAATCTCTAACTCTGTTTACTTAGAATATAAAATAAAGTCCTTGTATACTTATCTACTGATATAAATTATATGAGACAAGTACATTTAAAAACAATATTAAATCGACTTCTCCTTCTCCTTCAATAAGCGAGTGCGAGACGTACCTATATTTTAGCGCCCGTGTAGCGTCCGTGGCCCAGTGGTCATGCGTCCGGCTTGTAAGCCGGAGGTCCTGGGTTCAAATCTCAGTGTGGCAAAGATTTTCGCCTGGACGCTACCGTGTTTCGGAAGGCACGTAAAACTGTGGGTCCCGGCTGTTTCCTATAAGATATGAAGGAGGCAGTCGTTAGGTCATGTTGCAGGCCCTGTAGTAATCTCGGCGACCTGAAACTGCAACATATAGGTTCGCCACACAACCTATAAATTGTGATTTGACTCTGACAGTGTAAGTAGGGAAACCTGTTCTGTTGGAGTATAAACCCCAATTATTATTTTTTATTATTTTATTTTATTCGTACCTTTTAAACAGCTCGATCGATTTCGTTTAAATTAAATAAATAATAATATTAATCTAAATCAGTTTAGGTCTTCAAGAAACCAGTAACATTGATGATACGAGTACTAACGTAAAAAATAAAGAAGATTCCGAGGTGTTTCTTTTCTTTCTATCCGAAAATAAATAAATACGATATATTTTTACGCACATTTTATACACTGAGATCGAAATAATATTGAGTGAGAGACATTATAAGTATTTTTATTAATTTTTATATATAAATTAATAAAAATACTTATAATGTCTCTAACACAATATAAAAAAATGCAACAGATATAGACCACTACTATATAGATGGGCTTATATAGTTTTAATCTTTAGATTTCTGTGAGGTAGGGTAGGACCAGCGCTAGTGTATCTTGAGAATATAAACTTTGTAGACTAAACTAACTGAACAGATAGTTTACCTATCAATTGATTAAACACAACTTCTCTTACTTGCATGCTGGTATTAGTTCAGGAATATTATATTAGAGAGCCTTTACATATGACCCTTATGTTTTCCCTGATAATATTTATGTATATATTCGAGAAGAGACTCACATAAGAGCGTAATTGCATATGTTATGTGATTATTTGTAGCGATTTTCTGTGATTATTTCAAAAGGAATCTCGACAAATAATTATAGCGATTATAATCGCAGTTGCGTTTACGTTCCAAGGGTTGAAACACAAACGCGTCGCGGCCCATGGCGCCGCATCGCCAACATCCTCGGCAATCCTGCATTCCGCTGTTATAATATAGGTTTTATTCTACCTACTATTTACTGTATGGCAGCTTGGTGTTGGCACCAGATCGGTTGTGTGTTAAGGATTAGAGATTTAAAATGGTGGTGAAATTAAAAGCACTCTACTTTAAAAAAAAAATAATAATTTTCGAACAAAATAATAAATAATGTACAAGTGACAATTAATAATTATGCCAACGTTACGTACCTATAGGTAATTTGGCAATTACACCTACTCATGAGAAACCCAATGTCATGTGATAATAAAACAAAAACTAAACATCACTTGTCTAACATCAGCGAATAACATACTCAAACCTGTGACAATTATAATTGGATGAAGTTATCCTACAAATCTGGACAATAAACATTAACAAAGAACCCAAATTAACTCATGTCTGAAGCAAACACGTAGTTATTTCCAAATCGCAAACAATGCTTCCGTTCAGAGACGGAGAGAACAGAAATATGAAGCAGAGCCTTTGGGAAATAAGCTGAATAATGTCACCGATGCCCGTCTGTTAGCTTTCCCTGTGACCTAAGCACTAGGTACTGCAACTATAAACTACTAGAGACAGAAGATAACAAAGGAAATAAACTTCCAGTCTAATCGCCTTAGCCGGTCAAGGTTTTATCTCTCTGAAGTAGATAACGAGTATAAATCTCTGAAATCTCATTTTGAGTTTGAGATAGTTGACTGTTTAATATTTATGAGGAAAAGTCGAGAGCCATAAGAACCTCTTTCCTAATGCTGCATTAAATAAGTTGAAGCCAAATCTTTTGTGGCAAGTGTATTTAATGAAAAAAGGATTTGGAACTTTCTTACTATCTGGCTTTTAAGTACTCGTAATATATAGAGAGAACACTAGATTACTATTCACAAGTCGATTTCGCTTCAGCATTTGGTTTATAGCTATAATTTTGTATAAAGAGACACATAAACAGTTCCTGTACAAAACGGAACTCTTATATTGATTTAAAAATGCCATCAAAAATCTTATTAAGCTCTTGAACATGTTATAATATTAAAAAGTAATGTTTTGACATTAGGAGAAAGTCAATCTAAAGGTAATCGCATAATGTAGCAATTTTATTACGTTATAGTACCTAGGTAAGAACTATAAAATTTTATGACATTTAAAAATTCCTAAAAGTAAAACAACAAATGTTATATGTGTACATTCTGTAATATTCTGCTCTGTGGGATAACTGGATTTTTTATTCCAAGAGTTCACCCTAATTACAATGATAATAAGTGAGCGAGTGTGTGAGACATTCGCAATTATTATATTTTGTGCCCAACCTATAATGATACTAGAGTTTTAGGTGTAATTACTATAAAGTTAAAAAATATATAACAATGTATAACTACTCGTAGTTTCATATTTATTCTAACAGTGTATGTATATCTCAATATCTGCGTTTATCCTACGCATATTTTTGTAGTAATATTTTCATAACTCTCCGTGGTCAGTGAAGCGTGGATTGTGAACACGCGTCAAGTACCTCAGCCCTAGTACGGCCTAAACTTCGGAGGATATAACTCCACAAAAAATATACACATTAATTTTTACAGTCCGTAAATACAAATTGGACCATCCCGTAATTTCGGACGGGGCTCTGGTCCCGCGAGCCGAATAGCACAATTTTGACGTCTGTGTAAACATTTCCATTTGAATTTTATCGCCTTTCAGTATATTTTTATAGGATTTCCCTAAAATTATACACAAAAGGTGGAGTAATACGTTTGGACGCAAATTTACCTATTCAACTGAACTGAGCAAGTTGCAAAGAGCATTTCAAAATTGAAGGTTAATAAATTATTTAAAAATAAAAATGTCTAGTATTAATAAATTGATATATTTAACCAGCGCAACTTCGTCTACGTCCGTTGAAAAATAGGTATTCATAATAAAAATTTCAGCCCTACCAAAATATACAAAAAATATCTTTAAAAATTGATCGAGCTGTTTCGGAGTAAGTAGTTCGATAACAAACACTGTGTCGCAAGATAATTAAATATTTTTGCTATAACTATTTCATTTTCTAATTGTACCAACCTACAATAAAATTAAGTTCAGGTACCTCTATTTTGGTATTCACTATATTCTCAGTAGGTACCACTCCGTACTTAACTTAGAATTTACTCAGAGCTAATGTTTCCTAGCTCGTAGGTAAACTGGGTAAGTAGGTACCTACTCGAATATTATTACAGCATATATTTTTGTAATAGCGTATTTACGTGAAGCAAAAACAAGAAAACACGAAATACATTTTCCATCGAACACTTTATCTAATACAGCACCCAACAAAAACAATTTGCGCAATTTTCTCGTCCCCGCCGGGGTGTAGGGAAAATTCCATCTCGAATTGTTTTCAATATGTTTCATCGGAATGTGATAGTGAGCTGCCACTTGATAGAGGGAATTTCTCATATCACCTACACACATAACATCCATTACTGTGTCCATATTGTTCATCGTACCCTCTAATATGTCTATTTCTGATCTAACTCAGCCATCATTGTGTTTCCGCTGATATATTGGAATGAGTTCGCAAGCGAGTTTTTGTCCCAATATACTTACCTACTACTATCGTATCTGATAAGTTACAAACGTATTTTTCTCAGGAATGGAGCGGAAATTCCCAAATGTTTTATTAGGGATACCTTAATACTTGCTCTATATTTTCAAGGTAGACCCTCAATAACAAAAGGATATTATGTCGTGTATAACATGTAAGTATGTAGAAATTTGCTTTAACCAACTTCTGTAGAGCCTCGTTCTACATAGGAACAAGCAACACAAACTACTTGGCTTTTGGTGCAGTGGACATGAATTTTATTTAGAGGTAAAAAAAACCCCCTGAGGTTTGGAGGTTCAAGCGTATTGTAAGGTACGATTGTATCCACAATTAATGCGCGAAAAAAAATGTCACGCGCCAACGTAATAAATTCGCGGAGAATTCATCTTCTCTAGACATGGTCTAATCTCTCGAATAAATTCATCATAGAATTAGTTCAAAGTTTCCATTAAAGTTTAAATAAAAACACCTCAAAGAAAAATATGTCAATAAATCAATCGACAAATAAAACATTTTAATTAAAAATATCCTCCACTAAAATATAGGTTTGTATTAGACTTGTTATTCTAACAAAAATGTTTTTGGTTTGACAAATTCCAATTTAAAGTTGGTCGGCGAAGTTAGATTGTGAACTAAACAACAATATGTTATGTGTTGGATATTGGAAATGTTCGCTGAATCGGGAATGTAACGGCATCGAGGCGTTTGCAAATTATCCACGTGTACTGGGACCCTTGCCTACGAATACATCGCAGACTACAGACTGCACCAGTTTCTGCTTCAGGTAACTTGTATACTCGAACAAACAGATTTACCGTATTTCTAGTTCGTTTCAGCCAGAACGGAAATCTCTGCGGAGACTTTTGAATACATATTTGTAAAATAACCTACACACATACGGGAGCATATTCCTTAATATTTTGGAACATAATTATTATAATTATACACCAGTTGTATAGTCGTATACCAGCTAGCCAGTTCTTAATTAAATAACTAAGAGGTCACTCTAGAGGTAGATACTCTAGAATCGTGGTGCTACGCTTTTCGTAGACCTGCTACGACTCGTAGATGTTGCTATGGTTTACGAAAATGAAAGTTTAATACCTACTTCTGACTTTTCTTTAATATTTGAATTTGAAGACTTTAAAGTAGGTTACTTTATTAAAATCAAAAGTAAGTTCCTAAGTTATTAAAATCTGCTACTCTGGTTTTAAAACTCTCATAATTTCCTCTCTCGCGGAACATGAACTAGATAAGTAATCAAATAACTGTAAATTAAGCTAACTACGATGGATTATATTGTTTAACAAAGGGAATAAATTAATTCGATCTCTCTTCAGCTACAAATCTGCAAACAGCAGCAGCTTTTAACTTTTATTAGCTTAACTGAAAACTCGTTTAATGGACTTTCAAAGGGATGGACGTCCACGGTAATTTACGTGGAAATTGTGTCTTAGAAAGGCGTTTTATTTTATTTAGGCAGTCAGTAAGTAATCGTAGGATCGTGTCTGTCCTTCAAGCGGGCGGGCTTTGTTCACCTCGCGAGCCTCATGATATTTACATTGAAAGCTACTGAAAAATATCCCACCTTCACACGTAAATATATCTAGGGCACTTTCGCAGGCATTCTAGATTGGCGGCTGGCACCTTTAAATGTAGCTTAAATTTGCATAATCTTTTGTGTTCTTTTTGATAATACCTATCTGCTTTCAAATTTCCATATTTTTGACTACCTTTTCAATAAAAATGGAGTAAAAGCCTAGGTCTGAAGTAACATTGTTGAACATTCATATTATTTAAATGAAATTCTGTGGAAAACGCAGTTAGTTAGTGAAACGTCACTATATGAATCCAGCTCCACAAAGCGCAGTAAATAACAAAAGGTATGATAGATAACGGCTATCTCGTCGGCTGGAGGGACGAAGTTAAGAAACGTTATAACTTTACGAGCACGACTACCCCATGCCGCAATGTATCACGCTCAGCTGGACGCCAGAGTCATGCGTCACGCCTCTCCGCCGTTCCAGTCCGTCACGAGTCACGACGCGACGGAAACAACACGGTGGAAATTGCAAACAGGAGGTAATCGTGCGAGATAATAATGTGATAATATCAAACTATAAAGCCGGAAACACATTATTAAAACGCGACGCGACGCCACGCGACGACGCTCGTTCGGATGGTCCGTGGCGTCGCAACTCGCAACACCCGGCTGGATAGGTCCGTGGCGTCACGTGACCACACGCCACCCAATCCATACGGGTGACGTCGCGTGGCGTCGCGCCGCGTTTTAATGTGTTTCCGGCTTTAATAGCTCCAAAAATATTTTCTTAATATACAGTGTAAACTCTTTATAACGAAACTCAAGGGACATTTTTTGTCATTATAGGCAACGAATTAGGGAAATAATAGAAATCGAACTCAGCTCAAAAAGTGATTCAATGCAAAGTACAACTATATGGGCGGGGCGTAAAAAGTACAACTCACCCGCCGCTCAGTCACACAACGCGCTCAGCGACAGATGCACGCATCGTTTGATTTTTAAAAATATCCAAAATAATATAGTTAACGGACAAAAATGACCTTTTGTGTGGTAAATTGGTGTAAAAATGGAAAGAAGGCAGTAAAAAGCAGGAAAAACTTATCACAGCTAACTAATATTATTTTAAACCAAATTATATAATTTCGATTTTAGTTGACATTAAATACATAAAAATAAAGGGTAAACTAGGCATGGCTGAAACAATGTTATTTTGGTCGTTTATTGCATTCGCATTCGATTAGGTAACGTTATATTAATTTTGTATACTAGCTAAACCCACGGTTTCACCCCCGCTACAAAGATGTTATTTTTGTACAATAAATAAAAGCATTTGTTTCTGAATTAAATCAATAATGACTTTTAATAAAAGTCTGAAGAAAGAAAGAAAAAACCTCTAAAGTGAAGAATTCACCTGACCCGGCCCCCCCGGCTCGGCCTGATTCGACCTGATTCTGGCATCGCGCTTTTATCACCGCACGAGCCGACACCGATCGAAAGCCCAGGTTTATACGACTAATGTCCAATTATGAAAAATGACAAATATTATATACGTCCAATCATAAAAATGCCTATTCGGAAAATAGTTCACTCATAAAAATGTCAAATCGTAAAAAGGTCCAATTTGAAAATTGTCCATTCTAAAACGTCCATTCGTAAAAATGTCCAATAAAGTTTAATTTTATCCGTGGTTCTATCAATAGCTAATCCCGTAGTCCTATTAAAAGTGTCAATATTTCGGAAAATACTCGTCTTAGGCTGATGCTGTCATAGAAGAAATTAAAGGTCTTGGAGAGATCTTCATTTCAGATGACAGCTGTCAAACTTGAAACGTCAAAATCTCGGAAAATACTCGTCTTAGGCTGATGCTGTCATAGAAGAAATTAAAGTTCTTGGAGAGATTGTCATTTCAGATGACAGCTGTCAAACTTGAAACGTCAATATCTGGGAAAATACTCGTCTTAGGCTGATGCTTTCATAGAAGAAATTAAAGGTCTTGGAGAGATCTTCATTTCAAATGACAGCTGTCAAATTTGAAACGTCAATATCTCGGAAAATATTCGTCTTAGGCTGATGCTGTCATAGAAGAAATTAAAGGTCTTGGAGAGATTGTCATTTCAGATGACAGCTGTCAAACTTGAAACGTCAATATCTCGAAAAATACTCGTCCTAAGCAGACGCTGTCAAAGAAGAAATTAAAAAACTTTGAAGATCTTTCAGATAAGTTTGACAGCTGTCATCTGAAAGGTAGATCTCCCCAAGACCTTTCATTTCTTCTATGACAGCGTCAGAAATAAATCAATTCGTGTTGAAAATTATTCTTAATTGGACATATTTCATTTGGACCAAATTTATGTTGGAAATTATTCGTGTTGGACATTTTTCCTAGTTGGACGTGTAGCCATGTTGGACCAAATTAGTGTTTGACCAAATTAGTATTGGACATAAATACTAGTTGGACATTTTGGATTTTGGACATTTGTCGTACAAACCGATAAAACCATATCCATATCCTTTTTGGGGATTCTAACTACCTATGTACCAAATTTGGCAAATTTGCCATTACCTTGTCGAATGCTTCATTCTATTGTTGTACTCCTCAGGACATCGCGCATGGTTGATGAGATATTCGTTTTGTTTCAAGCATACCAAAGTTACCCTAGTCTGACATAAAAGAATATATTTGAGTTACCCGTATGGCAATACCGAATTTAACTATAAACAATTTTGATACTTTAATTAATTTAAAAAAAAAAATCGCTACTGTACTTGGTAACTGACCTCTGTTTAATCAGATAAGTAGCTCTGGCACGAAAAAGTTACACACATGCTTCACATAAAACAGACATGCGTCTAATAATGATACTTTTATAAAATGATAATAAAAGACGATGTTATATGACACAAATATAATATTAAAAATACATAAAATAAAATGATAAATCGTTAATTTAACGTAATCCAATTCTTTATTTTTTGCGGTGGGGTGGTCTTTTCGATGTCTCGTAGGCGGGCATTTTCCTTTATTTTTAATACTTTCCAAAACAAATTTTCTGACTGATGATTTCAATTCGCCTAGAAAATACAAAATAAATAAGATTAATATCATCTTTAAAAAGTAAAAAAGGCGTACCAGTATGGTAACAGTAAAAACGGTGCCATGAATATAATAATAAAAGAAATTCCCAAATAAAGCAATTGTATTTGTACTTGTACGTAGGGACATCTAATACATTAAAACAAAATAAAAATGCCAAGTGCAAGTCGGACTCTTTTGAATTGAACTCTTTCTTGAAACATCTCATACATATATACAAAAACAAACGGAAAAAGCACTTTGTTGTTTGGGAGCCCCTTTTTTATTTTATTCTATTTTTAGTATTGCAACAAAAATACATCCGTGAAAATTTCAACCTTCTAACTATCACGGTTCGTGAGATGACAGACAGACAGACGAACGGACAGCGAAGTCTTAGTTATATGGTCTCGTTTTCCCCTATGGGTACGGAACCCTAAAACACAATTTTCATACACATAATAACATTCCTACTCATCATTAAACTTGGACAATATGAAAAGTATCAAAAATTTTCAGTCATACTATAATTTATTGTATGACTTTAGTTGTAAACAAATAGATAACACAAAATAGTTATTTATGGACAAAATAACGATTATTTTACGTTTTCAATGATGAGATTCAATGAGCTTGATGATGTACTGTTAATCTAACTTAAACATACCTGAGATATACGCTGTTCTCTTAGAAACACTTAGTCATAGCAGCAACCACTTTTCTATTTGCAACTGCTGCATACGCCGTATATATACATTTTGTAATTCATTTGGCAAGCTACGCCACGGATTATTTTACTCATTTTTATCAATATTATTGTGAAAAATCTTCGAAATAACTTATTAATCATAAAAACTGCGTACAACATATTATTGTTTACTTTTTGTTACTCAAATTTGACGGAAGTAGTTTGAAAGAAATAGGTAGAATGTTGCCATTTTTATTTTAGTTTTTTCTTAATAAATTTGTACTCCTTCGTTTTGTCCATCCCGTTTGCACATATTGATTGAATATTTCTGTTTCACTCAACACTATCCGACTAAGTAAAATGACACCCCAAATGCATGAATGGGCGAGTTCATGCACAAAAAATAAATTTAGCATGGTTATTCCTTCTGTATGTCCGTGTGTCGCGTGAGTATTATAATTTAGTGGTGTGAGTTTGGGACCACGTTTTTGCGGAAAAAGTAAAGGAGTTACAGGGAGTTGATTATAGGTCATTTTCATTTTTAAGTGTACCCTGATCAAAATACACGTATTTTTTCAAAGTTGTGTTTTTAAGATGTTTAATGGACCTAAGCTGTACTATGTAATCTGGCGGACTTAAATAACTATTTTATTTATTACAAATAGCATGTTTTCCTTATTAAAACGATAACTAAATGGACATTGTAGTAAAATAGAGGTCAGTTTAGTGACTACATAAAAATAGCCCTGTATTAATATTAAAGGGATTATAACTTAAATTCTATTTTCTATTGCAGCTTGATATTATAATCCATCCAAAAAAATAGTTAGTAACTTTGAATTTCAATCGGATTTTTTATAATGAATTTTTAACATCGGTTTTGCCAAAAGTGATGCCAATAAGATTGATTTTTTTATTATATTTCTTAAACAGAGCGGTTAGTTTTTTAATGAATTGTGTTGAGTTCAACATTTCAACCGGCGCAAACAATATTTAAATTGCTTTTAAGTAAACTAACAATACATAATTTATAAATAAATATTTTGTTCATCTAAAAATGGAGACAGTCACGAAACTGACCCATTGAATATCCTTAAGCTGAGGTTACATGAATCGAAAATGATACAGATTTTATGAACGTTCTGGTTTTAGCCTTTCTGTGTAACGTTTAGTCCTTTCCGCGCCACTAAGTGGCATAGTGAAGTGTATTATATATATTTTAATATCAATTTACCTGTAAAATTATATTATAAATATATTTTCAAATTGTCGATGTAACTCTAGCCTTATGTGTCAATTTAGTGACATTTGAAGTCAGTCCTATATGTGACGAAATAAAAATGTCACTAAATTGACGTCACATTCTCAGGCAAGATTAAAAGAAAAATGTTTTTAAATTCCAATATGATATTTAGTAAGAATAAAGTTAGCGGAAATAATTCTAAGTTATACCTGAATGATTTGAAATAATTCTAGGATGCTTAACGTCTATATTTAACAAGGAAATAACATCACTAACCTGACAATAAAAATGGCATCAGCTGCTGACCAAAACAAAACACCCTTTCGCTTGAGAAACTGTTTTAATTACTAATGTTTTAAATTACTGGCCGTGATCTTCTTCACAGATGGTGCCATTTTAGGCAATATATAAGTTTCTTTAGTAATTCTTTTTAACCATAAAATACTGTCACTAAATTGACATGTCCAAACGGTTCAAGTTTTAGACATTTGTTAAAAAATGTATTTTAGTATGTTTTATTAGCATTTATATTACAAATTTAATATATGTGAAAGTAAAAATAACAAGCTATGCTTGCATCAAAACAGTGAATATATATGTATAATATTATTTTAGTAATTTGAGCCAATATAATCTTGTGACGGCGGCGACATGCCAAAAACAGCTACTATGGATATTTAAAATACTCATAAAATAATAATTAAAAGGTGTTTTACTAAACCTGCAGTCTAATTCGCTAACTTAATATATATTTTACCTTTTTATATTAAACTTTAAACAAAATGTCCATTATTTAACTCGCAAAAAAATGTTAAACACCGGCGACATGCTCAAATTGGCAGGTACACTTAAAACTGAAAATGCCCTATAGAGAGTTATCGTTATATGGAGTGAACAAAAAAACAACCATATTAACAAGATTTTTTAATATGTATGTCGTTTACTGGCCATGTTAACAGTTTTAAAGTAGGTTTACGACTGATAATACGATAGGTATGCTTGGTCGAAGAAAATCACTCACACGAGAAAACAATGCGTCATACTGCATGTGTTCAAGGCAATTAAGGATAACAAAAGCTAGACCGACCTCGGATGTTTCGGAGCTTCAAAGTTACCTGATAACATAACATAAACAATAATACCGATAATAAATATTTACTGTCTAAAAATATGAACAAATTTCTTCGTAATTCTTCGTAATAGAAAATGGCGTATCGCTATAAAGAGTGTTTCAATATGTGGGTTTTAACGCAAACCAACCAAGTTGGGCTCACTTCAACGTTATAGGGAGTTTATCGTTATAAAGGATAACGTTATAAAGAGTTTACACTGTATGTAGAATTAAATATTAGCGTTGTATAACAAGGGCCGGATCTATGGGGGGGGCAGTTTGGGGCCCGTCACCCGTCCCCGGGCGGCAACTTCAGAGGGCAGCAAAATCAAGGACCAGCCAATTCGCAGGGCAACAAAATCTGGGACCAGTCTTCCTAGTAGGGTGAAAAAGTTTGAATATCAAATTTTCTTGGCCCTTGGAATAAGCCTACCGCACACTACAAAGTCAGGATTAAAAAACAATCTCGGCGCTCACAGCAATTTGCGTGCGCAGTTACTATATTATTTATTTTATCTAACAAATAAAAAATATTTAGGGTATGAAGTGCAGTAATATATAATCGATAAAATTAAATTTAGTTCCGCTAAATTCCGTGGAACCTCATTCTTGAAAAGGATTGTAAATATAAATGTATGTAGAATTAAATATTAGCGTTGTATAACAAGGGCCGGATCTATGGGGGGGGGGGCAGTTCGGGGCCCGTCCCCGGGCGGCAACTTCAGAGGGCAGCAAAATCAAGGACCAGCCAATTCGCAGGGCAACAAAATCTGGGACCAGTCTTCCTAGTAGGGTGAAAAAGTTTGAATATCAAATTTTCTTGGCCCTTGGAATAAGCCTACCGCCATCGAGGACATATCCAATAGAGGGACAATAGACAAAGTTTTCCTTGAAATAAATTTTTTCATAATTTGACGACTCCGCCCACTTTTCCTATTGGCTACGCTGGTTTTAGTGATGGGCAACGAAAAAGTTTCAATTTAAAACTCGATTATGCCAAGTAATCGATTACAAAGCGATAATATAATATTTTTGACTAAGAGGCAAAACATACTCACGATTGCAAATCTGATCTTTTGTTTTAAATGGTGTTAATGTCGGAAATCATAAAGGAAGACTTATGCTTTCCAAAGACATTGTTAGTTCCGATTTCATCTTACAGCAAAAATAGCGTTTTAGTTTTAAACAAGTCAAATATAAAATACTAGCTTAAGCTCGCGGCTTTGCCCGCATGGCAAAATCCTTTCTTAGCGGAGGTCTACGTCATTAACCCTATTAATATTCCAAATTTCAACCCAATCCGTCCATCGGTTTAGGCTGTGCGTTGATAGATCAGTCAGTCAATAAGTCAGTCACTCTTTCCATATATAAATTTAGATTCTTAAAGACATCCGATTTATACTCATGCATGCAAAGTTTAAGCTAAATTGAAAACTGGGAAGTAGATTAAATTTTACTTGCAAGATTTGATTATAGACAACGGGACAGGCGAATGTACAAAAAAGCTTGTGAATTAAATAAAAAAAAATTGCGCCCTACGCAACGCTTTCCAAATTACCTATTTTGTGGATGGTGGCCATCTTTGATTTTAAATTTATCATAATAATATTATATACTACATACTACTACTAGTCAAGCCCTTTCAACTTTAATTTGATGCCCACATTGACGGGATTATAGAGAAAATAATTAATCAGCTATTTTTTTAGCGGCGGCCATCTTGGATTTTAAATGTATTAAATGTAATGCATATATATAGGTATATTACTAGTCAAGTCCTTTCATTTCATACCCTTACATTTGACGAGGTTGTGAAGAAAAAAAAATCCGCCAAATTGTAGCGGCGGCCATCTTAGATCGATTTCCACCAAACACGGCTAAGAAAACTCTCGACTACCTTTCGACTCTACTTTCAAACAAAAAAACAAGATCAAAATCCGTTCATCTGTACGGGACCCAGAAGTAAGACAAAGTACATGAGCAACGATGCCACAGACAGACAGACACGTCAAACTTATAACACCCCGTCGTTTTTGCTTCGGGGTTAAAAAGAGGTCAGGTTTTTATGTTTTTGGTGAATAACTTTTAAAAAGAGTTTTCATTTTTTGTTCGGAACTTATTTTAGTCTATAACAAAAAATGAAGTTTTCATGATGTGGATGGTATATTCTCATCCGCTCATAAAAAAGAAAATAATAAATTTGTAGGTATCTCGATTGAAAAAAAAAACAGGGGAATGGCATCGGAGCATTTTTATATTTTAGCAAATTTTATATTTGTATATCAATACTGTAGGTTTACTAACCTACTCGCAGCGCCGCGTGATGCGACTAAATAAGAGGTTATATGATAATATTGTAAATATTATAAATAATAGACATAATATAAAGTGTCTTCCTGTTGTATAGATAATGAATGATACGTAGTTTTTTGTGCGCAAGTCTGACTCGCATTCGCCATAGGTTTTATATACCAAAATACGAGATGATCTTTTGTCACGAAAAATGACGGTAACTTTACGCAACTTCACGTATCATATTTTTTTGATACATCCTAAAATACCTACTTACTTTACTTTTTATTTATGTTAAAATTTCGTTGAAATCAAATTTTTAGGGTAGTTCCCGCGTGCCCCTCTATCCGCCCCACTGGTGGGGCAGGTGAAACTTTCAAATAATTTTTGTGTCTCACGCACCCCACTGATCGCGTTTTGGTGGGGCAGGTTCTTCCAAGACACCATCAGCCTAAGACTACGAGAACTTTCCGAGATATTGAAATTTTTAAATTTTGATAGTTGTCATTTGAAATGAAGATTTCCTCAAGACCCTTCATTTCTTCCATCACTTTCACATATTTGCAAGGTAGATAACAAGAAAAAGGTACCAGGAGATCATAATTGAAATGAAGTCGTACATACGAGTATTCGTTGACTTGTACTGCTTTGCCTGTACCTGCGTCTATTAATGAAAAAAATACATGTTATCCCATTCATATAAATTACACAAAGGTACATAAAAGTTCGAATTAATCAGGAAAGTGCGACTAAAATAACCGCAATACGAGATTTTAATAATATATTATCAGATGGGATGATTTTCTTATGTGTTGTTTGTCTTCTAAATAGTACATAGTTCCTTATAATTTCTGATCTCTTAGTTCTTCGCAAAATATTTGCATTAATAACACCATTCATCATTTAGTCGTGCCCAATAAATTATATTTTTGCATGAGTTACAGCGCCCTGATGGGACGCGTGAAGTGTACTTTTTTAATATTATCACCCGCCACACTAAAACGCAATCAGTGGGGCGCGTGAGAAGCAAGAAATATTTGACAGTTCTACCTGCCCCACTAGTGGGACGAATAGTGGGGAACACGGGAACTACCCAATGTTTACAACACAAGTGAATTAAATTAAAAATTCCCCCAACGCATTCAAAATATGTAATTTCGTGGTTGCAACCATCTTTTAGTTTTTCAGATGTTAGTTTATTAAAATCTGTTTTTTATAGTTTGAAGTTTTCTACTAATCAAACCTTTTCGTTTAATTCCCTTGTTGAGGGAGGTGTGGAAAAAAATTAATCACCATTTCATGGCGGCTAAGAACACTAGACTATTTCTACCTAAAAAAAACAATCTCAAAAAATAAAAAAAAAAACCGTAATACAGAGACAGACAGACATGTCATACTTATAACACCCCGTATTTTTGTGTGGGGGGTTAAAAAATAAATTGTGACGTTACTGCCATGATAAAATTTTATGAGAATAACCCTCTATAAAAAAATCATCTGCTCTAGTTGTCAACTTATAAATGACATGGACTTCAAGGTGACTGTCCATTATACCGTTTCATACAATAATAATAATTGTCTTAGGAACATGCCAAACCGAAAAATAGCATCGGGCCCTTTTTATACTAAACGATTCGTGAATATTTAAATTCACCTTTGTAAATAAACGGCATAAACTCACTATTTTTTTTATGCATAAACTCATTATTTACTTTGGCTTCGTGCCGACTGCAGCTACTCCTTAAAGAAGATCCTAGTACAGGATCGAATCGGTCGGCACAAAGCCGAAATAAATACAACTGAGTTTATGCCGTTTATTTACAAATATGAACATCTGGCCCATGCCATTATTGCTCATAGCTCAAAATTAGGTTTAGGTAGATAACCGCATTATATATATACCACGGCAGTATTGTATGCATTAAAAAGTAAGAGAACATCGTTGCGAGCCTTGCACGGAGCGTTAACAATAAATATCGCTGAGAATATGTTGCTGATACTGACAGGTCTATGCATGGCATGCAATGATGTCAAACAACTGCGTGTAGGGACCAGAATGCAGTGAGTGTACGGGTTTATAGCCACGAATGATGACCGATAAAAAGATATTAATATAAACTTGTTTCCGTTATTAATAAAGAAAACTCATCAAAGTTCATCTGTTGCCAGTTCAACGAAAAAGGTTAACACGTAAAGATGCTTGAACATGTAAGCAACATATTATATTGATAGGCATGCAAAAATGAAAATGGTACTGCATTCTCGTGATTAGATTCTGTTTTGAACACGGGCAAAATACGAGAGAAAGAAGAAATGCAAACGGGCATATGGTACGGTATAGTGGGCAAACCCCTTAAAACTCATTTCTTGCAATGTTATTTTGGAATATTTTCTAATAAACATACACATTACACATTAGCTATTTTTAACATATTTACAGCTGAACTAATCAAATTTGGTATAATAGGTAGCTTAGGCTCTATAAGCCTCTCTAGGCTCTTGACAAAAGGTAACAGTAGGTACTTTTCAATGGGTAAAACTGGATAGGAATAAATGAAGCTAGGACATGGGCCTACAGAACATATTATGCGCTAGTTGTACCTAAAGATAGCATGCAATTAGACCTGGTCGAAGATGTGGTATGCATTTGTCCTCTAATCGATTATTATGCATCGATTCAATCGTCAAAATATTCACAACACTGGCTAAATACGAGTCAGTAGACAAGGATAGCTATTTGGAGAATACGCTTTATTAGAAAGAGAGGCAATTTGCATGACCAGTATAACTTGATCCCTCGCTAGAACAAAAAATAATCATAACTTTGAGGATTATTTTACATTTCTGGGGATATTAAAATCGATTTAATACATTTAGATATTTTATATGTATACTTTATTATATAATAATACAGTAAACAGTTTTATAAAAAAATAAGAAGTCGTGATTTTTTTGTTAAAGAGAATATTCCGTGAGGCCCGCGTAGTTCCTTAAACTGGCCGCTACTAAACGGCGCGTCACGTGGCGCTACGAGTGGGGTAGCAAATACAACCAGTGTTGATATACAAAAAATCCGCCGATGCCCTCCCCCTGCCTACCGCACACTACAAAGTCAGGATTAAAAAACAATCTCGGCGCTCACAGCAATTTGCGTGCGCAGTTACTATATTATTTATTTTATCTAACAAATAAAAAATATTTAGGGTATGAAGTGCAGTAATATATAATCGATAAAATTAAATTTAGTTCCGCTAAATTCCGTGGAACCTCATACTTGAAAAGGATTGTAAATATAAATTTTAATTATAGTTATAACTGTTTTTCTTTTAAATTGGCAAATATAATAAATGTGAGTAACATATCCGTGGCATACAAATAGCAAAATAAAAATTTGACAGTGATAACAATTTTCTCCACAATTAAATGTCAAAGTCAAAATGTGTAGACTTTATGCTGTCAACTGTCAACTGTCATCACTGTCAATCGAAAGACGAAGCTGGAAAGCTGTGGTATTTTATTTATTTTTGTGTATTAATCTCATTTAAAATTCCTTATTTTCTTATTCTTTTCATTATTCTACTGCTCATTGTTATTATAAAACTATTTTTAATTGCAGTTTTACTGTGGAAGTTGGTAAACATTAGTTCATCAACATGAGTATGAGACCTGATGACCACCGTAGAAAATGGGACAAAGACGAATTCGAGAGAATTGCTGTAGAAAGGCTCCAAGCTGAACTAGACGAAGAAGAAAAACTTAAGAAAAAAGGTACTGTTTTCATTGAATTACAACTAAAGTTTGAATGTTGTGACTAATAATTTACCTGATAAAGGTTTTCCATTATGTTCGCAATTTAACACTCCTTAACTGGTCCTATAGCCTCTGTAATGACTTCTTATGCATCGGGGCAAATCCTGAGGCAGATCCAATATTTATTTTCTGGTAGTCTGCTTAATCTTTTGACAAGCCAGCAGCTAAAGTCACCAATGGGTTATTTTAGTACCATTGACAACAAACAAACTGACCACCCACCCAATGCTCAATTACATTGTTTATTGACTCCAATAGATTATCTCAAATATCCCACTTACTTACTACTGCTGCCCCTGATAGAAAGATGTATTTTGGAAAAAATGTTAAATAGATACCTACTTCTGCTTTTTTTGACTATCGGGGGCAGTTTGAGGACCCCCTTCTATATCAACAGATTATTGTGGCCTATAATAAGGGACATCCTATAAATCAAACTTCGAGGCTGGGGGAGGCCTAGTGTTTTTTATGACATGCTGTACATAGTTAGTAAATAATTCATTGTAAATTTAGATTTTAAGTTAAACAGCAAATAAAGGCTATTTTATTTTATTTTTTTTATTGTGGCCTACAAAAAGCTTTGTAATCTAATTTCCATCTTTCAGTTGCTCCAGTCAAAAGAGAGCTCCTTAAACAGCGAGACTACAAAGTCGACTTAGATTCTAAACTAGGCAAGAGTGTAGTGATCACCAAGAACACACCAACATCTCAATCTGGAGGGTACTACTGCAATGTGTGCGATTGTGTTGTCAAAGATTCCATCAATTTCTTGGATCACATCAATGGAAAGAAACATCAGAGGAATTTGGGCATGTCCATGAAAATTGAGAGAAGCTCCTTAGACCAGGTAATATAGTTTTAATGAGAAAATAGGTAAACAAGTATAAATGTAACCTAATTTGTATTAAAAAGTTAATCTAATCTTAATTAGGTTAGATCAACTATTTCTGATCCATGTTTGTATTTTGGTTTGAATTTTGAATGCTAAGACATAACTAGTTAGAAGATGCAAAAATACAAGCAGCAGCTACACCTGCTAAAAATCATAAATAGTAATAATATGTTTTTATGTTATTTTGAAATGGAAAGCTAATTAAAATTTGAAAGGTTTTAGATTCTATATAAAAGCTGAATATTTTAATGTTGAACATTGTTTTGAAAATATATATACATATCTCACATTTTTTTCAGGTAAAAGCTCGTTTTGCGCTCAACAAAAGGAAGTTAGAAGAGAAAAAGCGTGAATATGAACTGGACAGCCGACTCAGAGAAGCAGCGGAAGAAGAGCTACGCGTGAAAGAATTGCGACGTGAGAGAAGACGCGACAAGAAACGCAAGCTCATGGACAATGACGAACCAGAGGACACTACTGCACCCTCAGAACTGGCACAAATCATGGGCTTCTCAGGATTTGGGGCTTCGAAAAAATAACTCCACCATTAAACTAAGCAATTTATTTCAAAAAATCATAAAGTTCACAAGCTCCTTTTATTTATCACTTGTGTTAAGATTACAACAATTTTGCCGTCCCCGGTGAATAAACGGATAACTGCAAAAACTCAACTTTACAGGAAAAATAAAAAACCTATTTTTCGTCATGAACATTTGTTCTAGAAACCAGAACTTTTAAGATGTATTACTTTTTTATTTATTACAAGAAAAATGTAATAAAAATTTAGTAGTAGATATATTTGGACCTACATAATATAACAACGTAACATCTTATAGTTTCATTATTATTTAGCTGACATTTCAAATTTCATTTTTTAACCAATGTAATCAATATTTTTTATCAACTTATTTTAATTAACTTTTTCTTTGTTTATAAATGCATGTTCGCACTGTCAACAAGCGCCCTCACAGGGTATGTAGATGTACAATAAGTTACACTAAGACCTAGATAATACCTACATTGTTGTTATTAATAAATAAATATATAATTCGAAAATGAAATAAAAGCAAAACGAGACAATGGTGATTAACCGTTTATTCGCCGGGGACGGCGATTTGTAAATAGGTTGTTGAATGTGAAATATGGATAATTTAAAATAGTAAGATTGTGATTTGTAAAAAACGACGATATTGATCATCCTTGGCCTTTGTCTCGTTAAATACGAAAATTCTATTTGATATATGGTAATTTTATGAAACTATTGTTTTTAATACACACAAGACAAACATGGTAATTACTAATGTAAAATAAATGATTTCATAAATTCATTCATAGCATTTTAACTGAAACAGTTCAAAAATCCTTGTCGACGCGCCAACTGATAATATAATTTTGGAAAAGTTTCTGTAATGGTGTGAAGGCGCTGGGCATGTATTATTCCACCAGACTACATTGATTGGCGTTATTTTTGCAGGATCATGGATATTTTGGGAGTACCCACATATTACACAATGTTATAGGGTAGGTAGGGCATATTTTAGTGTACAGGGTTAAAAAAGTAGTAGTATAGTGAATAGAGGTTGTACAGTACAGACTCACACTTCTGCCAAAGAATAGATACTATCTTCTGCATACCCAATCAAATATGATGCTCAAACACAAAATGTGTAATTGGAAGTTTTGGAAAAAATGTCTAATTAAAATTAAACCAATATAGTCATGATATCTCAGGGAAATCACCGACGTACCGCGCATCTTATCTTTTGGCCACCATTGCAAATGTCTTGTTTTTATGAAGGCTGGCTCGAAGGACCAAGAACAGGAAATAATTGCGCCCGCATTAACATCTAGCTTTTTAGGCAGCAACAATCTATGCTAATTATCATTGATGAAAAAGGAATTGTTAATTTTAAAATAATTATGTAAAATTGAAATAAAAAGTTGAAAATAAATCCAAAAGTAGTCAGGTAAAATAGCAACTCTTTCATTTTATAATAGTCATAAATGCACATTAGGTGGATTTCCAAAACACCTAAGTAGGAAGGTATATTATTACCTACTGTGATGACTTGCACTCATCTCTACACCATACCCGTCCAATTCACTACCAAGTGTTCCATTGTGTCCATTCTTTCGTGCGGAACTTATATAGAATCGACAAGGTCACCTGTACAACTATTCATCACGCTATTACATGAATGTTCGAGGCGCGTCAATCGATGGTGGGTAGGTACAGTCACTAAGAAAAGTATTGAATTAAAGACAAGAGTAAACTTTCTAAATAAGTAAGGGATTCTTTATGAAGAAAGGCCTGAGGGTCATATCCTTAGGACTGAGGGTAGTAACTAGTAAATACCTACTAACTAGACTTAGTAGTTTTTGCGCCTTCTGCATAAAGGCTTGAAGAGACGCTCCCCTAGCGTCTTGTGTTGTATGATGCACTGGCGGATCCAGGATTTGGTTCTGGGCAAGGTGCAGACGGGCAAAAATATTATAATTTTTACTACGAAAACTGTGTGTTTAGCTCGCTCTGAACAGTTAGAAAGTTCAAATAATAAGTGCGCGCGCAGCTTGCTGCGAGCGCACTATGTGTAATTTTGATGAAGTTGCGGCCATCCTATTTTATATTTTTATTCGATAGAAGATGTCAAATTGAAGCTCCGAATCCAGCTCCGACGAAATTCTTTCCAATAGTTTAGAAGCTATGATTTTTTTTGAAAAAGGTTAATGACCTCACAAAAATGTTTATATTGTTATAAAATATAAATCGTAAACAAAATTAAAATTGTAGTAATATAGGATGATATAAACATACTTAATACATATTATATATTAAAATCAATGATGTACTTCATAAACCTACAGTTTAATTAAAGTTTTTCTGATTTTCAGTTTTCCTTAAATATTTTAGTTTTCCTTGTATATTAGCATTTTCTTTTTTTAAGGTTAGGTAATAAATGTAATTACTTATGAGACATTAAAATTTCAAATACGTTCATCAAAGGACGGCTGAGTAAATGTATTTCTAAGGAAACTAAAAATTTCTATGGAAAAAGGGTTGTCAAAATTTAAAAATTATATTAGCGTATAAAATTTACATCTGTCCACATTATGTTTAAACATAAAGCGAATTAAATCGAAAAGTAGCTTGTTAGTATTTTTAACCAACTTCAAAAAGTAGGTCCATAGTTCGTAATATGTAAGTATGTTGCGATATATTTAGAAATGACGATTTTTAAAGTTTTCAAATAATTATAAAAGATTTTAGGTGTAATTGGGGAACAAATAATTGAATGGGGTTGTACGGAACGTGGCATACCTACTGGTCCGTATTATATGTTTTTATGAAATTTATGAAGGTGGGGGGTTGGTGTTTGTCGGAATATCTTTTGTTGTGGTATTTGGAGATTTGTGGTATACTTACCGCCATTTTTTTTGAAATCGCGGTCTGCGCCGAAACCTAATAAACCAGTAGGTATACCACAAATCTTCAAACTCTTTTACCTTTCTCTTGAATGTTTATTGTATACCCATTCTAACCATCCGTTTATTCTAGGATTTTACAGAATAGATATACTCTTTTTTGCCACCAATATAACAAAAAGTACTTAAACTTATTATGACAATATTATAACACATTGGTTCACAATGGGCGGCCTTATCATTATACTTGTTAAGTCCAAAGTTTGCAAATTAAAAAACGATATATAATTTAGAGTAATTATTTTTTTTCTTTATCAATCTGTAAACAAAAATAATTTTATCGATATATTTACTATTATTTGGCACCAATTAACAAAATATGATCAATAGAATATAATATTTCTGAAATATAATCTATTTTGTTAAAAAAGGTTTTCAATTTGAGTGACCACTCACGCCATCTATTATTGTTCCTCGTCCTCAACTCTTGTTTTTTTTATCCGCTACTAATCTTGCAGTGCCACATGTCAACGTGTTAGCTAGTGGTCAATATTTATTTTATGTAAAAATATGAAAAGGGACAGCCCTAACCAATATTTTTGAAAATCTGTAACTCAGCGGTCCTTTGATATTTTGATTTTATATTTGGTGGAGAGATAAAACATAACCTAACGATACTGTAGTTTTAAAAGAAAATGCTAAACAAACAGGATTTCTGAGAAAAAAAATATATTTGAAAAACCACAAAATGTATTTTTTTACGTACTTGTGATTCGAATTCTTGTAGTTATTTAATATCAAAAAATACGTTAGCATGCTCCTCAACATAATACATTAATTAATCAAAGAAATGCGAGAACACGACAGCGCAAAAGCGTTTCTAATGTTTTTTCTATAGTTTCAAGAAAGACCTTGTATCTTCTAAACTACTGGAAAGAATTTCATTGGAGTTAGATTCCGAGCTGTTATTTGACATCGTGTATCGAATAAAAAAATAAATAGGATGGCCGCAACTTCATCAAAATTACACACAGTGAGCGCCGAGAATAAAATTATAATCTTGACCATGAAATATGTGCAAAATTCGTACCTCTACAATGCTTCTGGGGGGGAGGGCCTTGGCCCCCTGCCCCCCCCCCCCTAAATCCGCCTATGGTATGATGTATGGATTCATTTTATAGGAGGACCACGGCAAAAGCCTCTTCTCTTCCCGTCAACACACTCAAGGATAAACATCCTATAGAGACTGGATCACGCCTGACTGTCTAAAGAACTTGAGGACTCTGCCTCTACTTAATATTGGATATCCAATTGCTTTAGAATGTACTTGACGGAAACTACCTATACATAGGTATAGAATAGAATACTCTTTAATGTAACACCACAAATATACATTATTTATTATTTTATATACAGCCTACTTCAGTGCTTATCCCTATCCTATAGCTACTAGACTCTAGACACAAGCTGGCTAGAAAAATATAGCTCTAATCTGAAGATTCTTAATACAGATAGCAGTAGGTACATGAATGAAATAAAAAAAAAAAACATTACATAACATAATATATATTTATTATGTGCTATTACCTAGGATCATATCTATGAGAGATGAAATGAGTTAGCTGATATGATATAATAATAGTAACTGAACAATAGCGCATGTAAGTATGCAAGCACTTGTTGATGTGCCTGTAATTACATGATTTTCCGCTACTGACGGCGTGACCACGCCCCTGTATAAAACGCAAGTTCATAGTCATGGGGACCCAACATTGCTATAGGAAACAGAGTCATGAAGCCAACCAGTCTGCACATCTTAGCCATTGTGGCTTTATTAGTTATTTTTAATTATTATTGTGATGGACATCATGTAAGTAACCATGTATTTAATGATAATAGGTGTTAAGGATAGCAATAATATTATCTGTGAAACTGTCTAAGATATTTACTCTATGGTTAGAACAAGCTGACATGTTTTTAGAATATACGTTTGTGAAATAGTTTTATGTTAATTACAAAGACCTAACAATGGAAAATACACAAATAAACATGGTGTCAGGTGGGTATCCACCGCTACAACTGCCTGAAATGAGTTTCATGGGAAACCTCCATGAAAATTTTAAACAATGGAGACAGAGGTATAACATTTACATAATTGCTAACGATATGGAGAAGGTTTCTGAAAAGAGGAAGGTCAATATTTTACTTAATTTTATTGGGGAGAAGGGAATACAGATATTTAATACCTTTAATTGTGGAGAAAATGAAACTGTTAGCAACGTGCTCGAGAAATTCAACACATACTTTAAGCCAAAGAAAAACCTTACGATACAACGAAACGAATTTTTCACTATGGGCCAACGCGGTATGAAGTTAGAGGACTATTTTCAGAAAGTTATAAATCTGGGAATGACATGCGAGCTCGGAGAACTTAGAGAAAGTCTGACAGTAGCGAAAATAGTAGCAGGATTAGACAATAACTATAATCAATTAAAAACCAAATTGATGTCAGAAGATGATAGCAAGCTATCTCTGGAATATGTCATGAAGTACCTGTTGTCTGCAGAGGCATCACGGAAATATGTCGAAGAAAAAGACCAAAATCAATCGTCCAATGACAAAGAGGATTCCCAGAAAGATATCTTGGTTGTCAATAATCAAAAATACAATCAGAAAATCATAAGAAACTGCAGGAACTGTGGACAGTCACATCAAGTAAACAAATGCCCTGCTTTTGGTAAAACATGCTTCCATTGCCAAAAGCCAAATCATTTTAGTAAAGTGTGTCGCAAGGGGAATAATCCAAATAATAATAATAGAAACCAAATACACATAGTGGAAGAGGAAAATGATACAGAAGACTATACTGACCAGTTCTTCGTTGGTTATGCGGGTAATGAAATAACTCAAAATTTCACTGTTAGAAATAAGAAATTACCTATTAAAATGGACACTGGTGCAGCCTGTAATGTTATAGGAACTGAGGTATGTAAACAAATTGGTATTCTAGACTGTGAGATCTCGCCCTGTGATAAAAAGATAGTACAACTGGATGGGAAATGTGTACCTGTCCGTGGAACATGTTGGTTAGAAATTACACACCCAAATTGTAAGAAGTATAATGTAAAATTCATTGTAATAAATGGTCATGTTCCTACTTTATTAGGTTGTCGAACTTGTCTCACATATAATTTTGTTTCAGCAAATACTAATTTGGTTAATGTTCATAATGTCCAAGTGAAAAATAACACAAATGTAGATAATTATATAAAAAAGTTAAAAAATGATTTCAGTGAGCTGTTTGATGGAGGACTTGGTAGCATCCCAGGGTCTGTAAATATCCACTTGAGAAATGATGCAGTTCCAGTAATTCAAGCGGCACGGAGAGTTCCATTTTCACTACTGCCTGAGCTGCGCAAAGAATTGACTAAAATGGAAAATCTAGGTGTGATTGAAAAAGTACATAAACCAACAAAATGGGTAAATAACTTTGTTACTGTCAGAAAGCCAAATGGTCAGTTGAGATTATGTATAGACCCCAGGGCTCTCAACAAATACATTATACAGCCTAAATATCAATTACCTAATATTGATGAAATTAAAAGTAAGATGGAAAATGCTAAATATTTTGCCTTGCTTGATGCTTCCAATGGATTTTGGATGTTAAATCTAAATGAATCTAGTTCAGACCTGTGTACTTTCATAACGCCATTTGGCAGGTATAAATTTAAAAGACTACCATTTGGTATAAGTTCTGCGCCTGAAGAATTCAGTAGAATAATTACTCAAATGTTTGAAAATGTAGAAGGAGTTATTCCTTATATTGATGATTTGTGTTTATATGCGGACACTGTTGAAGAATTAAATTCAAGATTACAAAAGGTCTCAGAGATTGCTTTAAAAAATGGAATTAAGTTCAATGAAAGTAAATGTAAATTCTTTGTGAAGGAACTATGTTTTGTTGGCCATATATTCACAGAAAATGGTGTATCTCCAGATCCTAGCAAAATTCAGGCAGTAATGAATATGGAGCAACCCAAGTGTAGGAAAGATTTGGAAAGATTCTTAGGTATGTGTAATTACTTATCGCGCTTTATACCAAATTATTCAAAGTTAATTGAGCCATTGCGTATGCTTTTGAAAAAAGACACTGTATTCACCTGGGATAGCAACCAAGTAGAGTCTGTCAACTTACTAAAAAAGGCCTTATGTAGTAGTCCTTGCCTAGCCTATTTCAATACAAACCAAGACATTGTATTATCTGTGGATAGTTCATCTACAGCAATGGGTGCTGTAGTTCTTCAAAATGACAAACCAATTGCATTTGGTTCTCGTGCTCTTAACACTACAGAACAAAACTACTGTCAGTTAGAAAAAGAAATGTTAGCAATTGTTTTTGGATGTACTAAAATGCATCAATATACATATGGCCGTAAAGTATTTGTTGAAACTGATCATAAACCTTTGGAGTCATTATTTAAGAAACCACTTTATAAAGTACCAGCTAGATTACAACGTATGATGTTAGCAGTACAAGGATATAATTTAGAAGTTAAGTATAAACCAGGAAAATTAATGTTTATAGCTGACACATTGTCTCGGAGTCATAGTGATTATGAAGAATCAAAAATGAAACAGCTACAAAAGAATATTGTATGTCATGTCAAATTGCATAGGGACTGCTTGCCTGTATCAGATACAAAATTAGGAGAAATACAATTAGCAACAGCAAAAGATCATACATTGAAAGATTTAATGTTGTATATAAAAAATGGTTGGCCCAATAGTATTAACGATGTCAACAATAATATACGTCCTTTTTGGACTTTTAGGGATGAACTAGGTCTATTAGATGGAATAGTTCTGAAAAGCAATTTGATTGTATTACCAGAGTCCCTTAAGAAGGAAATGTTGCAAATCATACATCAAGGACATGTAGGTATAAGTACTTGTAAAACTAGAGCACGTTCATGTGTATTTTGGCCAGATATTAATAAGGACTTGGAAATATTTGTTGAAAATTGTGAATCTTGTGCCAAGTACAAAGCAAACTTGCAAAAAGAGCCACTGATCAGTCATTCTTTTGAAAAAATACCTTGGCACAAGGTGGGCATAGATATTTGTACATTTGATAATAAGGATTTTTTGGTGTTCATGGATTATTATTCAAAGTACATTGAAGTCAGTAAGTTAGATAATTTGTCAGCTGACTGTGCAATCACAAATTGTAAATCAGTTTTTGCAAGACATGGCATTCCCGCGCAAGTAGTTACTGATTGTGGTACTCAATTTACTTCTGATAAATTTAAACATTTTGCTAAAATATACAAATTTGATCACACAACATCAAGTCCAAAACACTCACAATCAAATGGTCAAAGTGAAAGTGGTGTTAAAATATTTAAAAATATAATGAAGAAATGCAAAGAAGATCATTCGGATCCATACTTAGGATTATTAAACTATCGCAATACTCCTAAGCCATATATGCCATCTCCTGCTCAGTTGATGTTTTCAAGAAATTTAAATTCATTGCTACCTATTCCCAGAAAAGATTTAAAACCGAAAATAAGTCATTATACTAGTAAATATTATGATCATAAAGATAATGTAAAGAATTATTATGATAAATCAGCTAAAAATTTGACAGAGTTAAAAGTAGATCAAGAGGTATTTTTCAAAAGATCTTTAGATTCTAATTGGATTAAAGGGAAAGTTGTTAAGAAATGCACAGAACCTCGTTCTTATTTAGTAGGGGATGATAAAGGAAATATATTTAGAAGAAATAGAAAATACATAAATGAAAGCAAAATGAAAAATGTTAATGATAATGGTGATCCTAACAATAAAAGAAATTTCAATGATAATATAGACATGGCCCCTGATGTTGATCCTCAAATTATGAATAACACTTGTACAACTAATAATTTACATAGAGATAATACTAATATAGACACCCAGATTGTTAATAACGGTGTAAACACAGATGTCTCCTCAAGTCGTGTTGTATGTGACAGCAGTAGCTCTAAGTCTAGTTTCAATCACATACATACTCCTGATTCACCAACTATATTGCCTGATAATAATATAAATGAAAATGTGCCAGAACAGTGTGTAGTTACACGTAGGGGTCGTATTGTTAGAAAACCTATTAAATTTAATGATTATGTAGAATATAGTGATGATTGATTTGTTATACTTCTTTATTTAGAAAAGGGGAGATGTTAAGGATAGCAATAATATTATCTGTGAAACTGTCTAAGATATTTACTCTATGGTTAGAACAAGCTGACATGTTTTTAGAATATACGTTTGTGAAATAGTTTTATGTTAATTACAAAGTCCTAACAATGGAAAATACACAAATAAACAATAGGCTATCAGGCATTTATTAATTCAGGATTTTAAAAAATTAAATGAAAGCCATAGTTAATTTTAACAATTTATTGAAACTTATGTTAAAACTGTTTTTATTATAGGTATCAGCAGAGGGTTCAAATCTATCATGTGAGTACAACTTGTATAGCTGTTCAAAACTAAAATAAGACATACATAAATTTAAGCTTACTAATATTATAAACATGAAAGTTTGTAAGAATGTATGTTTTATACTCTTTCACACCTTACACGGGTGGACTGATCGAGCTGAAATTGGGTATAGAGATAACTTAGACCCTGGAATAACACATAGGCTACAGTAAAGTGGGTAAAACCGCTGGGTGCAGCTTATTTTTAGAAGATTTTGAATTATTTCTAATTAAAAATCACCAATGGTTTTTCAATTATATTGAAATAAATGAAGTGATAAAAAGCATCAATTATATTAGGGACATTATTTTAATGTAAAAAAACTTGTAGTTATACTAACTTTTTTTTGAACAGTTAAAAAAGAAGATCTTCAAAGAGAGAGACGTCAAGTAGAGAGTTTTGATGATGAATATCCAACACCAGCCGGACAGCAAGAGGAACCTGGTTTTTGGGACAGAATCGTAAAAGTTGCTTTAAAACTTTTCAGCAGATTTGTTGAATGGTTGAATTCTTAGTTATACATACATATTGAAGAAATTATTATTAATCTTAAGTGTATTTATTTTTTATTAAACTGTTTTACAAAAAATATCTACCTAATTATTTTACTTTTATTCAAGGACAATTTTAGAGCTGCGATTTATAAATTTTGTTTGTGTAACAATATCTTCCTGTGTAGGGTATGCTAGTGCTTCTTCATTTAAATTCAAAGGATTATAGTTCCTTTGAGGTAATAAATCTCTTACTATTCTAAGCTGATGATTTTTAGTTGGTTTTGGGAAACCTGTTAATTCTCTTTGTGTCATATTAATATTGGATATAATATTTGACATTTGTCTCATGAACTTTCGACTTATTAGTGCTGTATCAAGGACACAACTGCTTAATACATCTGAAATTAATCTGTCATCTGGAAGTGATTTCCCTTCCAATGTATCAGCTAAATGATGATAAATCTTCTTGAAGTCAATTTGTTCAGTCAGTAGTGGTGAAGGCATATGCTCCAAATCCCCAATTATTCGGAGTGCAGTAGCTACCTCCGTTTGAAGCTCCTTGAAACTCAAAGAATCCGTTATGAGTTTAGCCCAACTTGCCAAAGGAATGGAGGGTTTAGGTCTCTTTTTCCTCATTATGGTATTCTTTGTGTGTTTAGTGCTGTCTATAGTTTTACGTGCTATTACGGAAAAATGATGAATAGCTTCCTCAATTTCTTCACTTGACTTATGAGGCAGAAATTCATTTTGTATTTTATTCGACCCTCTAGATCCGTGATACTTGACACCCAAATAAAGATAGAACTTGTCTTCTTTAGTCCATTCACTTAGTGATTCAATATTTGATACATTTTCTGAGGTACTAGTACCTGCTTCTTCGCTGGAGCTTTCCATATTAATCTCTTGGAGCCTCTCTGTTTCTTTTGAAACGTTCTAAGCTATAATCATAATATAACGTTTTATAAAAACCAAATTACAAAAGTCTCAGCTTTTTAAAACATGGTATTTTATTTATTATTAAAAATAAACCCCAATAAACTGACAACTGCTGAGTGGCATTCTGACATTGGCAATTAAAAATTTATGACAGTTACAGTAATTTTTTTTTATCATCACAGAACTAATAAATCCTACATCAGTGTCTATCATAAGCCGCGTCTCCAGCTAAGTTTTTGGTTCAAAATTCAAACCATAGATATACTACTCAAGATTCAACCCAACTCTGTGCTGCAAAGCTCGAAAACGGCACGCGTTTACTATATCTTTCCAGCTATTGATATATACATACATCATAAGGGTGATACAAAAATTAACACAAAGTAATTAACATTTTGTAACAATAATCGATCTTAATTCAAAGTAAAAAGTTTAGTTTGCAATAATGACATAATGATCTTATGATGTTTTCCCTCCGTGCCATTGACAAAATTATTCCGTCTTGTGAAGTTTAACTTTATTTTCACACTGCTAATGCTGAAAATCACTTATCCCATATGACTCTAATTTATCGGTCTAATTTGCCCCGCTCTTTCGCGTGAAAAAGACAACTGCGCAAGCAATAAAAATTTTAAATGCTAATTTTGATATAATATCTACATTATTTTGAATATTAATCACTAAAAGAAGGTTAAATGTATAAAACATACCTAAAATATGAAATCTATATTATTTTCTTTTTGTAAGTGTATTCTTTTTGCAATTCTTAAGAGCTACGTTCCACTTGATGGTTGGCGCGAGACTGACGCCGAAACAGTGCTCATTATGGATTTAAGCACTGTTTAGTTTGGTCGATTTTGAAGCGGTTAGGCGTAATCCAGAGTAGTATATCTATGGTTCAAACATTCAGCATGAGCATAACATTAAAAAAAAATCTCGCCTATTTCGAGAGTACACTTTTTTATCGATAGCGACCGCGACAGATGATTTTCGCTTGTCTAGGGCCCCAGGCGTTAAAATTTGGCGCAGAGAAAAAAATATTGTGACGCAGACATCCGCTAAGAAAGGATTTCTTGACGAGGGCATGATCTCATGATCATTGATCCCGTAGTAAAGTCAAAAGTAAACTAACCATTAACTAAACTATGCCATTGTACTTTTTAAATATGTATGAGATTAATTATGACAGCAAGACAAAACTATATTCTTTTTAGGGTTCCGTACCTCAAAAGGAAAAAACGGAACCCTTATAGGATCACTTTGTTGTCCGTCCGTCCGTCCGTCCGTCTGTCTGTCAAGACCCTTTTTCTCAGGAACGCGTGGAGGTAACAAGCTGAAATTTATAGGAAATACTAAAGTAAATTGCTTCTTAGAGCTGTGAAAAATTCAAACTTCTAGGCCAACGCAATCAAAAGATATAGACGAATATGTCGCAAATTTCAGCAAATTTTCGACATTCCCATATAAATCAAAACCTACGGGGTACTTCTCGTGAACTCAGAATCTTGAAATTTGGCACGAAGTAACACCTTAGAGCACAGATAAAGGAAAAATTGCGAAAACTATAAATTTTTATTTGCGTCATATGAAAAAAATAATTTTATACCTACTACCCCTTTTCTCATGAATTTTAGCCGCAATTTTAAACTCGCAACTACTCTCAAAAAACCAAAACCTACTGGGTACTTGCCGTGAACGTAGAATCTTGAAATTTGGTAAAAAGCAATTCCTTAGAGCACAGATAAAGGAAAAATTGCGAAAACTGTAAATTTTTTGTTACATCATATAAAAAAATATGTTTCATAATTTCATACTTACTACCTCATTTCTCATGAACGCGTGCAGGTATTAAACTGAAAGTTTTATCAAATACTAAAGTTTATAATACCTTTAAACTGTAATAAAATCAAACTTCTATGTCAACGCATTCAAAAGCAAACAGCAATTTTACCCGCATTTTTAAACTCGCGACTACTCTCAAGGGAATCAAAACCTACAGGGTACTTGCCGTTAACTCAGAATCTAGAAATTTGATACGCAGCAACGTCTTAGATTATAGGCACAGGAAAAATTGCGAAAACTGTAAATTTTTAGTAACATCATGTAAAAAAATATTTTTTAATAATTTTGTATTTACTACCCCTTTCCTCAAAAACGCGTACAGGTATTAAATTGAAATTCATTTCAAATACTCAGCTTTATAATAACTTTAAGCTGTAAAAAAATCAAATATCTATGTCAACGAAATCAAAAGAAACAGCAATTTTAGCCCCATATTTTCAAACTCGCAAGTACTTGCAAGGGAATCAAAACCTACAGTATATAATATTATACCCACTTTTCCTTAGGGTTCCGTACAAACCTACGGGTTTGTACGGAACCCTCGGTGCTCGAGTCCTACTCGTACTTGACCGGTTTTTTTTATCATTGATAGGTACAATGTCCATAGGTACTAGGCCTACTGTGGTCAGTTGCTTGTAAATTGAAAGACAGCATTAGTATAGTACAAAATAATATAATTTATTGATGTGACATACATATTATTCAAAATTCGGTGTAGTTTATTTCAACATATTATGCAACAATCACCTATATTGTTCGGTAATTGTAAGGAACCAGCAAGATGGCACTTTATGTTACTATAGCTTTTATACATAATTATAAAACTTTTGATTGTTTCAATACAAAATGTAAATAAAGGAACACAGTTACTGTTAATAGCAAATAAAGTAACCCTCAGTTTTGTGACTGAGAATGAGGTGATTTTGGTGTAATAATAACAATATGTCGCTAAAATAGGACCTATCCACTTGAACATGATAACAATATCATAAATGCAGACATTTAGGACAGTTATTATTAATATACAAATTAAAATCAACGAAAATATAAATATAGGAAACTGATAGGAATACTGCAACGAACACAATGTTTAATTAAAACAATGAAACATAATATTACAAATACGTGAAAACATAAGCTAACTTAGTACTATGTTTAGTCTTGAATATTAACAATCTGATGGTTTAACAAACATTAATATTATGTAACATCTGTCGTGCATAATTAATACTTATTAATATAATATCATAGTATGAATTGTGTTCATAATATGAGTTTGTTGAGTGATATTAATCACTACACTGAGGTAATGCAACGCAAATGAAATTTCATATTTTGAAGGAGCGCCCTGGACTCTTACCAGACCGGCTGGCCTAAGATAGCGCTCGACAGGGAAGCGTAGACAGGCTTGGGGAAGGTCTATGCCCTATATCCAGAAGTGGAACAAAAAAAAACCAACTTCAAGCTCACTTTCAGTGACTGAGACGCACATTATAATTCACATCTTAATCGTCTGACCGGTTTCAATCTTATTTGACGACCTCTGTGGCGCGGTGGGCTAATACCCGCCTGCAACGCAGAAGGTTGCGGGTTCGATTCCCGCATGGGACAAATGTTTGTGTGATCCACAGGTATTTGTTTCTGGTCTGGGTGGTTTTTCAATATCTATTATAAGTATGTATTTACAAAAGAAAAGTATACAAGTATAATATCCGTTATCCTAATCACCATAATACAAGCATTAAGTTGCTTAGTTTGGGGTTTGGTGGCGCTGTGTGAAAGAAATGTCCTGAAATATTTATTTATTATTGAAATGGGACCACCTGGGGGACCCTTTAAAACAAAAATACTCTTTGAAATCAGTTCAAGCAGGAGTAACCATTTAAGTAACATAAAAAATATACAGGTCAGTTTTTTTTACTTTAAATACATGTTTGCATTGCAATACCTCAATACGGAACCAGTTCTTGATACAAAATAAAATTAAATGCAAATTGTAAAAAAAAAACTAAAGTACCCATTGAACACAGTGTTGTACCTACTGTTACAAAACACCACCGTGTGTATACCGTATGTATACAATCTGTATGAAAACTAGGGAACATTTTGTATCATTGAAATAGGTGGGATCGGTAGCATAAACAACTAAGAAATACAACTATAGGAGTCAGTGGGAATGGTGCAATACTCAGTCAGGTCAGGAGTAAGTTAAATAATGACAACAATCAAAAAGCTCACTATACCATGATGCCACGAGTAGGGGAAAATGCAAACATTTTAATGTAAAATAATATTGCATTACGCAAAGAGTGTGCGGTCTTGTCTTGCTGTCAAGTTAAACTGTCATCCCATAAATTCTACTTTTGAGAACGTATGCGCTAAACTATGTTTGACTTGACAGCATGACAAGACCTAGGATTATAATCCTTGCTAGACCCATTGTAAATGTATGGGATAACAGTTTAAGTTGACCTCCCGCAAGAATCCGGACACTCCTTGCTAGGCCTACAGATACATTCCCAAAAGCAATTTCTTATCAGATATTGCTAATTAAAGGTTTTAGGGCTGTATTCACACATGCAGCGACACGCCGGAAAACTTGGACTGCACACACATGCATGCGTGCATTTATTACACTTTTTTTACACGAGACGAGGGCGACGATCGCCAGATCTTATGAGGCGTTACTCTGATAAGGCGATATCTTGCGGTAACGCATTCATTACATTACAATCGCAGTGTTATCTCGGCAATAAATAACGCAGTCCTACGCAACACTGCCCTGCACGCGTCACGCAGAGACATTAGCTATGTAAAGTCTCATCAGCGATTTCTTTTGTTAGAGATTGTGAAAAGCTCATATGATTGTCTTGTATTTCCAGCGTGTTTCCGTACGTGAATCGGTTAGAAAGCTATTGTTCAGCGTGTTTCGTTTTATTTTATTTAATCACTCTAAAAGGAGTCTAAAACAATAACATAAATGCAGCTGCAAAAATATTATGTGCGTACGACACATTGCGTCATTAGTAAGGAACAAAATGTCTTAAAATCTCTATTCATATTTCCCGTCAAATGGATCCACTTGACCATATAAATTATTACTTAGGCTTACAAAACGATATAAATAAACCAGGATTAACCTATATTAAAAAAACAACAAAAATCACACTTCCATCTGCTGTGCTGTGTATAATAATATAGCATTATTTAACTTTATACTTAGCATAAGTAATGTGGGTATGAAATAATTATAATAATCATGACTATCGGGAAGTTATAGCATCAATTTATAATTAGGAATATCATAATTTTAGATAATTTTTCCAAAGCTGTATTATATTGTAATGGCACAACTGAAATTCTTGAAAACTGATTTTAAAATAACTTTTATACGCGCCACTTGTCTCAAATGTTTGGGCAAAGTTTGACACAAACAGTGCTTTTGGCATTTTATTTGAAAATCGGACCCTTCGCTCGAACAATTGCGGCAAGCGGAGCGCTGGCTTTAGAATAAAAAATTAAATGGAGTTTTAATCCTATAGCGCACTTCATTCTCTCATGTTTCTTTGATATAAGCGCACGCTTGAACACATTTCATCTGTTTCACGGAGATGTGCTTAAAGCCCCAAACGACTCATTCCGTCGTGCCACTACAAACAAACGCTGAAGCCATACAATATAGTCATTTTTTTTGGAAATACACTAACTCTAAGAAGATTCGTCTATAGTCTGTTTACGTTTTATAATTACAAGCAATCAGACATAGTTTAGGTCGCGCAGTGAAGCGCTCGAGTCGAGGCCAGTAATTTGAAGTCGTAACTTCTATACACACTAAACAGCTTAACTAACGAACACAACTATTAGCACATCACGCCGCACCACGCGACCTATCAGCACCCGACATGTCGAACTAATGACATTATGACGTCATAGGATCGATTCTGTAACGTTCAATTGAATCGAAGGACGTTAATACCATTAAGTGAATTTATTTCATTAGGCTCCATTTGAGGAAGACAAGTGAGTTAATCTGCGTGTGACCCCCAATTCACGTTCAATGCTTTTGTCGTTTTGTATCGTTGAGAATTTAACAACAGTTTGTCGCAAGTGGAACTGGCCCTTAACACATAATTCAGTCACGTTTACCAATGTAAACTTTTAAATACTGAACGCGATATCGAAGACAACGTCAGTCTTCCGTTTTTATGGGTCTAGCACGACTTATCCGGGGTCTTAAATTGTCAAGTTGAACTGTCATCCCACACATTCTACTTTTGAGCATATATGGAAAGACATATTTAATTGACAGCAACACAAGACCACGCATATTCCGTGCTAGCTAGGCAACTTCGGAAACGTTCATGTCATAAAGTTATATCGCTCACACATTTTGTCATACCGTCCCTCTTTCCCTTCTAGCATGGCGTGCGGAATCTCGCAGTAATGTCAAGACTACAACTGTTATCCATCCTACTAAGAATGTACGGGGTGACATACAACTGTCATCCCGACTAGAAACCATGCTAGAAGGGCAAGTCACTCAACTCCATTGGGTCCAAATGAGAAACTGAACATTACAGAACCGAGTACCGTTCACCTTCATTGAGTTGCCACTCAGTTTCCAATCGAGACACTGCACACAATAGAATCGCTCACCGATTACCTTTATTGAGTTGCCACTCAGTTTCCAATCGCAAGACTGCACATTACAGAATCTAGTACCGTTCATTGACTTGCAACTCAGTTTCCAATCGAGACACTGAACATTACAGAATCGCTTACCGTGTACCTTCATTGAGTTGCCACTTCGATCAAGACACTGAACATTACAGAACCGAGTACCATTCATTGAGTCGTCAGTCAGTTTCCATTCGAGACATTGAACATTACAGAACCACGTACCTTTCACCTTCATTGAGTTGCCACTCAGTTTCCATTCGAGACACTGAACATTACTAATCAGTTTCCAATCGAGACACTGAACATTACAGAATCGCTTACTGTTCACCTTCATTGAGTTGCCACTCCAATCGAGACACTGAAAATTACTAATCAGTTTCCAATCGAGACACTGAACATGACAGAATCGAGTACCAAAACAGTCGAGTACTGTGTTAGTAGAATACTATTGCGTGGGTGAGACATCGAGTCCGTGTCGGGCGAGTAAGGCGGCGGGCTCGGCGGCGAAGGAGTCGAAGGAGGCGTCGAGGAAGAGTTCCTGCAGGAAACGTCGCGCACACAGCATATACGTGCCGCGGGACAACGCTGCGCTCACGTCCGAGTACACGCACGCGCTGCGGAATATGTCCGGGTGGCGCTGCTTCAACGATATCAGCACTGAACGGGTCTGGGAATATAAGATTTTTCAGGTTACTTATTAAGATGGGATGGGGAAGAGGATATGCATGCTAGGGGAGTGGATGATGATATGACGGATGATAGAGCAGAATGGAGGAGAAAAACGTGTCGTGCCGACCCTACCTAGTGTGGGATAAGGACAGGAAGATGACGAAGATCGTCATTTTCTCCTCCATTCTGCTCTATTAGCCGTCATATCATCATCCACTCCCCTAGCATGCATATCCTCTTTCCCATAGTTCATCCAAACCTTTTTTGGGCGGTCCCTTCGCGGATTACCACCTTTCACCATTTATTAAGATAAATAAATCATTTATTTGTCAGAATTTTAGGTACAAAAGGATCTTAAAACTAATAGATTCCATCAAAATTCTACTTTCAAAAGCGTACAAATATTGAGTTCAATTGTTTTTTGTTGATAAGTTGCTCAATTATTTTGTTGAAAATTTCAATAAATGCATTTTAAGGTCAGTCTTATCTTGTGTTCACAGATGTGATTCACAGATATTTGTTCCTGGTCTAGGTGGATTTCGGTATCTATTATAAGTATGTATGTATTTACAAAAGAAAAGCATATAAGTATTATATTCATTATCTGACCACCATATCACAAGCCATATCCATCAACTTAATGAGTTGCTTAGCTTGGGGTTAGGTGGCGCTGTGTTTTGTAATAGGTTTGAGTAATGAACGATGAACATAACCCCACCTGTCTGAGATGTATAGGGTTGGCCATGAAGTGCACTTGATGCAGCAGCTCCCCCTGCGGAGAGACCTTCTCCGGCGCCGGACTGCACGCCGGCGTCAGCGCCTCCGTGCCACTCGCGTCCATGCCTGCACAAACACATTCATATAGTCGTTATTCAGAACTATAAGGATCATTCATGGCAGGCTGAACCGCCCTAAACACCGCCCTTAAACTATTATTTTACTTTTCAATTTGCGGTTGGCTAGGGGGCTGGTGAGATAAATAGTGATAAAAAGACGAAATAAAATGATATACGTCTTATGGCTCGTCCACATATACCGGCCAATGATTCGCCGAGTGTGTGTTTTGTCTATGGACGAACAATTTTTGTCTATAGACGAATGTCTCCGGATATTTACGGTTTCTTTTCCGGTAAATTTCCGGTATACATTTTGGGCTCCGTAGCTAACGACTTTAATTATATTTTGAATATTAATCAATCATGGATCATTTGAAGCCATTTTGTGTGCCATTTTTTGTTTGAAACAAGTTAAATTTTCTTTATTTTTTGATTTACATAATCTGTGCCCCAAGTGCATATATATAATCTGTGCGCTCGGGCCAACGTTGGGCCAACGACTCGCCGAGTCATTGGCCGGTATATGTGGACGAGCCATCACACTAGCAGCCTATTGGAAATTACGCACTGGAGTATACTCGTATCACAAACAAAATGTTCTTGAGAGTTATAGAGTGATAATGTTAAAAGATGTTTCTTAAATCTGTCACGTAATGTGTTAGTGGATTACACTACAATGTTGAAAACTGCCTTTTTAACTTTAGCACTCTGTGACTCAAAGAACTTTTTATTTTTGTTGGTTTATAGTGAAATACACCAGTGCGTAATAGCCAATGTTGGCCTGCTGTAAGACAAAGAAATACAAATTGACAAAAAATAATCCAAAATAAACTGTTAAACAATAAATTTAGGCAACTAGAATTGAGATTAAAATTGGTGGCAAATGTGTATAAATAAGACATTGTGGATAATATTATATCAAATTATATACATAGCTGTATGTTTTATGATTAAACAAATAAATATTTGAGAATTTAATGTTTTAGTAAGGATCTCACCGGCAAAGAACGCCTCCCTGAGTTCATGCGAGGATGGCGGTCGTATCCTCGCGCACGCCAAACAATCCCCGCTCGAATGTCTCCACACCTTCCCCCGTCCCGTACTCGGCACGTTAGTGTCCGTCCTTTCATTCTTATCCGCTTTGTCCTCTGTCTTAGTGACGTCACTGCCGGATGTTTCGTTCTTGGCGGTCTCGTCGCTTTTGTCCGGAGAGTCTTGCTCCTCCTTGGTCCCTTCGGTGTTGAGTTCCGTTTTGGAGCCGGGTTTGATTCGCGGTGTAATAGGAGTGCTTGCCGCGGCGAATGTGCCGCGAACGTTTATACTTGTCGATGCTGCAATGAGACAATCATCAATTCGGTGAAATAAAGATTAAATAAAGGCAATTTTAAGGACAAATAAACACTTATTTTTTAAATAACAGTCAACGTAAATTTTTCCAACGATTAATTGAAATATGTTGATTCCAGCGATAACAAATACAAGTGTATTATTTTTGTTTAATTTGGACTTTATAGAGATCTTTTAGGAAATTTCAAATTTATGGTTCAACGATAACCGTCGCATTAACTTTAATACATTATTATGATGCATACATACAATTTAAGATTTTGAAACATTTTAGTACCACCTGATAATTTCAATTCAGAACTTTACTAAAAAAAAAACAATTTTTATTTAAAGGCCTTTCAGCCCTCAAGTTTACCTCTATACGAAGAGAGCTTCTGGCTGTCAGGCGTGGCTCGTGATTTGTTCTCTGTGCTGGCAATACTGGTGTCGGCGTGGAATGAGGGCACTCTGCTGCGCTTGGACTGGTCGCCCTTGTCTACGTCCTCTTCCTTACTCTCTTCATCCCTGTGCAGAAATATTCGATAGGTTAGGAGGGTCGCTTGCTAAGGATATTTATTTATTTATTTATTTATAAGATGAGCAGAAAGCTTACAGAAAAATCCAAAACGCTTTCTACCTTAACTAAATTACACTAAGTACTACAATAATTATTTAAAAATAATCTTAGTTTAGTTATTACAACAATTTCAGAGTCATTAAACACATCGACCTCATGGAACGTATGTTGGAACAGATTATTTTTTATTGGCGCCTTTGAGTGATCATTATCCATCCCTGTTAGGATATGTATCATTTGAGAGAGCGCGGTAGGAACGGGGTAGAAATAAATATAGCTTTGAAGGTAAAACTTGACCAATTACAGTATTTCAAGTTTTTCTACTTCATCCAAGATTGATGATTGACACGAATTATATTATGTATTTATATTGCACGTATAAAACTATTTTTTGTCCAGAATATCCAGCATTGATATCCAGATTAAGAGATCACTACAATTTGGGCTTAGTTTAGTTTATCATCTTCTTCTGGTGTCCAAGCTCCTTAGTAGAAGTACGAAGTTACGGATCTATAAGACCGTGATTCGACTAATTCTCATGTGTGGTTGCGAAGCTTGGACCCTAACACAAAAGGAAGAAGTCAAACTCGCAGACACCGAGAGCAAGATATTGCGTAAGATTCTGGGACCAGTGAGAAGTGAGGATGGCAGTTGGAGGGCTAGAAAAAATCTGGAGATTGAAGACCTAGTGGCTGAGCCGAATATCATCGGCGAAATTAAGGCCCACAGACTTCACTGGCTCGGTCATGTAGAGAGGATGAGTGAGGATCGTGCGGTGAAACGTGCGTATCTCGGACGAGCGACAGGCAGGTGGCCGGTTGGGCGTCCGCGATATCGCTGGAAGGATGACGTGGAAAGGGATCTGGAAGCGCTCCAAGCTCAGTCATGGCAAGAAGTAGCCCAGAATCGGGAAGAGTGGGGTGATCTTGTATCGGAGGCCAAGACTCAGTTTGGGTCGCTGCGCCGTAGTAAGTTAGTTTATCATAACTCACGGCGGGAAGAGGTCGGCGAGGTCCCTGGGCAGACAGATCCCGCGGTAGTGCTGTTGTCTCTGTGTGTGAGTGTGCGGTGCGACGGGGCGCAGGCTTGGAGCGACGCGAGGCTCCGGTTGTCTCCCCGACCACACCGGCAGCGGCTTCCAGTCGCTTTCTACTATGCTGTGGATGGAATCACTTGGATAATCTGGTATCCTTTCTTAAGACAGGTAGGTAAAATTTAAAAAGCCCCCAACATAATTTTTTTTTTGTAATTCGCCATTTTCGCGCCGTCTTAGATTTGAAATTTATCATATTGAATAGCCTATTATATTATATTGAATACCTATGCCTATTATATTGTATTAACCAATCTTTTCATTTGATACCCATATTGAAAGAGTTGTAAAAAAATAATATGTGATCCGCCATTTGTAGCGGCAGCCATCTTGGACCGATTTCCCCCAAAACATAGCTAAGAACACTCCCGACTAACCTTTCAAACAAAAAACACTATAATTAAAAATATAACAAATAATTTAATTTAAAACATTAAACACCCTTCAAATTTATTTGTAGAATGTACCTCAATTTATTCATCCTCTCCCTGGTAGACTTGGCTCTCTCCCGGAAGGAAGAGTATCCCCTGGTCCGTTGGTTGGAGTCAGTCAGCAACCAGCTCAAGTTCAAATCGTCGATTTCACTGGATACCGTCGTCGCACCCTCGGATAAATGTGGCCTGTGTTAGGGAAAATGGGTGTTATTGCAAGCTTTTATTTACTTTCACCTGTCTGTTAAATAAATAAAATAAATAAAAAACCATTTATTGCCCAATTAAAAGAAAAATATACACTAGAGCTTAACATAGATAACTGTTGTCTGTCGTCTGTCTGTAATCAAAAGAATTTTAATTCGATCCACTTCCCGGTTTCTTATTGAGCTGAAATTTTGCATGCATGTGTAAATCGGATGACAATGCAATATTATTATAACATGGAGCTGATCTGATGATGGAGCTGGAAGGTGGCCATAAGAACTCCATTATAAAACGACACAACCCCATCGAGTTTGGGCTCATTTACTGCTAGATAGAGTAATAATAATATAAGCTTGTTTTTAAAAAGATTTTTTTTAAATTTCACTTGGTACACTTTGAATTGCGCCCAAGTACCTCTTCCAAACTAACAGCTTTTTTTTATGCAAATAAGTAAGAAAACGAGCCAGACGCTCTCCTGATGGTAAGAGATAACGTTGCCCATAATCAGTACAGTGCCACTAACTGGGTCCCACCAAATCGTTAACGGCGTCGCGACAGACCCAGAAAAAGATGGCGAGATGACCTTGACAAAAACCTTAAGGATTGCTCCACAATAACAGCACAAGACAGAAAACTATGGAGAGAGGGGAGGAAGACCTTTGCCCTGCAGTAGGACACTTGACACTACAGGCTCTAATAATAATAACCCCTTCCAACCTTTATTTTTAATTTCGAGAATTTTCTTAATGTTCTCAGCTTCAACACAATTCGTCTGTGCATTTTGCAATCGACGCTGCCACTCTCGTATCGGCCTTATTAGCCACTCTCATAAGTGCCGAACCTTTAACGATTATGAATGTAGGCAAAATATTGTGCTTTTCTAATAATGCTAAACTAGTATTTTTCATGTCACATTATCTATTTAATATTAGTGCTTTATAAAACCGGATGAACTTTTTAAATATAAAAATTTTACACAGACATATTATACTAAATTCATCTTTGTAAATTAACGACATAAACTCACCTGTATTTACACAGAATTCATGGACAAGATCATTTATTCTAGATAACTGTGTGATAATAATCTGTGGTTACTTTCATCATTAGTCTGACGACGGGGTAGCAAAGATAGGACAAAGACGAATTTTGTCGGTGATTCTAAAGCATACGTCACACAGAGCCGGTACAGCGAACGCGATCTGGGACGGAATTTTTGTAATGTTAACAAAATGAAGATCGCGACCGCATTACCGTTCCGTCCCGCCTCAGTGTGACGTAACCTTAAAATTCAATATGGGACCCTTACCGTCTATTTAATGACTTCAAAGTCGCATATCCCGTCATATCCATCTGCGAAGGAGGGGAGCTCGCTACTTCGTGACCTGCGAAACCTTCCAAAAGAACCTTAGTTAGTACTGTCCTTTACAAATAAACAATACAATGTTAGTAGGAAATCTCACTGGATGTGGATGTACGCCGTTGTAATTCTGGTATTTTCGGTCTTTGTGTCGTGTTATTAACTTTCATACCGTACAGACTGGACGAGCTGGGTATCGGGCTGAGAGTTAGCACGACTCTGTCTCTGAAATAGAAAACGATATGCTGCTATGACTAGTTAATGGCCAGTGCATTTTTGTTTGCATCTGTTGAAATGTACTTTACGACCTTTGTTTCAGACCTATTAAATATAGGTACACAACATTTATAAATCGGTCAAAGTTTTGGAGGAGTTTGATAACAAACACTGCTGACACGAAATTTTGACTTATTCGATTATATTCGTGTGTGGGAGTGATTTTTTCAAACAAAAATCTTTAACGAGGCATGACGTGAAGACTTAGATCATGTCAAGACAAGACAAACAAGACTTAGGATGTATGGGATGACAGTTTTACTGTCATCCCATACATCCTCAAAAGCAGAAAGTATGGGATGACTCAAAAGTAGAATGTATGGGATGACAGTTCTAGTCTTGATAATACTCCGGGGTCCTGTTTATTCCCGCACGGCATGCTACAAGAGTATGATTATTTCAAATTACTTTGACACAGATGCATTGTCATCAGTATAATTTAAATTTGTGATGAGAAAAATGGGTAAAAAGGGAAAAACCACTTACGGAATAGCATATTTCCCAAGGAAAGAATCGCAGCTGCTGACGCCACTGGTGCTCGATTCACTGGTATTCCTGACCCTGCCTTCGTGAGCGTGTTCAAGGGAGTTCATGCGGCCGATAACCAGTCTGTTCTCTATCTGCATACGATGTGGGGGACGTTCGTACGTGGAACAATCTCGAAGGATGTCCACAGTTCGAGACTCGGAGAGCATCGGCCGGTCGTGGGAGCTTGAGCAACCTTGGAAGGGAAGACTACTTTTAGTTGCTTGAATATTAACCCTTTAACCGCCACCGTCGGATATATCCGACAAGCCTGTTCTGTTACGTAACCGCCAGAGTCGTATATTTCCGACAAGTCGTATTTTTCCGACTGCACTTTAAATCTACATTTTTTAAGTCATAACACTGTATTTTATAAAACTATACTCGTAATTAGATAAATAGTGAATAAAGTTATGATTTACAGTTAGTTTTATGCTTCTCTCCCAAATAGAATAAATATTAGACATCACTTTTATTGTAGGTATTTATAATTCAAAAAACTTGCCTGGCGCTAGGGGCACGACAAGTGATTTTAAGTCTGGCGGTTAAAGGGTTAAAGTATAAATGATTTATATAATAAACTGAGTCACGTTAAAAGGCAGAAAAATTCCTGTGAAGACAATGGTTACTACTTCTTTACGTAAACCTACTTTATTACTACTTTTCACGCGGAATGTCTTGAACCTTATTTTTTAGTACACATTGTAAACGTGAACAAGATACTTCTATAAAAAGCTAGCGTATGTTAGCGGCTTTGTCCGCATGGAGAAATCCTTTATTACCTGTGATCTTCGTCATTAAAATCTATATGTTCCAAATATCAACGTAATCCGTTCAGTAGTTTGAGATCAGAAAATCTTTATTTGTTACAAACTCACACACATGTTTGTTACATGCTTCTTGTAAATATTGTTCTCAAATTGATTAATTTGAGATTTTCTTCAACATTTTTGAGCTTTGTCTAGCAGTTGTGTTTGACAGATCAGTGAGTCAGAAAATCAGTCACGATAACCTTTCATAAAAAAAAACACATACCTTGAGTAGGCAACGTGTGAGACTTTCTCTTGTCTTGCTCCTTCCTACCGTCCGGTGCTAACCTATGGTCGACGACATCTCTGTCTGTATCGTAGGATTTATTCCTGGTGTTATCTGAGGGCAGGCTCTCAGCAGTACTCTGGTCCGTGTGGTCAGAATGTTCGCTGGCATCGCCCTCGTAAGGGTTGAACTTTTCTGGTGAGGCAACATAACCGTGCAGGTTGCCCTCGTATAGGGAGTAAGCTTCGTCGGGGATTATTGGGAATTGGTCGTGTCGAGTATGTCTGACGCACAGCCAACCTAGAAAAAGTTTAAATCAAGTTTCAAGATTTAGCCGGTCTTAGATATGCATTGTAATACGCTGAACAGAATATAATGTTAGATATAAAAATTTCTTTAATATTTTTCAATGCGCGAAGTCAGTCTATCGTATAGATAAGAATCACGATATATTAACCTGAAGCTTTTATGAAATGTAAATTTTTTAGAATTATCATTCTTTAATGAAAGTAAAAGAAGACTGCAAGAATCTTAACTAGTGAGGGAAGTAAGTAGAAATAGATTAAATAGACAAATCTTAATATTTTCAATTATTTTAATTTGAATATGTATCAAGAGCTCGCACTTACTAAAAGCAGAATCAAAGTTTATGACCACACCTCTACAATTTTCATACTTAATATCACACACCGTTTTCCCCTAAGAAATCAAAACATAACACAATGACGCACCAAGATCCGCCAGCAAGTTAGCCCCATTATAAGTGCTGCCGATGAGCCCCAGCACATAGAACGCAGTGGCCCTCACAGCGTATACAGTAACAGCAGTATTAGCACATTAGTGAGGGCAGTATTTAGCTATCCGAACGACGTGAACGAGCGCCGAGTCTTCCGCACATCCTCCACTTAATGCCAGCAACATTTGTAGCCCGGCCGCTGTTAGAGCCGTGCTGCCTACTGCCCATAGTGACGTTAAAACCAAACGCAATCACTCACCAAGATCCGCCAGCAAGTTGAGCACCATCATAAGTACTGCCAATGAGACCCAGTACATAGAACGCAGTGGCCCTCACAGCGTACACGGGGCAGTATTAACCTATCCGAACGACGTGAACGGGCGCCGAGTCTTCCGCACAACCTCCGCTTAATGCCAGTAACATTTGCAGTCCGGCGGCTGTTAGAGCCGTGCTGTTTACTGCCCATAGTGACATTAAAACAAAACTCAATCACTCACCAAGATCCGCCAGCAAGTTAGCCCCATCATAAGTGCTGCCAATGAGCCCCAGCACATAGAACGCAGTGGCCCTCACAGCGTACACGGGGCAGTATTTAGCTATTCGAACGACGTGAACGGGCGCAGAGTCTTCCGCACATCCTCCGCTTAATGCCAGTAACATTTGCAGTCCGGCGGCTGTTAGAGCCGTGCTGCCTACTGCCCACAGTGACGCCTTGAGATCGCCGATCTCTTGCTCCGTGCTGCACTTCTTGCGTTGTAGGGTCTGCGGAAATAATAACTATTAACACCTCTTGCTAATTGATCAGAATCGCAATATCAGTTTAGAATGGCACGTTTTAAATTTATACTAGGTAATTTATGTTTATTATAATGAGTTTTAATAACTACATATACTGAATTGAACGCTCGTCACCAGCTGAATTAATTTATTATGGTAGATACCGAAGCGACTTTAGAACCAAACTACCTACAAAATTCAGTCATACGGCACGGGCAGCATCCAAATAGTTCAAGACGATGAGTATCGCAATTCTTAAAGCAGTTGAAGCAGCATTTTCTAGACGAGAGATACGTTTTTCGCCATCAGCTCATTATGACCGAGCTTTATGTGCAAGTAACATGTGATAGTTTATGGTGGTGGTGCAGATGTGATTTCAGAACAGAGTTCGAGTCCCGACTTTGCACCCATAAATTATATTAGTTACTTGCAATTTATCGGCTCACTACAACTCTGGTGTTGCAGTCGTCTACAGACAACGGTGACCGTTAACATTTTCGTAATTCCGTTAGGTTCCTCCTCTTTTTTAAATAAACTAATATAATAGTTCCTCCTCTTTTTTAAAATATAATAATCCAAGTTTCGTTTTAATAAAAAATAATAACAATAATATATAATTTGTGTTTATACTTTAGCAGGACAGGTTACCCTACTTACACTGTCAGAGTCAAAACAATTTATATATTGTGTGGCCATCCTATATGTTGCAGTTTCATGTCGCGTTTAGTACAGGGCGTGCAACACGTCCTCACGGCTGTCTCCAACATATCTTAATGTACTCAGTACATACGTGAGAAGATAAGATATAAGTTACCCGGTAGTGTTCAGGCAGCGCGTGTGCCAACAGAGCGCGCGGTCGCGGCAGGTGCGCGCGCGCAGACAGCGCGGCGAGCAGGTGCGGCGCGGGGCGGGCCGAGCGCCGCGACCCGCCGCGTGCTGTACCAGTACCATACTAGTATATAACGTTACCCGGTAGTGTTCAGGCAGCGCGTGTGCCAACAGAGCGCGCGGTCGCGGCAGGTGCGCGCGCGCAGACAGCGCGGCGAGCAGGTGCGGCGCGGGGCGGGCCGAGCGCCGCGACCCGCCGCGTGCTGTACCAGTACCATACTAGTATATAACGTTACCCGGTAGTGTTCAGGCAGCGCGTGTGCCAACAGAGCGCGCGGTCGCGGCAGGTGCGCGCGCGCAGACAGCGCGGCGAGCAGGTGCGGCGCGGGGCGGGCCGAGCGCCGCGACCCGCCGCGTGCTGTACCAGTACCATACTAGTATATAACGTTACCCGGTAGTGTTCAGGCAGCGCGTGTGCCAACAGAGCGCGCGGTCGCGGCAGGTGCGCGCGCGCAGACAGCGCGGCGAGCAGGTGCGGCGCGGGGCGGGCCGAGCGCCGCGACCCGCCGCGTGCTGTACCAGTACCATACTAGTATATAACGTTACCCGGTAGTGTTCAGGCAGCGCGTGTGCCAACAGAGCGCGCGGTCGCGGCAGGTGCGCGCGCGCAGACAGCGCGGCGAGCAGGTGCGGCGCGGGGCGGGCCGAGCGCCGCGACCCGCCGCGTGCTGTACCAGTACCATACTAGTATATAACGTTACCCGGTAGTGTTCAGGCAGCGCGTGTGCCAACAGAGCGCGCGGTCGCGGCAGGTGCGCGCGCGCAGACAGCGCGGCGAGCAGGTGCGGCGCGGGGCGGGCCGAGCGCCGCGACCCGCCGCGTGCTGTACCAGTACCATACTAGTATATAACGTTACCCGGTAGTGTTCAGGCAGCGCGTGTGCCAACAGAGCGCGCGGTCGCGGCAGGTGCGCGCGCGCAGACAGCGCGGCGAGCAGGTGCGGCGCGGGGCGGGCCGAGCGCCGCGACCCGCCGCGTGCTGTACCAGTACCATACTAGTATATAACGTTACCCGGTAGTGTTCAGGCAGCGCGTGTGCCAACAGAGCGCGCGGTCGCGGCAGGTGCGCGCGCGCAGACAGCGCGGCGAGCAGGTGCGGCGCGGGGCGGGCCGAGCGCCGCGACCCGCCGCGTGCTGCCCCGCCGCACAGAGTCAGCGCCTCGTGCACGCTTGATTCTACCAGCCGCACGTATCTACGGAACAAACCATTATACAGGCTCTTGGTTATTCTGTACATTGGTGTATAGGGCCTTATTGGGGAGGACATTGGCCATGTTTTAAGCGCAATATATGTACCGCGAAAATTTACGGTTTTCGAGTTATTTAAATTTTTTTCGATAAAACGAGGCGACAATTTTAAATTAAAAAAAAATCTGTATATATATGTATTTATTTTTTATTATCCTGTATTTATTTTTAATCAATTTCATGTGTTTTTATGACAGGTGCGTAATCAATGATACTTCTCCTACAACGCCCCAACCGCCCTACAGTTGGCACAATGCAGGACCTCTTCGAGGACGATGATTACGCGATAGCAGACTGCAAACTACTCGATGCAGTTTAATGGTAATATCCCAAAAATATTATATTTAGGGATAGGACTATGGGACAGTGACATGATGATGAGGTGATAAAATTATAAAAATATAAATCAAATGTATCATTTTCATGTTACACCTGAGGAGAACGCAACAATGAAAGTAAAAATTGAACCGAGTGAAACGAACATCATACCTGTAGTTGTAGCTCTTGGTCCAAAAATCGAGATGTTTCTTGATAAAGGCGATGGACTTAGCGTCGGCAGTTTGTGCGGCCGCAGCGACCTCTAAACTCAGCCATATGAGGTACCCGCGGTCCCCCACGGCGGTGAAGTCCAGCGTGGAAGGCTCCGCGTTCTTGTCGAGGCGGCAATTTTGGCACAGCGAGTCTTTCATTGTCATCATTTTTTCTACGAACGCCTGTAAGAAATCAGAAGGCTTAGATAAAATCCAAGCGCTTATGGCTAACGCAAAACAAATGTACTGAAATGACAGTCGTTATCGTTCATTTTTCCACAACGACTGTCATCCCAGTACATTTTTTAAGGGTTTGGCACTTGTCTAACCCCCAGGACCGTTTTGGCTAAGATATTTGTCGAAATGAAAGTAATCGAGACTATACTATGTCCTTTCATTGTCTAGGTTCTAGAGCCTGGTTAATTGAAGAATGCAAAATATTTATTAGTTCTAGAGTGAGTTTGCTTCCTTAGATCGCATAATCGAATAACCATAATATTATGAGTAAAAAGTGAATTCTGTACATTTGACATCATTTCTCTGAAGTTCTACAAGGCGTACAACTCCCACAATTTCACCTGTTCAGAGTCCTCATCATCACCCAATTAAGAATTCGACTAATTCATTCAGTATATTTTTTATACAACAAAGTAAGAAGACGAGAAATGTATTGGGTTTTATAAAAATGTTTCACTTACTGGAACTGTAAAAGCTTCTTCCAAAATCCCAAGCGAGGTCTTAACAACCTCTTTACACTCGTCCTTTATTTGACCAACGAGCATCTGAAGTATCCATGTATCCATATCTACTCCTGACGAATCATCCTCCTTATGGGTGGTCTTCAAATATTCAAAGTTCTTCTTCAATTTAGACTTTCTCCTCACTAATTCCCGTGATTTTCTCGACGCCCTCAATAGAACGTTTAGGAACTGAGTGGTGTAAAGTCTTGAAGCTTGGATGTTGCACGTTAGAGTTCTGGCAAGAATGTCGCGAGGGAACGAATCTAGGGTGTAGTCTAAACTCGATATGACGAGTTTCACGTAGCAACTGTGGTGGGTTTTTATTGACAACTCTAAAAGGCTGTAAGAAAAAAGTGCACTTTAGCCATTAAAAAGGACAATGTTAACAGTGAAATTACTATTTAACAGGACGCGCTCAATTTTTGAGTCTCGTCAGTTGACGGGCGAAATGTAGTGCCGCGCAGATTTTTTACTTTCCAACACTAGGTGGCCCTGTGTCTGATATAGGAAATCGTGATGCTTACCACCGGAAGCCTGGCCTGGATACCGGGTTTAGGTCTTAGGATGATTAATGAATGTGGTTCAGTACTTACTTCTCTATAATATGATGGCTTACCTCTTGGAATGTGTTAAGATGTGTCCTCTTGGATGTGTTGGGGACTGAACAGGCACTTCAGTCCCATATCTATATGATGCTTTACCTCTTGGAATGTTCAATCAATGTGGTTCAGTACTTACTTGTCATACAGTCGCGTCTGTTTGAACAGCTTGAGTCCCGCGTGCGAGTGGCACAGTTGGCCAATGAACAGGAAGTACATCTGGCACATAGTATTGCACATGTGTTGCGGACTGAACAAACACTCGTGCGCCTTCAGTCCTGTCTCTATCGCCTCTATCTGATGGCTCACGTCTTGGAATAGTTCTTCGAGGAGTTTTTGTGAATCGGCCTGGAAATTATGTGCAATTTAAATAGCAGAAAAAAACAAGAGTTAGTTATAAGAGAAGTTGGTAGCACTAACGCATAGCCCATTTACGACCGTAAAGCGACGAGATGAGTTCGGCCGTATTTCCGTTTGGCCGTACGGTCACTTACAAGTTAAGTACTAGTAGGATTGCGATCAAATGCCTGTTTATGCAATAAGATGGACGAGGCGAAGTTATGTTCGACGTTAAGTGTTGTGTCACAGCGTAAACTACCTACTACCTAGGTATTTAGGTGAATAAGAGGTATGAAGCCTTATGCGATGAGACCATGCTGTGATCCATAGATATAAGATGTAATATCTCTTAAGCCCAGTCATTTTTTGGCCACCGTATCCTTCCAACCGGAGCGAACCACGGTAGCACATTGGGTAAGGTCGTAGTAACTAACCTAGACGGAATCTCACATTGAGTTTTAATCCGATTTAGTCCGTATTTAGATAGATAGTTAACCCTTTATTGAAACACAAAATAAAAAAGAAGAGAAGATTAGTCAGATGTAAAAAAAACAGAACATGTTAGGACTAAAATTTGGTGGCTAGTAAAAAATTTTAAACTTACATCGTTCTGTTTCAACAGATGCCTGATGAGTTGGCAGCCAGCCCTCGTGGCGGAGTGACCGTGGCAAGTGCTGGATAAGTCCGTGTGTGAGTATTTGTTGGAGGACGGCTTTAAGTAGCTCACTATACGCGCCGCCCACGCCTTGTGACCGCTGTCGTTCAGGTTTAGGAGGGGTGCTGTGTCGTTCTCCTGAGGACATGGAATTTATAAGGGAATTGATAGAGAAATATGGTATACGATATTTATTTATTTATTTCAATGTACATACAGCAGTATTGCTACGTAATTACTAGGGGAACTATGGTGGCCGTACTAGTAATAAAACTGTATTACAACCACCAAGGCCTCCCGTTTGGATAGGTGACGTATGAGTAGGTTACATAGCTTTCTTACAAGTAGTTAGTTAAACAGTACACAAATCTAACAAAAATGAAATTGACAAATAAGGGTTATAACAAACTTTTACGATGATTAAAGGTTGGTAGAATATACGCCATAATAACTACATTACAAAATCGAAAATAAGTTTAAAGTAAGTAGGTAAATAATTAGAAAATTGAAGAATTATATTATGTATGATGAGTTGTGATGATGAGTTTTGTCTTTTCCTTGGCCAGTGGAATAATCACTCTGAACTGTGGAACTGAGCAAATATTTTATAGTCTATGCACACTGCCACTTTTATTAGCGCGCTTTTGTACCCACAAATCAGTTTTTATGCGTTTTGTCTGCTAACGCGCGTCGACGGTGTCACTAAGTCACGGTGAGTTTCTTAAAAAACAGTGTAAGTTTTCCCTATACACTTTGTTAAAGGCAAAATGTAGTTTGAGGTGGAGGGACGGCTTTGTATAAATTAGCGACGTTTATACGATTAAGTTGCTCTATGCGATATCATAGTGATTAGATTATTTGATTGGTTATTTTGAGACCCTGACAATCAATATTTTTAAGACAATTTGTAAATACTTCAAAATAAAATTACCTTCAGTATAGTACGAATGATCTCCCAATTCCACGTATTCCCATCCTTATTCTGCATCACCAAACTGGACTTGATCAAACTGTCACTCTCCTTCTCGAAGAAGTTCAAAAATTTAGCAGACTTCGTCACTTTACTGACCGCCGCGCTCGTGCGCGAACTCATACTTTTACTCTTCGGAAGTGCGTTAACATTTCTTGAGGGAAGATCTGCTCTGGACCCGACACTGTGCCTTTTAGGTTCGTTCTCCGTGTCAGAATCATCGAGAAATTCTATGCTAATGTCTCTGTGTAACTCGGGCTTCGGTTTCGCCATGTTGGCATTGTCTTTTTCCTTTCTGCTCTTGGTGGCGTCTTCGATTCGTTCTCTGAAGGCGCCGCTGCAGTATTGTATTATGTGGTCTAGGAAGAGGCTGGAGCTGGCTGGTCGAGCTTCTAACATTGAGTGGAGTCTTCGTAAAGCGGCGACAGCGGCTAAGGCTTGTGGTCTACCGCTGGCGGCTTGAGACACTAGGGCGCCTAGTCCAGGGGTGACGCTGCATATTTGTGGAGGCACGTAGAGGTGGATGAGGTGAAGTAGTTGGCCGAGCAGAACGGTCGCCCGTACAGATATGAATGTGTCACTCGTTACTATCACCTCGGCTAACCCGTCTAACAATCCAGCCTGACAACAATAATAGAGACTACAGTCAAAGTAGGCTGGCTAATAAGTCTAAGAGCTATTTCTACAAGCTGTATAGATATTCTCTAAAGCTGCCTTAAGGTCAATTCTTTGGGAATAAACTCAATTCAAAAAGCATCATTCAAATAGGTTACAACAGAGTACTTTTGCAAATACAAATATATACCGCCCATTTTGAAAGCAGCCCTAAATTACAATAACAAAATTTATTCACAAAACCAATAAATTTTGTAGAAAAAATTCACCCATTACAATGAAAAATTTTAACAGTAAAAAAACACTGTACCTCTAAGAAACACTGAAGCAACAGTGCGAGATGAAGTTCAGTAATATCCGGTCCCGTGGCGCCCAGGTGAGGTAGGATGGCGATACCTTCTTCTGCCACGAAGCCTTCGTTCAAACGCCACGAGTCCTATAACATAGAATAATAAATATTTCAGGACATTACACACAGCGCCACCTAAGCCCAAGCTAAGCAACTTAATGCTTGTATGTTGGTTAGGATAACGGATATAATACTTTTCTTTTGTAAATACATACTTATAATAGATATTGAAAGCCACCAGAAACAAATACCTGTGGATCACACAAACCTTTGTCCCATGCGGGAATCGAACCCGCAATCTTCTGCGTTGCAAGCGGGTATTAGCCCACCGCGCCACAGAGGTCGTCAATAATATAATTATTTTATCGGTTACAAAAAGTCATCATTTTTCTGTCCTTATCCCATCATTTCATCAGTCAGTCATCATTTTTCTGTCTAAGTGGGGTGGGCACAACACGTCTTCCTCCACGATTCCACTCTATAAGTGTCATATTTATAATCTTCATTCACTCTCCTAGTCCCTAGCACGCATTCCCTCTTTCACACAGTTCATCCAAACCTTTTTAGGGTGTCTCCATCCCACATTTTCACTTACAATCATTCAAAAAAGTGAATTAAGAGGATTTATAGTGAGGGAAGCCCGCTCAAGTTTAGGTATATTAGCTGAGCGCGACGCACACCAATGCATCACTTACGCGGCCGAGTAATATAACATGTAGTCGCTTGGAATAAAATGTCTTGATCCTATGCAATGCAAGTTATTTGTTGAAATCATTAAGTCAATATTATGTAGGTATTAAAGTTTTAACCCCCGACGCAAAAACGACGGAGTGTTATAAGTTTTTAACCCCCGACGCAAAAACGACGGGATGTTATAAGTTTTTAACCCCCGACGCAAAAATTATTGGAAGTTATAAGTTTTTAACCCCCGACGCAAAAACGACGGGGTGTTATAAGTGTTTAACCCCCGACGCAATAAGTTTTTAACCCCCGACGCAAAAACGACGGATCATTCCCTTTTAGTTCCCTAGTGGATATAGTGGGAACTTCTTTTCTCAGTAGTTCCCCTTTTTTGAAAAGGGGGGAGGGAGGTGAGGGGGGCAGGGGGAAGGGTGGGGAGGGGTAAAGTGGGAGGGGGAAGAGGGAGGGGGAAGGGGGAAGTGGGAAGGGGAAGAGGAAAGGGGAGTGGAAAGGGAGAGGGGAGGAGGGATGGTGAGGGGGAAGGGAGAGGGGGAATTGGAGGGTGAAGGGGAGGGGATGGGAGGGAATGGGAGGGGAGAAGGGGGAGGGGAGGGTAAGGGGATGGGAAAGGGGAGGGGTGAGGGAAGGGGAGGGGTGAGGGAAGGGGAGGGGGATGGGGATGAAGGGGGGAATAGGAGGGATGAGGGCGGATGGGGGATGATGGGGGGATGTGAGGGGGAGGGGAATGAGGGATGGGGGGCGTTACTAGTAGAATACAACGCACTATGATAAATTTAAAATTTAAGATGGCCGCCACCAAAAAACCGCTAATTACATATTTTGAAAGCGCTGCGTTGGGGGTTGTTTTTAAATTTTTAATTTAATTCACTTGTTGCTATAGTAAGCTAGCTGTGCGGCGTGCGCATGTTTCTCTGTCTCTCTCTCTCTTATAGAAAGCAAGCCAGATATTTTCATTTCTATTTCGCATTGAACAGTGTGGTGTCGCGACGATTATTTTGAGTGTATACAGGTTTTTTGTAAATAATAAATCGTGTAAATCGTGGGAACTTCGTTCCATCCGGGTGTCTCTTGACACCTCTCAAGTTTTTTATTATTATACTAGCTGCGACCCGCGCTGTTACCCGCGGCACAGTTATTGCCGATAAGAGTTGATTATAATAATTTTGGCCAAGTGGGGTTACGGCGTAGATTTTGGCCAAGTGTGATAACGGCGAAGATTTTTGCCAAGTAGGGTCGATGGCGAAGATAAGTACATGATAAGTACGCTGTCATGGAAGAAATGAAAGATCTTGAGGAAATCTACTTCTAACTTCAGATGACAGCTGTCAAACTTGATATGTCAATATCTCAGAAAGACTCTTCCATGACAGCGTACTTATCATGTACTTATCTTCGCCATCGACCCCACTTGGCAAAAATCTTCGCCGTTATCACACTTGGCCAAAATCTACGCCGTAACCCCACTTGGCCAAAATTATTATAATCAAGTTTTATCGGCAATAACTGTGCCGCGGGTAACAGTGCGGGTCGCAGCTAGTATAATAATAAATAGATCTCCATGTTCATGGTGTCCTGGTACTCGATGTACAAATACGAGTATTTATTTATCTGATACATATTGTAGTAGATAGGAGAACACATACATTTTTAAAAAACTTGAGAGGTGTCAAGGGACACCCGGATGGAACGAAGTTCCCACGATTTACACGATTTATTATTTACAAAAAACCTGTATACACTCAACAAAAATAATCGTCGCGACACCACACTGTTCAATGCGAAATAGAAATGAAAATATCTGGCTTGCTTTCTATAAGAGAGAGAGAGAGAGACAGATAGAGAAACATGCGCACGCCGCACAGCTAGCTTACTATAGCAACAAGTGTATTAAATTAAAAATTAAAAAAAAAACCTCAACGCAGCGCTTTCAAAATATGTAACCCCCTCCCTTCTCCTCCTCCCCCCTCATCCCCCCACCTTCTCCCCCTTCCCCCCTCCCTTCTCCCCCTTCCACCTTCCCCCTCCCCTCCACTTCTCCCTCCCCCTCCCCCCTCCCTTCTCCCCCACCCCTCCCTTCTCCCCCACCCCTCCCTTCTCCCCCTCCCCTTCCTCCCTCCCCTTCCCCCTCCCTTCTCCCTTCCTCCACCCACCGTCCCTTCTCCCCCTCCCCCCGACCCTTCTCCCCCTCCCCCCGACCCTTCTCCCCCTCCCCCGACCCTTCTCCCCCGACCCTTCTCCCCCTCCCCCCGACCCTTCTCCCCCCTCACCCCTCCCCTTCTCCCCTTCCACCTTTCCCCTCCCCTTCCCCCTCCCCTCCCCTTCCCTTCTCCCCCACCCCTCCCCTTCCACCCTCCCTTCTCCCCCTATACCCACCCCTCCCTCTCCCTTCCCCCTTCGCCCCTACCCTTCCCCCTCCACTTCCCCCTTCGCCCCTCCCTTTCCCCCTCCCCTTCTCCCCTTCCCTTCCCCCTTCCCCCTCCACTTTCCCCCTCCCTTCTCCCCCTCCCTTCTCCCCCTAACCTCCTTTCTCCCCCTTCCCCTCCCCTTCACCCTTCCCCTCCCCCTCCCTTCTCCCCCTCATAACGCGCGATAAGGAACTTCGTTCCAAAAAGGGGGAACTACTGAGAAGTGATCATTCCCACTAGATCCCCTTTTCAAAAAAGGGGAACTACTGAGAAAAAAGTTCCTACTAGATCCACTAGGGAACTAAAAGGGGAACTAGTGGGAATGATCCAAACGACGGGGTGTTATAAGTTTTTAACCCCCGACGCAAAAACGACGGGTGTTATAAGTGTTTAACCCCCGACGCAAAAACGACGGGGTGTTATAAGTTTTTAACCCCCGACGCAAAAACGACGGGGTGTTATAAGTTTTTAACCCCCGACGCAAAAACGACGGGGTGTTATAAGTGTTTAACCCCCGACGCAAAAACGACGGGGTGTTATAAGTTTGACGTGTCTGTCTCTGTGTCTAGGTTATTATATAGTATCAAAGTACTCGTCAATACGAATCAAATGAGCCCAAACTCGATGTAATTGCGTCGTTTAATTACGGAATTCCTGTGTCCACCTTTCAGCTCCATTATCAGCTCAGCTCCATATCATAATAATATTGCATTGTCATCCGATTCAAATATGCATGCAAAATTTCAGCTCAATCAGAATCCGGGAAGTGGATCAAATTGAACTTGCAAGATTTGATTATAGACAGACAGACAACAGACAGATGTAAGTAAAACAAGTGAAATTTTAAATAAAACTTTTTAAAAACAAGCTTTTATTATTATTACTCCCCAGCATCATAAAGTACTTGTCAAGGCGAATCGTTTGAGCCCGAACTCGATGGGGTTGCGTCATTAATTACGGAGATCCTATGGCCATCTTCCAGTTCCATCATCAGATCAGCTCCATGTCAAAATATTGCATTGTCATTCGATTTATACATGCATACAAAATTTCAGCTTAATCGGACACCGGGAAGTGGGTCAAATTAAAGTTGCAAAATTTGATTACAGACAGACAGACGGACAGACAGACAACAGACAGGTGAAAGTAAATAAAAGCTTGTAATAAAACGGACTTTAATATCAACAAACACTATAGTACTATAACATTATGTGACCAAAAAAAATTCCGTTATTATTAAATAGAGTATCAATTTTTGCGGTCCAACTATAATCGCACTATATGTGTGGGTTAGCGACGAGAATAATTTGGAGCGCGGAGCGACACGTCCACTCTCTGAGAGGCCTCTGGGCCGAGTGAATCGAGAACCGACGCGGGCCTCGTTTTATAGTGATTTTGAAAAATTCGGCAAAAATATAAATATTACATTTTAAGTAAATTTAAAAATACGATTGGATCAAAAAAATGTTATTATTTAACGGTAAGTAATTATTTTGAGTAAATATAAAAGAGTCATGTATAAAAAAAATGTTTTGTAAACAGTAATTTCGTGATAATTTCACATCTTTATGATTTTATTTTAATAAGAAATACCTATAATTCAAACTTTTCCTTAATAAATATACTAGTTTAGGATCTTTCCAGTAATAGTAATTTTTTAGATTCTAATAAAGACATGTATATTTGGATATACCCATGTCCAAACATTGCTTCAGAAGTAAATCTATAAAACCTTTATCCATTTACCTTGACGTAATTTAAAAACGGTCAAAACTAAAAAGGTTTTTCTGTAGAAATTGATTAGATTACAAGTTCTTTGAAAAGTTGTGAGTAAAAGTACCGTTCTAAAATAAGTATATTCAAAATAATCCATGTTTGAACATCACAGATTTGCGCTTGGGTCAACTACACGCTCTTAAAGAAAACAGAGTTCAAGTTCGCTTTCAATAAGCTAGGGCGTGACAAGTTTTAATTCATAACTTATTAACCGCTCGACAGATTTCTAAGATTTTTTTTAATGGAGCCTGGAAAGTAAATCCTTTAAAACGATTTCGTAATCTTTGAATAATAAGTTTTACATAAAAAATAAATAATACGTCGAACTTTCCTCCATTTATTAGATTTTCAATCATTCATTCAATTATAAAAATAGCACAATTAACACAATTTTCATACATTTTAACGGATCAAAGTGAAAAATTTATAAGATTTACCTGAAAATCGGAAGGATCGACTGCTCCCAAAGCGACCGATATTTCATCCGTCCATTCCGGTTGCGGCAGACCCACCAACTCGTAAAGGAGATCTAATATTGCTTTCTGAAAAATAAACGTAACTCCTCGTAATGTTTTCAAGAATAATAAAAGTAAGTAAAAGCAAAAATGAATTTTTTGACATAAAAAAAAATACACCGACAATTAGTAAATGACGAATACTATTATAATATACCATAAGGCAATACTGCATTGCCATAACACTTTATTATAACTCTATGGCCTATGGTGTCCGAAAATGTTGTGTCCCAAATGATAATAAGCCGTATTGTCTTTTTAGGGCAAGTGACAATAGCGATTAAACCTAAACATAATAGACCAAGTGTTTTGGAATTTAGAATTAGGCGCGGCACTGCACTGCCCCTCACCCTGAATTGTTAGTTGAATCTCGTCATGCCCAGTTATTTCGATGGTAACATTGCTCTCCAGTCCGAAACACAGTAATGCTCGGGCACACATCACACTTGGCGGATTAATGACTGGTTAAGATGTGGTGCTTTCCCAGGCCGCAACAATAGAGCCTACCACTATAAAATCTAACTTTCGTCACCGTCGCCAAATGTGAAGTGGGCATTAACGTATATTATGTAGATATAATGTGCAGATCAGTGTAGAGATGCAATATACGCGTGCAGCGCGTGCACGAGCGGCTGTATCTAGCACTCACAGTAACAGGTAGATGGTGGTATGTATATTATACTTGTAGGCAGAGATGCAGTATATTCACTCGGACCTCCAGTCGCGGAGGATGTGGCGCGTGCGCGCGGCTTTATCCAACACTCACATTATACAGTAACATGTAGGTGGTGCTTGTTGCTATATTATGTATATGAGGGTAGAGACGCAACACTCACGCGGACCTCCAGGCGCGGCAGGTGCAGCGCGTGTACCAACGCTCGTAGGCCGCCGGGCGCGCGCGGGTGACAGAAGTGCAGCAGACCCGCCCAGCTGCGCACCACGCACGCCAGCGCCAGCCGGCTGCACGTCAACCGCATCTCGCGCTCGTCCCTGCTACACACACTCACACGTGTCCTTGTGACGTACCTACCCGTCTCTTAGCAGACGAGGGGCACACTACCTAGTTACTTACAGCTGAAAGGTTGTTCATGACAATAAGGAGTGGACAAGGTCAAAAATATTAAAATATAATTAGTCCATAATTTCAATAATACCGGCATAGATGGATGGAAGTGGTGTCAAAGCTGATGAGACACCACATGATCACGTTCAGTCATGAGGCTACGACCAAGAAGAAGAATTTCAATAATAAAAAAAGTTGGCAACTCACCGAGATAGAATCTCGCATTGAGTCTTACCCCTGAAGGGGGGCGCACAAAATTATTCAAAAACCAGAATGCTCAATGAAGGATTTACTTCTCATTACTTAGCATCATTATACCTTCATAACATAGCATAAAACAAAGACGCCTCCCCGTGTCTGTCTGTCTCACTACGGATGAGACACAACAGATTTTACAAAAATCATCTCACGTTTTTGTCATAAATCATTTTTCAAACCCATCGATCAAAGTTGCGGTGAAACCTTCTAATAAACATTAGACAACACTTACCTATTTATTTCAGTACCAGCGGGTCGGAAGTGGAAGTCAGAGTAAGGCGAGCTCAAACACATGAGGTCTATTCTAGCGGCGCGCCTCGACACTGGGTCGTTGAGTGTGTGTAACAACACGCCACACAACGCCTCCGCCATGCGAGGGGTGGCGCACTCCGACAACTGACGGGTCACAGCGTTCACTCCCCCGCATGATATGAACATGTCTGGGTTTAGGACACCTGGAAGAAAGCAGTATCAATTAGTATAAACCAGTATAACTTGCTCTAACTAAATAGAAATTCAGACATGTTACGAACTTATATTTACAGAGCTGCATGTGCAAGGCAGAAGTTTTAACTGTTTGTAATACAGACGCATCGCAAACCTCAGAAACTTTTTTTTCTTCTTAGTGTATATCCAGGGTCCACTTTCCTACTTCTTTCTCTCCATTTTATTGTGTTGAAATGGCGCAGTGTATATTTTGCAAAAACCTAGTGACGCGTTTCGTAAAGCAGCACATTAACTTCACCAAAAATATATGCTGCGGCAGCGGTCGGCGGAGCGCCAGAAATAACTTATTTTTATTACAAGTCCGAAGAATTTCAAAACTACCTAATGTTACTTTAAATCAATACTATTATGACTAACTTTGATCTGCTATTACCTATATTTACATGTTTACAGTAAATGTTTTAGCGCAAATTCAATTTTGTGCATAATTTAATGTATTTTTAATTTTTATATTAAGACTGTAAACGCACTTCATTTAAAAATGATTATCTTATCTAAGATCAACATACATATCTCAGCCAGTGTAGCTATAGCAGGCCTGGACAGTCGGTCGCCAGTACCATCGCCGGCGCTGCCCGCGCGCGCCACGGCGTACAGACACCGCAGCAGGCCCGAGTCCACGTACGCAGCTCGGTGTCTGCGCACCTCGCCCGCGGCTCCCACCACCGCTACCACTCGACGCACCACCCGCAGCGCTTGTGCACGCTCCTCCTCGTTACGGAGCATCAGATCCATTGACCTAAGTTGATACTTCATTGTAGAATCAACAATAGGGTTGACTAAAAAAATTTTTTTTTGTCCACATAGATTATTGAAAATATTGATGAACACATATTTATTTATTTGTAAATCTGATGAAAAACGTGAGACTTTGTGAAACGTGATACAACGCACTAAAGTTACTTGATCTTGACGTCACACCACTAAATCTAGTACATTTTTTATTGTGTGACATCACGCTTCCCAACACAGAATCTTAAAAGCGTTATATCTCAGCCATTTTTTATTTTATTTGCAAGAAAAAAAAAAATGTATCGAATATTTTTTTATTATTCAAATTACGGACTAATTGTATTTTAAAAATTTTTACATTGTCAACATCCCTATTCAAAAATTACAGCCAGGTATTACACTGCCTAACGCCTAACACACTCCATCCAGAGACTGTTGTTCAAGAAAATGTGGAGGGCTAGCGGTCACGGGGTCGGTCACCCACATGTTGGACAGACCTCATTAAAGCTGCAACACAAACCTCTGAAGTGCAGAGTTCCCGAGACGCTGGAGGTGTGACAAAGAGTGGAGGAGCATTGCGAGGTCTGTATTAATCATTAATTAAATGCAGCATCATCAACCACAACCACTCTGTCAAGAGTGAACAACTAAGGGGGGATTACACCGCCCATTTGTATTCCACCCATTTTATTATTTGTGACAATATGTTGGCAATGATCAACACCATGTTGGCATCACCTCTGGTGTTACAGATGTCTATATATTATGAATGAGTTAGGTAGTAAGAGGGTCATCTTCTGGTTGAATGTATCTAGCTAATAATTTAAGACCAAGCAATGTCCAGTTTTCCCATTTTCAAAGAATGATTGTGTTTTACTAGTTTTATCAACTACTGCCAACTAACAACCAGTATAGACACAATCATTTATTTAAATAAATAAAACTATGGCCTAAATCAGTATTGCATGGTCTTAAGGAAAAAGTTGTAAAGTAATAATATTTGCTTACCTAATGACCAAATATGGTAATTTTAAGTTGTTAAATGTAGCAACATCACTCTCTGTTTTTATTAGATATCGCAATACCCTTAAAGCAGCTGCTCTTATTACCATAGATTCATCTACAAGACTTATTCGAATGCTGAAATAAAAATATCATCATTTAAACCCATTGCATTGCTAACAGCACTGTAAAATAAAGAATATTATGATCTAACAGAACATTTAACTAAAAGGAAAATCCTTTTTGTAGCAACTATTTTTACCCTACTAATGTAAATATAATATGTATTAAATGAATAAAAAGGAAAGTATGAATCATTGACTGATCTATCCCTATCTAAGCACAGCTCAAACTGCTAAAGAACTAAGTTGAAATTTGGAATACAGATTTTTACCATTTGGATCCTGTCACAAGCATAATAAGTAGTAAAAATATACCTAAATAGGCAAGTAGGTATTTATTTTTGTGAGAATGTGTGTTTGTTACCACAATCCACCTAATCTAGCTGAACCAATTGTATTCACATTTGATTTGAGGCTTTTCTTGTTCAGAACATGATGTGTCATGAATATAATTTAATATAGTTTCATCAAATCACATTTTTATGTCGCATAATAGGCATATTAGTTTAAGTCATTCATATAAATAAAAATATATCAATTACCATGTCATCAACTCGTCAGGTGTAAATCCAAGATTATTTCTATCTTCCTTAGCTAGGAGTGTGACTAGTGCATTTAAATAGGACAGTCTGCGACTATCTGTATTACTCTTCTGCATGCCCCTGAACCCTGACTTAATCTCCAGGACCAAATTCTTGCTAGTGGGGGAGGTATCATTGTGGAATGGTTTCTTCAAATAAAGACCTAGTAATATATCCTTAATATTTTCTTCCGGGGTTTTATTTTTTGTGTCCAACTTGTATAAATCGCCACCATGTTTACCTATTGGAAAAATAAAGAGAGATGTTATATTATCATAATGACTCAGATTCTAGGTTAACTAGATTAAAAGTTTTAATTAAACATTCGAAAACGGTAAAATTAATTAGTAAAAAGCTTGTCAGAAACTCTAAACCTTTAATTACGAAACAAGATTATTGATATTGAATTGCGAGCCAAGATTTACCTTTCCTTCGATTTGCCAAAGACTCGTAGTACGCCATTACCACATTTTCCTTTAGAGGCGTGCATATAAACAATTATTCCTTCGTTAAAATTTCTTATGCTACCTTTGTATTTTATATTTCCAGTAAATTATTAGGATACGCAGGCCATAAAATAAATTTTAATTCAACCCTGTTTTCATCGCACACCAACATCACACATTTTGCTATGACTTTGACATAACTTGGCAAGCTGACATTACTGACATTGACGGTAAGTTCGAGTCTCCACAGACTATATAGTACTTATATTATTAATACAGCGGGTTTATTCCGTACAAAATCGCTCCTCGTTTTGCTAACGTCCACTGTCAAATTTTAATGGCTCGTCCACATATAACGGCCAATGACTCGGCGAGTCGTTGGCCGAACGTTCGCCCGAGCGCACAGATTATATATATGCACTTGGGGCACAGACTATATATATAAAATAAGGAAAATTTAACTAGTTTTAAGTAATTATTCACACAATATGGCTTCAAATGATCCATGATTGATTAATATTCAAAATAATTAAAGTCGTCAGCAATGGAGCCCAAAATGTATACCAGAAATTTACCGAAAAAAAAACCGTAAATATCCGAAGACATTCGTCTATAGACAAAAATTGTTCATCCATAGACAAAACACACACTCGGTGAATCATTGCCCGCTATATGTGGACGAGCCATAACAAAATTTTGAAAAAAAAACCTCTATGGCTCGTCCACATATGCCGGCCAATGATTCGGCGAGTCGTTGGCCGAACGTTCGCCCGAGCGCACAGATTATATATATGTATATGCAATTGGGGCACAGATTATATAAATCAAAAATAAAGAAAATTTAACTAATTTCAAGTAATTATTCACACAAAATGGCTTCAAATGATCCATGATTGATTAATATTCAAAATATTATTAAATTCGTTAGCTATGGAGCCCAAAATGTTTACCAGAAATTTACCGGGAAAAAAACCGTAAATATCCAAAGACATTCGTCTACATTCGTCTATAGACAAAAATTGTTCGTCCATAGACAAAACACACTCTCGGCGAAACATTGGCCGGCATATGTGGACGAGCCATTAAAATTCTTACGATACCAGTACAAAATCAAGTGCAACTTAACTTTTTTAATTTAGTATCTTTTAGTCGCCTTAAAAAAGGCGTTTTTGAAAATTAAAATGTGTTTTATAGGTTATTTTATGCTTACGTTTCGCTGCGCCGTCGTCTCTTTTTTGACGGTGGACGTTAGCAAAACGAGAAGCGATTTAAGTCCGGAATAACCCCGCAAGTGCAATCAAGAAAATTGTCAATATTATGGCTCGTCCACATATAGAGTGCTTTTCACGAAAGGAGTCCTTAATGCGGAGCGCCACTATCACTCATTTTAAAAGTTAAAATATCTATAACTTTATAACTCCTCATAATTTCTCATATTTTTTTTCTTAAATAAATAGGTACATATATTAAATTATGTATTAAAAAAATAATAAATTAATATAATTTTTTAATTATTTTGGTGCATATATATAATCTGTGCGCTCGGGCTAGTGTTGGGCCAGCAACTCGCCGAGTCATTGGCCGGTATATGTGGACGAGCCACAGGAGTCCATTTCACGAAAGAGGTCCCGCGGAATTTAGCGGAACTAAATTTAGTTTTATCGATTATTACTGCAATTCATATGCTAAATAATTTTTATTTGTTATTTAAAATAATAACCTATTTAATTAAGAAATTAAATATGAGAAATTATGAAAAGTTAATATTCTATTGATATTTTAACTTTCAAAATGTGCGATAGTAGCGCCCTGCAAAAAGGACTCCATTCATGAAAAGCACTCAATTTTAATGTATTGTAAAATTGTAACTAGCAATACCGGAAGTGGATATCAAAGAGCACAGGATGTTGTTCGATCTGATGGCTTCCATTCGTTCACTCATTCATTTTTGCATGCGTAGTGATGTGAAAATGGTGTCGTACTGATTGAAAATATAAACCCACAAACGAGCAACGATTGCAAGCAGTCTTCTTCTATTTCTTTAGGCGGGCTAGTGACATCACTGATTGTGTTTCAAAATGAGTGAGATTGATGGTGTTGAAATTAAATCATGCCGAATATGTTTGACGAACAAAAAGCCATTATGCCCCCTGTTCAAGTACAAATTATCTGGCAATTATGCCGAAATGCTAACAGCAATAGCCGATGTAAAGGTAAGTTTCTTTTATAATATCTCAAATGAGTCTATTATGTTCTTAGTAACATAACCACAATAAACAATAACATACAAAAATATTCTTTCAGGTAGCATTGAATGATGGTTTGCCAGAGAAGATCTGCAACAAATGTTGTATTACATTGGAAAAAGCGTATCTTCTTAAAACTGTAGCTGAAAGGTATGAACTTCTATCAAAATTATAATATTATTGAAAGATATCTCCCTGTTAATTGAAAAGTGTGTATATCTTTTACAATAATAATAATATCATTGACTATTATAAATGTGCAAGATTGTGAGAATGGATGTATGTTCTTTACTCTTTCACACATAAATGGGTGGACCGATTGAGCTGAAGTTTGGTACAGAGATAGCTTAAACCCTGGAATAACACATAGGCTACATATATGTATACAGTAAAGAGGGTAAAACCGTTGGGTGCAGTTAGTAAAGTATTATAATATAGTAAAATAGTACACACCTTATAATGAAGATGCATCAGCAAGGGCGGATCCAGGATTTGGTTCTGGGGGGGCCAAGGTGCAATAAGGCAAAAATATTATAATTTTTACTACGAAAAGTGTGCTTAGCTCCATAGGTGGATTTAGGGGGGGGGGGGCAAAGGCCCCCCCCCCCCCAGAATCATTGTAGAGTTACGAATTTTGCACATATTTCATGGTAAAGATTATAATTTTTTCTCGGCGCTCGCAGCAATCTGCTCGCGCACATATTATTAAGGATGTTTAAGCTTTCTAACCGCTCAGAGCGAGCTAAACACACACTTTTTATAGTAAAAATTATAATATTTTTGCCCGTCTGCACCTTGGCCCCCCCCAGAACCAAATCCTGGATCCGCCTATGCTTAGCTTTGTCTGAACAGTTAGAAAGTTCAAATATCCTTAATAATAAGTGCGCGAGCAGCTTGCTGCGAGCGCCAAGAAAAAAATTATAATCTTGAGTATGAAATATGTGCAAAATTAGTAATTCTACAATGCTTCTGGGGGGGGGCCTTGGCCCCCTGCCCCCCCCCCCTAAATCCGCCTATGTGCATCAGAATGGTAAATAATACATTTTAATGGTATTATCTAATTAAAACCTCGTTTTAACCACAGATCAGATAGAAAGCTGCGGAAACTTCAAGCAAAAGGCAAACTCAATATTCCAACTAAGAAAATAGTATTTGATTCGTTTGTAGATGTAAAAAGTGAGATACCGTTTTCAATTAAACCAGAACCAAAATGGGAAATGGAAATAGACATGAGCAATGTGTCCAAACCAACTGAAAGTGGTTTGAAAGGTGAAGACTTGGTCATAGCTAACACAGTTATTAGAAAAGTAGACGCTAATGATGATACAGATACAAAAGTTAATGAAAAAGCTGATACCGTTGACCTTACTTGGACTAGAACCTCAGGTGCCAAAATAAATAATCCAGAATCTGATGTAAGTCAAACTAGTACTTTAAATGTGTTAATCTTTTTAGTCTTCATAATATAGACTGATTTGAAAAAAAAGAAATGTAATATTCTGCCCCCGTTATCATAATCACAGTAAGTCGAAAAACTGCGATGGTGAGAAATTGACCTTCAGTGAAATAAATAAGTTTATTTCCCACCATCGCAGTTTTTCGACTTACTGTGATTGTGATAATGGGGGCAGTATTGATGTCAACCAAACTAACCAAAAAATTTTTTTCATTCTATTTATTTACAGGTTGAGTTCTTAGAGGATGCATTCCAAGATGATGATGATGCAGATTATGAGCCCCCTGCAGAAAAGGTCAAAAAAGTAAAAAAACTCAAATTAAATAAAAGATACCATGAGAAACAGGTGGTTCGTAAAATTAAAGTCATTAGAAAGATACAAGATGATTTTGATTCTGGATCAAGCCCAACTAAAAGGGAAGATGGTAAAAAGAATACTACTATCACTTGCTGTAAGTACACAAGTTTGGATATGTTTCAATTTGATCACTTGGAAAATTATTGCCATTGTACCTTTCCAATATTCTACCGCAATTTGCTCTGACGGCCTATTGGCTAATTCACACCCACTAAGATTGATGACAACTTCAATGTACAGTTAACTACAAAGAGATGTATCCATGTTAGTCTTACAAAATGAAGGAACTTTTAGTATGCAAAAATTATTTACCCTTCGTGACATTTTCAGTATCCACCCAATCTTATACTATATTCGATTCATTTTAAATGCTATTATTATGTATCACCTAAGGAAAAGTAGTGGGATACATCATTGTTGCATATTAAACGAGTCGATGATAATATAAAGTTTGATTGCTACTAGAAATGTCATGAACCAAGGGTAGTTCATTGTGGCAAATGAAAATTTACTTCATTTTGTAAGCCTAACATATGGATACAACTCTTTGTAGTTGACTGTACTATTCTACCGCAATTTGCTCTGAGGGCCTATTGGCTAATTCTCACCCACTACGATTGATAACAACTTCAATGTACATTTTTGCATTTGTTACTTTACACATATTAATGATGAGGTTTAAGCAAGTAATGTATGCAATTTTGTCTGTGGATTATAGTGTTTTACATTTGATAGCCAATAGGCTCTCTGGTTGGAAGGTTTTTTAAAAACCCCCAACCAGAGGAGCTATTGGCTATCGCAAAACGACATGTAAAATACTAGAATCCATAGACAATATTGCATACATTACGTGCTTAAACCTCATCATTAATATGTGTAAAGTAACAAAAGCAGCAATGTACATTGAAGTTGCCATCAATCGTAGTGGGTGAGAATTAGCCAATAACCCCCTCTGACCAGTCTTTTTTAAAAGCTTTTATTTTATTCACAAACCAAAAAATATGCACCTATCTTACTAATATTATAAACGTGAAAGTTTGTAAGAATGTTTGGATGTATGTATGTTACTCTTTCACGCCTATGTGGGTGGACCAATTGAGCTGAAATTTGGTATAGAGATAGCTTCGACCATGGAATAACACATAGGCTACAAGTGCAGCAGATAAAACCGCTGGGGCTAGTCTAATATTTTTTTATTAATATAATTACGCCTAATTATATTTTTTAGTTTTTGTCAACATCCCTGTTGAAATGTTTACTTCTTTGTATAATGAATATTTAATATTTTACATTGCTTAACTGAAATGTACTTATTTGGTGTTAATTGTTTTCCTTGTTGCAATAAAGAGTTATCTATCTATTTTCTATTTAGATCCAATAATGAAGAATGGAAGTAGAGGCGCACCTATTCTTTTGAAAAGACCGAAAGATGCAACCGTTTTGAAAGTACACGCAGGTTCATACAAACAAAAACCAATTGAAAATAGAAACATAAGTATAAAGAGAGAAAAGCCAGTGAAAATTGTGAGAACCTCAGCTGCCAAACAGAGGGAGAAAATGGTTTGTCCTGTTTGCGGTATACTTACATTCACTCTTGGAAACCATATTGCCACTCATGAAGGTAAATAAACTATATTTTTAGTGTAAGTGTAAAGTCACTCCATATAAAATGTAGATTGATGAGAAGCTGTCTCGACTTAATCCGTTCAGCAGTTTGAGCTGTGTGTTAATACAGTTGCCATGAAGGGACGGACTTATATGGAATAAGACACGAGCGCTTAGGTGTTACATCTCTTTATTACTGATCACATTATAATTATCTATTGCTACCTATCTTATGTTCTATATCTATATAATAATAATAATAATATGTTTATTGCAGAACATAAGAATTCCATAAAAATGTTAGTAATAATTATTCTAAATTGTTAGTAATTTTAAAAACTATTTTAGCGAGTTGGGAACATATCGCGAGCCCGGCGGTCTACTGCGCTGCCTGGACAGAAATGTCTAGCCAGTGCTTTATAAATGGATTTTCCATTTTATTAAATAATGTTTTACTACTACACCTCACCACGGGGGTGCGAGAGAAAAAAAAATGAATATAAATTAATCAGTCACTCTTTCCTTTATACAGGGTGACTTGTAACTCTTACACTTAGAACCTTGAAACAAGCTACTCCGTACACTATTCTAGTTCAAATTAAATAATATAAATAGGTAGGTATCTACTTATATTTTTAATAAAATATCCTATTTAAATGTAAGAATTTGTAATGTACATGTATAACCTCTCACCTGACCAGACTGCAGTCCGGCGGCACGGTAAAAACTTTATCTAGTTTTATTCTGGAGCGTCAGCTGTTCGCCAGGCGTAAATTGACGGAGGACCGAGTTGCGAGGCCTCCCATGGGGATTAACTATACTTTTTTCAGTTTTTCAGATGTGGTGCATTAGTTCAAATATGATTTTGTTTTTAATTTATAACTATTTGCTTTGTTAATTTTAAACTTAATGTGACTCTCTAATATAATGTATCCTTGAAGCTTCTAAGTGACTTACGAGTCACCCTGTATATTTAGATGTGATGTATTTGCAGAAAAGAAGAAATACACATGCACACAATGTCCAAAGACTTTCACACAAAAGAGTAATCTGTTGGTGCATGCTAAACAACACTCCGGCATCAAGGATCACATCTGTGAAGTGTGTGGAGCCGGCTTTTACAGCCAGAAATCATTAGTCCGGTAAGTAATAAGTAAAATGTTTAAAATCATAAAGTATGAGCTAGTTATAAAATAAGTTTTACCGGGGGTAGACTTCCTTTGCAGGAGGTCGTCTAGGTGGGTACCCCAACAGTGCCAGTTATTCTACCGCCTGAGCAGTGATGTGCAAACATTACTGTGCTCCGGTAGGAGGGCACTGTAGCTAGTGAAATTACAAAAAAAAGAGCTAAAGAGTCTTAACATCTCATGACTCTTGAGAAAGAAGCGTTGGTGCAGTGCTCCTAGAATTTCACATTATTTTGAAATCCTAAGTAACACTGTACTGATTATAGGCAGCCGTTATCTCTTAACATCAGGAGAGCGTCTTGCTCGTCTTCAACTTCATCACATAAAAAAAAAAAAGTTAATAATAAAAATGTGGCTGATATTATCATAATATTGATTAACTACCTTTGCCCACATGAAAAAGCTTTTCTTGAGAGGTTATGTTAAAATCTGTTCACAATATCCATTTCTGTGTCAAATTTCAACTCAATCTGCTTGACTGTTAGAGCTGTGCCTCGATAGATCAATTAACGGCCGCGGCCGTTATCCCCTGTGATGGAAAATACACGGTGTGTGTCAGTACGCCAACAGTCTAATATTAAAATAAAACATAATATAGAATATTGAGCAAGTGATTAAATTCTGCGGCTGAATTTAAACTACAATAATTTTGTTTTTTTTTTTTCAGACACAATCTAATTCACAAAGGAGAAAGACCATACGCCTGCAATCTTTGTAATAAGAGATTCATTGCTGTAAGTTTAAATCTTTATCCTTATTTTGTTACTAGATAAGCTTCGCGTTTTTGTTCTGTGGGATATAAAGTTATTCCAGGAACTAAGCTACCAACATACAATACAGTTCAATCGGTTTACCTCTGGCGTGAAGAGAAAACACATACATCCTCGCTTTAAAATTTAAACTATTGCTAGCATAAAACTAATTAATATAGCATAGATACATAGTGTGCGTGGAAAATGAAAAATAAACATAACTAGTGGTTTAAGAACATTTGATTATAAACGACATTATAGCACACAAATAATTAATAGAAGGAATGTTGATTTTTCCATAAAAATATTATGTATGTTTAATCTACTCTCATATCGTAAATTTCGAATTAAAATTGTTAACCAAACGAAAATCAGTTACTTATTGGCTGTAATTTTAAATGTTATTACTTTCAAGGTGCGCCTAGCGGTGTTACCCGCTGTACAGTAGCCAATGTGTTATTCCAGGGTCTAAGTTATCTCTGTATCAAATTTCAACTCAATCAGTCCACCCGTTTAGGAGTGAAGAAATAACAAACATCACGTTTCACATGAAGAAGTAACACACACAAACTTTCACATTTATAATTTTAGTGTGATTCGCAACTTTGTAGATTTTGAACATAATTAAAAAATACCGTTTAGGAGTGAAGATATAACAAACACACATGCATACTGTCGCATTATTTCTTCCTTTGCTTCTAAACATCGAACGAATCCTACTAATGAGTAGGATTCGTTCGACGACGACGTATCCAAGAGACGGGATGCGGAACCAAAACTTTTAGGCGCATTGCAGACAGCAACTAACACTGGCTACTTTTTGGTAACAAGCTGTGTTATATATTTTTGTGTAATAGCTACATGAAACTGGCCTAAAATTGGCAAGCTGCGCCAATCAAAATTCGGCAGCGATTATAAATTTATGAAACAGGTAGTTGCAAAAAAGTTGGAAGTCCTGGTTACTGCAAAAGTTTGGTTTGCAAAGCTCCTACCCCGACCGGACGCATCATCTGTTGAATAGTTCTGTCCGACTCAGCCGAGTAAGGTTAGCCGCACATTGGTTTCAGCGGTGCGACCTGAACCGGCACCTGCGCATTCACTCTGGTTACAAACCGTACAAGTGCAACACTTGCGCGATGTCCTTCAACGCTAAACATCAGTTGCAAAACCATGAGAGAATGCACACCGGTGAACGGCCCTATACTTGTCAGGTTGGTCTAACCACTTTATGTTTTGCAGAGGCAATCACTGAACGTACATATGAAAATACACTCTGGAGAGAAAAATTTCGTCTGTATCGTATGTTATAAAAAGTTCACGCAAGCCCACCATCTGAGGAGTCATATGCTCGTTCATACTGGCGAGAAGCCTTTCTCTTGCGAGGTCAGTAGGATTTCATATTATATTGTCATAATGTCTTCCGTGCCCTCATCTAGCTTGTATTTTCTATGTACCGCCTTTAACTAGAGTATTTGTAGCTCCAATCGCTTAGGTAACAATACCAATGGGTATGCGTAAATGCATTTCCCCTTGATAAAAAAGGTAACAATACCATAAATAGTGCTTGCCAGTATAATTATTGTCATATAAACGATTTAATAATAACGCAATTGACAAATTAAGTTATCAATACAGTAAATATAGTTGTAAATTTGTTTTGAAAATGTTATGGTTGGTATTGTTATTTTAGCGACACTGTGCCAAATAATTGAGAATTATTATTAATATTATGTATGTGTGCTAGCTCTTGTCTCCCACTTTTCTATGTAGGGTAAGATTTGAAGCAAGATTTCGTTCCAATCGGTTCTGTGGGTAACTCAAACAGGTCTCAAAGTGAAATTAAGTTTTAAAATCATACTTTATCGTTTAAAATCCTCTTATTTCTAGTATTTTCTTTATTATTTATGCGAGCAGATGAAATAAACAAGCAAGGGATAGCCTGCCTGCCGTTCTCTTGCTGTGTTTTAAGCTCTGCGGGGCACAATAAATACAGAAAGTTAATTGTTAACATAAACAATTGTTATAATTGCAGGTGTGCAACGTGGCGTTCAGTTATAAAGTGAACCTGAACAACCACGTGTCGAAGGTGCACGGCATCAACCTGAAGTTCAAGTCGATCCACGTGGTGACGGAGGAGGTGCTGCGGCGCGAGCTGGGCATGGGCTCGGAGACTCGCGCCGCCATCGCACACATCCTGCCTCCGCTGCACGACGCGCCGCCGCCCGCCGCGCACGAGACCGTGCCGCACCACGACTACTGAACACCGCCCTACACCCGGTGACGTCACCACCGGCCGCCGCGCACGAGACCGTGCCGCACCACGACTACTGAACACCGCCCTACACCCGGTGACGTCACCACCGGCCGCCGCGCACGAGACCGTGCCGCACCACGACTACTGAACACCGCCCTACACCCGGTGACGTCACCACCGCCCGCCGCGCACGAGACCGTGCCGCACCACGACTACTGAACACCGCCCTACACCCGGTGACGTCACCACCGGCCGCCGCGCACGAGACCGTGCCGCACCACGACTACTGAACACCGCCCTACACCCGGTGACGTCACCACCGCCCGCCGCGCACGAGACCGTGCCGCACCACGACTACTGAACACCGCCCTACACCCGGTGACGTCACCACCGGCCGCCGCGCACGAGACCGTGCCGCACCACGACTACTGAACACCGCCCTACACCCGGTGACGTCACCACCGGCCGCCGCGCACGAGACCGTGCCGCACCACGACTACTGAACACCGCCCTACACCCGGTGACGTCACCACCGGCCGCCGCGCACGAGACCGTGCCGCACCACGACTACTGAACACCGCCCTACACCTGGTGACGTCACCACCGGCCGCCGCGCACGAGACCGTGCCGCACCACGACTACTGAACACCGCCCTACACCTGGTGACGTCACCACCGGCCGCCGCGCACGAGACCGTGCCGCACCACGACTACTGAACACCGCCCTACACCCGGTGACGTCACCACCGGCCGCCGCGCACGAGACCGTGCCGCACCACGACTACTGAACACCGCCCTACACCCGGTGACGTCACCACCGGCCGCCGCGCACGAGACCGTGCCGCACCACGACTACTGAACACCGCCCTACACCCGGTGACGTCACCACCGGCCGCCGCGCACGAGACCGTGCCGCACCACGACTACTGAACACCGCCCTACACCTGGTGACGTCATCATACACATCGCTCTGTCTCTACGTCTCATCTCACAGCATCGGTAAACAGTAAATAAAGGCGACAGTTTTTTAATGATCTTGACAAACTTATTTTTCGCACACATAGGGATGTGTCTCGTGGGATCAAATAGGGATTTGATAATAAATAACCAAACGCAAATTGCAAAATTACATTATAATTTTTCGCAAAAGTCACCCATCTTGTGCTATGAAAGCGTTTGTGTGCGTAGTGCGTGCTGATTGTGCGTACTAATTTTTACAAACGTTAACACCGCCGGTTTTTATTGTAAGCATGAAAATGTAATTTCCGGTCTTAATATGTTGAATAAATGGCATTTTAAAAGAAAAATATACTTTATAATTTTAATTTGTATACAAAAAAACGTACTTGACTTGATGTTTTAATAATGCATTCTGTTATATTCACACACATATTTGTCATCTTAATATTATTTAGTTAATGATATTAGAACTTTTGTATAGGTAATTTTATTTTAGTAGTAAGGTACTTGATGTAAATATAATGTTTACTGAGTACGTTGTTTTATAATAAATAGAGTTAAATTTATGTTGTATATTTTTAGTATACGTTTTTAAAGAAATCTATAAACATATACTACAGTAATTAATCGGGACTTACGGTGTAATTATTTTTTAAGTTCGTTTTTACAAAACTGCTCGTAAGATTACACATTGATGTGAAATTCTTCTTCACCTAGGCTTCTTAATCGGCACACCGACAACAAGACGTCTATAGGGGCCTCTTACACCCCCATCACAGAGGAGATCGAGTACGATCAAGCTGTTTGGCGGTAATGGAATGTTATGCCTTCAGGTGCTTCATTACCGCCGTACATAGCAAGAGGGCACGTTGCTGGGGGTTTTAGTGGGTGCGAGCCCCACACTCCCCCCCCTCTCTTCCCCGGATAGGGGGGATAGCGCGGCAGGCGTTTCCCCCAGCATAAAAAAAAAAGGCTTCTTAATACTTAATTTCTTCGTTGTTTGTTGTCCAATTTTGGTGTTAGGCGTGTCGGACCCTTTGACTCGACCGCCCCTAATTGTTTCGGCAGACAGCGACCTACATTTGTGCAAAATTCCAACTTTTTGATACATTTTCTTTAAAAATCACGTTTTTCGGCTATCTTCAAAATTTTTTCAGGAAACTTTTTAGTAAATCCAATTTATTTGACATCCTCGTAACCTCTTGCGTCTCCAGATATATTGCACGTCGCGATCGGACAAGGTGAAAGTACAATTCTTCAAGAGTCATAAGACTTTTAACCCAGTAATTTCACTAGCTACAGTGCCCTCCTACCGAAGCACAGTAATGTTTGCACATTACTGCTGAAGCGGATAAGTCTTAAGCCACGTCTCCAGCTCTTATTTTGGTCTACACTCTCAACAAAAACACGTCAACACACAGCAAAATTCCCCTACACAAAAAAAAAAGAAAATGTATGCTTCAAGCGTCAACAAATGTTTTTACTTTCCATCGGCTATGGAAAGCAAAAACATTTGTTGAAGCTTACCGCCGGGCTCAGCTAGTAAATAAATAAATGAATAAACAAAGCAAAAACATTTGTTGAAGCTTGAAGCATAGACATTTTTTTTGTGTTGGGGAATTTTGCTGTGTGTTGACGTGTTTTTGTTGAAAGTGTAGACCAAAATAAGAGCTGGAGGTTTTAGATATCTGTAATTTTGCATAGAGAAGGGTAAGAGAATAGTAAGAAAAAATAACTTTAAAATAATTATTAAAAGCCGCGTCTCCAGCTACTTTTTTGGTCTACACTCTCAACAAAAACACGCCAACACACAACAAAATTCCCATACACAAAAAAAATGTCTATGCTTCAAGCTTCAACAAATGTTTTTGCTTTGTTTATTCATTTATTTATTTACTAGCTGAGCCCGACGGTAAGCTTCAACAAATGTTTTTACTTTCCATAGCCTGTTGTGTGTTGGCGTGTTTTTGTTGAGAGTGTAGACCAAAAAAGTAGCTGGAGACGCGGCTTTAAACATTCAAGTTTAAAACTTTTGAGCGTGCCCCCCTCCTCTCTCAAACTACTGGCTTTTGGGCCATAAAAAAAACAAGAATATGAACTCTCCAGGAAAACCATAACGTTTTAGATATCTTTATGAGTATAGGAGATATTTTCACTTTTCACTGATAGTTAAGACCACTGAGCATAAAGACAGTATTCGATTTGCCAGTACTACGGAATCATACACTGTGCGTAGTCCGACTAGCGCTTGGCCTATTTATTTAAGGGTTCTGGTTACCTTGTGTTTGTATGAATTACTGCAAAGTGTCACTAACGCGTCAGAATTTTGATTTTAAACAAATTAAAATTGGTTACGCGTTTTTGGGATATCAGTTCATTTTTCTAAAAGAAAAAAAGGAAATAGTGACTGATTGATAAGAGATCAATCGTTAATAGTAACGCATAGGGTTTAGGACTCTGACATCCGCAAAAGGATTTTTTTAACTTACTCCTGAGTTCTGAGGGGGGGAAATGGAATGGGGATGGGTAGAATATAACTATGTTTTTAAGTTTTTATTTTCATGTGGTGTTTCAATTAAGAGTTGTGTATTGAATGGGGTGTGGCAAATCAAGAAACCGTTGAACGGATTTAGTAAAAAAAGTTTTTTTTTTTCATTTATTTTTATTTATGCAGGGTTAGAAAAAAATTTGAAACACAAATGTTATGTGGTATGTTATGGGAGCGAAAAGAAATATGGAAAATTTTAAAACTGCCACCAACCTGTTTTCAGCCCTAGGGTAGGTAGTAGGTATAGCGAAATCAAACAAAAAAGCTCTTGCCATCCTTTAATACTTTTTAATTTTTATTAATCATTCAGTGTCTTACACAATCCCCGTAAGTATAACTTCTATCGTAATATTACTCAAATGACGTTATAAATAATAATAAGTTGATTATCATGACTAGATATTTTAATACAAACATTAGAAAATTGAGCAGTATTCAAATACAATAATAGGCTTATTGTACTGACAAATATTCATTTAATTGTCACCGTTTCCACAATTCAGTCCTAGCCAAGGTAAGTTATTTTCCTAAATCAGTTAGATAATCACGAGAGCATACACAGCCAACGCTCACAGGCTTTATTTCGATGCTCCAGTTTCGACTGAGATTTCGGGGCAGTTCTGGTGAACTTGAACCCAGTGTTCTTTTCCACCTTAAGACCTTTAACTGAAAAAATAAATAAATAGTTATTTGTTATACAAGAGTGCAAAGTTGCTTTTTTACCGCGTGCTCAGTTTGTATGACCGAGCTAGCGAAGGATTCTAAAATTAAATCACGAGCGTAGCGAGTGATTTATTAATTAGAATCCAGAGCGTTAGCGAGGGAATCAAAAGAGCACAAGGTCAAAAATCTTTGCACTCGAGTGTGACACATAATTTTTCATCCCCCCTCAGCGAGGAAATAATTCAATGCTAAAAGTTTTTTTTTTTAATTATTCTCACCATGGATGCGCACAGTGTTGCCAGTGCACTATCTTCAAAAATAACCAGTATTCAATTTTAATTTACGTAGGTACGCTTACTTAAGAGTCCTTTTCACGAAAGAGGTCCCACGGAATTTAGCGGAACTAATTTTTTATTCTATTATTTTTGACTTCATATTTTAAATCATTTTTATTTGTTACATAAAATAAATACCTTTTTGATTAAGAAATTAAATATGAGAAATTATGAGGCGTTAAAAAGTTAAAGGTATTTAAACTTTTAAAATGTGCAATAGTGGCGTCCCGCAAAAAGGTCTCCTTTCGTGAAAAGCACTCTACCTATTCGTTTTAGTGATTATTTTCTCATTTTCAGTTTATTACAGTGAGAAATCGTTAATAAAAAAGTTACTAAAAAGTAATACTTAGAAAAAATATTGCTACTAACTAGATAAAGTTATAAAAAATTGGCTTATTCTATTAACTCTGCTAAATTAACTCAACTATTATTTACTATTACAGTACTATATATTATAATTCATTAAAAACATTATTGCCTCGAAATGTAAATTATATCTAAACAACTAACTATTTAGTTGGTTTGCAATAAAGTATTATTGTATTGTATTGTAAATATAGTTCAAAAGAAACGTAATATGTTACAAAAGTAACTTACTGGCAAGGCTGATGGTGCGCCCAAAGCAAATAAAAAAAAAAAGTTTACTAAAGAGGTTCTTACTCCGAGTTTTTAACAAATTTAAAAAATTTGTACGCTTATTTCGGTACCATAGAGGTGGAAGTAAATAGGTTTAATTATGTTTTTGTCTCTAGAGGGTAAAGTAAATATGAATTTCTCTAGAGGATAATATGGACTTTTCCAGTCAGATATCGAAGCGCAAAAATACACTTTCCGAGGTGGGCGGTGGGGGGATGAAAAATAAATTATCTGTTCAGCTCTAAGCAAATCTTTAGACAAGGTTTACAAAATTCAAGAAAATTATCTAGGTTTCTAAAATCTTACGACTCTTAATTTATCTTAGAAGCTAGAAAGTTTAAAGGATACATTTGCAATTACAATAATTGTGTTTAACCACAAGAAAAGACCTCCTCCCAACAATACAAAATTAAAAGATCACTCACATCGTATTTACTCTCCTTACAAATATATGGAGGCTTGCATCCCTCTTGAGGCTGGGTCACACTGCACACCCTTGTTTCTACACTCCGCGGGAACGAGTCGTCTCCAAGGAACTCCCTTTCCACCTATGATTGAATATTTTATTAACGAAATTTCACAATAACAGCATTTCACAAATTAAAATGATCGTTCTTACAATGTAATTACACGTGCAAGGCGGGTCGTTGATCACTTGCTGAAAAAGTTTAAAGTTCATATTAAAATTCTGATCAGATCTACATTTGCCAAACAATAAAATGTAAGAATATTACTCACATCGGTGAATTTTTTCTCAAGTTTGATATTGCCTCGCTTCCTTGTTCTAGTTTCGACAGATTTGTCCAACAAAATAACGTCATCGATCATATTAGCGTAGTCATCGATGAAAGCGGAGAGCTCGTCTGCATTTCGATCCGAAGATTCTGTATCGTAAGTGATTGCATTGTCAAGGTTCCCTGTAATATCTCTGTCTCTTGCCCTTTGCAACATGTAATTTCTACTTTTGCGAGTTCTTTGGTCTTGGACTCTAAAGCCATTGATGTTAGAAGTCATCTGTCCGTGCACTCTCGGAATCAAAGGCAATAGTATTAGGAACAAGCCAACACAAAGTACTATCATTGCGGGTCGCACTGCCTGAAATAAAAACGGAAGTCACGTATCGAATAATCAATTCAAACAATCTAAGTAGTAATATTTTTTGTTTACCTACCATCTCGACACTACTTATTGGAGATCCAACCGACGAATGATCACGCAGGTTACCTTTTGCCCATTATATAGGGGAAGATGATTGTCAGAATAAAAGAATCCATTAGGTGGAAACTGGAAACCGAACCCCCATTGTATAGAAGGCTATTTGTACATTGTATTGACATGTTATTGTCACCTTATACCCCATTAGCACGGGGTGTCAATAAGGTTTCAGGATAAAACTATTGTGATCATACACGTGCCTACACAGTAATGCCCACTCACATATTTATGAAAGGATCTAATAAAGAATATTTATATCACAGAAAATTAAGGCTTATCCTCACTGTTTAGTTTGCATTAAGACAGAATCATTTTTAGGGGATATCACCTAATAACGTGTTCAACATCGGTGGCGGTGTCGATCATTTTAATGTATTTTCGGTCTAAGATCTCACTGATGTACCAACATTCTTGCAAATAAAGGATTTATTTATTCAAGGTAGGCGGAGTAAACCATACTCCCTACTGTGTGTACCTACCTAATTTCAACCCAATACGTTCTGCTGTTTAAATTATGTGCTGATAGAAATCAGGCCCCCGCAATTTTTTTATACAGGGTTATTGGTAAAATTCAGTACATTGCAATTGGTGTATAAGGCCTTATTGCGGAGGTCATTAGTTTTCACCAATGTACTGAATTACATTACCTTGTATACCTATACAGAATATTAGGTAATTATAATTACACATACAGCTTTATTTGCAGGGATCACAAACACTCGTAAGTCTTTACGTGAAAACGAGAAACGTGACGTCTTTACAAAATATTGACATCATAATGTGACCACAAATAATTGGCAAAATATCTTGGATTGTCCAAAAATAGCACAAATGGTACAGGTAATAGATCCTATGAATTAGCATACCTACCTACCAAGAACGTGACGGAAAACCGCAACGACGAAAAACAAATAGGTAAAGGTAATTGAGGCACGCTTCACGAAATGTTTTAACTGTTTGTAAATCCCGATGATGCTTTTACACGGGTAAATTACCTGCAACGGTCATTAAATCTGTTTCCTTCATTTCGAGTGGGTGTGGAATCGTGGTCACGTAGGAAATTGTCTATGTAAAGTGTACGCTGTCCCATTCATACGTATTTTGTTTGGCGGACCGGTGACCGGACCAACTTTACCTATATTATTGGTATCATTACATAATGTCTTTCGTTTAAAGCCCGCTCCATACTATGGCCGCGAACTCTGTCCGTGAACTTCGCACGAAGATTTACTATATCGGTCCAGATAAAATTTTAATCGATTTTCAATAAATTTTCAGAGGACATCATAATATAACGAGGTACATTTTATACGAACCTAGTATTTTTGTGAGAGCAAAATCGTAAGCCTTCAGATTGCCGTCGTAACTCTAAGAATTACAATTATTATATACGACCAGAATGACAAACAAAACTACTACGTCTTTCAAAACTTTATTTAACAGAAATGTGTAAATACCTTTTAACAATTCTTCGAATAACAATTTCACTAATCCGGCGGACGAATACTTTCGGATGCAGTCTCACAGATAGATTATGTAGACCATATTTTAAAACACTTTTTTTTATTAATCAATTCTAATTTTGCCCTCTTGTATAGCTTTTTTAACATGTTCAAATGCTTGCGGCCCAAGGGGTCCATCAAAAGGATTGATCAGTCTATCGTTCTCAACAGCTCCATTCAGTTTAAGAATCAGTTCCCTCATTAGAGCTCGTTCTTGTGCTAACACTTCTTCAGTCAAAACTGACACTGGTCTCTTTTTGAAGCACACTCCGTGTTTGTTTAAGCAATGTCGAGTGAAATCAGGTTTATAGCTGTACGGTTGGCGACAAATCTGAAACAAAATTATCATATTGGAATCTTGAATTGGAGAAGACCTCTGACCCACAACAGACTGTTGAAACCTGAGCAACTATTATCATATTGGTATTGCGAATTGGAGAAGGTCGTGGGGTCTGATCCAAACAGCCAGTTTAAACCTACGACTAAGCGATATTTGCTCCCGCTGGCGGTGGTGAAAATCGCTTAGGTTTGAACAGGCCTTATGGTTAATTACATTAAGAAACCGTAGGTATTTGACATTAGACAAATGTAGAATTAATTTTGTTTAATACATTTTAGTTATGAGTCACCTATCCAAACGGGAGGCCTTGGTGGTTGTAATACAGTTTTGTTACTAGTACGGCCACTATAGTTCCCTGAGTAATTATGTAGCACTAGAATAAATTAATAAAAAAATAAAAAAAAAATAAACAGATTACTTATAATATTATAAACGTGAAAGTTTGTAAGAATGGATGTCTGGATGTTTGTTACTCTTTCACGCCTAAACGGGTGGACCGATTGAGCTAAAATTTGGTATAGAGATAGCTTAGGCCCTGGAATAACACATAGACTACAGTACAGCGGGTAAAAACCGGTGGGCGCAGCTAGTATTACAAACGTGAAAGTTTGTAAGAATGTCTGGATGTATATTTATTGTTACTCTTTCACGCCAAAACGGTTGGACCGATTGAGCTGAAATTTGGTATAGACCCTTTTTTTTATCCCAGGAAAAATGCGTTACGCATCATCACCCCACGCCGGGGTGGCGCGGGGCGGTATGTGGGACTCCCCCGCCAAAGATGGGAGCGGCGGGGATACCCACTAAAATCCTGGGGGTGTTCCTGCTGGACGCCATAATGCCGAGGCAGCGGGTACGCTGAAGCACTCGTCCGAACAAGGAATAACAAATAGGCTTCAGTACAACAGGTAAATCCGCCGGGCCCAGCTAGTATACTATATATAACAAGTGTAATCACCTGACAGGAGAAGGGTCGCTCGCCAGTGTGCACGCGCATGTGGTTGATGAGGCCATGCTTCGAGTGCAGCTTCTCCGAGCACACCTCACATTGCCAGAATCGTTTCGCAGCCAAATTGTGCATCGTCTGTGTATGACGGACGTAGCTAGTTTTCTGTAATGTTAAATGAAAATAAACGAATTTCATTAATAAAATAAAATATTTGAAATGAAATGAAAAAAATGTTTATTCATGTACAAACATCTCAGATTTTACAATGAAACAACATAATATTATAGGATATCAGAAGAAACATTTATACGTGAAACGGTATTTTAAATAATTTTTTATATTTAATTTTTATTTAATATTTTTTCTCTCCCTGCACGGTTCTCTGGAAGAGATCGTTTTGAGCGATAAGACCGCCAATTGATAGGTACACACCTTTAGTTTTAATTTCTGTTTGTAAAATTTACTTTACATTATGTGGATCAATAGAGTTTCTTATCTTTAAAAACAACTAGAGGATAAAAACTAACATCTCTATAATATTTAGCACACGTAAAACGATTGCCAGGTCGGTATTTAGGAGGAGCTTTTCTGGGAAAATATTGATTAATTTAATTTATTCGGTTATTTTCCAATATTTTAATATGTATTCTGGACGGAGACAAATACAACCACAAATTAAAAACCCGATATGATATCCTTGAAATTAGACCGCGCCATGACGCTTTGACAGTCATTTGTTTTCTTCTCCCCTTCGCCTATAAATAGTTAAAGCTAAGGTCAAATGTCAAAATTTAACGTAACATGTTGCAACGCGTAATTGGCTTAACTAGAGATTTGACAATTTGGTTATAGTTAAAGTCAGCCGGTGCAACCCACCCTAATGCCCGGGCTACACGAGGCTAGTTTGTCAAGCTAGGATAGCAAGCTAGTTTTTTACCAAACTGTCCTGGCTTGCTGACCTAGCTTGGAGCATGCTAGTTCTAGATTTTTAAGCTAGTACTTACTGGAGTGCTGAGGTGACCATTCGTCCAAAATGAACTGCATACAAAAAAAGCACTATTCGACTAAAACAGTTGCTTCGAAAACTGTGCTATTTCGCGCTAGACGAACTAGAAGATGAACTACAAAAACGGGTATGGACAAGACCGTGGATTTTACGAAAAGATAAACGTGGATCATCTGCTTTACTTTTGGAAGAATTTCACAATAAAGATTTGGGAGAGTATAAGAGTATTTTGCGAATTGCTGATTTGTTTGATATTCTGTTGTGTCTGGTAGAGAGTAGAACCAAAAAACAAACCAAATGCATGGTTCCTGTTTACTAGCCAACTGCAAACTAGCTTCGCCGGTCACATGAAGCTAGTAAACCAGCCAGGATAGTAAAATCAGAGGTGGACGCTACTAGCCTGAAAATAGAACTCCATCCTATTAAAAACTGTCCTGGCTTGTAAACTATCTTACTAGCTTACAAATGAAGATAGTTTTGTCTACACGAAGCCAGAAGTGCAGCTTGCTAGCTTACTAACACTAGCTTGCTATCCTAGCTTGAAAAACTAGCTTCGTGTAGCCCGGGCATTAGATCGGATAATGACGTAACGCGTTCCCACCCAAAACTTATAAGCGTTATGTCTCAGCCATTTTTCATTTTATTCACAAACCAAAAAACACGTACATCTAATAGTTTTCATAATTTAAAATTACCTACAGACTAATCTTACTAATATTATAAACGTGAAAGATTGTATGGATGTATGTTTGTTACTCTTTTATGCCTAAACGAGTGGACCGATTAAGCTGAAATTTGGTATAGATATAGCTTACACTCTGGACTAACATACAGGCTACAGTACAACAGGAAAAACCGCTGGGCGCAGCTAGCTATACACATTTTAATGTCCCTACCTGTCAACATCCCTATTATAATAATTATAATTACCCTATTATAAAATTAACAAACTCACCCTACTAAATCCCCTACTGCATATTTCACACACATAACTCCTTTCGTTGGAATGCCCCATCACATGTCTGAAACAATAACACACTTGTAAATATATACCCTAATCATCAAACACTATAATCTGCCTGAAAAAATATTCTATGATTATTTGGAAAATAGTAATTTTAAAATGTTATACTTCTCCACCTGATTTTTTTTTAAAGAATTAGATATATTATATAGACAGTTTAAATTTCAAATATACTATCACTATAAGGCAGTTGTCGCACCTGCAACGATGAACGAGTAAAGCTAGGGCTAGAATGTAGAAACGAGCCGAGCCGTAGGGTGCGGGTCGAGGGCGTAGTTTCAAAAGTAGTGTAGCTCGGTTATAAGCGAGTGTGCGATTGAGACGTGAGACGAGCGATTACTCGCACTGTAGAGAAGTGACCGCTAGTTGCTCTCTCGGCGTGGGTTTATTTATCGCTGAGCGAGTGTTATTTTTCATAGCTCTTGTCGCTCAGTGACAAACTAGTGACGCGATTCCTCGCCGGCAGTGTAAACAGTCAACGACCACCTTTCTATATGCATCTCTTTTATTTACACAGAATGTTTATATCTTTTGTACGTTTCTTGAGCGATAAAATAGCCGATAGTTAGTCGTTTTCTCGCCGGCGGTGGGACAACGGCCTAAAAGTTACTTTAAATTAAGCGGATAAACCGATGGGAAAAGTTAGCGTTAAATAAGACTTAGAACATTAGAGAAGACTTGTATTAATTATAATTAATGGAATTGGGCGTTACTTTGCGGAAATCCATTATTAATAACAATATTAGGTAATATTATTTAACACTATAGGTATATTAAATAGGGCGAATTAATACAAAATAATAATATTTTTTTAATACTTGGATTGTATGTAGGAGTTTTGTTTTATAATATTTTGGTAAATAATGTACATACCGTGTGAATAAAGGTTTTGAACTAAATTCAGCCACACATTTGTCACACTTATAGATTCGAGGCCTATGATGTTTTGCAATATGTTGTAATATCCCAGCTCTGTATGGGAACACTTTGCCACATATGTCGCATTCATACTTATTATCATCAACTCCTGAAAATGTTTATACATATTTATATTATGATGCATATTAAGGTGCAGTCAGTTTTTTATTATACAAAGAAGTAAGAAGATGAGCAAAAACACTCTCTGGATGGTAAGAGATAATGCTGCCCATAATCAGAATAGTGCTACCCAAAATAAGAATAGTGATACCCAGCATTTTACAAAGATGTAAAATGCTGGGTGCATTTTACATTGCACCAACGGTTTTTACTCAAGAGTCGTAAGATGTTAAGAGGACTTATACAACTGGACGCTGGGAGCAAAATTTTTTTAATAGTATATCCAACATTTCAATTTCATTTCTGTACTCCAATCTACGTTGTTTTTCTGTTATTAATATCTACATGACTATTAAGCTCATATAATATTATGTATATAAGGTATTATGTGTATGTATATTATATTATTATTATAAGTATGTATATTATTATTGTATATTATATTATTATGTTTATAATATATGATAAGTATTTAAACACTGTCTTTGTAATATACTGTATAATTATTATTTTATCACACCACAAACCCATGTGAATAGCAATATTCTCCTCTCCCTGCACGGTTGTCTGGAAGAGATCGCTTTTAGCGATAAGACCGCCAATTGTAACACATAGATTATAATATTGTGTTTTATTTTTAAGTTTATTTCCAACTGGAAATGGTCCTTTAAAATGTGTGTTATAATATTGTGCTGGGCTTATCTTGTTGAATTTTCAATTTAATTCTATGAATTTATATTTCAAAATGTATCAAGTGAGCGTTCAGAGTCGAGCTGTATAAGCCTATACACTATACAGCTCGACTCTGAACGCTTTCACAAGAAGGCTCTCTTAAGAGTGTATATATCGAGTGACGCTTTCTCGCTCGCACTATTTGACAAATTTTTAAATATAAATTCATAGAATTAATTTATTGAAAATTCCTCTGTACCATATCCATCATACATGGGATGGAGAGCAAAATTGGAAAAAATTTTTTTTTTCAAAAAATCTCATTATGCCATTTTTTTATATATCAAACTGAAAACATTTTTAAAATTTGTGCAATAATATTATGGAGGGCTGGTACAGAGGAATTTTCAAAAAATTAATTCCATGAATTTATATTTCAAAAGTCGTCAAATTGTGCGAGCGAGAGAGCGTCACTCGATATATACGCTCTTAAAAGTAGCTCAATAATTTCAGCGACAGTGGCAGTGTTATGGAGTTATTATCTTACTTACCTACTCCATGAGTCCTTAAATGGGAGTAAAGAGTCTTCGACAGCATCAGTTTCCCACAATATGGACAAACAGTTTCACTTATAACTCTCGGTTTCTTCTTAGCTTTATCCCTTGGCTTCATAAATGGCATTAATTTGTAATCCTTCAATAAAACAGGCTTTATTGGCTTGCGTGGAAATATGGTACGTGAATTACCTGAAATATAACGAATTTTATATTAAAACTCTTTTTTAACGAACTAAGGGAGTAAGTGCTTTTCACGAAAGAGGTCTCGCGGAATTTAGCGGAACTAAATTTAATTTAATCGATTTTACTTATAAAGTAAATAGCTATTTTTTTAAGAAATTAAATATGATAAATTATGAGGAGTCAAAATGTTATAGATATTTTCACTTCAAAACGCGCCAAAAATACTCCTTTCGTGAAAACTACTATACTATTTAAAATAGTGCCCACATAGTACTTTTTACAATAAGTACTGCCATGAGGGTGGTGCAATCGAGCGCTATTTTTAGGCTTCCGTAGTCAACAAGGTAGCCTAAGAGTTTCGCTTTGTCTGTCCGTCCGTCCGTCCGCCTGTCCGCGGCTTTGCGAAGAAACTATGAGTCCCAGAAAGCTGAAATTTTGCACAGAGGAGGGTACTGATCAGGGCAAGAGAACGGTAACAAAAAATAATTTTAAATTAATTAATTTAGGGTACCTCCCAAACATGTAAGATGGGGATGATTTTTTTTTCTGGCTGATCTCATCATGTGCGGTATTGTCTATCGTTAATAGGTATTACAAAATGAGGGATGGGTTGCTAAGAATCTTTTTCGATTTAGTATTCCGTTTGAATATTCAGGTAATAAAATATTCTAGTTTAAACCTTTTTGATGTGCACCCCCCCTCTAAAATCTGAACTACTGGCTATAAAAATCTGAAAAAAAATCAAGAATATGGTTTCAAACATGAACTTTCCAGGAAAACTATAGCGGAGAAGATATCTTTATAAGATATTTTAAAAGATATCGTTGATGAAAGTTAAGGCCGTTAATATTCGATTTCCCAGTATTATGGATGCCACACATTACACATATATTGCGCCTGACTAACGCTTGGCCTATTTATTTTAGTTGTAAGCTGCGTCATTTCGGTCGCGTAATAGGGATGTTGACAAAGTAAAAAAAATTAAACTACTCATATAATTCGTCCGTAATTTAAACAATAAAAAGTATTAGGATTTAACGTTTCACGTGTTCCTTTGTTAGTATCAACTACCAACCTATTGTTACATAATGTTTTTTCCTTGTAGATGTTGTTTTTCTTGTATTGTTACGTATATTTGTCTGCTGATCACAAGTCGAATCACATTCCTGATTAATTTCCTGTAATAAACTGTCACAGTTCTGAAAGCAGATGTAAACTATATCATCATACCTACATATCATCATAAAATACATATGAACAACACAATACATACACACAACATACATACAATACATTAAATATGTATTTAATGATGTATGTATGTATTTTATGATCATTTGTATAAATTGTTTTATTTATTTGGCAAATGATGTGCATTGCGACGCCGTTACACGGATGTGATTCAAAAAAAGGTTAATGTTTTCTCTGTCAAAAAATGTAAAATGTCAAACTCTCTTATGCAAAAGAATAATAAAAAGGAAAAACGTGTTACTGTGAAAAACATAGTTTTATTTAAAACAAAACCAGCCCTTGGTGGGCGATACAAGTACATGGTCCTTCGTGTCGAATAATATTTCCTAGTGCCTAGTGGATATTTATGGTACAAAAGTTGGTGGACGAAGCGGCGTGGTGGATTGCCGCCGAATCATCACAAAACTTTGCCGGTGGATTGAGGTTACTGCAAGGAGTTCCCGCATACCAGGCGTGGGTGCCCCAACGCACATTCCGCACCCCGGAGGTGGAGAATTGGTAGCATTGGAAAGGGAAAAACCCAGTGGTGGCGTCAGGGGCCAGGGGGCGCCAAACGGGCAACGGCGACGTTGAGACCCAACGGAGTCTATCACGCCGACGGTGCAGGGCGAAGTTCGTGTCCCCGTCGCGTGAAGGAGGAATTGGCGTAAGTGAGCGAAGTGTAAAGTGGAAAGTGAACTGTGAGTACATTTAAAAATATTATTTGGGGTAACAATCAAAGTGAATAATTTAGATTCAACATTAAGTCTATTGTAAACTTTGTGCATAATATTTGGAGATTTTGATTTTAACATTGCCTAGTAACTTAACCTTATCAACATGCAAAACACAATGAACTTTCAATTTGACATATTTAAAAGAATTTCAAAGGCAAAGGTTAACTTCAAAAAATCTCCTAAAGAGAGGCTTACCACGGAGTACATAGACGGAAGATTAGAATCACTCGACCAACTGTGGTTTGAGTTCTTGGCCGGTCATAAAGATTTGTTACGAACATACTCTGCACAAGAACTTAATTCAACTGAGTATGTTAAATTGGAACTGTATGATCAATGTGAAGAAGTAGTAAGTGATTATAAATGTGAACTAAAATCAATGTTAGCACAACTTGGTCATACTAAAATGGCAGAGTCTAAGAGTACTCCGGTAGGTAGCCAAGGACAAAATCAGTCTCTCAATTTAAAATTGCCCAAAATACAGATACCTAATTTCTCTGGTTTGTACACGGAGTGGTGTCCCTTCAGATATTTATTCCAGTCATTAGTTGGCAACAACAAGTCATTAGACAATATTCAGAAATTACATTACCTGAAGGGGTACCTCACCGGTGAGGCAGAACAGTTGATCAGGCATATTCCCATCCAACAATCCAATTATGAGAGATGTTGGAAATTGTTGGAGGATCGGTATAATAATAAAAAATACATATCACAAAATGTACTAAGGCGCCTTTTTAGCCAGAAAAACCTCACTATTGAATCGGCAAGTGGACTTAAAGAGCTGGTAGATACTACAAATGATTGTTTGGCAGCCCTAACAAATATAGGCATTAATGTAAGCAATTGGGACATTCTGTTAATCCATATCCTATCGTTGAAATTGGATCCAGAAACAAGACGTCAGTGGGAATTTCATGCTACCACTAACATCTCTGTGGAGGAACTGCCCACATACACACAGTTTCAAGAATTCCTAACGCAGAGATTCCGGGCAGTTGAGTTTCTGAATCCAAGGGCAACAACAGGAGGTAAAAGCCAAACAAATAAAGTCAAATCGATGCACATAAACAATACAGCTCACAATGTTATATTATGTCCATCTTGCTCAGATAATCATAAATTATCTCAATGTAAAAAGTTCCATCAAGAAAATGTTGACGACCGCCGTAAATTTGTTCTTAACAATAACATATGTTTTAATTGCTTAGGTAGCAATCATTCAGCCAAAGAGTGTCGTACTAACGTAAGGTGTCGAATTTGCAAAAGAAGTCACCATTCGCTACTCCATCCCACAGGATCTGGGGCAAACGTGAATGCTCCTGAAGGCGCCAACGGTGGGCGAGTTGCTTCTTCTTCCTCTTCTTCAGACAAAGTAGATACTTTGTCAGCATCTTCTGATGCAGGCCAGAAAACTTCAGATGTTGTGTCGTGTTTCGCTACTGGCAAGGGCCAGCAGCAAGTCTTGCTAGCCACGGCAATTGTTATGGCGAAAGCAAAGGATGGTAATAACTACCCGATTCGTGCGCTTCTCGACCAAGGGTCGCAAGGGTCATTCATCACTGAAGCTACAGTTCAGTACTTGGGTTTGACAAAATCACCAGCCACCAATCAAGTATCGGGTTTGGGAGGAAACACAAATATTTCCAAATCAACGGTCACAATAGAAATACAATCCCGAATTAGTAACTTCAAGATCCCAGTAAAAGCGTATGTACTCAGCAATATAACGTATCTACTTCCATCGCGAAGAGTAGATGCAAGGCAGTGGGAAACTATCGGCTTACCACTAGCTGACCCACAATATCATATTCCCAATAAAATTCAAATTTTATTAGGTGCTGAAGTATACAGTCAAATACTTCAAGAAGGTTTTAAACGAGGACCTCCTGGTACACCAGTAGCACAAGCTACAAGCTTTGGTTGGATTTTGTCCGGAGTGACAAATTCAACAGGTGAGGATTCTTCAAGAATCAATGTTCTTCATTGTTGCGCAAATGAAGACAACGAGCTGCTGAAAAGGTTTTGGGAGCTCGAATCTGATGTTCCACCATCACGTGAAACCTTGTTTACTGAAGACGAAAAACGCTGTGAAGATCATTTTGCCAAGACGACTCGACGAGATGAAGAAGGCAGATACGTGGTTCGTCTTCCCTTCAGAAATGAAATACCTGAAGTAACTGGATCTAAAGAAATAGCTGAAAGGAGATTAAGATCATTAGAACAAAGACTGAATAAAGATGTAGATCTGAAACAGAAATATAGTGAAGTTATTGAAGAGTACATAGAGTTGGGACATATGGAGGAAGTACCAGCGAATCAAGTCAACAACCCAAATGCAATTTACTTACCTCATCACGCTGTGATTAGGCAGGATAAAGACACCACAAAGGTAAGAGTAGTCTTTGACGCCTCCTGCAAAGGAAAAAACAACTGTTCATTAAATGACCAACTTCTAGTTGGACCTACCTTGCAACCAGAACTGAGACACATCATGACCCAGTGGAGGGAGTCCCCCATCTGCTTGTCAGCTGATGTGACAAAAATGTATCGCCAGGTGAAAGTTGAAAGCCAAGATGCTGATTACCAAAGAATACTTTGGAGAGATATAAAAACGCAAGAACTTAAACACTACAGACTCACCCGAGTTACATTCGGCACAGCTGCAGCTCCATACTTAGCAGTTAAGTCTCTTCAACAAGTGGCTCAGGATCACAGCATTGAGTATCCAGCAGCATCTGAAAAAACATTGAAACATTTTTACGTTGATGATCTCATGACTGGAGTTCAAGATCAAGAGGAGGGTAAAAGGTTATACGAGGAAATTTATGAACTTTTAGCTAAAGGTGGATTTAATCTACAAAAATGGACAAGCAACCATGAAGGATTACTTGAAGATATGAAAGATAGTGAAAGGATTCAAACGGGAAAGGAATTAGGAGAAACATTGAAAATTAAAACGGATGAAATTATAAAAATAGTTGGACTTACCTGGAACCGCAGCGAAGACTCTTTCCGCTACAAAATTGATGCGATGGCTGTACAGGAACCTGCAACAAAAAGAAAAATTATTTCGGACATAAGTCGTTTCTACGACCCACTTGGATGGGTAGGCCCAAGCGTGATCTTAGCAAAAATGATAATTCAAAAGTTATGGCTGGCGGGTTTGGGCTGGGATGACCCAGTCCCAACAAACATACTCCATGAATGGAAAGCGTATAAAGCTGAATTGAAGCTACTCAGCAATGTATGCATACCTCGTTGGATAGGGCTTCGGGCAGGAGAGTTCATAGAGCTTCATGGATTCAGCGATGCATCTAAGGAAGCTTATGCCGCTGTGGTGTATTCCCGTGTCATAGATGCTTCTGGGCAAATCCATGTCTCCTTGATTGCTGCAAAAACAAAGGTAGCCCCGGTGAAACAAGTGTCAATTCCCCGCCTTGAGCTGTGCGGCGCAGTACTGCTCACCCGGTTGCTGATTGATCTAGCGTTGATAATGAAAATTGATAAACCTCACCTGCACGCGTGGACAGACTCAACAGTTGTGCTTGCCTGGCTGAATAGTCATCCAAGCCGCTGGAAGGTATTCGTGGCGAATCGCGTATCTGAAATCATAACAAACCTAGACTCTCATCACTGGTCACATGTTTCTACCAAATGTAATCCAGCGGACGCAGCCTCAAGAGGCCAAAGGCCGTCAGAATTAATATCCAATGATATCTGGTTCAACGGACCACAATTCTTGCACAATGACACAATTGAATATAAAAGGCCAATGGAAATGTACGGCAGGATCGAAGAAGAAAATGTAAAGGTTCATTGTGCCACGACAGAGGATGAAGAACCTGTAATAAAGAGATTCTCATCATTAGTCAGGATGATTCGAGTATTAACTTATTGCAGACGGTTCATACGCAACACAAAACTAACTAAACAAACCAAACAAATAGGATTTTTAACTACTCAAGAACTTCAGGATACACTAAATTGCTGCATTCGTAGCTGCCAGTCGGATAGTTTCAAGGAAGAAATATCTGTTACAAAAACCGGACGTGACTTACCACACCGCAGCAGCTTACGAGCTCTTAATCCTTATCTTGACAAAAAGTGTGCATCTGCACTGAGTGTCTTTTTTTTGAAGTATCAGTAAAAAATCTGAAATTAACAGGGGAGTTATTTTTTTTTTTTTTTTATGTGGTGAAGTAGAAGACGAGCTAGACGCTCTCCTGATGTTAAGAGATAACGGCTGCCCATAATCAGTACAGTGTTACCTAGGATTTCACAATTATGTGAAATTCTAGGAGCACTGCACCAACGCTTCTTACTCAAGAGTCATAAGATGTTAAGACTCTTTAGCCCAGTAATTTCACTAGCTACAGTGCCCTCCTACCGGAGCACAGTAAAAATATAGTAAAAAATAATGCACAGGGTCTCGAATTTCTAAAACTTGAATTGAACGAGATATAACCAAAAGATTAGGACACTCAATCCTGATGCGCCGCTAAATACGAATATTTTCAAAAGTATTGACCCTAGGATTTTTAGTTCTGGAGTTAGTAAAAAATTTCTAAAAACTTTTGGGAAATTTTCAAATCAATAGAATGTGCCGTTACAGATTTATAACGGTTTAACTAGGACACTCAGTTCTTACGCCGTAAGGATTGAGTGTCCTGCTAAATATGGGTTTATTGGAATAAATACATAAAAATAACATTACCATCTTGTAGTCTGACCCTCAAAACAATTTCTAAAAGAGAAACTATGTCGAAAAAGCTTTCCCTTTTAAAATAAATGAAAGATTTCATTTTTACGAAACGTCTGTACTGAGTGTCTTTTATTTTTGAAAAAAAAGGGTCAAATAGTAGTTTTAGAAATTTGGCACTTGGTGCAAAAGTTTTTACTAATTGAATACTAAAACATGATATATAATTTGTTTTTCTAAATTGTATATTTTTAGAGTAAATCCACTTTTTGCGGTTTTCTGTGAGTGTCTTTTTTTTTTTCGAGGTTGAGCAAAATTAATGAAATTCACAGGGGAGTTAGTAAAAAATTAGTAAAAACTTTTGTAGTAAGTGGCGAATTTCTAAAACTTAAATTGAATTTTTTATGAGCAAAATACTAGGACACTCAATCCTTACGTTTTGAAAAAGTGAAAAACCTCGATATCTCGGTAAGTATTAACTTTTTTTTCAGGATTTTTTTTTCTAGAGTTAGTAAAGAATTTCTAAAAACTTTCTAAAAAAAAATATACAGGCTAACACGTGGTGTTACTGAGTTATAGCGGTTTAATTAGTTTCACTGAGCGTAAGAACTGAGTGTCCTAGTTAAACGGCTCTACAGATAAAACTAAACGTCGTAGATAAAAACAACTTATATCCACGAGTTTTACTAATTTTTTACTAACTCTGGATATAAAATTCATTTTTGTAAGTTTTATATTTTTTGAGAAAAACCACATTTTCATGTTTTTCACTGAGTGTCCCATTTTTTTCAAAATATCAAAATGATTTTTTCAGGAGAGTTAGTAAAACATTAGTTACAACGTTTGCACTAGGTGTCGAATTTCTAAAACTAAAATTATTCTTTTTATGATCAAATAACTACAGTCCAGACGCTCGAAAAACATGAAAAACCTCGATATCTCGATAAATATCAACTTTTTTCTTAGGATTTTTTTTTCAGTAGTTAGTAAAAAATTAGTAAAATCTTTTGCACTAGGTGCCGAATTTCTAAAACTGAAATCAAATTTTTTATAATCAAAAAACTAGGACACTCAATCCTTACGTTTTAAAAAAGTGAATAACCTCGATATCTCGATAAGTATTAACTTTTTTCTTAGGATTTTTTTTCCAGTAGTTAGTAATGAATTTCTAAAAACTTTTACAAAAAAAACCAACAGGCTAACATGTGTTGTTACTGATTTATAGCGAATAATTAGTTTCACTGAGCGTAAGAACTGAGTGTCCTAGTTAAACGGCTCTACAGACAAAATTAAACCTCGTAGATAAAAACAACTTAGATCCACGAGTTTTACTAATTTTTTACTAACTCTGGATATAAAATTCATTTTTGTAAGTTTTATATTTTTTGAGAAAAACCACATTTTCATGTTTTTCACTGAGTGTCCCATTTTTTTCAAAATATCAAAATGATTTTTTTTGGAGAGTTAGTAAAACATTAGTTACAACGTTTGCACTAGGTGTCGAATTTCTAAAACTAAAATTATTCTTTTTATGATCAAATAACTACAGTCCAGACGCTCGAAAAACATGAAAAACCTCGATATCTCGATAAATATCAACTTTTTTCTTAGGATTTTTTTTTCAGTAGTTAGTAAAAAATTAGTAAAATCTTTTGCACTAGGTGCCGAATTTCTAAAACTGAAATCAAATTTTTTATAATCAAAAAACTAGGATACTCAATCCTTACGTTTTAAAAAAGTGAATAACCTCGATATCTCGATAAGTATTTCTAAAAACTTTTACAAAAAAAACCAACAGGCTAACATGTGTCGTTACTGATTTATAGCGGTTAATTAATTCTGTTTTACGGAGCGAGCTAAATGAATAAAGCCGTGAGTTGTTCTCACCATGGATAAAAGTATTCTCATACCTAGGCATTATTATTCAACTGACCACTATTTAATTTGTTGGCAATACTTTCTCTCTGATAACATACACGTTCAAACACTTGGCTGCCTCCCGACTCCCGGTGCCCAACTTTTACGAGGCTGCTGACTTTGGGAAGATCAACTTTTGCACACAGAATAAACACACTCTCACACACGCACAAACACACACACACACACACACACACACTAACACACATTATACACCTAGTGAGCTGTTTAATTGAATAAGAAGGAGGGCGCCGGCAACTGCAACATAGTTTTATAAACTATCGCTATTTCCAACGTTCATGGCGTTTAAGATTAACGTGTATTTTAAGCGCAAATAAAGATTTATTATTTATATTAAGGGTTACGATTTTGCAAATTTACGCTAGGGCGTATTACAAGACGGATGTCGCAAAATTTAACAAAATTTATAAGAAACCAGTTGTTTAAGGATTTGAAATTTTAAAATTGGCGCCAAATGTATTTTTATTTATGTTATTGGCTTTTATTTATATATTGTTAAGATTTTGCAAGTTTACGAGGGCGTAGTGTTAATCCATTCGCAGCTAGCAAAAGGAGCTCATAGTGAATAGGTCACTCATACAAATACGCACGAGTGATGTATATTAGCGCTGCAGTACCTCATTCCCGCGTAAGTAAGACGGGCTCGCATATACTTACAGTAGTGTTAGGCAAGAATAGAATAGAAAACTTTTTATTGTTCACACAAATACACCTAGAACTAAGATTACACAGAAAGAAGTGTTATAATTGGCGGTCTTATCGCTAATAGCGATCTCAAGGCAAGCTTGGTTGCTGCACAACGGTAAGTAAATCATTATACTGCCTGAGCATAGGCTCAGGTTGAGATTTAACAACCTCTGTGGCGCGGTGGGCTTATACCCGCCTGCAACGCAAAAGGTTGCGGGTTTGATTCCCGCATGGGACAAATGTTTGTGTGATCCACAGGTATTTGTTTCTGGTCTGGGTGGTTTTCAATTTGCCGCCCATTGTGGGCCAATAGGTTATAATATTGTCATAGTAATTTAAGTACCTTTTGTTACATTGGACACAATAAAGAGTATTTCTACTCTACGGACAGCTTAATTTATTTATTAAATTAGAACGTGCCACTTACTATTGGTTAAAAGTTAAATTTTGCAACGTCCGTGTTGTAGGTTACGTATACCTACGGTCATGTCAACTACAATCGAATGGCCTAAAATCCCTGTTAAAATAACTAATGGACTTGCACCGCTCCTTTGCTTGATTAGTAAAGTCGTAATCACCACTATTTATTTGAGAACTTGTTTTGGCTATGATTATGGTTGAAATTTCTTTAACTGGTGTACGGGGTGTACAGTGTACAGTTATACAACAAAAATTAACTTGGAAGGCTTTTATTTCCTTAAAAATTAATTGATACAAAATTACGAGCAGAACCGTGAAGCGCCATTGAGAGAAGATTGAATGACAAAAATACACAGATATAATTGAACATTTTGACACGTTAATATTTGACATCAATTTTTTCTAATTTGCTTTCTGTACATCTGAAGCATTTGCCAATAACATAAATAAAAATACATTTGGCGCCAATTTTGAAATTTCAAATCCTTAAACAACTGGTTTCTTATAAATTTTGTTAAATTTTGCGACATCCGTCTTGTAATACGCCCTAGCGTAAATTTGCAAAATCGTAACCCTTAATATAAATAATAAATCTTTATTTGCGCTTAAAATACACGTTAATCTTAAACGCCATGAACGTTGGAAATAGCGATAGTTTATAAAACTATGTTGCAGTTGCCGGCGCCCTCCTTCTTATTCAATTAAACAGCTCACTAGGTGTATAATGTGTGTTAGTGTGTGTGTGTGTGTGTTTGTGCGTGTGTGAGAGTGTGTTAATTCTGTGTGCAAAAGTAGATCTTCCCAAAGTCAGCAGCCTCGTAAAAGTTGGGCACCGGGAGTCGGGAGGCAGCCAAGTGTTTGAACGTGTATGTTATCAGAGAGAAAGTATTGCCAACAAATTAAATAGTGGTCAGTTGAATAATAATGCCTAGGTATAAGAATACTTTTATCCATGGTGAGAACAACTCACGGCTTTATTCATTTAGCTCGCTCCGTAAAACAGAATTAATTAACCGCTATAAATCAGTAACGACACATGTTAGCCTGTTGGTTTTTTTTTGTAAAAGTTTTTAGAAATTCGTTACTAACTACTGAATAAAAAATCCTAAGAAAAAAGTTGATATTTATCGAGATATCGAGGTTTTTCATGTTTTTCGAGCGTCTGGACTGTAGTTATTTGATCATAAAAATAATAATTTTAGTTTTAGAAATTCGACACCTAGTGCAAACGTTGTAACTAATGTTTTACTAACTCTCCTGAAAAAATCATTTTGATATTTTGAAAAAAATGGGACACTCAGTGAAAAACATGAAAATGTGGTTTTTCTCAAAAAATATAAAACTTACAAAAATGAATTTTATATCCAGAGTTAGTAAAAAATTAGTAAAACTCGTGGATATAAGTTGTTTTTATCTACGACGTTTAGTTTTATCTGTAGAGCCGTTTAACTAGGACACTCAGTTCTTACGCTCAGTGAAACTAATTAAACAGCTATAACTCAGTAACGCCACGTGTTAGCCTGTATATTTTTTTTAGAAAGTTTTTAGAAATTCTTTACTAACTCTAGAAAAAAAAATCCTAAAAAAAAAGTTAATACTTACCGAGATATCGAGGTTTTTCACTTTTTCAAAACGTAAGGATTGAGTGTCCTAGTATTTTGCTCATAAAAAATTCAATTTAAGTTTTAGAAATTCGCCACTTACTACAAAAGTTTTTACTAATTTTTTACTAACTCCCCTGTGAATTTCATTAATTTTGCTCAACCTCGAAAAAAAAAAGACACTCACAGAAAACCGCAAAAAGTGGGTTTACTCTAAAAATATACAATTTAGAAAAACAAATTATATATCATGTTTTAGTATTCAATTAGTAAAAACTTTTGCACCAAGTGCCAAATTTCTAAAACTACTATTTGACCCTTTTTTTTCAAAAATAAAAGACACTCAGTACAGACGTTTCGTAAAAATGAAATCTTTCATTTATTTTAAAAGGGTAAGCTTTTTCGACATAGTTTCTCTTTTAGAAATTGTTTTGAGGGTCAGACTACAAGATGGTAATGTTATTTTTATGTATTTATTCCAATAAACCCATATTTAGCAGGACACTCAATCCTTACGGCGTAAGAACTGAGTGTCCTAGTTAAACCGTTATAAATCTGTAACGGCACATTCTATTGATTTGAAAATTTCCCAAAAGTTTTTAGAAATTTTTTACTAACTCCAGAACTAAAAATTATAATCCTAGGGTCAATACTTTTGAAAATATTCGTATTTAGCGGCGCATCAGGATTGAGTGTCCTAATCTTTTGGTTATATCTCGTTCAATTCAAGTTTTAGAAATTCGAGACCCTGTGCATTACTTTTTACTATATTTTTACTAACTCCCCTGTTAATTTCAGATTTTTTACTGATACTTAAAAAAAAAGACACTCAGTGCAGATGCACACTGACAAAAATGGCATCCTCCGCGTAGGTGGAAGGCTGGAACACTCACAGTTAAATGAAGACAGGAAGCACCCGATTTTAATCCCAAAGGAGTCACATTTAACTACTCTCATTATGGCAGACGCTCACAAACAAACTCTACATGGTGGTCCTCAGTTGATGCTAACTTACATCTGGTCAAAATACTGGATACTTGGTGCAAAACAACTCGCGAAGGCTCATTATCGCAAATGTGTCACGTGCGCAAAGGTTGCAGCTACTACTAAAACTCCTTTGCAGGGGCAACTGCCTTCAGCTCGTGTGACTCCAGCGCGACCTTTCAGCCATAGCGGAGTCGATTTTGCTGGTCCCATACAAATTCGCACCAGTAAGGGAAGGGGCCATAAATCCTATAAGGGATATATTTGTTTATTCGTTTGTATGGCGACTCGCGCCATACATTTAGAAGTTGTGAGCGATCTTACTTCAGAAGGGTTCATGCAGGCTTTCAAACGGTTTCAGGCACGAAGAGGTCATTGTTCGCATCTTTGGAGCGATAATGGAACTAATTTTATTGGTGCAGCAGCAGAACTTAAAAGGTGTACTGTAGCAGAGGAAACTTCCATGCTGAAAGAGGTGGCAGAGGCTCTAGCTACAGACGGATGTGATTGGCATTTCATCCCTCCCCACTCTCCGAATTTTGGCGGATTGTGGGAGGCTGGCGTCAATTCGGTGAAATACCACCTCAAACGCATCGTGGCAAACACCACTTTGACGTATGAGGAGATGGCCACCGTGCTCGCCCAAATCGAGGCATGCCTCAACTCTCGACCGTTATCAACCCTTACGGACGAGTCCAACCATTACACTATATTAACCCCCGGACACTTCCTTATAGGAGAGCCCCTGGTAGCGACACCCGATTACAACTATGAAGATCAGAATGTCAGTGGGTTACGGAGATGGCAACACGCCCAACGTATGGTGCAAACTTTTTGGCGTCAGTGGTCGCGGGAGTACCTAACAAAGTTTTTGCATCGATACAAGTGGTCAACCCATACGCCTTCGCCTAACGTAGGCGATGTAGTAGTTATAAAGGAGGACAATTTACCACCTTGTCGTTGGCTCTTTGGCAGGATAGTTGCTACTCACCCCGGTGCGGACGACATAGTTCGTGTGGTCACTTTAAAGACTAAAAATGGATCTCTCAAGAGACCATTATCAAAAATTTGTATCTTACCTATTACAAATAATTGAGTTATAAATATTTAGCTTGTATGTTATATCATAGTTTCTTATAATAACACGTCATACTTGTTTGGAGTGTGATCTCATTTATTGTACTACAAATGTAAGGACAAAGGTCCACTTTGCCCTTGGTGGGCGATGCATGTATAAATTGTTTTATTTATTTGGCAAATGATGTGCATTGCGACGCCGTTACACGGATGTGATTCAAAAAAAGGTTAATGTTTTCTCTGTCAAAAAATGTAAAATGTCAAACTCTCTTATGCAAAAGAATAATAAAAAGGAAAAACGTGTTACTGTGAAAAACATAGTTTTATTTAAAACAAAACCAGCCCTTGGTGGGCGATACAAGTACATCATTAAATTATATTATTTTAATTAGGTCCATTATATTATAGATCAATGAATTGAAATCAGTTGGCTATACCTACGTAAACGAAAACTGCATACAATTCGCGGTCTTATCGCTTTTAGAGATCTCTTCCAGACAACCAGAAAAGAGAAAAATATATAGAATGACAGGAATGTCTTTACATTCCATAAAGAAGTACCATAATATAGTTACTCCTAATAGGTATAATATATGTATAAAGTTTATTTTACTGAACCAATTAGTAGTGTTAGGGCTTGTTCACTTTGAACGCGCGGGCGCGGGCGCGAAATATCAAACATACGACGTGCTATGAAAGTGTTCACGTACAAACGCACGTGCGGTGTAAGCAAAGTCTGTCGCGCCCGCGCCCGCGCGTTCAAACGTGAACAAGCCCTTAACCTTTTAAACTATATTGTCTAAAATGGTTTTCTGTTATAAAAAGAAATGACAAAGTTCCATCCTGTGCCCAGAGGATCTATCAGCTATCGCAAAATTGTATCTATCATTTACCAACAAAATAAAATGATCTAAGAGATATGAAGCAGTATTGGAATGAACTTTGCAGAAATATAATATTAGTGCAAAGGTACGGGCAAATTGTAGTGTATAATAAAAGTAAATACTTACATCTAAATCTTCATTATCACAATCATATTCAAACTCTTCCTTGACAGGTACAAGACAATCTAACAAATTCGTTGAATTTTCTACCAATGATATTTTCTTCAACTCAACTTCTCTGAACTGGAAAGATTGTTCAGAATTTGTTAAGAAATAGTCAGTCAACTCCGGAGGCACTTCTGTTTTATAGTCATTGTTCTCTACTTTGACTTCCCATTCATCAAAATCATGGATATTGTTGAAACTTATTCTTTTAATTTTGTGTAACTTCTGTAATTCCACATAAGACCTGTAAATAGGAAGGTATTATATAAATAATCATGCTATCTTATAACTATATACTAGAAGATTTCTACAACTATTTCTGCTAACTACTAGAATTCTTCAACTACCTCTGTTAACAACTAAATTAATTAAATGTTCACATAACACTTTGGTTGCAGTGTTTTTCAATTTAATTGGTTCAGCATTTGTTTATGAAGAGGTAGCAAACATACATCCATACTGTCACATAACAACAATAGTATAAAGGTGAAAACACAGTTACTATAATACCTGTCACTAATCTGCCCTGCGGTGCTTAAATAGGGCATTCTTTATTTTGTGTGTACAAAGGTGGAATAAAATTTTGCTGAAAATAGTCAGGAAAGCCGAATTCTGCAGCACTGCAAAGCAGTAATGATGTGATTTAATATATTTACCATTCAATCTGAAGCTTAAACGTGTACATTTCTCTTGCTTTCAGGTCACATGATTTACAGATTAGATCTGTGAGCCCATCGTCCTTAGATACCTGTTGAAAATATATAAGACTGAAGTACAAGTTACAAGAATGTACATTTTTATACTATGAAACTAACTTATGCTGGTGGCTTTAACCTCATCATGAAATTCTTTCTCAGTGGATGTACTTACATACAGATCGACTTATGAGCCGAATTTCAACCCAAACCATTTTGTGGTTTGACCGCTCCACGGAATGGTATTTGATCCCTAAAGCTGGCCAAAAGTGCTTCTTTAAAAAATGGGTTCTTACCCCTTCAATGTAGTTCTTAGTAAAGCCAAGTAACCAGCGCGTCTAAGGGTGAAAACCGCAAATCCTAATCTCTTATCGTTCCTTGACACGATCAGTCGGAAGTTACCCTTTGCTCTAGAGTTTTGTGTAATTATTCGATGTGCTCAGATTTTAGTGATTTTGAAAGTCTTTCTTTTTCGGTTCGGAACTATTTTATTGGTTGATTTATGATGGATCGCCTAGAACCAGGTATGTACTTATATTCTATGACATATTGGTTATATTTGTGAACAAATTTGGTCATGTAGATTAATAATATAATTTACTCTCATAAATTTGACAAAAAAATATACAATCAATGTTAACAAAGCATTTTGTTATACTTCTAAGCATTTCTAAGTTAAAAAAAATACTGTAAGATATTAAGTAGTCTATCTTCATAACGATTATGAAAAAAATTGCCACCCGAATTGTCACATTTTTTTTTAGCGATTTTTTTTCTTTAGGACCAGAATTTCAAGAAAATCTTTACTTTTTTTATTTTATTTTTTAACGATTCCAGGTACTTATGGGATGAGATCTTTGGCCCGAAACGAGTTGTATGAAGTAATTCAAAGTTCGAATGAAGCCTCTTTTGATGAAAAACTCCAATATATGGAAACGGAAATATTAAAGCAGTATACAGATAATGACGCTACATAATCAAATATAAAACATAAACTGTTGAGTATTAAACATAAATTCAAACAAAGATGGATAACTGCTAACAATACCAAAGCAAGATTTGAGACAAAAAACGCTGATTGGCTTAAATACATTTTTTTAACTTGAGTTGTGGACTTTCTCTATTTTATGCCATACGATTTTTAAAAGCTTAGTAAGCGCAGTAAAAAAATGAACATTCGTCTTTCTGAAGAAGAAATTGTGAAGGACTTCAAGACAACTTTCGGCAGCAACATGAATAATTATTGGTTGATATGCCTAGCTAAAGCCAATTTTGGAAATACTAATGATGTAAACACAAATAGACGATTTTTTGAAAATTATGAAATTTCTGTGGCCATTACAGCAGGCGTCATAAATAAAATTAATTTATCGTTTGAAAACGATTTTGGACGTCTTGTGTTGCAGATTTAACATCTATACCGAAGCATTCGAAACTTATTGTGGCGAAACTGCTAAATAATAAAATTTGAATTTGATGAATTTTATCCCATGTCTCCAACTTTACATGAAGTTTGAGACATGGGGCCGCAGTAATAAAGCACACGTTACTGCCTATAGGACAAATATCGGAAGAAGCTGCAGAGGCGAGAAACAAACACAACCGGTCTTATAGGCTCTCCTACTCGCGCAAGTTATCTCGCGTTAGGAGTGGGCGTTAATTCAACGAACGGCTTTATTTAACTGTTAATCTAATGTTAACGAATTAACAGTTTTTTGTTTACTGCAAAACCCGCTAAATCTATCAACTGTTACATTCAACGATTTTGGCAAACGAAAAGGTATTCAAAAGTCGCTAACGTAATCTGAAGCTGTTAACGCAAAACCAGTTAAAATTATCTATTTCTTCTGCGTTGAAAGAACGAATAGAAACGGAATATGCCGAGTGGACGCGAGGGCGCCTATGTGAGCGAGCGAGACGCCGCTAGCTTAAAATTGTACGAGCGAGAGTGAGAGATATCTATGTTTCTAAGTTCGCTTGCTACTATTAACTGCTACGTTGCCGTTGGTACAAATCTGTTACATTAATGAAAACCTAATAATAATGTTAACGGCTTTTTTAACCGGTTAACGTGATGAATTTAACGGCTTCGTTGCGTTAACCCAAAAATCGTTAACGACCCACCACTATCTCGCGTGAGCTGCAACCAAGACGTCCTCAACAGGCTGCTCTTAACTTCAGATCCTTTCATTAAAGGAATGCGATCATCCTTGCATAAAAACAAGAAGCCACTATCGTCTGAGGTGGTGCAATTATTATCAGAATGTAATATAACGAATGTAAAAGATTTTAATCATGATGATGAGGATAATGATGATGAATAAATGTATTCAAATTCCACGATATCGAGTTTTTTTATCCTTTTCATCAAAAACAAGACCTTTAGTAGCTGTTAGGAGCAATAAATAATTTTGGCCAGGATTATAGGTCGAATACCACACTGTGCGCTCTTTGACCCATGCATTGATACAGACAGTCAATCACTCTCCATATAAATGTATAGGTATTTAAAGTATAGATTATATTAAATGTTTTTCAAGGCAATTAAACTATAAAGACTAATATGGATTATTACATAATATTTGGAAGAAAAAGCACAGCCTGCCAGTTTCTGTGACCGCTTACCTTAACATTTGCAATTGAAGTCAATATTTCGGCGAGACTTACAGATTCTTCTGTTTTATGGGTAAATATAGATACATGTTTTCGAGGTTCGCCTAAACACAGTCTACACTGTCGCATAGTTTTCGATTTAGAAACTATGTGAAAACTTGACTTAGTAAAAATTTGGATGCTCAGCTTAGCGTTTTGCCGTGTTCCTATTAAAATCACACTTCACAGATCGAGGATTGAGGAAACAAGAACAATAATAATAATGGTGTATGTGGCTAATTATAAATTATAGAGGGAGCAAATTACGGAATCTCAGATTAACAACAACAGCAATTCGCAAATATCAAAAATAAACAGAATTTAGTGTTGTTAAGTTTCAGTTATATAGAAAATTGATATTATCGATATTATGGCGCTGTCATCATAGCTATCGATTTTTTTTTCATTCATTTTAATTTGCATGATCTATGAACTATATGGATCCAAAATGTGGATCATCACAAATGTCATTTTTGTATACCAGAAATGAAATCTACGTCCTCGATTTATCCGAAGTTGATACCAAACTTGACTTATTAGCTATGCGTGGTCTCCCAGAATTTTTAAAATGAAGCCGGATGGAGCGCCTTGTGCACCCCCCCTCCTCACTGCCAGAGGGGGTGCTACCGAGGGCTACCGATCGAAGTCAGCTTATTTTCACATTAGGAATCAATGTGCCAAGTTTCATGCTTCTGCATGAAAATAACAGGTTTGACCCATTTTTGTCGCTTAGTGACTCCACTATATTATCATCAACACAGGCATTTGCGTCTATTAACAGAAGCAGTGTCTGTTGGATTTACCCACCACTTCCGTTGGTGACAAGTATCAAGCCAATCGTTGAACAGCATGGTCGACCACAACGTGGAGCATAATGTGGATAACCATTAATAAAATAGATGAAAATGATAAACAATAACCTAGAGACTACAACAGTACTTAAACAGTCTGTCAATAGCGCCAACTGTCACGCAACTGACTAAATTGTTGTGTTAAACGCTGATTATAATAATTAATTAATATCTGTATATTAATTAATTATTATAATCAGCGTTTTAACACAACAATTTAGTCAGTCGCGTGACATCTGGCGCTATTGACAGACTGTTTAAGTAAAATTGCATTACATAAATTATTATGTAATGCAATTTTACTTAAACAGTCTGTCAATAGCGCCAACTGTCACGCGACTAGGTTATCGTTTGCTTATTTTAAAATAATTTATCGCATCGGACGGGATTAGATATATTGATAATATTGACTTTTTTTTTTTATATTAAATAGGACTGCGTTTGACCACAGTCTCACCTGTTGGTAAGTGAAGACGTGGTCGAAGCTGTTACACACAGGCCTAGCAAATACCTATTAACCCTCGACTTGAAGACACCCAAGTTGTAATTTTCGGGAAACACTGAAGCGGGTAAGGAGTTCCAAATCTTCGCCGTCCGGATTATGAAGGTCGAAGCAAATCGCTTCGTGCAGACAAACGGAATATTAACCATGTAGCGATGGCACCGTACCGTTTCTCTAGATGTTCGGTTGTAAAATGGAGACGACGGAATCAGATCATGCAACTCCTGAGCGCATTCACCGAAATGCACTTTGTAAAAGACCGATAAACTGGCAACCTGCCTACGGTGTTCCAGGCTTAGCAAGCGGCGCTCCACCAACGAGTTGTCAGCAATAAGCCGTTTTGCTCGTCTCTCAATAGAATTCAAAGTCTCGAGCTGATACTTAGCAGAACCATCCCAAAGATGAGAACAATACTCCATACACGACCGGACTTGCGCTTGGTACAGATTGAGAAGCTCCCCCGGTGTGAAGTATCGTCTCACTTTGTTCAGGATGCCAAGCTTTTTCGCTGCAAGTTTAGCTTTAGACTCTATAAACGAAGCAAAATTTAGGGTAGGTGTTAAAGTCATACCTAACAACTCAAGGTGGTCACCGATCGGCACAGATACATTACGGAAAGTGGGATTGAGTACGAACCGACTCTTTTTAGAGGAGAAGAGACAAGCCTGAGTTTTAGACTCATTAAACCTGACGAGGTTGGCGTCTCCCCAGTCAGAAACAGCCTTCAACGTCAAGTTTAAACGAGCGATCATGGACTCCCGAAGTGACTGAATTTGTGCACTACTGGCTCACTTGATAATATTGGCATAATAATAATATAATACCGACCAACATAGCCGAAAGGATTAGAAAGCTGAAGTGGCAATGGGCTGGTCACATTTGGCGATAACCGATGGGATAGATGTATTCTAGAGTGGAGACCGCGTCTTGCCAAACGTAGTGTAGGGCGTCCTTGGGCGAAATAGGGCGATAATATCCGGAGGGTCGCTGGGGACGGTTGGAGGCGAAAGACGATGGACCGAGTTGAGTGGCGTGCCATGGGGGAGGGCTATGTCCAGCAGTGGACGAACATAGGCTGATGATGATGATGAATAATATTATATATACTAGCTGACCCGCGCGCACTTCGTAGCGCGTGACAGTAAATTATTCATATATTAATGAATTTGGTGCAGACCATTTAATTCGATTTCCATTTCCACGGAAAAGAGGGATTCAATTCACGGGTTTTCTGCGACTTAATGGGCGTAGAATTAGTAAAGGCTGGCAAACCTTGCCAATATGTAACTACGATTGAATCACCTACTATTAAAAATGTCTATTGGACGTTTCGCCTACGTTCATAATAACTATTGGTCGAAATCACTATTTGACGATTCGCCTACGGTTAACTCAGCTACGGTCGATTGAGCTATGGTTGATTAAACTATTGGACGATTTGCCTATTTTTGACCGAACTAACGGACGGTTCACGTATTTTTAGACCATGTTTCCGGCTGCTAGTCAGGTATGACAGCTAAAAAATACTTGTTTATAGTACAGAATTCAGAAACGTGTTGTTTTTGATACCTGAATGATTTCTATCTGTAGGTGCGCAGACAGCTTATTATGCCACTTTGCCATGATGAGGTAGATGAAAGAAGATGCCAAAATGCCTGAAGATGCTATGACACAGGATAAATCATTCAGTAATAAGAAAAATATCTGGCGCTTCGCCGGCCGCTGCCGCGGCACGCTCGCTTCGCTCGCTCGGCTCGCGCATTGTGGTCACTGTTCAAACCTAACCTAACCAACTGATTTCGGTTTGCCCTGAATACTGTACTAAAAACACGCGTAACAAAGAATTTATAAACCGTAGGTGAGTGGTCCATAGTTGAATTAACCAATATATCAAATGAACATTGGCCGAATCGCCCATTAGTTCACATGCCCATAGTTTAATCAACCGCAGGCGAGTTGCACTGTAAGCGAGTCGTCCAATATGTGAAATGAACATAGGCGAATCGACCGTAGCTATATCGACCGTAGTTGAAACGACCGTAGGTATTATGATACGTAACCCGTCCATGCGGGCAAAGCCATGAGAATAAGCTATTGACTGATGAATCTGTTTAACGCACAGCCTAAACCGCTAGATTAATTGGGTTGAAATTTGGAACATAGAAAGGTTTCATGACGTAGACCACTGCTAAGAAAGGATTTTGCCGTGCGGGCAAAGCCGCAAGCATAAGCTAGTAAATAATAAAATGAAACATTTTTTGTGAATAATACTTAGATTTTAGAGACGTCCTGGGATAAGTCCCAGAACTATCGTAATACCTATACCACAGTACAAATTAGAACGGCCTTAAATTACCACTTACACAAATTAGTACATCAAGATTAAATACAGTAAACAAAAATATATCAAATTATCATTAAAATCAGAAAAACTAATAAAAATACGGAATAATAACAGCTTGATTCCGTACACTTACTCTTGACTCTTTTCCGCGTCATTAAATGGTGATCTCTTTACCGTGGGTAGACTTCCTCTGCAGGAGGTCGGCTAGTACCCCTACAGTATCAGTTATTCTGCCGCCTGAACAGTGATGTGCAGACATTACTGTGCTTCGGTAGGAGGGCACTGTAGCTAGTGAAATTACTGGGCTGAAGAATCTTAACATTTTATGACTCAGCAGTGCACCCAGAATTTAACCTTCGTTAAATCCCAGCGTTATCTCTTACTATCAGGAGAGCATCTTGCTCGTCTTCTTACATCGTTGTATAAAAAAAACTAAAATGAAATTTTCTGAAAGGAAACTATCATATACCTACGTACTCAAACTATTTATTATAATATATCTATCAAATTTCAGATATTATTCAAATATCTCATACCCGACGAAATAACGTTAAATCCTTTCTTTTTTAATATTAGGTATTAAAAGTAGAATAATAATAATATAAAAGACCGTGTAACGACGAAATTCGACTAAAATACAAATTCGCCTTATTATAATTTTAGTTTTAGCAATATAAAATAATATCGTGTAATAAATGCTAACTTTAAATTACGTGGTTCCTGTTACCACCTTTCAGCTCCATTATCAGACCCTGGTTACTATATCGTATCAAAGTACTCCTCGAGACGAATCAAAGGAGCCCAAAGTCGATGGATTTTGTCTTTTAATCACGGAGTTCCTATAGCCACCTTCCAGCTCCATCATCAGATCCTGGTTACTATATAGTATCAAAGTACTCCTCAAGACGAATCAAATGAACCCAAATTCGAAGGGGTTTTGACTTTTAATCACGGAGTTCCTATGGCTGCCTTCCAGCTCCATCATCAGACCCTGGTTTCTATATAGTATCAAAGTACTCGTCAAGACGAATCAAATGAGCTCAAACTCGATGGGTTTTGTCTTTTAATTACGCGTTTCCTGTTTCCACCTTCCAGCTCTATCATCAGACCCTGGTTACTATATCTTATCAAAGTACTCATCAAGACGAATCAAATGAGCCCAAACTCGATGGGGTTTTGTCTTTTTATCATGGAGTTCCTATGGCCACCTTCCAGCTCCATCATCAGACCCTGGTTACTATGTCGTATCAAAGTACTCGTCAAGACGAATCGAATGAGCCCAAACTCGATGGGGTTTTGTCTTTTAATCACGGAGTTCCTATGGCCACCTTCCAGCTCCATCATCAGACCCTGGTTACTATATGCATAGTATCAAAGTACTCGTCAAGACGAATCAAATAAGCTCAAACTCCATGGGTTTTGTCTTTTAATTACGCGTTTCCTGTTACCACCTTCCAGCTCCATCATCAGACCCTGGTTACTATATCTTATCAAAGTACTCATCAAGACGAATCAAATGAGCCCAAACTCGATGGGGTTTTGTCTTTTATTCATGGAGTTCCTATAGCCACCTTTCAGCTCCATCATCAGACCTGGTTACTATATCGTATCAAAGTACACGTCAAGACGAATCGAATGAGCCCAAACTCGATGGGGTTTTGTAACAACGCGGTTCCTATGACCACCTTTCAGCTCCATCATCAGACTTCAGATCACTTCCATGTCATAAAATTATTGCATTGTCATCCGATTGCCGGTATGCGAAATTTCAGCTCAATCGGAAACCGTGACTGCTAGGTAGAGTGCTTTTCACGAAAGGAGTTCTTTTTGCGGGGCGCCACTATCGCAAATTTTAAAAGTTAGCATATTAAATAACTTTTTAACACCTCATTATTTCTCATGTGTAATTTCTTTATTATATATGTTTCTATTTTTTCTAACAAATAAAATTATTTATGGCATGAAGTCCAGTATTCATCGAAAAAATTTAATTTAGTTCCGCAAAATTCCGCGGGACCTCATTCGTGAGAAGGACTTTACCACTGAGGTGTATACCTATAATCATAGGCGGATCCAGGATTTGGTTTTGGGGGGGCAAGGTGCAGACGGGCAAAGATATTATAAATTTTATTACGAAAAGTGTGTGTTTAGCTCGCTCTGAGCAGTTAGGAAGTTTAAACATCCATTACAATAAGTGCGCGAGCAGCTAGCTGCGAGCGCCGAGAAAAAAAATTAATCTTTACCATGAAATATGTGCAAAATTCGTAACTCTACAATGCTTCTCGGGCCTTGGCCCCCTGCCCCCCCCCCCCCCCCCCCTAAATCCGCCTATGCCTATAATATTTATACCTCAGCGGATAACTATTAGAGTGCTTTTCACGAAAAACGTACATAATGCGGAGCCCACTGTTCATTTTAAAAGTTTTCATAATATCTATAACCACCTATCTTTTTTTTTATTATTTAATTTACAATATTTAATTTCTTAATAATAGGTATTTATTTCATCTAACCGTTAAAAATTATTTGGGATATAGAATAGTCCAGTAGTAAAAATTGATAAAATTAAATTTAGTTCCGATTGTTTATTATTATTTTATAAGTAAAATCTTTAGATTGATATAACTCTTTTATTTAAAAACCGATTTAAATAAAACCAATACTATTTAAAAATTAGAGAAATTTGCAACGTTTTAGCGAAAACTGCATACAATTCGGTTGTGCCGTTTTATCACACTTAAGTAATAACCTTTTTACAAATTAAGCCTAATAAAACTACTCTGGTAAATTTTCGTTTATGGCCACATCGATAGATGGCGTATTTTTAGTTTGTCGCACTTTTTGCTTTTTGATTTTTTTTAATTGAATTTACTTTATATTCTATTACTTTTACTTCGAAATTTTGATGTAAATTAGGGGCGATGTGTCCGATGTAAATGATTATTATTTATTTTATTATTTTATTTTACGTTTCCCTAGGAAAAATTGACAAAATGTTTTACGAATTAGATCGCGCAAGCGACTTTTTCGCGTCGTTTTGTTCATATGCGTATTTTCACAGTTCACCTTAGTAAAGGATCACAATGAATGGGGAGAAATTTCCATTCTTATTATATGTATGGATATGGATTTTGTAATATTATAATATTATATATATAATAATAATATTATATATATTTTGTATATGTACAGCGAGTTTATCATAGCATTTTTTTTAAAAAACACTTAAACGTTTACACCTATCGATATCAAGTATCCATTTTTCTCAGCACTATTTGAATTGCTATGACAGTGACATCACTATTTTTTTTTTTTCTTTTTAATAATATGGCAACATGTGCATTTTGCCAGTGTCGAGTAAAATTCGTGAATGTTCACGGGATATTAAATTATGGTCTCCACTTTCGTGTTTTGCCAGTGTCAAGTTAAATGTTATTTTTTAAGTAATAAGTTAGTTAGTCAGGTCAGAGTCAGAGTGAGCTTAATAGCTCGTCTAGTCACGTGAGTCTTCCAGTAAAATGGGTGGAATTTTACTGAAAGTTCGGAGGAGTTTTGGAGGGGGCACCAAAATTCATATTTCAGCACCATATCACTTGCCTACATCTGTGCACTTTCAAAAACACTTAACACGCAATATTCCACCATTATTACACGCTAACAATCAAATTCTACACGATTATTAAGCAAAAGACGTGGAGCTAATGATATGATCAAGGCTTGCCGCCAAAACTCCGTGACATCACTAATATGATAGCCAGTGACATTTTTTTTCTTTTTGTCCAATTAATTTATAAATATCACACGTTATGTGTATTACGCTAGTATTGGGACGGGTCTTGAGTCTAGATCAAAGAAGCCCAACGAGTTCTTAAAAAGAAGCCTCACTGCAGACTGCAGGCAGCACAACTATTATTATGTAGATACTATCATAGGCGGATTTAGGGGGGGGGGGCAGGGGGCCATGGCCCCCCCCAGAAGCCTTGTAGAGTTACGAATTTTGCACATATTTCATGGTCAAGATTATATTTTTTTTCTCGGCGCTCGCAGCTAGCTGCTCGCGTACTTATTATAAAGGATATTTGAACTTCCTAACTGTTCAGAGCGAGCTAAACACACACTTTTCTTGGTAAAAATTATAATATTTTGGCCTTTCTGCACCTTGCCCCCCCCCCAGAACCAAATCCTGGATCCGCCCTTGGATACTATTATAATATCATTATGTATGTACGAAGTGGAGCTGGCCCTTCATGTCATTATATTGTATAAAATTTTATTATTCTTTTTAAACTTACATTAAGCACGCTTTCTTACGTACCGTACGATGACGCAAAACGCCGAATCTACTATGTTTTTTTTAATACTATATTCACGTGGTGGAAGAATTGGACCCACGTTTTCGTTTATTTGCCGGTGTCAAGAATTATGATGAATCCATGTTGATTCTGTATGGTAAGCAACTTGGCACCTCTATTGTGTTCCTGGGGCTTTATTCACAACAAATTTCGTCTCTCTTTTCGCCATCGCTTAGTCAAATATCAACGATTTTTATATACATTTTTTTTTAAATTTACATCTTTTAGTAAGTCCAAAGTATCATTTTTGTAATATAGGAAATAAAATCCGTATCGTTTTTCTACGAATTCGCCTTGTCTTCTTACAACATTTAAACGTGCTGTTGCATCAGTAAAACTTAATAGGTATTTATTTTTTAAGATTAAATTAGTTACATTTTGTTTAATTATATATATTTAAAGTAGTGTTTTAGTAACTTTTGTCTATTTTTACCCGCTTCCATCAATTACAACTAACTGACCAAGGAAAAAATATATTTCACTCACAATGTCTAAATATTTGTTCCACTCCAAGTAAAATATTTCAGCACCTGTGTTTCGTTAATATAAACAAACAGTCATTAATTCATACCTCTCGCCGCACACCTCGAACCGATTAGTACCTACTTGTATCCAGATTCTAGATCAAATTGTGTTACTAAAATAACAGGTACGTGGTACGTGATTTAAACCCCTAGCTTCCGTCTGTAATGCTCACTTACTAGGTGTGGGTACCCTTGAATGTATGTTGTGTGTATAGCAATAGTAGGTAAAGACGATGTGTGTTAAATGAGTCAGGCGTCAGGCAAGGCAGCAGCAAGCAGGCAGGCGAGGCGGTGTCGCGTGGCGCGGGCGCGGCGCGGCGCGGCGTGGAACGCGGCTGCGGTGACTCCCGAGTGCTGAGTGCAGTGTAGCACGCGCCGCCCGCGGCCACACATCGCTCGTCGCGCTACGCCGCCGCCTCCCCGCTCTGCCGCACCACGCGTCCGCTGGGCGCGTCGCGCGGGCCGCGGGCCAGGCCCGCGAGCCTGCTGCTGCTGGCCGTGTGGCTGGCGGCTATCGCTGCTGAACTCGCCTGCCCCCAGGAGCCGTCGGCGGCTCAGCTCGCGTGCGCCTCCTGTCGCTCGTTCGAAAACGCGCGTGAACACAGCCTGAGAGTGATCCGCGAAGGCCTGCTGGCGAAGCTCGGATTTACTCAGGCGCCCAACATCACCGGGAGGGAGCTGCCGCACGTTCCCGCAGACCTCATGGAACGGTTCGAGCGAAGAAAGCCCCCACCGGGCGTCCAGGCGGACGCGCCGGCCGCCACCAGGACGTTGGTTACGCACATCGAGCCGGATGACTTCCTCGCACGCACCGATAATGTCCTCATTTTTGGTCGTTAGTAACCATTATTTTAATTACGATAAATTATTGTGTCTGTCTCTTTGAGTGCAATTATTTAGCACATCCAGAAATATACTAACGAATGAGTCTAGAGATAGCTCTAAAGTTCGATGCCCCTAGTCTAGATGTGTAGTTATAGACTTTCAGATTAGAGTATAAAATATATCTGTAGCAGACGAAAATATCTAATTTTGTATCTTTAATACAGAATATAGACGATATGATGCACGTAAAGTACTTCCAGCTCGGTGTACTAGTGGTGTACTAGGTGTGTAATGCTTACTGGATAAATTGAAGAATTTTATATAAGCATTATATTTATATAGTTAATAGTCGATCTCATAAAAACAATAATAATTAATTGTTATCTTACCTCCTGCAGCTGTACAATAACTAATAATATATAAGTAAGGACTATATTATTTTCTACAAAAAATATTATTAATCCCCTTATGAGTTACATAAAGCGACACTAAAATTGTCATCAGAATTGATAAGCGCAACTGTAGAATTTTTGGGTTCTACGCGTGGTCGGCTATTGGCATAGTCTGCCAAGTTCATTGACAGGCACGTGTGCAGCCTATAAGTGGGTAAGGCACTTCGTGGTCCCGTCACGCACAGCAAATATTAATTAGCCAATGATTGCTTCAAGTTTTGAACATTATAATATGTACCATTGTCTATATAAGACTGCGGCAAGTTGAGATTGCTATCGCGATCGACTTCGACAACCTCTGAATAATAATCTGCAACGGTTAATGTATTCGGTTATTGTGTCTACATATTGAATAGAAGGCGCTGACCAAATATTCGTGCTATATATTACTAATAGGTAATAATAGGAATGTAGCGTAGATTTCTAGGTAATAAATACCTCTTGGGTGTGGCTATTTTATTGGTTCTGCGACAAATTGTTTTAAAAACTTGCATTGTAACGGCAAACAAGTGTAACGGCACGCTATTTCATATACCTACCTAATCTAGCGGTCATGTATAATTTTTGAAGATCACGGGCAGCATTATTTGTATTTTATAATTGATGCAAAATAAGGCTATCAAAGTTCAGACAATATATAATATTATAATGTAATCTGGTAATGTGCACAAGAGGGCTTCGACCGCTAATGATAAACTCGCCAGCGGTTCTAGCGCATTGTACCAGTGTTCTCTCATTCTTAATTAAACGGTTTTAGTGCAATAATAAATTTACAATTAACAATAGGCTATATTCGTTAAAACTCCATATATAGGTCGTAGATATTGTCTTTTAGGTATGTATGTGGAAGTTATAAGTGTTCATTATTACATTACTAGTAAATATTACTAAAAAAAATACGGTAATAAATATCCATATCAGAAACAAAAATTGCAAGTGTCTTCTGCGTAAATGATTAATAAAAAATTAATGACCAATGCTAAAATATGAACAACGCACAACGAACGTTGAGTAGATGAATAAGAATATTGTAATCAAGTGTATACTTTTCAAGTCTTTATTTTTTAGGTGCATATTATTGCGAGTATAATAATATGTATACCTGCTGATAATTTATATAGAGCAGTAGTATATTCCCACGAGTACTATGTCATGACCCACGTCGGTATGTTATTTTTAGCATATAAAAGCTGATAAAGCATAACTAGCTAGCACACTGCAAAGGTGCTTTGTATATATTCACATCGAGTACCTACTTTACAAAATAAAATGATTTTTAAACGGTTTTATTTAGCTTACTCCGTTTGTTTTATTCATTTTTCTTGGGTCAAATTTAGTAATTGAAATTTCACCGTCTTCCTGTCAACCGATTGATCTGAAATTTGGTATGCGCCTTTGGTTCTGGTGACAATACAATTATGTATATTTAATATTATTGTAAATCCAAGATGGCGGCCGCTACAAAATGGCGGATAACGTATTTTTTTTTAATCCCATCAATATGGGCATCAAATGAAAGGGCTTGACAAGTAGAATACAGTGCACTATACAAAATCAAAATCCAAGATGGCCGCCGCTACAAAATGGCGGATAACCTATTTTTTTTTTCAATCCCATCAATATGGGTATCAAATGAAAGGGCTTGACAAATAGAATACATTGTACTAAAAAGCCTAAAAATAAAAAAGGTAAAAAAAGTTTTTAAGTTAAACGGTTTTATTGTAAATATGTACTAAAAGCTAAAAAAATAAAATCGTGAGGCACGTCAAATATCTAAATCTCTAATGAACATTTTCACTGAAAGTTGTAGATATTTGACGTGCCTCACGATTTTATTTTTTTAGCTTTTAGTACATATTTACAATAAAACCGTTTAACTTAAAAACTTTTTTTACCTTTTTTATTAAAACTCATCATCTCTTAATATTAATTAATTGTATATTATATATGAATGTAGGTGTCGAGAATGAAGCGTTTGTCAATTTTATCAATAGATACGAAGAGTGCATGGCCGCCACCATAAAACTTTTTGATCGATTGTTTATAAAATTGACAAACTTACGTGCGTAAGTACTCAGTACGAATGAATATGTTCATTTGAATATTATGACCTGCAAGAACAGTTACTTATGAATGTGAGAACTTTGTTTCGATATAAGTAATATTTTCAATGTATGTAGGTACAATGTATGTGCAAGAATTAATGTAATAATATAGATTTAATTATTTTATTTTTGTAAAATTCAATGTTTATCAGTTGAAAATACCAACAATATTGCCCTTAAATAGACATGTCAAAATCCAGGGATTGTGTAGGCGTCTGGCGCGCTGACTCTCTGTCTACTATTCGCGATGAGAAACGCTGCCCTCGAATCGTAATAATCGACGTGCAAACGCACCGCCTCTGTTAAACGGAATGACACAATTCCTGACACATTATCTAATCTCAACGTACGCTATTACGATTTTAGATAGTAAGTAGGTACATCAGGTATACCATTTATATAACTTTACTAGAAGTGCTAGAGAGTACCTACATAAATGTGGATTGCAGCAGGAGCATCTGACTGGTGATATGACTCTTCTCAGAGGATTAGGCCTCTCGGGGACACCTCTATAAAAAAAGCGCGCCTTAGGTTCTTACCTCTAGGGTGGTGTGGAAAAAGGACCAAAATGATAGTACTACTAGCGTCAGCTACACAATAACTAGCATATGAAGTTGCGGGAGTAATCTCACAACTTCATCTACGTCTGTAGAAAAATACTTTACGACCTATTTTCAGATGATCTACCAAATATAAACAAAAAATCATGCGAATCCGTCAGGCCGTTTGGAGTAGTTGAATAATATCAACACTGACTGTGCCACGAGATTTTATATATTAGACGATTATAATAAATTATTGCAAGAACTTGATTTGTATCTCTTTGTTTTTATTATTTCAGGCATATTTTACTACCAACATTTCTAAAATTCAATAAAAATGTGCCATGTCCAGCTCAATCCCTCAGGTCAACTGCTGGTCAAGTTCGTATTTTATAAAACTGGACATACGTATATTATGGTCGTGACTCATGACCTGTGATTTGCAGATAATTTTAACGAACTCATACTCAAAACAAGGTCAAACGTTGTTGCGAAACAGGGACTTATTTTTAATAATACCCTTAATTAAATTAAACCTTTACACTGAAAAAAAAAATGGATTTATACTACAACAACACAACAGGTTACTCTATCGATTTAGGATATTTGTCTATGATAAAGGTTACTCTACTTATTATACTGTCAAGTAACAATCACAATAGGTTGTGTTGCCGACCTATATTTTGCAGTGTTGTAGTAACATGCCGCCAAGAAAAGAAATAAGAACCTAGCTTAATTTCAAAGGATCCCTTATCAGTAGAGCACAGCTACATGTACCAATATAGAGCTAGAAGTAGAGCCTTCAGCAGTGGCGGCGCTAGACCACGCGTGGGCGTCGGCGAAATTAGGTGCGCGAGGCCCCCCTTTTTCGGCTAGCATTTTTTCAAACTGAGAAGGGACACATTTAAGTCATACAATTTTGAATAGGTACTTTACACCTTTTTTACACTAAACGACTCGTTAGATTCATCTTTGTAAATAAATGGCATAAACTCACTTGTATTTACTTCATCTTCGTGCCTTACGCCTCACTCCGAGCGATGATATATTTTTTAAATTCTGTCTTAAGGCGCGTCTCCAGCTCCTTTTTTGGTCTACACTCTCAACAAAAACACGTCAATACGCAGCAAAATTCCCCTACACAAAAAAAAAAAAATGTCTATGCTTCAAGCGTCAACAAATGTTTTAGCTGGAGACACGGCTTTAGTGAGTATGAAAGGTGTGCGTTTATCTCGATCCGAGTGCTAATAAAAGCATTATTATCTGTAGCAGCTCGCTGCGAGCGCCGAGAAATTCTTGCATTTTTCAGTACGAATGATGAGCGTTTAGCTTGCTCCGAGTGGCAAGGAAACTAAATACATATCTCTATTCTTATTTTTAAAAAAACGCGAGCAGCTCGCTGCGAGCGCCGAGAAAATTTTGAATTTTTCAGCACGAATTATGTGCGTTTAGCTTGCTCCGAGTGGCTAGGAAACTAAATATTCTTATCTATAAAAGTGCGAGCAGCTCGTTGCTAGCCCCGAGAAAATTTTGAATTTTTCAGCACGAATAATGTGCGTTTAGCTTGCTCCGTGTGGCTAGGGAACTAAATATTCTTATCTATAAAAGTGCGAGTAGCTCGTTGCTAGCCCCGAGAAAATTTAAATTTTTCAGTACGAATAATGTACACTTAGCTTGCTCCGAGTTGCTAGGAAGCTAAATATTATATTCTTATGTATAAAAGCGCGAGCAGCTCGCTGCGAGCGCCGAGAAAATTTTGAATTTTTCAGCTCGAATTATGTGCGTTTAGCTTGCTCCGAGTGGCTAGGAAACTAAATATTCTTATCTATAAAAGTGCGAGCAGCTCGTTGCTAGCCCCGAGAAAATTTTGAATTTTTTGCACGAATTATGTGCATTTGCTTGCTTCGAGTGGCAAGGAAACTAAATTAAAATTAAATATTCTATCTAGTAAGAGCGCAACCAGAGAAAATTTTGTATTTTTGAATGCGAAAGATGTACCTTTAACTCGTTCTTAGAGTCACGAAATTAAAATAATTTTGCTAATTAGAGAACTCGCAGCAAGCGAGCGCCGAGAATATTTTAAAAAGAGTTTGCTAGCCGCTGATTTTGACAAGATAAAAAATTAAGCCACATTAAATTACTTAATTTTAATGGCCCCTATGCCGCCCGCGGGGCCCTGGATCAGTACCTGATATTAACATGGAGTTAGTAGTACATTTATACAGTTCGAAAGGCTGTAATAGTAAACAGCGACATGTTTTCGCCTTAATGAAATATTGTAAGTCCTACCTAAATCATTATCATCATTATTTAATACTTGAAAAGGTCTTCTTTTGATGCATTTTGATGAATGCCCTTAAGTACTTTTCAATCACTTAACTCGCGAATATGTTAAAAAAAAAAAAAAAAAAATTTAAATAATTAAACATTTTGCGAGGCCCCCCTCAAGCGCGAGGCCGTCGGCGGCAGCCGACGCGACGTCGCCGACGCCTAGCGCCGCCACTGGCCTTCAACTGATATGACTCGTAAAAAAATTGGGTAGCTCAGTGACTACCACGCCAAGAAAGCGCGGAACGGAGTAAGAATGTATCTAAGTACATAATACGCACATCTAGATCTAAAGGAAGTCGACTCAAAAATCAACTAGTTTGTACTTAGGCACACTATATAATTCCCGAACTGAAGGCCTATCGACGAATAAATAAATTTAAAAGTATGTTTGCTAAATAAATAAAATAAATAAATAAAAAAAGCATATTTTGATTCAGAATATTACTTCAAATAATTAATCAGTTTTTCTGAAAAAAAAAACGTGCGTATTTGCGTTGACTCTTCGGATTTAGATGTGCGAATATTATACTCGTGTAGCATTATAGGTCTGTACTACTGCTCATTTTTATAAATAACCACTCCTTATCATACGACACGCAAGGACGTGATACTGCCACGCATTAATTAGTATCTCTTCTGAGTACATTATTCTGACTACCTATCTCTTCTGAGTACATTATTTTGTTTAATATTTTAAAGTTTTAAGTACATCAAACCAAAGATTAAAACTAAATATTTTTGTTTAGAACATGTGTTTAATTAAAAGTTACTACATAACCTTAACCTTAATCCAATCCGAATCCATCCTGAGTCCTGAGGCATCGCACAGACTGCGTCAAGTAGGTATCTACATTTTTTGGCACACAGGGCACAGGCACACGACATGCAGCGCATCATGAAATATCTATGAATGACATGAATATAATAATTGACGAGGACGACGAGTGTTGTGAAGAGGAATATCTATTAACTTATTGTAATACTTCTTCGATTCTTATAACAATACTTATCAATCGATAGTTTAAATATAATTTTACTAATAACTTATTAATCAATCCTTAAGTAAAATTTTGAATAAGAGATGTAAATTTAGATACCTAGCTGTAGGTCCTTCCAGATTACAAAGGTACCTGAATCGTCTTTGAATTTACTGGATACATAAAGCAAAATTGTTAAATTAATTTCCCTCTATCGAATTGACTACGGTCTGACAATGAGCATACGCGCGCCACGATTGCGTGTCGAGACAATCATTGCAGCGATCGATTGTTTTGGCTGGTAGCAGTCACCTTAATTGCTACCGAATCAAGATGACGTGCACTCGAGTGCTTTTGTGTGAAATTATTAAACCACTAGTACTCAGCTGTTATATTGGCTATCTACATACTACATAGGAACAGGGCCGTCTTCCAACTATTATAATAGGCCTTGGGCACTGGGCACTTTAGGATAATATATAACCCTTTGACCATAATAACGCACAATTTTGTTGGACTAGACAAATAACTACACGTTATTTGTCAAATAACTACCTATACGTTATTTGTTTTGGTATGCAGTATGTAATGTATAAGCTTTATTTTTTTATTTCTTTGCAGTTACTCTTTTTGCATTTGGTAAACCTAATTTTCAGGCCAGAGTAGCTTTTGGTTATCGTTTGATAGCAGAGTAGGGACTAGGGGCCCAATCCATTACGGGGCCCTGGGTTCGTTATGCCCAGTGGCCCTGCAATTTCAGTTCGATCCGTTCAGTTGAAGGAGTAACAAATTTATTTAAACACACACTTTCACAGTTTAATAAATATTCCTGCAATAAAATTACTTAGTTTAATTAATTAATTTCTACTGACGTAATAATTTAAGACAGTTTAAATCTTTCACTGACCGTTATTGTATAGAACCATTGGGTACTTTCACAATAAAAGTCTTGCGGATATCTCGACTATTCTCGACGCATCCGTGGCATGTAAACTGCGAAAAATACGCAGCTGAACCCGCATGGTTCATGGACCACCCCTAAGCAAATTTACAACGCAGAGGGTTTTTGCAGGGTTCCCTACAATCATTTATTGAATTTAGATTTTAGACATCGGTTAATCCAAAGCACCAATAGAAATGATTACAATTGTAACTGTAAAAAGATCTCAATGGATAAAAAATATTATTATGACTGACTAGCTGCTGCGCCCAGCGGTTTTACCCGCTGTACTGCCTATGTGTTATTCCAGGGTCTATATTTAAGCTATCTCTATATGTACCAAATTTCAGCTCAATCGGTCCACCCGTTTAGGCGTGAAGAAATAACAAATATACACACTCACAAACTTTTGCCTTTAAAATAATAGTGTGTAGTGCGATTCCGAATAGTATATTGTGTAACATTAACTAAGCTGACCAAATATTATGAATTCTCTTGTTATTAGAGATTTTTATGTTAATTGTTCTTAGTTATAACAGCATGTTTAGTAATGTATTTTATGTTTAGTTATGTACGATGTGGCTCCCTCTGATTGCGGGAACATAAGACCACAATTTCCTCAAGGCAAGAACAATATGTACCATTGCATTGTATATCCTCCGTTTGGACTTCTAAATAACAAAAATACATGTAACCTATCTACAATACATGAGTATGAATTTCTTACTCGTTCTTTTCATACAGGTGCTTTTCGAACGAACGGTAGGTACAGTTAATAGTTTCTATTCTTTGGTACAGTCAAGAGTCTTAAAATAGAACTAAATAATTGTAAAATTGACTTGCAATAGTGCTCCATTGAACCCTATTTGAATAAATAAATTTGTGAAAATAAGTTTGAATTTACATGACCTAACGACAATGAATAGAATACTCGTTCCCATCTGGGGTGTTTGATCATGTAAGTACCTACCGTATGAATTGTTCATCAACAAGCAAGGTAACAAGGTTGCACGGAAGTACATCGCTGCAACATTGCAATGCAACACGACGTGAGGTATAACTTAATGTATGGAAGAGCCATAAAATTCTTGTGTCCTTTGACTCGCACGCATTTATTATATACTAGCTGACCCGCGCGCACTTCGTTGCGCGTGACAGTCAATAAATAAAGCGAAAGTTTGGTGCTGCCATTTAGACTATGATTGTATTTCCATCTCCGCCATTTTGTGAGCGTAAAATAAATATAGAGTTGTTTTAACCCAGTGGGTAGTGAATAATACCGGACTGAGTATATCTATGCAGTTTTGTTTTGATAGCAAGAACCAAACCTATATGTCTTTTCCCGGAGGTCAAACTATGTCAGTTTAACGGTTGTAGATTGTCTTCACAAATTTTCACGCCTCTTTTCAGGAATTAAAACTATTTGTGGTCCTTTCCCGGTAACTCTTAAACTTATCTCTACTGTAATGAATGAATTCCCATTAAAACTCTGACTCTTCTTCCTTCCACCTTTAATACTGATTCTCCCGAATAGTTAATTTCTGACATAAAAACTATTCAAAAACTTTCCATGCAAACGTTTTTCGGAAATAATTCCCGTTCTCGTGGGAATTTTACAAAATCCCTTCTAGTTATATTTGCTCCCGCATTAGTATACATAGCTATATTTGCTCTGGATAGCGAAGAAAATCTTTTTGCGGGGCGCCACTATCGCAAATTTTAAAAGTTAGCATATTTATAACTTTTTAACGCCTCATAATTTCTCATGTGTAATTTCTTTATTAAATTTGTATCTATTTTATCTAATAAATAAAATTATTTATGACATGAAGTCTAGTATTTATCGAAAAATTTAATTTAGTTCCATAAAATTCCACGGGACCTATAATATTTAAACGCTATATTATAGTAGCGGATGACTATTAGAGTGCTTTTCACGAAAAACGTACCTATGTACTTTATGTGGGGGGCACTATTGCTCATATTTAAAGTTTTCATAATATCTATAACATTAATTTAACTCCATAATATAATTTCTAATATTTAATTTCTTAATAACAGGTATTTATTTCATCTAACCATTAAAAATTATTTGGGATAAGGAATAGTCCAGTAGTAAAAATTGATAAAATTAAATTTAGTTCCGTTTAAAAGTAATTAATAATGCAAAAACTTTCCTATCGCTTCACCGGATTCGAACTCGGGGCTAGTAGAACCCGCTTTATCGAACCGAACGGTCAACCAACTTATCTACGGGGACGGTACCTAAAGGTGCGAATTTTATTTATACATCCGATGAGTACTTGAGGCTAACCTAACCTAACCGCCTAGTATGGAAACCGTATCGAATTCCGGGAATAATACTATATATTTTGTTATTCCAGACCATGAAATATGTGCATGCTAAGTTTCGTTTAAATCTTTTTAGTAGTTTCGGTGTGCGAGGTGTTCGAAGTTTTCCACATCGATAGATGGCGTTTTTTTTAAGTTTCTGGCACCAAATCGAATTTACTTTATATTTTAATACTTTTATTTCGAATTTTTGATGTAAATAAGGAGCGATGTGTCCGAAATAAATGATTTTTATTTATTTTATTATTTTATTTTACGTTTCCCGAGGAAAAATTGACAAAAAAGTTTTACGAATTAGATCGCGCAAGCGACTTTTTCGCGTCGTTTTGTTCATATGCGTATATTCACGGTTCGTCTTAGTAAAGGATCACAATGAATGGGGAGAAATTTCCATTCTTAATTCTTATTATATGTATGGATGGATTATATGTATGGATATCATATAATCTGACTTTCTATCTTCAGCGTCATCCTGAGTAGCTAATTACAAGATGTTTTATTGATATTATGCCAGTATGATAACTATACAAGCACTTAAAAATTATTATACAAGAGCAGCTCCGAAATTAGTGGTTAAAGCTAGGTACGATGTACTCCAAAGTTAATAGTTTTGAGACATCCTTTTTCAATGCAAACAAGAGCAGGCACCTTGACACTAGAGGTTGTTAACCGGTGCATTAGATGGGGCACAATTGAGGCCAGTGTGTGAGCGAGTTCAAGAGCAATTTAGGTTCCGTAGGTCAGTTCGCCGAAGGTAACCTTGACATTGACTACAACAGCGTATAACACCTATGATGATTTTTGGCACCACCTTATAATGGGCTTATAAATGATCGGCATCTGGAAGACACGAAGTAACCCACATTAAAACTTATACCTAGTTACTAGTTCCCCACTTGAATTTGTTTTAAACTGTAGGTACACTTCACACAGTGGTATTAATTAGGTACCTATTACCTACGTACTTTACCTGTGCAAAAATAAATACGTACATTATTTATTATACGAGATTTCTTAATTTTTTGGTCGTAAAGTATTTTTCAACAGACGTAGATGAAGTTACGCCCGTCAGCTGTAGCTTTTTATATGTCAAACTGAACTACCTAATAGATATTTTATAAAGGTCCCAATCATAATATATTTATATATTACTAGCTGCGCCCAGCGGTTTTACCCGTAGTACTTATGTAGCCTATGTGTTATTTCAGAGTCTAAGATATCTCTATACAAAATTTCAGCTCAATCAGTCCACCCGTTTAGGCGTGAAAGAGTAACAAACATCCAGACATCCATTCTTACAAACTTTCACGTTTATAATATTAGTGTAAAATGCGTCTATTCAAAGCTTCATATGAAACAAGTGTATAATAAATAATAAGTAACTTCAGTCCAAAATGTGTTCTAACTTCTATATAAGGTCATAAGATTTGTGTTACAGTTACAATATCTGTCCAACACGGGCGCGGCGGTGGTTGAAAATAGCAATGTCTGTCCCGTCGCGACGAATTTCCAGGAAAACGGCAGACAAAAAAGTATGCAGCGTTACGACTGTAGTGTTTTGTGAAGAGTATATCTACCTACTTAATAAATGGACCATTTTAATGTCTTACGAATTACGAATGAGAGTACACATTATGATGTCAAACTCTCAATCTGTGCTATACCTACCTAATTACGAGTATTACTTATTTTATGATTTTGTGATCTTATTAAAACTTAGATTCCTCTAAATAGGTACTTATAACTTATAATGTCGCTTGGATCTATAAGTCTAACAAGTAGATTTCCGTTTCTTATAATAAATATTAAACATATAGAGGATAACTTGCAAATTAAATAATAAAGAGTTAGATATAATTACGAAACGTGGAACGTTCCGTTTATTTAATACATCATAATTAATTTATGTCTGCTTGGTTGTCTGAAAAAGATCTCTATTAGCGATAATACCACAAATCGTCTCACTTTTTATAATGTTAATTGTTCTTAGTTTTAAGCTATTGCACAAAATTGTGTTGATACGATAAAGAGTTGTATTATCATAATACATGTATTATTATCTAAATATATATATGGAAAGAGTGACTGATTGACTGTCTGATCTATCAACGCACAGCTGATACCGCTGAACGGATTTTCTTGAAATCCATACATATAATAAGAATGGAAATTTCTCCCCATTCATTGTGATCCTTTACTAAGATGAATCGTGAAAATACGCATATGAACAAAACGACGCGAAAAAGTCGCTTGCGCGATCTAATTCGTAAAACATTTTGTCAATTTTTCCAAGGGAAACGTAAAATAAAATGATAAAATAAATAATAATCATTTATATCGGACACATTGCCCCTAATTTACATCAAAAATTCTAAATAAAAGTAATAGAATATAAAGTAAACTCAATTCAAAAAAATATGGTGCGACAAACTGCGACAAACTAAAAATACGCCATCTATCGATGTGTTTGTAAACGAAACCTTTAATTTGGGCTAAATTTGTAAATAGTTTGTGTCACTGGTGTGGTTAAACAACACCACCGATTTGAATAAAATTTTCACTAATACGTTGCAGTTTTCTCTACTTGAACCTTAGTGTTGGTTTTAGTCAAATCGGTTCATAAATAAAAGAGTTATATCAATCTAAAGATTCGCATATAAAATGCTAATAAACAAGAAAGGTAGTCATAGGAACCGCGTAATCAAAAGACAAAACCTCATCGAGTTTGGGCTCATTTGATTCGTCTTGACGAGTACTTTGATACTATATAGTAACCAGGGTCCGATGACGGAGCTGGAAGGTGGCCATAGGAACTCCGTGATTAAAAGAAAAAACCCCATCGAGTTTGGGCTCATTTGATTCGTCTTGACGAGTACTTTGATGCTATATAGTAGCCAGGGTCTGTACATAGGTAGGTAAATTAGTAAATGTAACTTATTTCTCATATGAATCAGTGCCAGCGGAAAATAATGGAACTAATCTAATGTGCGCATGATGCGTGTAAATATCAGTAATAAATATCTTTTTGCTGCTTATTTTTAATTTCTAAAACATGTAAAATCATCTGAAGATAAATAGAAAAATTCATTTAAAGTTCATTGTAAAAGTAAATTATTTTTCATACAAGCTAGCGCCACGGAAAATAATGGAACTAATGTCCTAAGAAAAAGAAATATCGTTTATTCTGCAAACAGTTTTAGAAAAGAGTCCCGCGTAACCTAGCGGAACTAAATAATAGATTTATAATTACTGTGAATACTTCATTTATTATATATTTTTTAATTGTTAGATTAATTAAATATTATGTACCTATTTAATTGAGAAATTAAATATGAGAAATTATGAATTGTTAAAAATCTGTAGATATTTTAACTTAAAATCACGCGATTGTGGCGCTCCATCTAGGGGGATCTTTTGTAAAAATCACTGGTTATCCGGAGACACACAGACATAAAATCTGTTCACACCCATTTAGGCATACATCCAGACACAAACTTTCACGTTTATAATGTTAGTAAAATTTTGCAATGATTATTATAGAACCTTTTATCTGTGTTATAGATAATCATAGGCGGATTTAGGGGGGGGGGGGGGGGCAAGGGGCCAAGCCCCCCCCCCCGAGTCATTAAGCAAGCTGCTCGCGCACATATTATAAAGGATGTTTAAGCTTTCTTACTGCTCAGAGCGAGTAGGCGGATTTAGGGGGGGGGGCAGGGGGCCAAGGCACCCCCAGAAGCATTGTAGAGTTACGAATTTCGCACAAATTTTATTTTCGGCGCTCGCAGCTAGCTGCTCGCGCACTTATTGTAATGGATGTTTAAACATCCTAACCGCTCAGAGCGAGCTAAACATACACTTTTCGTAAAAAAAATTATAATATTTTTGCCCGTCTGCACCCCCCCCCCAAAACCAAATCCTGGATCCGCCTATGATTTTAGGTATACACCTCAGTGGTAGCACGGTAAAGAGATATACAGTAGTTTGACTGAGCGTGATTTTTGAACATAAATACCTACAGTCTCGCGGTACATGCGCGAGTCATAGGGCTGCCGGGCAGCCGCTGCCCGCATACAGTAGGTACCTACCTATTTCATATCATCTACTTACTTGAGCTAATATCTAGATGAGTTATTATAAATTAATTATATTATTTTTGTACATTTATTGATATTTTTTTTTACAAGCTTTTATTTCTATTTCATATTACCTACCTATATGTACCTTACTACGTCCGCTTAGGAACCACTGAATGTCCGTTACAAAAATGCAACAGTCGAATGAGATTTGAAAATGTATTGTATCAAACTTAGTACACGCGGGATGAAGCCGCGTTTTTTGCGGCTATGACTAAAAATACCTAAGAACACTTCCGCCTAACTTACTTTTCAAACAAAATCTAAATCGAATCTATGAGACAGACACGTCAAACTTATCACACCCTTTCGTCTTTGCGTCGGGAGTTAAAAATAAATACGATTGATCACTCTTTAATTCAATAAAAAGTAGGTACATAATAACAGGTAGATTAAAACTAAAGTTGGTTCATAATTAAGAAGCCTAATCTGGGAACTACAATAGGTTTTATTCCAGCATAGTATCCCTACTATACCTACCTACTTACCTATCATGTCGTGGCGGCGTATATTGAAACCCAAGACAAGAGACAAAACAAGAGACAAGACAAGAGACAAGACAAGAGACAAGACAAGAGACAAGACAAGAGACAAGACAAGAGACAAGACAAGAGACAAGACAATAGACAAGACAAGAGACAAGACAAGAGACAAGACAAGAGACAAGACAAGAGACAAGACAAGAGACAAGACAAGAGACAAGACAAGAGACAAGAAAAGAGACAAGACAAGAGACAAGACAAGAGACAAGACAAGAGACAAGACAAGAGACAAGACAAGAGACAAGACAAGAGACAAGACAAGAGACAAGACTTGGACTCTTACTCACACACTTACTTGGTCTCTCACTTGCACTCTTACTCGGACTTTTACTCGGTCTCTTACTCGCACTCTTACTCAAACTCTTACTCGGGCTCTTACTCGCACTCTTACTCGGACTCTTACTCGCAGTCTTACTCGAATTCTTACTCAGATTCTTATTCGCATTCTTACTCGGACTCTTACTCGCAGTCTTACTCGAATTCTTACTCAGATTCTTACTCGCACTCTTACTCGGTCTCTTACTCGCACTCTTACTCGGACTCTTACTCGGAATCTTAATCGCACTCTTACTCGGACTATTACTCGCACTCTTACTCGGACACTTACACGCAGTCTTACTCGAATTCTTACTCAGTTTCTCACTTGCACTCTTACTCGGACTCTTACTTGGACTCTTACTTGGACTCTTACTCGGTCTCTTACTCGCACTCTTACTTCAGCAGAATGCTTTTAAAAATAAAAAAAATAACTTCTTACTAACTTACCTCAAAAACAGCATAATATCGCATGCTATTTTTTTGACATTTTATATAATTTATTATATTATGTATACATACGTCAAAAGTAAATAACGTAAATTACACTAAATACTTGCAAAAAACTATCGCGACGTCCGCCCGTCGCTGCGTGGCACCCGCTTCTGTTAGCAGTGGTCTACGTCATGAAACCTTTCTATGTTCCAAATTTCAACCCAATCCATCTAGCGGTTGAGGCTGTACGTTATACAGATACATCAGTCACTAGCTTATTCTCATGGCTTTGCCCGCATGGACGGGTTACGTTTCATAATACCTACGGTCGTTTCAACTACGGTCGATATAACTACGGTCGATTCGCATAAGTTCATTTCACATATTGGACGACTCGCTTACAGTGCAACTCGCCTGCGGTTGATTAAACTATGGGCATGTGAACTAATGGGCGATTCGGCCAATGTTCATTTGATATATTGGTTAATTCAACTATGGACGACTCACCTACGGTTTATAAATTCTTTGCTACGCGTGTTTTTAGTACAGTATTCAGGGCAAACCGAAATCTGTTGGTTAGGTTAGGTTTGAACAGTGACCACAATGCGCGAGCCGAGCGAGCGAAGCGAGCGTGCCGCGGCAGCGGCCGGCGAAGCGCCAGATATTTTTCTTATTACTGAATTATTTATCCTGTGTCATGGCATCTTCAGGCATTTTGGCATCTTCTTTCATCTACCTCATCATAGCAAAGTGGCATAATAAGCTGTCTGCGCACCTACAGATAGAAATCATTCAGGTATCAAAAACAACACGTTTCTGAATTCTGTACTATAAACAAGTATTTTTTAGCTGTCATACCTGACTAGCAGCCGGAAACATGGTCTAAAAATACGTGAAACGTCCGTTAGTTCGGTCAAAAATAGGCAAATCGTCCAATAGTTTAATCAACCATAGCTCAATCGACCGTAGCTGAGTTAACCGTAGGCGAATCGTCCAATATTGATTTCAACCAATAGTTATTATGAACGTAGGCGAAACGTCCAATAGACATTTTCAATAGTAGGTGATTCGATCGTAGTTACATATTGGCAAGGTTTGCCAGCCTTTACTAATTCTACGCCAATTAAGTCGCAGAAAACCCGTGAATTGAATCCCTCTTTTCCGTGGAATTGGAAATCGAATTAAATGGTCTGCATCAAATTCATTAATCTATACTATTATATAAAATAGAAAACTGACTGACTCATCATCGCAGGGACAAAACCGCTGGACCGATTGAGCTGAAATTTGGACAGCGTGTTTTTTAGGTAACGTAGGCAGGTAATAAGAAGGGATTTTGCGAAATTCCCACAGGAACGGGAACAAAATGGAAATCTGTAACCGTTGAGTCTATCAAGCTGAAATTTGGTGTAAAGGTAGTTTTACTACCATGGAAAAATTTAAAATAGTTTTTATTTCAAAATTCCTACGGGAACGGGAACAAAATGGAATATTGTAACCGCTAGGCCTATTAATCTGAAAATTTGTATAAAGGTAGTTTGACTACCATGAATGGATTCAAGATAGTTTTCATTCCAAAATTCTTGCGGGAACGGGAACAAAATGGATATTTGTAACCGCTAAACCTATAAATCTGAAATTTGGCATAAAGGTAGTTTGACTACCATGAATGGATTCAAGATCGTTTTCATTCCAAAATACCTGCGGGAACGGGAACAAAACTGAAAATCTGTTACCGCTAGGCCTATTACGTTGAAATTTAGTTGAAAGGTAGTTTGACTACCATGACTGGATTCAAGGTAGTTTTCAACCCAAAATGTCACGGGAACGGGAACAATTTACGAGTATGTCTATACTCTATACCAATATATATTTAAAGTGGAAATCTACTGATTCATCATCGCAGGGATAAAACCGCTGGACTGATTGAGCTGAAATTTAAACAGCGTGTTTTTTAGGTAACCTAGGCGACCGATAAGAACGGATTTTGCGAAATTCCAACGGGAACGGGAAAAAATGGAAATCTGTCAGTGTTGAGTCTATCAAGCAGAAATTTGGTATAATGGTATGTAGTTTGACTACCATGAAAAGATTCAGGATAGTTTTCATTCCAAAATTCTTACGGGAACGGGAACAAAATGGAAATCTGTAACCTCTAGCCTATTACGCTGAAATTTGGTATAAAGGTAGTTGGGGTACCATGAATGGATTCATGATCGTTGTCATTTTAAAATTCTTACGGGAACGGGAACAAATGGAAATCGCGGTAACGCCTATAGCGCTGAAATTTGGAAGGTAGTTTGACTGTCAGGAAAGGATTCACAACGGTTCTTCACGGGAACGGGAATAATATGAAAATCTGTAACCGCTTGGCCAATTAAGCTGAAACTAAATGCAAAGGTAGTTTGGCTACCAAGAAAGTACAAGATAGTTTTCAACCCAAAATTCTTACGGAAACGGGAACAATCTATGTCTATGCCAAAATTTTAAGTGGAAATCTAACTGACTTATCATCGCAGGGATAAAATCGCTGGACAGATTGACCTGAAATTTGTACAGCGTGTTTTTTAGGTAACGTTGGCGACCGATAAGAAGGGATTTTGTGAAATTCCTACGGGAACGGGAATAAAATGAAAATCTGTAACCGTTGAGTCTATCAATCTGAAATTTGGTGTAAAGGTAGTTTGACTACCATGAATGGATTCAAGATAGTTTTCATTCCAAAATTCTTACGGGATCGGGAACAAAATGGAAATCTGTAAACAATAGGCCTATTAAGCTAAAGTTTGGTATAAAGGTAGTTTGAGTACCATGAATGGATTCAAGATCATTTTCATTCCAAAATACCTATGGGAACGGGAACAAAATGGAAATCTGTAACCGTTAAGCCTATAACGCTGAAATTTAGTATAAAGGTATTTTGACTATCAGGAAAGGGTTCAAATAGTTTTCATTCCAATATTCCCACGGGAACGTGAATAATGTAGAAATTTGTAACCACGTGGCCAATTAAGCTGCAATTTAATGCAAAGGTAGTTTAGTTTGGCTACAAAAAAAGAATACAAGATAGTTTTCAATACAAAATTCCCACGGGAACGGGACTAATATGTAAATGTAACCGCTGAGCTGAAATTTGGAAGTAGTTTGAAATTTGGTGTAATAGTAGTTTGACTACCAAGAAACGATAATGGATTGTTTATTCATCCTAATATTCCTATGGGAACGGGAATATTAAGCTTAAATTTGGTATAAAAAGTTGTTTGATTCCCAAGCTCAAGCGCATCGCCTCATTCTCGCTTCGTACGCTCGATTTGCGCATTGTGGATACTTTCCAACCTAACTAACATAATATGTGGGACTACACTAAACTCTGTAGGGTAATCTGAATGACTCATCATTATCAAAGTAGAGACGAAACTTTTTTTTTTTTTATACGAGATAGGCCTACGTTTGACCACATCCCACCTGATGGAAAGTGAAAATGCGGTCGACGATGGATGAAACTTCTAAACCTAGAATGATAAAATTTGGAATACCTATCCTATAGGTTCTTTTTAATACCTAAACATATATATTGTTATTATCTTTTTGCTGAACTGATAGAGTTGAAATTTGGCATGCAAGGGTATTTAAGTACCAGGAGAGGATGTAAAATAGTGTTTATCTCAGATATTCCCCTCTTATATGGGGGAAAAGAGGGCCATTTTTCTCCTATAAAAGTGGGTGGTGGTAAAAAAAATGTTGTATTGAAATTTCTAAAACCGCTGGGCCTAAAATTTAGTAAGTATAATAAAGGTAGTTTGTATACCAAAATAGGACATAGGATAGTTTTTATATTTTAAAAATCCCCTTTTAGAAGGGGAACAGGGGTGAAGTTTGTATGAGTTATCTATATTCGTTAGGCCAATTAAGCTTTTTTTTACTTCTACAAAGGTTAGTTTAAGTACCAGGAAGGACACAAAATAGCTTTTATCCCTGAAACTGCCCTTTCAGATAGGAAACCAGGCATTTAAGAGTTTGTATGAGGAATCAGTATCCGTCGAACTGACGTAGCTTTCATTTGGTTTTAACCAACGAATTAGGGAAATAAGTTTTAACACAATTTGAGTCCTGGGACAGAGCATAGGATAGTTTTTATTTCCCTGAAATCAACCGGCGAAGCACCAGAAGCTACTAGAATATTTTAAGATAGAAATATCATAAATAGGATCACAAGTTGTAAAAGACTAAATTCATGTAAGATGCGAAAAAGAAAAAGATGCGAATTTAAAGTTCGTGATCATTTTTTATTTCTAGCAATGGTATTATACTAAATCTGTAGATTTGTCATTGAAATATTTAGGTTTTGCGTAAGTCTTAATATTTTATTTTATTTTTTTATTCATAATGGCACCCGAAGCGAAGCGAGGACGGGCCGCTAGTATATGAATAATTTACTGTCACGCGCTACGAAGTGCGCGCGGGTCAGCTAGTTTGGAATATAGATGGGTTTTATTACGTAGACCTCCACTAAGAAAGGACTTAGCCACGCGGGCAAAGCCGCGAGCATAATAGCTAGAATAACTATAAAATAATATGACTCATTATATGTAATATTCAAGCATACCATTCGTAATTCGTACTCGGGGCCCGGGGCTCGAGTGGTCGAGTGGTGCATCCCTACTTTAAATCACCGAAGTAAAAGAGGGTACGATAATGTGTGACCGTTGATTGCAATATGCTGTTACTTTGCGTCAATTCACTCTGGACGTCAATTCAATTTGACCACATCCTGCTTTCACGAGATATTCTTGTTATTTTATTGCTAAAGAGAGGGCAATTTTTTTAACTCAATCTGTTTCGTGTCACTTAAAGATACGAGTAACCTACCTACCGATAACAATAAATACTCGTATATTAAAATAGGTATACCTAAATTGTGATTTAATCATACATTTATTGGCGGTGTTCAATATTTATATTCATACAGTTAGGTAATTACACTTGAAAACTTTTCAACTAACATCTTAAGCTTAAACATTATATTATATGTAGACCTAAGTATCTACGATTATCAATTGATTTCTGGGATATTCTTCAATAAAATAAAAATACATAATATAAGCAAATAAATATATATGGATATAACTGTCATAGTCATCTTCAAGGCTAACCTGATATGGCTCAAATTTGGCATAACAACAAGCTATTTATCAGTGCGTAGAACTACGGTCTTTATTATGGTAGATATTGCAACAGGAACATAGTTATAATGTTACTGAAAACTATATTATAATATGGCTAAGTGGTATACTCACAAAAATTAGGTGTACTTATGGCAGTCGCTAAGAACACGCAGCACTTCCTTCAGTTCCATCAAGCGGCCAACATCGTCAGCTTTACCAGCAACCTCTCACCGCTACGCCGTGTGTGTCGATCCTAAAACATGGACTCAGATTAAAACTTCTTTAACGTAGAAAAAAACAGTGATTTATTTATTTATTCAAAATATTACGAGTATCTATGGCACTAACTACGAGTTACAAGTATCTCGTAGTTCGGTACATTTACTTACATTGCATAAAAATAATTATTATAATATTAGTAGTGACGACCTCTGTGGCGCGGTGGGCTAATACCCGCCTGCAACGCAGAAGGTTGCGGGTTCGATTCCCGCATGGGACAAATGTTTGTGTGATCCACAGGTATTTGTTTCTGGTCTGGGTGGTTTTTCAATATATATTATAAGTATGTATTTACAAAAGAAAAGTATATAAGTATTATATCCGTTATCCGAACCACCATATTACAAGCATTAAGTTGCTTAGTTTGGGGTTAGGTGGCGCTGTGTGAAACGTCCTGAAATATATTTATAAAAAAAAATTATTTATATTATTTATATACTCCTCTCCCTGCACGGTTGTCTGGAAGAGATTGCTTTTAGCGATAAGAGCGCCCTTAGATTACAGTGTGTTTTTAGTTTTAAGTATCTTTTTTGTGTATTTTGTTTGTTTCAATAAAGCGTTATCTATCTATCTAATATATAAAATTCTCGTGTCACAGTTTTCGTTGCCATACTCCTCCGAAACGGCTTGACCGATTTTGATGAAATTTTTTGTGCTTATCCGGTATCTATGAGAATCGACCAACATCTATTTTTCATCTCCCTAAATGTTAGGGGTAGTCCACCCCTAAATTTTTTATTTTATTTTTTAGACAAAATTTTTAATTTCTATTTTTTTATGATACAACATACAAAAATACATACAATCCTCAATTTTCACCCTTCTACGATCAACCCTTATTTTTTAATAGCCATTTTAGTAATTTAATCATTTTTCCTCTCCGGTCGAAAACTGATCAATCGTCATTTAATTAGTTATCCCCGCCAGATGTCTACAGGTGTCACTTCTGACCCAGTAAACAGCATGGAGTAGGGATGAGAACGAAGCCGGTCTCCTTTCTTTCACACTCCCTACACAGTTGTCGGCCATCATTATTGTTTATGCATCAAGTGTAGTAGTAACGTTGACAACTTTTATTTTGCTATCTCAGTGTAACTCTCATATTAACTTTTAATCATTCCTATTTTATCAATAATAATTAAATTATCAATTTTGAGTGTATTTTGCACGATTAGTTAATCAAGTGATTTTATAACCTCAAAAGTACTCAACACGTGACACGAGCTTCCAATAACAACGGATTTTGTGTTGTAAGTATACTTTTTTTTATTTATATCGAAAATGTTGTTGATCTTATAAAAAGGTAATTTTAATTTAATTTTATTAAAAAAATGTAATTGAACAATTAAGATTTTCATAGTATCCAAAAAATCAATCATTATGAATCTTTATTTTGAAATGTCAATGGAAATATTGGTTGTATGAAAAAATTATAAGAGACAATGTTTTCATAAAATTTAATTTTTTACTTTCGTTTGAAAAATTTTTTCATAAAATAATGCTTATTTCACGCATATACCACATTCTTACATACATACAATATACACATTCTAACATACATACATACTTCCAATAAGTAAGCTATTTTTTGTCTACACTAGAAATTACTAGGAAATTATTTATATGGCAAAACAACGTTTGCCGGGTAAGCTAGTAATTTTATAATAATGATGATAATAAGTATATTGTTAGGTTCGTATACTTATTCGTAAACTTATAATAATCAATGTAAGTATTCGTAGACTAATAATTATTATCTACGAGTATAAAACAGTTAAACGCGTAACGCGACACGCACCGCCCGTACTCCGTACGTGTGAATGCGTGCTCACATTTCTCTGTTCACGTACCTATCACGTTGAGTTCGACCACTCATAAATTGCAAGTCATTTCCTTTGATTTTCGGAGCTTTTCTTATGCTGACAAAATGCAATTTGAAATTGGTTAAAACATTTTCTGACAATTTTATTTTTCATAAAAATGATATAAAGTAAAATGTCTTTGGGTATAAAGCATTGATTTATATAGGATATTTGTCTCTGTGGTATTAAGGTTGTATGTGTAAATAAAGTTGTTGTAAAAGTTGTATGTGTTGTAAAAGTTGTTCAGAACTTCTTTCGTCAAGCTGTTTTACAAGATAAAAACGTGCGTCTGGCTTTTAAATTTATCTCGATGGTCTTGCTGTCCGAACTTTATACCTAGTACTTATTGGAAGAGATAATTTTTGTCCATCAAGTAGATTATTATAAAAAAAATATAGGATTACACTTTAAAAATATCCTTTAAAACTTATGAGTGTCTTAAGCCGTTTTTTACTATCACAAACAAAAAACTATATAGGTAGGAAGGTACATAATATTATCTAAAATATTTTTATTATTTAAATTTTACGAACTATTTGTATTTTAAATTTTTAGCTTGTCTAACATTTCTATTTCTTAGTGGCAGCGACTTGTTGCTGTGGCGCTGAAGTTTTGGCGGGAAAACCAAAAACACATTGGCTTTTTATCAAATACAGGTGTGGGTTTTTAAGTGTTTGTTAATGTGTAAAAATAAGTAATAATAGTGGAATAATATGAATTGTTTTTTGTAATAACCAATAAAAATTGTGAGGTATAATACTAGTAGGCATAGGCGGATCCAGGATTTGGTTCTGGGGGGGGGGCAAGGTGCAGACAGGCAAAAATATTATAATTTTTAGTACGAAAAGTGTGTGTTTAGCTCGCTCTGAGCAGTTAGAAAGTTTAAACATCCTTAACAATAAGTGCGCGAGAAGCTTGCTGCGAGCGCCGAGAAAAAAATTATAATATTTACCATGAAATATGTGCAAAATTCGTAACACTACAATGCTTCTGGGGGGGGGGGGGCTTGGCCCCCTGCCCCCCCCCCCCCCCTAAATCCGCCTATGCTAGTAGGTAAAAGGCAGATAAAATGCACATTTTAAAGTATTCTACTTATAATTTTGACTAAATATTTAAAACAATTTTATTATTTTAACAATAGCTCAAAATGTTTTAACTAAATTACAATATAACTAACTACTCAGAAGGTGCCTATATTTTTACTTTTTCATGTATTTTAAATATTTCTTAGCATTAAATTGATCATCAATGTCATCTGTGATCTTGACTTTCTTCTTTGGTTTTCGCTTTTCTATTCTCATTTTTCTCTCATTTTCAGATAACTGGGACAGATCCAGGGGCAACTGAAAAATAAATAATAATTATTAGCAATTGATAAATTGAAGCATGTCTATTGGATTTTATATAAAAAATATATTGAAAACACGATAATTTAAAAAAATATATTGAAAACTAGTCACACCCAGTGGTTTTACCTGCTGTACTATAGCCTATGTGTTATTCCAGGGTCTAAGTTATTTCTATCCCAAATTTCAGCTCAATCGGTCCACCCATTTAGGCGTGAAAGAGTAACAAACATACATCAAGACATCCATACATTCTCACAAACTATTACGTTTATAACATTAGTACAATGAAAATGTTTAGTGTAAGCCATTGTAAAAGTTATAAAATCACAAAACATGACTTAAAACTCTCATGAAGGACATTACAATGGACTTAAACACTGGCTTTGGTTATGGGTGTAATGTGTGTATTGCTTTTTTTGTTGACTGTTTATTGGTCTTTTAATTACTCTGTATTCTCTATCTATTTTTTCTCTTTTTATTGGTTTTTTAATTATTATTACTCATAAAAATAGTTCTTTCTTGAACAAAGCTTATTTTCAAATAGATTTGTGTAGCTTATTTCCTATCTCTTCCAAATGGTACCTACATATTATATGGAAGCCTAAAGGGGATATATTAAAAAATGGCATGGTAAGCTTTTTTTAAAATTTGAAAGAGCGTCCAATTATTGTAAAAGCGCTCTAAAATCTTAAAAATATGGTTATAGGTTAGAATAAAATTGTGTCTATTTTCCAAATGATCTAACCTTAATGATCTTCCGAGGTTCGTGGTATCTGATATTTATCGAAGAACCATCAGCAAGAACTACTGCAGTTGGATAAGTTCTTGTGTATGTCTCTCTGTGTACTTTTGTAATTGCAGCTATGTTATTATTTATATATCTTATGTTACACTTATTCACTAATGCGGATTTACACTGTAAAATAAGTCTTGTAGCCATATTGTGTAATTCTCACTACGACAAAAGTTGTAAATATGAAAATATTAGTGTATTACTTATTTAAAATAATTAATTTTCCTTAGAATTTTGAAATATTTTTAATGACAGATTTGACACACCACAGACAGGCCACAGACCATTGACAGTACATTGACGTTGACACATGTGTCATACGTCAAAACGAACAGTTTGACATTTGGGAATGAAGGAAACAGAAGAATGAACAAAACCTTAGTGTCCGTATTCTGTTGGACGAAGACAACGTGAGAGTGTAGCAAAACGACAGCGACGTTTTGGTTATAAAACAATATACATTTTCAAAATCCCACATATGGGTTACTAACAAATTTGATATATTATAAAAAAAATTAAAGAAGGGTGGCGGGCTTTTCGCCTTACGAGTCGCTTTGACATGAATTCAACCGTGAATCACCAATCACCCCATTAAGCCTAGCAATGAGATACAGATATCAGGTACATTATAACTCTTTGCTAAAAATTGAAATGTTGCAGTTAAACCGCGTCTCCAGCGCGTGCTTTGGTTCAAACATGACAACATTCAACAAAATTCTCGGTGATTTTGATGAAAATTGATATTATGTTTTGTTGTAAGTGCTTTCCATCGGGTATTATGGATAACAAATGATTGTCCGAGTCGTTCGGCGGTATACAGTTTTGTCTATGCACGAACAACTTTTGTCTATAGACGAATGACTCCGGTATACCAGAGTAAAAAATAGTTTCACGGATGGGCACATTTTGGCCTCCGTAGCTAATGATTTAATTATTTTTTGAATATTAATCAACCATGGGTCCACATAGTGTAACTGCAACATGTTGCTACGATTCTGCCAATGTCCGTATACTTTAAGTGTCATGTGATGTGCCAAGAAAGTCTGTGATGAGAAAATATGACCGGTAATTATTACAGGGATTTCTTTCCCAGTGCATGAGGCCTGTAAGACAACACAATATTTATTATAACTTAAAACTTCGCTTTCAAGATTTTCCAAATTTAATTATTTGACAGCGAGCGACCAGGATTCAAAATGTCGCTTTACATGCCAAATGACAATTCATGAATCAGCCCCAGCCCCCAGCTTAAACAGTAAGATAATCTGTGGAAAGTGGCTTTTAAAAAAAATTAAAAAGCGTTGCAAATTGCAAATTCTCCGCCCGTTGTCGTTCGTATTATATTTATTATTTGTTGTTTTCGTGACTTTTAAAACTATGGAAATATTTTTAAAATAAATCTGATTGAATTTTATTGATACTTACCAAACCTAGTTTGGTAATTGGGTATACTTACATATTTCTATACGCTCGGAAAAAATGGGTTGTGCACAAAGTGAAATAGCTCCACAAAATGAGACGCCTAGAAAAGGTTGTACTGATGTACTTTGGCTTGTTTTTTACATTCTATTTTGGATCTTAATGGTAAGTTAAATTCATATTTTTATATATAATTTAATCCAAACTATTATAAACTATTACAGACTATGTTTCCATAGTTTATTAAACTAGAATTTGAAAAAATAAGTTTTTTAAATTTTCAGCCAAAGTTACATAAATTTTATTTCTTTTAGATAATAGTTGCGGCTATTTCTTTCGTGTACGGTAATCCGCAAAGGCTTATAAATGGGTTTGACTCATTTGGAAATACATGTGGAGTAAAGAGTAATCCAAAATTAATAAATTTCCCATTGGCTGGCATAAATACTTTTGATAAGAAATATTTGTTTTTTATGGATGTGCAAGAGCTACAAAGATCGCTGAAAATATGTGTGAAAGAATGCCCTAATACGAAGATGGAATCTCTGCAAGATCTGCAAAATTTTTATAGAAAAACAGGGTCAAATTTATGCCGATATGATATTAATGTGAACAATGTTACGAATGCTCCGAAGTTGCATGATTTTATTGGGCCATGCCCTACGCTGCCTGTGTTTGAGTCATTTCCACTTCTCAACCGATGCTTCCCTAAAAAAGCCCAAGATATTGCTAAGAAGGTGTTCACAGATTTCTATGAATTGTTGAACAGCTGGGATACCATAGAACAAATGCTCTCCGACCTGTATTCTTCTTGGAAAGAAATGATTATTTGTGTTATTATTGCATTCAGTAAGTATTGTAGTCTATAATTAAAAATAGAAATACTGAAAGCTTGTGTTTGTGTTACATCAAATAAGCAAGACACGGCGAGTAGGCAGCTATAACTGTGATTTGTTTTTGAAAACATCTTTGGTTTCACACCAGACCCACTTTTCTGGGGAATCAGTTCCTAGTTAAAATGCTTCAGCATTGCATGCCTGATCCCAATCAAATGGATCAATAGCAAGCCAAAGTAACTATAGTAGTATTATTGTACAATACTATTATAACTTCTTCAGTTTGTTATCCATCCATCAAAAACAGTACATAGACTGACAGAAATTTAATGGCCGAAGTGCATAAGCGACCACAAAAAAAATGTTTTACGGCTACGATGATCCATAATTTCACAGATTTGGATCAGACTAGGATTGAAAAAAATGAGAAAGTACTATTACTGTACCCTACGAAATAAAAGTCAAAAATTGGAAAATTGGGAGTCTAATAATAGTCAGAATCTTTTATTTCATCTTTGTAAATAAACAGCATAAACTCACTTGTATTTACTTTGGTTTCGTGCCAACCATTTTGATCCTGTATGTTCTTCTTTAATACAAGATACATGTGAGTTTATGCCATTTATTTACCAAGATTAATCTAAATATGCACAAATTGTTTGGTGTAAAAATAGGATTTTATTTATTCATTAGGTACAGTAGTAGTTAGCATAGTAATACTTGACAACTCATAGTTTTATTTAAGCTTGCTTACTAATTGAAGTGGGTGGGAACTGAATCAATTGAGTCATGAATGATGTCACTATGTTAACTATACATTGGCTTTGGTACAATACAAGTATGATGTATAAACAGAATGCTAAAATAAACCCTAACCTTGGGTATAGAAAACTTAGTAAACACAATGACGTTTTAATGCTATCTAGAATGTTTTTTAAATAGCTTTATAAAACATTGAAAGTTACTACAATGTTTCATAAATGGATTATTCAACCTTGAAATGTGTTTTACATATTTTTTACATTTGCTATATTATAAATTTATATATATATATATATAGCTGCGCCCAGTGGTTTTACCCGCTGTACTATGTGTTATTCTAAGGCATAAGCTATCTCTATACCAAATTTCAACTCAATCGGTCCACCCGTTTAGCCGTAAAAGAGTAACAAACATACATCCATACATTCTCACAAACTTTCTTGTTAATAATATTAGTAAGATAAAAGAGTATTTATGTGTTGATAATATTACTCAGCTTTCTAAACCAATTTACGTAAGAGCAGTAAATAATTATATGCATATGAATATTTTGTTATTACGATCATTAATGTACTGGGTCATTAACTAGTATATTGGTGGTAAGTAATTCCTTATTGTGGAGGTCATTAGCTACAATTTAAGCACCAAAATCCTCGAAAATTAAATCAGTTTTGTAAATTAAAAAAAAAAAAAATACCATTTTAAAAAGAACCTTTTATAAATCAAATTATGTCTGATCTATATTCTGAGTTTTCCATAAAAAGATGCATTTGGAATGATAAGCACATAAATAACATTGCTGTTTCTAAAACAAATATTGGAATCATATTTCCCAGAATTTTTTAAAGAATGTCTGTGCTGCAATAATATAGCTTTGATATATCTGGGGGCACGGCAGTGCCCCCGCCTAGTCGACCAAGAAAAGCGGCATGGCCGTACCATCCTTTTCTGGAAGCAGTTCAGACCATTTTCGACCTTTCTTTTAATTCTCCTGTAAATGTCATATAGCTTTGATATATTTCTTTTAATTCTCCTGTTTTCCTTTCCAGTATGCTCCCTCATCATGGTATCAATTCTCCACCTCCTAGCTTCATTAGTGTCATGGATATTCATGATAATAGTGTCGATCGTCAGCGTCGCCGGTACCGCATTACTCTGGTACACCTACCACGAACTCAGAACCAAGCAGAAGAGCTTTGCGGAAACTGCATTTTTAGCTGTAAGTGACTTTATGTTCAAAGATTTTTATTTACCTACGAAAAAACGGAGGAGGTTTACAAATCAACAGCGTGTTTTCTTTTTGCTCTATTAGTTTTTTCAAGTGTTACATTTTTTTGTTTAAAAGTTTATACATGGTAATTATAATATTATGTTTTTGTTTGTTTTAGGAGTCATTGAAAAATGAGAAGGCCTTTTTGTGGTACTCCATTATCGCTACTATAATTACAGTAAGTTAAAAACCAAGATCTGAACAAATAGAACGAGAAAATTTGTATAAGTTCAATTCCGGTAGTCTTTTGTTAATAATGGCATTAAAATTGTTCCCAGGTGATTATTTTACTGCTAGTGTTCGTGATGCGTTCCCGAGTGTCCTTCCTGGCGGCGTTGTTCAAGGAGACCGCGCACTGTCTGGCCTCCATCCCCGCTCTCTTCTTGCAGCCTATTATAACGTTCTTCTTCCTTGTGCTCTTCTTTGCGTTTTGGTCGCTCGTTGTGGTGAGTCTAATTTATATTTCCTATGTTTAATATACACCTTAGTTATAGTGTTAGTTACAGACTTAGAAATCTACTGAGAAAGTTTGTGCAGTTAAGACCTCGTTACGGGCAGTTTGAGTAAAATAGATAATACATAATCTGCTTTACGTTCTTCTAGATTCAAGCATAGCACCTTACATATTATGTAGACATACGCTAAAAATGGAATTGTTCTATGCAGCATTTTAATAACTACTTTGAAATAGCTAAATATTTTTGGTATCAATATATCTGGTCTAGTATATCTACGCCATCCCACCCCTCTTACTTCAACGCAAAAAAATATTGTAATTTTTACTTAGATGGTTTTATTTTTAAATATTTCTAACTACTTTACATCTTACTTAACGTTTTTATATTTCAGGTTTGTCTAGCAACGGCAAATTACCCCGGGATTCCGTACAAAACGAACTTCCTAATTAACGGGACATTTGACGACCATATCGATAAAACTGCTATCGAGGCGCAGAATATCAACGCCAATGCCAACCCTAAGAGTAAGTCACTGTATTAATATGGGCAGTGGTTTTGCTTAACCAAACTTGCTTTGAATGGGTGAGAGCTTTTTAAGCTAACTGCTAAACCTTGCTTAAAAGATTTAAATACTTATTGGCTATACTCTATACTCACAAATTTTTGTTTGTTGGTTGAAGATTCCAGAGTCCTTTTCACTTACTTATTTCTTGCATCGAACATGAGAATTCTGCACTAAAAACACAACACATGGAAAAGATAACTCTTGGGGCTGTGGGATTTTGGTCTATGATTTTTTCTCACGCACTTTTCCTGATATTTCAGTATAACTCGATGCTTTCTTTTTTATTTTAGGGTTGCACACATCCAATTAAAACGGCCTTGTAAAAGATACTGGTTGGTTTTGCTTTTTATTTATGGTAACTAGTAACGACTTCATAAGAGGGAAAGGTTTATAATAATATTCATCAACATTTTACTATATTTGTTCACTCGAATATGCCTGAACCTATTTGGAATGTTTTATTCATTTTTCTTTAAATAATGTTCTTTTTCTATTTTCGTGGTCCCACTTAAATTTTATCAAAATCGGTCGGGTTTTAAGTTACGAATCCAAGAGTGATACGCGTCATCGCGATTCTGACACTATATTTATTATTGGTCGACTTGGTTAGTTGGTGGCGGGTAGTACCTACTTTAAATTTAATTGACCTATATTTTAAAACATTTTAGAATAAAATCTTAACACAACAAAGTAACCTAATGAAATATACCTTCCATCTTGTTTCAATACATGGGTTATATTTGGTAAAATAGTTACGAAATTTGTACATTAGAAATTAGAACGTTAATATTCATGCAACAATGTTTCAGTTTCTTTCTGTCTTGTAAAAAATTGTGTTAATTCCAAAATGTATGTGATTTATGTTTTGGAGGCTCGCTGTCATCTGGAAGCATAGTTTAAATGGGGATACATACGAATGGAGTAATGAGATTAAGAAACCCTGCAATTATGTTTACTTTGTCATGCCGGAGGTTCAGCTCTCAAAAATAAAACAAAAATGTACAGATGAAATGATTTTCTTCAAAATATAATGCACAGTTGATCTATTGCATCACTTAGCCTATATTGCATGTTGACGTTCCATACATGTTGTAGAGTTACAGCAGAGCCGATAGAGTTAAGTCCCATGTGGGTGTTGGTTCGCTATTCGTAAAATTCTGACATTATCTCAATTTGAGATATTTAATGTTTTGTGGGTAGGGAGGGGTTTGGGTTCGCTGTTGTCTTGAAATCAACAGTTAAAATGGGGGTACGTGGTAGAGTTACTCTGCAATAATGTTTACTTGGACATGGCGGAGCTTCCACGGATGAAATGTATTGCATCGCATCGCTTAGCCCGTATTGCATGTTGACGTTCCATAAATGTTGTAGCGTTTACAGCGGAGCCGATAGAGTTAAGTCCCATGTGGGTGTTGGTTCGCTATTCGTAAAATTCTGACATTATCTCAATTTGAGATATTTAATGTTTTGTGGGTAGGGAGGGGTTTGGGTTCGCTGTTGTCTTGAAATCAACAGTTAAAATGGGGGTACGTGGTAGAGTTACTCTGCAATAATGTTTACTTGGACATGGCGGAGCTTCCACGGATGAAATGTATTGCATCGCATCGCTTAGCCCGTATTGCATGTTGACGTTCCATAAATGTTGTAGCGTTTACAGCGGAGCCGATAGAGTTCAGCCCGATGTGGGTGAAGAGCATGTGGTGGGTGTGCCTCGTGTGCCTCGTGTGGGGCAGCGAGTTCATCCTCGGATGCCAGCAGATGACTATAGCCGGCGCCGTGTCACACTGGTATTTCAGGTACACACATTTTACTAAAAAAATTATGTGACTATTTTTTTTTCACCGTCAAGTGCCAACAACAGTGCCAGTTATTCTACCGCCTGAGCAGTGATGTGCAAATATCACTGTGCTCCGGTAGGAGGGCACTGTAGCTAGTGAAATTACTGGGCTAAAGAGTCTTAACATCTCATGACTCTTGAGTAAGAAGCGTTGGTGCAGTGCTCCTAGAATTTCACATAATTGTGAAATCCTAGGTAACACTGTACTGATTATGGGCAGCCGTTATCTCTTAACATCAGGAGAGCGTCTTGCTCGTCTTCTACTTCATCGCATAAAAAAAAAGTTGGTTTTAAAAAATATTGGACACGTATTTTTTTCTTTGTAAATTTACTAAAAAACATGTAATACAAGCCTTTAAATTAAATCTACAAAGCAAAGAATATCGGACACAATATTTTTGATAATATACTCTTATGCACAACTTACATTTTTGGAGACTATTCGTCAGATTTTTTTTTCTACGTTTTTAACAACGATATATTATAATTATTAAAGACACGACAAGCGCCAATCGTTTGCGTCTAACGCTAAAGAAGTGTAGTGCTATACTAAGTTGACAGTCATTGTCGTTCATTATGTGTGGCTAAAGTCACAAGCGATTGGCACTAGGCCTGCTCAACCAATTTGGATTATAGTTTCTGTTTTAATGAAAAAGATTTGTTTATTTGACAGAGGTCCAAACGCCCATTCGTCACCGGTCCTGTACTCAGTGGGCAAGTTGATAAAGTACCACCTGGGCTCCGTGGCCAAAGGATCATTCCTCATCACGCTCTTCAAGATACCCAGACTGATACTCACTTATCTACATGCTAAGTAAGTTTTACTATGTGATATGTTTACTTTGTTAAAAGTTGAAATACTTTGATTAAAGTACATAATATTATTATTAATTTAAAAAAATAATCTAAATAAATAAATATTTCAGGACCAAGACTTCCCTCCAACTAAACCGACCAACTGAAACTGATCAACTATGTTTCTTTCCAAACGAATCAACTTTTTATTTGATTCGAATAATGTTTTTAAACCTCTTCAACGTGAAGGACATACTGCAACTTTTGATATTTTTAAAATAATTAAATCAAATCAAAATGCGTTTACTCAAATAGGTTACCGGGGAGCACTTTTGCAAGTCAATTTTACAATTATTTAGTTCTATTTTAAGTCTCTCTTACTTTTAAGACCCATTTTGGCCACCACCGACCACCTACATGAGAAAATAATATGATAATATCAATTAAACTTTGTTATAGATTGTCGGCTAGTGCAGAAAAGGGGTCAGAATGTGCTAAATGTGGGCTGAAGTGCGGCATCTGTTGCTTCTACTGCCTCGAGAAGTTCATTCGTTACTTGAACCACAACGCTTACACCATCATCACTATTGAGAGGTGCCATTTCTGCAAGGCCGCTGGACGGGTGAGTGATGCTTTTTTTACAAGCTTTTATTTACTTTCACCTGTCTGTTGTCTGTCTGTTTGTCTGTAATCAAATCCTTCAAGTTTAATTTGATCCACTTCCCGTTTTCCGATTGAGCTGAAATTTTGCATGCATGTATAAATCGGATGACAATACAATATTATTATGACATCGAATTGATCTGATGATGGAGCTGGAAGGTGGCCATAGGAACTCCGTAATTAAAAGATGCCACCCCAGCGAGTTTGTGCTCATTTGATTCGTCTTCACGAGTACTTTATGATGCTAAATGGTAATAATGATAAAAGCTTGTTTTAAAAAGTTTTTTTTAAATTTCACTTGTTTTTTAATTTAGGTTTAGGTAATTTATTTATTTATTAAGTACAGCCACATTATACATATTATACATTTAGATTAAATTTTTAAACATAGGCTAGTTCTTATACGTATAACAATTAAGGCGTACATAGCATTCACCATAGAGCTCGTTAAGATAACAAAAATGTAATATTGGAAATGTAATAAAAATGCAATAGTAAAAATGTTTAGACAATACAATGTATAAGAAAGAAAAACACAATTATTATTCATGAATACAATTGCTGAAAAAACTTAGACTATAATATAACTATATTATTTAAGTGTATAGGAATATATAATAATATATAAAATAAGTAGATACAATATTAAAAAAAAAAAGAAAATTCAAATTATGTGCTTTTAAGAATCATTATTGTTGTTATCACTTTTGGGTGTATAGTGCTCAATAATTTTTTTTCGAAATGAGGCAAAGTTGTTGTGGAATACGTCAATATTATGGATTTTATTAGTTATTACATTATACTGTTTGGAGATACGAGTAAAGGGGCATTGCAATCCAAGATTTGTACGTGAGAACGGAACATGAAGTAAGTTGCGGATGGGATGTCGTGGGTATTTGTGAGGGACTGTCAGTGGGAAATTTTCTATTAGATTATTGTTATTCGATTTAGAATAGAATAGAATAGAATACTCTTTATTGCAACCAAAAAAAATTACAGTTTTACTTAATATTAGCACTGAAATACAATTTGGTCCACAATGGGCGGCCTTATCGCTGTGAGCGATCTCTTCCAGGCAACCAACCATCGTTTGGAAAAGTGGATCGAAAGAGTAGAGTGGGATTTGCTACAGGAACATGTAATTACATATATTTACCTAAATACTACATATAAAAATATCATATAACTATACCTACTTACATAACGAAAAATATACATAAAAATAACATACATACATATATCTACTAATAAATATATACCTGTATAGAGTAGAAAGGAGCAAAATAATTAAGTTTGTGATAGATAGTAATCACGTACTAGTTTTTTAAAACTTTCAAGAGTTTTTGCACATCTGATCGGGACAGGGAGAGAATTCCACAAATGAACTGAGTAATGGGTGAAGGAGTTACCTATGAATTTTGACGAGGTAATGGGGGTTGTGGTCATTAGAAGATAGTTATTGGAAGAGCGAAGAGAGAAAGAATGAGAGTCACAGACGAATTTAAAGCGTTCTTTGAGATAAGTAGGCGTGGAAGGGTTGAAGAGAATTTTATAAAGAAGATAGAGTATGTGAGTATTCCGGCGAAGTCTGATAGGTAACCACTTCAGCTTACTGCGATACTCGGAAATGTGGTCATATTTTCGTAATCCGTATATGAACCGAATGCAGAAGTTTTGCAGTCTTTCTAGTTTGTTTAGCTGTTCTTGGGTTAAGTCCAGATAGCTAGCGTCTGCGTAATCTAATATGGGGAGAAGGAGAGACTGTACAAGCGCAGTTTTGGTGGCGATCGGCAAGAAATTACGTAACCTTCGTAGTGAACCAGCAGCAGCATAGATCTTCCGGCTAACCTCCGCTATTTGAGGAGCCCATGAAAACTGGCTATCTATATGAATACCTAAATTCTTCACTGTAGTGCTAAAGGGAATAACGGTAGCGTCGAAGATGACCTGGGGTAAACGGAACCAGTCCAGCTTGGAGATCATCCTCGAGCTGCCGATTACAAGCATCTGGGTTTTTAGAGGGTTAACTTTGAGCCCGTAGGATTTGCTCCAAGCTAAAATGCGTTGAAGGTCAGCGTTGACAGTATCTATGGCAGATTCCATTTGATCAACTGGGGCTTGGGTATAAATCTGGAGATCATCGGCGTAAAGGTGATAAGATGAAGTGAGATGCTTAGAGATAGAGTTAATGAAAATAGCAAATAGAAGAGGAGATAGTACGCCGCCCTGTGGCACACCAGCAGTAGTATTACACCAAGATGAGTACTTATCATCGATGCGAACACAGGTAACTGTGAAACCAGTCAACTACCGCAGGCGACATATTAAGAGAGCGAAGAAGAGCGAGGAGAATATCGAAATCAACGTTGTTGAACGCGTTGCTGAAGTCAAGCAGTGATAGCAGTGATATCTGCCCCGCCGCCATGCCAAATCGTACGTCATCGGTTATTTTAACCAGAGCAGTCGCAGTACTATGGCCGCGACGGAAACCAGATTGAAGTGGGTTCAAGAGTGAATTTCGTAGAAGAAAAGAGTTGATTTGTTGGTAGACAAGACGTTCTAGTATCTTAGAGAGGAAAGGGAGAATAGAAATAGGTCGAAAGTCAGAAAAAGACGAAGGATTAGTTTTTTTAGGAAGTGGAATAATCTGCGCTTCTTTCCATAGTGAGGGAAAAGTAGCGTTAGTTATAGAAAAATTTAGAATGAAGCAAATTATTGGTAACAGTTCCTCGAGAACTAAGGTAATCATTTTTCGACTACTATTTAAAGACTACGATTTACTATTTAAAGATTTGTAAAGAAAGTTAAATTCCAATATTTTGCGACGGTCGTAGAGGCTGATCATCTTAAATTTCTGTAGGCGTTGAGCATAAGGACTTCTGTGTGAAAATGATGGGGTGTTAAAAGCAAGGTGTCTTGTGAAGGCACGTTGGAGATTTTCAATACGTTGGGAGTGTGTAATGTAAAATGGATTCCAGACTACACTGGCAAATTCTAGATGACTGCGTACAAGCGAGTTGAACAATATTATTTTTGTATTGGTCTTGAATTCACGACTGTTTCTTTTAATAAATCCTAATAATTTAGCTGACTTTGATACAATCTTATCAATGTGGGATATAAAATTAAGTTTAGAGTCTAATGTTACACCTAAGTCTCGGATTTCTTGAACTTCCTTCAGCTCAGTGTTGTCACATAAATAAGCGGATTGGATGGTCTTTTTCTTTCTTGTGAATTTTATGTAGAAACTTTTGTTAACATTGACAGTCATATGATTTGATGAGCACCAATTTGTGATGGAATTAATATCTTCTTGTAAATTTATCGTATCTTGGGGGCTATTTATTGTTTTGTAGAGTTTAATGTCATCAGCGAAGAGTGAAATTTTGCTATGTTTGATATATTGTGTGATGTCATTGATAAATATTAGAAAAAGGATTGGTCCTAAATGTGACAGATTTAGCAAAATAGGTATAAGAATTTGAATTATTTATAGAAACAACTTGTGGTCTATTGAGTAAATAAGAGTTGAACCATTTATGTAAAGATCCCCCGATTCCTTGTATTGACAACTTGTGTAAGAGTGTAGAATGGTCTACTTTATCAAACGCACTAGAGAAATCTAAATATATTGCGTCAACTTGGCCCTTTTTGTCTACAATTTTTGAAATTTCACTGACATATGGAACTAGGTTAGTTTGAACTGAGCGACCTTCTCTGAAACCATGTTGGTAATTTGTTAAGACGTTAAGTTAAAACATTAGTAATTTTAGCTTAAAGGCGGGTTTAATTGGGGAGACGCGGCTTTAGGTTTATAGGTTAGCCTATGACCATGATCTTAGTCTACCATCCGCATGGTCGCCTAACATGATCTCGCATCATGTTAGGCGACCATGCGGATGGTAGACTAAATCTAGAAGTTGTTAAGCCATGAGGCCGTAGATGGTAGCATACTACACCTAAAAGGATAAATCCCTCCCTAACTTCACTGAACAACACGCCGGAACACGGTCATAATGACCGCTTGGCGACACAGTTTTGTTCAGTGGGTGGAGGTGGTAACTAGCCACGACCAAGGCCTACCGTGGTAAAAACCACACGTAACTAATTATAGAATAGAACTTTATTCACGGCTATAAAACACAGAATACAAAAAAATACAAATGAAACAAACAGTTTTTCTAACTAGGAACAAACTAAACTAAATACAAAATAACACAGACACACATAGACACATTATAGACTTTGGCTTCGACCTCCGTGATCCAAAATTACCTACATCTTTACCAACGACCACCCCTTTAGTCACCATATTGTTGCAGCATTTATAAGTATCTGTACCTTTATAGGCGTTCAGTACGATTGTGAACAACGCACTGCAAGTGGCCACTATAAACAGCGTGGGCGACTTCATCTTGTTCCTGGGCAAGTGTATCGTGACCGCTCTCACCGGCATCGCGGGCTTGTTGCTGCTCAAGCGGAACTCCGACCTTCACTTCTACGCCGTGCCCACCCTCGTCATATGCATCTTCTCCTTCTTCATAGCACACTGCATATTGTCGCTGTATGAGGTATGTTGTTGTTTAAACGGACAATTTTGAGTGGCAATGTGCTTGATACATGGGCAATCATGATGCTCAATGCCCACCTCACCATCGGACACCTGAATTCTGCGAGTTGCGAGGCATTGCATTGCGCATGTCATCCCGAGATATTAATTGTTGAACGTCGTCATACTCAGTAATTTCACTGGTAACATTGCCCTTCAGGTCAGGACATAGCAGTAGGTAATGCTGCACATTACTGCTTGACGGATGTAAAACTGGCAAAGGTGGCACCAGCCAGCCTCTTCAATAGAGGCTTATCACTACTACCTTGAGACTACACTTTAGTCATGAGAAATAGGCTTCCATTCTTACCAGTCAGTGGTTCATTATTTAAAATTAAAGGTCTCATAACGTTGCAGATGGTAGTGGACTCGCTGTTCCTGTGCGTATGTGAGGACCGCAACATGGACCGGCCGGACGGGAAGTGGCGCTCCTCCCGCCTCGCCGAGCTGGGCGGCCACAGGCAGGACACCGCCGACGCAGAGCTGCAGGACCTCAATGACAAGTACTGACCTGTGAGTGTTCGCATGTGCCTCCTCCCTCCTCCCTTGTGATGCAGCTAGCTGCAGGACCTCAATGACAAGTACTGACCTGTGAGTGTTCGCATGTGCCTCCTCCCTCCTCCCTTGTGATGCAGCTAGCTGCAGGACCTCAATGACAAGTACTGACCTGTGAGTGTTCGCATGTGCCTCCTCCCTCCTCCCTTGTGATGCAGCTAGCTGCAGGACCTCAATGACAAGTACTGACCTGTGAGTGTTCGCATGTGCCTCCTCCCTCCTCCCTTGTGATGCAGCTAGCTGCAGGACCTCAATGACAAGTACTGACCTGTGAGTGTTCGCATGTGCCTCCTCCCTCCTCCCTTGTGATGCAGCTAGCTGCAGGACCTCAATGACAAGTACTGACCTGTGAGTGTTCGCATGTGCCTCCTCCCTCCTCCCTTGTGATGCAGCTAGCTGCAGGACCTCAATGACAAGTACTGACCTGTGAGTGTTCGCATGTGCCTCCTCCCTCCTCCCTTGTGATGCAGCTAGCTGCAGGACCTCAATGACAAGTACTGACCTGTGAGTGTTCGCATGTGCCTCCTCCCTCCTCCCTTGTGATGCAGCTAGCTGCAGGACCTCAATGACAAGTACTGACCTGTGAGTGTTCGCATGTGCCTCCTCCCTCCTCCCTTGTGATGCAGCTAGCTGCAGGACCTCAATGACAAGTACTGACCTGTGAGTGTTCGCATGTGCCTCCTCCCTCCTCCCTTGTGATGCAGCTAGCTGCAGGACCTCAATGACAAGTACTGACCTGTGAGTGTTCGCATGTGCCTCCTCCCTCCTCCCTTGTGATGCAGCTAGCTGCAGGACCTCAATGACAAGTACTGACCTGTGAGTGTTCGCATGTGCCTCCTCCCTCCTCCCTTGTGATGCAGCTAGCTGCAGGACCTCAATGACAAGTACTGACCTGTGAGTGTTCGCATGTGCCTCCTCCCTCCTCCCTTGTGATGCAGCTAGCTGCAGGACCTCAATGACAAGTACTGACCTGTGAGTGTTCGCATGTGCCTCCTCCCTCCTCCCTTGTGATGCAGCTAGCTGCAGGACCTCAATGACAAGTACTGACCTGTGAGTGTTCGCATGTGCCTCCTCCCTCCTCCCTTGTGATGCAGCTAGCTGCAGGACCTCAATGACAAGTACTGACCTGTGAGTGTTCGCATGTGCCTCCTCCCTCCTCCCTTGTGACGCGTCCGAGCTTTTGACACTTCCCGCGAACAATTGTGCCAAATGTAGCAGTAGACGTAAGGAAAAAGAGAGGCGATTTTGGTTCGGAATAACCTCCCAGATGCTCAAATATTTAGTGCGTCGCAGACTTGGCCGCTAATGTTTTGCTTATTAAAAGGACAGATTAAAAATGTTAACATTATCCGACTTATTGCTTAATCTATGTCGATTTTATGTATTTAGATTTTTTCTTACATGGAGTGTGTTACCCTATTGTTTAAATGCATGCCCATTTTTAAACTTTTAACTCAGGCTTTCGACTGGCTTTAGACTTTAGGTGTATTTATATTAATCGTGAATAACTAATCTATAATTTGAGATAAGCTAAAAAATATCAGTATATTAGAATATCGTTTTTCTTTCCAGGTAATAATCGCCGACTGAATGAAAACACAAAATATTTTTAAGTACAAACGTAAGCTATGGACGATTAATTTATTTAACTAATATGTTATAACAATGTATACTTCCTGAAATCATGTTTTACATTACTCACAATTTATACACATTTAACCACAGAAGAAAATAATTTTTAAAGATTCCTTTATATTTTTCATAGATGTACCTACTGTTACTGTGGTTTAATGGAGATTTATATTTATAGATGTTTTACACGATTTTGAGAAATGTTTTAAGCACAAAATCTTTATTACATAATGTGTATGTATAACAATAACGTAATTATTATTACAATCAACTCAATGTTTTGCGCATAATAATTTATAATTTTAGTCTCTAAGAAATGCATTTTACTAATTTATTTTTTTATTATTTTACAATTCAGTTATTAATTTATTTCTTGGTGAAGTTATACAAGATATTATGACATGTAATGCTGTGTGAATGGATTTATATTATGATTCATTGTGTCTTTTATTTTATATAGTATGTCGGGACAGGATACCGAGCGCGTAGCGTAGTAACCTATATGTGTCACTGTCACCATATTGTCGCTCATTCTGGAGCCCCTCAGGCATGGTTTACAGCGTGGATATAATGGATGAAGAGAATAAGACATCACACCATAATATAATTAGTTTTATTACACTTGCAAACAGTTACATTACAATGTAATTAGGGATGATATTACACTACTCTGTATTACACAATATTAACGGGGACCGAGTGTTCCGCAAAGCTACGAACGCTTCGATAACTAATTCGATACCCAAACCGTATAGTGACCGTCCCAGTCACCCTTCGGACATAACGTCCGTCCGAGGTGCCGTCCCGAAGTAAAGTGACCGTCCCAGCCGCCAGCCAAACGTAAAGTGAGTCTCCGTCGTCTACACAGCTCAATATAATACCTCACGCCCGTCCGCCCTACCGCTCGCTCACAACAGCGCCCCTAGCGGACGACCGTGCAACTACTCGACTCTCATTGGCTAACGTCACTTCCCGTCACTCCCATTACATGTCTACCAATCACGAAACGATGTTAGCCTGCGTTACACAAGAAACAGTGCCACTTCCGTTTCTGGTCCCCCGAATTTAACTATGTGGCAACTAAACTTAATAGCTATAATCTAAGCTGCCGATACGGCCTTCCTGACGCTCGCACGTCCTCGGGCGATCTTCTTGCAGAGCGAACTCTCGCAGGGTGACCTCTCGCAACGCGATCTCACTGCACATCTATAACAAAAAGACACCATTTTAATTGATTCCATATTCCACCGCTCGTTCATCCTGACAATTATCCTGACATAATTATTTCAAAAGAGACAGATTATAATTGAAGCTCTCATTAGAAAATATACCCCAGCGACTTAGTATGCCATCAAGTTCGGTTGTGACACGCGACAGCTCAAAACTCAAGATGCACCAGCAGTACAGACCGGATAAGAGTGTCTCTTCGATCTACAGCCACCGCAGCAGCTAGTAGGGTTCGACCTAGATCACAAAATCCTTTCGACTGACTCTGGACTCACTGCACCAACAATAGCCCGGATAACAGAGTCCCTTCGATCTACGGCAACCGCAGCAGCCAGTAGGGTTCGACCCGGACCCCTGCATCCTTTCGACTACTCACTATGCGCTCACCGCATCAACAATAGCCCGGATAACAGAATCCCTTCGATCTACGGCAACCGCAGCAGCCAGTAGGGTTCGACCCGGATCTCTGCATCCCCTCGACTATTCACCACATCAACAGTAGCCCGGATAACAGAATCCCTTCGATCTACGGCAACCGCAGCGGCCAGTAGGGTTCGACCCGGATCTCTGCATCCCCACGACTACTCACTATGCACTCACAGCATAACAATAGCCCGGATAACAGAGTCTCTTCGATCTATAGCTCCCGCAGTAGCCCATAGGGTTCGACCCAGACATCTGAATCCTTTCGACTATCTCACAACACACATCGAACAGCCGTGTCACCTCCAACCGCAACTGATCACACCACTTTGTCTAGGTAATTTCACTTCAAGAGTTGGAAACTATTATAACTCGAAATAAAAACCCGCATGAACTACACAAACTCTCCCTTACGACATGGGCACAAGATAATTTGCTATCGACTACCGTGAAAAAAGGCTACTAATTCAAAAATTTTTTTTTTTTTTTTTGGTTTTGTTGGTTTGGTTTGGTTTGGACCTCTATCTCTCGTGGTGACTGGCAACTAAACATAAAAGGCGATACAAATCCTTTCTCTCTCCTCCCCCCCCTTTTTTTTCTCTCCTCCCCCCTTTTTTTTTTTTCTCTCTCCTCTGCACACTCAGAACGACCGCGCGTCGCACGACCACACGCGCCGATGCTCAGGATAGCGCGCCATGTGACCGCACACGCACCGATGCTCAGGCCAGCACATCGCACGACCGCACGCGCTGCTTGACGTCACTCATCTGTAATAAAGATACCACAGCACAGAATTTCGTTTCCTTTACCTGACTCAATCCTAACCTCAATTGTAATGTAAGCCTAAGATCTCTGAATATCGTATTGTACCGGTACACAAACCGGTGGCACTAAAATTGCAATTTTGAATAGTGCACCTAACCTAACTCAAACCTAACCTCATTTATTGTAATCAGTCTAAGACTAAAATCTCAGTTTTTCTTATTTTACTTCCATTAACACAACGCGAGGGCCTAATTAATTATCAGATAACACTTCTAAGCTTTGTTCTAAGCTGACTACACTGCGAGCCATGTTCAACTATTTACAAAAAAAGTGAGGGTAGGTAATTAGCATTGAGCGACATTAAAACTTAGCTCAGGCATCAAATTCTCCACTACCGCTCATCGCACACTAAAATGCTACCACATCAGTAAACAACAAGCTACGGTTACGTAGTCTTGAAGTAGGCATGAACAAAAAAACATGGAATCGACTCACCAAATAATTTTCATCGCTGATAAGACTCGATCTCTCAGATCGACTCAAAGCTCACAGTCACACCAAGGTCGACTCGTTGCTCAACCAGCAGCGTCGCAGGTCACAGCGCAGCAGACTCAGCACGCACGCATACACGCACGTATGCACGCACGCAAGCAGGAACAGGCGCGCACACACGAGCGCGAGCAAATACGCTCCACTGCAGAGATCGCGCAGCTATAGCGCGCGGACACGGCAGGAAGATCACGTAGACATCTCACAGACACAGCGCGCATATCGCGTAGACATCTGCGCAAACACAGCGCGCAGTTCGCGCACTCGGCACTCGCCACAGGAAAAGCCAGGTGCGGCGAACAAGGCAGGCAAACTGAAACATTGAAAAAAACACGTTAAATTCTTTCACCGTTCTTTATCCCACTTCTGATGTCGGGACAGGATTACAGATGTAAATACACCGATTTAAAACGTTATATTCCAAATCTTGTGGTATAATACTCCAAATACACAATTTCAAACAGTTTAAAACTCTCCTACAAATATAAAAAAAAATATTTTATTCTTCGTTATTTTGAGCAATTATTGAGTTAAAACCTACTACGTTAACATTACAGCAATGCCATGTCGCCAAAGTAAAAAAATCCTATACCCCTGCAATAAGTAGGTAAGTAAACCTACCTATAGTAAAAATATTATACAACATTAATAAAAAAGAAGCAAAACTAATATAATAAATCACCCTCAAAACAACAATAGCAAAATATTAGTTAATAGAATTTTAATAAAAGTTTATAGAATATCAATAGAGAGTAAGTACCTATTTCCTACAATATTGTCGAGATACCTACAACTGATTACGATATCGTAACGAGGCAAGAGTGTGAGTTTAGTTAAAACCGAATTAAAATTATTAGGTATAGGTACCTAAAGTAGGTATATTTATTATGTGGTTATCAAAAAAGTTTTTAATTCTATTCAACCTATAGTTTTTTATTACGAACACAGAGCTTTCACCGTATCAATGTAGTTTTTATAACTAATTCCTATCTCTCCACTTGGTCGGACGGACCAAACTAACTGAACTTACGGTACCTACTTGTAACGCCTATATTTAATGTCAGTAAGTAGGTACTCAATCTCGATGCGACGTTGCCAGCTTTCAACTCTACATACACGGTAAAGAGTATCTCTTTACCGTGGTGCGGCGCCGGCACTGCTCTTTATGTATGTGTGTGAGTGTACGTAGTTATAGGTAGATTGCGAGTGTGTGAAAATGCGACGTTGCCGTTTGGTGCTGCGCCCGCACTGCTCTTTATGTATGTGTGTGAGTGTACGTAGTATAGGTAGGTTGCGAATGTGTGCATTTGGTTAGATTGGTTAAGTTACAAACCGAATTAAATTATAACAAGCTTTTATTTGACAGAAAACAGACAGGTGAATGGTCTGTTGTCTGTCTATCTGTATTCAAATCCTAAACGTTTGTTTGCGCGCGTGTAGCTTAGGTGAGAATGTGTGAATTAGGTGAAAATGTGAAGAAAGTGTTCATCCCGTTGTGGATGTAATGACAAATAACAAAAGTGCTTAGAAGGGATACATCATGTCGGTAACAAATGTTACAACCAGTATAATTATTCAGAACATACAGATTACGTTGAGGACATTAATTAGATAAAAATATGTTTTATTTTTAATAATTTTATCAGTAAGTTTAGTACAACACATACACCTACCTATTATTATGCTGATCACATCAGAAAAAAACTTGTAAATACAACTTATGAATACGTACCAGCTTACTTAAATTTTATTATATATTTTCATTACTATCGCACATGCTTTTTATTCAAAATTCTATGATCATTCTATAGAAAATCCGTCTAATCGCTTAGCTACCGCTATGAGTTCAGCGCTACCGATGCTCATTCAAACGGCTGCAGTTCCGTGTATATAGCTTTATTGTAATGATTAAAGGTTTTTTAGAAAGCTGATGAAAGAAACTAAATATTTTATAATAACCTATATTTGCATTATCCTAACGGTTACCAAGTTATATACATAAGAAGAAATTTTTTTTTTAGAAATTATGTTTTTTGGAATTATTTCCTTTCTTACTTACTTCAAATTAATAGTTCTTAGAAATAAAATGATGCTTATTTAATAACCTTTCATTTGACACCCTACTTAAGTAAATCGGTTTAGTAGATATTGAAATAACCCGCACAATAGAATAGGCTGGCGGCCATCTTTGTGAAGTCATAACTACCCCCTCTATACACTTAGGAAGTGACTACCGCACTTTTCGTGTTCAGGAAAATATGACAAATAAGTACATACCAATAATCTGTATGGCGGAGATGTGTCCCACGGAAATTTTATTTTTTTGTATTGGGGACCGTACTATATGCAAAATTCGTAACTCAAATAAAAGCTTGTAATAATTTAATTCAATTTTTAACTAACAATAAAAAAAAAATATTCACACACTCTCACCTCAACTACACACACATACGTAAATGATTTGATTACAGATAGACAGACAACAGACCCTTCACCTGTCTGTTTTCTGTCAAATAAAAGCTTGTTATAATTTTATTCGGTTTGTAACTTAACCAATCTAACCAAATGCACACATTCGCAATCTACCTATACTACGTACACTCGTACGTAGTATAGGTAGATCGTGTGTGTGTGTGTGAGTACACACATACATAAAGAGCAGTGCGGGCCCGCACAATACGGCAACGTCGCATTACATACACACTCGGAATCTACCTATACTACGTACACTCACACACATACATAAAGAGCAGTGCAGACGCCGCACAATACGGCAACGTCGCACGACTAGGGCGGATCCAGGATTGGGCCCTGGGGGGAAGGTGCAAAAATATTATTATAACGTTAACTACAAAATGTGTGAGTTTTGCTCGCTCTGAACAGTTAAAAAATTCAAATATTCTTAAAAGATATAATATGCAAAATTCGTAACTCAAATTAAAGCTTGTAATAATTTAATTCAATTTCTAACTAACAATAAAATAATAATAATATTCACACACTCACGTCAACTACACACACATACGTAAAAGATTTGATTAGGTACAGATAGACAGACAACAGACCCTTCACCTGTCTGTTCTGTCAAATCGCACCTCTCGAAGAAGAAAGAATTAACCCTAATTGTGACTTTTTGTTTTTATTGCATAATAAAATCAAGAAAAATCCGATACATATTGTCAATTTTTTTCATAAATTTATCTCAAAAAATGAGGGAATTATTTAAAAAAAACTAAACTTGTACGACACTGAAATCAAATATAATTACTCCATAAAACTGAAGTTAATTACTTTTGCGACCACACTATTTACTAGTTTTCCATGTCAATAACATCATAAATACACTTACATCAATCTTGTATGAACATTTTTACAAATATCTTTACATAACTACAGATAACTCCTTTTTAAAGAAATTTTCGTAAATATATTGTCGTGCAATTACAGTTACCACATTCTTCTACGAAACATTTATCAGCCTTCATCACTTTAACTACTTGTTACTCACTTCTTTCACGAAACTTTAGTCAGAATTAAAATAAATAAGTCTAATTGTTTACATCTTTTATTAAGAAATAGTTGTATAGAGATTGGTTTTTATGTTATTGGAATCCAGCAGCACACGTATCTGTGTAGCCAGTTATGTAAACTGGGTATCATTACGCTAAACGCAGATCATAGTTACTCATTCTGCCCTGCTTCAGCTTGAAATCTGGAGAGTAGAGAGAGTAAGGCAAATGATGAGGTAACCAGTCATGAAAGAAAGTCTCGGCATGCAAGATCGTACCCGTAGCGACTGGATGGATAAGAGGACCCAAAAGACATCCCCGGAGGGTTTGAGTGACCTCGCAATTCTCATTCTAGTTTCTCTCGGTTGACGTAGTATAAGTTTTGATTTCTAATGACCTGTAGCGCAAGATCTCGTTCCACTTCAGTTTCTGTGTTCCATGTCACTCTATAAATCAATGACTAAGAGAACGGTTTCACAGCTTCAGTTATCCCTTTCTCTAAAAGTGCGCCTCTCCAACATTCAACGTCTGCACTCAAATTTTCCACTACCACCACTACTTTGAATCTGAAACCCTGCTCTCTTGTTCTTCATGGAGACGTTAATAGGTTTGCCGTCAGATGTGTATTTGTCAGATTAACCGGAGGCTCACTTGAAGACAAATTCAAGCCACATGTGTGGGATGCATTTACGCCCGTGATGAACTCGGCAGTTTATATGGCTCTCTTTTTACGGAATCAAAGCGTCTGAATGCTTCTGGCCTCCTTCAATGTTTGTTATACCTATATCTGATTATAACTAATCAGAGGTTCATAGAACGCAGTGGAATCATGTGAATATGCTGGCTTCCAGCCGGAATACCTGCGATAGTGTTAAAGACATGAGCACCAGGGCTCACTCCGATTTTGATTAGCCTTCAGCCTAACACACCAACGTGCAGCCTGTTTTAAAAAAAGGCAGTTGTGATGGCCCTTCTAACCACTGGTGTATCTGTCACGTTCATGAAATGGAACGTCAATCGCGACGAATTACCTCTTGTGTGATCAAAAATTCGGGTCTTGTGCTGGTAAATCTACTGTTGATCTGTTTTGCATATCACTCACTTCTTGGATAAGCAGATAACATCTAGCGGTAGAGCTAATAAAGACGGAAAGAAAAAATGACGACGGGGGGTGCGATGAATAAAAGTTATTTGCTATTAAAAGAATTTTATTTTTTATTTAATATTTATATAGAGAATAGGGCTGCGTTTGACCACAGTCTCACCTGTTGGTAAGTGATGACGCGGTCGAAGATGTGACACACAGACCTAGTAAATACCTATTAACCCTCGATTTGAAGACTCCTAAGTTGTAATTAACAGGAAACACTGAAATAATGATTTAATGAAACTTCTCCTTTCCAAAATGTATGTTTGTAGATAGCTAATCACGTTCAGATACTGGAAATTTCTCTCATTTTTGCCTTTTACTTCTGTAATTACATCAAGTCTAGACTCAATAGACTGTCAGGAAGTTGGGTATTTTGGCAAAGGTGCAACATTACTTCATCCGGGACATTTGTTTTATTTCTATCATAAAGCCGATCCTATATGTATAGAATATTGTTTTCGTCTTTGGGATGATACTCCCAAATACCAGCTTCAGACTCTGGAGTCGATTCAGGGGAGCGCCAAAAGGCTCGTGAGTGACCAAACGCTAGTGAATTCTAAGAGTTTTGAACACTGTAGAAGAGTCACCCCTTCTAACCGTTTTATTAAGATTCGTTTCGGAGAGTAGCGCAAGAATTACACAAACAAATCCTATCCCGCCCGTTCCCGCCATTTATTAAGCCCGTTTCAACTTCGGAAGTCAGGGCTTCCAGCAATTCGGCATCCATACCTAGTGGCGCAATAACTGATCGTATTTGAAACACTTTGCAGTCATTCGTGTTTCCTTGTGTCATAGACTTTGTTTTTACTCAAGCAATGTTTGAAATTGGTTTAATCATCATTAACATACTTCATAAATGAAAAACAATGTTATAATTTAATAAAAAGACATAATTATGACACTTTTCCTGTCATAATACTAGACTTAATCATTGAATACAAATGTATGAGTGGATGAATATTTCTGATTTATTTGCGCCAAAACGGCTAAGTGGATCTAGATGAAATTTTGCACAGATATACAATATATCCTGAAATATTACTTAGTTTACTTTTAAAGCTGTAAAACTACTCAACATAGCTGGTATTAAATTTATTACGAAACCTTTATGATTTTTGGTATAGTACAACAAAAGCTACCTTAAAATACATAATCAGTAATATTTACAAGATCTTTCTACAAAATTTTAATAAGTTAAAAGTTTTACACATTAATCCCTTATACTGGAGTCTGGAGTCATTTAAAGGCTGTTTTTTATTTTGTTATTTCTTTTGTACTGAGAAACGACTAATATTTTATAAATTAAATGATTGGAATAACGTAATATGTAAACATACGCCAAAATGTCTGTAATTTTTTTCGTTTAAAAAAGCGCTTACTTGAAATACATTATTTATTTGAATATATTTTTCGAAGAAAAAGGATGCAATTCATTTTACGCAAAAAGACCGAGACAAAGTTTTCGTGGAAAAACGTCGTAAATCATACTTACGCGTGGAGTTTGTAACGCCACCATACGCTCAGAAAGTCGTATCTGCAGTTATGTCAGCATTATAGTTTCCGTTCCATGTTAATAAAGTAATATTTCTGTTAACTACATAAATTAATTAAAATGTGTCGCTGAAAATTAGCGTAAATCTATTTTTTAAGATTTACTCCATGACGATTAATTAAATTGCAAATTGTAATACATAGGCCAATCGAGGTTAATTTTAGCTATTTTTTGCTATATACTAAATTTTTCTCAGGTTGCCGATGATTTTTTAAATCAGTTTTTTGTTGCTCCTGTAAAGTTGGTGTTTTTCAGTTACGACTTTCTTCCTCGGGGGGTGCGAAATAATAGCTTGTTATAATTTAATTCAGTTTGTAACTAAACCAATCTAACAAAATTCACACATTCGCAATCTACCTATACTACGTACACTCACACACATACATAAAGAGCAGTGCGGGCCCGCACAATACGGCAACGTCGCACGACTAGGGCGGATCCAGGATTGGGCCCTGGGGGGGAAGGTGCAAAAATATTATTATAACGTTAACTACAAAATGTGTGAGTTTTGCTCGCTCTGAACAGTTAAAAAATTCAAATATTCTTAAAAGATATATGCAAAATTCGTAACTCAAAAAAAAGCTTGTGATAATTTAATTCAATTTCTAACTAACGATAAAATAATAATAATATTCACACTCTCACCTCAACTACACACACATACGTAAAAGATATGATTACAAATAGATAGACAACAGACCTTTCACCTGTCTGTTGTCTGTCAAATAAAAGCTTGTTATAATTTTGTTCGATTTCTAACTAACAATTTTTTTTAATATACTACGAAGTAAGAAGACGAGCAAGACGCTCTCCTGATGGTAAGAGATAACGCTGCCCATTATTAATACAGTGCTACTCAGTATTTTACAAAGGTACGATTCTGGGTGCACTGCGCCAACGCTTCTTACTTGAGAGTCATAAGATGATAAGACTCCTCAGCCCAGTAATTTCATTAGCTACAGTGCCCTTCTACCGAAGCACAGTAATGTTTGCACATCACTGCTCAGGCGGTAGAATAACCGGCACTGTTGGGGTACCCACCTAGTCGACCTCCTGCAAAGGAAGTTAACCCCGGTAAAAGTAATAATAATATTCACACACTCACCAAAGCTACACGCACACATACAAACGTTTAAGATTTGATTACAGATAGACAGACAACAGACCATTCACCTGTCTGTTGTCAGTCAAATAAAAGCTTGTTATAATTTAATTCGGTTTGTAACTTAACCAATCTAACCAAATTCACACATTCGCAATCTACCTATACTACGTACACTCACACACATACATAAAGAGCAGTGCAGACGTCGCACAATACGGCAACGTCGCACGACTAGGGCGGATCCAGGATTGGGCCCTGGGGGGGAAGGTGCAAAAATATTATTATAACGTTAACTACAAAATGTGTGAGTTTTGCTCGCTCTGAACAGTTAAAAAATTCAAATATTCTTGAAGCTTACGTCACACTGAGCGGACAAAGCGGACGCGAACCGGGACGGAATTTTTGTAATGTTCTAGTTTGTACGTGAGGCGTCACACATAAAGCGGACGCGAACAGGCGCGGTCCGGTCTGCCGCGCCGGGCAGATCGCGTTGATGACAACTGACAACTTGTCAATTGGACCGCTTTCCGCGGCGGAATGCGTTCGCGGACGCTGTATTGTAGGGAAGTCAATACAAGCCGTCACACAGAGCGAACCGGGCGCCGTCCGTGCCGCGACGGCACGCGGTGCGGTAGAACGAGTTGTATTTTATTACAACTTCGGTGCGATTTTAATCATGAATCTAATGGAAATTTCCAATGAAAAATTATGATAATTAAAGCTAAGCTTGTACTCTCCCGCTGCTGGGCTTAAAAATCAAAGGTGTAAAGTTATTTGTATTTGTTGTAATGGTAATATATAATAAATCTGGTTTTTTTTGTGTTATCGAGCTGCACTGATGATGGAGCCGTGACACACCGACTGAGAACCCTATGCACTGAGCATATAAATAACCCTATGGTGACTGAACGGTTGTTCATTGTTCATTCCACATGATGTAGAGAGGGTCTGATGAGCCGTAATATAGTTATCGAAACTACCTTACGAAAATTGAAGAGCTGGCAAATGAATATCTAGCGACATTTCATCAGTTAAAAAAGTACACTACTCAAACGACCTGTTTGTCACATTTTTAGTAATGTCAAATTCACATTGTTTTTCTTTTGTTCTCTTTGAAAAATTAAACCAACAGGAAACGAAGCCAGATCTAATTTTTATGTGAAAAAATTGCTAGTTTCTGCAGGGGGAAAGGAAACGCACACTAATACTTATAATGATATCACTAATGATTACGCACTACGCACACGAGTACACATAAATATAAACGACACACAAAAAGACAACCTGAATTGTGCCAACTAGTTTTATGTTCATCTTTGGAAATAAACGGCATACACTAACTTGAATTTACTTCGGCTTCGTGCCTGTACGAGGAGCGGGGCGCGGACGCCGGCGCGTAACCGCAGCTACTCCCTGAAGAAGATCCTCGTACAGGATCGAAACGGTCGACAAAAAGCTCAAAAACTCACAAGCAACAACTCACGAATCGTTTAGTGTTAAACTAGTTTTATGCCCAGCGCTTCTTGTTTTGGTGGCGGGAGACGCCTAACTGTTACGTATCTGGCTGGTATAATGATCTAAGAAAAATCTAGAAGCGCGAAATTTTGAAGTTTCAATGTCATAATAATAATTTATTCAGTGTCAAACCGCTGTAAACTGTCAACCGCTTTTTCTGTTGGATCAGGTGAACTTGGTCACATTCACAAAATGCCATTTTGACGAAAAATTTAATTTTCGCACATTGTCATACGAGGCAAATACATTCGCCAAGAGCGGATTATTAAGAGTATTCTTTCTATTATCGCCCCTTTTTACAAGCTTTTCTTTACTTTAACCTATCTGTTGTCTGTCTGTCCGTCTGTCTTAATCAAATCTTGCAAGTTAAATTTGACCCACTTCCCGATATCCGATTGAGCTGCAATATTGCGTGCCTGTATAAATCGTATGACAATGCAATATTATTATAACATGGAGCTGATTTGATGATGGAGCTCGAAGGTGGCCATAGGAACTATGTTATTAAACGGCACAAACCCATCGGATTTGAGCTCATTTTATTCATCTTGACAAGTACTTTTATATTAGATGGTAATAATAATAAAAGCTTGTTTTAAAAAAAAAACACTTGTTAACTACTCTGTTTGATCGCAATACTTATATGCCAGCCCAGCGAACTGCTTTGACGATCGGCGGGTTCGAAGCGACGGTCGTTCCAGCCTCAGGAATGGGCCGGGACTCAGGAGCTCGCCGTCTCGACCTGCGTACTGCGGCCGTGGTGGCCGTTGATTGTTGATTAAGTGATGATCGATGACCTAGGGGTGGGTAATCTGACCTCCGGTGCGCTCGCGCCTCTCCGTGAAAATGAAAATTCGTCCGGTGGTTGACCTTATTTATTCTCCAAACTCCAATTCACAGACGTTTATCCACCAACCCACCGTCCTGGACCGTTGACACCTTCCGTGATTGATCTTGATGAGTAATTTCCAATTAAATTGACCACCGTAATTATTTTTGCACCCGGAGCCATGACAGCCGAAGCAGAAGGGAAAAGAGTGATCGAATGAATGATTGACCATAGATAATGCGATATGAAATTTTTATGTTGCGTCCAAACTAATTAAGGTGATTCTAGACGATGCGAGTGACTGTGGGTTGGTTTAACATTGATTGAATTAGAGTAAAATTAAAAATAAAATGAAAACATGTTAATTTCAATTAACACTGTTTATGCACAATGATATTGAGAAAAGCTACAAATCTCTTACCAATGACAGCGGTAGTACTCTTGACGCAACGTAAGAGTTGATAAGTCTTGACATGTGTGTGTGTGTGTGTTTTTTTTATGTTTAAAAGTAAGAAGACGAGCTAGACGCTCTCCTGATGTTAAGAGATAACGCTGCCCATAATCAGTACAATGCTACCCATAATTTCACAATGATGTGCAATTCTAGGTGCACTGCACCAACGTTTCTTACTCAAGAGTCATAAGATGTTAAGACTCTTTAGCCCAGTAATTTCACTAGCTACAGTGCCCTCCTACCGAAGCACAGTAATGTTTGCACATCACTGCTCAGGCGGTAGAATAACTGGCACTGTTGGGGTACCCACCTAGACGACCTCCTGCAAAGGAAGTCTACCCCCGGTTTTCTTGCGCTACCAATAGTAATTACCATTATTGACGACCTCTGTGGTGCGGTGGGCTAATTCCCGCCTGCAACGCAGATGGTTGCGGGTTCGATTCCCGCATGGGACAAATGTTTGTGTGATCCACAGGTATTTGTTTCTGGTCTGGGTGGTTTTTCAATATCTATTATAAGTATGTATTTACAAAAGAAAAGTATATAAGTATTATATCCGTTATCCTAACCACCATATTACAAGCATTAAGTTGCTTAGTTTGGGGTTAGGTGGCGCTGTGTGAAACGTCCTGAAATATTTATTATTATTATTAAGTATTTTTATTACCAAAATTATAATATTTGCTACAATATCTTAATGCTATTTTGACGATATGCTGCTATGACAATAATATTATAATGCTACTGCGACATTCTGCTAATATGACAATCCGCGTTTTTTTATGTTCATTTGAGAATGTGACCAAATACGCCTGACCCATTGCCCGCCTGCCGCCGCGAACTGCGGACCGGTCCTGTGTGACGTGGTTCGGTTCGCGACCGTTCGCGTTCGGATCGCGGCCAGTTCGCTTTGCCGCCGTGCCGCCTCAGTGTGACGTATCCTTGAAAGATATATGCAAAATTCGTAACTCAAATTAAAGCTAGTAATAATTTAATTCAATTTCTAACTAACAATAAAATAATAATAATATTCACACACTCACGTCAACTACACACACATACGTAAAAGATTTGATTACAGATAGACAGACAACAGATCCTTCACCTGTCTGTTCTGTCAAATAATAGCTTGTTATAATTTAATTCAGTTTGTAACTAAACCAATCTAACAAAATTCACACAATCGCAATCTACCTATACTACGTACACTCACACACATACATAAAGAGCAGTGCGAGCCCGCACAATACGGCAACGTCGCATTACATACACACTCGGAATCTACCTATACTACGTACACTCACACACATACATAAAGAGCAGCGCAGACGTCGCACAATACGGCAACGTCGCACGACTAGGGCGGATCCAGGATTGGGCCCTGGGGGGGAAGGTGCAAAAATATTATTATAACGTTAACTACAAAATGTGTGAGTTTTGCTCGCTCTGAACAGTTAAAAAATTCAAATATTCTTAAAAGATATATGCAAAATTCGTAACTCAAATAAAAGCTAGTAATAATTTAATTCAATTTCTAACTAACAATAAAATAATAATAATATTCACACACTCACGTCAACTACACACACATACGTAAAAGATTTGATTACAGATAGACAGACAACAGACCCTTCACCTGTCTGTTCTGTCAAATAATAGCTTGTTATAATTTAATTCAGTTTGTAACTAAACCAATCTAACAAAATTCACACAATCGCAATCTACCTATACTACGTACACTCACACACATACATAAAGAGCAGTGCGAGCCCGCACAATACGGCAACGTCGCATTACATACACACTCGGAATCTACCTATACTACGTACACTCACACACATACATAAAGAGCAGCGCAGACGTCGCACAATACGGCAACGTCGCACGACTAGGGCGGATCCAGGATTGGGCCCTGGGGGGGAAGGTGCAAAAATATTATTATAACGTTAACTACAAAATGTGTGAGTTTTGCTCGCTCTGAACAGTTAAAAAATTCAAATATTCTTAAAAGATATATGCAAAATTCGTAACTCAAATTAAAGCTAGTAATAATTTAATTCAATTTCTAACTAACAATAAAATAATAATAATATTCACACACTCACGTCAACTACACACACATACGTAAAAGATTTGATTACAGATAGACAGACAACAGATCCTTCACCTGTCTGTTCTGTCAAATAATAGCTTGTTATAATTTAATTCAGTTTGTAACTAAACCAATCTAACAAAATTCACACAATCGCAATCTACCTATACTACGTACACTCACACACATACATAAAGAGCAGTGCGGGCCGCACAATACGGCAACGTCGCATTACATACACACTCGGAATCTACCTATACTACGTACACTCACACACATACATGAAGAGCAGCGCAGACGTCGCACAATACGGCAACGTCGCACGACTAGGGCGGATCCAGGATTGGGCCCTGGGGGGGAAGGTGCAAAAATATTATTATAACGTTAACTACAAAATGTGTGAGTTTTGCTCGCTCTGAACAGTTAAAAAATTCAAATATTCTTAAAAGATATATGCAAAATTCGTAACTCAAATAAAAGCTAGTAATAATTTAATTCAATTTCTAACTAACAATAAAATAATAATAATATTCACACACTCACGTCAACTACACACACATACGTAAAAGATTTGATTACAGATAGACAGACAACAGACCCTTCACCTGTCTGTTCTGTCAAATAATAGCTTGTTATAATTTAATTCAGTTTGTAACTAAACCAATCTAACAAAATTCACACAATCGCAATCTACTTATACTACGTACACTCACACACATACATAAAGAGCAGTGCGGGCCCGCACAATACGGCAACGTCGCATTACATACACACTCGGAATCTACCTATACTACGTACACTCACACACATACATAAAGAGCAGTGCAGACGTCGCACAATACGGCAACGTCGCACGACTAGGGCGGATCCAGGATTGGGCCCTGGGGGGGAAGGTGCAAAAATATTATTATAACGTTAACTACAAAATGTGTGAGTTTTGCTCGCTCTGAACAGTTAAAAAATTCAAATATTCTTAAAAGATATATGCAAAATTCGTAACTCAAATTAAAGCTAGTAATAATTTAATTCAATTTCTAACTAACAATAAAATAATAATAATATTCACACACTCACGTCAACTACACACACATACGTAAAAGATTTGATTACAGATAGACAGACAACAGATCCTTCACCTGTCTGTTCTGTCAAATAATAGCTTGTTATAATTTAATTCAGTTTGTAACTAAACCAATCTAACAAAATTCACACAATCGCAATCTACCTATACTACGTACACTCACACACATACATAAAGAGCAGTGCGAGCCCGCACAATACGGCAACGTCGCATTACATACACACTCGGAATCTACCTATACTACGTACACTCACACACATACATAAAGAGCAGCGCAGACGTCGCACAATACGGCAACGTCGCACGACTAGGGCGGATCCAGGATTGGGCCCTGGGGGGGAAGGTGCAAAAATATTATTATAACGTTAACTACAAAATGTGTGAGTTTTGCTCGCTCTGAACAGTTAAAAAGTTCATACATTCTTAAAAGAAATATGCAAAATCCGTAACTAAAATTAAAGCTAGTAATAATGTAATTCAATTTCTAACTAACAATAAAATAATAATAATATTCACACACTCACGTCAACTACACACACATACGTAAAAGATTTGATTACAGATAGACAGACAACAGACCCTTCACCTGTCTGTTCTGTCAAATAATAGCTTGTTATAATTTAATTCGGTTTGTAACTTAACCAATCTAACCAAATGCACTCATTCGCAATTCTCCTATACTACGTACACTCACACACATACATAAAGAGCAGTGCCGGTGCCGCACCAAGCGGCAACGTCGCACTTAAGACAAGGGCGGATCCAGGATTGGGCCCTGTGGGGAATGTGCAAAATATTATTATAATGTTAACTACAGACAGGTGAAGGGTCTGTTGTCTGTCTATCTGTAATCAAATCTTTTATGTATGTGTGTGTAGTTGAGGTGAGAGTGTGTGAATATTATTATTATTATTTTATCGTTAGTTAGAAATTGAATTAAATTATTACATGCTTTTATTTTAGTTACGGATTTTGCATATTTCTTTTAAGAATGTATGAACTTTTTAACTGTTCAGAGCGAGCAAAACTCACACATTTTGTAGTTAACGTTATCATAATATTTTTGCACCTTCCCCCCCAGGGCCCAATCCTGGATCCGCCCTAGTCGTGCGACGTTGCCGTATTGTGCGGGCCCGCACTGCTCTTTATGTATGTGTGTGAGTGTACGTAGTACAGGTAGATTGCGAATGTGTGAATTTGGTTAGATTGGTTAAGTTACAAACCGAATTAAATTATAACAAGCTTTTATTTGACTGACAACAGACAGGTGAATGGTCTGTTGTCTGTCTATCTGTAATCAAATCTTAAACGTTTGTGTGTGTGCGTGTAGCTTTGGTGAGTGTGTGAATATTATTATTACTTTTACCGGGGTAAACTTCCTTTGCAGGAGGTCGACTAGGTGGGTACCCCAACAGTGCCGGTTATTCTACCGCCTGAGCAGTGATGTGCAAACATTACTGTGCTTCGGTAGAAGGGCACTGTAGCTAATGAAATTACTGGGCTGAGGAGTCTTATCATCTTATGACTCTCAAGTAAGAAGCGTTGGCGCAGTGCACCCAGAATCGTACGTTTGTAAAATACTGAGTAGCACTGTATTAATAATGGGCAGCGTTATCTCTTACCATCAGGAGAGCGTCTTGCTCGTCTTCTTACTTCGTAGTATATTGAAATAAATTGTTAGTTAGAAATCGAACAAAATTATAACAAGCTTTTATTTGACAGACAACAGACAGGTGAAAGGTCTGTTGTCTATCTTTAATCAAATTTTTAACGTTTGTGTGTGTGCGAGGTGAGAATGTGTGAATTTTTATTTTTATGTGTGTGAATTTCATTATTATTTTATTGTTAGTTAGAAACCGAATTAAATTATTACAAGCTTTTATTTGACAGACAACTGATAGGTGTTGGATCTGTTGTCTGTCTATCTGTAATCAAATCTTTTTCGTTTGTGTGCGTGTAGTTTAGGTGAGAATGTGAGTGTGTGAATTTTGTTAGATTGGTTAGTAATCGAATTAAATTATTACAAGCTTTTATTTGACATTAGAGTTATGAATTTTGCAATTTTTTTTGCAGTCTCAGCAAGCTTCTCGCTCTTATGTTATTAAGGATATTGGAATTTTTTAACTGTTCAGAGCGAGCTCAACTCACACTTCTCGTAGCAAACATTATAATATTTTTGCACCTTGCCACTTGCTGACGCAGCTCAAACGAGTTTGGGTTCATTTGATTTGTCTGAAAGAGTAGGAGTAATAATAGATTGTTTTTATTAAAGGGTTTTATAATTTTCTTTATGATAATATTATTTTTTTCAAAGAAGGAGCTTTTAAACTTATTACTCCTTTGTTTTTATAAATACATTAGGTAATCTCTGCTCTTGATGGACTGATTGAGCTGAAATTTCGTATAGAGATAGCTTAGAACACATAGACTATAATATTATATAGAACAGCGGGTAAAACCGCTGGGGGCAGCTAATATGGACATAAGACACCTATTGCGTCTCGAAAAAATCAAGAAATGTAGTTATAATTACAAAAAAATGTTTTTTAATTCCAAAGGTTTTAAATGGTGTTTTACGGTGTTTTTGGGTATTAAATGGGTTTTTTGGTAACTAACCGATAGGTAAGATTGGTTATATACCGGCCTCACATCTATAGACAGGATACCGAGCGCGTAGCGTAGTAACCTATATGTGTCACTGTCACCATATTGTCGCTCATTCTGGAGCCCCTCAGGCATGGTTTACAGCGTGGATATAATGGATGAAGAGAATAAGACATCACACCATAATATAATTAGTTTTATTACACTTGCAAACAGTTACATTACAATGTAATTAGGGATGATATTACACTACTCTGTATTACACAATATTAACGGGGACCGAGTGTTCCGCAAAGCTACGAACGCTTCGATAACTAATTCGATACCCAAACCGTATAGTGACCGTCCCAGTCACCCTTCGGACATAACGTCCGTCCGAGGTGCCGTCCCGAAGTAAAGTGACCGTCCCAGCCGCCAGCCAAACGTAAAGTGAGTCTCCGTCGTCTACACAGCTCAATATAATACCTCACGCCCGTCCGCCCTACCGCTCGCTCACAACAGCGCCCCTAGCGGACGACCGTGCAACTACTCGACTCTCATTGGCTAACGTCACTTCCCGTCACTCCCATTACATGTCTACCAATCACGAAACGATGTTAGCCTGCGTTACACAAGAAACAGTGCCACTTCCGTTTCTGGTCCCCCGAATTTAACTATGTGGCAACTAAACTTAATAGCTATAATCTAAGCTGCCGATAAGTATTATAAGAGAGATACAAACAAGGCACACATGTAGTGTGCGTTAGTTCTTACAAAATGTACGCAGACGAATTTATGTTATGCGACGCGTTGCGGTGCGGCCTGCCTTAGTTTGCGCCTGTCTTTACGAATACATTCTTTATAACGCGTAGTGTGTTATGACCAAATTTGTTTTTTCTTTATTTTACAAAACTCCGTTTACATTATTTACATGTACCTAAACGAAGTCAGTGTTGTAATAATTTGTAAACGTATTATTACTGCAGGCCTATAATTAAATTACACCTATTACTATTACAGGCGAAAAAAATACAATGATTTTTTCCAGTTTTTTTTAGGTCTTATTTTGTTAGGGTTTATACTCGAAAGAGAATAGGTTGTACCTTCTAATTATTACAGTTTCGGTCAAATCACAATAACAGATTGTAGGTACCCAAGGGCGGATCCAGGATTTGGTCCTGGGGGGGCCACGGCCAAGGTGCAGACGGGCAAAAATATTATAATTTTTACTACAAAAAGTGTGTTTAGCTCGCTCTGAACAGTAAGAAAGTTCAAATATCTCTAATAATCTGCGCTTGCTGCGAGCGTCGAGGAAAAAAAATATAATCTTGACCATGAAATATGTGCAAAATTCGTAACTCTACAATGCTTCTGCCAAATCCGCCTATGTAGGTACCTATGGCCAACCTCAATGTAGTTTTAGGTTGGCAAGATTACTAAAAGGTCTGGCCCTAGCTTCCTATATAAGTATTATCTTGTAGGAAACAGCTTGTAAAAATAGTTTTAACAGAAAGTTAGTTCGCATTCTACACTACGCGTAGCAAGGAATGAAATTGGCTCACATAACTTGCGCATTTTATTATTATTTAAGTTAACAATAAGAACTTATTTTTAGGTAATTTTGCATAATGTTTTTAAGTTTATTATGTACAAGAATTAAAAAATACGATTCGCAATCAATTTTGAAAATAATTTTATCATATTATTAGTTTAAAAAATCTGTTTTCAAATTGTCTACCGCTTTTAGGTACACGACGATTTATGTTGTGAAACTATCGCTCAAAACATTAACTTTGTCAGCTGATCATAGTACTAATAATTTATGTAATTTTTTTTTATTAGAATTAAGTCAATCATTTTTTTTTTACAATATTATCTCTACATTAACTTTTATACACAACTTATATCAGTGCTCTTTTTAATAATAGATCTGCAAATATAATCTTTAGCTATTTAAATGATTTTTATTGATTATGAATCTCTGAATAAATTATGAAAAGAAAGGTAGTGGTTGTGCCATTAGATTCTCATATTTTTGCAAAGTTTGTACAATTCCGTCCAAGGTAAATACATGTTTTTACATGTTTACATCAAATCAGCCTTATAGCATAATATCAAGTCTAAATAAAGGCTGTATGTTTTGGACAGAATCGGTTTATATAAATTATAGATAGGTATATAAGATTTTATTTTTTTATAGTGTCAAGTACACAAAACTTTGCTGTTCCGACTTGTACCTGAGTGTACCTACTTTTATAATAAGATCTTCCTTTTTATTATATCCGTAAAGTGTAAAGGCTATGCTATGTTTGCTTCAATAAAAGACATTGTGTGGAAAATTGGAATTTTTATTTAATAACATAAAGTTAAGCCTTAGTAGGTTTCTTCTTTTTAAACTGCTGCTTTCTCTTTTTGATTTGCTCTGAAATCATTTTGCTCTTTGCTTTCAGTTGTTTGCGCCTTATGGCCATGTCTGGGCGAGCTTTAGACTTTTTCTTTAATATTTTACTTCGGGTTTCTTCATCTGAATCATTATCTTCTGGCTCCTCTGAAAATCAAAAAAAGAAAAGAAAATGAGTCAGAAATTGTCTAAAAAAAGTGTATGATGGTCTTCCAAAAAAGAAATCTTTTTATGGCTGTGAGGTGTATTATATCATGTTTATGCACCGACTCTATACAATAGTTTAAACTTTGGATATCTTAGTAAGTTTTACAAAAACTATAATATTCTAAAGTTGTATGCATCAAATGGCCATTAACTCAACATGTGGAGCACTGGAGAGTGATTGTGTTAAGGCAATGCAAATACATATTATTATTAGAGTCCGACCGAAACTGGTTTTCCGGCCGAAACCGAAACCGAATGTTCGGCCGTGGCTTCAGTTTCGGCCGAAACCGAAACTCACGTGGTCAAATATAAAAATCTTTAAAATACTGAAACAATTGCATTTTCCCCATTATTCTGCATTAATTAGGACATGAAATAGAAACACAGCATAATATTTAGTTTGTTTTTCAAAAATATATCGATGATATTATTATTATTTTTAGGCTTCCGTGGTCAGCAAGGTAGTTTCGCTTTGTCTGTCCGTCTGTCCGCGGCTTTACGGAGAAATTATGAGTCCTAGAAACCTGTAATATTGCACAGAGCTGGGCAATGACTAGGGAAGGAAGGAGGAAAATGCCGTCCCCTTTCACCGAAATATTATTTATTGGCGGTCATCGGCTAGACATTTTACTAAGAAATTTGTTGTCGAGTACATAGGTACGTAATTGTGAATATTTACATATAAACAAAATGTTATACATTTGATTAACTATATAGCTCGCTTTGATTGCCAAAGTTATTTTGACTAAAAAGAGCACGAGCAGCTCGCTGCGAGCGCCGAGAAAATTTTTAAATTCAGATTGCTAAAGGAGCACCATATGTACATTTTCAAGTTGAAGATGATTCCAAAACAATTTTTAATTCAAAATCGGAAATATTTATGTATAGATTTTTTTTCTCGTTTCGAAATTTGCTGCCACTAGTAAATTTCTGAAAATTTGCCGCCCTGGGCCCGAATGCTCTTAGTGTAAATCCAGAGCTGGTGGCTGGTACCTCCCAATCATGTAAGACGGGGATGATATTTTTTCTGGCTGATGCCGTCATGGGGGGTATCGTTTAATAGGGTATTACGAAGGACATGTTCCTAAGAAACTTTTTAGATTTAATGATCAATTTGATGAATATTCAAGTTAAATTTTTTTGGGCGTCCCAGCTCTCTTCTTCTCATCTAAATACTGGTTTTCAAACACTGAAAAAAAATCACGAATATAGTTATCAATGCAAAGCTCAAGCACTCTACTCGCGAAAACTTCTCTACACCACACCTACAGGCGACCACTATAACAGTACACGATAAGTTTGGCCCGCTTGATATATCAGCAGTATACTGCCCACCAAGACATAACATCACAGACGATATGTTTAGGGAATATTTTTCCACGCTTGGGCCACGCTTTGTATCGGGCGGGGACTGGAACGCCAAAAACACATACTGGGGTTCACGAATGACTCTTCCTCGAGGAAAACACCTAAAAAAAGTAATCGACACAAAGAACTTCCTTACAATGTCAACTGGAGAGCCCACTTACTGGCCCACAGACCCAGACAAAATTCCAGATCTTGTCGATTTCTTTGTAACGAAAGGCATAGGTCATTTGTATTCAAAAGTCGAATCCAGTATGGATGGGTCCTCTGATCACTCGCCTGTCATACTTACTCTTAGCACAAAAATAATTAACGTCAAAAAACCTGAGTCTCTATGTAATAAAAACACGGATTGGGTAAGCTTTAGACAGTTTCTAATAGACAATATAAATCTAAACACCTCGCTGAAAACAGAAGACGAAGTGGAAGAAGCTTGCAAAAAATTCACAAACCTTATCCAAGTAGCTGTTTGGAAAAGCACCCCTGAAGAACCACTAGATTTCCCATACAATACTCAAAACATTCCAGATACAATTAAACAAAAAATTGCAGAAAAACGTAGACTCAGAGCTATATGGTATTCCACTAGAGCCAAATCAGACAAAACTACCTTCAACAAAGCATGTGCGGAGCTTAAAACTCTTATAAAAACGCATGAAAATGTGACTTTTAACAACCATGTAGAATCACTGTCCCCGAACACAAATGGGCACCACTCATTGTGGAAGGCCACGAAGAACTTCGATCAGCCCCAAAAAGTCAACCCTCCCATAAAGACAAGCGACAATGAGTGGGCACGGACTGATGCACAAAAGGCTGAAACATTTGCTAAACACTTATCCGATGTTTTTCAGCCTAACGACGGGAACAGCCTAGATGAACAAGAAATAGACGATTGCCTTGATCAACCTTTTCAATTGGACCTCCCAATAAAACATGTAAGCCCCCGAGAAGTTTGGTTTGAAATAAAGAAACTAGATCAAAAAAAGGCACCAGGATTTGATCTAATTACCCCTAAGATATTGAGAGAGTTGCCAAGACAAGCTGTTATCCACCTTACACATATAATCAACTCAACCTACAGACTGGAATATTTCCCACTTCTATGGAAGGTATCCCAAATTATCATGATCCACAAGCCAGGAAAGTCGACGAAAGACGTGACATCTTATAGACCCATAAGCCTTCTACCTGTGCTATCAAAGTTGTGGGAAAAACTTTTCGTAAAACGTGTAAAACAAAGTCTCGAAACAATACCTAACCACCAGTTTGGCTTTAGAGAGGGACATTCGACAGTAGAGCAAGTCCACCGAGTGTACTCTACAATTAGAGAAAGTCTGGAACAAAAACAATACTGTTCTGCCGCATTCCTGGATATCCAGCAAGCGTTTGATAGGGTCTGGCACAAGGGGTTATTACTCAAAGTTAAGGCACAACTTCCGCATAAATTCTACCCTGTAATTCGCTCCTATCTCTCGCAAAGAATATTTCAAGTGAAGCACGGAGAGTGCAAGTCCACATTCTATGACATAAAAGCCGGTGTACCCCAGGGTTCAGTCCTAGGTCCAGTACTGTACAACATCTACACTGCGGACCTACCTGAAACCACAAACACAGTAACGGCTACATTCGCAGACGATACTGCTATTATGGCATGTGAAGCTTCACCAGTTAAAGCCTCTATAGCTCTCCAGACATGCCTTGAGCAAACCGAGCAATGGCTGCAGAAGTGGAGAATCCGCACAAGCGCTACCAAATCTACGCACGTCACATTCACTTTACGCAGAGGAAATTGCCCACCCGTAAACCTAGGTGGAGAAATACTGCCTCACAAAGACTCAGTGAAGTACCTTGGTTTCATGTTGGATAGACGTCTAACCTGGAAAGAACATGTAAAAACCAAGAGAGCCGAGTTGGACCGCAGATTTAAAAGCTTGTATTGGCTGCTAGGGCCCCAATCACGCCTATCACTTATAAACAAGCGATTGGTTTACACCAGCATCTTAAAACCAGTATGGACCTACGGCATACAGATCTGGAGTACAACTTCCAAATCGAATCGTGAAATAATACAAAGGGCACAAAATAAAATACTCCGCGCCATCTCAGATTCCCCATGGTACATAAAAACCCAAGAAGTACACGATTACATGGAGGTCCCTACGGTGGAAGAGGAGATAAAGATGTTGGGAGGCCGCTACTGCGAACGCCTGAAAATCCACTCGAACCCACTGGCTAGGGCGCTAATTGAACGTCCACAAATAACAAAGCGGTTGAAAAGAAGACACATCTTTGACAACCTACTACCAGAAGGAAGAGGGACTAATGAGTCCGAGCCTCAAACGACATAGCCACTCAACACATCTGCCTATAGTCAGCGACTGATCGCGGATAAATTAAAAAAAAAAAAAAAAAAAAAAAAAAAAAAACGAATATAGTTTCAACCACGAACTATCCAGAAAAACTATAGCGGTTAAGATAGCTTTATTAGTTTTAAAGATATCGTTGATGAAAGTTAAGGCAGTAATATTCGGTTTGCCAGTACTAAGGAAGCCTATATTGCGCGTAGTCTGAATAGCGCTTGGCCTATTAATTAAATTCAGTTCTCATTGCAAAATGTTTATCAGTTATCAATTATTATCAAATCACTAATTGTATTTTGAAATCTTACTAATTAATACTTTGGTTTGTACCTATTTGTACTTAAAAGAATTATCAATCTCTTTTAGGTACCTCTATTGAAAGTAATAATTGCTATTACACTCTTAGTTCCAGTCTCAACAATGATAATAATCAAATCACACATTTAGAATTAACAAAGAAACCTAGATCACAATTAGTCGTCCGCCAAAGCGTTGCCGAGAGAAACGAAACTAGGCGAGTATGTGCACGACAACTTCCGAAATGAGTTTCGGTTTCGGCAAAAGTTTCGGCCAATTTTGGCCGAAACCGAAACTACAGCCGAAACTTGATTTTTGGCCGAAACCGAAACCGAAAGTTCGGTCGGACACTAAATATCATTGTCCTTAACTTTTTAAAAGGCATAAATTTTTTGTTATTTTATGCAGGGTCTATTAATTTACCTTTGATCAGAACATCCTGTGCTTTCTCCAACGGATCACCTTTGAAGAAGTCAGCACCCTCGATATCAGGATAGCCAGTCTCTGGTTTGGTGGCTTCATACATGGCTTTCTTTTCAATTCTCCTTTCATATTTGTTTCCTGCCTTCTTGGTGAATGCTTGTCTAAGTTTAGCAGGGCTCACATACTTGGGATTCTCCCAGAGTGTTGTTCCACCAAATGATCCAGAAAATATTTTTACCTGAAAAAAGTTTGTTACTATTATGATCTTATTTGACAATGTGATTGCAGGAATACTGATTAAAATGTAACAGGCACAATGTAAGGCATTTAACATGAAAAAAACAGTTTGAGTGATGACTTATTAATTACATTCAGGATATTAAATTATACATTTCATATGTGCGGTAAGTTGGTTTCCAGTCATCCACACATGAAGCTTCCTACAGCTAAGAAAGACTTTTTTAGTATACTAACAGGGTTCAAAACAAATCTAGGTCCAATTTCAGCCAAAGCACCATCTTCAGAGAGTATCTGGTAGTTTCTGAACCAAATTCTATTGTCCAATATCATGAAAGTATACACATGATCGAAGAATGGTTGACTCTTAGGATGATGATAGGGCACACCAAAGGTTTGAGTGAGGAGCTCCTTTAGTAAGCTGTAATGTGAATCCTTAGTGAACTGCGGATCAAACGACAGTAGTGGTCTAGACCCTCGCAGACAGTTTCCAGTCATTTTGAGTTCTCCCATTGTGTAAACTGTAATGTAAAAAATATTTATGAATAGACGTGGGAGTTAGAAAGTCCCCCTTATGATTTTTGTATTGAACTGGAGAAAAGTTAACAGATATTATGAAATCAAATTTTACTCACTGTTTTCAACAAGAAATTTAGCACTAGGTCCATTTGGAACATTGGCCATCCATAAATATAGGTCTCTCATCTTTCTTCCCTCAAAGAGGATGCATTTATTGCAATTCTTCATCTCGCTGATTTCATTGACAACATACAAGTTTTTGCTTCTTTCCATTTTAGATTCAGTTTTGTGATGAGGCATTAGTTTCTTTATGTCTTCCATTAAGTGACGATGCCTGTGGTTAATACCACGCGCAGCAAATACAAGAACTCTTTGCCTGTTTATCCATTTAACCTAAAATTTTAGACACTGAAGATAACATTTATATCAAAGGTTGTATCTAATTAATGTCGAACTATATTAATTAGAATGAAATTTTAGAAGACGATGGCATATTTTTTTTTAGATTTAATATAAGAATATCCAAAATTCATAATAATATAATTACCTGTCTCGGTGCTGGCTCATCGGACATTCGCACCGGGGGCAAAACTACGACATTTTCATCAACTTTTTTTGTTTCTTGCTTCAGAATAGCCTTCTTCTTTTTCACTGATTTAACTTTTATCTTTACCATTGTGATAATTTATTTAATTTGCAATAAATTCAATTGAAACCACGTGCAATACAAAACACGCCGCGCTTTGTTTTTAAAATTGACTTTGACTTGACACTTGACTTGACAGTTGACAGAATTTAGATTGACAGCTTTACAGTGACATAAAAGATTTTTAAAAGTTTTCTTGACTTCACTAGTAATTTATTTGCCGAGTATTATTTTGTTTTAAAGTGAACACTGAAATGCGTCATAGTAATAATAGTATAATAATAAATAAATAAACTAATCCTTAGTTAAATGGAGAAGTGTAAAATTACTCTACAATACGCGAAGGACCATTCTTTTTTAGTAGAGGTCTACAAAGTCTACACATCATAAACCTATCTATCTGTGTTCCAAGTTCCAAATTTCAACCCAATCTATACTTTATAATATGCTCTTTGATCCATACCGCGTAGACACGGACACGGCGCGGCAGCGCGGAGCAAGGAACCGAGCGCTTTCCCGCGGCCTCTAGTTTTCTAGTTATTATAATTTATTTTTGTCAGTACGGTTTTGTTTACGGCATGCTACGGACGAATTCGCTTTTGGGGCATATTATGTAGTAGGTAAATGTTTTAATAGTATTGTGTGCAAAGTGCAAACTCAAACAGAGGAGATAAGTGTTTATAATGAGATTTGATTGCGTCATTGATAACAACACATCTAAAATTATTATAGCTTGTGCGTCTAAAATCGTTGCGTTGGAGAAACAGACTTTTAAAAACATATTAGTAGGCTGCCGGTCCAGCTTGTGCCAAACTCCAAACCACAATGTTGAATACAGTAACATGTTTATTGAAGTTTAGTAGGAAAAATGCGTTGGTTCAAGTTCGATATGCGTCGCAGGCGCTGCCCCAGTTGTCATCGGTAAGTAGTAATGTATTGATTTGGAATAAAAACATTTACACATAATAATATGTACACAGAACAATATTAAATAAATTCCTATTCTTTTAGGAAAAATATAACATTAAGAGAAAGTCTTTTGGGCAAATACAACCGACCGACGTGAATTATTTCCAATCAATACTAGGACAGGAAAGAGTTTTAACTGACGAGAGCGATGTTTTACCTTTCAACATTGACTGGATCAAAAACTGTAGAGGTAAGAATTAAGAAACAATAATTCTCAAACTTTCAATATACTTTTCACGCCTACCCAACAAAAAAAAAATACGGTGCGTGTGCGATTCGCGAGTCTCGAGGGTGTAAATATTTTAAGTCGCGACGATCTCGTCTTGTTGTTGCGAGTCGTGAGTCGCGGCGACCATGCGACGATGTGATTCGCGTAGGCCCAATGTGGGTAAGCCTTAAACTTAGTTCACTCGTATTATTATTATCAACTTTTAGCACTCCGATTCTTACAGAGTGATTAAGTGAGTCTCAGAGTAAAAGAGAGGATCTTTTTATTTTCTTATCTTGCATTTGAAAAAACAAGATTTTCGCTTATTTGGGGTTTAAAACCGAAACATTTTATTTAAAACGTTTTAAACCAGTTTTTTCATCTACAAGTGAGAATAGCATAGCTTATCTAGGGTTTGCGTGGATATGAGTTGATTAAAATAAATTTATATAATATATTATCGGTATAAAGTATACTTATAGATATGTACCTTCTTTAATCTATTATGTTTGTAGTGGTTCGTAGCAATCTTATTATTTGTTTTCTTTATTCCCTATAAATAGTACATGTACAATAATGGCACACAATTAAGTAAATATTTACGTATATTTATTTTAAATAATATACCTGTTTTATTTGATCTAGGTATTAGTGGTTTGTAAGTAGTAAATATTTTTATTCAAAATTGTAAATTTTAAGTTTCGTCATCATAGGGGGGGAGCTGAAAATCAGCGTTGTAAACAACTCTGTTTGCAACATTAAGCTGAGCTCTCTCCCAATTGAGCAGAGATGCACAATGGCACAAGACGAGTTTTCTCTAACACACCTACTTAATTAAGTTTGTATATGTACCTTCATGCAGCAATTTAGTAACTAGAGTCTTTTTTCACTAAAGAGGTCCCGCGGAATTTAGCGGAACTAATTTTAAATTTTAACGATTATTGCTGAATTTCTTATCCTATTTATATATATTTTTATTTGTTAGAGATATATATATATATATATATATATATATATATATATATATATATATATATATATATATATATATATATATATATATATATATATAGATATATATATAATTCATAATTCATAATTCATAATCTTTATTTGCTTATACAACATGGTATTTCAGGTGGTACAGTTTAGTATTAAGTGCTGAGACATGTTGAGCCAATTATAATAAAAGCATGCAAATGTAAACATAAAAAAGCTATTTTAGCAGTAAAATTACAAAGATTAAATTAAATTTTATGTCAATGATCCATTTAAAAATAATTATTATATTAGGTTTGTATGTCAGAGATAATTAAAAAATATATATATTGAATGTCAAAAAATAATAACTATTAAAAATTAAAAAGAGATTAAAGAATTTATAAAATAAAGAATGAATAATTAAAAATCAAAATGTCTTTGTCAAGAATTCCTTTTCAATGTCATAAATATTATTATTTAATAACCACATATATAAATTCTTCTTAAACGGATTCATGTTAAGAGATTTAATATTATTTGGTATTTTATTATATATTTTAACACACATGACAATAAAACTCTTAATATACTTTGCAGAGCCCGGTGTATCAGTAAACACAAGCCTGTGAGGATTTCTTTTTAGCCTCTGATTTACATCTCCCGCTGTTTTGAAAAGTTGTTTATGTTTTTTAACAAAAGTGCATACAACGTAAATATATAAAGCAGGCAGTGGTAAAAGTCCAAGCTTCTGAAACAATGGCCTGCAGGACTCATCAGGACGCTTTCCGCAAACAGCTCTGATGCACTTCTTTTGGGCAATAAAAGCTCTATTCTTGTCAGTACTATTGCCCCAAAACATTAAGCCGTAACGTAGGATCGACTCTACATATGAGTGATACGAGATAACAGCGGTTTTTTGACTAGCCACGTTCCGTATTTGGCTGAGAGCATATGTAAATTTGTTAACTCTACCGCACAAATTTGCTAATTGTGACTTCCAGTTTAGCTCTTGATCAATTGTTAAACCTAGAAACTTTATTTCCCTTGTTTCTTTCAGCTTTGGGATAGCCATATTCAGATTTATTTTTGTATAGCTCGATTTATTAAATTGAATATAATTACATTTACTTAAATTAATTTTTAAATTATTTAATTCTAGCCATTCAATGATTTTGTCAATAGTTATATTAATGTCAATTTGATGATTTACAATGTTATTATTATTTTTATCGGATGTCACTATTATTGAAATGTCATCTGCAAACAAAACACATTGATGGGATGTCACATTAATTATATCATTTATATATAAAATAAATAATATAGGGCCAAGCACTGTCCCCTGTGGGACACCGTGTTCATTTTCTCTATAGGGTGAAGTGAACGCTAATAACTCATTTCCTTCAACTTTTTCGATAGAAACGCATTGTTTCCTATCGGTTAAATAAGACGTTAACCATTGTAGAGCAAGCCCTCTGATGCCATAAGTTCCCAATTTATGGAGAAGGATGCTATGCGTCACATAATCGAAAGCCTTGGACAAATCTAAAAATATACCTGTAGTAAATTTGTTTTTATTAATACCTGTTAATACTGCGCTTAAAAATTTAAATATTGCTAGAGTAGTGGACTTATTTTTTTGAAACCCATATTGAGATGCAGATATAATTTCATTTTTATTACAAAAATCCAATAATCTTTTGTAGAAACATTTTTCGAATACTTTTGCCAATATGGGTATTATTGTGTATATATATATATCTCTCATATATATATATATATATATATCTCTCATATATATATATATATATATATATATATATATATATATATATATATATATACTTTTGCCAATATGGGTATTATTGTATATATATATATATATATTTTTTTTTTTTTTTGAAGTGAAAACTTCTTTAGCGGCGCTGAGCACTTTTTTGTATGGGTAAAAACTTTCAAACTCGCGTCAGGGTCACGTGATGCTGATCGAAAAAGCGTAAGATCGAGGGGAAGGGAGAGGAACTAGTATCTCCCACTCTTTCTACCGTGCCTGAGTGTGCTGCTCTGTTTAGGCGGCACAGGGGGCTTAGACAAGCGCGCGCCCGATATTTTTTTTTTATATTTTATATTTTTTTTATTAGACACTTAAATAGGTTCGAATCAAAAGTGTTTGTTTCTTACTTAAGTTATCATAAACCAATTGTATCAGTTGTAAAAATTTGCGATGATGATTCTGATAATAACGATGGTGTAAAAGTCGTCGAAATTATGGATGGAAGTTGATTTTTCTGAGAGATAAAATTTAATGTTATATATAAATAACGATATAATATTATAAATAACAACATATAAATTGTCATATTTGTGTACGATAGCGCAATAAATAAACATTGTATTCTACCTCATAAATGATAGTATTTTTATACTTATAATTAAACACAACGTTAATATTGAAGTTTTCACTTCTGCCGGCACTCCCGGAGTGCTATTTTTTTTTTCTTTTTTTTTTTCTTTTTTCTTTTCTATGTGCCTGTGTCTCTGTGCTTGATTAAATGATTTTTCTTTCTTTCTTTCTTTCTTTATGAGATGCACAGATGAAGAAGAAAGTGAGAGATCTCTCTAACGATTTCAGGTCAATCGAAAGTGGTTTTAAAGCCGAAGACGACAGAGGAAGTATCCAAGGTGTTGCAATACTGCAATGTGAAGAAACTAGCCGTGTGCCCCCAGGGAGGTAACACGGGCCTCGTCGGCGGCTCCGTGCCTGTGTTCGATGAGATCGTACTTAACTTCGGACTGATGAATAAAATTGTCAGCTTGGATGAAATATCTGGTAAGGAATCATTCCCTGGTTAGCGATGGCGAATTTTATATTTTTCGTTCCACATCTTGGGAAAGATGAGATGCAAATGAAAAGGCTACAAAAATAACTTTACGTTGGAAATAAATTTTAATTATTCCACGAGATTACCTGCGTGCATTGTTAGTGAACTGACCGTTAGCTCAAAAGGCAGTTAGCTGTAGGTACTTTAGTATCTATATATTTATGTGGTTATTTGCCTTCTGGGTAGAGTGCGAGTGAGTGTCTGAGTGACCCGTGTGTGATCCAAGGGCAACAAATAACACTGTATAAAATAAAAACTACTAATGTTGTCCCAGCTAGAGCATAGTGAACTATATACTATAGCACTTGTTTGCCTGATGAATGATGATCGATATCCAAACTATGGATTCCTCTTACCTGTTTTTTACTTTAGATCTTTGTAATATACTCTCATTTGAATATTACCTTAATTCACTTATTATTTCTAAAGGAGCGTTGGTATGTGAAGCGGGATGCATCCTGGAGAACCTAGACAACTACGTAAGAGACCGCAACCTCATAATGCCACTGGATCTCGGGGCGAAAGGAACGTGTCATATCGGAGGCAACGTCAGCACTAACGCCGGCGGCCTGAGGCTGCTTCGATACGGGAACCTTCACGGGTCTCTACTTGGAGTTGAAGCGGTAAGTGGGACATTCCGGGGAAAATCTGAAGCCTAAATAAAAAGGAGAACATTTACGGCGACGCACACAGTCGGGACTCGGGACGCACCCGCTTTATGTGTGCGTGCAAATTACGGTTCGGGTCGCGACTGCTTTACCGCGCGTCTCGGCGTCTGTGTGACGTCGGATTTGCAGATCCTATTTGCATTAAGAAGTGGTAAATTTCTCTCTCAGCCGCATATATATATATCTATCACTATCAGTAGCTTATTGCTAGAGTGATATAAATGCGTCTGTAGGTACTTAAATTGACAGCACACATTTAGAACAAATTTACTATTGACGTAATGATCACAGATCTATTTCGATGTGGCTATTTAATACGCAATTCTAGACTCTAGACTAGACAAACATGTTGATTCCTGATATTCTTGCTCGCTACTCTTGCATTCCTAGGAAATAATCTATTTACCTATATTATATAGTATAGCGTCCGTGGCCCAGTGGTCATACCTCCGACTTGTAAGCCGGAGGTCCTGGGTTCAAATCTCAGTGCGGCAAAGATTTTCGCCTGGACGCTACCGTGTTTCGGAAGGCACGTAAAACTGTGGGTCCCGGCTGTTTCCTATAAGATATGTAGGAGGCAGTCGTTAGGTCATGTTGCAGGCCTTGTAGGAATCTTGGCGACCTGAAACTGCAACATATAGGTTGGCCACACAACCTATAAATTGTGATTTGACTCTAACAGTGTAAGTAGGGTAACCTGTTCTGTTGGAGTATAAACCCCAATTATTATTAATAATTATTATTATTTATATCTAACTAGGTGCTAAACTTTTATCTCACGTTTGAAATTAGTCTTAAACCAATCAGAAGATTAATTGTATCAAATCCAAATTAACATATTCTGCAGCACCTGAGTTTGATAAGTATTATCAACACTGCCATTAATTATAATCATCATAACTTCTCATTTGTTAAAATGACTGACCTTGGGATCTTTTTGCGACATTGAATTCGTACTAATCTCCTACATTATCATTACCTCGGCTACTATCGTTTAAGGTCAAAGCAGACGGCACAGTTATAGACTGCCTGAGGTCGATGAAGAAGGACAATACAGGGTATCACCTGAAGCACCTTTTCATCGGCTCGGAGGGAACCTTGGGCGTCGTCACTAAGATCGCTATCCACTGCCCGGTGCTGCCTAAAGCCGTTACTGTTGGGTTCTTTGGTAAGTTGTTCAAGATTGAGTTTTCAGGGAAAGTCCCACACACCCCCCTGCGCATTATTTCCTGGGTCAAAAACCTGGCTTAAACCACCATCGAAACAATTACGAGTAGTGGTCAAATTCAATATTCACTTAAAAGTAGGTGTATTTTACCTTAATTACCTAATATTTTTTCTAGGTGTGGAAAATTTCGAAAACATTTTAAAGCTGTACAGAAGTGCGAAGTCATCACTGGGAGAGATATTATCAGCGTTCGAGATGGCTGACTTTGACTCCATTAATTCTACCGTCAAAAATCTTAAATTACCGTAAGTCCAATATCTTACAAAAATAATGCAATAATTATAACTATAAAAATCCTGGAACTATGGAACCCACTTGATGCAGACTGCTGCATGCAACCGCGAGTGGTTCTTATTGGACATCCAACGGCCGATGATGATGATATTGATCTAGTTAGGTTTAACAGTGACTGCATACACCTAGGTTTAATCGCCTAAACCTAGATGTAGACGTACTTCGGGCTTTAGCCGCATCATATCAATGAAATAATCTGAGAAAAACATTTTTGTTTTGAGGGTAATTTAAATATTTTCTACCAACAGCAACCCAATATCCGAGTATCCGTTCTACGTGTTAGTGGAGACGCACGGCAGTGATGAGGATCACGACGGAGAGAAACTGAATAGATTCCTCAACAAGGAGATGGAGAGTGGACTCATTCTCGATGGAACTGTCACGTCTGAACCTAATAAGATGCAGGTAAAGCGGCAACAGATGGCCGATGGGGTCGAAAAGTGCTCGAGTGGATACCACGGGCCACGGACTAGCAAACGCAGAGTAGGACGTCCACCCGCAAGGTGTACAGACGACCTTATAAAGGTCGCCGGACCTTATAAAGGTTATATATATATAAGACCTTATAAAGGTCGCCGGAAAAAACTTAAGTTTTGGTTTTTAAGTGACAGTGACGTTTGATACGTCTATTGAAAGGTCTGGACGAGTGTGTTACGACAGTAATAGTTTTAATCCAAATTTTACATATTTACACATATTTTTGGCGTATTTTAGTAAATTCAGTGAAAATCTTCATTTTTAATTAATTTCTTCGTTGTTGTTGTCCAATTTTGGTGTTAGGCGTGTCGGACCCTTTGTCTCGACCGCCCCTAATTGTTTCGGCAGACAGCGACCTACATTTGTGCAAAATTCCAACTCTTTTGATACATTTTCTTTAAAAATCACGTTTTTCGGCTATCTTCAAAATTTTTTCAGGAAACTTTTTAGTAATTCTAATTTATTTGACAACCTCGTAACCTCCTGCGTCTCAGGACATATCGCGCGTCGCGATCGGACAAGGTGTAATTACAATTTTTTACCTACCCCCACGCCACCCAATATACTTTAGTACTAGATTAAAAGAGTGGGTGAACATATCGCTTGCGCGATCTAATTTGACGGAAGCGCCATCTAGATTATAATAGAGTAAGACTTACCTCGGTACACTTACCGTGGACTTAGACTTGGTGTAGACCGCTCGCGGCTGCTTCTCTCCCGGCTGCCGTCGCGTCGCTCTGCACCTGAAACAAAAATAGACAACATTTAGAACAATTTATTCAATTTATTATTGTCAATAGGAACATATATCGACATTATCATAGTCATTCATAATTCTTGTTTTGCAAACCTCTTTACAGTTTGCAGAGCACTAGTTTTAAGGATTTGACTGTGATATATTTATTTTTGCGTGTTTTTGTTCGTGTTGTGGTTTATTGACCAACATTTTAACTATTTGGATCCTCTGCGAGACTGTTTACACCTCGCAGAGCTTTTAACCAAATTAATATATTAATCTAATTTAATTCTTTAAGTTCTTTAAGTTCATTGCTAGTTAGGTAGGTAATCATGTTCTCCACCCCGCCTAAAACCCGCGTTACTTACGAAGGGCCTCCTAAGCCCAGGGAATCGTCCACCGCCGCCTTGGCGCGGGCTCCTCCAGTGAGGGAGGGGTACGTGCGGCGGTTGTCCGGGGAGCTCGAGTCGCTGAGTACAGCGACCCGCGTCACCCCGCCCACCGCCGCCGCGCCTCGCTTGCCGGAGAAGACCGTCACCAAGGCGAAGGCCCCCGCACTCACCAACCCACTAGCGAACAACACGATCCTTAATAAAAAAGTGTTGTTCGCCGACTCCCAGCGGGTGGTGGAGGCAAGGGAGCTGATAAAGGAGACGAAACGGATTATGAGTGAGAACACAAACATGAAGCGGGATGTTAAGGCCAATATCATCGAGTGTTTGGAACATCTACTTAGGATGATAAAGGAATCGGAAGAGGAGAAAGGGGTCAAACCTAAAGTGGTAGAAAAAGGAGAGGTTAGGAACACGGAAATAAGTGAAGAAAGGAGGAAAGAAGAAAAGAAGATGGTAGAATTGATTGAAGGGCATGCTAAGATCTTAAAGGAAAACAAGGAAGAGATGGAAAAGTTGAAGGAAGCGCTGGGAAACCACCAGGAAAAAGTAACATATGCGAGTGTGACGGCCGACCCTCCCAGTGTTAAACCTGTAAGAGGAACGGCCGTGCACTCGGTGGTGGTCAACTCCTCCGACGACACGGAGACCAGCGAACAGGTTTTAGAAAAAGTCAGGAAAGCGGTTAATGCGAAAGAAGAAGGCATAAAAGTAGACAAAATAAGAAAGGCAAAAGACGGCAAAGTAATTATAGGATGTGGATCGCGGGAGGAATTGGGAAGGATCAGGGAAAGGTTAAGGACAGTGGGAAAGGACTTGAGTGTGAAAGAGGTGGAAAACAGTGACCCCCTGGTAATTCTCAGGGAGGTCATGAAATACAATAAAGACGAGGATGTGACACAAGGACTTAGAGTCCAAAATAGACAATTATTTGAAGGACTTGGAAAGGAAGAGGATAGGGTCGAAATAAAATACCGGAAGAGGACACGAAACCCTCACACCGAGCACATCGTCCTCAAAGTGTCCCCGAAGCTCTGGCGCCGTCTAACAGACGCTGGCAAGGTGCACATCGACCTGCAGAGAGTGCATGTGGCAGACCACTCGCCACTTATACAGTGTGCGCGGTGCCTTGGATACGGCCACGGGAAACGATTCTGTCGGGATCCCGTGGACGTATGCAGCCACTGTGGGGGGCCGCACCTCAGGTCGGAGTGCACCGGGCTGGCTGATGGCTCTCTGCCGCGGTGTGTCAATTGCGTGGGCGCCAAGTTGGATCGAGTGGATCACAACGCCTTCAGTGAAGATTGTCCCATTAGAGGGCGTTGGGATGCACTCGCTCGATCAACGGTGCAATATTGCTGAAGGCGCCCACGACAACACCAAGTCTGTGGACGCGGCCGGAAGAACGGGAGGGAGAGACACAGAGGGACGATGGGCTCGCTGCGAAAGGAATGAGAGGGATGTAAGAGAAAGAGAAGTGTATACGGAAAAGGCAGCAGACGAGAAAGAAATAAAAGTAAACATGGCAATCGCTCTTGAACAACAAATGGGAAAGAAAATACGGAATGTTAAAATTGCAGATTGCAAATTTAAAGAAAAGATGGCAAATGGGGACCGGTTTTTAGTGAAACCGGCCCAAATTTGGTGGAAAGAGAATATAAGAAATGGAAAATGTGGAGAGCAAGAGAGATTGTCACGGAGGAAGCAAAGGACAAAAAAGGAAAGTTTTGGAAATAAGGATTGCAGAACAGTGGCTACCTTCTTCCACTCCAATGTGACAATAACAGAGCCGAAGAATTACCGGAGATCAAGAATTCTAACCAAAAAGTTGAAGCTGTTTTGGAGGAAGGCACACATTGGAGTGGAAGAATGGAGGGAAAAGAGGAAAGAAAATAAATACTCAGAAAGATCACAACACGCGAAGAAAAAGGAAATTGAACGACGGAAAAATTGGAATAATGTCAACGAAATAAATATAATAAAAGAATATAATAGAGTAATAAAATTGATAAAATATTTTTGGAAATAATATAAAGTAAAATCAGTTAATTAGGATTCATAAAATTTTAGATGAAACATAACAAGAAGCGCATAGCAGCGCACATATAAACAAATAAAATAAAGGATATGAAAGGACAGAAAGAGATCCAACGTCTCATCCCACCCTCAATGAGGTATCGGAGAAAACAATTAAAAAAAAAAAAAGGTAGCACTCCGGGAGTGCCGGCAGAAGTGAAAACTTCAATATTAACGTTGTGTTTAATTATAAGTATAAAAGTACTATCATTTATGAGGTAGAATACAATGTTTATTTATTGCGCTATCGTACACAAATATGACAATTTATATGTTGTTATTTATAATATTATATCGTTATTTATATATTACATTAAATTTTATCTCTCAGAAAAATCAACTTCCATCCATAATTTCGACGACTTTTACACCATCAACAGAGCAGCACACTCAGGCACGGTAGAAAGAGTGGGAGACACTAGTTCCTCTCCCTTCCCCTCGATCTTACGCTTTTTCGATCAGCATCACGTGACCCTGACGCGAGTTTGAAAGTTTTTACCCATACAAAAAAAGTGCTCAGCGCCGCTAAAGAAGTTTTCACTTCAAAAAAAAAAAGGTCGCCGGAAGACGCTGGATGCAGGTCGCTTCCAACCGGTTCATATGGAAGTCGAAAGGGGAGGCCTATGTTCAGCAGTGGACGTCTTACGGCTGAAATGATCATGATTATGATGAAAGTGGCCAGTATAAATATCAGTTTATAATTTATAAACACCATACTGTCTGTTTAAAATTGCTCCGGACGTTAATAGCAGCGGTGTGTAATTTAAAATTGGTCAAACACTCCATTCTCTATCTATATATGTACCTATAGTATCTATATAATATAAAGTTTGATTATTTATCTTTTTTACATTGTTTATCTTATCTTTGGCAAGAACGAAGAGCAAAGGGTAAATCAGCTGGTGCCACTTAGATAAAAGAAAAATAAACTAAATTTTCATTATTATGTTTTTTACATAATTAGTAATTAATTATGTAATAATATAGGTAATTATTAATTACCTATGTTGCATACATAATATTATGGTACTCGTAATATAGATAATTTTGTACCAAGATACTAAAAATAACTTTTTTTTTTTTTATGTGATGAAGTAGAAGACGAGCAAGACGCTCTCTTGATTTTAAGAGATAACGGCTGCCCATAATCAGTACAGTGTTACCTAGGATTTCACAATTATGTGAAATTCTAGGAGCACTGCACCAACGCTTCTTACTCAAGAGTCCTGAGATGTTAAGACTCTTTAGCCCAGTAATTTCACTAGCTACAGTGCCCTTCTACCGGAGCACAGTAATGTTTGCACATCACTGCTCAGGCGGTAGAATAACTGGCACTGTTGGGGTACCCACCTAGACGACCTCCTGCAAAGGAAGTCTACCCCCGGTAAAAACTAAATACCTTCTCGAAAATTATTTATCCAAATAGGCTTCAATAGAACACTTTTGCAAGTCAATTACAATTTTACTTACAACTATTTTAACTAGTACACAGTTTGGTCCACAACGGGCGGCCTTATCGCCGAGAGCGATAGATATCCAGGGAACCTTTGTACGGAATAGTTGACTGAAGAAGTAGAGTGTGATTTACAAGAACTTATATCTTACTAATATTACAAACGTGAAAGTTTGTAAGAATGTGTGGATGTCTGGATGTATGTTTGTTACTCTTTTACGCCTTAACGGGTGGACCGATTAAGCTGAAATTTGGTATACAGATAGCTTAGACCTGGAATAACATAATATATTTACTCCACAGTACAACTAGTACAAAATAAATGCATTTTGTTTAGATGACATTGTTTATTTCAGACAATCTGGAACCTGCGCGAGAGCATAGCAGGCGCGGGTCTGGTGCAAGGCTACGTGTTCAAATACGACGTGTCTCTCCCGCTCAAGAACTATTACGATCTCGTTCCCGTACTCAGGCAGAAACTGGGAGATCGAGCCTTGATTGTATGCGGCTATGGACATGTCGGTGAGTTAGAATAGAATAATTATTAGCTGATTTATTAAATTAAACTAGCTGACCCGCGCGCACTTCGTTGCGCGTGAGAGTCAATTAATAAAGCGAATTTGGTGCTGCTATGTTCACTATGATAGTATTTCCATCCCCGTGACTTTGTAAGCGTAAAATAAGGCATGGCTATATATTATTTGCTCCCGCTGTGGGTAGCGAAGAATATCGGGTTGGGTATTTCTATGCAGTTTTGTTCGCTACCGTAGAAACCAATCCTATGTCCTTTCCCAGAGGTCAAATTATCTCAGTTGAGCGGTAGTTTATCGCCTTCATAAATTTTCACGCCTCTTTTCAGGAATTAAAACTATTTGTGGTCCTTTCCCGGTAACTCTTTAACTTATCTCTACTGTAATGTACCTCAGCTAAATTATTATTCGTTACTAATTTCTCACACCATCCTTCCCGCGACTCAAATCAATTCCATGGTTCCTGAATTCCCATTAAATCTCTGATCCTCCTTCCCCCTCCTTTAATACTTAGTCTCCTTAAAGTTAATTTCTGACATAAAAAAACTATTCATTAACAGAACTTAACAAAATATCAGCTCATTTTCGGTTCAGCGGTTACTAATTTCCATGCAAACGTTTTTGTGAAAAAATTCCTGTTCTGGTGAGAATTTCACAAAATCCCTTCTTATCGGTCGCCTACGTTACATAAAGAATACGTTGTCCAAATTTTAGCTAAAACGAAGAAGCGGTTACCTTTCCTACACAAACTGGATCCCTCTTTCCTCCCCTCAAAGGTTGATTTCTGGGATAAAAAAAATCCCATATCTTTTTTTAAGACTTAATCTACCTTTGTATCAAATTTAAGCGCAATAGGGTCAGCGGTTCTAAATTTCCCATTAATTTCTGTCAAAATAAATATTTAATGTTCCTAAACACAACTCAAACCATGATTTTACAAAATTTCGATTCAATCGGTTTAGTTGTTACGGATTTGCATACAATTGTTTTTTGTAAATAAATCCCGTTCCAGTGGGAATTTAGCAAAAGCCCTTCTCGTGAGTCGCCAAAACCACCTAAAAACACGCTATCCAAATTTCAGCTCAAATAAAGAAGCGGTTAACGATTTCTTACGCAAACTTGCACCCCCCCCCCCCCCCCCCTTTCCTCCTCTTTAATGTAGATTTCTGGGATAAAAAGTATCCCATTTTTTAGGACTCAATCAACCTCTGCACTAAATTAATTTAAGCTGAATAGGGTCAGCGCAGCGGTTCTAAATTTCCCATACAAACTTTGACCCCCCCTTATAAGTTAATTTCTGATATAAAAACTATTAAAAATTTCCTTAACAAAACTCAAACCATCATTTTACAAAATTTCAGCTTAATTGGTTTAGCGGTTACGGATTTGCACACAAAAGTTTTTTGGGAATAATTCCCGTTCCTGTAAGAATTTCACAAAATCACTTTTTATCGGTCGTCTTAGTTTATGTAACTAAGAACACGCTGTCTAAATTTCAGCAAAAACAAAGAAGCGGCTAACGATTTTTTACACAAACTTGCACCCCCCTTTTTTCCCTTAAAAGTTGATTTCTGGGAAAAAAGTATTGCATATCATTTTTTAGGATTAGATCTACCGCTGTACCAAATTTAAGCTCAATAGGGTCAGCGGTTCTAAATTTCCCATACAAACTTTGACCCCCCCTTTACCCCCCTTAAAAGTTAATTTCTGACATAAAAACTATTCCATGTTCCTAAACACACTTCAGACAATCGTTTTACAAAATATCAGCTCAATCAGTTCAGCGGTTACAGATTTGGATACAAACGTTTTTTAGAATTAATTCCCGTTCCCGTGGAAATTTTGCAAAATCCCTTTTTATCGGTCATCTACGTTACATAAAAAATACGCTGTTCAAATTTGAGCTTTAAAAGATGGCCGGTTACTGATTTTCTACTCAAACTTCTACCCCCCCCCCCCCCCCCTCTTCCCCTTCAAGGTTGATTTCTGGGATAAAAAGTATCCCATATCATTTTTTAGGACTCAATCTCCCACTGTACCAAATTTCAGCTCAATGGGGTCAGCGGTTTTAAATTTTCCATACAAATTTCGACCCCCCTTTACCCCCCCTTAAAAGTTAATTTTCGTCAAAAAAAATTAATGTTCCTAAACACGATCTAAACAAACGTTTTACAAAATTTCAGCTCAATCGGTTCAGCGGTTACGGATTTGCATACAAACATTTTTCGGGAATAATTCCCGTTCCCGGAGGAATTTTGCAAAAATCCCTTTTTATAGGTCACCTTCGTTACCTTAAGAACACGCTGGTTTAAATTTCAGCTTAAACAAAGAAGCGGTTACCGATTTCCTATTCTAACTTTGACCTCCTTTATCCCGCCTTAGAGGTTGATTTTTGGAATAAAAAGTATACCATACAATTTTTTAGAACTCAATCTACCTCTGTACCAAATTTCAGCTCAATAGGGTCAGCGGTTTTAAATTTTCCATACAAATTTCGACCCCCCTTTACCCCCCCTTAAATGTTAATTTTCGTCAAAAAAAAAAATTAATGTTCCTAAACACAATCTAAACAATCGTTTTACAAAATTTCAGCTTAATCGGTTCAGCGGTTACGGATTTGCATACAAACGTTTTTCGGGAATAATTCCCGTTCCCGGAAGAATTTTGCAAAAATCCCTTTTTATACGTCGCCTTCGTTACCTAAAAAACACGCTGGTTTAAATTTCAGCTTAAACAAAGAAGCGGTTACCGATTTCCTATTCTAACTTTGACCTCCTTTATCCCGCCTTAGAGGTTGATTTTTGGAATAAAAAGTATACCATTCAATTTTTTAGGACTCAATCTATCTCTGTACCAAATTTCAGCTCAATAGGGTCAGCGGTTCTAAATTTTCCATACAAACTTCGACCCCCCTTTACCCCCCTTAAAAGTAAATTTCTGACAAAAAAACTATTTGATGTTTCTAATCACAATCCCAACTATCGTTTTACAAAATTTCAGCTTAATCGGTTCAGCGGTTACGGATTTGCATACATTCGTTTTTCGGGAATAATTCCTGTTCCTGAGGGAATTTTAAAAAATCGCTTCTTATTGCACGATGAAATCTTCTTACGAATACGCTGTCCAAATTTCAGCTCAATCCGTCCAGCCGTTTGGGCTGTGCGTTGATAGAACAAAAGTGTTCGAACGATTTTATATAATAGATAAGTAAATCTTTAGATAGATATAACTCTTTTATTTAAAAACCGATTTAAATAAAACCAATACTATTTACAAATTAGAGAAATTTGCAACGTTTTAGCGAAAACTGCATACAATTCGGTTGTGCCGTTTTATCACACATAAGTAATAACCTTTTTACAAATTAAGCCTAATAAAACTACTCTGGTAAATTTTCGTTTATGGCCACATCGATAGATGGCGTATTTTTAGTTTGTCGCACTTTTTGCTTTTTGATTTTTTTGAATTGAATTTACTTTATATTCTATTACTTTTACTTCGAAATTTTGATGTAAATTAGGGGCGATGTGTCCGATATAAATGATTATTATTTATTTTATTATTTTATTTTACGTTTCCCTAGGAAAAATTGACAAAATGTTTTACGATCTAGATCGCGCAAGCGACTTTTTCGCGTCGTTTTGTTCATATGCGTATTTTCACAGTTCACCTTAGTAAAGGATCACAATGAATGGGGAGAAATTTCCATTCTTATTATATGTATGGATAATAATTAATAAAAAAACTTAAACACAAAAAACAACAAAACTCAAAACAAAAAATTAAACACGACACGTTAAAACTTTTTTTTATTATTTAATTAATTTATTAATAATACTTTATTGCTTATCAAATAATTATAAGAAAACTTACCGAGTTAGAGCAGCTAGGCTAGCTAGGTAGTTAGCTTTTTGGTTAGTTAATTACCTTTAAGTACTGACATGCTTTAGTCATGCAAATAAATGAAGACGTTAATGGTTCGAAATCTGACGCGCCGTCTTACGTCTGTGAGACACCCAGGTCAGTACTTAAAGGTTAAGCAACTCCCATTATTCCTAACTTTGATAAAACAGCACACATCGTTTATTTAACGAAAATAGCATTTTTGCCCGAATTTTCCTCATAAATATATTTATTTCGTAATTTAAAACTAAATTTATATGTTCTTGACGTTAGCGTGGGTTAATTGACTCAGTAGTTTATTTTCACTGTCTTCTAGCTTTCTAATAAAGCTATCAACAAATGCAGGCCGCGGGATGAATTATCTTATAGGTTTACTTTGCTATTCTGGCGAGGAAGTCCTGCTACCCATAGCACGGGTCTAGAGCCTAGCAGTGCCGGCGTTAGGGTAGGGCGCGGTTGGGCGACCGCCCAGGGCGCCGGATAAAAGGGGCGCCACAGGCTCTATAATGGGGCGCCCGTGGCGCCCCATTAGTTCTGAAAAATTCAATATTTCTCGGTGCTCGTAGCGTGCTGCTCGCGCTTTTATAAGAACATTGAGTTTCTTTGTCACTCGAAGGAAGATAAACGCACATAATTCGTGCTGAAAAATTCAAAATTTTTTCGCCGCTCGCAGCGAGCTGCTCGCGCTTTTATAAATGAGAAACTTTACTTTCTTTGCCATTCGAAGCAAGCTAAACGCACATAATTCGTGCTGAAAAATTCAAAATTTTCTCGGCGCTCGCAGCGAGCTGCTCGCGCTTTTATAAATGAGAAACTTTACTTTCTTTGCCACTCGAAGCAAGCTTAACGCACATCATTTGTGCTGAAAAATTCAAAATTTTCTCGGCGCTCACGCTTTTATAAATAAGGACATTTAGTTACTTTGCCACTCGAAGCAAGCTAAACGCACATCATTCGTGTTGAAAAAATCTAAATTTTCGCGCCGCTCGCAGCGAGCTGCTCGCGCTTTTATAAATGAAAAACTTTACTTTCTTTGCCATTCGAAGCAAGCTAAACGCACATAATTCGTGCTGAAAAATTCAAAATTTTCTCGGCGCTCGCAGCGAGCTGCTCGCGCTTTTATAAATGAGAAACTTTACTTTCTTTGCCACTCAAAGCAAGCTTAACGCACATCATTTGTGCTGAAAAATTCAAAATTTTCTCGGCGCTCACGCTTTTATAAATAAGGACATTTAGTTACTTTGCCACTCGAAGCAAGCTAAACGCACATCATTCGTGTTGAAAAAATCTAAATTTTCGCGCCGCTCGCAGCGAGCTGCTCGCGCTTTTATGAATAAGAATACTTATTTAGTTTCTTTGCCGCTCGGAGCAAGCTAAACGCACAACATTCGTGCTGAATAATTCAAAATTTTCTCGGCGCTCGCGCTTTTATAAATAAGGACATTTAGTTTCTTTGCCACTCGAAGCAAGCTTAACGCACATCATTTGTGCTGAAAAATTCAAAATTTTATTCAATTTGAACTAGTAGTTTAAAAATTATAACTAGTCAAAGTTTTGTAATTTTGTCACTCACTCACTCACTCACTCACTCACTGACCGATCATCAAAAGTCTAAGGCACTTCTAGCAAACATAGAAGGTTCAAACTTGGTAGATACTTAGAGTTTATTGTATAAACCATAGGAAAACTAAAAAAACATGCAATTTCGGTCTAGTTTTCGAGATACATAAACTGCATAAGTAACTTTGTAATCCCGTATAAATGTATAGGATTACAAAGTTACATTTGCAGTCGACGGTAAAAATTGCATAAAATCCCAATAATAATGCCATAATATATATGCCGTAATAATGTATAAAGCCAGAGAGGGATTATCCCGCCTTCTAGGTTTAGTCTGCTCCCATCTACGGGCGTCGTCACTTAAGATCAGGCGATATCGTGGGCAAAGGCTAACCTATAACGAATAAAAAAAAACAAAAAGTAGTGAGATGCCACCAAAAACATAATTTGTAAAAAATACCAAGTCTCGCAACTGCAGTTCTTCTACCGTAAAAAGTTGTGAGATCCTTGTACTACCAAGTCGGTGAAATCTTTTGTGTTTTAAATTAATAGATTGACTTGGCAATCGCACTATTATGTCGGTATATTACTTGAGAGATACATTGTTGTGTTTTCATGCGATGGCCAAGTCGATCTATTGATTTAAAACACAAAAGATTTCACCGACTTGGTAGTACAAGGATCTCACAACTTTTTACGGTAGAAGAACTGCAGTTGCGAGACTTGGTATTTTTTACAAGTTATGTTTTTGGTGGCATTTTATTATTTCGAGATGAGTTTCGAGATGGAGATCAAACGAATGTGTGTGGAAGTTTTCCATAATATTCTCATCTATTAGGTAATCATCACACTTATATTAGGTATATATATAGACGAAAGTTTGTGAGTGTGTATGTTTGTTACTTCTTCACGTCTGAACGGGTGGACCGATTGAGCTGAAATTTGGTATAGAGCTTAGACCCTGGAATAACACATAGGCTACAGTACAGCGGCGTTTAACCAGTCAACCATAACGACCGACACAACCAACTTCGAATCCGCGCGGAACAAAATTGGTTGATGCCAGAATGGCTGGGCTTTTAGCAGGATGCCACGGCATACCACGGGATGCCGCAGTACAATCTGTCGTGCCTTGCTTAGCCACGCCGTCAGTGGGCGCCGGCCCTAAAACCGCTGGGCGCATATCTAATTTAACATATTTTAATTACTTATTCTTTTGTTATTTTCCAGGCGACGGCAACATCCATATAAACGTAACCGTCCCCGAATACACAAAGGAAATAAGCTCCCAATTAGAGCCATACATCTTCGAAGAGGTGGCCAAACTAAAGGGTTCCATAAGCGCCGAACATGGGGTCGGGTTCAGGAAGCCGCATTACATACATTACAGCAAAGATGAGACCGCTTTACAACTCATGCGCGATTTGAAGATACTCATGGATCCTAATGGAATACTCAACCCTTATAAAGTACTGCCTGACGCTTGATATTATGTATCTCTGTTAACGGCCAAACCCTTACAAACTAGTTTAGCCTAGATCAAATTAGTTGATCCTGATATAAATACGCACACTCTGGGATAAACTGGTATGACCTAGTTTAAACTTTATATAGTTATCTAGAAAATCAAAATAGAAATTTCTAGATAACTATAGCCTAAACAAGTTTGTCCGGAAATCGGGTTTGGCCGGAAACATCTCTACTTAACAGGTTTTAGGGTTAAGGCACACTGACACGCTAATCTCAAATAGGGTAAAGGCGTGTTTAGACAACCCGCGTTTGCCACGCGACAGCACAAATTTGTTAATAAATATAATATAATTTTAATGACATTCAATTTCAAAATGAGTCTAACGCAGATGCGAAGCACTACTCACGTAGTAGTCTGAAAGCGTCCTTACTTAAAGTCAAATGTGATTTATATGACTTTGTCTTTGTGTGCGTTGATCCTTAGAGTGCTTTTCACGAAACAAGTTCTTTTGCGGGGCACCACTATCGCAAATTTTAAAAGTTTACATACTCTTTAACGCCTCATAATTTCCCATTTTTAATTTATTAAATAAATATGTATTTATTTTATCTTACAAATTAAAATTATTTAGGATATGAAGTCCAGTAATTATTGAAAAAAATAAATTTAGTTCCGCAAAATTCCGCGAGACCTCTTTCGTGAAAAGGACTTTACATTAAAAAATTTAATCAGTAATGTACCTGAAGGATGTTTCCAAGACAACATTATGCAGCTCGAGTGTTTAAGTTGTTTTAGGGTCTCCATATTTTATATGAAAATAATGTGATATAGCTATTACGTAAATTGTTACATATTTTGTCTAAGGAAAATGGGAAAATTTCATATAATTATTAATATAATCATGGTTACATTATATACTCGTAATTATTAACTGTTTTTATTACTTTGTTTATTCATAACTTTGTATATTATTATATGTAAATAGCGATAAGTGATAAGAGAATTTACTCCAGAGATAAAGCCTAAGAACACAACAAAGATAACATTTTATATTAAAGTTTTAAAATGAAAAACCATTTATTTAAATGACTTTTATTAAAATATCCATTTATTCTTATAACATTCATAATATCACTGCAACAAAAATACAATGGAATATTATAAACATTTCCCTAATTGCATTACATAAATAAATCCGGTATTTATAAATATATTCGAAAAATTATTAAATAGCAGTTCATAATAATGTTTGCTGTAGATATTGCTTTTATTTTTGTAAGACTTTATTATAATATATATCTATTATTGAAATTATTAGCAATTAGGTCATGACTAATATTCTATACGCTCGCAGCCTGATTACATAACCGAATAAAATTACGAATTAGTTATTTATGAAAGTGGCCACGAAAAACCATTATCTTCGGTCCTATTTTGGTGATGTTTTTGGAGAATCGTCTTCAATAAAAAAGTTTTTCGCATTCACGCGTTCTTTAAAATGTTTTACAATATACTTGTACACATGTGTAACGTACATAATATGTTAACCATTGTCTCATGGTGTATATTCGGCTTTAAATCCCAAATATATTACGAACTAACATGTTTTAGTAATAACTTCAGTTATGTATTCTAGCTACCTGTTCACACAAGGCAACTCGTACACACTTGTTCAAATAGGCAAAATTGAATCACATACTAGTTAACAAAAATGAGAATTTGGCAATTAAATCATGATTTGAGTGACATTTTTAAGAAAAATGCGTAAAAAAGTCTTCGATACTCAGATGCATGTTATTTGTGCAAAATGAGGCTGGATTGCATTGTAGACTTTAACTACAGGACGAGTTTAATGGTACCACTAGGATACGTGTCTAAAAACACGTCAGGTAAGTTTTATACACTACAGAAAAAATCATTAAATTTGAGTATTTTTATGAAATGGATGGGAAAACGCACCCAACGTGTTTCGGGACAGCTTTTATCACTAACTTGTGCTCCACATTTGGGTCACAAGTCAAGTTAATGGCAAGTCCGTAATTCGCAATTTGAATGACGGAAAGCACAATACATCAATATTATTTAAGGTTCTTACGTGTAAGTATTGCATTAGAACTTATCAAATTACCATTACTTATGTAAAACATTGATACTGCAGTATTTTAGGGCACAAATTGGCAATATCTATCCTAAGTCATTTGGACTTGCCGAAATGTCCGTAACATTTGTATGGAGACAGTTAATGTGTTCATCTTGGTACCAAAATCTTCAATCTTCTAAGAAATTCGTACAGCAGTTAAAGGTTCGAAGCGCGAATGGTCAAACAATGCTACCAAAATCGCAGATAATATTATAAATAATGAAAATGTCGCAGCATGAATAAAAACAACAATGAGTCAAATGATAAATAATCGCTTAGGTAATTGTCAGCCTTCTGTTAAACGCATTGTGCCGAGCGTTTTTCGAATGGAATGAAAGAAAGCCTTACGTTTCCCATAACAAAAAACCACGAGTCACTCCTTTGTCTGGTATTTCAACTTTTTCTGTTATTTTCATACAGAATGGTGAGATAGCCCTGTTCAACTGGTGTTACCCGAAATATCAATTGCAATTGACAATTGCTATTTTTCAAGTCCGACTAAATCACAGGACATTATCTTGATGCAACGAATAACCGAACACAATTATTGCCAAAAAAAATATTGAAAAGAACTCTCTACACAAAAATATTGAATTGAGGAGTAAAAAACATGGACCGTCAATCGGATCGGATCGGGAATTGCCAATAACAATAATTGTCAATTGCAATTAATCATCGAGTCTGCTTCAACACAGAAGAGGAAAGAAATAAATGGAGAAATTATGAGATCACTAAATATAAGACTGCAGACGAAATGTAAACAAGTAACAAATAGTCTACAAAAACCATATGGCCTTTTAGATAACAGGTGGGAAACAAACGAGCTTGCATCAACTTTCCTCATCAAGGGTACTAAGTACCCTGTCGACACTCTCGCTAAAACGATATAATTATTATGTCAATTTCCAAATATTAATTCATAGAACTTTAAAAACATTTTTCAAAAGGTAAATCGAATTTATATGTCGTGAAAATACTTCATATCGTGCTTGCGAGAGAGCCGTGCCAGCCCTTAATGCTTGTTTACACTTAGTCCATAGAGTTTTTTTCATTATTTTATCTGTGTTTACGTATAAATAACGCAAGATTTTATCGAAAACCAATATTTATAATCAAAATTCATAAACAAATGTACTTTTATAGCTTACGTAAACACGTAATCACGGGGAAACAGACCAAATCATACAAAAATTATAATTAAATTAATCTGCTAAATTATACATATAAAAGCATTTGAATAAAAAAAAATCAAGCTATCGTGTGTCGTTATTGAAACGCTTAATCACTATGAGAGCACCTAAAGTAACGTAATTACATCTATTTATTTGACGTGCGGCTTATAAGGCGTCCGCACACGAGATGTAGCTTCATCGTAACGACATTGTAAGAGAACTTCCGATCTGAATCCGTCAAATGACAGTCCGCGTAGCTGAAGAACATTTTGTATGGTGGCTTTCGCACTAGTCATCCGATTTCTGTGTACGAAAACCGTCGTTACACTTGACAGATCGTATTCAGACTACCTCCGGTCGAATCCGTCATAACTGTTTTTGTACATAGAAATCGGAGGCTGTTATGCGTAAGTTACAATACTAAATGTTCTAAGGCTACGCCGGACCGTCATGACGGATACGGATCGGATGTAGTACGGAAGCGTTCTAATTGTCACCATAATACTGTCACTGTCACATTGAGCATTGTAAAGTGACAGAACTATAATGACAAGCCAAAAGAATTACGTTTACGCTACGATTACAACACAAATCGTGTGCGAAGGCTTTTTAGTGACGGTATTCAGTGCAATGAGTTCGTTGTCTGAATTGATCACTTTTACTTGCTTTTACAGTTCGCTTACGACGCTTAACGTAAGCGTAGAGTGCAACCTCTTCTTATCGATATGGTCGTAATCAAACAAAAGAGAATAATTACGTTACGTTTACGGAAAGCGTCGTGTGCGAACGCCTTTATGCGAGGTTGCACTGGACTATTTCTACTTTGCATGATCTGGTACAAAATACTTTAAATTTCCTAAAAAAAAAAATACATCCAACGAACAAAAAAAATCGTTCCGACAACATGTTTACTTCTACTAGTCTAATAAAGCCAGTTATAAATTCTACAGGTACTTTGTAAGTACAAACATTTATGACCGCTGTAAATTTAGTCGCATAATATAAGTATTTGATTTGACTTTTATAACATGGAAGTTAGTATAGTAAATTTCGTTGGACAAAATTATTAACCCTTTAACCGCCACCGTCGGATATATCCGACAAGCCTGTTCTGTTACGTAACCGCCAGAGTCGTATATTTCCGACTGCACTTTAAATCTACATTTTTTAAGTCATAACACTGTATTTTATAAAACTATACTCGTAATTAGATAAATAGTGAATAAAGTTATGATTTACAGTTGGTTTTATGCTTCTCTCCCAAATAGAATAAATATTAGACATCACTTTTATTGTAGGTATTTATAATTCATAAAACTTGCCTGGCGCTAGGGGCACGACAAGTGATTTTAAGTCTGGCGGTTAAAGGGTTAACCGCCCGCTCACTAAAAAAGTGAGAAGCAAAAGGCAATTTGTCGTTCTTAGGAAGACGTCAAACTTACAACACAGTCATGTAGGGTAACTGTATTTAAAAAATCAATTAGTTAAATTGTAAGATACATTATTTACGGTACTCATATTAAGAGCGTATATATCGAGTGACGCTCTGTTGGTCGCACTATTTGACAAATTTTGAAATATAAATTCATAGAATTAATTTATTGAAAATTTCTTAAGAACAGCCCTCCATAATATTATTGCACACATTTTAAAAGTGTTTCCAGTTTGATATATTTAAAAATGGCATGAAAAGAATTTTTGAAAGAAAAAAAATTGTCAAAAATTTCCTTTCACGCCATTTTTAAATATATCAAACTGGAAACATTTTTAAAATATGTGCAATAATATTATGGAGGGCTGTTCTTAAGGAATTTTCAATAAATAATAATAATAATTGGGGTTTATACTCCAACAGAACAGGTTACCCTACTTACACTGTCAGAGTCAAATCATAATTTATAGGTTGTGTGGCGAACCTATATGTTGCAGTTTCAGGTCGCCGAGATTACTACAGGGCCTGCAACATGACCTAAACCTAACGACTGCCTCCTACATATCTTATAGAAAACAGCCGGGAATAAATTAATTCTGAATTTATGTTTTAAAATTTGTCAAATAGTGCGGCGAAAGAACGTCACTCGATATATACGCTCTTAACACACTGAAAGATTTCCACGCCAGCGCAGAATAGATCAATCAATGGTAAAGGACATCATCGGTACAGTGACACGTTTTACGTTTACATAATATTAAGATAATATCTATGAACACAATGACTTCAATTAGCGTTTAACTTTACAGCGGTGCGTTTACAACTGTATTTATAACTGGCTTTAACGAGCGCTTCATACATTACACATACACTTTGTTCATTCCCTAAAATATTTTTGTATTTTATAATTTATATGTTTTTTTTGTCTAGTAGTATTATGTAGTGATGTTGGTCTGTCCCGTGGTGGTGTTCGGTTATCGTTTGATCTGGTTGGATATCTTGAGGAACTCCAGGAAGCTGGCTTGCATCTCTGCGTCCATGCCCGTCTCCCACGCCTCGTTCTCCAACTCCTCGCTGGAAATGTTACAAGAAAATGAGGAACTTTGTTCTGAATCATGTCATATGTATGGCATAGCCCTTGTACGAACTAGCGGTTAACCGCGCGTTTCTGATAGGCGTAGGAACGCACTAGCAGTTAACCGCGGGAGCTGGCGGGAAACGCGCGTTTCTGTTAAGTGTAGGAACGCACTAGCGGTTAACCGCGCGTTTTTGGTTAATATGAAACCGCCTAGGCGGCTTACAGGCGGTTGCATTAAACCAGAAAAGCGCGGTTAGCCGCCCCCGCGGTTTCATAGGAGGGCTTATTGAAATGTGCATTCTTATCTTTTTTATAACATTACGCTCTCCTACGCACTACCGTTCAACCGTTGGGGTGGCTAACCGTAAGTAGTGAAGTAGTAAATAGGAGAGATGTAAGTAGTGAGGCAGTGGTAGCACGGTAAAGAGATATTATACAGTAATTTCGACTCCCTAGAAGCGGTCAACTCAAGGTCGCGCGAGTTTGCAACGAAGTATGTAGGGTTTGGTAGGCAGCGAGGTGCCGAATAGACATTATTGTGAAGTACACAAAATAATTAAATACTTAGTAATATTATTACTAATTCACAACCATTATTCGGAAGCTTACTGCATAAAAACTATTCGGCACCTCGTTCTTGTCGATCTCTGTCGACCGCGTTGCAAACTCGTGCGACCTTGAGTTCAACCGTTTCTAGAGTCAAATTACTGTATGTCTCTTTACCGTGGTAGTAGTATAGGTGTGTGTATGTATGCGTGCATGTGTGTGTGTGTGTGTGTGTGTGTGTGTGTGTGTGTATGTATGCGTGCATGTGTGTGTGTGTGTGACTCACAGTATATCCTCGTCGAGTGCGATGTTGTTGTGCGGCAGGTTGGTGTGGAGGAAGGCGCGCTCCTCCGCCGTCAGCGCGTGCCCGTCCGCCAGGTACCCCTCGCCACCCTCGCACTCACCATTCTCTAATCAACACATCATATATATTATTATACTAACCACACGATATTATGTCAGCATGTTAGTGTTTACAGCTTCATTGGTCACTTGTCACCTCGAGATTTCTGTAATCCCTTATCCGAATCTTAATTTTCTCCACAGAAAGCTGGTGAAACGCATTATCGAAGTGCGCCGCAGTAGAGTCCTTTTCACGAAAGAGGTCCCGCGGAATTTTGCGGAACTAAATTTAATTGTTTCGATAATTACTGAACTTCATATTACAAATAATTTTTATTTGTTATAAATAAAATAAATTCATATTTAATTTCTTAATTAAAGTAGTAATTCTTAAGAAATTATGAGGCGTTAAAAAGTTATCGACATGTTAACTTTTAAAATTTGCGATAGTGGCGCCCCGTAAAAAGGACTCCTTTCGTGAAAAGCACTCTAGTATATGTAGTGATGTTGATATGTCCGTTGTTGTTGTCCGTATGTGTGTTGTGTTGTTGTTGTAGTGTGTTGTTGTAGATGTACTCACGCGCGGGGCGGCGGCGCGGGTCGGGCTGCGGCGGCGGCTCGGCGAGCCCCCAGCGCGCGGCCCGCAGCGCCAGCACGGCGCCCACGCTCGGCAGCGAGGCGCGCCGCTTCAGCCGCTCGAACATCGCGTGCATGCCCGCCGCGCAGTCCGCGTCCAGGGCTATGCCTGACAACTGAACGACACACATACGTCACTTATCGTAAACTACATTTAAACTCACTGGCGGATCCAGGATTTGGTTTCTTGGCAAGGTGCAGACGGGCTAAAATATTATAATTTTTACTACGAAAAAGTGTGCGTTTAGCTCGCTCTGAACATGAAAGTTTAAATATCCTTAATAATGCTGCGAGCGCCGAGTGTAAAATTATAATCTTGACGATGAAATATGTGCAAATTCGTACCTCTACAATGCTGGGGGGGGGGGGGGGGTTGGCCCTCCCCCCCCCCCCCCCTAAATCCGCCTATGTTTAAACTTTACTTTAATAATGGTGCTCAACGAGAACGAGCAGAACAAATCGCCAATGTAAAACGTTGCACAAGTATCTAATTATCTAAAAAGAATGAGTGACTGATTTCTTAACTGACTGATCTATCAACCCACAGCTCAAACCATTGAAAGAAAGAAAGAAACATTTATTGCCAATCATTACAAAAAAACACAACAATATGGGAGAAGTTACAATTTTTGAGAAATAAAATAACACAGAACAGATTGGGTAGAAATTTGGCACACCGACCAATTTTAAGACATTGTCATCCACTAAGAAAGGATTTTGCCACATAATATGCATTTAAGCATCATCTCAGCCGTAAGACGACCACTGCTGAACATAGGCCACCCCTTTGGACTTCCATATGTACCGACATAAACTAGTATTATTAAAAAATAATACTAGTTTATGTGCATAAACTAGTATAATTAAAAAATCGGTTTTACAAGAATTTACCGCAAATTAAAATACAAACCCTAGTTTTATCTAGACACAAACATGATACAACAAATATTTTATGATGGCTGACGTCTTCAGGCACATTATGCCAGTTTTCAATCATTTCCTCATTACACTGAAGATCGTTAATAAATTATTGTTATATTGCATGCTAGAAGTGTACAGTGTACGTTGTACATAGAAACAGGAAGCAAATAACAAAAACAACGTGATTAATTTCAGAACTGCAAAAAAAACGGTTTTAACACCAAGAAGTTTTAAAATGTATAATCAACACTTTTACGTGACCATAGATTTTATTTAGATATAAAGGATAAACTTTACCATGGGATTATTTTTTATTATCAAAAGTCCAAATTACAATAAAAACAAATAATTATCAAGAACATTGATCTCTACAATAAAAACATTACTTTATAGATCTGAATAAGTTCATTGACTTGAAAGATAACTTGTACACCTTTGATAAGATTAAATTATGAACATTAATTACCTAATACAATTATGACTATAAACAATTTTATGAATACCTAGAGAAAGTACAAAGAGAGACCAATAATATTCATGTGGCTTTGCTGAATCAAGAATTCATACACACGACGATTTCCTGAAGAAAAGTTTCAGGAAATCGTCTGTTTATTTTTTTTTCATGTTAGAGAGTTACTGAATGGCTCCAAATTACTCAACTTCTGAAAACAAATCTGATAAAGGCTGTAAAGCCGATTGCAGATAAAGCAGGAGGAAAAAAAAATGTTAGAGGCAGTTGCTGGTAACATTGCCCTCAGGCGGCCTCTCTCTGAAGTAGCTCCCTCAAGACTGAGGTATGTCTATGGCCTGCCGTATGAGCGGTTTAGCGGTGAACGCTGCTAAAACTACGATTGTACCCTTTACAAATAAGCGCAGGCTCGACAATCTTGTGCAGGCCAAACTTAGCGGTACAGTTGTTCCTTTTTCCACGGAAGTCAAGTACTTGGGCGTTACTATCGACCAAAAACTAACGTGGAATACTTACCTAGCCAACGTCCTGCAGAAAGCTAAGATGGCGCTAGGTGCGAGTGGCAGATTGGTAGGGAACAATTGGGGCGTAAATCCCCGAGTAGCCCTGTGGCTGTACACGGCCATTGTGAGGCCAATTATAACTTATGCCTCCATGGTCTGGTACTATAAAGTCACACAATCTACTGCTATCAGCAAACTTAACAGTCTGCAAAGGACTGCTGGCCTTATGGCCACGGGAGCAATGTCCACTACTCCTGGTGCGGCACTAGATGCAATGCTGGGGCTGCCACCCTTGCATATATTTGTATGCAAGGAGGCAAGGGCCAGCATGTACCGGGCCATAATACAGGGAGGAAGGAACTGGCTTTCCCAAAAATTGAGGTCTCTCGAAGACTCAACTCTGGAGTTTCCAACTCAGATATTGTGAGGAGGCGGATGAAACGCCTCTTCACCTACTAGGGGAGTGTGAAGCTCTGATGCGAATACGTAGCATCGTTCTGGGACAGCACCAGCTTAGCCCGGACGAGCTTACAGAGATCAACCCCAGGAAAATCCTTCAGTTCCTCGAAGCTGCAAGGGTCAGTGGCGAACTATAACGCCGCGCAAACGGGGTTTTGCTCACCCTCAAAGTGGCGATCACAATAGGACATATCTGGCCGCAGTGATACGAAAAGCCACTAAAAGCAAATAAAAAAAAAAAAATAATGGCCTGCCTCCATAAGTGCCTATCTGTCACATCTTTGACAACCGAGCAAAAGCTCAGTTAGCTTAGCTTAGTTGACGATGGTCCTTTCACTTAATCACTCATCTTGTGTAAGACTTAAATGTTTTGCAATACAGGCCTACCACTACAAAATTGTATTATTTATTTTTATTTATGTAGTGCGGCGGTGGTATCACTTCGGCCATGATTGGCCTATTGTGATCGTCGATTATTGGTGAGATTGACACCTAGGCGAGGCGCTAGAGTACACCACTAACCCTAGCAGAATCATAATAGGCCTTGTAACATCTATATAAGATCTAAGTAGCGTCAAGTTAGTGTGCGGTACTTCTTTTGATGGCTGAACAAGCCTATACGAGACTTGCAGCAGCGATTGCAAAGGTCCGCAAACTTAGCAGATTATACACAAATTTAGAAAGAGTTAAGAGCGTATATATCGAGTGACGCTCTCTCGCTAGCACAATTTGACAAATTTTGAAATATAAATTCATATATTATAAACACAGTGATTTTACCTTAAGTAGCTGGCACACAGCTTTGATATTAGTTTCCTTGTCCGTGTCCAACAGATGCAGTAACACCTTGCAGAGACTCTCGCCGAGAGTTCGCAGTCTTCCTCCCTGGACGAGATAAACAGGAAATATATATATTTTGGTTGTCTGGAAGAGATCGCTATTAGCGATAAGACCGCCAATTGTTACACTGTCTACATTACAAATTGTATTTAGTTCTAAGTTCTTTTATGTTGTATCAATAAAGCGTTATCTATCTATCTATCTAATATATTATATCTAATTGCTAAACTAATTATCATAATAATATGTAGATTATCACGGATTACATTAAAGTAGGCAAAGTTTTGTTAGTTGTAATTTACATAATATCTTCAACTACTATTTTATTTTCAACATAATTGTATTTTTTTATCCCGCCTTCTAGATTTAGACTGCTATCATCTACGGCCGCATTGTCGCTTAACACGCAAGATCGTGGTTATAAGCAAACCTTTAATGTATACCAAAATGAACACTGATCTTTACCACTTCGAGATGAACTGATTTGGAAAAAGTTTAAATTGTTTCAAAGTGTATATTTTAAGAGTATACTTTAAATTACATAGAAATCGTGCAGTTTTCAAGTTATGAATTAAAGCATACGTCTCGCCTATTGAAAAAGTCTAAGTTTAAGATTGAAGTTGGTTTGCCTTTTTTAAAATTCATTTGTGTTTATCTTTTGAGTTAGTGTTAGTGTAGTGAAAGTTAAATTACTTGTTGAGTACACATGAACGACGTGCCTCATCTCAATACAAATAAGACAATAAAAAACTGATTCTTCGTAAATGGAACTCATTCTTAATATTAAATACTCTCGTAGCAATTTAAGTTTGATATAAATTACTCATTACCTTCTAAATGTAACAAGGCTAGATAGTAATCCAATGTCATCTACAAATAGAATAATACTTTATTGCAAACCAGATAATTACAATGAAATTTGCTGAACTAGATATCTTAAATGTTATGTAAACAATCAGGTCTTTTCACACTAGACAATTTCTTGCAGACATGGGAATGGAACACACAATAAATACATAGAATAACAATTAAGGTATATGTAATCAAAGACAATTTTTAAAATTACTAAATAGCCCCCTTCCTACCCACCTACCAGCCTACCTTTGACCACATCCCACCCGATGGAAAGTGCAGATGAGGTTGACAATGAATCATGTAGGAAGCCTAGAAAGGTACCTATTCACTTGTGCCTTGAAGATTCCCAAGTTACATATATCGTTTGGGAAACACAGATGACGGCAATGTGTTCAGAATGCAACCAGTACGCTTAAAACGCTTGGTACGGACAGTTGGTAGCACTGTTAAGTATGGATGCCGCATTGCCGTCTTTACTTTACTTACTGTCTTTACTTATTGAATACAGTCTACAATATTATCGTTGTTTTTTATGAAAAAGTAAGAACAGCAAGACGCTGTCCTGATGGGTAAGAGGTAATGCTACCCATAATCAGTACCAATGCTTCTTACTCAAGGCTCAAAAGTCATAAGATGTTAAGATTCTTCCGACCCGTTACCTGGTTATCGAGTTGCGTGTATATTTCAGCGAGGAACATGGCGAAGCCGCGCATGTTCTCGTCGGATGTCTCGATGCCGGTGATGATCTTGTTCTCCTCCAACGAGCACCGCTCCAGCAGACACGCGCGGAAGGTCGACTCCTCAGGCGGTGCCACAGAGTCGTACATGGAGCACAGGCGTGCGCCGTTGTAGCGGAAGTTCGCCTCGCCTATAGACTGAAGGCAAACAAATACTCGTACTATAGGGATGTTGACAAAGCCACAAATAAAATATAATGGAGAATGTTAATATGTAGGTATGGCAAATCGGTTGGAAGTTGTATTTTTTATTTTTGACAAAGAATATGGGGAGCTAATATTTAAAATTAGTTATCATTTTTTTTTAATTATTATAATAATATTAATGTATTTAGCCTAAACTGTCCCATTACTGGGCAAAGGATAAAAATATTAGATACAAATACAATACAATACAAATACTCTTTATTGTGACCAGAAAAATAATTTTACAATAAATGACTTAAAATTAAAAATAAAACTTAACATCTTTACAGAACTATATGTAGGTATAACATTTGGTCTACAATGGGCGGCCTTATCGCTTAGAGCGATCTCTTCCAGGCAACCGGCTTTGCATGGAGATGTAAATATAAAGAGTAGGGTGGGATATTATACAGGAGATACATAATTTATTGACATAATACATAATAACTTACATACAAAACAAATAAATAAAAATATACATACATATTTTATACCTATAAATACATAATATAATAGATTACATATACTAATAGTATATAAATACATAATATATATACTTAAAAAAAAAGGAAATAACTAACCTTGTGACAGATAGTAGTTTCTGAGCTGATTTTTAAAACCTTCATGTGTTTTTGCACATCTTATGGGGACAGGGAGAGCATTCCACAGATGGACGGCATAGTCAGTGAATGATTTGTCAGTAAATTTAGAAGAGATGGTAGGGGTCGTTGACATCAGAAGATAATTATTTGTGGAACGAAGATATAGCGAATGAGTGTCAGAGAAAAATTTAAAGCGTTCCTTCAGATAAGGAGGAGCAAAGGGACTAAATAGAATATTGTACAGAAGAGAGAGAATGTGGGTATTCCGGCGAAGTCTGATGGGTAACCATTTCAGCTTACTGCGGTACTCGGATATGTGATCATATTTACGTAACCCAAATATGAACCGGATACAGAAATTTTGCAGTCTTTCAAGTTTGTTTAGCTGTTCTTGGGTCAAGTCCAGATTGCTAGCGTCAGCATAATCTAGTATGGGAAGTAATAGAGAATGTGCAAGAGCGGTTTTAGTGGTAATCGGCAGGAAATTTCGAAGTCGCCGCAAAGAACCTGCAGAATCATAAATCTTTCGACTGACTTCAGTAATTTGAGTGTCCCATGACAGGTGGGTATCAAGATGTATTCCCAGGTTTTTCACCGATTTACTGATCGGAATGATTGTACCGTCGAAAATAACTTGAGGCAAGCGGAACCAATCAAGCTTTGAAATCATCCTGGAACTACCAATAATGATCGTCTGGGATTTAAGTGGGTTCACACTGAGCCCGTAAGACTTACTCCAGTGCAGAATCCGTTGCAGATCATTATTGGTAGTGCTTATGGCAGTTTCGATTTGATTGATTGGAGCCTGAGTGTAAATTTGCAGGTCGTCAGCATAAAGGTGGTAGGAAGAAGATAATTGATGAGAGATAGAATTTATAAAGATAGCGAAGAGAAGAGGAGAAAGCACGCCGCCTTGAGGGACACCAGCAGTAGTGTTACACCAGGATGAAAACTTTTCATCAATGCGCACACGCTGCCGACGTCCAGTCAAGTAACTGCGAAACCATTCAATAGCCGTAGAAGAGATGTTAAGAGAACGAAGAAGACTGAGAAGGATGTCAAAATCGACATTGTTGAAAGCGTTACTAAAATCGAGCAGCGATAGAACAGTCAACTGCCCATTTGCCATACCGAAGCGTATATCATCGGTAACTTTGACCAATGCTGTAACGGTGCTATGACCACGACGGAAACCAGATTGAAAAGGATTTAAGAGGGAGTTTTGGATAAGATAGGAGTTAAGTTGTTGATGAACAAGACGTTCGAGAACTTTAGAGAGAAAAGGAAGAATAGAGATAGGTCTGAAATCAGAGAAAGAGGCTGGATTAGCTTTTTTTGGTAGTGGGGTGATCTGAGCTTCTTTCCATATGGTAGGGAAAGCAGCATTGGTTATGGAATAATTCAGTATATGGCGAATAACGGGCAAAAGTTCGTCCAGTATAAGTATAATCATCTTGCGACTGATTCTATCACTGCCCATCGCATTAGAAGAAATAGATTGGATACTTTTCTTAACATCAATCTCGGAAAATTGCTTAAAGATAAAAGAAGAACAGTCAGAAGTGGGAATAGAGGACAGTTTCGAGATCGTTGCAGCCTTCACAGGACCATTGAAATTAGAAGAGGAAGAGAAATGGCTGTTAAGAAGGTCTACGTCCAGATCCTTAGGCAAGTTATCTTGCCGTGACTTCCCAACTCCTAAAGACCTAAGAAATTTCCACACTTTGGCGGGGTCGTTATTTCCGACCGAGTCATGAATATGCCGGCGTTGCGCATCCCTACACACCTTATTGCAGTTATTACGACGCGTGGAGTACTTATTTTTATTTTCGTCGGTAGGTCTCAATTTGTATCTGGTTTTTGCTACAAATTTCTTTTGCATCAGCGAACGAATTTCGTTGCTGATCCATGGAGCAGGTAGGTGCTTAATCTTTATTGGTCTTACGGGGGCATGTTTGTCGTATAGATCGATTAAGGTTGCATTAAAAAAAATGATTTGTTCATCGACAGTTTCAGCCTCGACAATCCCAGACCAATTCAGCTCCCTTGCATCATTACGCAATATTTCCATGTCGATACCACCAAAACTACGTTGCAGAATAACTGTGGGCTTGAATTAGATACATATGTATTCTCTGTTATGTGAATAAAAAAAGCTTTTAAAATGGCTGAGATGTAACGCTTTTATAAGTTTTTCAGTGATGTTACAAACTTCCACCAAACAACTTTAGTGCATTGATCTCTCAAATTAACAAAGGAAAAAAAACGTGGCCCATGCTTATTTTTATTTGTTAAAAAAAATTAAACCACCATAATAATGACTTTATGGTGCCCATTCTGTGGAGATCTTTGCCCAGCTGTCAGTGTGCATATTATGACTAAAGCCCTACATTGGGCGACAGCGACTCGAGCGGTGAAAGTTATCACAGAGTCGCGACCACAACGAAGCGAACAAGCGAGCGAGCGAGCGATTTAGACGCATATCAGATAAGCTGGGTCTGGCTGGATTTGGAGGAGTATTTTGTAAGCGGGGTCGAAATGGCGCAGGAAAGAGATCCATGGAGAGATTTGGGGGTTTTAGCCCAACAGTGGGGCAATCGGCAATATAGACTATTAAAAATAAGAAACTTTAATTACTAAGGATTGTGAGACTCGTATTTTTATCGTGCCCTCGCCCTAGACTACTCTTATCAACCTCGAAGTTGAAAAAAATGGCGTGTCCACGACTATTTTTTAAAATGTTAATAAATAACTTCTAAAGAACACAGAAAAGTCACAGTTCTGTTTTCAGAATATTATATAATGGACTAGAATATATTAAAACATTAGATACGCGTCAAGATAGTGTATTGACTTGCATAAAACCGCAGGTAGCGCGCAGTTGTTGGATTCATATGTATTTACATACGCCGGTTGATCCAAAATTAATTCAATTAAAGGTTCATAGTGAATATTTCAATATTACGTATTCGTAAAATAGATGTAACTCTGTCTTAAAAATTTTATACTATTCCTGTTGTATATATCACCAATAGAATCACTCTATTTATCATGTAAAAAACCGAATGGTTTGTGTAATTTGCCTCTTGAAATTCATTTATCTGCAAGATTTTTGAGCACATAATACAACGTTCAAACTTTTAGCATGAAAAGAAAGTGGGACGCCCTACAAAAACCGCGCATGAATCATTTTTTCTCTCATTTTAATTTCAAGGTGTAATCACGTTGTCGACGTTATAATTTAACTAATTTAAAAATCAGTCATTGGATGTCTATTGTCTATAACTTTCAATACCGTTTAAATTAAATTTGAATTACAAATCTTTGGAGCAAAATTAACGCCAAACCTATGACAAATACATTAAAATTTATGAGCAGAAACTAGTTTGATGCATACTTATACAAATGAATGACTAGAGGCAGTTTATTATGATATTATTACTTTTTTATACCGGATTGATGTATTGAAGTTTTAATTTCAATAATAGCTGATGTTTATAATTTTTTTTTCATAATCAATAACATAATCTACTCAACTTTAATTTAGTCACAGGCGATCAAAAATATTATAATAAAATTAATAGAGATCAATGACATCTAGAAAACCAAGATTATATTATTATGTATTTATTAGCTTTAAAAATGTAAAACCTGATCACAATAAATATTATAGCCTCTGTCACCTGTAGCAGTTTTATTAACATTTTTTATTAATGGGGACAGTTATAATTTAACATCAAATATCAACCTTACAAAATATTGGTTACTTTCTTTGTGTGGATAATAAATAGTAACATGGTTTTAAACACAAAGCAGAGCAGAGTGGTTTTAACACTCAAGAGTGAATAATTCTTTAATTATACAACTTTGAATTCTTTCATTACATACCTACTCAAATATGAGCTAAAACATATTTTTTTCAGGTGTGATTAATATCTCAATATTCTTTAAAAATTATTATAGTGCCTACTAGTTGCAACATGAAGTTTAACTTTCTGAAAAATATCCTACCTTTTATCAGTTTATATTAGGTACCAATTTAAATTACAAACCAAATTTCAACCTACCAAATCCTCCAACACATCCTTTACATCAGAACCTTGGCCCAGCAGTATGCATCTAAATTATCTTTATTGTCTGTGAAATGGTATATTTTTAGTTTATAGTTCATCTTCCTGCCCTTATTATGTAGGGTGGTTACAACACATGATCCTCCCCTATTTTAAGTTTATAGTAATTACCTGGTTAACAATGGCCTCAACTAGAGGGCGGGAGTAGCTGGCGTCGTGCAGCATGGCAGCGAAGGAGTCCACCAGGGGGCCGCAGAGAGTGTCAAACTTGCCCGGGTCAAACGTTATCTCACACATTACTGTTATCAAGTTGGTTATGTTTTCCTGTTGAGAATAACAAACTTTCATTTTGTAAATAGATTTATAAATTGAAAATGTAATGTTGAAGTGCAACACATTTTTTCAAAGCAATGAGTGATGATGAATGAAAATTGTTCTGCAGTTTAATTTTAGAGGTAGCTCCCATAAAGATGAATGTCATTGCAGCTGCTCAGTTATATTATGTGCTTTATAAAACACCAGTTTCAAAAAAACATTTTAGTTTTAAAAAACATTAGTTTACCAACGGACAAATAATATACTAACTCTCAAGTCCATGTTTTCCGCTTCTTCGAGTGAGTAAGACATGTCGTTTAGGCTGTAAGGGTCCTGGTCTTGAGCTTGACGAAGGCGATCCTGTACGGAGAAGCGATGAGGCCGGTACGGGGCTGGTTCAGGGTTGTATGCGGGCACCCCTTGCGGAGGATAGTTAGGGGGATACCATTCCTTAGCTTCCGCCGACAAATTGGACGTTGCCACTAAAACAATTTACTTCAAGCTACCAACAATGCAAAAAGACAGTAACTGACCCAAAAATAATTGCAAAGCAATCAATGTGTTATGTGTGAAATATTGCACGGACGAGTTTGTCAAACTGCATCGACGTCATAAGAAATGGAAATCCTTACTTTCACCTGAACTATTGTAATTATGAAGAACGCAGTTAGTTGGCAAAGTATGACGACGTCACATCGCGATGCGCTGAATTCGGTTTGAGAAAGTGTAAATTAGATTGGTTTGTTAATTGGCGGTGATTGTTACCTCTTGGATCCTCGGTAGCGATACGCGGCCGGCGTAGTTCCCGTGGCTGATTGTCGTGCATCCAGCCACGACCTCTGCCTCTAGAACCCCCGATTTCTCCGTTATTCATTTCGACAAATACGGCACCGTTACGTTTTCGATCAATATATTTCTTTTATTAAATTCCATAAACTTTACTAAACGAATCCTTTCGTAAGCTTAAATTGGATCGCTCGACGAATTCGACACGTAAACAAAGAAAAAGTCTTCGCAATAACTATTTCACAGCGCATCCTCCATTTTACTAAACTAAGCGAGATAAAAAATTAAGACAGAAAGAGATGAAAAAAGCGCTTGCTATCAGTGTTGCTCGATAAAAAAAATATTTAAAAAAATCACACCATTTACTCATGCGTTTTATTTTTTGTATTTTATTGTAATAAAATGAAATAAATAATTAAGACTTTCAAACACAGTACATAACTCATGTTAAAAAAACAAACTATAGTCGGGCCGGCCTAAAAGGCCACATTTGACAGATGTCAGTCATAGTAAACAAGTGTTGGGACATTGTTTGTTTATTTCGATTATAGGATATGAATCGATACGATCTTCAAACACGTTGGAATCGAATACAGTGTTATGAAAACATTCCTAAAGTCTAATTAATTTTAATTCTAATAGGTTTTTTTTGTAAAAATGTAATGGTGTCATGGGCTAGTTTTGCCAGAAACATCTCACGAGTTATAAAAAAACCTGTAATAAAAAAATATGTTTATTCTCTATACATTACACAATTTTATTTTAATTACATTATATTTTACTATAATATAATCACAATATTAACAACATATTTTATTTTAATCGCAATATAGTTATTTATTTATGATCAAATATTCAATCCTAGTTATAATTGCATTCGATTCTACATTTCAAATTTCGATTTCGCGATTTTATTGGGTAGCATCCTTATTGTTTTAAAAACAAAAACTGATTGACGTGACCTTGTATAGGGTGTCCTATTTATTCATCTAATTTTTTTAACCCCCCAACGCAAGAAAGGTGGGGTGTTATAAGTTTGACGTGTTTGTTTGTCTGTCTGTTTGTGTATCTGTCTGTGCCATCGTAGCCGAACGGATTAATGAAGTTTGTTTATTTTTTCGTTTATAAGATTAATAATATTACTCGGCAATGTTCTTAGCTATGTGTATAACATATTCTTTATAGTTTAAAAATAAACACAACTGTAACTTGTAACAATGACTTGAAACAAAAATTGAGTATTTTTTATTTTTAGTTTTTTTTGGTTAAACATAATGCCACAAAAACCGTTGTTTTATATTAGAAATAAAATCTATACCATCGGCTTATCCGAAATTGACACCGACATTTTCCTCGTGGCTCTACATGGTCTCCCAGAGTTGATTAAGTGAAGCAGCATTTACCTCCCTTCCTTACTGCCAGAAGGGGTACAAGGGGGGTTTTCCGATCTTAATCAGCTTATTTTGAGCAAACACACATTTGGTGGAAATCCGTCCAAGACGGCTACGGCCGCTACAAAATGGCCGATTACTTTTTTAATTACACATTTTGACACCGTTGAGGACTTTATTTTTTTTTATAATGTGTGTGTGTGTGTGTTTGTTCCTTCTTTACGTTTCTTTTGGTAGAAATTTCAATTGTAGTTTTTGGTAGACTTTTTTATGGTAGAAAAATGCGTGAGCTCCTGATGAAGGACATCGTAATTGTCCGAAACTCAGGATCGAGCCTAGCTCCGACCATTATTTCCGTGAGTTTTTAGTCGTTTTGTTTACATAGAATATGGATAACTCCCACGTTAGTTTTCAAAAATGCACAGTAGAAAAATCTACTTAGTAGTTTTTGGTAGAATTTTTAATGATAGAAAAATCTACCAAATGGTAGAAAATTAATAGTAGTTTTTGATAGATTTTTTATGGTAAAAAATCAACTAAATGGTAAAAAAGAATGGTAGATTTTGCTAGAAATTTGAATGGTAGTTTTTGGTAGAAAAATTTAATGGTAGTTTTTGGCAGAAATTATGATATAAGAATTTGGAAATAAGTTAAATGGTAGGCAAAAAATCTACCAAATGGTAGAAATTTTAATGGTAATGCGTAAATTGTTAATTGTAAATTCGAGTATAGTGTTCAGTGTTCAGCTAAGTGTTGTCATATTATTTATTGTTCAGCTAAGTGTTGACATATATTATTTACAGAAAAAATAAGTAAAATTTTTAGATCACCCTGTAAGGGAATTTTGATGATGTGTCAAATATGGCCTTTTAGGCCGGCCCGACTATATATAACAATACTACAGGAATAAAACAACACTTTTATTTACCACAGATCGGCGCCATAGGCCACAAGCCAATCTACAGAAAGTGGGGATTCATGGGGATTTTATAAAAACCCTCTTAGATTAGAGGTTTGAGCTTAATGAAAACCCTGCATCTAATAATTATTGTTATAGTTAATATAGTAAATAAATACGAATTTTAGAGTTACAATGTTTTTTATGGTTTAGTATGTATTTGAAACCATTTTTTAAAATTTATATTGAATCTTAAATTTTAGGTTTCAGTTAATTAGCTAAATGCTGCTTTTACACATAATAAAACATGCCTGAAACATTTATTATTGTAAAAGAAACTACAATAATAGTAAATGTGCACAAAGAAAGGTTTCAATATCTCATAATGTGCCTAAAATTTTCTCTGAGCAAATCACTGATCAGAGAATTGCACTTAATAACTTAATAGGTCAACAGTTTGTTATACATATTATGATAATTAATAATTCTTCTTCTTCTTATTGTGTCGATTATAATTTTAATAGATAAATATAATTCAGATAGATTGTGTCTATTTAAAAAAATAGTCCCAAAATAGAAAGCCATAAAAAACATTTTAACTTTGAAATTCATATTTATTTACTAACTGTAATAACAAAATAATATCTACATTTTAATAATTCTATTCTAAGAAAATATACACAACAAAATATCTTGATATTACAAGCTCCAATAAAAGGTTCATAACCATTGCTTTAACTTTTTTTTTTAACATTATTAATTTGCTGACTTAATAATATTGTTTAGTGGTTACAATCCAGTATGCATGGGCATTTACATACACAGTGGATTACTGTGTCTTTCTGCATCAAAAGTTGGTTATGATTGAGAATAGCAAAAACTCAAAATGTTGATATGATATTATGATGAATAGTTGCAAATTAATTTCTCTAAGACTAGAATTTCATATATATAAAGCTCTATATACTAAATGATTCCCCACAACCACATGTGCCTTTTATATTGGGATTGTTGAAAACAAATTCAGCTGCAAGTTTTTCTTCCACGAAGTCCATTTCGGTACCTGAAAACACACAAAACAATTATTTTCACAGTAGGCCCCTTTCCGATTCTAATATGTATCTTGTTTACAAAAACAGAGCCAACTTTTTACTGCAAAAAACTTAATTTTAAAACAACTGATAAATAAGTTACCTAATAATGTTAATTGGGCTTTTTTGTCAATGATTATTGTGACGCCATCCTGTTTGACTTCCTCGTCTAATTTGTCCTTGGTTTTAGCATAGTCTAGGGTGTAGGATAAACCATTACAGCCTCGTTGTCGGACTCCCACTTTCAGACCAATGAAACCTTTGGCTTCCTCCCTTGCCATTAATTCTTTTACTTTTTGAACTGCAGTTGGGGTTAACACGAGTGCTGCCCTCGAAGGTAGGACTCTCTTCTTAACAGCCCTTACCGTAGCACTTGCTATTGTTTTGGCAGACATCTGAAAAATGAATGTTTTTGTACGCAGTTGAAGAAAAACTATGACCGCAATATCGATGACCTCTAATAGCTATTCGGTTACAATATACACATTAATTTCATACCTGGAAGGATGTTCAATATTGTTCTACGTTTTATTGAATTTCATCGAATATATTGTTTTTATTTCATAACACTTCACTTTTCTATTTTTTCATACTGCCGATTTTCCTATATTTTCGACTTATTTTGACAGCTGGTGTCAATGTCAAACCCAGTCAAAACTCAAAACCGTCCAAGTGACAGCAGCTTTTTTTGACGTTTATGATTGATTGTCAGATGGAATTTAATGGAAACTTTGGAATTCTATAAATAAATAAATAATAATAATTAATCGCTCATCGTAAAGTAATAATATCAGTTTTTTTTCTACTTATTGCAGCTTATTCCTTAGCAAACGACAAACCACATTTATTACTAGCAAACGCAGATGTTGTTTTACGCGTTAAAAAATAATTTTACTAGTGTCAGGCAAGTGTCAGTTTAATGCTGTCAAATTTTATGACAAGTGACACGTTTCGCCAGCGAGTCTCACGTCACACTTCTCCAAAATCTCTAAAAACTGGAATTTTGATGAGCGAGTACTAATAGTGTGATGATTTAAATAAACCAATGAATTAAAAACCAACAATGGGAGGGCAAAAATTCGAATACGATGAAAGTGGATCTACATTCTTCTACTTTGTACTATCTTTCCTTGCATTGATACTTGTACCTGCAACATTTTATTATTGGCCGAGGAAAAGAAAAGAAGGTGCGTGATTCATGTTTTAATTAAAATTTTCCCTTTATTTTACAAATAATATTCGATGAAACGAATATAAGTGATATTACCAACCATTCTTAAATATAAGTAGCTTTATCTTAACCTATTTTATTAAAAAAGATAATATACCGTTAGTCGATCGTTGAAGATACTGCGGCGTCACGCTGTACATTTTAATGAATCGGTAGAAAGTATTTTATTTCTGTCAGACTGTTTACTTTTTCAATATCAAAAGGGACTATTCATTCAGAAGTATAATAAATTGAACAACTTTATTATAACCTTGATATTATAATATTACCTATAACTTTGAATCAACTTGTGTCTACCCCTTCTGAGTAGAGGTCTCCTATTGGTTAAGACGCTCCTTTGGTTCTGTGCAAATTTCATCCTAAGTTTACAGTGAAATTTTTGATCGACTGATTAGGTAGGTTGTCTTCGCTCACTAACACAACTTTAGCTTGGAAACTCCTAATCAAGTGTAATGCTGACCTGTATTTAGTCATTTAAATACATTTTTTATTTATGTTAATAAATGCAACAGGTGCAGCAGTCCTGATGTTACGCAATAACTTTGGCCCACCAACTTCACATTACACATTGTTACTGATGTGTGTATTTGATTGTAGATCCAGCGAAAGTAGCAGAAAGATGTCGGTGTCCAAATTGTGTTCACAAGCAGAGAATCATAGAGCAATCACAGCCTTACAAGAGTGTGAAGAACTTCTTTATAAAACTAGCAATCATCGGAGGATGGGCCTTGCTTGGTTTCCTGGCATACAAAGTGTCTCAGTTTGATTATGAAATGTCCAACTTCGATCCTTATGAAATCCTGGGCTTACCGCCTGGTTCCACTCAGGCAGAGATCAAGAAATCATACCGCAAACAGTCTTTGATCCTTCACCCGGATAAGGAAACTGGAGATGAAAAAGCTTTCATGAAGCTTACAAAAGCTTACCAGGTAAAATTTTCATGTATACCTAAGTGAAATCATGAAATTCCTTGGATGGTAGTGAATCTTATTAATTTAATTAGAAACCAATTAATATCTTTATACTTTTATACTTATCAGTCATAATCTCATTAAGTAGCAATTTCACTAATTAAAATGTGTAATTACATTTTAGGCGTTAACAGATGACGAAGCCAGACGTAATTGGGAGAAGTACGGCAACCCAGATGGCCCGGGAGCAATGAGTTTTGGTATAGCCTTGCCAAGTTGGATAGTCGAGAAAGAGAACAGTGTTTGGGTGCTAGGTTTATATGCCCTTGTATTTATGGTGGCTTTACCTACAGCAGTAAGTGTATAATTGTAACTAGAACTAATTTCCTAATTGGCGTGTAATTGAGTTACTGAGGTCCCTTTTGTGATAACAATAATTCAATAATCAGCTAGTAAAGGCAAATACACATACATACATACATTGGTATACATTGTGCGATTGGCCAGAGTGATGGAGGTAATTGCAGCAAGTTTTTTTTTTTTTAATATCCGTGATCGGTTGCAATACTATGAGCGGATTTGGTGTTAAGTTATGATGTCGGTAGAATATTAAAATAAAATGTAAAATTGACTTGCAAAAGTGCTCCATTGTAGCCTATTTGAATAAATGAATTTTGAGTTTGAGTTTGTGGCACACTCACATTGTGTGTTGAAATAATATGTAAGAAACAATGTAACTGCTAAATGCATGTAAAAGCGAAAACTATTAGCAACAAATTCAACAAGAAGTTTTTTCTTATAATATAAATACATAACTAACTTAACACATTCACTGTGGAAAAAAACAGCTTTGTCCTTGAGTCCTTGAGGTCGAAACGCATGTGTGTTTTGTGTCACAAAGTTTTGTTTTGTCAACTAATTCTACCATACTAAACTAATTTCTGGTCCTATGGATAGTACTACAAAACGCCGCCGCAGCCAGTGTTAAAGCCAATAAATTGTGCATTGAAATTCGATGCACCGTCATAATAAACATTTAACCTCTTTTAATAATATTATATTTACCAAATTTACCACTAACATCTCACATGGTCTTCATATACTTTGAGCACTCACCTTTCAGTTAAAAATTAAATAATTTTCAGGTTGGCACATGGTGGTACCGCTCCATCAGATTCTCTGGAGAGCAAGTCCTATTAGATACAACACAAATGTATTTCTACTTCTGTCACAAAACACCATCAATGCCTTTGAAGAGATCACTCATGATTCTGGCTGCTTCTTGTGAGTTCGACAAGAGGCATAACTCTGAAATTGTTGAAAGAATCAGTGACAATGAAGAAGTTCACAGGGTAAGAATTTTTTATGATTTTCAAAGCTATTATAGATTAGATAACACTTTATTGAAACACCACAATTATGTATACAAGAACTTAGTAAAAAAAATGTCAATGTCAAGAGAACCTCTTAGAAGACTCAAACGAAAAATCCCTCTAGACCTAACAAAATAAATGACCATGAAGAAGAATGGGCCAATGGGCACATTCCTTACAAGACGTGCTATACTGCAACAGCTACAAACAAAGCTCATTGCTTGGAGACAAGAGACAGATTGCCTTGGAAAAAGAATATAAAAAAAGGTAGCACTCCGGGAGTGCCGGCAGAAGTGAAAACTTCAATATTAACGTTGTGTTTAAATTATAAGTATAAAAATACTATCATTTATGAGGTAGAATACAATGTTTATTTATTGCGCTATCGTACACAAATATGACAATTTATATGTTGTTATTTATAATATTATATTATCGTTATTTATATATAACATTAAATTTTATCTCTCAGAAAAATCAACTTCCATCCATAATTTCGACGACTTTTACACCATCGTTATTATCAGAATCATCATCGCAAATTTTTACAACTGATACAATTGGTTTATGATAACTGAAGTAAGAAACAAACAGTTTTGATTCGAACCTATTTAAGTGTCTAATAAAAAAAATATAAAATATAAAAATATAAATATAAAATATAAAAAAAAAGGTAGCACTCCGGGATTGCCGGCAGAAGTGAAAACTTCAATATTAACGTTGTGTTTAAATTATAAGTATAAAAATACTATCATTTATGAGGTAGAATACAATGTTTATTTATTGCGCTATCGTACACAAATATGACAATTTATATGTTGTTATTTATAATATTATATTATCGTTATTTATATATAACATTAAATTTTATCTCTCAGAAAAATCAACTTCCATCCATAATTTCGACGACTTTTACACCATCGTTATTATCAGAATCATCATCGCAAATTTTTACAACTGATACAATTGGTTTATGATAACTGAAGTAAGAAACAAACAGTTTTGATTCGAACCTATTTAAGTGTCTAATAAAAAAAATATAAAATATAAAAATATAAATATAAAATATAAAAAAAAAAGGTAGCACTCCGGGATTGCCGGCAGAAGTGAAAACTTCAATATTAACGTTGTGTTTAAATTATAAGTATAAAAATACTATCATTTATGAGGTAGAATACAATGTTTATTTATTGCGCTATCGTACACAAATATGACAATTTATATGTTGTTATTTATAATATTATATTATCGTTATTTATATATAACATTAAATTTTATCTCTCAGAAAAATCAACTTCCATCCATAATTTCGACGACTTTTACACCATCGTTATTATCAGAATCATCATCGCAAATTTTTACAACTGATACAATTGGTTTATGATAACTGAAGTAAGAAACAAACAGTTTTGATTCGAACCTATTTAAGTGTCTAATAAAAAAAATATAAAATATAAAAATATAAATATAAAATATAAAAAAAAAATATCGGGCGCGCGCTTGTCTAAGCCCCCTGTGCCGCCTAAACAGAGCAGCACACTCAGGCACGGTAAGAAAGAGTGGGAGATACTAGTTCCTCTCCCTTCCCCTCGATCTTACGCTTTTTCGATCAGCATCACGTGACCCTGACGCGAGTTTGAAAGTTTTTACCCATACAAAAAAAAGTGCTCAGCGCCGCTAAAGAAGTTTTCACTTCAAAAATATCGGGCGCGCGCTTGTCTAAGCCCCCTGTGCCGCCTAAACAGAGCAGCACACTCAGGCACGGTAAGAAAGAGTGGGAGATACTAGTTCCTCTCCCTTCCCCTCGATCTTACGCTTTTTCGATCAGCATCACGTGACCCTGACGCGAGTTTGAAAGTTTTTACCCATACAAAAAAAAGTGCTCAGCGCCGCTAAAGAAGTTTTCACTTCAAAAAAAGTATAATTGGTGATCTTATCGCTAATAGCGATCTCTTCCAGACAAAAAAAATGTATGAGTTATGTCATTTTGCCACAACTATAAAATTCAATAAACCATTAACCTAGTTCTACCGTTCATGATGATTCATACAGAGGAAAATGAGTTACCTTCACACTTAATATATATATAATTCATGCATTCAGTATATGTATGTATACCTGTTTGGTTGGTGGTAATCATAAAAACAGAGTAGCATTTTAAATTTTGCTAGACTTTAAACAAAAAATGAGGATCAACAGTCCATTTAATGTTCCATTACAGGAACAAATGGACCTGTCACAGAGTTTCAGCAGTTAGCTACTGGGAGTCACATATGTATATCCAAACTATTGTTGCACGCTACCACTATAATTTACTTCAAATTCCCTTCCAACCAGGTTGCCTGTAAGAGATTGCTTTATGCGATAAAACTGTCGATTGTTTACCACTAGTTTTAAAGCCGCGTCTCCAGCTCCTTTTTTGGTCTACACTCTCAACAAAAACACGTCAAGACACAGCAAAATTCCGCTACACAAAAAAAAAATGTCTATGCTTCAAGCGTCAACAAATGTTTTTGCTTTGTTTATTCATTTATTTATTTACTAGCTGAGCCCGGCGGTAAGCTTCAACAAATGTTTTTGCTTTCCATAGCCGATGGAAAGCAAAAACATTTGTTGACACTTGAAGCATAGACATTATTTTTTTTTTGTGTAGGGGAATTTTGCTGCGTGTTGACGTGTTGTTGAGAGTGTAGACCAAAAAAGTAGCTGGAGACGCGGCTTAAGTTTGTCATTTTATGTTCATAACTATTTCTTGTGTTTCGGGATGCAATAAAGAGTCATTCTATTCCTTCCCATATACCACATATTAATAGGACAATTTTATCTCAGTTGCTACGCGACCTACCAAACCTAGGCGAGAAAAACAAGGAGCAGCCGCTATGCCGTCCTTACAGTATCAAAGCTCGCGCGTTATTACACGCCCACTTGTCCCGGATGAAGCTGCCTCCAGACACGTTAGAATGTGATAGAAGATATGTCGTGTCCCGCTGCCCCGACCTTATCGTGGAGATGGTTAACTGCATCAACCAACTGATTGCACTTGCTTATGCTAGGAGAAGTAAGTACATTTACCTTTAGGTAAACGCTACGCCGAGACTAACGTATCGCATAACAAAATTCTCGGGCATCACTTTCGTACATTTTATATGACGCACATTACAAGTACGCCGCACAAGGCGTTATCCGTCTGTAGTATGCATTAGTTTATATAATATTTAATACACAGAAGCATTTTATTATGCAATGTCTTGCGGTTTGCTTTATATTTGTGTAACAGTGGTTAAAAATATTATAGTAATTATCGTGAGCCTGTAGCAAGGCAACTGCAAGGAAAAGTCCTCCCTACTCTCCCTTCACCCATCACAATCAAGAGCTATTGTTATCCATCTTTCTGCAAGTGAGTCGAGATCATCCCGCCATCTCTTAGTATACTGCATGGCCATATAGTACTGGGGAATATAGATATCATTTTGGCCCAATGTGCTTCTGGCATGCTTCAGAATAATAGTGATCTAACGAAAATCTTATATTTCAGTTCCACGCCTACCCACAATAGAAACAATAGAGAACTGCATGAAGCTGTCTCCGATGATAGTCCAAGGTCTATGGGAGTATAAGTCGCCACTTCTCCAACTGCCATACATCAATGAGGAACATTTGAAGTACTTCACCAACAGGAAGAAGCACATCAAGTCACTGTTACAACTAGCTCAATTGCCCGGAGAAGAGAGACGACAAGTCCTGAGGTTCTTGAACGATGAACAGTATGAAGAATTAATGAAAGTGTTGGGCAATATGCCCTATATACATTTCCAAGTTAATACTGAAGGTGAGCCATTTGAAATGTTTATATATAAACATTGCTGTATCTGTTTCTTTAACACTTAATAACTGTGGATGTGGATGCAGATAAAAAAAATAAACCTGTGAGTTTCTTGCCCATTCTTCTTACAGAGGTACTTTCTGAATGAGTTGCAGAGTCTTGAAATACATGTAAAAAATAGACTTTCAAATTCAAAATTGGTTTATCGTAGCCTTTTTAACAAATGTTCTTTGATTTGATCGTATTTTTTGGCTTGTATAGAATTTTTACGCTAAACGTGATCGGCTCACTCCGGGCAGCTGGAAATGTATACTTAATGGCGACTAATAAAATAATAGCTGTTTGGATATAAGCAAAATCCAATTAACCACTTTAAAAAATCTCAAAAATATCTTTAAGCAAGTCAGTAATGCTACATTTTATAAAGATACAATATCCTTTTTCTCGGTTCATAGTATATATTTTTCTACAGTGATAGACGATGAAAACTCGACGGTAGTAACAGCGGGTGCCATAGTTACAGTCACAGTGTTCCTCAGAAGGACCAATATGAAGGAATTGTTTGGCGACACCACTATTAAGGAAAAGGCGATGAAGTAAGTTTATTTCCCTGTATCAAACACATACAAGTTTTAATATTATGACACGTTTTTCTGTGTATCTTCTGCAAATAATATACCTACACATTCAAAATATTGACATTAGGATTTTCCACATTATGCCATTCTATATCTTAAATTGTTCCATCTTTTTGTACCTTCCTTGTATTTTTCCAATCAATAAATGATTTATGATTCTACATTCATCAATAACTGCTGTACTATATCCGTGAATAGAATATAAATCTTTATTATCATACTTATATTATATACCTACATTAAATTATTCATATTAAAAACCGTGGAGACATTTATAATTTTATTTAACAAAAATATTTTACAAAACGACAACCCGCCATTATACAAATCAAATTCTCTCTCTCCATAGACAATGACCACAGACTACAAATATATATCAAAAGAGGTCAAAAGAGGTTCACGTAGAAAATCTTCTTGCAGCTAATACGGCCTCTCCTGGCATTGCGCCGTCCTCGGCTGCACATTTGTTGTCTTCTATTCCATCAGCAGCATCGGCAAATTCACAGGACTCGCGACCGACGTCTTTCTCTGCACTCGTGGCTGCGGTGCCGTACTGCTTTGGGTTGGTGGGCGAATCTGAGGGATCGTCAGCATCATCACCCCCAGGGTTCATGATCTGCATGAGAAACCAAATGTTAATAATCTAGACGACCGACAATATTGTCTTTTCTGTCAGGCATCACTCATACAAGGCCCTCAAGCATAATAGTTCTCATCCATAAATTAAATAAAAAGTGCAACAAAGCCAGATCCATCCATGCATGGCTTCATCCAGGATAGCTTCTACTGCGACAGCTCCCGTCTGCGACTGCACCACCGGGACTGCTCGCACACGTTGATCTTGTTGGACAGCGCGAAGGGTCGCGCTGATCTTGTTGGACAGCGCGAAGGGTCGCGCTGATCTTGTTGGACAGCGTGCTGCGCGCAGGGCGCGCGCTGTACACGCCGTGTACAGCACGCGGGTACGTGCTGATCTAGTTTGACAACGTGCTGCATGTTCTGCCCACTGCGCTCGCGCGCCGCTCACCTGCTATTTCACACCAGCAGCTCCAACGAACATGCAAAACATGGCATACATATTAATTTCATATCCACGTGCGCTTATATGGCACAAGACAGAGAGACTACGAAAAGATTCGGATGCAACTTATGATGTAGCCCAGCTGGTCAGGTCTTCGTCCCTTTCTGCTTCGGTCATACTGACCTAGTAATGGTGAGATGAAGAAGATGATGAGTGTGATCTTCGGAACATAATCGTGAGAGAAGGAATAAAGTTTATAACAGTGACCGGTACGAGTAAGACATAACACATAGTTTTCTCCCACTATGCAGTCCCCCCGTCCTCACTACACCCTATGAATGACAATAATTCATAGTGAAGATCCACATGCATAGCATGATGAATCCCTCCATCCCTTACTTCTCGTGATATTATCACTCAAGATCACAACACAAAACATCAAAAACGGCAAAAAATAATGCCATTGAAATTTTCACAAAAAGCGCGGGACGGCCAAACCAGTCGTTCCACAACACAAGTTGACGAAATTGATTTCTATCGGCGGTTGTTTTCAATAATTAGATAAAACAGTTGTGGGCAAACAGAAGTTCAGATATCACTTCTGATAAAAACCGTGGAGACATTTATAATTTTATTTAACAAAAATATTTTACAAAACGACAACCCGCCATTATACAAATCAAATTCTCTCTCTCCATAGACAATGACCACAGACTACAAATATATATCAAAAGAGGTCAAAAGAGGTTCACGTAGAAAATCTTCTTGCAGCTAATAATATAATAATGAACGAAATTTAGTCATCCTAACCACCATAACACAAGCATTAAGTTGCTTAGCTTGGGGTTAGGTGGCGCTGTGTGAAATGTCCTGAAATATTTATTTATTTATCTATGGACTATGGACTCGTCAAAGACAGCTATGACTGATCCCTTTCATTCTTCAACCATTCGCAGCGACCTCCATATATCTACAATCTTTACGTCCTTTTTCTTTTACGTACTACGTATGTTCCTTGTAATGAGATAATAAATTGAATTTCTCAACTTTATATTATTTCCAGAGACGAAAACGCAGAAGAGAACGGCGAGAACACAGAAAAGGCCGACGGGGATAAGAACGACAAGAAAGAAACGTTCAAGCGGCCCGTGTGGATGAAACAGACCAAGAAGCAGCACACCGGCAAGAAGGCTAACAAGAAGACAGTTGTCAATAAACAAGCGAAGCCCGCTGCCACGCCCACTCCGCCACCACCCACCAACGAGGTCAAGAAAACTAAGGAACCAAAGAAGAAGGTTAAAGATGAAGATGATGAAGGTATGTGTGTCCGTTATTATAGAATAGAAAACCCTTATAGTGACTCTTGTAGTCTCTCTCTCTTTCATTATCTCTTTCTCTTCTTACTTTGACCAAATGCACTTTGGACGATTTTCTTCTTTGTCGAAATGCGTTTTTGACAATATGCGAATTTTTTTTTTGTGGCAAATGCCTTTATTGAGAAAAACAAACTAACAATACTACAGCTACTACAGCAGTAAAGAACAATATTAACCACAGATCAGCCACAAGCCGAAATGCTATTGAAATGATGCTCTTTTGACCTCTTTCGCTTTGGAAAAAATACGATTTCAACGATTTGGGATCGGTTATCCAATTGCGCTTTTGACGAATAGTGCTTCAGCCATTTTTTTTTAAAATATTTTTAATAATTCCACTGTCTTGAATGAAACTGCCTTCCTATTTATAATGGAGTGAAATGATGATAAATAAGAAATGTGAACCCTTAAGCAACTGCTGTTTTTGTAACAATAAGTTTTCCTGTTTGCCTTGTTTCAAGGGCGATTTCAGTTCAGAGCTTACATCACCTGTAACCTCGAGATTTCCGTTACCCCTTATCCTATTTTTAATTTTGTTATTGCGAAAGAAAACAAAGGATTTCTGCACGCAGGCAATGCCGCAAGCAGAAATCCTAAGCCTGCAAGGCATAAGCTAGTTGTTTAAAATAACAGGAGTAGGCAAAATAACAGGAGTAGGCAAAATAACATTTGGCCACACAACCAATGATTAACAGTAGCGGTGCAATAGGGTAGTTGACTAACAATATTATACTTAATGTAGATTAGAATTGGTAGATGTGTAGTGTAAATAAAATATTGGATACGTATTTTTTTATTTGTAAATCTGAACACTTTAGAGATATAACACACTAAAGTTGTGAACATATGTGACAGGTAACGTACATTTGTTTGTCTTTTAAAATGTATTTTATGGGCCGTCGAATAAACGTGTTTCTTTCTTTCTTTTCTTTACAAATTCGAACACAACAAAAATTCCCCCCCACACCGCGATCGCTTTCCCGCCTGTGTGTGTCATGTTACACGTTAGGGTTCCTGTAACCTGTTCTATCAGATTATAATAAACTCTCATTATAACATCAGTGGCAGGCGATGATTCCGGGTCGGAAGGCAGCTCGGCGGAGTCATCCCGCGAGTCGGGCTCAGAGCAGTCGGGCGGCGAGGCGGCGTCGGGCGCGTCTGACGAGGACGAGCAGTGGGACAAGTTCCAGAAGCGGCTGCACAAACGTGAGCGTCTCGAGGGACGCTCCAAGAACTCGCACCCGGTGCACTGCCCCTACTTCCCTCTGGTGAGCACCTGTTGCATTATATACTAGTGTATATAAAGATAGGACCTGAAATAAAAGTCACCATCATCAAATATTCGTATCTAAATTAAAAGTGTTGTAAGAGTCTGGCCGAACACTTACCACATACAATGCAACCTGTGTCGTCTCGAGTCTCGGTCAAGTAGGCGGGGTAAACCCTTTATCTGATTTTACTAAACATCATACCTGAATACAGCCGTTATGACGACACAGTTTTGTCTGAAGCCTACCACCAGTATATCCTTATTCGGCTATTGTATTGAAAGATGTCACAGAAGTGGTTTAATAGGATAAGTCCCATAATATAACATTGTGTGTGCAGGAGAAGCAAGAGTTCTGGTGGTGTTACATCTGCGACCGCAAGTCGCACACGCTGCTGACGACGCCGGCGCACGTGACGGCGCTGGTGACGTCACACGAGCTGCAGCTGCGCTTCACCGCGCCGCGCTGGCCCGGCCTCTACACGCTCGCCTGCTGTTTGCGCTCCGGTAACTATATTGCCTTGTATATACAGGCGCTGGTGACGTCACACGTCACGTAACTATATTGCCTTCTTACAGGGAGAATGCTACCACACTTAGGAGCTTCAAGGATAAGATCAATTAATTATAATAGACAAACGCCTCACATACCACCACCCTGACCACATCTCCTGTTTCAAATTTAATGACGAAATAATTAATTTAATTAATGCACACAGGATGATTGTTATAATATTGTGTTATAATTATTGATTGTTTTCACAGGATATTTTTGGCATTTATTTTATAAAATTATAAGTGCCTATTTTTTACTAATAGCAAGGAAATCGTGTATTGAACACTCTGTTTTAAAGTTTGTAAGTGATTTACCAGTCACACTGTATATTATAGGAAAGCGTCTGACACTGCTCTATGAATGTAGGTACCTATAGTTCAAACAACTTAAAGGGTCTAGATATTTGAGTTTTAAAATACGTTTCGCTTTTATTTCTAACTGATTTTTCTCTATATTAAGTGGATTTAGTAACAGCCTAGCAGCTACCTCATTACTTAGATTTGGACAGAAACAAATTAGTGCTTCCACACACACATTTATTCAACTGTAGACAGACATGAGCTTGATGAATGAGTCCTAAAAGTAACCGGCTCGTTAAACATCGCCTGCAGTGAAGCTTAACAATAGGGTGGTCGGGTTAGCGAGTTGCAAATTGAGGCGGCATTTTTCCATGACCTTGCCAACTGGGTCACTGCAACAGAAAATAATTATGAGTACTTAGCTGCCCAAATTTTAAGGAGCTTATAAATATGAGGCAGATCCCATGTTAATTTTATTAAATCGTTTTGATATTAGTTTTACAAAAACTTATAAAACCAACCACGACGTTTTGGCTCAGTTACATAAACCGTGGTCACGTTGAAATCGCGAAAATTTAAAGTGTTTTCCATAAATCTTACGAGTTTAGAGTGCTTCCGCACTACACCCGATAGGAATGATTCTTCGGTAAGAAGCAGTGGACCTAGAATTTTACATCACGGGCAAACCTGGGGACCTGGGCTGTCAAATCCTGGGTACTAATTATGGGCAGCGTTATACTTTACCATCAGAAGAGCGTCTTGTTCGTCTTCTTACTTCTTTGTATAAAAAAAATCTCGACATTGATTTTCGCACTAGCTCAAGTCCAAATCGGTCGAGTCAGTTTTCGTACAAATACTACTATGGCTACGTCAGTCCGTTATCGGTCTGTAATTGGTCAATCTTTAGCAGTCATATCACGAGTCAGCGTTAGGATATTGCGTTAGCTACCATACAAAATGTTCTACTGCGTCACCAGACTGTATTGTCATTCGAATTCGGATCGGATTTAGTGCGGAAGCGCTCTTAAAATATACGAGAACATGCGGGTAATCGATAAACTGTAGATACGTATGGGTTTAACTTTAATTCATTTTGAAATTTAAATTTATTGATCGGACATACGGTAAGTTATGGAATAGGTACCTTTCTAACAAAAAACCCACATCAGTTAACACTAAGTGTCGTAGGTCAGAGCGAAGGGGAGGTAACACATAATATAACCGAATTGAAAACCTTCGTGAACTTGGTTATAAATCACTCAGGCGTTCAAACAGTTTATGTAAATAAATGAGAACTCAGAATTCCACAAAATGTACTGCAGCATTGTTAACATCATTCTTGGGAATTTTCTTCCGCACACTTTGGGGACTTCGGTGTTTGGGGAAGTCCAGGATTTTGGGTATCGACAAAGAAATAGTATACACCCTATTTGCTTTACTCAAATGAAATATTGGAATTCCCTGCAAAACTGATCGGGCGTACTTTATTTTGTCAATTATAATAATATTTTATATTGTGTCCCTAAGCGGACATTATGACCGTGCTTCGGCACGATGTTCAGTGGAGTCAGGGAGAGATTTATCTCACCTTCTAGGTTTAGTCTAAATAAATAAATATTTCAGGACGTTTCACACAGCGCCACCTTACCCCATACTAAGCAACTTAATGCTTGTATTATGGTGATTAGGATAACGGATATAATACTTGTATACTTTTCTTTTGTAAATACATACTTATAATAGATATTGAAAACCACCCAGACCAGAAACAAATATAGTCAGAAGACAAATATAGTCTGGTTTCATCTTGGCGCATCGTCGCCTAAGATCGAGTAAGATTCTGGTCAAGGATCTAACCTATAAAAATCTTATGAAAAGGGACCTAAGTACATAATAAATACTTAAATGCTCCCTTCTCGAATTGACTTTATAAATTTTGTGGTAATTAAAAAACAATGGAAAATTTATTTATATCATCGATTAAAATACAGAATTACCTACTACGCCTATTTATAACAGCTGTTTTTGTTTTTATGGCAACATGTTATTATAGAGGTAGGATATTAATTACGCACATCAAATATACACCACATTCCAATGTTTCACGTATAATTTACAGATATGTAAAGATGACAAATACGTTGGTTAAATTATGATTAATCCTAGTTGAATGGGTGCCAAATAAATAAATCGCCGGCCTTTGAACAAGACTGCAAGGATTCAAAACTAACAATTTAAGAGCGTTCATAGTTTAACCCTCAATACTATGTATTTTCATAGAGCTATAATTATTGCAGTACATGTAGTTTTGGCCGCAGGGTGCATATTTTAGACTGTCGATTGATATGTACTTATTCTAACGTTCAAAATAGTACTTTTACATAGATTCGTAACTCGTGTGCAACATAAGAAATAAAATTGTTTCTTATTGTCTCTTCTTTTAGATTTTTTAGTTGTTTTTTTTGAATGGGCCTTTCAAACACGCGGGAGTTTTTGTGCAATTAAATCGGTTATTTTGGCACAACGCTCCTCTTTTCTTCTCTTCTTAATAGACATGTAGCCTAAAGAAGTACCAGTATACCTAAGTGCAAGTCCGACCAACTAATTTTTAAGGTGCTTTTTAGAGGTCAGACAATTCTTAGCACCAAATTAGAGTTCTTAATTACCTAGTTAACTATACGAAGTGACTATTTAATCTGCGTGCCCTTTGAGGTCAAATTAATATTGCATTGCCGTTGGTTTTATACGACTTTTTATACAACGAAGTAAGAAGACGAGCAAGACGCTCTCCTGATGGTAAGACATAACGCTGCCCATAGTTAGTACAGTGCTACCCAGTGCACTGCGCCAACGCTTCTTACTTGAGAGTCATAAGATGTTAAGACTCTTCAGCCATTGGGCTGAGTGAAATTACTGAATTTCACTAGCTACAGTGCCCTCCTACCGAAGCACAGCGATTTTATATGACTTTTTTAGTATTTGTTGTACCACTACTAGGAAAAGACTGTCCCAAATTTCTTCACCCTTCATGTGCATCTCTTCTCAGGCTAGCCAATTTAAAAGAGTCTACATCTCTCCATCTTTTTGGACGCCGGCCTCGTCGCCTCCGTCTTTCTTTTTCGCATAATTAATTTAAATGTCCCGGATATAAATAGCATGGAAAACCATAGAAGTACAAACTTCAGCCCCAGTAAAATGACACGTGACTACAGATGTAAATACACCGATTTAAAACGTTATATTCCAAATCTTGTGGTATAATACTCCAAATACACAATTTCAAACAGTTTAAAACTCTCCTACAAATATAAAAAAAAATATTTTATTCTTCGTTATTTTGAGCAATTATTGAGTTAAAACCTACTACGTTAACATTACAGCAATGCCATGTCGCCAAAGTAAAAAAATCCTATACCCCTGCAATAAGTAGGTAAGTAAACCTACCTATAGTAAAAATATTATACAACATTAATAAAAAAGAAGCAAAACTAATATAATAAATCACCCTCAAAACAACAATAGCAAAATATTAGTTAATAGAATTTTAATAAAAGTTTATAGAATATCAATAGAGAGTAAGTACCTATTTCCTACAATATTGTCGAGATACCTACAACTGATTACGATATCGTAACGAGGCAAGAGTGTGAGTTTAGTTAAAACCGAATTAAAATTATTAGGTATACCCAAAGTAGGTATATTTATTATGTGGTTATCAAAAAAGTTTTTAATTCTATTCAACCTATAGTTTTTTATTACGAACACAGAGCTTTCACCGTATCAATGTAGTTTTTATAACTAATTCCTATCTCTCCACTTGGTCGGACGGACCAAACTAACTGAACTTACGGTACCTACTTGTAACGCCTATATTTAATATCAGTAAGTACTCAATCTCGATGCGACGTTGCCAGCTTTCAACTCTACATACACGGTAAAGAGTATCTCTTTACCGTGGTGCGGCGCCGGCACTGCTCTTTATGTATGTGTGTGAGTGTACGTAGTTATAGGTAGATTGCGAGTGTGTGGAAATGCGACGTTGCCGTTTGGTGCTGCGCCCGCACTGCTCTTTATGTATGTGTGTGAGTGTACGTAGTATAGGTAGATTGCGAATGTGTGCATTTGGTTAGATTGGTTAAGTTACAAACCGAATTAAATTATAACAAGCTTTTATTTGACAGAAAACAGACAGGTGAATGGTCTGTTGTCTGTCTATCTGTATTCAAATCCTAAACGTTTGTTTGCGCGCGTGTAGCTTAGGTGAGAATGTGTGAATTAGGTGAAAATGTGAAGAAAGTGTTCATCCCGTTGTGGATGTAATGACAAATAACAAAAGTGCTTAGAAGGGATACATCATGTCGGTAACAAATGTTACAACCAGTATAATTATTCAGAACATACAGATTACGTTGAGGACATTAATTAGATAAAAATATGTTTTATTTTTAATAATTTTATCAGTAAGTTTAGTACAACACATACACCTACCTATTATTATGCTGATCACATCAGAAAAAAACTTGTAAATACAACTTATGAATACGTACCAGCTTACTTAAATTTTATTATATATTTTCATTATATCGCACATGCTTTTTATTCAAAATTCTATGATCATTCTATAGAAAATCCGTCTAATCGCTTAGCTACCGCTATGAGTTCAGCGCTACCGATGCTCATTCAAACGGCTGCAGTTCCGTGTATATAGCTTTATTGTAATGATTAAAGGTTTTTTAGAAAGCTGATGAAAGAAACTAAATATTTTATAATAACCTATATTTGCATTATCCTAACGGTTACCAAGTTATATACATAAGAAGAAATTTTTTTTTAGAAATTATGTTTTTTGGAATTATTTCCTTTCTTACTTACTTCACATTAATAGTTCTTAGAAATAAAATGATGCTTATTTAATAACCTTTCATTTGACACCCTACTTAAGTAAATCGGTTTAGTAGATATTGAAATAACCCGCACAATAGAATAGGCTGGCGGCCATCTTTGTGACGTCATAACTACCCCCTCTATACACTTAGGAAGTGACTAACGCACTTTTCGTGTTCAGGAAAATATGACAAATAAGTACATACCAATAATCTGTATGGCGGAGATGTGTCCCACGGAAATTTTATTTTTTTGTATTGGGGACCGTACTATATGCAAAATTCGTAACTCAAATAAAAGCTTGTAATAATTTAATTCAATTTTTAACTAACAATAAAAAAAAAAATATTCACACACTCTCACCTCAACTACACACACATACGTAAATGATTTGATTACAGATAGACAGACAACAGACCCTTCACCTGTCTGTTTTCTGTCAAATAAAAGCTTGTTATAATTTAATTCGGTTTGTAACTTAACCAATCTAACCAAATGCACACATTCGCAATCTACCTACACTACGTACACTCACACACATACATAAAGAGCAGTGCGGGCCCGCACAATACGGCAACGTCGCATTACATACACACTCGGAATCTACCTATACTACGTACACTCACACACATACATAAAGAGCAGTGCAGACGCCGCACAATACGGCAACGTCGCACGACTAGGGCGGATCCAGGATTGGGCCCTGGGGGGGAAGGTGCAAAAATATTATTATAACGTTAACTACAAAATGTGTGAGTTTTGCTCGCTCTGAACAGTTAAAAAATTCAAATATTCTTAAAAGATATATGCAAAATTCGTAACTCAAATTAAAGCTTGTAATAATTTAATTCAATTTCTAACTAACAATAAAATAATAATAATATTCACACACTCACGTCAACTACACACACATACGTAAAAGATTTGATTACAGATAGACAGACAACAGACCCTTCACCTGTCTGTTCTGTCAAATCGCACCTCTCGAAGAAGAAAGAATTAACCCTAATTGTGACTTTTTGTTTTTATTGCATAATAAAATCAAGAAAAATCCGATACATATTGTCAATTTTTTTCATAAATTTATCTCAAAAAATGAGGGAATTATTAAAAAAAAACTAAACTTGTACGACACTGAAATCAAATATAATTACTCCATAAAACTGAAGTTAATTACTTTTGCGACCACACTATTTACTAGTTTTCCATGTCAATAACATCATAAATACACTTACATCAATCTTGTATGAACATTTTTACAAATATCTTTACATAACTACAGATGACTCCTTTTTAAAGAAATTTTCGTAAATATATTGTCGTGCAATTACAGTTACCACATTCTTCTACGAAACATTTATCAGCCTTCATCACTTTAACTACTTGTTACTCACTTCTTTCACGAAACTTTAGTCAGAATTAAAATAAATAAGTCTAATTGTTTACATCTTTTATTAAGAAATAGTTGTATAGAGATTGGTTTTTATGTTATTGGAATCCAGCAGCACACGTATCTGTGTAGCCAGTTATGTAAACTGGGTATCATTACGCTAAACGCAGATCATAGTTACTCATTCTGCCCTGCTTCAGCTTGAAATCTGGAGAGTAGCGGGATTCAAGGCAAATGATGAGTTAACCAGTCATGAAAGAAAGTCTCGGCATGCAAGATCGTACCCGTAGCGACTGGATGGATAAGAGGACCCAAAGGACATCCCCAGAGGGTTTGAGTGACCTCGCAATTCTCATTCTAGTTTCTCTCGGTTGACGTAGTATAAGTTTTGATTTCTAATGACCTGTAGCGCAAGATCTCGTTCCACTTCAGTTTCTGTGTTCCATGTCACTCTATAAATCAATGACTAAGAGAACGGTTTCACAGCTTCAGTTATCCCTTTCTCTAAAAGTGCGCCTCTCCAACATTCAACGTCTGCACTCAAATTTTCCACTATCACCACTACTTTGAATCTGAAAACCCTGCTCTCTTGTTCTTCATGGAGACGTTAATAGGTTTGCCGTCAGATGTGTATTTGTCAGATTAACCGGAGGCTCACTTGAAGACAAATTCAAGCCACATGTGTGGGATGCATTTACGCCCGTGATGAACTCGGCAGTTTATATGGCTCTCTTTTTACGGAATCAAAGCGTCTGAATGCTTCTGGCCTCCTTCAATGTTTGTTATACCTATATCTGATTATAACTAATCAGAGGTTCATAGAACGCAGTGGAATCATGTGAATATGCTGGCTTCCAGCCGGAATACCTGCGATAGTGTTAAAGACATGAGCACCAGGGCTCACTCCGATTTTGATTAGCCTTCAGCCTAACACACCAACGTGCAGCCTGTTTTAAAAAAAGGCAGTTGTGCTGGCCCTTCTAACCACTGGTATATCTGTCACGTTCATGAAATGGAACGTCAATCGCGACGAATGATCTCTTGTGTGATCAAAAATTCGGGTCTTGTGCTGGTAAATCTACTGTTGATCTGTTTTGCATATCACTCACTTCTTGGATAAGCAGATAACATCTAGCGGTAGAGCTAATAAAGACGGAAAGAAAAAATGACGACGGGGGGTGCGATGAATAAAAGTTATTTGCTATTAAAAGAATTTTATTTTTTATTTATTATTTATATAGAGAATAGGGCTGCGTTTGACCACAGTCTCACCTGTTGGTAAGTGATGACGCGGTCGAAGATGTGACACACAGACCTAGTAAATACCTATTAACCCTCGATTTGAAGACTCCTAAGTTGTAATTAACAGGAAACACTGAAATAATGATTTAATGAAACTTCTCCTTTCCAAAATGTATGTTTGTAGATAGCTAATCACGTTCAGATACTGGAAATTTCTCTCATTTTTGCCTTTTACTTCTGTAATTACATCAAGTCTAGAGTCAATAGACTGTCAGGAAGTTGGGTATTTTGGCAAAGGTGCAACATTACTTCATCCGGGACATTTGTTTTATTTCTATCATAAAGCCGATCCTATATGTATAGAATATTGTTTTCGTCTTTGGGATGATACTCCCAAATACCAGCTTCAGACTCTGGAGTCGATTCAGGGGAGCGCCAAAAGGCTCGTGAGTGACCAAACGCTAGTGAATTCTAAGAGTTTTGAACACTGTAGAAGAGTCACCCCTTCTAACCGTTTTATTAAGATTCGTTTTGGAGAGTAGCGCAAGAATTACACAAACAAATCCTATCCCGCCCGTTACCGCCATTTATTAAGCCCGTTTCAACTTCGGAAGTCAGGGCTTCCAGCAGTTCGGCATCCATACCTAGTGGCGCAATAACTGATCGTATTTGAAACACTTTGCAGTCATTCGTGTTTCCTTGTGTCATAGACTTTGTTTTTACTCAAGCAATGTTTGAAATTGGTTTAATCATCATTAACATACTTCATAAATGAAAAACAATGTTATAATTTAATAAAAAGACATAATTATGACACTTTTCCTGTCATAATACTAGACTTAATCATTGAATACAAATGTATGAGTGGATGAATATTTCTGATTTATTTGCGCCAAAACGGCTAAGTGGATCTAGATGAAATTTTGCACAGATATACAATATATCCTGAAATATTACTTAGTTTACTTTTAAAGCTGTAAAACTACTCAACATAGCTGGTATTAAATTTATTACGAAACCTTTATGATTTTTGGTATAGTACAACAAAAGCTACCTTAAAATACATAATCAGTAATATTTACAAGATCTTTCTACAAAATTTTAATAAGTTGTTTTTTATTTTGTTATTTCTTTTGTACTGAGAAACGAAACGACTAATATTTTATAAATTAAATGATTGGAATAACGTAATATGTAAACATACGCCAAAATGTCTGTAATTTTTTTCGTTTTAAAAAGCGCTTACTTGAAATACATTATTTATTTGAATATATTTTTCGAAGAAAAAGGATGCAATTCATTTTACGCAAAAAGACCGAGACAAAGTTTTCGTGGAAAAACGTCGTAAATCATACTAACGCGTGGAGTTTGTAACGCCACCATACGCTCAGAAAGTCGTATCTGCAGTTATGTCAGCATTATAGTTTCCGTTCCATGTTAATAAAGTAATATTTCTGTTAACTACATAAATTAATTAAAATGTGTCGCTGAAAATTAGCGTAAATCTATTTTTTAGGATTTACTCCATGACGATTAATTAAATTGCAAATTGTAATACATAGGCCAATCGAGGTTAATTTTAGCTATTTTTTGCTATATACCTACTAAATTTTTCTCAGGTTGCCGATGATTTTTTAAATCAGTTTTTTGTTGCTCCTGTAAAGTTGGTGTTTTTCAGTTACGACTTTCTTCCTCGGGGGGTGCGAAATAATAGCTTGTTATAATTTAATTCAGTTTGTAACTAAACCAATCTAACAAAATTCACACATTCGCAATCTACCTATACTACGTACACTCACACACATACATAAAGAGCAGTGCGTGCCCGCACAATACGGCAACGTCGCATTACATACACACTCGCAATCTACCTATACTACGTACACTCACACACATACATAAAGATCAGTGCGGGCCCGCACAATACGGCAACGTCGCACGACTAGGGCGGATCCAGGATTGGGCCCTGGGGGGGAAGGTGCAAAAATATTACTCGATATATCGATTTCTAACTAACAATTTTTTTCAATATACTACGAAGTAAGAAGACGAGCAAGACGCTCTCCTGATGGTAAGAGATAACGCTGCCCATTATTAATACAGTGCTACTCAGTATTTTACAAAGGTACGATTCTGGGTGCACTGCGCCAACGCTTCTTACTTGAGAGTCATAAGATGATAAGACTCCTCAGCCCAGTAATTTCATTAGCTACAGTGCCCTTCTACCGAAGCACAGTAATGTTTGCACATCACTGCTCAGGCGGTAGAATAACCGGCACTGTTGGGGTACCCACCTAGTCGACCTCCTGCAAAGGAAGTTTACCCCGGTAAAAGTAATAATAATATTCACACACTCACCAAAGCTACACGCACACACACAAACGTTTAAGATTTGATTACAGATAGACAGACAACAGACCATTCACCTGTCTGTTGTCAGTCAAATAAAAGCTTGTTATAATTTAATTCGGTTTGTAACTTAACCAATCTAACCAAATTCACACATTCGCAATCTACCTATACTACGTACACTCACACACATACATAAAGAGCAGTGCAGACGCCGCACAATACGGCAACGTCGCACGACTAGGGCGGATCCAGGATTGGGCCCTGGGGGGGAAGGTGCAAAAATATTATTATAACGTTAACTACAAAATGTGTGAGTTTTGCTCGCTCTGAACAGTTAAAAAATTCAAATATTCTTAAAAGATATATGCAAAATTCGTAACTCAAAAAAAAGCTTGTAATAATTTAATTCAATTTCTAACTAACGATAAAATAATAATAATATTCACACACTCTCACCTCAACTACACACACATACGTAAAAGATATGATTACAAATAGATAGACAACAGACCTTTCACCTGTCTGTTGTCTGTCAAATAAAAGCTTGTTATAATTTTGTTCGATTTCTAACTAACAATTTTTTTTAATATACTACGAAGTAAGAAGACGAGCAAGACGCTCTCCTGATGGTAAGAGATAACGCTGCCCATTATTAATACAGTGCTACTCAGTATTTTACAAAGGTACGATTCTGGGTGCACTGCGCCAACGCTTCTTACTTGAGAGTCATAAGATGATAAGACTCCTCAGCCCAGTAATTTCACTAGCTACAGTGCCCTTCTACCGAAGCACAGTAATGTTTGCACATCACTGCTCAGGCGGTAGAATAACCGGCACTGTTGGGGTACCCACCTAGTCGACCTCCTGCAAAGGAAGTTTACCCCGGTAAAAGTAATAATAATATTCACACACTCACCAAAGCTACACGCACACAAACAAACGTTTAAGATTTGATTACAGATAGACAGTCAACAGACCATTCACCTGTCTGTTGTCAGTCAAATAAAAGCTTGTTATAATTTAATTCGGTTTGTAACTTAACCAATCTAACCAAATTCACACATTCGCAATCTACCTACACTACGTACACTCACACACATACATAAAGAGCAGTGCAGACGCCGCACAATACGGCAACGTCGCACGACTAGGGCGGATCCAGGATTGGGCCCTGGGGGGGAAGGTGCAAAAATATTATTATAACGTTAACTACAAAATGTGTGAGTTTTGCTCGCTCTGAACAGTTAAAAAATTCAAATATTCTTAAAAGATATATGCAAAATTCGTAACTCAAATTAAAGCTTGTAATAATTTAATTCAATTTCTAACTAACAATAAAATAATAATAATATTCACACACTCTCACCTCAACTACACACACATACGTAAAAGATATGATTACAGATAGACAGACAACAGACCCTTCACCTGTCTTTTCTGTCAAATAATAGCTTGTTATAATTTAATTCAGTTTGTAACTAAACCAATCTAACAAAATTCACACATTCGCAATCTACCTATACTACGTACACTCACACACATACATAAAGAGCAGTGCGGGCCCGCACAATACGGCAACGTCGCATTACATACACACTCGGAATCTACCTATACTACGTACACTCACACACATACATAAAGAGCAGTGCGGGCCCGCACAATACGGCAACGTCGCACGACTAGGGCGGATCCAGGATTGGGCCCTGGGGGGGAAGGTGCAAAAATATTATTATAACGTTAACTACAAAATGTGTGAGTTTTGCTCGCTCTGAACAGTCAAAAAATTCAAATATTCTTAAAAGATATATGCAAAATTCGTAACTCAAATTAAAGCTTGTAATAATTTAATTCAATTTCTAACTAACGATAAAATAATAATAATATTCACACACTCTCACCTCAACTACACACACATACGTAAAAGATATGATTACAAATAGATAGACAACAGACCCTTCACCTGTCTTTTCTGTCAAATAATAGCTTGTTATAATTTAATTCAGTTTGTAACTAAACCAATCTAACAAAATTCACACATTCGCAATCTACCTATACTACGTACACTCACACACATACATAAAGAGCAGTGCGTGCCCGCACAATACGGCAACGTCGCACGACTAGGGCGGATCCAGGATTGGGCCCTGGGGGGGAAGGTGCAAAAATATTATTATAACGTTAACTACAAAATGTGTGAGTTTTGCTCGCTCTGAACAGTTAAAAAGTTCAAATATTCATAAAAGAAATATGCAAAATTCGTAACTCAAATAAAAGCTTGTAATAATTTAATTCAATTTTTAACTAACAATAAAAAAAAAATATTCACACACTCTCACCTCAACTACACACACATACGTAAAAAATTTGATTACAGATAGACAGACAACAGACCCTTCATCTGTCTGTTTTCTGTCAAATAAAAGCTTGTTTTAATTTAATTCGGTTTGTAACTTAACCAATCTAACCAAATGCACACATTCGCAATCTACCTATACTACGTACACTCACACACATACATAAAGAGCAGTGCGGGCGCAGCACCAAACGGCAACGTCGCATTTTCACACACTCGCAATCTACCTGTAACTACGTACACTCACACATACATAAAGAGCAGTGCCGGTGCCGCACCAAGCGGCAACGTCGCACTTAAGACAAGGGCGGATCCAGGATTGGGCCCTGTGGGGAATGTGCAAAATATTATTATAATGTTAACTACAGACAGGTGAAGGGTCTGTTGTCTGTCTATCTGTAATCAAATCTTTTATGTATGTGTGTGTAGTTGAGGTGAGAGTGTGTGAATATTATTATTATTATTTTATCGTTAGTTAGAAATTAAATTATTACATGCTTTTATTTTAGTTACGGATTTTGCATATTTCTTTTAAGAATGTATGAACTTTTTAACTGTTCAGAGCGAGCAAAACTCACACATTTTGTAGTTAACGTTATAATAATATTTTTGCACCTTCCCCCCCAGGGCCCAATCCTGGATCCGCCCTAGTCGTGCGACGTTGCCGTATTGTGCGGCGTCTGCACTGCTCTTTATGTATGTGTGTGAGTGTACGTAGTATAGGTAGATTCCGAGTGTGTATGTAATGCGACGTTGCCGTATTGTGCGGGCCCGCACTGCTCTTTATGTATGTGTGTGAGTGTACGTAGTATAGGTAGATTGCGAATGTGTGAATTTGGTTAGATTGGTTAAGTTACAAACCGAATTAAATTATAACAAGCTTTTATTTGACTGACAACAGACAGGTGAATGGTCTGTTGTCTGTCTATCTGTAATCAAATCTTAAACGTTTGTGTGTGTGCGTGTAGCTTTGGTGAGTGTGTGAATATTATTATTACTTTTACCGGGGTAAACTTCCTTTGCAGGAGGTCGACTAGGTGGGTACCCCAACAGTGCCGGTTATTCTACCGCCTGAGCAATGATGTGCAAACATTACTGTGCTTCGGTAGAAGGGCACTGTAGCTAATGAAATTACTGGGCTGAGGAGTCTTATCATCTTATGACTCTCAAGTAAGAAGCGTTGGCGCAGTGCACCCAGAATCGTACCTTTGTAAAATACTGAATAGCACTGTACTAATAATGGGCAGCGTTATCTCTTACCAACAGGAGAGCGTCTTGCTCGTCTTCTTACTTCGTAGTATATTGAAAAAAATTGTTAGTTAGAAATCGAACAAAATTATAACAAGCTTTTATTTGACAGACAACAGACAGGTGAAGGGTCTGTTGTCTATCTTTAATCAAATTTTTAACGTTTGTGTGTGTGCGAGGTGAGAATGTGTGAATTTTTATTTTTATGTGTGTGAATTTCATTATTATTTTATTGTTAGTTAGAAACCGAATTAAATTATTACAAGCTTTTATTTGACAGACAACTGATAGGTGTAGGATCTGTTGTCTGTCTATCTGTAATCAAATCTTTTTCGTTTGTGTGAGTGTAGTTTAGGTGAGAATGTGAGTGTGTGAATTTTGTTAGATTGGTTAGTAATCGAATTAAATTATTACAAGCTTTTATTTGACATTAGAGTTATGAATTTTGCAATTTTTTTTTTGCAGTCTCAGTAAGCTTCTCGCTCTTATGTTATTAAGGATATTGGAATTTTTTAACTGTTCAGAGCGAGCTCAACTCACACTTCTCGTAGCAAACATTATAATATTTTTGCACCTTGCCACTTGCTGACGCAGCTCAAACGAGTTTGGGTTCATTTGATTTGTTTGAAAGAGTAGGAGTAATAATAGATTGTTTTTATTAAAGGGTTTTATAATTTTCTTTATGATAATATTATTTTTTTCAAAGAAGGAGCTTTTAAACTTATTACTCCTTTGTTTTTATAAATACATTAGGTAATCTCTGCTCTTGGTGGACTGATTGAGCTGAAATTTCGTATAGAGATAGCTTAGAACACATAGACTATAATATTATATAGAACAGCGGGTAAAACCGCTGGGGGCAGCTAATATGGACATAAGACACGTATTGCGTCTCGAAAAAATCAAGAAATGTAGTTATAATTACAAAAAAATGTTTTTTAATTCCAAAGGTTTTAAATGGTGTTTTACGGTGTTTTTGGGTATTAAATGGGTTTTTTGGTAACTAACCGATAGGTAAGATTGGTTATATACCGGCCTCACATCTATACACGTGACTGCTGTCATCACAAACAACCGTAGAAGGAAGCCGTAACATTGCATTTGTTTCGAGAAGTGTAGCTTGCGTAAATACTTTTAATAAAACAACCATTTTTGACTTTCTTGTACCTATGATCATTTTGCTTATGTTAATTATATTGACAATATTATAGAATGTGGTTTATGTAGCGTCCGTGGCCCAGTGGTCGTACGTCCGGCTTGTAATTCGAAGTACCTAGGTGCAAATCTTAGTATGTGGCATAATTTTCGCCTGGTCGCTATCGTGTTTCGGAAAGCACATAAAACTGCAGGTCCCGGTGGTTTTCCATAAGATACGAAAGAAGCAGTTGTTAGATCATGTTGCAGTTCTTGTAGTAAATCTCGGCGACTTTAAACTGCAATACACGGTTGACCACACAACCTATAATTGGGATTATGATTTGACTTTGTAGTTTTATGCACCTCTGTAGTGTACCTGTTCAGTTTTTTTTTCAAATACCGCTTTATGTGGACAACATCCTGTTGCTATTTATTAAAATAATTATGTATTCATAAAATTAATAATAACACTTAAATTACAAATTATCATAGATTTTTTTATCTTTTTCTTTATTTTTTTTCTTTGTACTTATATCTTTTTGTTTTGTTGAGTATAATCCCCAATATATACGTACGTATTTATTATTGAATGTTTCTGTGGCGTTTTAGACATCAATCCCTTCAAATACCAGTAATAACTAATTACTAATGATTGTTTTGTCAATAGATTCGTACATCGGCATGGATCAACAACAAGACATGAAGTTGGACGTGAAGGAAGCGGCGGCGGTGCCCGCGGAACATCCGCAGTGGGATCTCAGCGACTCTGACTCTGATCATAACGATCCGGTATGTTATATCACTGATATCATATTACTATATCCCGCCTTCTAGGTATAGCCTGCTGACATCTACGACCGCCGGTCTTAACATCACGCGAGATCCTGGTCAAAGGCTTAACTATAATAAATTTAAAAAAAAATACAATATATATCCTTTCAGCGTCCTTGTAGCGTCCGTGGCCCAGTGGTCATACCTCCGACTTGTGAGCTGGAGGTCCTGGTTTCAAATCTCAGTGTAGCAAAGATTTTCGCCTGGACGCTACCGTGTTTCGGAAGGCATGTAAAACTGTGGGTCCCGGCTGTTTCCTATAAGATATGTAGGAGGCAGTCGTTGGGTCATGTTGCAGGCCCTGTAGGAATCTCGGCGACCTGCAACATATAGGTTCGCCACACAACCTATAATTTGTGATTTGACTCTGACAGTGTAAGTAGGGTAACCTGTTCTGTTGGAGTATAAACCCCAATTATTTTTCAGGCTTCTTCTTGTTTAGGTGATGCGGTTGGTGACACAACAAGTCAATTTGGATCTTGTGTAGGTTCTTTAGAAGGTCTTGCACCTGTATTTTTGGTCGTTCTCCCCCTAAACTCATCCTTTTGAGGAAAAGGATATTCTAAATTTAAAAAAATGGTCGAGAAGACGCCATTTATTTTACCTCAAGGTTGGGTATTATAAGTACAGCAGTCTAGGACGAGGTCACGACTATAAATGCGGATGATATTGGCGAACAGTGGTTTTCCTGGCGAGCGCAGCTGAAATATTTTAAAGTTACATCTGAACTCTTAACTGAACTGTACTACCCCTTACCATATAGTGGAGATAACGAATAAACATTCTTTCTTCAGTTCAAAAAAGACAAAATGTGAGCACATTATTTTGTGTTTATTTAATTAAATGCTCATTGCATATTGCTATGGATATTATGGATAGGTACGTTTGTAGATTCATACCCATAATATTAATATTTAGGTCTTTGTTTCCTTGTTAATATTTCCACTTCAGAAGTGTGTGTTTTGACGTTAAAAGTATGCGGAAAAGTTTTCATTTATTTGGGCTTTTTCATTTATTTATTTTTTTGCGGTAAGGGCAAAACAGTTAGTGTACAAGAATTTCATGGTAAACAATCCACCATATGCTGTCTTTTGGCGGGCAAGCATAAAATAATAATCATAACTTTGATAAGGATTACGATTCACTTTTCTAATTTCTAGTGATTGATTTCTTAAGAGCGCAGATTTGTCATCAAGTACTAACGTGTCGAAATAAGTTTATGAGTAACACCTTTCAAACAATAGGATTTTCCAGAAAGGCAGGTAGCCCCTACGCCCGTTTGTTTAAAACTATCACCCTTGCCTTTACAAATAGTAACGTTGCGCCATTATCGCCTATTCATTACTTATCAATATCTACCTGGGTCTCTGGAAAACCCCCAGGCGATTCTGGAATCTCTTTTTTTTTTATTCATAAACTAATTTCTCACGCCTTCTTAATCTGGAATTGTTTGTATTCACAGTTTTAAGATAAAATAAGGCTATCTTTAAATTCTGCCAGTAACTGGAATAATATTAAAAGTTTGCAAATTTATTTGTGTCATAAATCAGCCAAAATGGCTGCGCAATATTTGATTTAGGAACTCTAATTTTTTCTGCGTAGCCGCTTATTGCTAACTCTGGTTCCGGCCAAATTAAAATTAGTTATTCATCCGCCAAGAAGTAATGTGCAACACTGTGTTGCGGACCGAATGATAACGACAACCGAAATAAGGTACTGCAGGGATTTCCACTTATCCGTCAGGGAAAGACCGAATTTTCAAAAATGAAATGACGTATTACGTCGTATCGATTTAATAAAGAGCGTGAGAAATTAGTTTATGAATAAAAAGAAAGAGATTCCAGAATCGCCTGTGGGTTGGACATTTTTGACAATTCGGTCTTCGATTCGGTTCCTTGACGGATAAGCAGCCCTGCAGAGCATGACTAGATTCAACAACTAATATCTCAGGGTGATAGGCACACGGCACAGTGCAGTGCCGCGTAGAATTTTGTATTTCTAAACAATGTCTGATATGGGCGATCTTCGATGCTTGTACCATCGGGCACCTGATTTGCTTATTTTGTCGCTCATCTTCTGTCAAAAACAGTACAAGCAGTTTAATTTGACGATGACTCATCATGGTCAGCTATTGTACATAGGTCTCATATTAATTCAAAAAGGATACAAAAACAGGCCTGGGAGTTATTAGTATTGTTATTTCCGAAGTTTTCCTCCATGAATAATTTCAAATTCCTATGAATAGAATTTATTTATGCGAATGTCATAAATAAAACAATAACAAATTAATATAATTTGTTGCAGGGAGACAACGAGAGCGAATTCACAACAGACGACGAGGTCGAGGAAGAGTAATGAATATTGAATTAAATTATTTTTATAGAGTTTATTATGGGTGTGTATGTATGGCAGAGCGATCGGATAATATAAACTTTTATATTCCAATGTCCTTGGTTTTATTTTGTAGAAATCCTCCACATTTTAGTTTAACTTATGCCCGAAGCTCAGCTCCCATTAAGAAATCCTTTATTATGGTAGATTTAGTTTGGGGTTAGGTGGCGCTGTGTGAAATGTCCTGAAATATTTATTTATTTATTATTATATTTTATTGTAATATTTTTTTATTTATTTATTTATATTTATTTATTTTTAATATCTTACGTGATTCATCATTGACCGCGTCTGCACTTTCCATCAGGTGGAATGTGATCAAAAGTATTTAGTTTAAAACAATAAAAAACTATTCGTTTGTCAAATTTCGAACAAAATCGTTTTAGCGATTTAAGGTTTAAAAGCTTTGCAGTGCATTAATAGGTCAGTAAGTCTCTTTTATAATATAAAATAGGAAAGCGTGGCCAAATATTATTACACACTAGTAGGTATATTATAATATGATGTAAGTATATTTATGAGAAGAAGATTAGTATCATAAAAATATATTTACATTGTAAGGTAACATTAAAGTCTAATAGTTTCCAGTTGGCTTCATTATAATATCTTGTTCTACATTTAATTAGGTTCAAATTATTTTAAATGTTCACCGCGCCCTTTTCGTAGAGTCTTAGAGCTAGAAGACAATAATCATCATCATTCATCTCGCACAACACGTCTTCCTCTTCCATTTCACTCTATCATCCGTCATAATAATATCTTCATTCATCCACAATCGTACGACTGCAAATAAACGAAGCAACCAGGAACGTTGGAAACTTGATGGTTTAGTTTAGATTGGTGGGCTCAACAATACCACGGTAAAGAGATATACAGTAGTTTGACTGAGCGTGATTTTTGAACATAAATACCTACAGTCTCGCGGTACATGTGCAAGTCATAGGGCTGCCGGGCAGCCGCTGCCCGCATACAGTAGGTACCTACCTATTTCATATCATCTACTTACTTAAGCTACTATCTAGACAAGACAAGAGACAAGACAAGAGACAAGACAAGATACAAGACAAGAGACAAGACAAGACAAGAGACAAGACAAGAGACAAGACAAGGCAAGAGACAAGACAAGAGACAAGACAAGAGACAAGACAAGAGACAAGACAAGAGACAAGGCAAGAGACAAGACAAGAGACAAGACAAGAGAAAAGACAAGAGACAAGACAAGAGATAAGACAAGAGACAAGACAAGACAAGAGACAAGACTTGGACTCTTAATCGCACTCTTACTCGCACTCTTACTCGAACTCTTACTCGGACTCTTACTCAAACTCTTACTCGAACTCTTACTCAGAATCTTACTCTTATTCGCACTCTTACTCGGTCTCTTACTCGCACTCTTACTCGGAATCTTAATCGCACTCTTACTCGGACTATTACTCGCACTCTTACTCGGACACTTACACGCATCCTTACTCAGTTTCTTACTTGCACTCTTATCGGACTCTTACTCGCACTCTTACTCGGTCTCTTACTCGCACTCTTACTTCAGCAGAATACTTTTAAAAATAAAAAATAAATATTATAATAACTTCATACTAACTTACCTCAAAAACAGCATAATATCGAATGCTATTTTTGCCATTTTATATAATATATTATATTATGTATACCTACATACGTCCAAAGTAAATAACGTAATAAATTACACTAAATACTTGCAAAAAACTATCGCGACGTCCGTCCGTCGCTGCGTGGCACCCGCTTCTGGATTATATACCCACTTCTACCCACATCTGCCCACATCTACTCACCTCCCAAATTCCGGCCGTTTCTATGGAGTCAAACTACTGTATATCTCTTTACCGTGACAATACCTACTTACTAGAAAGAATCCGATTTGTATGCAGTCTTCAGTTATGATAGTGTCTCAAATGAAAATCGCATTAATAAAAATTCTAGAGAGATAATTATATTATGATCCATTATAGAGGTAGAGGTGTAGAGGCATAGGAGCGAGGTCCTGGGCCCTCCACACAAAGGGATGGTGGTGCGAGGGTATCGTCCTCCGAGAGTCCGAGGCTGCGCGCGCGCGGCGTCCGGGGAGGGGAGCCGGCGGCCGGCGCATTACCGCGCCACACCTCGCCACAGACTCACGACCGAACGACCGACGCCCGCGCCCGGTGTCGTATTACCGCTCTATAAATACCCCGCGAGCGCGATCGCCAATTTGGAAACGGTCGCCGCCGTGTTTTGAACCAGTGATTGACAGTGCTAAGTGAAGAGACCCACCCCGAAGCTCCCGGCCCCAGACGTAAGTACTGCCTCCCATGTTTTCCTCGTCTCTGCAAATTTAAAATAAACAGCTGTTCTTGGAAGCGATATCGCTGTCCGCTCGCTAAATTAGGTCTCTATTGAATTTTTTGAATTGATCCCTATATTTTGAGCATTCGAGCGCACAGTGATGATAGAGATATTATTTACGAGCTGCAAAAAACCTCTGAGAATGACCCTGATCAAGAACTTGAACGTACATTGTTTTAGTATGACTTAATAAATGGCACCTCGTAATTTTAACGTATATAGGTAGAATACATGCTAAGTATTTTATTAGTCTTAAAATATTTATGAATAAGTAGCAACAATATAAAATTGATGTCATTGATAAATTTAAAAAGCAGCTGTGCTAATAACCCAGTATTTATTCCTTAGCTCTATATATTTATTGAACTATAGGTTCAAGAACGCCTAATAAACTGCAGGAGCAAAGAAAATGGTCTAGGAACTTCTTCAATTGCATAAGAGCCAACTATCATCGCAGCTGACTCAATTTTGTTGTTTTGCAAATGTCGATAAAAAAAACTTAAGTACACAGCATATAACTAACTGACAATGGTTGGCACCTGTTCTGAACTTCTTGGCAAAAGACGCGACGCGACGACAAAACCAAATCCTTGAATGCAATATAATATCTTCAACGTTATTTACTCCGGACTCCGGTACTAAGTACATAAATTATAATCGTCGTCAGCCGCAATCCGAGTCTTTTCCTATTGGGATTATCAACAGTATTTAAAAAGCTGATGATTATTATCCATTTCACAATGCCAGATAGTTTAAATACAGCGATGATCTTGCGTGATTCGTGATAAGGAAATGGTACATTAGATTGACCAACATCTTAAGATGTGTTCCGTGTTTTACAATACATTCCCACTAAGCTTCCTCCGCTGTTCCGTCTATTAGTATTTACGGAGAACAAACAAATGTTTAACAGTTTCCGTGTTCAGTTTTCACGGATGCTAACGATTGCTGCGGTACAAATAGACCAAAATGTGGGTGCGAAATGGTTTTCCGACATCGCTCTCGTCGGCCGTGCAGGCGGTGGATATCTTTAAGCTTTTAGATGAAAAATAAACACCATGGTGAAATAATTATGGATCTATTATATTATTATTAGAGTTATTTACTGCTGACAGTCTAGCTTTGCCTTTATGCGCTGGTCTGAATATTTTTACTTATTTTATCGTTCAGAGTGTAGGCGGGTCGGGAGTTGCATGATGTCCGGCTATGAAATGTTATATCTCCATAAAACTGCTATCGTTTGAATTTTCCTTACGTTTTTAACGAGGGAAGGTGATACAGGAAAGTTGCATATTTGGGAGGTTCAGTTTGAATATGACCTGCAGGCTGCAGTAACGATGGTGATAGCCGAGCATGGGGCTCGCGGCTCGGGGAGCGCGCGCGATGAATCGAACCGCAGACTGATAGCGGGCCGGTTAGACGAGTCCTACGCTCTGAGTGCAACGGCCCAAACCAAAGGGAATTTTAAGACGGTCATACTTGCGAGATTGCGAGCCCTTTGATTTAATAATTTAAGCGAAATACCCGAACCTGTTATTACTTCTCTGCTACGTTGCATCTCCTACCAGTTTATGTCCACATATATTATAATCAACATCGTTGTGCAGAACATTATCTCATCTTTCAACTCTATTACATACTAGTATTTCTTATTGTTTCCTTTCATTGGTATTATTTTCAAATGTTAAAAAAATATATGTAAAAAAATGTAAGTACTGTGAATGTGAAAAAGCAAATGAACATAATATTATATTATGACAAATGACATCATCGATCAGCAGGCATCATTCGCTGAAACTGAAATTATTTTATTTTCCTTACAAAGACATACCTTACGACCTACTATCAGTAGCGGCGCTAGGCGTCAGCGACGTCGGCGACCGCCGACGGCCTCGCGCTTGAGGGGGCCTCGCAAAATTTTTAATTATTTAAAATTTATTTATTAATTATTTTAAACATATGCGCGAGTTAAGTGATCGAGAAGTACCTACTTAAGGGCATTGGTAATTTAGTCATAATGATTTAGGTAGGACTTATAATATGTCTAGATTTCATTACTTTTTAGAGATAAACAAGCAGCTCCATCGAGACTTGGCTAGTTTTTTACAGAATGTTTTTGGTGGGATAATATATTTTCAGGAAGGCAAAAACGGTGACATACAGCCTTGCGAACTATATAAAGGTACTACTAACTCCATGTTAATATCAGGCGCTGATCCAGGGCCCCGCGGGCATGAGGGCCAAAGAAATTAAGTAATTTAATATGGCTTTTTTTTTCTTGTCAAAATCAGCGGCTAGCAAACTCTTTTTAAAATATTCTCGGCGCTCGCAGCTAAGTGCTCGCTCTCTAATAAGCAAAATTATTGTAATGTCGTGACTCTTAGAACGAGCTAAACGTACATCTTTCGCTTTCAAAAATACAAAATTTTCTCTGGGTACGCTCTTACTAGATAGAATATTTAATTTTAATTCAGTTTCCTTGCCACTCGAAGCAAGCTAAACGCACATTATTCGTGCTGAAAAATTCAAAATTTTCTCGGCGCTCGCAGCGAGCTGCTCGCGCTTTTATACATAAGAATATAATATTTAGATTCCTAACCACTCGGAGCAAGCAAAGCGTACATTATTTGTACTGAAAAAATTAAATTTTTCTCGGAGTTAGTAACGAGCTGCTCGCACTTTTATAGATAAGGATATTTAGTTTCATAGCTACTCGGAGCAAGCTAAACGCACATTATTCGTGCTGAAAAATTCAAAATTTTCTCGGCGCTCGCAGCGAGCTGCTCGCGCTTTTATACATAAGAATATAATATTTAGATTCCTAACCACTCGGAGCAAGCAAAGCGTACATTATTCGTACTGAAAAATTTAAATTTTTCTCGGGGTTAGCAACGAGCTGCTCGCACTTTTATAGATAAGGATATGATTTAGTTTCATAGCCACTCGGAACAAGCTAAACGCACATTATTCGTGCTGAAAAATTCAAAATTTTCTCGGCGCTCGCAGCGAGCTGCTCGCGCTTTTATACATAAGAATATAATATTTAGATTCCTAGTCACTCGGAGCAAGCAAAGCGTACATTATTCGTACTGAAAAATTTAAATTTTTCTCGGGGTTAGCAACGAGCTGCTCGCACTTTTATATTAAGGGTATTTAGTTTCATAGCCACTCGGAGCAAGCTAAACGCACATTATTCGTGCTAAAAATTCAAAATTTTCTCGGCGCTCGCAGCGAGCTGCTCGCGCTTTTATACATAAAAAATATAATATTTAGATTCCTAGTCACTCGGAGCAAGTTAAGCGTACATTATTCGTACTGAAAAATTCAATTTTTTTTCTCGGGGCTAGCAACAAGCTGCTCGCACTTTTAAAGATATTTAGTTTCCTAGCCACTTGGAGCAAGCTAATCGCACATTATTCGTGCTGTAAAATTCAAAACTTTCTCGGCGCTCGCAGAGAGCTGTTCGCGCTTTTATAAATTAGAATAGAGATATGTATTTAGTATCCTTGCCACTCGGAGCAAGCTAAACGCTCATCATTCGTACTGAAAAATGCAAGAATTTCTCGGCGCTCGCAGCGAGCTGCTCGCGCTCCTACAGATAAAAATGCTTTTATTACCACTCGGAGCGAAATAAACGCATACTTATTCATACTCACGAATTTAAAAATATATCATCGCTCGGAGCGATGCGTATCTAAGGCACGAAGATGAAGTAAATACAAGTGAGTTTATGCCGTTAATTTACAAAGATGAATTTAACGATTCGTTTAGTGTAAAAAAGGTGTAAAGTTTTCAAAATTGTAAGACTACGCTTAAATGTGTCCCTTCTTAGTTTGAAAAAATTCTAGCTGAAAAAGGGGGGCCTCGCAAACCTAATTTCGCCGACGCCCATGCGTGGTCTAGCGCCGCCACTGCCTACTATCGTTTATAACCCAAGTTAGAGTAATGTTAATAAACACGAAATAGGTACTATTTATTCATAATCAATTAATTTTACACTAATTAGGAAATTATATATCATTTACAAACCCACCTACCCTAAGCAGCAAGACGAAGTCGAGAAATACAAGCATAGCAAATTTCTAATTAGCGAAACAATAGACGCCGATCTGATTTACATTATTTTCCATGTTTTGGAAAAGCCGAAATAATGGTTTTGGTGTATAATGAATTCCGTCATAAGTTTAGTTTGGTAAAGTTAGTAGATATTATAACAATACCTATTATCCTTATTAACTGTCTAACATATGGTGTGTATATTGTACATACTATACCTACACTGAAAGTTTTTTTTAATTAAAAAACTTGTTTTTATAGGATTTATGGCGAGCTTATCATCAATAGGCCTATAAGAATTAAGTTTTGTGATTGAAAGTTTTTAAATCCAGACCCAATCAATGAAGAATGAAGAATACTTATTAGACAATCAAACTCTACTACCTCGAACCCAACTTCCAAGTCACTTTTACTAAAGGTACAATAACTAGTATAGTTACGTTTACCCTAATCCCTGATGTTACTAATTTTGCTGATGTCTATGTGAGCGAGTTGAAGCACGTCGTAGTCTCCAATGTTTATATTTTCTTTGTAATTAAAGTTAATGCTTACTCATATCATAATATTTGTTTACATGTTCTCTACATGTGCCTACGTCTTACACATCAATTTACATACATTAGTATCTTTAGTGTGTTTAATCAATAAGCGTTTCCTTTTGTTTTGATTTACTGTAACTTAAAAACAAAAGACTGTCCTAATAGCAATTTAATTTGAACTTGAATCCTTATAATATGTATTATGATTTGAAATGTTATTGCAATTCTAACTACAGCTACAGCGGCGGTTGTATCATTTGGTTTGGTTTTCCTCTAACTACAGAAGATTTATTTCTATGTATGACCTATAACGTGTGATGGATGAGTCACCGTGGGGTCGATCGTTCGACTGCTTCGGTTTAGTAGATTACTCATGTATGCGCATGAGTGGTACTGTTTGAATTTATAATATCGACCGCATTTTGAACCTTAGTTTTTTCTTCTACCTGGATTCGGTCCTTTTGTTCCTTATTTGGATTATTTATTCTTGAAATAAATTCATTTTAGTGATTAGTCATTTTGTTACCTTTATTTATTAGTTTGGAAGGTATTGTAAAATCACTCGCAATTCATGCTTTATCTCTTAACTGAATAACCTTCTAATGAATTTTATTTTAAGATATAATATTGTTGTAAACATCATCATAATATGCCTATTTGGGATATTTAGTCCTCAGATATAATCTCTTAGAAAAACAACTGCTTTATTTAAATTGAGTCATGTTTATTATGTTACAATATTTGTAATTCGTACCATAGTGACATTTACAAGATCATAAAGAAGCCAATCAAGTTGCGGGAGCAACGGCTAACATCCGTCCGTTTTGTAATTTGTTCATAATTTATACTCGGCTTATTTCCATATGACTGGGCATTTAGCATTAAATTAGTCTATTTTTCAAGATATTCGTCATCCAAACGTTTTATGATACAATCTTACTACTTATTATAATTTCTAGGAATGACCGCAAGTGTAGGTGGTTATTCATCGGTAAAGGAATAAATACATATAGTGTAATGGATATCTTCGTTCAACCGACTATCAGTTTCAATTTCACACTTAATTTACTTGACGATGCCGCTAACGTTAAAATGTATCATCTGTCCAGTTCAGTATTAATGCAATGCAAAAATATTCGATAAATCCAAATAAACTTCCGTTCAATACTCTGATAGACCATGACCCAAATTTTGATCCAACTAATACAGGCATAAAATTAATTTCACGGTTACGGCAATTTCTAAATTCAGTGGAATCCTGGCTAGTGATAGACTGGCTATATTTTGGGGATTTGCCAAATGCTCGAGCAGATAAACACATGAAGATTCTATTCCTACACATTTAGGTGGAAATGCTAGAGAAATTTCTCTAGCTTTACGAGACAGTAGGCGTCTTAGGCTATTTTCAATGACACTTTAAAATAAACCCACAGACGAACCGTGTGTAAAATATTTTAAGCACAACAACATTGAACTTGGCGTTAGCCCCGCAATTTGTTATCAATGAAGTTATTTATACTTGAACATGTGTGATAGTTTGTTGATTGTTGTAGACAAATATTACTAGTAGATAAATAGATTTTCCATTGATCTTGAATAGAACACTTTTCATCATCACTAAGCACGAATTGTGACGCAGATCAATGTAATCAATGCAAGGATTTGTTTTCCACCATGATTCTATTGCAATCGATAATATAATGGCTGGTATCCTCGTTGTTATCTTTATTGCATATTAAATACCTTACATTTAGATAGATAAGATCAGTTGCGACTGAAGACTTTACTTAGGTGAGTAAATAATTACATGCGATGCATTGTGCATTATCTATTAGGTACCTACCTACATAGGATAGGAAGATTCCTTGCTATATAGATATTTAAAATTACTATAAAATACCTTCCTATACCAAAGGTACATATATGTACATATTTATTTTTATTTTATACAATGAAGTAAGAAGACGAGCAAGACGCTCTCCTGATGGTAAGAGATAACGCTGCCCATAATTTGTACAGTGCTACCCAGTGCACTGCGCCAACGCTTCTTACTTGGGAGTCATAAAATGTTAAGACTCTTCAGCCTAGTAATTTCACTAGCTACAGTGCCCTTCTACCGAAGCACAGTAATGTTTGCAGTTTGCACATCACTGCTAAGGCGGTAGAATAACTGGCACTGTTGGGGTACCCACCTAGTCGACCTCCTGCAAAGGAAGTCTACCCCCGTCTAATTAGTGAAATTATTGTTTATTATAATGTGAATAAAAAATATTTGTTACATGTGAATACTTAAATTATGTTGTCACAGAAGCGAGCGTCAGTCGGCGCGTCTCTATGGCCGATCGCCAAATCTTTCGCAACCGCTCTATATTTACCCACCAAGGTTCCACATTGCAGTTTGGGGGTTATTGACATTAATACTGGGTTATACAACACGTTACCTAACGTACCGACGGTATTCATAAAATCCTGGAACATCGTTGAAGAGCTGCTACGTCCGACACTCGAGTGTGAAGTGCCAAGTTTACGCTCGAACACTGAACACGCGACGGCGTCCAGTCCGACGTCCGACACTGAAGTTACAGAAATAACACGAGGTTACATAAATACAATGATTTTAACTAAACACTTCCTAGGACATGCCTTGGGTGAAATATTTGTATAGTTATCTGCAGGTTTACATCTGTCGTTAGAAATAATGCCACGGGAATACCCCAAGGATCTTCAACAAGCCCGACCTTTCTTTTTATATATCTATTTAATTTTAACTGTTATTTAACTCAATTTAAATATGTGTGATTGAATTAGACAACTTTATTACTTTGAATTTCTTTCAAAACGTAAACCTATAAAATACTCGGCTATCGACCTTTTCGTTTAGAAATAAATCTTATCAGCCAATATTTGCAAACTTGGAAAGACATGCCATTTATGTAAAAAAATGTAAACGCTAAATTTATTTCCCAATGTAGATTTAGGTATTCAACATACCGAATATGGAAGAAGCACATATCGCATGTTCTTCAGTGTAGGTAGGTAGGTATGATTATTTACAGAGCTGCATACATGCAATTCTTTTCATAAAACGTAATAACAAAAGCAAATATGGGGACAATACCTCAGACCTGAATAAACATTATTTATTACGAGTTAAAGTATGATCAAACCTAGGCTTTTCTTTGTTGTAGGTAATTTAAACATTTAAAAGCTGCTAAAACATTTTTTTAAAAGTAAAAACTTTAATGAGAGCTTGGGAGGACTCGATCAAAAAGTTGTATTGTTCCAGTAAGAAAACAAATATCTATCAAAAAAATCTTTAGTGTCACATTCTTCACCGCTCCCTACATTGGAAGAGATGACTTTTGAACGATAATACCACCGCGTTTTATTATGTATTGTACTCGTATTGTGGTGTTGTGTTAGTCGTAACAGTAACAGTTCTACCTATCTAATCTTATCTTAAATTTTGCATGTGACCATGCATAATAATATTATTTGCATAACAAAGGATTGGTCAATGCTTTTAAAAATATTCGATAAGCTGATCGAGCTAATGGTAACACAAGCAGGGCTTATGATTGGACGGCGCCGGCGAGTCGTGTCAGCTGGTTTGAATAGCTGAGAACAACAGACGCCAGTGGTTGCGACACCTTGGGCTTGCCGGACTGCTCTGGCATGCATATTGCATTTTATGTATTATCCGTATAGGCATATTGAGAGCATTGTGTCGTTACATGATAATATTGATCGATTAGGCTCATTCGTAAAAGCTTCAGATGAAGATTGCAGTCATAGAGATACAGATGATAAAAATAGATAATGAAAAGCAGCTTATGCTAGAGGCAGATGATACAGATGTTCTGGAAAAGTTAAAAGGTAAAAGAAAATTACTCTTAATGACGCAACTGGCTGTTTACTGAAATATTATGATCAGAACAATTTAGTTAACAAAGAAACGTAGTTTAATAAAAGTTATTGGTATACGGAAATGTTTCGTTTCAAGTAAACAAGCCAAAATAGAAGGCTGCGCCGTAACAGATAAAGAGACAAATGGCACATTTTATCAAGGTGAGCTTACACAAATGTGTAATTACACATATCCACGAGTGGTATCTCTATAACCTTACCTTGTAGTAATCAAGCGAATCGATTTTTGAGGCTTCGACGACACTCCGACCCCACAAGGCCGCAGCTGGGCAAACGAAAGTTAGTATTGTATCTACAACAGACCATGACATCACTGTTTCACATTTGAGATTACACATAATAGGTACATGTTCATATGTACTTATACCTTTTTAAAACTGTCTTCATACTTCACTATTCAAACCAACTTTGAATGCTGCTTCGTTACTGCATTACGCAAATTGTTATGCGCAAAATATTGTAATGGGGAAAGCCTGAACTACAAAGCTCCAGAATTAAAGCTTTTAAGCTTTTCGCGTAGCATAGTTATAATGCTTCTTGCAGAGCTGAAAAACGGTTTAGTTCTTTCTGTTATGGCAAACGTTCTAAATCTGTAATAAAACCACTGAAACTTTGTTTTGATAATTTAAATGTTTGGACAACGTTGCTGGATACTCGCCGAAAATATCGCCTTAATGGAAAATAAAACTATTAAATTCCAAAGATTCACTTCCGAGGTATTGTTACTCAAACAACCTTTTGGAAAAAAAATATTGTAATCGACTTGTGTGGCATCCACGGTTTTGCACAATTTGTTGAAAAAATCGCGGGAGGAAATACGCACAGACTCTACAAACATCCATAATACATAGGTACCTACTTATTATGGTACCATGCACTAGTGATATTATTTACTCTACGTGGTAAAATAACACACATTAAGAAAGAGGTCAGTGCGTTACTGTCTTCCCTCATGCTATATGATATTCTGTGCCGTTCAAGTATATATTATATAAAAGAAGAAATTTCCTTTCAAATAAATGGTAAAAAGCCGTATGGCAACACGACATTCTTATAAAGCTCCAAGTATGTGATCATCGCGATATTATTTCCGTTCATCTCATAAATCTCTAGTAACTGTAACTCATTGTCTGGAGCACTCCCACGCACCCCGGGTTCCCGCTATGCTACGCTGCGCAGACGCAGGTGTCGGTACATATTTTATTTCTCACCTATCCGTTAATTACCATGCTAGGGTAATGGTTTGCCAATATTTCCAAGACCTGTTGCTTTATGGTAATATTAGTTGGGTCTTGCGATTTTATCCGCTCAAAAGTAGTCTATGTGTTTCTAAGTTATAATATACCTATATCTATGTCAGCCCTACCGGTTCAGCTATTAAGGCGTGAAGGCTTAAAAACACACACACACACATCTATATTTACGCATTTATAATATTAGTATATAGAATTGATAAGATATTTCAGACCAGACAAATTCCCAAATCTATGTTTCAGACAATGTCTATTTCAGTTTCCTTTGGCAAATACGAGAACTTTTTTGATTAATAATTCCTGATTGATTAGCAGTTGATACGATACGGTGATCTATTACGTTAGTCTTTATCTAACAAGAAGCGAATCATAGCAGATTTCATGAAATAATCACAATTCTAAAAACTAATTTAATCACATCATTGAAGCTATCTATCATTGATTTACAAAACATGAATGAATAACTCATAAATAAGTATTCCAATAATATTCGTGTTGATTTCCTATCGTGAGATAAAACACGTTACTAAGTAGGTGACGAATACATCCTAATTAAATTAATAATTTATCGTTAATTACCTGTACACTGGGTATGTGAAGATAGAAATTTTATGATCTAAGATGCGAATAATAAATTATAATTTATACTGAAGACCTACCTACTTGTAAGTAAGTACTTACCTATACTTATTATCGCTTAATATGAGTTTTAACTAGGTAATAAAATTGAAGAATAATGGCATACTAGGTCCCAGATACAAAGCAGTATGTTAAGTGCTAAACATCCTAAAAATAAAAATGTACGTAGGTACCTCTAGGTTAAGTAGATACATACTCATCGAATGCGACATATCGAGTTAGAGCGACCATTGTCAGAATCTGTATAAATCTCAGAGAATATGGCAGGGTGCATCGAGACGAGGCAGAACACTAGAGCTCACTAAATTATGACACACCGCAGCAGAAAAGACCTAGACAGGCCGAAGATGCGATGAAAAAATAGCAAGGAAGAAGCTTGACTTAAAATAGGCAAATTGACCAAAAGGAAGAGAATCGCCAGGGTCCGCGAAAACTGGATTTCATCCATCGTTGAGGATGCCACAAAGGGTTGTAGCGCCAAATAAAAAAGAACATAGGTACTTATTAAACTTTTAATTTATTCAAGGTAAGATGCGTATGCAATATTTTATCTACTGTACCTACCTATTGATCGATTTTAATTATTATCGACTTGCATCACTACTATTTTAAATCGTTAATGGTTTCCGAAGCTTCCAATGCAAAAGCTAATGGGTCCATAAATTTTTAAGATATCTTGTTTTTGAATTCGAAATGCCACTGTAAACCTATAAATGTCAAATGAGATTGTTTCAATCAAATATCTAAAGTTATTAATTTTATATAATTTATAATCGTGTGATAACGTAATAACATTATGCTCAAAAATTTTAGATTATTTCACGCCAATTTATAAATCGTAAAACCTCAGATATTAAAATTTAATGTCCTCCATCCGGATTCTTTGACCCGATCTACTCTCAAACAAATCGCATTTCACCTACATTCCGAGATAAGTTTAATCGGTTTAAGTGACCGATAGCCTCGCGACCGGTGGATGCAGGCTGTCGGTTACTCATCCCATATGACGTCATCGATTAAACCATGACTAACAATGCGTAAAAAAACCATGCACACATATTTCGTTAAAAGCCTTCAACTATTTTTAAATTGCGCCTGTCAGCAAAACAAAAAATCCTAACGTCTATAGCATCCACATGCAATTTAGGCTGGCCGAACTTTGCCAAGTTATATGCTCAGTAAATACTTCAATATGACGTGGACGTTTCTGGGAACTTTCGCGGAACGATGAAGAAATCGTATAAGTAAGATTCGCCGAATCGCTCTTCGGAAAGCAATTGTCCAGCTGATTGTAAATGTCGATAACGGGCGGGGCTGAGTCTGAGGGTCTGGCCAGTCATCGTGGTTACCGTACCTTCTTACTTTCGCCAGATTCATGACGAGGTCAGTTCCATTACAAAACTGGTCCCTATACTTTTGTGTACGTTTATGGTGGTAATAAACAACGGATTGTGAGTAAATGTAGGTCAGTTCATCAAATTAAAAGTTAAGGAAAGTAAGAAGTAAGCCCAGAAGTCACTTCAATTTAGCCTTGCTATAAACACATCCTTTATTTTTATAATATGTATGAAAACATGTTAGCCGAAGTCCCGTACATAATATCTTGAAGTAAACTACTGTATCATCCTAAGTTACAGCTGTAAATGGGTACAAATATGCAAAGTTTATGTTTGTGTAACGGTTGAACGAGAAGTGGTCGTCCTGCCAAATATTATAATCGGTTACACCCACTCTCAGCCGTGTGTAAACAAAACACTCAATGTGAAAACACATTAAGACAGTCACAAACGTAAAGAAGTTTTAATAATTACACATGCATTCCTTAGATAAGACAGACCCGCGTCGGCGAACTGCGTTCAATCATGAACAAAGAGATGACTTTGTGGACACAGTCAACAAAGTTGGCAGAATGAGAGAGAATTACTGGAAAATCAATAGGAAAACCATCATTTAAATATGTTATTATGCGGCAGAGAATATGATTATTATTTAAAGCAGTATGTTTATATGCAAATCCAACCGGAATGTATCATTTCTGTGTAATCCCTGCCTTCTGTCATATATTCAAGTCCTAAGTCTAAGTAGGTATGCTGGTTATACTTATATTTAACTTTTCTATAAAGAATGTTCTGTTTATAATATATTCATTTCTGTAGTATGTTCCTAGAATATAAACGAACGTGATGTGTTGTTATTTAATTAGGAGTAAATGCGTGCATGTTTTCGCACGATTAGCATAAACGGAAAATTCTACGTAAGTTATGAAGAGTGACGAACATCGTTAATAGCTGACTGGTCACCTAACAATATTTAGGACATGATCGTACGAGTGTCTAGAGTCTAGTCTATTCTTTTAAAAGAGGGCTGTCTTCTATATTATGTAGTAATTACCTAGTGTCTAGTACATTAGGCACATTTTTGTTTCATTAGCCTATTTGAATTAAGTAAGTACCTAATTACTGTTAGATTGGTATTGGTTTTAGAGATAAACTTTTAGCTAAAAGCGCGTAACTCTAGAGAGCGATTAACTCTACCTGAATATCTATCAATGTCATAAGTGTTTAAAAGTACAAATCTTAAAGCATCCAATCAGCTTAAAGCTCTACACAAAATTATCTTACAAAACGCAACGTAAACAGCGATGTGCTCGATAATTTGCATGTTTTTTATTGTGAATTGAAGTGAATTGATGAAGATGTAGTAAGTGTCTGATGGAAGACACGACCTCTTAATTGGCACCATTTGGCTGTGTCGATGTGCAATGTGTTTTCAATGTCACTGTAACTGCGCAGAGAAAACAGTTGCATAAAAATGTCAAGCACTTGAAAACATGCGTTAAGAGTTAAGAAGTTAAGACTGCACTCAACGTTGATTGAGCGGAAAAATACTACTAAACCACTACGAATACTACTAAATACTACTAATACTACTTCTCCTAGATAGGTGTTTAAAAGTCTAAACTAAAGTCTAGTCTAAAGTGTACAATAAATCTGTCGGCCAAGTAAAAGTTCCTTTATTTTTGTGGGAAGTGTTTGTTAAATACGCAAACACGTTATGTCACACATTCCTCTTAATGTGGCATTTTTAAATAGTTTTTAAAGCTGAAAGGTAACGGGAAATCTAAAATACAAGGTGTTGCTAAAAACTTAAGTATTTCTCTAGTTTTCAAAGTAAAGTTAACAACTACTTAGTATATGATCATTAATGTCGTGTTTCACGATCCAATCACCAATCTAAGAGTACCTAATGAACGTAGAAGTGTTTTTCTTTCGTGGTTTACTTTTTTATTTTTACATTTTTTTATATTTAACCTCCTTTTGTGTTAGGTACCAGGATACACCTTTTTAAAGCACCTTGTATAACAATTTAACCTCTGCCACCGTCGTCGTAAATTTATCTACGGCTTAAAATTTATGTGGTAGTCGCAGATATTATAAATAAATTAATTTTAAAGTTAATCCTACGTCATATATTAATTATGAAATACATTTCACAAGTTGTTGGGAGCCTCATGTGCTATAGGTATCTACAAGAAGACAAACACAAGGTGTCATAACTACATAATTAAATTAGTCATCGCATAGCATCGACGAAAAACATATCAACTAGGTACTTACCTATCATCAGAATCTGGAACGTGTGGGCACGCGTCATTCTAGCTGTTTATTACTTTTGGAATTAGGTGTTGAAGATTAAAATGTTAATAAGGTAGTTAAACTCAAAAGATTAGCAGATTCATCAAAGTCAATCATTCTCAGAAAGTTATTAAAATGGATATAATATTAATAAGTATTGCTTCTATCGAAACTGCATCGCATCTTTATTAAAATACAGAGACTATCTTAATCAAATTATAAATATCAAAAGAGAAATCTAAGACCCAAAAAGACTAAAAGATTTGATTATTGTTTATTCTATGTACAAATAAACGAGTATTACTCTCAGCCTCCTTTCACTGATGTCTCTCAAGATGTTGATTGAAGATAAAATAGATCTGAAGACGTCTGCATAGTAGGTCCGTGAGACTGTACCTACCTATGTACCTACTACAGATTGCGCACACCGACCGGAGTGCGGTCAGCAAGCTCACCCGACAGAAAATAAATCATCAATTAGGTCAATCAAATGCCAGCATTGAGTATCTAGGCGCAGGGCGAAATCCCTATCTAATATCCACTACTCGCTTCGGAACAATATAGAAAATGGAATTCCAAAATAGAAACCGTTCTAGCATTTTAGATCCATTGCCAAGAAGACAAAAGACATGTTACTAATAGCTACTTTGTACTCTGCCAAGATCGCCTAATTTTGTTGCGGACAATTCAAGCGAATGAGTAATTAGAATCGATAAGTAACATTAGAGAGATCAGGGTCAATAGATTTAAATGCAGGTAACTTTCTCTTCGGTTCATCATCAATCTAATTAGTGTTTATTTTGTTGACAGATGGCACAGTTGATAACTGTGCGGCTGAACAAGTCAGACCATCAGCCGCTGGGCTTCCGGCTGCAAGGTGGCAAGGACTTCGGCACACCTCTCGTCGTGCAGAAGGTAAAACCCAATGTGCAATACCGCTTTACTCATGAGTGTTTCTCAATGTTAGCCGGAACAAGTACGACGATGTGATTTGGTTTTATTGAGTGCATGACGGAAATTCGTTTTGCAGGTTATGGGCTGAATCCTAAAACAAGCGATTGCGTACAATGCCTATTACCTGAATTCAAATGTCTATTAACCAAAGTAGTAGTAAATATTTATAGATACCTCGAAGATACAGTGGAATGTAGATTGAATTACATTCGCTAAAATATGTGGCTAGGTATATCATGGGTGCGCTTTAGCTTTATCTCAAACATACGCCCACACACGGCGAATGTGGAGTAGACTATTGACCCGCGATTCTCTGCGATTTTTGTATTGTGACATAGATTAGGAAATATTCAAATTAAAATAAAATATATTTCTTTTGACATTTAAAAGTAAATAACTAACCGTTAAAAGGTCGAAGAAGATAATGTTACCACTTAACGCGGGACTAGTCGAGAAGTCCTCGGTACACCATTAGTTATCAGAATGAGCTTTTACCGAGTCATTAACTGTTACACGACCTCCTTATAATGGTTTTTACATTCGTTACTATTCAAAACAAACACCCACTTTACAACAACTAATAGAAAATCATTTAGCTGTGTGTTGCGGTGATTGACACTATGTCTTTAATCCGCCTTAATTTGCCTAAGTACTTTGGTTTAATGCAATTAGTGGTCACATATTGATAGATTAGAATATCACGGAACATTTCGTACAACGAAAAAAGAAGAAGCTGTAAGTCGAATAGTGTAATTTTGGTTCGTTAAAATTTGTTAACTAAGAAATTCTATTGTACCTAAAGATATTTTCGTTAAAATTTGCTAACAAAATCTTTCTTGTTACTCAAGAAATTCAAACTTTTTGTTTTTACACTTTTGTGAAACAAACAAATTGTCAGTAATGATATTATCTACTGAGAGTTAAGTACGTCGCTGATTTTTTAATTGTACAATTATTAAATAATTAAATGGGTACCTCAAAGCTATTCATGGTGAGCGCATCATAAAAATGAATTATTAATAACAAACTTTTTAATAACTTAATGACTAGCATTGAGGGTGATGTCAAGGGTAACATGAAACCTTAATGTTCAGCGATGGTTAACAATAAGATGCGTGAAGCAGACAATGATTCAATAGATAGAGATAAAATTAGTCTAACAGATGGATAATAAAAAGTTAATGAACCCGAAAGTAGGCACCACACAGCGGATAACGACGATGAATATTAAAAATAGAATAATATTTTTTGCGACTAAACCGCGCGTCTCTATCGCCTGTAAATACATATAAGTAGGTACCAAGTACCAACGTATCGAATATGACGGTTAACAATGTCAATATGTAGATAGTAAACCATAATGATAATGACCTCCCCAATACAAGTAACGGTATCCACTTCGGTTGAGTTATTGCCAAAGGCTCGCTGGGACAAGCTGAGTATGAAAAACGTGACTGAACCTATCAGTGGAAGATTCGTGTTGAACAAATATTTATTGGTTCATTGATCTACTTGTGGGCATATTTTATCGGCTCTAACGTTTTAAAGATTAATATATTAACCACATAAATAACCCATCGAGCATACAAAGTTTAGCGAAGCATTCAGAATTCAGAAGAAAGCATCGGCCGCATCTTCGCAGGGACGTAGACGACGCCGATGTTCTAATGGCGAACTGGTTTTGACTCCCAACTGCATTCCTGAGGGTGCGGCGTCACCGCTTTATTCCCCTTTGTGTTTCGCTCTTATAATAAATGAGATCCTTTGCGAATTTTAAATATTCATGTAGGTCGGTCGACATCTCCATGGATGCTATTATTAGGCAGTAGCGCGCTTGTGAAATGATACGCTGATGGGAAAGGCAGATTCGTGTTTATGCCAGAACTATTTCTGGGCTAGTTTTTTGCCGCGGCCGCTTGCAGTGTTTACAGTATCCCGAGCACGTACCAGTTTCACTCTTATTGACCGGAATGGCTGAGAGCTGACTGCCACTGGCCGGTGTTATGCAACTGTTCGAGTTCTGTCGTTTATGGAACACAATCTGAGTCACGTACTGAGTACTGGCAGGGATTTGTTTTGAAATTAGAACGCAAACCAGCGACAACGATCCTTTTGCGGATTATCGCCATTTTGCTAATTCTAATTAGGCAAGTACCTACTGACGCACCTAACGGCTCTTATGGCGGCATTGTGTATAAGCTGATAATGCGATACGGGTGCTCTACAGTTGTTTGACTAACACCTGGTTATATACTAACGTGCTATCTGTGTACCTGATAATTGTAATGACTAGGGGACACGAACACGTTGCATATGGAAAGAAATTTACCTTTATACTCTATAATAACTAACTGCTGTTATATTTAATGCTACCTTAGCTATGTTCGATGTCTAGCTGCAGCAGCTCTAGATAATATTGAGAGGCATTTATCTAAAAAAATAGACTTTTCTACTTACCTATTGTAAAGGGAAATGCATTGCTTTGATTTTGCAATAAGTACATGGCTCATTCTCATTTTAGCTCAAATTTGATGGTCACACGGTTATATTTCCTAAACGGTTAAAGAAAGAGACATGAAATTCGGATAGGTGGATAAAACATATATTAAGCTACAAAATAAATAAAGATTGTCATAATAGACGCAAAACATAATAATAAAATTTAACATGAAAGGTCAAAAACGGGGCCATTTTTCGTATTCTCATGGTGTCACACTTTTCGTTGCAGTGAAACATTGGGGCACTACTTTAACAAATTTCGGTATATCTGTATATAACATAATATACCAAAATTTTCGCAAACAAATACACTTTACGGTATATAGTCTAAAAAAAGCCTTTCATTATTATTTTGAATTTAAAATGACATAATGCGAAGGTCACACGATTTTAGGTGCTTTAAATTTGCGTAGTTAAACGGCTGCTGTTAAACACAACATCAACAATCCAAAACAGAGTTTCATTCATTTCAATGATGGCCATGTTCTGCAATCGTAGAAGTAGGATCTAGGACTTATCGAGCCGTAGGAAAAAATATAATTGCTAAGTTTCAATTTATTCATGGGTGTACCGATCACTTGCATGGACAACACTTTTATGCATTGGTTTTTAGTTATTTAAATCAAAGCTAGCTTTTTGAAACGCCAAAATGTGCGAGATAAAGATGTAGTATTTAATTTTATACATTATACCTAAACTTTCCAGAATTTTACGAAAAATGGATATTTTCGTCACCAGCGTGGCATCACCTTCATAGCGTTTTTTACCATGAAGGTGATTTTGTAGGCCACGAAAGTGATTTTTTGTATTGTTTTGTTTAGAAAAGGCCTTTTTACCAACTAAAATGTACTGTATCTGTTATGTTAGGGTTTTAATACATACATACCAAATTTTTGACTAATAAAAAAGTAAAGTGAAAGGTAAAGTAATATCTCAAATTACGCATATTTTCTTCAGTAATGAGGTTTGTTGTTACGTAGAATGTCGTTTTATTGTACATTTTTGATGGATTTAGTATTTCAAAAGGGTTTTACTTGAAAAATTTGTGAAAAAATAATGACTGAATCACTTTCGTGGCGTCGAAAATTTCAAAACTGTTTTTCTTTGAAATGAAACGTACGATTTAAATCATTTATATAAAAGTTTACTCGTGTTATCCAGCTCTATACAATATTATACATAAACATTACAAATAAGCAATAAATAAGAATTGCCATGAAGGTGACGATGAGAATCGATTCCATGAGAATGAGCCACATAAGCTTACTTTACACCAGATGAAACTGCCAACCTGAAACAATGTAAACATGTCGTTTTCATCTCACTTTCAGATTCTTAGAAAAATAAATGCAAGTCAGACAAACACATAAACATTAATAAAGAAATCATAATAACTGGCGGCCTCGGCCCTCGTCTGGGCAACGTTTAATTTCTTGTATTTCCACAGCCATATAAGGCATGCACGTGCGGCGCCGGTCCTGCGCATATTTGCAGCACAACCATTTCCGATACAGCAAAAAGTGGTCTTTTAATGTTATTATTTAAGTTCAACCGCATGTAAGACCTTTAAGTAGGTACTATTAGGTATTCTGTGGTAGACAATACGAATTCGGATGATTAGGTATAACCACGGTAAAGAGATATACAGTAGTTTGACTGAGCGTGATTTTTGAACATAAATACCTACAGTCTCGCGGTACATGCGCAAGTCATAGGGCTGCCGGGCAGCCGCTGCCCGCATACAGTAGGTACCTACCTATTTCATATCATCTACTTACTTAAGCTACTATCTAGACAAGACAAGAGACAGGACAAGACAAGAGACAGGACAAGACAAGAGACAAGACAAGACACGAGACAAGACAAGAGACAAGACAAGAGACAAGACAAGACAAGAGACAAGACAAGAGACAAGACAAAAGACAAGACAAGAGACAAGACAAGAGACAAGACAAGAGACAAGACAAGAGACAAGACAAGAGACAAGACAAGAGACAAGACAAGAGACAAGACAAGAGACAAGACAAGAGACAAGACAAGAGACAAGACAAGAGACAAGACAAGAGACAAGACAAGAGACAAGACAAGAGACAAGACAAGAGACAAGACAAGAGACAAGACAAGAGACAAGACAAGAGACAATACAAGAGACAAGACAAGACTTGGACTCTTACTCGCACTCTTACTCAAACTCTTACTCGAACTCTTACTCGCACTCTTACTCGAACTCTTACTCGGACTCTTACTCGGACTCTTACTCAAACTCTTACTCGAACTCTTACTCTTATTCGCACTCTTACTCGCACTCTTACTCGTAATCTTAATCGCACTCTTACTCGGACTATTACTCGCACTCTTACTCGGACACTTACACGCATCCTTACTCAGTTTCTTACTTGCACTCTTATCGGACTCTTACTCGCACTCTTACTCGGTCTCTTACTCGCACTCTTACTTCAGCAGAATACTTTTAAAAATAAATATTATAATAACTTCATACTAACTTACCTCAAAAACAGCATAATATCGAATGCTATTTTTTGCCATTTTATATAATTTATTATATTATGTATACATACGTCCAAAGTAAATAACGTAAATTACACTAAATACTTGCAAAAAACTATCGCGACGCTGCGTGGCACCCGCTTCTGGATTATATACCCACTTCTACCCACATCTGCCCACATCTACTCACTCCCAAATTCCGGCCGTTTCTATGGAGTCAAACTACTGTATATCTCTTTACCGTGGTATAACATCTTAATAATATTATAGCAATCTTGTCATTATCGTTAATAATAAATACCTGAGTAAGTGGGTAAAATAAATATAATAAACAAAACCTTAGAACTCAAGAAGATAAGCAACTAAGTATACTAATGCCAAAACTTCAGGTGTATGTTTGTTACCTGTTCAAGCAAAAATTGAAAGGAAAAACTGAATAGGTTCAAACTTTACGTAATTAATAGAGACAGATTGAATATGCGAGGCACACTCACAGCTAATAAGAAATGAATATTTAAGTAAATAGCGATGATGCTATGAACTAGAATTCCATGAATTCGCGAAATTATAATATTTTTTGTTTGGTTAATGAATTCTTGACATAGATACCTATCAAGATCGTGCGGATAAAAGTGAATTTAGCCTCATAGTGACTGACACATCAATCTTCGTGGGGCAAAGTCGTCATCGTAAAGAAAACCAAAATAACTTTACATTCCAACCACAAATTTGAATAATGTTAATTATGAGAAATAATTACAGCATTATTTAGAATTATGTGTACAATTAAATTATAAAAAAAATTGTACATTTTAATGAATAAATGCGAAATTTGGACATGACAATAATTTGTTAGGTTAGTAGTATATAATATGAATGTTTACACCAAAACTGTTACAAAGTTGGTATGTGAGTAAACGTCACTTGTATTGATACTTTTAACTCGCGTACAAACTTCGAACTTAGACGAGTAAGAATAACACGAATTAAGTTCGTAGCTGGTGTATTTACAAATTACAATAGATACTTTTTGAATTAATACTTAGTAAAAAAACTTCGTCTAAAACCCATCTGCCTATACATGGGTGACGTTATATTAACCTATATTTCCAATGCTGTTAACTAGCCACAACCGGAAGGAAACTCTGTAACCCATATAATAATTACGTACATTGAAGAATTTAGCGCGACAGCTGACCGACAGGAAATATGCCGAGGGGACAGCAGTTGGTTAGTAGGTAGTTGGTATTAAAATAGCAAGAATTGCATTGTCCAGTGAAATAACGAGGTTAATGTCAGTGATGCTAATATCAGCAGGTGTAGAAAACATTTTAGAGTGACTCTCTTGCTCACTCGATAATTATATGACGAATTTTGAAAAATAAATTTAAAGTTCTTACTTCTGTGGAAAAGGTTATGTTTTCGTGCAGAAATATGCTAATTGCTGATCTCTATCATGATTCACATTATTAAAAAAACCGTGTCAGTGTATGTTACCGAACTGCGAATTCCACCTAAACAGATCCACCGATAAAATTAATGATTGTTTGTGTACCTACCTATTGATGTGGTAGGACCGAGAAGTAGGTCGTAAAGTACAATTTTCAAAAGTCATTTTGTAAAATTATAATTTCTACTTTTTTTTCCCGAACTTGTACTCTTGTACATAGTCAGATCTTAAATTTAACGGATGTCAGATTAGCATCAGCATTCATAGCCTATAAGGAGTATAAAAAGGTCGTGTCCAACGGCCAGTGGCGCGAGATGAGAGATGATCTCATCTTTTACGTCATTACCACTTCCTTCTGAGATACACCCTACTCCCTCTCTGGACAGTTACAAATACTTTTAATGTCCCTGTATATTTTGTGGTGGGAAGTACATAACAAATGTATGTTTTATGTTCAAAATTGCACATACATGTATAATATATACTTAGTCTATATGTAATATGTAGATTCAATTCTGTCACGGATGTTGATGGTGGTTAGTTAAAATTTAATCCAAAGCGTCCCTTCGTGTAAGTTGGACGGACCATATCCATAGGGAAATATCCGATTCAAAATGTGGAATTAGAAAAGCCTTTTTGAATATATTATAATCTTAAGTATTTTTAATATTTCATAATACTTAGGATGTCCAGAGAAGTCGCAAAAAAGACGTTGTGGAAATCTAAGGCCTGAGTCCCAGTCAACAGTTAATGTTATAGAAGAAAGTTTTGTTCGATATTAATTACAGTTGTGGTAAAAACCTTCAGATTCTTTTCACCCACATAATTTCACTTTACTGACCTTTAATTAAATAATCTGACCAGACTGCAATGCAAGTTATAAACCTGTTGCGCAGGTTTTTCCGAGATGTAGAATAAATTCTTCATTTACGTCGGCATGTTTTTATAACCCACTGCTGAGATAGGTCTTGGTGTTAGCAGGTTTAAATTAACATTCTCAGTTTTTAGGTAAACGGAAGAACCATATTTTTTGGCTTTAAACTCTGGCATCAATTATATGACGACTTTACGATACAAACTTAACTATTGTTTTCTTATGTTTGTTTTATTAAAGTAATTTCTGTAACTCCGTATGCAATAAATTGTTAATAAATAAAATAAAAACTACCTAGAGTCTATAAACGTCTATTATAAGTATGTATTTACAAAAGAAAAGTATATAAGTATTATATATCCGTTATCCTAACCACCATATTACAAGCATTAAGTTGCTTAGTTTGGGGTTAGGTGGCGCTGTAAAAAAAAAAAAAAAAAAAAAAAAAAAAAAAACACGCAAAATGCGCAACAAAGTAGATGTTGTACTGAAACAGGTTTCGCTAGCTCGTTGACTCCGATAAAAAAATAATTACAATACCCATTATGTAAGGTAATAAATATTATATCTTTAAACTAAGACGCAAACGGTAGAAGTCATCAGTCTTTATCCATTAGCCTGTAGGACATAACATAACGTTTATAAACGCTAACGCTGTTTAATTCCAGGAACTGGTTTATTGGCAACTGGATCCAATCTGGTGTTTAATTTACGACTATCGTTTCAAAAGTCAAATGTTTCGCCAGGTGTACAATTTTGGATAGCTATACCTAACCGCCGCGCCGGGAGCTATGATCTACATTCTACATGTTCATTATTTGTTCATTGTTACTTCTGGTTTATAGATAGCTATCTTTTTTGTGGAGGGGAAATGCCTTTGCACAACCCTTCCGCTGCGGGGCTGACGGAAGGGGGAGTGTGGGGCTTGCACCCACTAAAAACCCCCCATGAACAGTCCTCCGCTCAATCGAGGCGAGATGGGGTCGCGAAAGCATTCACCATCTCAGATAGATAGCTATCTTAGTATGTTTAGTGAATCCATTACCTCTACCAGACCAAGCTTGGTAGCTATTGTTCGGCTGTGATATGTTAACACAGTGCGTTATCACCAAATTTCATATTATAATTATGTTCCAAAACAGTGTTTTTAGCATCATTCGAAAGAGATATGCTTACACCTTGAAATTAATTTTAGACTGCTTATACTACGGCTCCAGTTACCTGAGGGTAGTCCCCTCAGCGACGAAGCCTGGGCAAAGGGATCATCCCCAAGACCCACACCCTACCACCCCTCATAGGGGGCTGGAAGAAGATTATCACGAGTAATACTGCTGTAACATACACACTCTACAATGCTAAGTTGTACAGTTACAAGTACAACTTATTATTGTAGAGCGAGACACTCGCAATTAAGTTCTTACTGAATAATAATATATGCTTAAAAACAATAAAATGTAATATTTTCGGGCTCAAGACCTATGTATATGCGCAAAGGCGGCGGGAATATGTCCATATCCCACGACCGAAAAGTGAGTTGTTCGCATTTATGAAACTAGAAACATATAAAAAACCATTAGCCGCTGTCTCTACCAAATAATCGAGCTACAGTTTCTCAAGTTTAAAAAGGTCCAACATCTTATATCTCTGGATGTCGAGTCGAGCGTGGTGCGGTGTTGCGTTTAACATCGCGCCCATCTCTTTCATCTTAATGCATAAAAAATATATGATTGCTGCACGGTATACCTACCTTATAACTTCCAGCACTTGTGTCCTTATAAAATGTTAACCCATCTACTATTGTCATCAGGTCAATGGCGGTAGTGCAGCAGAGCGCGCGGGCCTGCAGGCCGGTGACGCGCTGATCCGCGTCAACGCCACCGAGGTGTACGCGCTGAGGCACCAGGAGGCTCAGGATGCCATCCGCGCCGCCGGTGGTGCTCTCGAACTCACTGTTCAACGGTAAGTCTTGGAGGGCCACGACGCGACGCGATGTTTGAGTAGTGGGCAGTGGGTGTCTCACAGACTAGATGGCGCGATAACAGATGTAAACTGTAAACCTTATCTCATGCCATTAACGTGACTTAATCAAAGTATGTACTGACGACTTTAAGAAAAGGATAGAGCGAAATAGAGAATCAGCATATTAGCGCTGAATGCTTACCTACTGAGATTTATTGTAATCCCGATTCCCGACGGGAACCCTACCTAATGATTAAGGATTGAAGTGTCCTCTGTAAAATGATCTTCTTCAATGTAGCCCATAAAACATTATAACTCTCCAAATGAATTTCAAAAATTTTGCAAATCTCTAAAAATCTTCAATCAGATGGCGTAAAACCCGTGATAGAGAAAATTATTTACAATTCGGAGAATTGCAGATCCTTAAAGAGCTCGTTACTACCCGCAAATATCTCAGTTAGTAGCAAACTAGTCTAGCCTATATAATCAGTTGATCAAACAAATTCCAATTCGAGTGACTAATGTTCCACAAAGTTAAATTATTGTGCAGTAAGGGGACATACACCAAATTTTATTGGTACTGCAAAACATTCTAAGACATATGACTCTTAATTCCAACAATTCGATCGATTAGCATTAAACGTATTCATTGTTCATCCCACCATTAACGACTGATCAAAGTCTAGCAGACGGGATGCGTACGCATTTGATATGATGCATTGTTTAGTCGCATGATGACATCATCTTGCATATTCCAGGGTGTGCGTTTTTTAAGAAATACCTCGACCATTGTGTGTGAGAATTTATGGAGGTCGACACTCAATGTTAACGATAGGAGACTAGGCTATATACTATACTTATATAGGCTATATAAGTACCTAATACTTAAATGATACCGCCAGTTATAATATATTATTATGAGAGTTTTAACACTTAAAGACGATGCAGTTCAGATAAGGAAATGGATGAACACTTTAAAATGTAAAGATACAGTTTATTAGTCAATGCCAGGGTCTATTCTATAGGTAATAGGTACCTTATATTATTATCACCTGGAAGAGCTCTTTTTTATTCTTAAATTTAAAAGTTATTAATGGCTCTATAATCTATAACTCTATACCTGCTATACAGTTATACGTTATTACTAAGGCATTATTAAAATTGCTCAAACTTTAAGACATTTGTCCATTTTCAAAAATAGCTTAAACTCGTTCTTTAATTACTTTATTTGTCGAATCTTTACCAAAATTAATGTGATTAGTGTCAAGCATGTTACGGTTTTAAAGATATGAGAATATTTTATTATATTTTTAGACACCAAAATGTCTGTATCTTCCTTTGTGCACCTCCTCTATGTAAAAGAAACACGAGTGGACACTAAATGAACGGAACTTGGGTTATGCCCTCTCAAAGCTGTTAATGGAGATGATAACTTATGCGTAGTCTACTCTATGATATATACTCTATGAACATGAACTATATAGTTACTGCGTCTGTAATGGGCCAGCCGTAACCGTTAACACCACTCAAATATGCTGTCATAAACAAAGTATAGGACAAACCCACCTTTGTTCCCAGTGGTGGCGGTACTTGGAGGCCCGCAGTGACACCCACAGGCAGCCTGCCCCGGCCAGGATCGAGGCCTCTAGGTTCCACGCCTACTCCCGTCACCAATACATCACTGAAGGCGACACCACAACCCTCGCGCGCTTTCGGCTCCGGACACAACAACGTCGCTAAGCCTTTCGGTTACGTGAGTAATCAGCATTTGTTTTTTCTCTAATACTTCTGTGCAAATGTCAGCTGCTGGATGAAGACTGAAGACGGGCTCAAATAAATATTGACAGAATCACAGACAGGCCTAAGCCTACTAACGAGCTATAAAAGGCCGTGCATTATGAAAAATTATGATTATAAATAACAGGCATTTCCTCATACCTAAACAACATATACCTAGAGGTAAGTATGACATTCTATTCACCATCCAATGAGCACAATACACAAACTTTTACCCGTACCACGGTAAAGAGATATACAGTAGTTTGACTGAGCGTGATTTTTGAACATAAATACCTACAGTCGCGCGGTACATGCGCAAGTCATAGGGCTGCCGGGCAGCCGCTGCCCGCATACAGTAAACAGTAGGTACCTACCTATTTCATATCATCTACTTACTTAAGCTACCTACCTACTACCTACTTACCTATCATGTCGTGGCGGCGTATATTAAAACCCAAGACAAGACAAAAGACAAGACAAGAGACAAGACAAGAGACAAGAAAAGAGATAAGACAAGACAACCTCCTCCCCTTCCCCTCCTCCCCTCTCCCCTCCCCTTCCCCTACCCCCTTCCCTCCTCCTCTCCCCTTCCCCTCCCCCTCATACCCTTCCCCCCTCCTACCCTTCCCCTCCTTCTCCCTCCTCCCCTTCCCCCTCCCCCTTCCCCTCCTCTCCCCCCTCCCCTGCCCCTCCCCTCCTCCCCTTCCCCTCCTCCCCTTTTTAACTGACCTTTTTAATTTTATTACCTTTCCATGTTGCTTGATAAACAAGTGAATTAAATTAAAAAATTAAAAAACCCCCAACGCAATACTTCATTTTGTGGTGGCGGCCATCTTGGATTTTTAATTTTATATAATGGGTTGTATTCTACTAGTTAAGCCCTTTCATTTGATACCCATATTGAGGGGGTCGCGGAAGAAATAAGTAATCCGCCATTTTGTAGCGACGGCCATCTTGGACCGATTTCCACCAAACATGTCTGAGAACACTCTCGACTAACCTTACTTTCAAACAAAAAAAACTAAATCAAAATCCGTTCATCCGTTCGGGAGCTACGGTGCCACAGACAGACACACACACACACAGAGAGACAGACAGACAGACACGTCAAACTTATAACACCCCGTCGATTTTGCGTCGGGGGTTAATAATGTTATTTCTGGATTTCCTGATAAGTTCAAGCTACCAAAAACAGCATAATATACCTAGTATGCTATTTTTTTGCCATTAATATATAATTTATTATATTATGTATACATACGTCAAAAGTAAATAACGTAAATAACACTAAATACTTGCAAAAAACTATCGCGACGTCCGCCCGTCGCTGCGTGGCACTCGCTCTGGATTATATACCCACTTCTACCCACATCTACCGACATCTATTCACTTCCATTTTCCGCCCGTTTCTATGGAGTCAAACTACTGTATATCTCTTTACCGTGCCCGTACCTAGAAATCTGTGGAGCTTCAATCAGCTCACCAGATTAAGCTGTCGAATTTCGTCTTTCGTTAATTACCTCTTCCAAGAAGACATTTATTGTTAGATAAAAAATAAAAGCCTATGATGACCACGAAAACACAAATGAAAACACTCATCTGGGTTAACTTTCAGGAAAAATAAATCGATCTTCCTTTCCAGATGAACGGCAATGACGCGGTGAAGAGCATAGTAAACAAGCAGTACAACACCCCTGTCAACATGTACAGCGATAAGACCATCGCCGAGACTTTGTCGGCGCAGACCGAGGTGCTCGCTGGAGGTGTACTGGGGTTTGTCATTCTTTCATATGACATTTTGAGTCTTGACGACTTTAGAAGACTTGTGTCGTGTTACATCTGATTTTCAAGGAATCAAGGAACCTCCAAAGCTGTCGACATGTTGCTATTGTAGATCCTATCTCAGAAGGGAAATAAGTACAGAATGAGAGAGTATCATTCTATCCTCATCATAGATGGCAGCTTTGGCATGTGGAATTCTCCAAGCTGTATCTTAGGAAATTCCATTCTGGCAAAAAAGCATGCCTGGAATCACCCGTGGCCCTCCAATGGGAATGTATCTGTAATCCAATATGTGAAAGCTCTTAGTCTTTAGCCTGTTGAAATGAGCCTAGTTTTTAGCTACACAAATTTATGTTTCAAAAGCCATATGTGAATTAAGTTAACAATACTAAATCATTCCACATGTCTTCATTATTTAATTTATTCCATTTAATTTACATAAGTGTAATATTTAGCATGACATCGGTCAATTAACGAATTAATTTATTTGTCTGGTAGTGTGAACTTCAAGAAGAACGAGAAGACTTACGACTCAGAGAAAAGTGCGGTGTTCAAGGTTCTGCAGGAGGAGAACAATGACCCTGAACCTGGTACGTGACCATCTGCTTCCTCCATCATATGTATTTGTTGTCCGCTCTTTGCCATTCGTTGCATAAAGAGCCAAGACTATGTCAATCTATATTATATATAATATGTCAATCTATGCAATACACCTGTGATAATTTCATCATTTCTCTATCTACCAATACATCCACCGACCTTGATTCTTCATCTGTATAAAATCACTTCATAGTGACAGAATGTCAATTAAGAACCAATAAATCATTATTAATTAGCGATTTACACGTAAATTTTTTAATAGGTATCTAATTTATTACGAGTAGGTACAAAACTTCCACCGTTACCTAATCCTGGTGGATAGTGCAAGTTGCATCGTCACCCCCGCCATTTAATTATGATAAGAAATTTCGCTTCTCGGTACCTACATAATAAACTTCATTAATACTATGCTTTTCAAAATTTTCTAAGCCTTTTCAAAATTTAATCAATGAAAACCTGTAATGTAGTAGAGAGCGTCGGAAGCGCCCCGACGGGTGTCGCTCCCGTGAGCGGTCTCCGCAGCGTGCAGGCGCCGGTGACGCGGCCCGACGCTCCGCTCAACAACACCGGCGGCCTGCCCGTCGGACAGAACATTTGCGAAGAGTGCGAACGACTCATCACGTAAGTCGCGCGGCACTCGGGCCGGCACGGTGGCAAATAGGTACTGGCGTTCGATTTCGATTCGAGGTTCCAGGTTTTCGTTCGTAGGTCACGTAGGTTCTCAGCGTTCACCGGACCCCTTTCCGATTCATTGTGATCTGTGTATTCCCCTTCCGACCCCCGTCGAAGCCCGCGCACGGAATGAGAAATAACAGATTGTTGGGGGCCAGCAGAGCCTTCTCACTTTTACTCGCGAGCGAGCGTGGCGCGCGCGGGCACGCCGTGCAGCCTGCACCGCACGCACCGGTCGCGCTCGCGCACGCCGCGCGTGGCAGAGCCTGCGCCCGCGCCCGCGCCGCCGCGCACCAGCGCCGGCACGCAGACGCCGGAGCAGCTGGCGCCGGAGGCGGTGCACCGCCCGAGCATCCCCGTGGGCTGCCACCAGGTGCTGCCGGACGGCCGCGTGGCGCTGGGCGCGCCGGCGCAGCCGCAGCCGCACGGCTCGCTGCCCGTCGTCAACGACACCCCGTATTGCTCCGACTGTAACCGCTACATTATGTAAGAGGCGCCTCCCGGAATGCCTAGACGTGTTTGCGACCGTGTCGACCTGTGCCTGGTTCTATTTTGTGGTAGACAGTATTTAGTGTGTCTCGATGTATTTCTCGTCGTGGTTCCCCCCGGGCCGTGGTTCGTGAGCGATGCCGACGGACGGGGGGAGCCACGGTCGCAACTGTCACTGTGTGACACGTGCTTCTTATTTATGTACATAATGTATCTACTCTCAGATAACATTCATATAGCACTTGTCCACATGAACGACAGTTGCGCAGAATTCACTTGAAAACATAATTTAATATCATCTCTCATTATATTAATCTCATCTTCATTTCTTAACTTGTCCTAGTCGTAGTTAGCGTAATGTAATATATTTCATCTATATATCTACAGATGCACCTATGTACTATATTATTAAATACAGAGCATGTACTTCGCTGGTCACTAGATGAGCACTGTTGTAGTAATGCCTGGCGGAAATGATCAATATGCACGATCTAATCGGTAAGCATGTTTATTTGCAGTAAAACACCACACATTTAAAGGTCAAGTAAATATTCACTTCGATAGGAACTCGGCTAATGAACGTTCAACAGTCGACAGAAGTAGCATTGATCATTAAACAGTTAACGAGTCACGTAATCATGCATATTTTGTATGTTTACGATAGCGGCGTGTTCGTGCGCATCAAGGACAAGAATCTGCACGTGGAGTGCTTCAAGTGCTCGACCTGCGGCAGTTCGCTGAAGAACCAGGGCTACTACAACTTGAACGGCAAGTTGTACTGTGACATTCACGCCAAGCTGGTCGCCAGGCAGAACCCGCCCGCGCCCAATCTTGACCCCGTCACTGTGCCTCCGTAAGTACCTAAAACTGCTGAATAAACCTCTAGTAGACCAAGCCATTTGTTTCCTCATCATCATTTAGGTACTCATGGTTTGTGTTTCTGGTTGCAGTGGCGGCAGGATCCCTACAAACACGTACTCGACTCCACTCCCGCCGCTAGCCACCAACAACTACTCCAACGGTTCCTCTTCACTCTTTAGCGTGAGTACCGACAATAAACATTGCAGACATTTTTAAAAACCGATGCGCAATTCGTCAGTATTATAGAAACATGTCAGGGTATATACCTACTTAATGAACAATCATGGACATGGTAAAAAGGAAATAAGTTCGAGTAAGTGAACAAAGCTTAATGATTTTCTTGAAATAAGAAAACATGTAGCTACAGAGATAACGAATGATAGAAGAAGACGCTATGCGAAATTAATATCAATAATCTAATTTTTAACTTTCAGTGTCGCTAGTTGGCACCCACTTAAGTTTTGATCCCGTGGAAAAACAGGATCAAAAGCCTATATGCTTTTCCAGGTTGCATAAACAGGCTCTATATACCGAGGTTCATCGCAATCGGTTCAGTGATGTTGAGTGAAGGCACTACAAACATAGACACCCTCACGGTCATATACAAAGTATAAAGTAAGTAAGTGAAATTACTGGGCTAAAGAGTCTTAACATCTTATGACTCTTGAGTAAGAAGCGTTGGTGCAGTGCTCCTAGAATTTCACAAATTTGTGAAATCTTGAGTAACACTGTACTGATTATGGGCAGCGTTATCTCTTAACAACAGGAGAGCGTCTTGCTCGTCTTCTACTTAATCACATAAAAAAAAAAAAAAAAATTACTTTTATAATATTAGTATGATTGTAATCTTTGTTATATTTCCTACAGCCATCTAGCAACATATCAGGGCCGAAGCCGTTCGGTTCTTCCATCGGGTCAGCGTACTCTCCGTCGCTGTCCCCGCGGTCCGCGCCGCTGTCTCCGGCGCGACCGGTCGCCGCGCCCGCGCCCGCTCACGCGCCCGCTCCGCTCCTCGCGCCCGCGCCCGCACCCGCCGCGCCTTTCGCACCGAGTAAGCGAGTCACTTTTGCCGTTTAACTGCTATATAACTGGTTGTTTAGACTGCTAGGCTACTCAGGCCTACATTGGGAAAATGCTTAAAATTCTCACAAGATGAGCGAACACTGGTTAGGTGTGAAATCTGGTAACATTTTTAATAGATACTAATCCACATCACACCTGATGGAAAGTGCAGATGCGGTCGACGATGAATCACGTAAGATGCCTAGAAAACGACCATTGGCTTCCTATTTGTTCGCGTAATATTGTTAGTCCTTATTCATCCTAATAAATGAAGCCCTTGGATCCAAACAAGGGTTTGTAGTTGTTTTTAACCAATTTAAACGTTTTCCCATTTGAGGTTTAAGTTACTTTTCATGGTCTAAATTAACTGCGTTTATTTACAGTACCGAGAGTTTACAGCCGCCTTTTTTACATAAAATGTATTACATAAGATTCCGATGGACTATGTCCGGTTTTGTGTTCAGCGGTGGCATCGACGGAGGAAATTCTCACTGGCTAGACTGTCATTTTAACAAACGAAGCAAAGGTAAAGATGGTCCAGTCTTAAAATTCACGCCGTTCCACCAAATATCGGAACATTTTATACATTGGCGAGATGCATATTGAGACTGGACAAGCTTTAACAATGCGGTAGATTGACAATAAATCATATCATCAAGGAATCAACGCAACCCATCTGTTGAATGCCCATCGTACTTTTATTATAGAATCAAGGCTAAAAAGGCCATTGATGAACATGCTTGAGACGTGCTATTTGCCAATGTCCAGTGTCCGTCCATGCCACTGCTACACAGAAATTTAAACAATTGATGATCGCAGGGTTAAAATGAATCGGCACTTGTTAAAGCCTCCACACACAAAGAAAAGACAAAGTGAAAGAAACCGCGTGGCATTGTATGAAGAGAGAGAGAGAAGGTTGTGCCTATTTGTAGGCCATTATACAAATTAAAATAATACAGAAAACACCCTTTCGTCAATAAGTGTGTAGGGGCCTTTAATGATGTCGAAGCTAGCGTACATGAATAATTTTAAGCAGCATTGATCAAAGTTCAAGAAACAAGATTTAAAATGTCGAAGAAAAGAAGAGAATGTATTTAAAATGTTAAGAATACTAATCAAGTGTAGAATTGTATTTAGGAGCCGAGATACTCGTAATAATCATGCATTAGAACTCAGGATTTACTGATCATTTACTTGTATTGAATAATTCATTAATAAATTCTAATTTTCTGATATAGCTTAGGTATATAATAAAGCCCTCCAGCAGCTGATGTTTGGGTGCAAATAATAATATTATTTCTAGTCTGAAGTGAAACTAAGTTGCGCATTCATAATTCGGCTAACAAATTACAATATAGAGATTTCGAAGAAAATTATTAATTTAATTAAATAACTTATTTAAAATAAAATACGATTGGAATTGTACTAAACACTAAAAATAACAAATTGGCACTATTGATATTAAATTATGTTTGTTTCCAACAGAGGCCCCAGTTTCCCTTTTTAAAGGTAAAATTTATAAATAGGTGTTATACATAGCGCAGCTCGGCTTCATATAGCTATTTATTTACAGAAATGTGTATATAATATTAGAACATAATGTATGTGCTACGCGGCAGCCAATGTCAATCGCAACATTAAAATAACCCACGTCCTGGCACTGAATATCAGCTGAACGATGCGTCACAGTCGCCTGCGACTGTCCACCGCACCGCGGCGACTATCGGTCAATATATAACAATTCCCGCATCATTTCAATAGATTTTATCTTAGTAGTTATTAGCCAACAATAATATGCACTATGCTGCTTTCTTCAAAATTACTAATATTTTCTTTCATCTATTTTTTTTTCCTCCATCCACTCGTAACCTGCCGACTGTCATAACTCTCTAACAGCTCAAAACATGAAAAGCATTGTGTGGCCCCCACCAAATCCCCTTGAAGATGACATGCCTAAATGTGAACTGAGTCCGACATCAACTGTATCTAAATACCGTACAGAGTCTGTGCCCCAAATCGTAAGCAACATAAATAACAGCGCGACTTCACAATCGGCCACCACGCAACAGTCTTCAAAGCAAATATCTCAACAAAAAGAGTTCAGTTCTAATATTTCGAGTATATCTACTGCAACATCATCTATGACATCTGAGTCCATTGTCCAGAGTCATCAGTCTCAAATGATGCAGGAAACCAGTAGCTGCACTATGCAATCGTTTTCCCAAGAGTCTTCCTCTGAGTACCAAAGTATGTCAGTTTATCAGTCTGATTCAGGAGTTTACCCAGAACAATCACGCGGTAATCCCAACAAAATTGGAAGTACTGTGCAAGCTGAAACAATACAATCTAAAGACGTTCAACAATCTGAGGCAATTATACAGCAACTATCCGTAAGTGAAACAAGCGCTCGTGATGAGACATCCAAAATTGATAATTCGGTATTGGAAAAAAATACTCAAGATGATTTGACACAATGTAAAGTTGATAGTACTGCTTGTATCGATGAAACTAATACCACGATAGTACGAGAAGCAGAAAATGTCATTGAACAGACTGTTCAAAATGCTGAATTGATCATGAATGCAAATTCTGATACCATTAATGAAATTTCGGAACCTAAGGATGAGGAGAATTTGGTACAACAATCAACAGAATACAAAACATCCAATTCAAATGTTGAAAATTTGAACGAATTTAACAAATATACTGAGAATTCTTTGGTAGACGCTTTGACTACAGCTCCGGATCGACCATATTCTCCATTACCCAGCCCACAGCAACCCATTGATACTCAATTGAATGTATATAGTGCAGAAATATCAACAATACCTGAAGTAAACCCAATAAGTCAAGTTCCGCAACAACAACAACTGATCACAGCACCAGTATTCCAGCAGCAACCTAAACGTGGAATATCACCAATTCCCCCTATTAAAGAATATAAACCTCCAGAAACACCAGACGTTCCTGTACCAATGCCTCCTGAAACGACACCGTATATTCCGCCAGATTTCAAAATAAATATAGAACAGAAGAGATGCGACCCGCGTGAGATGACCAGTTCTCCCATGATTGATGCATTAACTACGGTCCCTGATCGACCATTTACACCAACTTCTACAATTCCTGCTCCCATAGAAAGAGGATCTCTTAAGGAAGCACTAACAATAGCTCCTGATCGACCTTACAGTCCTTTACCCTTACAGACTCCCTATGAGACTAGCCATTACACGTCAACTGTAACAAGTTCGTCAAATGTCCAAATGATGTCTTCTTCCTCCGAGATAGTTAAACCCATTGCTACCCAAACAAATACAGTGTCTAATCAAAACGTCTCCGAATTTTCTTCTATGCAAAACATGTTTCAATCTTCCACTGAGACATCAGCGTTTAAGCCGGTAGCAAAGCAAGTTTTTCCTCCTCCCCAGTCAGAGGAATTTTGTAAATTAGCTAATTTCCCACCAATTTCCGATGACTTAAAAACAAGCTTTGCCAAACACACCTCAAAACAAGAAACTTCTGTTACAGAATCAGTAACTATGCTTTCTTCAATGTCATCAAATTCCATGACTAAACAGGGATATTCATCAGTTAAATCTGCTCAAAACTTCTTCGAACAACTAGATCAAAAAGAACATTTGTCTTCTACATCTGTTAGATCAAAGTCTGGTTTACATAAACCTGATAGTATTCCGCCTTATCAGAAAAACTTTGAAATGTTGCCATCTCAAAGAGGCATCACTCCCGAACTATGCAATGCTCCAGCAGTTTTACAACGTCCTGTCACTCCAACTTCCAATCCGCCAACAAAATCACGAGGCCAATCCCAGGAACCAAAACAAATATATTCTGCACCCGAAGTGCCTTCATACAAGGTTCCTCAGGTTAAAACTCCTGTCCAACAGGTTACTTTCCAACAAGCACCTTATCAACAAGCCTCTTATCAACAAGCTCCTTATCAACAAGCCCCTTACCAACAAAATCCAATGCAGTTTCAAAAAGATACTCCTATTTCTATGACCTTCCAACCAGTGGCGGATGAAGCCTTTTTGAGAGGTTCACCTATTCGTAGCAGGCCATCTACTCCTAGTATGATTAATAAACCTGCGCCAATAATTCCTCACTATCAGATGAACTTGGTAACCGTTGAGCACTTGGCACCTGAAAGTCACTTATTTGAACCATCTAGCCCTGAAGTTAGTCGATCTCCTACTCCCAAACCGAGATCTCGTTCTCCAGCACAGGGTCCTCCACCCAATCCTCTGAAAGCGCAAGCACCTCGTATTAAGGAAATGACTCCGCAGAGGCAACCACAACAAACCTTGTTGTCACAAGCAACGTCTAATTTACGAAGGGAACACGAATCCGCGGGAGTCTACAATACTTCAGGTGTTAAAAGTTGGGCACAAGATCAACCCTCCGTAATAAAAGAACAGAGATATTCAAATACTGGTTTTAAGAGTGAAAATTATAGCGCTGGTGACATGCACGTCAAAGAAGATTCGTTAAACCAACAAAACTATGCTCAAAGACAAATGCAGACGCAAAATGTATCTGAATTTGGTAACACAACAGTTCAAACTAGCAGGAAAACCTACGAAGAATTTGAAAGGACTCAGTCTGCCAAGGTGATAGAAATAAGAAAAGGGGGTTCATCTACTCCAAACACTTATCAAGTGGAATCTAACATACGGCCTTCCAACATTACTGCTAAACAAGTTTTTCCGCCCCCTGTCATGAGTTTGTCGACTTCCCAAGGTTCATCTTTTAACAATACTAACGAAAACTTTGCAACCGCCAGTAGAAAATTAGAAGATTATCAACCAAAGCCTTCGATTTCTGGTGCTAACCATGGTCCAGCGTGTGATCCTACCCCATCGACAGGTTCGAGTGTAGGGGCTGCCGCTCGTGGTAAAACTTTTGGAGTATCGTCGGCTCCGAAACGAGGACGGGGTGTATTGAATAAAGCTGCTCTACCTGGCTCCCGCGTGCCCCTTTGCGCTTCCTGCAATGGGAATATTAGGTGACTAAGCGTTACAAAACAGATTGGTGTTGTCGTTTGAGTGTTTATGCATGGATATGAGTGTACTATCGCGTTAATGATTAGGTGTGATAATAATAATAATATTAGACGTTTAAGTTTACTAATAATTAGACTAACGTTAAGTATATGGCCTAATAATTTAACGTGTGTGTTTATTTTGTGTGTTTTTGATTTCTAACAGTAACCGAACCGCAAACAACGGGCAGTCTACACAGGCAAGAATTCAAAAGTCCGGCGGAAGAAAGATTAATTAGGAAGATGGCAAAAATGGCACTCAATGGATATGAAATCGGTATACAAAGAAAAATCAAACCTGCTGATCATATACAATCAATGGCTGATAAAATACAAGATACAGTTGTTACTAAGCACCCCTTGAATACTGATAACTTGTCTTCTGGTGAAAATAGTCGGGAGAATACTTTACGGCGACCTCAAACTAACATTGATCGTATTTATAAAGCGCCAGATCCGTCAATTATTAGTATTGGTGATAAAATCAAAGAAACTCTTATGATGAATCATCCCGCCAATGCAAGTAACAACACAGTGCCACTGCCTCCACCTATACCCAATTCACCTATACCAACATTTAACACCCAAAATACCCCAATTGGGCAACCTATTAACAATCCGAATATTATAAAGAAACCTTCTGATTACATCCCCAAGAGCACAAACAATAATTTCACGTCTACTAACAATGGTGACAAATCTCATAGTGGTAGTGGCTATTCTAGTAGCGAAGACTCGAATAAAGATAAATCTGAGGGATATTATTCCGACACATTAAGAAAGAAAGCAGGTTATGAAAAGTCTTCATTTTTAAATGGCATGAATAAAAATTATGATTCGAAATCCTCTGAGCAAACATTTATTGATAACATTTATTGTAACACGTTAAACAAAAGGAAAATTTTCGAAAAAGACACAAATGACGTATACACAGAAAATAATCTTAAATTGGGAGATAAAAACAACAGCAGTGTCAATGACGGTAACACATGGAACAAGGCAAATATTTACGAAAAGTCCATAGTCAACGATGATGTAAAAAACAATTCATTACACGATGAAGAGCATATCAAGGGAAAAGGATTACCAAACAGTTTACATGACAATACTTTGTACACTTACAAATCTATAAATGCTCAGCCAAATGGTGACAGTTATAACAACATCCACATCGAGGCATCAGAAAATAATAAAAATGCAAAAGATATCGGTAAAGATAATGTAGACAATGTAGAATCGGAAACAGTAGTTCGACGAAGACAAAAGAAAAATACAAGAAACGATGACGGAAGGAGAGACTCTCATATCATAGCTCGACCGCTGAGCACAATGACTGCGGGAACTGCAGGAGATATCGCTGAAGGACTGTATCCACCGATATGTCACAAATGTGACAAGGCTATAACGAGGTAATAATATTATCACTTCAATTACAATAATTAAGGATTAGGAACATTATAAGTACCTACCTATTTATTCAAAGTAAGTTCTTGTTGTGAATGCTAGTTTGTTTTACTAAAGCACGCGTGTTTTTTGAGTTTTAACATATTAACTTTTACAATCAACATCATTTCCACTTATAACATTTGAATATTACCTAATGATATGCATTCGTTACACAGAGGACCCTTCATTACCGCCTTGGGCCGCATTTGGTGCCCAGAGCATTTCATCTGCGTGAACGCGACGTGTAGAAGACCTCTGCAAGATATCGGCTTCGTCGAAGAGAACGGACAACTCTACTGCGAATACTGTTTCGAACAATACATCGCACCCGCTTGCGACAAATGCCACGCTAAAATTAAAGGCGTAAGTATTTGGATCAGATCACGATTGGAAAGAGTAAACAGAGCTCTGGGACGTGAGGTCTGGGGGTAGAAAGGAATTAAGGACCTATTCATGAAATAATGTTAATTGTAGTAGTATCTACCTAATGTACCTAGATTGTAATTTTTAGTTAGGGCGCTGTGGCTTGCCCAATTACTGCTGGACTAATTCCTTTCCTACCAGGACCCATTTGTCCGAAAATGATGAAGATTTTGAGCACATTTATCTTAGATTTTGTAATATGTTTTGTTTGTTTTTAGGATTGCTTAAACGCGATCGGCAAGCACTTCCACCCAGAGTGCTTCAGCTGTGTGTACTGCGGTAAACTGTTCGGTAACAACCCGTTCTTCCTTGAAGATGGTCTGCCATATTGTGAAGCAGGTATTTATCGATGAACACATTTAATAGAGTCTTATGTGGTTTTATCTTTTCCTCTGAAGGTATCAGATTTTATCTTTATTTTCGAGTTGAAATTTTTTAGAGGTTTTTTTTGGTTATTCTATAACTGCTTGAACCAGTAGTCAGAGCTCTGTCATTGGCCTCAATGAGATGCTGCATTGTGCATAATGACGGGCCAGCCAGGACATTGAAAGTGGTCCATAAAATGTATGGTTCCACGGTGGCACTTATCGTTTGCAGAAAACCCCTTATTTTATTCATTCCAGTTCTATCATGGAATGATGAATTTATTTTCTCACATCAATTCTGAATACAATCCACGTTCATTAATCACCTACCTTGTCAATATTCAGTTCAAAGAGTTAATATTGACAAGCAGGGCTAATAAACATTTTTGGAGCATGACATTATTATGCGCGCAGTTTTGCTTGTGCCGTATTTATTTTTGTATTATTATCTCTATCTATTCAGCCCGTATCCACTATCCACTCACTGCTGGGTATAGGCCTCCTCATGTTCACGCCACACCTTCCGCCACACTGTTGTGTATAGTAAGTTTTAATATTGCGAGTGGTGTGTTACAGATTGGAACGAGCTGTTCACAACGAAATGTTTCGCGTGCGGTTTCCCCGTAGAGGCGGGCGACAGGTGGGTGGAGGCGCTCAACAATAACTACCACAGTCAGTGCTTCAACTGCACGGTGCGTATGATGAGACCCTACTACATATACTCGACACGTTCACTTGAACGCGTTCTGTCAAACATAAAATAGTCAAAACTAAATAGTCAAACTGGGCATAGCAGAAAGTACATTCTTAGGGTAATTGTAATGGCACTCTATACCAGCTCGGCAAGAGTACCGCTTTAGCGCGGTTTTTTTATTTAAGCCTTTCATGAGTAGTATGTTTTTTACAATGGCAAAAACCTACTGCGTCTTTCTCACTTTGACATTGTGAAATATACTATACAACGGCTGAAATATGAACATCGAGCTGGAACGCTGCAGGTGTCGAGCCGGTACAGTGTGCCATGCTTAACGAGGATACGAGCTTGTTGCATAGGACTATTTAAGTGTAGTTCTTTGTTAAACTGCGCCCGTAAATTCCGACTTATCGCTCCATAACTCGTCTTGTTTCCCTAGTTACACAAAATCACCAAGATTTCTGACCTAACATTATGATTGGCAACAAGTGGTAAAAATTTAAGACCCGTATCAATTATGGGTTTACACCCATAATGTGATATTCAAAATGTAAATATCCCTTTACAAATTACGAGTATATTCCAAAATACAAACATTATTCATTTGCATTTCCTTCCCTAAGTGTGATTTGAATTGTCTCATTGAAATGATGCTCGCGATTCCTTCCTCTTTTAACTGCTTTCGAAGGCCAAAACGAACGATAGTCAAATCATCACAGAACTATGATCGGAAGTGTTAGGTGCTAGGTACACACGTGTTAGTACGTTGCTCGTCATACGCTGCCAGACTACTGTGATAATTTTACCCCTAATAACACGTGTGTGATTCTCCATAGTGTGATCCATACATAATATACATTGATCATTAACATAATGTACATAATGTAATGTTATATCATATTTATCTATATATTTTATTGCATATTTTATCATGTTAAACTTCCCAAATACAAAGAAGTTATAAATTTCCCAATGTGCGTGACGCGTGCAGTTCATAGGATAGACGTAAGTTCTCTTGCTTGTAGAATTTGCTCTAACACTTCATCTACGTTGAACGTTTGAGTAGTTTTGGCTATTTTATGTATATTATTATGTATAATTGTGATTATGTTATATATATTGGATGTGTTAATGTGTGTTTGATAATAAATAATATTAGAATATCGATTAGTAGATGTAGATAAAAAGGCAGACAAACTCTGTCTTGATGTCTGCACTAAAATTTGGTCAAATTACATTTTATATATCACATTATAAGTATGCTGCTAAAAACAAAAGGTAAAAATTCATTTTGGATATTTCCAGGTGTGCAAAAAGAATCTCGAAGGACAGAGTTTCTTCGCCAAGGGAGGTCGGCCCTTCTGTAAGACTCACGCCCGCTAGAAGCCCACAAGGACTAATATACAACTCTGACACTGTTTACTCAACAACTACTTTCCGTCCCGTCTCCCCTTCTCCCATCACTCCTCCTCCTCCTCCTCCAGCTCCAGCCATCAACACTCCTTCGCCGCAGAGAACAAGGAAGTTGGAAACGCCCCTCCACAACGAGGGAGGGTTGTTTTCCGACATTATGAGCAGTGACGGTAAGCTGCTCAGCAAAGTTACCGTCGATAGGGTGGAACGATCTACTCACCACGACTACACCGCGTCACCTAGCTCCGTCCACAAGCAAGACGAGCACAACTTCGTGGACGACATCGTCAAAACAGAAACTATCACGAACCAAGACGTGATCACGGTGAAGTTCACCCCGGTACCACCCGAGCTCGATTGTCCTCGGCTTTTAACACCCACGCAATTTCGGACATCACAGCCCAAAACTACTGTGGAATATATCAAAAATGACTTTGAAGACTTGCAGAGCTACAAAATAGTGAATTCCTTATGCAAGGAAAAGCTGTTTGAATCGGATGATTCACTGAGAGAGTTATGCAGCAATAAAGTTGAAAAGTCAGTTAAATTTGATATATCACCCCACAAAGAGCTTTCAGAAGAAACTACCACACATGTTGAGGAGGAATATCGATCTTACTATAATAATGACACATTTAAGCCCTTGGAGCCTGCAGAACCTGTTGTCAAATCTTCATACGAAGGGCTGACTATCGCTGAACCGATCTTTAGAGGCCACAGTCCACTTGCAAATATTTTGGTGTCTGAACAGTTGTCGAAAATTGACCACCACCTGCAAGAGAGCCTCGATGTTTGTCTCGGGCGGAAAACGCCATCACCAGCAGTTATGAAGGAGGAGACCACGGAAGAAACAAAACAAACTGTCAGTCGACTGTATGAGGAGAAGAGTTACCACATCAAGGACAGTGCACACACGGCTGACGACAGTGTTGGATCAAACACTAGTTACCACAACGATGAAACTAATGTTAGTAAGGCTAAGTCGATACACGACACCACTTCATTTGAAGACACATATGAAGTGAAAGGAAAGAAGTCCAAAATAAACAGTGTCAATAAAAATAATACTGGAGTACTAAGGGCTATCTACAACTTGCCAATACACTATCACGCTGCAATTCTCTGCGTATTTTTAATTTTATATAATCTTGTTTATCAATATATTAAGCAAAATTGTCAAGGAAATAAAAAATAATATTTATAATGACAAAAAAAAAGAATGCATAAATGCGTAGTGACTAGTCATTGAGTAATTGATCTGGGATTGTAGTTTACACATTATTACAATGTATTTGATACAGTTTTGTAATGCTTTTTAAAATTAAACACAATGTAAATAGTATGATAACCCCTAATTACACAATGTTTTTAATAATTAATTATATTATTATTAACGATTTGGTGCTTTTCTATTCTGCCGCAATACCGTGATACTTCTCATTTTTCTCTAATTTAAGAAGTAAGGCTTTGTACACAGCTTTCGGAATGTTGCAGTGAACTAACATTAACAGAATACATAACATATTGAGTTAGTTACATAAGTAATCATTCATTACTTACGTAAGAGAGACTATTTGTTTGGTGCACCAACATGTCAATTACTGTGAGGGTTTATACTACCTATGTAATCATTACCTGCATACTATTTAAACTATCATAGTTAATATTAATCATTTTAAGCGTTATTAGCGGGTTTACTAAATTTTTAAACATTTGTATTACCATAAAGTAGATTAAGTACTTAATTGATGAATTTCAAAATTTTTACATAATGTTGACAATAATCTTAAAGATAAGAAATATTTATTTAGTTTTACTTGATCCCTAGCATATACATTAAAATATGTGAGCTTAATAAAGTATTTTATTTTATAAAGGATGTTTTATTTCTCCCTAAAACGGCAGTTCTTAAATGGGACTGGGTGGGATATGGCTGTCCTTCATCAGAAGAAGGTTGGGCCAAAATTGCATCCAGGTGACTGCCCTGCTAATTCTAGATTTTGCCCTGCACAGGTATCCTTCAGGCTCACAATACATATAAAGATAAATTTATTTGATACTAGCTGCAACTTTAGGTTTACATGCCAACAAATCCTGGGGATATTACAATACAATACAAAGAGTATTGGGACAGAAAATAACAAAATAGACTTAAAACTAAATTAAAGTACTAATATTAATGTCCACAATGGGCGGCATTATTGCTTAGAGCAATATTATAAATAATATCGAAGGATATCGATAGGATTTGGTGTGTAACTCTGTAACGTAACTGCACACACATAGGACTCTCACAAATCTAGAGTATTGTGTAAGAACAATAAATTGTTATGAATTATCTCTTATAAGAGTGAGTAGAGAGTTCTGCTTCTCTCATTCACACATTAAAAAATTATAAAAGGTAACATTATACCTAATCAAAAACATTGACCTCAATGTCTTTTTCAGGAGACAGGAGGAGGGGAGGAGTTTTATTTATAATATTTATAGTGTAGCTTATATTAAGAAGCATTTCACTTATTTGGAATTAGGTAAAGAATTTACATATTGATCTTTGTAAAAGAAAGAAAAATGATGGGTGAATAGATATTTGTAAAAAAAGAAATAGGGTATTGCTCGAAGCAATTTATTATTTTGTATAAAATCTAATAAAATATAGGTACTTAGTATCTAATTAAATAAAATATCACCTTTGTTTATAAGCATTACACTATCAGCTGGTATTACTATTCTTCTTAGGTACTTTCATCTGTTTTTTGACCTTCTAAATCAAATGCATCTTTGCTGTTGAAATCCTTTCCAAACATCCATTTTCCAAACCTATAAGTAATCAGAGATAGTGGTTTTATGCCCTGAGAATGTAGCCTATGTGTTATTATAGTCTAAGCTACCTGTATACCAAATTTAAGTTGTGTTCAGCCTTCATCTGTTCAGTTTAGGTGTAAAGAGGTAAGAAAATATATAGATCCGAACATTTGTAATATTAGTAGGATTAACTTAAACGGAAACGGAAGTGCCAACGCAACCCGACAGACAGTGCTTAAATAGTCTGCAATAGACGCAAAGGCCGATGACGATGAACTAATTAAATGATATATTTATATGATAGAACTGGAATAGGGTTATCATCACACTAATATTATAAAGGCGAAAGTTTGTGAGTGACTATGTTTGTTACTTCTTCACACCATAATGGGTGGACCGATTGAGCTAAAATTTGGTATAGAAATAGCTTAGACCCTGGAATAATTATATAGGCTACTGTTCAGCGGGTAAAACCGCTGGGCGCATTTCGTGTTAAATAAAGATGTCATTCAGTAGTTTGGGTATGTCTTTGATTTGGTAGTATGAGGCTCTATGATGCGTTCAATTTCGATCAAGAAAAGAACTCCAAAGCTTAAGATATACGATATTGGAGACATTTTATTCAATCTATGATAAATCAAGCTGAACCTCTACTTTTGAAGCAGGGTTTTTGCGACATCAGTATAGCAAATGAAGAAACAGATTTTCTATAAGTCTTGTTATAATATAAAAAAAGAACTTCTTTGTACTCACTTCTCCCAATTAAGGCCCATTCCAATAAATGTAAAGGTAAGAAAACCATGCCATAATGTAGTCACTCCTGGTATAGATTCCCTTTCGTGTCCAAATTGCTTATACGTACGACGTGACACAATCGAAACGTTCTTTACAGCACACATCTTCATAGCTGATACTAAAAAGGTCATTTTCATACAAATTATACTTTACAAAATCGAAATATTTACCAACTTTTTAGGTTATGTTGTTATGTTTTTCAAAATGACAGGTGATAGAACACAGCTGATTGCTGTCGAAATAATATTTTTTTTTAATTTTTAAATATGATACATACGGCAAATTATTTGCTAAATTCATGTATAAAATAGATTTAACACATATATAGAGAATATAGGCACAGCATGTAAGCTCAAGACAAGAAAAACGGCTCAAATGTTTCGGCTGTTAGCTGTGTTATTTATTATACAATAACAGTCACGACGCATTGTGGTTATACGCAGCAGACCTGCAACCATCAGTTTTGTTTTAAAGATAGGTACAGCTAATATAATGGTGATAATATCATGGTAGGGGAAACTGGGTAACAATGGATAATGGGGAACAGTGAATAAATTCCAATAAGTATCTGTGCTTTAGTTATTCACTCACACCGAATAAACTGAAATGAGCTGTGGGTGATACCAATCGTTCAATCCAGTCCACACTGAGCTGTGGTTGGAGAGAAACCCGCTGCCGAAAATTGGGGAACAATGATTAACAAAAGTAAATTTTCACTACTTTTTGAAAAGTGTTTCACGTAGTTCTGGATTCAATTTTTATTTTTCTGATAGATAATTTGGGATCGGTAATGTTTTAATTTTGTGTTTTCTGTTTTACAACTTTGATACTCGTGAAAGAATATTTTTTTTTTTTAATTAGTTTGGTCAAACGGTCGTTGGGTAACAATGAATAATCGGCCGCTGGGTAACAATGAATAGGTTATTCATTGTTCCCCATACCAAACAAGCATGGGGTACAATGAAAATTACCTCGTTCTTATTTACTTTTGAATCTTATCCTTTATTATTTAGGTATATAAAATGGCACGTAACTACATTCGGAAGACATCCAAAGCTGCGCAACGCTCTATCTCTGATAAAATTTTAAAATGTAGCCAAATAGATGAATTGGAAATGGATTCATTGAAATTTGAAAAAAATATAAAATTGACTTGCAAATGTACCCTATTGTAGCCTATTTGAATAAATGAAGTTTGAGTCAGCCTCGGGATGCCGGACAACGGCATATATCGACACAATCGTTTTTTTGGTTTCCGGCTGTCAAAAAGTTATTACGTATCGTTTTTTGTTCCCGAAAGTAATTATTGAAAAACAGTGATAAAGTTTCAGTTTTGTGTTTTCGTGGCACTTATTATGGAGAACAACTATAAACCTACATCTGTGAATTAGTGAACAGCGTAAACCTAGCGTATTTCACACAAAATTCTATAAATTAAAACCGGCTAATTATAATTTATAACCTCAAAGCAAAATGTCAAACGTCAATGATCATAACAGACATTTCGATTACTAGTGTTGCCAGTCTGAGAAAAATATCTACCAAGTAATTAGAGTGTAAAAACCGGTAAACCGGATAATTAATGGACTTTATAATTTCAAGATGCAGTTCTACGAATCAGATTCACAGTCTCAGGAATGTACTTCTTTGGGCTCGCTTGTCACAAATGAGCCGGTGACTTTGGAGAGCATAAGTAAACTGTTTGATGCTAAACTCGCACCTGGATCTACCTTTATGTTTAACTTACGCTCTGCGCTCAGGGAAGACATGCAGAAAATGGTTGATGAGAAAGTTAACCGCGCAATGGAAACGGTTATGAATGATCTCTCGAGTACAACAGATTTCATATTTGCGGAACAAAAAGACATTCAAACGAAAATCGCAGAGAAAGAAACTCGCATTGTGGATCTTGAGGCCCAACTGTCCAAATCTCGTGGAACTCTTGCGACTGTCCAAACACGCTTAGCTCAGATGGAGAATATATCAAGAAGTATGAACGTGGAGATCCATGAGATACCGGAGAATAAAAACGAGGACCTTATGTTTTTATTGAAGAAACTGTGCGAGTGCCTTCAGGTTGTTGTCGCCGATGGTGATATCAAGGCTTGCCGCCGGGTTGCAAACCGGAACTCTGATACAAAGAGACCTCGAAACATTTTGATTTCACTGTCTTCGCAGCGCCTGCGTGACACTCTTCTATCTTCAGTCACTCGTTTCAATAAGACACATCGCGGAGACCAGCTAAATTTCTCGCATTTGGTACCCGGTGCTGCTAAATCAAGAATATATTTGTCTGAGCATCTGTCTCCAGAAGCAAAGGAGCTTCATGGTTTAGCAAGAAAATTTTGTAAAGACAAGAACTTTAAATTTGTTTGGGTGCGCTTTGGGGTTATATATGTAAGAAAGGACGAAAAGAGTCCTGCCATCATTATTAAAGATCTTACAACGTTAAATAAACTGATTGGCGAGTGATAACTCTACAAGTTATAAAATTAATCGTCGTTTAACTAGTGTATTATTAACGTTAAATTTCTTAATTTCCTTTTTTTTTTATTTAGATACTTATAACATGGTTACTGTTTATTACCAAAATGTAAATCGGCTTCGTAGCAAGTTGTCTCAGTTTTCTTTAAATTTATTAAATAGTAATTTTGATATTGTGTGTCTCACAGAGACAAATCTTAACAGAAGTGTATTTGACGGTGAAATAGTCGACGATCGTTACAACTTATTTAGACGAGATCGCGTAGATACTTCCTCTGAAAAACAGGAAGGCGGCGGAGTTTTGATTGCCATTCTTAAAAAGTACGAAGTAATTCGTCAGTTTTCATGGGACACCCAGCTAGAAGATCTCTGGCTGAGCATTTTACCTGAAAACCCATCGGTTCCGCGCCTAAATATCTGTGTTTGCTATTTACCCCCCGACATAAATCACCTTAAGAGAGATGAATTTTATACACATTGTCAGAGATTAATGTTGAATGATTTCCCGGACGATGACTACCTAATTGTAGGCGATTTCAATACCCCGGATTATTACTTGATTACTTATCAAAACCATTTATCGAACGCACCATCGCCAAGTAAAGAATGTCATATGCTAAACGAGCTCATAGCCTTATGCAATTTCAAACAGTTTAATAATATCGTTAATATTAATAATCGACTTTTAGACCTTATACTCTCCACATTAGATAATATCTTAGTTAGTGAGGCATTTTCCTTGAGTCGCTTAGACAGTCACCACCCTGCCCTATCAATAGAGATTCCATTGTTTAAGTTTGCAAAAGGTCTTAAACACCGTAACACAAAGCGCCTAAACTTTTCAAAATCAAACTTCGAAAAAATTAATCTAGAACTTAGCTCTACATGTTGGCATGATATTTTAGACTCCCCTGACGTAGACTCCTGTACTGAAACTTTTTATGACACCTTATCAGACATAATTAAAAAACATACACCATTTGAATCCAAGAAACGATCTTCCTATCCAATTTGGTACAGTAAATCGTTGGTTAAATGTAACGCTGAGAAAAATAAGTATCATAAATTATTTAAAATATATGGTAATCCCCGAGATTATGATACATTTTCAATGCTTCGGTCTAGATGCAAAGATCTTGCTGATGAATGTTATTCTAAATACCTCGTGTCTACCGAAGAATCTTTAAAAAATGACATCAAATCCTTTTGGAGTTACATTAATAACAAGAAGGGTCATACTTCAATTCCGCAAACTATGTCATTTGGACATACGACATCGTCTACTGGCAATGGAGTTTGTGACCTTTTTTCCCAGTTTTTTAGCTCTGTGTTTACGAGGGATGAGTTTTTGGATAGCGATTTCACGGGCGGTACCGAAGAGGACATGCTGACTGTTGACGGTAGTCCTTCGATCTCATTATCAAACGTTTCCTTGACTGAAGTTAATATATTAGCAAAAATCAAACAATTAGACATTAATAAGTCACCCGGACCCGATCTCATACCGAACAGATTTGTCAAGCAATGTGGAAAAGAATTATCCGTACCTCTTTGCATCATTTTCAATAAATCACTTTGCAGTGGTGTATTTCCAAAAAGGTGGAAAACAGCGCATATTATACCGATTCATAAAAACGGTGACAAATCAAGATGCGAAAATTATCGCCCGATTAGTTTACTATCATGTTTTGCCAAATTGTTCGAATCCCTTGTATACGATCATCTTTATAGTTATTTCAAACCTTTCATCTCAGTAAATCAGCATGGTTTTGTAAAAAATAGGTCGACCGTCAGCAACTTATTAGAATATAAACATTATATATGTCAAGCTTTTGCAAAACGTGGGCAAGTAGATTCTATTTACACCGACTTTTGCAAAGCCTTTGACAAGGTTAGCCATCGGCGTTTACGTAGAAAGTTGTTATCTTATGGCATTCATGGAAGCCTATATCGCTGGCTTTGCTCATATTTAGATAATCGTACTCAGCTCGTGGCATTAAGGGGCTATGTATCCTCACCGGTTACAGTAACTTCCGGTGTGCCACAAGGGTCTCATTTGGGGCCCCTGCTTTTCGTTGTTTTTATTAACGACCTGATCGCACGTCTATCTTCCAAATCCCTTTTATATGCCGATGATCTAAAGATTTTTAGATTTATCTCATCTGAGGAAGATTGCATGAACCTACAATGTGATTTAATTGTCATATCTGAATGGTGTAGAACCAATTTAATGTATCTAAATATTGATAAATGCTTCATTATTTCGTTCACAAATAAGCGCAACATGATTTTGTATGATTATGGAATCAACGGTCATATTTTAAACCGGACTTACACGGCAAAGGATTTGGGAGTTATATTCGACGACAAGCTGTCTTTCCGTGCTCATTATCAAAATATTGTGAATAAAGCTAACCGTTTACTTGGATTTATATTGAGAACTACGAAAGAATTCAAAAACCCTCGCTCTCTATTATATCTTTTTAACACCCTGGTTAGAAGCGTGCTCGAGTATGCCAGTCCTGTATGGTCTCCTAATTATAAGCTGCATGTGTACAACATTGAAAGAATTCAGAGGAAGTGTCTCAGACTACTGTGTTATCGGCTGCGACCGGGTAGGCTTGCCTTAACTTACGAAGAGAGATTAAATAAATTTGGAATGCAATCTTTGGAAACAAGGCGCCTATATTTTGATTTTATTTATCTATATAAAATAATTCACTCTATTATTGATTCCCCCGAACTTTTATCCGAAATTTCATTTAATATTAGATACCGAGAGCGTAATTCTAACAAACGAAATCTCTTCTCTTTAAATGTTTATAAAAATAACATATCCTACTTTAACCCACTTACAAGAATGGCACGCAAATACAACGAATTTCTGCAAGATCACATTGAAATTGATATATTTCTCCCGAACCTGAGACAATTTGAGACAATTATTAAAAGAATACTTAAATTTGGATAACTCAACTTTAAAACACATTTACTTTTTACGTTGTTATCTTCTTTGTTCGTTCTTTTTGTAGCGATTATATTATATAATATTCTTTGTTTTATATCTCTTAAATTTTAATCTCTTGTCTTCTCTATATATATTTCGTTAAACATTATATATTATAGAAACTTTATTTACTGTTAATTATTGTAGTTCTTACGTCTGCACATATGTTTTATGTTGTAATCAAGCTCTCAATTTAAGTTTTTGTATATTTGTATATTTTTTCTGATTACGATGTGTTTTTGTGCAATAAATAAATTAAAAAAAAAAAAAAAAAAAAAAAACAATGTCGATATGTTCAACATCTTCAAATTTCAACCCAATCAGTTCCGCGGTTTGGGCTTTGATTTAATAGATCAGTCAATCAATACTCTGTTAGGCATTCCTTCCATATATTTATTAGACATAGGTTGTATACAAGTGAAATCACCAAGCGTTTTGCTTCGTCGTTCTTAATGAGAACTTGTCGCGTTTGGAACACTTTGCCGTCATCCGTGTTTCCCGAGCGGTACAACTTGGGTATCTTCAAGGCACGAGTGAATAGGTACCTTTCTAGGCATCTTACGTGATCCATCGTCGACCGCATTTTCACTTTCCATCAGGTGGGATGTGGTCAAAGGTAGGCCTATCTCGTATAAAAAAAATAAAAAAAAACTTAAAAAACAAGCTTTTATAATTCTAGAACCATGCTATGTGTACTTTCTTCAAGAAATTGTCGTACGAATCAAATGAGCCCAAACTCGATGGGGTTACGTCGATTAATTACGGAGTTCGTATAGCCATCATCAGATCCAGCCTTCTAGCTCCATCATCAGATCAGCTCCATGTCATAATAATATTGCATTGTCATCCGATTTGCACGCAAATTTCAGCTCAATCGAAAGCGGGAAGTGGGTATAATTTAACTTGAAAGATTTGATTACAGGCAGACAGACAACAGATAGGTGAAAGTAGCTAAAAGCTTGTAAAAACGTGATTTTTATACTTTTAATTACGATTTAAATTACAATTGAGAAGAGATTGTTTTTTAAATATATTTTTGATGAATAAATGCAGTTTTTATGTTACAGCCTTAAGAGTTAAATACAATTTGATCTTCAATTATTTAAAGAAAGTTATTTTCCAAGACAAACTCAAGTTTTTTTCACTTTTTGTGCCTCATATTTCCATTAAAATTCATTGTACCCCATTGGTTCATTGTTACCCGAGCAGTTATTCATAGTGACCCAGTCCTGGGGAACTATGAATAATTTCCCATTTTTTGTTAAATGCCTCACTGAGTCGTAATTATTGAAGTTAGCGTCCAAATTATATGCTCCCCTTGTGCTTCGATAATGTATCTATAGTATTAGTGTAAAAATAATTTCCTAGATATAAAGAGTATAGTAATTTTTAGCGTTAGAAAAAACGTTATTCATTGTTACCCAGCTTCCCCTACTCTATGAACAGTCACTACACTAATTAATAAATAAAAACTGTTATAGCATACATACCAAGTTTATTTTCAAAGTAACCCTAAAACAATATTTAGTCTTAGATTAATTAATAAATCTGTTTTTGTCAAATACATATTCAACTTTACAGTCTATAATAAATTCCTTAAAATTAATTTATTTACATAAAGGCCTACTATATCAACATCAATAACTAACCACATTGTTATTTCTATTTACACATAGGTGGAAATTTAATTAGGAAATAAATGCTAAGTCAAAACAAAATTTAAACATACCAAAAATAATTTAGAAGTAAAGCAATAATATTTCGTATACTGCTCGAGGCAGTAATATTAAAACAAGTATTTATTTTGACTATAAATAATAATATTTTGTGCTTTTGCACTCGAGTAATGCCATGGGCTTGACCACTGAAAAGAATTGTGTTTAACTCTATTATTTCTTCAAGTCTATTTCAGTATTATATTTACTTTTGTGCAACTTGCATGTGTTACTGAGGCCTATTAGCAAGTCAGAAAATATTTAAACTAAACTTAACTTATAAGTAAGAATAACAATCTTAAAACTAATAAAGACAAGACTGTATAAAAATATGCTGTACTGTATTTGTACAATACTGTAATGGAGGAATGAACAAGTGCGCTTTTATACATAAGACGACATACTACCTAAAATTGTATTTTGCACGCCTCAAAGAGGCAGAATGTTTAGGCGCTAAATTAGTTTTAACCCTTAACTACCGACCTATACGTCTCACAGACGTAATAACTTTTAATTTTGAGTTATTTCTAAAATGGCGCAACCCTCGGCGTCGCCCCTCCCGCTACCTTCCTACCTACGCGTCGCGAGCCGGCTGTCGACGCCGCGCCAGCGACGAGTGAACGCGCCTCCGTATCGAAGCAATCGACGTCTCACAGACGTAAGTACGGTGTTTATGTATAAAATTTCGTACGTCTCTTGGTCGTCACCTCGGTGTTCATGTGTGTTAGCTTATAGTGTCTGATTGACGTCACATCGGTTGTATCATTATACTTTTCATTGCAGAATGCCTAAAAGAAGAAATATCACGTCCACTGAGCGGGAAAAACCTGCAAATGATGACTGTTCAGTTCCCGAGAAGCTGCGTAAACAGAATAGGCGTTTAGATGATAATGAGATACGAGAAAATCTCATGAACGAGAGTGACGACAACTGTAGTGATTTTGATGACTATGTAGGCGATCCTGATTACACTTATGAGAGCGAACACAATACGGAATCCGAACAATCTGATGAGGATGATGTTGTGGTCGCCCATATTGAGGAAGTTTACCACGGAGAAATCAGCCCTAATCTCGAAAATGAAGAGCACGAAAGAGAAGAACGAACTGATAGAAGCCAGGACATTAGAGAACAGAGCGAAGAAGAGACAATGTTAAGAGAGGAACAGCATGGCCCAGCAGAGACTAGAATTGGAGAGATCGGAGAACAGTATAGCGAAGCAGAGACGCGAAATGACCAGGGTAGTGAAGATCTTAGAACAGAACAGGAACCAGATGAAGAATCAACAGGAGAGCTGCCGCGCTACTTTTACGGGAAGAATAGGTACAAATGGGCATCGGCGGAACCATCTCGAACAAGTCGAGTACGCACGCACAATATTGTCAATATACCCTCTCAAGTAATGTAATGAATGTACCAAATATTCAAGTACTGTTAGTTTTTTATTTTTTTAACTGAGAAGTAAGATTAATGTTTTATTTTGATAATTGTTTATAGAAGATAACATATTTTAAGTTCATTTGTTGATTTTTACTTAATTTTAGAGAAAACGGAGACTGAAGTAAGTCCTTAAAATTTAGTACCAAATAATTGTGATCTCTAGAATAAATGTTGATTTTACCTGAAAAATAACGTGTATTTTTTTTAAATTCTGTAGTTACTTACCTCAAGTAACAATCTTTTTAATGTACAAACTATAAAAATTTAGCATGTAAATACAATCTTTATTTCATTACTTAAATTTTGACGTCCCTCAGTCGTCACGTCGGCGTAAGTGCCACGTTTATACCAGGTCGGCAGCTAAAGGTTAAGATCTATTGTACCAACATTCTTGCAAATAAAATATTTTATTTATTTACTGTCTCTGCTTCAATAAATAAAGCTTCAGATGGTCTCTGCATTTTTCTCATATTATTTTATGTTCCAGTGTAAGTTTTAGTCGTCGTCATAGTGTAAAAGCGCATCTAGTGTCTCAAGATTCAAGATGACATTAAAAATGGCTAAAATATAAAACGAATAGAAACCTAGCAGCTATATCAATCCTCAAACTTGATGGAATGGACTCCGGTATCTATAGCTCCGCCTCGGTACGAGCCTCGTTTCTTCTTCGTTTTCTCGTGTTTGAATGACTTCCCGCGTGTATGCCTCAAGTCTTGGTTGGCACGCTCTCCCCAAGATCCTTGTGATCCCCTCTATAACAAAAATTAAAAACAATTGTACATACATATAACCACACCTGGTTCCCGTTGGGGTAGGCAGATACTATTAACTATTTCCCTCCATTTGGTACAATTGTACTCACTCATGAATGTCAATATACTAAGCTCTATATATAATAAGAGTTACTCGGGAGTAAATTTGGCTAGATCCAAACACATTGGGGTAAAATTTTTGCTTCCCCTAATCCACTTTTAAAAAGTGTACATTGTCTGAAAGACAGTGGGGGAAAGAAGAAGTTCTCCTGCTTAAGTGTTCCTACCATAACAAGAGTACTAATAGATTTATGCTTACCATTTTAGTCAAATACTATTTTCTTATTTTGAGAATTGTCCCCTCCAAAGCTCTTTCTGTCATTGAACCCTCCTTTGTTGAATCCTCCCCTGTCCCCTCCCCAGGAGTGCCTGTCCCCGCGTCCCCCGCGGTCGCCGCCGCGTCCCCCGCGCCGGTCCCCACGGCCGCGGTCGAATCCTCCGCGACCTCCCCGCCCTCCTCTATCGTTGAACCCTCCGCGTCCTCCTCTATCATTGAACCCTCCTCGGCCGCCGAATCCTCCCCTCCCTCCCCTGTCCCCGCCGAATCCTCCCCTCCCTCCCCTGTCCCCGCCGCGTCCCCTGAACCCTCCTCTACCCCTATCGTTGAAGCCCCTACCCCTACCGCCGCGGCCGCGATCGTTCCATCCGCCGGATCGGTTGCCCTCACCGTTCTCCTCTTCTTCTCCATCCTCGTTTTCACCCTCCTGACGGAGACATTAACTTATATTACACACACCAAGACAACCCTACGTAAGGACCACTGCTATCAACAAGTAAATGCCCGAAATTGTATTCCACCAATGAATTCTACATTAAGCCAAGTATTACTTTTGTGGTATACGTGGAGTTGCCTTGGCTGCGCAAATTTTAGGGCATTTACCTTAGCGTCGAATGAGTTATCCTTAAGTCTAGGGTCCACTTCTACTTTTTCCTCTACCACACGGCGAAAGGGAACTGGTTTGGAGTCGGTCTTATCATTGGGTGTTGAAACATGGTTTGTGCCCTAAAAGTTATATTTAAAATGTGAATGAATGAAAAATCAAATATAAATGCAAAACATTAGAAAAAATAGTGAGTGAATTTAGGTATCAAAATTACAAAAAACTGCATCTACAATACAATATTATTATAATAACATTTACTAAATACCTTCACAAAGTTACTGTATGGCTTTTTGGCTGGAGCCTCACTGTCTCCACCTGATGCTTTCCTTTTCTTTCCACTCTGGAAACCATTTGACTGTAAACAAGAGATTGAATCATTAAAATGAATCACTTTGTTTGGCTAAAACACAAGTTCTTTATGCTTGTAAGGTTATCTTACCTGATTGAATGATTGTTCTTTGTTTTTCTTAGCAGGAGGGCCATCAACTTCGTCACTATCATCATCATCTGATGATTCAGCCTTCTTTTTAGCGGGAGTGGCTTTAGGTGTAGGCTTAGGTGCTTCATCATCACTATCACTGTCATCAGATGATGATGCTGCTTTCTTTGCAGGAGGTTTAGCAGCAGCCTGAGGCTTGGCTGGTGTTTTGGCTTTAGGTTTTTCATCCTCACTGCTGTCATCACTATCTTCTGATGATGACTCTTTCTTAGCAGCCTTGGACACTGCAGGTTTAACTGGTGTTGCTTGAGGCTTCTGTAAAGCTTTAGGTGGTGGCTTTTTATCATCATCGCTGCTGTCACTGTCATCCGAAGACTCCTGCTTTTTGGGTGCAGCTTTGGCAGGAGTGGGTTTGGCTGCTGGCTTTTGTTTAGGTTTCTCATCTTCACTGTCACTGTCTGAAGACGATTCCTGCTTCTTGACAGGTTGAGGTTTAGCAGGAGTCGCTTTTTGTGCTGGCTTTTTAGGCTCATCATCGCTGTCACTGTCATCTGAAGATGATGCCTGTTTTTTGGCAGGTGTGGCCTTAGCAGGTGCTTTAGCGGGAGTAGGCTTCGCTGGAGTTTTGGCTGCTGGTTTATCATCATCACTGTCATCACTGCTGTCAGAAGATTCCTGTTTCTTCACTGGTGTGGGTTTAGCTACCGGTTTTGGTGCAGGTTTTGCTTTTGGCTTTTCATCTTCACTGTCATCACTGTCAGAAGATGACTCTTGTTTCTTGACTGGAGTAGGCTTGGCAACTGGTTTGGGTGCAGCTTTCTTGGGTTTTTCATCTTCACTGGAGTCATCGTCTGAAGATGAATCAGGTTTCTTTGCCGGGGTGGCCTTAGCTGCGGGTGCTGCTTTGGCCGGTGTTTTCTGTTGTGGTTTAGGTTTCTCATCTTCGCTGCTGTCATCATCACTGTCAGATGTGTCGGCCTTCTTTGCCGCTGGTTTGGCCGGTTGTGGTTTCTGAGCAGCGGGTTTCTGTGCTGGTTTCTTCGGTGCCTCATCTTCACTGCTGTCGTCAGATGATGATTCCTGTTTCTTGGCCACTGGTTTTGGAGTAGCAACTGGTTTTACTGGAACTTTTTTCGGTTGTGATGTGGCATTGTCACTGCTGTCACTGTCATCTGAAGACTCTTGCTTTTTGGGTGCCTGCTTGGCCTAAAATAGAAGTATTGGTTTTATAGCTAATGTGATATATAATCGCAATAATAAAAATGCAATGTTATATCAGAGGTAGTGACGAAATAATACTTAGTGAAATCACTGTAAATCATTATAAAATTTAACATCATTTTAAATTTCCATGAACACAAGGACTATTTAAAAATATATATTACCTGTGGAGTCTTGGCAACTGCTACTGGTTTCTTGGGCTGAAATTGTAAAAATATATTAAAAAAATTGCAAATGTAAATTATCATAACAGTCATGGATTTAAAAAAAATGTTCAGAGGTAGTGACGAAAATTATAATGATTAAAATCATTTCTAATGATCATTGAATATTTTTACATCATTACAATAATATTTTCGAATTAAGAATGCTTATTCCCCAGGATGCCAAAGCGGCTGACAGAGCAGCTTGGCGATTGTTGGGAGAGAAATGCACCACAAGAGGCTAAAGAAGAAGAAGAAGAACATTCCGCAGGACACTCGCTCACTCGCACAATTAGATACATTTGCAATATAAATTTATAGAATTAACTTTTTGAAAATTCCTCAAGGGGAATATATCTAATAATTACATTGACGACAAAGATGCCTGGAAACCTCTGCATAATAAACCAGCTGGTGCCCCACACACAAAACACACAATAAATTATGTAACCAAGATAAACATTGTAAACACATATTATTTGAAAAATGCATTCCTCATGAGTTTCTTGCTCGTTCTTCTCATAGAGGTGCCTTGCGAATGAGCAGTAGAGTGTTAAAATAGAAAAATGTTAAATTGACTTGCAAAAGTACTCCGATGTAGCCTATTTGAATAAATAAATTTTGAGTTTGAGTTAATTATATAAAATGGTATAAGATCCTTACCTGAGGTTTTTCATCCTCTGAGCTGTCAGAGTCTGAAGAGTCTTGTGGTTTTTTAACTGCGGGAGCTTTCCCGTTAACTTGTGGTACTTTTTTTGGTGGTGTGTCTTCCTCACTGGAACTGATATAATTAAGATTTTAGGTTATCAATATTTATTAACTTAAATTGGTAAGTAACTGTTGTTTATAACTTTACCTGTCTGAATCTTTCTTTATGGTATTTTTTGATTTCCATGTGTTAAATATATCAATAAGTGTTGTAGATTTCTTTCCCAGAGGTTTCTGAAATAAACAAATTAGTATTGAACACATACTTATGACATGTAAATTATTTTTACAAGTGGGAAACTTAGAAAATGCTTTATAAGAGACATATCTTTCCATTCTAATACTTAATTTGGGATGGAATATTGTGTCAGAGAAGAAAATAAGCATGAGAACCAAGGTTACATAGATTGTGAAATAACCCAACAAAGGCAATCTGTTTTTCAGCAGGCAAGACTGCGAAACGCGGCTAGTATGTTAATATATTCCATAAAGTGTTTGGCAGTAACATATTCATGGCATTTAACGAGTAAAATCGGTGCTTCAGTATAAAATGAACTTACTCCAAATAGTCATTTTTAGGAACATTCGATAATGCAGTTATTACTAATATGCAAGAAACACTAATTAGCGAATAAGGAAATTTATATATACTCTAAATTAAAGTCGTACGAAAATATTTAATGGTTTTATGAACACGTGTGTAATATGTTAAGTCGTAAGCCGCCACACGTGGTCTTAATGAAAATTGCTTACCGTTTTTGTCTTCTCTAAAAACTTCTGCGCTAAGCCTTTGTCGACGCTTTGTAAGTGATGGTGCATGAGGCTGTTAAACTCTTGCAATATTTCAGGAGAAACCCCCATTTTTAATTATATTTTTAGCAAAATGCACGGCAAAAGCGGATAATTCAACAACGCACGCCGCTCGCCGCTTGTCAAATGACAGTGACAGCGACACTCGACACAGATGTCAATTATTTTTTTCCACAGACTCACAATTTTTAGTAGTAGTAGTCTTTTGTCTATGATTGGTAGTTGAACGACTGGTAATGTAACTGGTACTGTGTAAATGCGCATGAATTTTTTCTTGACAGTTTTTTTTTTTTTTAATAATATGGCAACATGTGCATTTTGCCAGTGTCGAGTAAAATTCGTGAATGTTCACGGGATATTAAATTATGGTCTCCACTTTCGTGTTTTGCCAGTGTCAAGTTAAATGTTATTTTTTAAGTAATAAGTTAGTTAGTCAGGTCAGAGTCAGAGTGAGCTTAATAGCTCGTCTAGTCACGTGAGTCTTCCAGTAAAATGGGTGGAATTTTACTGAAAGTTCGGAGGAGTTTTGGAAGGGGCACCAAAATTCATATTTCAGCACCATATCACTTGCCTACATCTGTGCACATTCAAAAACACTTAACACGCAATATTCCACCATTATTACACGCTATAATAATAAAATTATAACAATCAAATTCTACACGATTATTAAGCAAAAGACGTGGAGCTAATGATATGATCAAGGCTTGCCGCCAAAAAAACTCTTCTTGACAGTTAGCGTTTTGAAATTGACAGTTGACAGCCAAAATGAAAAAAAAAATCATCGCTTGGCTGTGGCAGTAATTTAATGGCTATCTATTGGATATTCTGTGTGCTTTTATTAATTTTCTTGTTAAATACAAACAAGTGGTCTTGTGTAGTGAATTTGAAGACGTTACCAGAGAAACGATAATATAGAAATAGACGTAAATATTGTAGCAACCGTAGAAAGTTATATGTAAAAATAAATCACAAAGACGTAACATGTTTTCGTTTCAATTATCCAATGCTTTGTGGATAACTGATGAGATTATGAATTTGTTTATAAAATGTTAGGCGTGGTGTGTTGAGAACCGTGTGATCTCGTGGAGCAGCACAATGCCTGTTCAGCAGATAAGTGTTAAGAACTCTTCGGATATTGAGACTTGGGAATGGGGCGGTGGATGTGGCAGAGAGGTGGTGAGGACGGGGTCAGGGAGCAGTCGTACGTCTTGCAGCAACTCCAGCGGGGACATTTGTCGCATCTGTCACTGCGAGAGTGAAGCTCACAACCCTTTACTAGCTCCTTGTTATTGCTCAGGTAAATAATGCTCTCTAGAACTGCATTACAAAAATGAAAGGTCGTTTGCACACTATTTATAACGTCGACGATGTTCTTTATAAAATATATCGCTTCCTATTGAAAAATGCAACAGTTTATGAGATGGGCATAAACTTTACCTTCCTCTATGTAGACTGGAACTGTACAAGAGAAATGCATTTATAAATGCTATTAAAGTATACAACAAACTGCCAAATGCATTTAAAGACCTAAAGCTAACTATGTTTAAGAAAAAACTGACACAATGGCTAGGAGACAAATGTTTTTATAATCTAAAAGAATACTTTGAGTTCCAAATTTAATGGCTTGTTTGTGACATGAGATTATATTATTAATTTATTATATTTGTTTGTATATTATTATTGTGATTGATTGATTAATTGAATGATATAATATGGATTGGATTTATTAATAATTATAATAATTAATGTGACATTGTGTATACCTAATTAATTTGACTATTTTTTATTATTGTTATTATATTGCACACCAAATTATATGGTAGAATGTAATCGATTCTCATTATAAGTTGAAGAACATATTGTACATACGACATTCTAGCAATAAAATTATTTGATTTGATTTACAGTTTATTATCCTATAACTGAGTATGATTTTAGCTCATTAATTTATTAACTACACTAGGTACTTTCATTGTTGGCCAGCTGCTTTGTCATAATATCTAGATACTATAATGAGAAACAGTCTTCTACTTGCTAAGGTTTGGGGTTCAGAACTTTAAGAAGTGCAAGTTTAAAGGAAAAAAAAACTGCAATGATATGATCCTGTCTTATGTCACTAAGTGTAGGTAATTTTTATCCCTTTAGGTACAACTTAAGTAATGAATGGATTTACTTTGTCAGCTTTTAGTTTAGTTCCTAGAATTATACACAGAGTCTAACCTAGTTTAATTTAATCAAAACTACATATTATTCTGAGTTACTCTTGAAATACTCATTGACAAAATATAGGTATAAATTGGAAGTCTGTGCCCAGCTGTGGGTTCTCACAGAAATGTAAATGTAGGTAAATAACAAAGGAAGGTTTATTGAATAACAAATAACCAGAATACATTGTTCCTTAACCTCTGTAAATTGTCCCTATAATGAATAATAAATAATTTCTGACAGAATTCACACCTAAATTTTTGTATTCCTACGGATTAGAGTACCTACAGTATAGATTTATTAACACATTGACTGCTGAAAACACAACAGCTGTGTTTTAGAGGTTGGAACGTGAGTGCTGAAAACACACAAATGTTGTGTTTTGTCAAAGGATTTTTCCGTACAAAATTTATTTCAGGAACTATCCCAGATAGTTCTATAAAACGCTGTCGCATCCAATGTGTTAAGCTCATTCTATTGTATTTATGGTATTCAATAAAGAGTTTTCTATTCTATTTTACAGTGTGTATGTATGTTATTTCTTTGACACCTAATTAGTTTAAAACATTAAGCTGAGATTGCTAAGCTTACAGCATAGCACCCAATTAACACATAGGCTACTTTCACTTTTTCAAAATGACTGGGTGCAGATAGTTTTTTTTTGTTTAGCCAGGTGTGTCCCACTGTTGGACAAAGTCTTTCTATCAAGTTAAATGTTAACATGACCTATTTTTTGTGGAAAATGGTTGCACACACAACAAATCTGCTCATAGTCAAGGGACAATTGCATATAAGAGTAGAAAAAAAACCAACATGATCTAGCATCTGCCCCCTATATTTGGAAGACAATTGGAACCTAGAACTTAACAACATGTCTAAAACAACAAAATTGACTTAACGTGGCCAGAATGCTGGCAGAATTGCCTCACTTTATACAAATGGTAATTTTATTGGGCAAAATACATGCCAGCATTCCGGTCACCTGATACCTCCACCAAATGTTTGGCCAGCTCTTTATTATACAGCTCCCAAGCAGCTGGTCACATGTTATGAAATGCCGCTTTCAGTTCCAGTGTCTAGTTAAAAATGCCTCATTGAGTTTTTAAGCCTGGGTCTCTAGTATTAAGCCAGATATGTGGCCATGGACACTGCAATGAATAATATCTTTATGTTTTACAGGAAGTCTGAAGTTTGTGCACCAGAGTTGCTTACAACAATGGCTGACAGCTTCGGAGACGAGATCATGTGAACTCTGCAAGTTTAATTTCATTATGCACACTAAAATAAAGCCATTCAATGAGGTATGTATCATTTCTGTATTTATTTTTATCCTTAACACCCTAGGTATTATTTAGACTGCTAATATTTTTCCTACTTCCCGTAACTATATAAATGAGAAAGTATAGATGTGTGTTTGTTACCTCATCACACACCGAAACAGTTGAACTGATATAAATTTGGTATGTTTGAGACCCTGGAATAACATATGCCAGGCGATTTTCAGCAGGTAAAACTAGGCACAACTAGTTTTAATATATTTTAAAAGAGACTTTTGGGCTTAAAAATCATAAGGCATTGTTGTCATGTGTATACTTACATTATAGTTAAGTCTTCAAAAAGCTTAAAACAATAGGCTAGTTTATAATCTTAAAAGTTGTAGTGTTTTACCACTATTAAATTGTATGCCATTTCCTACCAACATTCCATTTCCAACTATACTTACATAAATTCCTTTCCAATAAAGTGTTTTTCAATTTCCTTACCATGTACCTAATATGTTAAAAACGAGTAACAAAATAATTCAGAATGGTTTATGCCAGAAACTCTGTGGCTGTTTGCCAATAAAATTTACATAGAATACACACATTAATATTAACTAGAATCAGATTCTATATTTGTTGTGCAAACCAAACATACTGAAGGTCTGGTGACGTTTCATTGAACAATTAACTGAACAAACAGGACATGATTCGGACAATTACCTAATGAATGATGTTGAAAATACTGAATCACACTGTTACATTTTAAAAGTTGAGGTTTATAGAGTTGTGGTGCTAGCATAGACGGATTTAGGGGGGGAGGGCAGGGGGCCATGGCCCCCCCAGAAGCATTGTAGAGTCACGAATTTTGCACATATTTCACAGTCAAGTTTATAATTTTTTTCTCGGCGCTCGCAGCCAGCTTCTCGCGCACTTATTATTAATCTCGCGCACTTTTCGTAGTAAAAATTATAATATTTTTGCCCATCTGCACCTTACCAAATGAAATGAATGAGTTTTTAATGAAAGTAAGCTGGAAAAGTTAATAAAAGGGCTTTGTCCTGACTGGTAGAAACGCCTTTGCTCAACTATTAATATTTTTTTTTTTTTTTTTTTATGGCAAACCGTTATAAAACATTTATGCCAACATCACTTCAATAAAACCGACATTATAAACATGTAAGTAGCGAAAAAAAGGTTCGAAAATCTGAAAAACGAGAATAAACCTTTAACTTAAAACTACAAGCAAGCAACTTAAACCAACACATTACAACGTTCAAAACAAAAGTCTATACTATTCCAGATACATAAAAACTCTAATCAAATCAAATACAATCTCATTAATAAAAAAAGAAAAGAAAAAGAGATAATAATATATATAATACCTAAGAACTAAATAAATAAACTAAAGATTAATATTATTTATAGAGATGAAAGAGGATATGATATCTACAACTATGGGACTAATATTATACAAAAGGTTATCTATGTGCACTGGAAAGGAAAATGCATTATCTAACAATGATTCAAAAAGCTGATCGTGACGAAAATTTGGACAAGAAAAAAATATATGGTTCAAATTAGCCTCATCCAAACCACATTCACAAAGAGATGAATCTTTAATTCTTAATTTACATAAATGAACTGCAGAGCAACAATGTCCAAATCTTAATCTGCATATAGTTGAACAAACTTTTCTAGAGCATAGTTTATATTTAAAGAACCACGGTTTGTCCGAAATTACAGGGTGATATTTATAAAAATTGAATCCTGTTTTCCTACTAGATATAACCCATCTCTTGGACCACCTCGATTTTAAATCCCGCATGGGCAATAACAAAAGATCTTGAGGATGGTTTTTAAAAGGAACTTTATCACCACAGATAACCGCTTCCCTGGCAAGAACGTCAGCCTTCTCATTGCCCCTTATACCACTTTGACCTGGAATCCAGGCTAAATGAACTGTATAACCCAAATTGGCGCATCTTAATAATAACATTTTGATATTAAACATTATCCAATTTCTTGGAGCTTTAAAAGGGTTACTCTGAAGCAACTGAAGAGCACTCAAAGAATCTGAGAAAATAACAGCTTTCTTTAATTTCAGTAATAGTACATAATTGACAGCCTCCATAATTCCCCTGCACTCACCAACAAAAACAGAGGTTTCTGGAGGACATTTAATTTTTTGAACAATATTAAAGTTTTCATGAAATATACCAACACCAACACAACCAAGCAAATCCTGTTTAGACGCATCTGTGAAGATGTAATGCCACCCGCACCAAAGCTCATTCTTGATATGTAAATAGCGTGAATTAGCAAATACATCACCCTTTTCCAACTTTAAGTTTAAGTGTAAAGTAGGTTCAAAAACGAGAGATGGATAATCAAATTCAAACAAAGGGATTTTGGAACACCTAAAGGTCGGGTATTTAAGATTAATTATTTTTGAGAAACTCAACAATAAACACGGAATTTTTTTCCGACGCCAAAATCCACACGACATGTAATAATTATATAAAAGCTGAAGTTTAGGGAATAAAGGGTGCGATGACAATTGAAATAAACGAAATAAAAACATATCAGATAAATACTGTCGTCTCAAGTCCAATGGAGATTCGACAGCTTCCACTTGCATTGCGTTTTTTGGGGTGGAACACATAGCACCTAAAATAATTCTTAAGGCTCTTGCTTGAAGTAAATCCAGAGAGTGAAGAGATTTTTTAGACGCGGGTTCAAATAAAAAAGAAGCGTAATCAATGACACTGCGGATTATTGCATTATAAAGAAGCTTTAAATAGAATGGATGGGCACCCCACCAAACCCCAGCCAAACATCTAATTATATTAAGATTTTTTTCACACCTCAACAAAACATAATTCAAATGAGAGGAAAAACTTAACTTAGAGTCCAAAACAATACCTAAAAACTTTTTTTCATTATCAACCGGAATCCTACAATTATTTAACATTATATCTAGCCTTGGCTTTAAGCGCTTACGAGAGAACACAACAACAGAACTTTTAAGAGGAGCTATATCCAGACCATTATTCATTAACCAAAAATTTAAATGAATAAGGGCTTGAGAAACATTATTGCCCGCAGTCAGTATATCAGAATCTGCAGAATACACTACCAGATCATCAGCATACTGAAGAATGCGACAAAATGGAATAACAGACTGATTTAGATCAGAGGTGTAAATATTAAAAAGTAAAGGACTTAAAACCGATCCTTGCGGAAGACCCTTATTTAGAGATCTAGTACATTTAATATCACCATCAACCCTAAGCTGGGCTGTACGATCTAAAAACAAGGACATAATAAGATTAATAACCTTCTGAGGAATACAAAAGTGTTCCATCTTGGATTTAAGGATTGAGAGGATAACGTTGTCGTAAGCCGAGCAAATATCCAGAAAAGCAGCCACAACAGATTCATTCCTTGAGAAGGATAGCCTAATATCAGTTACAAAGATCGATAAACTATCGAGGGTCCCTCTACCCTTCCGAAAGCCGAACTGAGAATTAGGCAAAAGGTTTCTACTTTCTACAAACCATTCTAAACGGTTTTTTATAAGATGTTCTAAAATTTTGGTTAAAACTGATGACATAGCGATTGGGCGATAATTTAGGGGATCCTCCGGATCCTTTCCAGGCTTGAGGATTGGAATAATTACCTGAGCTTTTAATGACGCCGGCACATAGCCTAGGAACAGCATATAATTTATAATCTCCAAAAAGTAGCTTACAAAACGATCACCAGAATTTACCACAAAAGAATATGGTAACCCGTCAGGGCCAGGAGACGAGTCTTTAAGCGACGATAATACTAATTGTAACTCTCTTAAAGAGAAAGGGGGAAAATCATCAACACTGTTATTACTCAAAGGACAAAGATTGATAAATTCAGGAACAAACGGGGGAGCTAACCTGTCCATAAAAATATCATACCAATCCTTACATGCGCGAAAAGACGGGGTAGGTTCTTTATAAGAACCTCGATACAGACGTATAGATTTCCAAACGGCTGAGGGTTTGACATTTGGAGATATGGAACTGCAATACATCTTCCATCCCTCTGACTTTTTACGATGCAAAAACCGCTTAGAATCAGTCATAACTTTCATTAACATTTCGTAATTCTGACTAGTCATAACACTACAGTAAGCCGCCTCAGCAAGCTTTCTTTCCATAATAACAGATGAACACTCCTGATCCCACCACGGAGGGGATCTATGAATCTGCAACTGTTCCTTTAAAGGGAAGGAAAGTCTGGCCGCTGAATGGAGATGATCAACTAAGAAAGAGAGACAAGAATCTATGGTTTGAGGGAGAATGGAAGGGAAAACATTTACACTTTCCAGAAAAGACGAAAAATTGGCCCATGCATCAGGATGTGTACTATTATTTATTCTATAGAGAAGTAACGGCTTAAACGGAGGAGGTTTTTCTTTAGAAAAGGGCAGTTCAAAAAGGATGGGAAAGTGATCACTGCCAAAACTAGATGAAAGTGTTCTCCATGACATAGAAGGGGCAAGACTTGCCGAAACTATGGTCATGTCAACCGCAGAAGTATGTTCAGAAGGTTTTGTACGACGAGTTGGTGAACCGGAATTTAAAAAACACAAGCCAAATTTATCCATTAAGTCAAAAACACAACTAGAAAGAGAGTCTGACAAATCGCAACCCCACACTGGGTGATGTATGTTAAAATCACCCATTAAGATGACTGGACAATCAACAAGTGATAAGAATGAACAAATTTTGCGAATAATTATAACTGATGGTCTAGGTATATACAATGAAATGAAAATGATGGATTTTAATTTAACAGCGACCATGGAAAAATTTTCAGTGACAACAGAAGCGGGAATATGTACAAAATGAGTATTTACACATGATTTGACGAATATGGCTGAGCCACCATACCCGTCGGATTTATCGTCTCTGAAACATAGATATCCTGGTACCTTAAACAAGGAGCCAGGCTTAAGCCACGTCTCAGAGACAGCAATAACCAAAGGGTCAAATTTACGAATCAAATATAAAAATTCAGATTTTTTACTTTTTAAGCTTTGGCAATTCCATTGGAGCCCTAAGGAGGGAGCCATTGTGAGCAGAAATTGCAGCAGGAGGAGAAACAGTTTGGGCGACGTTGGACGGTACAGAAGCTTGAGAATTTAGAAGCCTAGTTAGAGCCTGAATGAGCTCTAAAACACTAGACGATGCGGAAAGATCAACATTGGGTAAGGCAACACCGTTACCGGTAGAAGAGGAAGGAACATTTATAATAGATTGATGAGCCACGCGATCATAACCATGTCTTTGCTGAGGAGGTGACCGAGGTTTAAGAAAAACTGTTTTCTTGTATGACATGGTAGAAGGACTATTAACAGATCGAGGAGGAACAGGCATAATAGCACTTGCGTAAGAAGTTTTCGCGACATCACTATAACTCTTGCCATTAATTGGAGTATGAAGCTTAGAAGCCTCAGCGTATGAAATATTCTTTTCTGCCATAGATATTTTAATCAATTTCTGTCTATTATATTCAGGGCAACACTTATTAGTAGCAAAATGTAAACCTGAACACAACAGGCAGGAAAAAGACCCCTCTTCAACTGAGCAAGAGTCTCCAGTGTGACCTTCTCCGCATTTGAAACATCGGGGCTTAGACCTACAGGAGGTTTTAGTGTGACCAAAGCGACAGCAATGGAAACACTGAATAGTCGGGTATATGTATTGGTCTACCGGCAGGGAATTAAAGCATAAAAATACCCGAGCTGGAAGAGATTGTCCATCAAAGGAAAAAACACAGGACTGGGATGGTTTGTAGGACGATGTACCGTCCACCGTAACCTTATAGTTTAATCGTCTGACTTTGATTATGGGGCTGCCATTATCGGGAATTTTAACGTTTTCTAAAATGTCTTCTTCCGACCATTCGGCGGGAATACCTTTCACCAAACCCAAACGGATCGTACTGAATGACGGAATGAATGCTTTGTACCCATTATTACGGATAATGTCTCCGGATACGAAATCGTTTGCTGAATTTGGATCCTGAAATACAACTGAAACGCGGTTGCGACCAATTCTTTGAATACTTCCATTTATAATGTTCTTAACATTGTTTTTAATTAAAAACCTCCCGAAGTTTACGGGGTGCAGGGTGAAAGATGGAGGGGTATCCTGTTTACATACATGGACCACGTATGGGCCCACATCCTTGGCATTATAGGTTTGTCTACCAGATGGCACGTATTGAGGCAATGAGGGAGTTTGTGACACCGTGGCGGGAGGCGAAGCCAGAGAGTCGGTTACCTGTGTTTCTGATGATTACTTTTCATAGTTTGCCCTAATTGCAAGGGTGAGTCTTGAGTTTGAGTTTCAATTACATCCTTAGATTTCTTCAAATGCTTTCTAGATTGTCTTTTTCTTTTATGTGTACCGCTTGACTGGCTTAATTGTATATCCACGCTCGTGTCAGACTGAACCGAAACGTATTCAGCCGGAGACGGAACAGATGGAGTGGAGACAACGGCTTCGCGCGAATAAATATCTGGTGGCCAGTCCGGCCAGTCAACATCAGAATTCATGGTTCAATCAATATTTATAATACTAGCAATTTACAATATTTTACAAGACCTGAACCTACTGGAAAAAAAAAAACAAATGAAGAGAGAGAAAAAAAGAAAAAACCAACTTACCACACTTTCAACAATAAATGAATTTACTTACTTTTAAAACACAATAATTTACATGAACGAACTAAATATTACATGAATAAATCTAACTAAAAAAGGAATATTCACAATTTATACAATAAATTATTTTTTCTTTTTGACAATTTTTTGACAACACAACCGTACCGTATCGAAGCTCCGTTGCATCTCCCTAACTATTAATACTAAACAAACAATAGCAAATCTACAATGGTCTGTCAAGTGTCATTTAGAGTTGTACCTATATGCTCAGTTATACCTATAAAAAAATGTTTGCTAAAGAAAAACTTAACGGGCATAGATAAGCCTTCAACTACAGTGTTGTTTAACTACAATGCTGCTATTTGCATCTACTGTAAATAAGTGGTGGGTCGTTAACGATTTTTGGGTTAACGCAACGAAGCCGTTAAATTCATCATGTTAACCTGTTAAAAAAGCCGTTAACATTGTTAACAGGTTTTCATTAATGTAACAGATTTGTACCTTAGAACCGAACTTAGAAACTAGTGTCCGACCGAAATTTCGGTTTCGGTTTCGGCCGAGTTTCGGCCAAAAATCAAGTTTCGGCGAAAGTTTCGGTTTCGGCCAAAATTGGCTGAAACTTTTGCCGAAACCGAAACTCCTTTCGGAAGTTGTCGTGCACGCTCGCCTAGCTTCGTTTCTTACGACAACGCTTTGGCGGACGACTAATTGTGATATAGGTTTTTTAATTAAATTAACAGAAATCGGAAAATTAACTTTATTTTAAATGTGTGATTTGATATTATCTTTGTTGAGACTGGAACTAAGCGTTTAATATCAATTTTAGTAATTATTTTCATATAGAGGTATGTACCTAAAAGAGATTGATGATTCTTCTTAGTACAAATAGGTACAAACTACAAACCAAAGTTTTAATAAGTAAGATTTCAAAATACTAATACCACGGTAAAGAGATATACAGTAGTTTGACTCCATAGAAACGGCCGGAATCTGGAAGTGAGTAGATGTGGGCAGATGTGGGTAGAAGTGGGTATATAATCCAGAAGCGGGTGCCACGCAGCGACGGGCGGACGTCGCGATAGTGTTTTGCAAGTATTTAGTGTAATTTACGTTATTTACTTTGGACGTATGTATACATAATATAATAAATTATTTAAAATGGCAAAAATAGCATGCGATATTATGCTGTTTTTCAGGTAAGTTTTTAAAAAAGTTTTATTTTTATTTTTAAAAGTATTCTGCTGAAGTAAGAATGCGAGTAAGAGACCGAGTAAGAGTGCGAGTAAGATTCCGAGTAAGAGTGCGAGTAAGAGTCCGAGTAAGAGTAAGAGTCCGAGTAAGAGTTCGAGTAAGAGTGCGAGTAAGAGTTCGAGTAAGAGTTTGAGTAAGAGTCCAAGTAAGAGTTCGAATAAGAGTTCGAGTAAGAGTGCGAGTAAGAGTCCGAGTAAGAATCTGAGTAAGAGATCGAGTAAAAGTCCGAGCAAGAGTCCAAGTCTTGTCTTTTGTCTTGTCTCTTGTCTTGTCTCTTGTCTTGTCTTGTCTCTTGTCTTGTCTTGTCTCTTGTCTTGTCTTGTCTCTTGTCTTGTCTCTTGTCTTGTCTCTTATAAATACGATTGAAGAGTGATCAATCGTATTTATTTTTAACTCCCGAAGCAAAGACGAAGGGGTGTTATAAGTTTGACGAGTCTGTCTCATAGATTCGATTTTGATTTTGTTTGAAAAGTTAGGTGGAAGTTTTATTAGGTATTTTTAGACCTAGCCGCAAAAAACGCGGGGTGGAGGGTGTGATAAATAAATAAAAAAATAAATAATGATACAGTACATTTTCAAATCTCATTTGACTGTTGCAATTTTGTAACAGACATACTCGTACAGTGGTACGAATAAGTAGGTACATATAGCGGACATAATAAGTAGGTACATATAGGTAGGTAATTTGAATATGAAATAAAAGCTTGTAATAAAAATATTAATAAATATACAAAAATAATATAATTAATTTACAATAACTCATCTAGATAGTAGCTTAAGTAGATGATATGAAACAGGTAGGTACCTACTGTATGCGGGCAGCGGCTGCCCGGCAGCCCTATGACTTGCGCATGTACCGCGCGGCTGTAGGTATTTATGTTCAAAAATCACGCTCAGTCAAACTACTGTATATCTCTTTACCGTGCTAATACTTAGTATTTTACCCGTATGTCCCCGAGCGGCTCGATCGAGCTGCACCTGCGCATGCGAATTTGAACCTTATTTTAAAGAAGCTAGAAATAATAGATGTCAATTTTGATTTGAACTGGAAGTTTTCCTGGATCAAGGAGTTAATGAAACAGTAACAATTAGTGATTTGATATTATAATTGATAACTGATAAACATTTTTCTATAAGAATTTAATTTAAATAAATAGGCCAAGCGCTATTAAGACAATGCAGGCTTCCGTAGAACAGGCAAATCGTATATCTACTGCCTTAATTTTTATCAACGATATCTTTAAAACTTATAAAACTATATTCGTGATTTTAAACAGTGTTTGAAAACCAGTAGTTTAGATTTTAGAGGGCGGGCGACGAATATTTTTCAAATAGATCATTAAATCGAAAAATTTCCTTAGAAATATGTCCTTCATTAAAATACATATCCAACAATACGCCAAATGATGGGATCAGCCAAAAAAAAATCATCCCCATTTTACAAGTTTGGGAGGTACCCTAAATTATTTTTTTGTAACAGTTCTCTTACCCTAATCATTACCCTCCTCTGTGCAAAATTACAGTTTTCTAGGACTTATAGTTTCTCGGTAAAGCCGCGGACAGACGGACGGACAGATAAAGCGAAACTATAATAAGGCTTCCTTGTTGACCACGGAAGCCTAAAGATAATAAAAATATTATTGATATATTTTTATATTACAACTGATACAACAAACTTAATGATAACAACAAACTTTATATTATGACTAGCTTACCCGGCAAACGTTGTTTTGCCATATAAATAATTTCCTAGTAATTTCTAGTGTAGACAAAAAATAGCTTACTTATTGGAAGTATGTATGTATGTTAGAATGTGTATATTGTATGTATGTAAGAATGTGGTATATGCGTAAAATAAGCATTATTTTATGGAATTTTTTTTCAAATTAAATTTTATGAAAACATTGTCTCTTATAATTTTTTCATACAACCAATATTTCCATTGACATTTCAAAATAAAGATTCATAATGATTTATTTTTTGGAAACCATGAAAATCTTAATTGTTCAATTACATTTTTTTAATAATATTAAATTAAAATTACATTTTTATAAGATCAATAACATTTTCGATATAAATAAAAAAAAGTACCTAACAAAATCCATTGTTATTGGAAGCTCGTGTCACGTGTTGAGTACTTTTGAGGTTATAAAATCACTTAATTAACTAATCGTTCAAAATACACTCAAAATTGATAATTTAATTATTATTGATAAAATAGGAATGATTAAAAGTTAATATGAGAGTTACACTGAGATAGCAAAATAATAATTGTCAACGTTACTACTACACTTGATGCATAAACAATAATGATGGCCGACAACTGTGTAGGGAGTGAGAAAGAAAGGAGACCGGCTTCGTTCTCATCCCTACTCCGTGCTGTTTACTGGGTCAGTAGTGACACCTGTAGACATCTGGCGGGGATAACTAATTAAATGACGATTGATCAGTTTTCGACCGGCGAGGAAAAATGATTAAATTACTAAAATGGCTATTAAAAAATAAGGGTTGATAGTTTAAGGGTGAAAATTGAGGATTGTATGTATTTTTGTATGTTGTATCATAAAAAAATAGAAATTAAAAATTTTGTCTAAAAAATAAATAAAAAAAATTAGGGGTGGACTACCCCTAACATTTAGGGGGATGAAAAATAGATGTTGGTCGATTCTCATAGATACCGGATAAGCACAAAAAATTTCATCAAAATCGGTCAAGCCGTTTCGGAGGAGTATGGCAACGAAAACTGTGACACGAGAATTTTATATATTAGATGTGCTTCCATTTCATGTCCTAATTAATGCAGAATAATGGGTAAAAAGCACCAAATTTCAGTATTTTAAAGATTTTTTTACTTGACCACGTGAGTTTCGGTTTCGGTTTCGGCGGAAACTAAAGCCTCGGCCGAACATTCGGTTTCGGTTTCGGTTTCGGCCGTAAAACTAGTTTCGGTCGGACTCTATTAGAAACATAGATATCTCTCACTCTCGCTCGTACAATTTTAAGCTAGCGGTGTCTCGCTCGCTCACATAGGCGCCCTCGCGTCCTCTCGGCATATTCCGTTTCTGTTCGTTCTTTCAACGCAGAAGAAATAGATAATTTTAGCTGGTTTTGCGTTAGCAGCTTCAGATTACGTTAGCGACTTTTGAATACCTTTTCGTTGAGATAATAAAAAAAGCGCATTGCCAAAATCGTTGAATGACACACGTTGATAGATTTACCGGGTTTTGCAGTAAATAAAAAGCTGTTAATTCGTTAACATTAGATTAACAGTTAAAAAAAGCCGTTCGTTAAATTAACGCCCACTCCTACTGTAAATGCCCTAAGCCCTTGTTTTCGAGATGAATGACTGATGCCTGGCAGATTGCATCAAATAAATATATAAAACGAAACTGTCACTTAGGTACTGACTGATTTATTGAGGATTGGGTTGCAATTTGAAATACAGATAGGTTTTATCATGTTGACCTCCACTAAGAAAGGATTGTTCCACACAGATAAAGCCGCAATCATAAGCTTAATGTTAAAAATTCCTCGCCCTTGTTATTTTGTTCTTCCCGAATTCTATGCCTGACTAACTAAAATGGCGCAGCGACCCAAACTGAGTCTTGGCCTCCGACACAAGAAGACGCCACTCCTGCCTGTCCTGCGCTGTCGCTTCCCAAGACTCAGCTTGGAGCGCTCTATGCCTGACTGTACCATGAAATATCTTAAATCATTCTCGAAGTCTAATAAACGTCCTTATCTCCATTCCTTTAACTCCTAATTACACCACTACTAATTACACCTAATACAAAACGAAGACTGAGCCAGTTCACATCACAGTCTGAACCGTTTGTGGTGTGAAACGCCAGAACCCCAAATATCGTGCTAAGGGTTAACAAGCTGATGTATTGTGACAGTGGCGACTCCTGGAGATGTCAGGCGTGGAGCGGCGGCGGTTGTGCTGCGCGGTGCTGTTCCATTGTGTGGCTGCACTCTGTGTCATGTGGTCACTGTTCGTGCTCATCGAGCGAGCCGTCGAGGAGGTCAATAGGGGACTTATTGGTATGTCATGATCTATTAACAGTAGCCTAAGATTATGTACACGTTGCCGTCATCAGTGTTGCCCGAGCGGTACAACTTGGAACTTCAAGGCACGAGTGAATAGGGACGAGTACCTTTCTAGACATCTAACGTGATTCATCGTCGGTCGCATCTGTACTTTTATCAGGGGGGATGTGGTCAAAGTAGGCCTATTTAGTATTAAAATCCAAAAGACCAATATCTAAAAGTTTATCTCCAAAAGTAACTGACAGAGTTAAGTGGAGGAAGAGAAAGGAGGCTTTTGCCCTGCATGGAGACGATACGGGCTTAACCCCTCAATCCCCGAGCGGCTCGATCAGGCCGAGACCGCCCATTCGACTTTAATAATATAATAAATAAGTATTATACTAATCCTCCGACAAATTTAACGTGACTTGACTGATCTAAAATTGCGATTTAATCAGAAGTTGGATTCAACCTAAACTTAAAAAACGAGAAATGGCAATTGTCGTAATGAGATTAAATTATGCCTTTAAAATACCTGCTAGAACGCGCCCGTAATGACCATTTGACATGTAATCATTATAGCGAGATATTATGTGTATGTAGTACCTAAAGCGTAACAACTTAAACCGGACTGTACACAAATAAGGAATTGATTAACGCCTCATTCATTAAAAAAACGAATAGTTGAATTGATTACACAATATTTTACAAGCTCTTATTTATACTAAGTAGCTATGGCAAACAAGTTGACGGCCCACCTGATGATAAGAGCTTTGGATAACTGCAATACCAAGGGCATTGCTCCTCTGATGCTGACGTAGCAAAAACTGTTTACGCTTCTTGAGATATCAGTATATCAGTGGTCCTGTTCAAAGTAATGTGTGCCTATGTATTCTGAATATTCTCAGGTACTTCCTTGTTTATTACAAATACGACACGGCTGAACTCACATATTATTATGAATTTTGGTGAGTTCTCATCTGACGGTTCCATACGTGTCGTATTTGTAACGCATAACATTCTCGATAGTTCCCTGTATACTTTCAATTTCGAATAAAAGTGGGTCGTGGCAAATTGTTGCATATTTACTAGTGGGTGCTAATTGCTAATAGTCCCTTCTTCAAGCTTAACTTCATACCATATCCGTGTAAAGGTTAAATTTTGGCCACGATCTAGCTTGATATTAAAGGCGATGCGACTACAGATAGTACAGAAGCAGACTAAACTAGAAACCTAAACGCGGGTAAATCCCACCTTGGCTTCAAATGAACAACTAAAAAAAATTGAGTAATGTTAAAAGTTGAAAGTATTAACGATACAAGAGAATACTTCCCACTTGTTCCGTATAACACAAACATCTGGTCAGCAGGATGTTTACATAAATGTATTATGTACACAAATTAGTCAAAAAATAATATTTTACATATTTTTGTGAGTTTGGAATAATTTTAGATTCTTGCAATATATTTAATGTCGATAACAGTCATGTGATTGTGCTAAACAATAAAATAATAATATCAAATGATATGTAAGAGAATGTGGGATTCAGTTCAAGGTTCCGTGTCGTTTATTTTCAATTAAAGTTAACCCCATATAGTTACGACTACTGATAAGCGACTCGAAGGAGAATAAAGGAAATAAGAAAATAAATATTTATTACCACGTTAATACATACATATGTTTTAAATAGACGATCTATTTGTTATAGGAAGGTTCTTTGTAGTGTACCACGGAACCTAAAAAACTGGTCGAATTCGGGCAACGTCCGCAATCTCGTCTCTTACCTGTAAAAACATGATGTTTTTTATATCTAAGCATCTAAGTTTAAAATAGAATTAGATTATGAACGAGAAGCCTTTGGTGTCGTGTCATTGAGAAGTTTTACAGAAGCCAGGGAACCTACAATATGGGATATTTGGAGGGTTAACATCCTTGTGGATTGCAAATTGCATCCGTAACACAGCATCAGTTTTGTTGTTGTAATAGGTGGCCGTGACCTTTCAAAACTTTAGTTATAAAAAAATCTACAAATTATAATTTATCATAAAGTTTATGATGTAGTGTGACTTTTTAAAAAAATGATTGTTTTTTACCACTCAACACTGCCTTCTGTCGATCTTTTAAAGATTATGATAACGATTTTGTTATATAAGATTTTTTTATTGAAAGCAGTCACAGTGGTATTAAAATTCATATTATTTTTAACAGGCTTCATAAAAAAGGTGGAAATGTTCAATTCATCGGATTCTTCGTTTTTTTTTCTAGAAAAAAAATCTCATTGTTATTTCGTCTAAATATTCTATTTACAACTGTACCTCTGAAATTATTAGGGAATCAGTGGGCACTTGAACAGGAACCGAATTTATAACTGCCGGGGGACCAATGGGCACCCAAATAGGTGGCGAATTTACAACTTTATTCTGGGAGACGAATTTCAGGGGACCAACGTTTCGAAGGTTTCATCTTAAATTCTATTTAAAAATTGTAGAAATCGATGGAGTTTCAAGGTTTGAATTAAAACGTGCGTCTCGCCCTCGCTTTTCGAAAGCGAGTTTGGGATAGGATTTTTTTAATTCACATGTTATGTAACATGTAATAATATGGAAAGTATATAAAATGATATTCACGATAGCAGATTATGGTCAGGTTAACGACGGTTATCAGTCTATATGATGCATAATAGGCTACATAACATAGGAAAGTGGACGTCACTCAGTCACATCACTAGTTAATAACTATAATAAAATTAATTGGAGTTTGTACTCCTACGAAATTACTATTGGACCTAATCTATTTTAAGTTGTGTAATTTAACGTAGTAGTTTCGGATTAACTATGAAAACTCGACTGAACTATGGACTACGGATATAAGATTCAAAGCTAAAAAACTAAGCTGAGCTACAAATCGTACCTAGAATAGAATAATACTTTATTGCAAACCACAAATATATAATAACTAGCAGCCCGTTCCGGCTTTGCCCGGATTTGATATAGCCTATGTTACTCAGGGATAATATAGCATTCTAATGGTGAAAGAATCATCGAAATCCGTCCAGTAGTTTTTGTGCTTATTCGTAACAAACATACAAAAAATACAAATCTTGCCTTTTTATAATATTAGTATAGAAGTATAGATAACTTATTACTAGACTATAATATATGCTAGGTTAACAATGGTTGGTCTTATCGCACTAGGTAATTTCTTACTGCTAACCCCTACAAATCGTATAAAAAATAAAATAAAAATAGCCTTTATTGCTGTTATCATTTATACATTCATTTAAAAAAAAAAATTAAGTACATACTAACAAATTTCAGAACTTAATAACAGCTTGTCTTTCGACAAAGGCCTCCTCCAAGAGCTTCCACCTTGTCCTGTCCTTTGCTGCCTGCATCCACAGCGGGCCCGCAGCTTTATGTCATCTTCCCAACGTTTCAATTGTCTACCTTTGCTTCGCTTTCCATCCCTTGGATACCATTCTGTTATTATTTTTGTCCATTTTTCTTTCTTCTCTCGCATCAAAAGGCCTGTCCATCTCCATTTGAGTTCTTTATATGTTTGTTCTATTGTTTTAAATTTAGTTTTAGTTTTTATATGTTCTAACTTCACTTTGTCTCTTAGTTTGACTCCTACGACACTTCTTTCTATTCCGTTTTGGCAAACATTTAGTTTCTGAAGAATTTGTTTAAATAAAAATCGTATCCTACCTTGTAATTTAAGGTTTCCAAAATCTTCAGATCGATCTAAAAGATATCCGCTACATGTACTCGTATTCACTTCTCTGAATTTGAAGCCGGACATATTCCATCAGCTGCACTCAAAGTGTTATTCTTATATGAGAATATATGAGCATATTTCAAAATCCATACGTTCAAGTATTTAATTCATCGGTTCAATACTAGGTACCGTTTATATTAGTGTGAAGAGAAAACAAATATTCATTAAATATTTCGCATATGGATATGATTTTAAGACATGTTGTTTACATAACTTAATATGAGTCATACGCCGGTAGGTTAAACGATAGCCTGTACGTAATTAGCTTGTAATAAAATGCCGCCAATTATGACGATGTTTTTATTTTTAAACGTGGCGTGGGCGCTGTTCCTATGATATCGGTCTAGTCTAGCTGCTAACCTACATCATTTTTATTACAGCTTTGAGCAGGAATTATTTGTCATAACTACATCAAATATATGTTTTCTTTATACTCGAAGCTGTTCGTTGGTTACAGTCGTTATAATTAGGTAGGTATTATTTTAGTTTTGTTGGAAGCACTTGCACTTGCTTGTTTTGTTGCTTGCAGGTTGCTGGCACAATAGCTAGATGTAATTATATTATTTTATTCTAAACAAAACTGAGTGATTTATATACAAGATTATTCAGAAAGTAGACTACTTAAACGCTGTACGAGAAAATTTGTGTAAAAAGTACTTGAAAAATTCTGTGTGCTATTATCTAGAATCTAGATATTAAATGACTGGTTATGTTAAACTGACTGTACTAGAACCTCTTCAAAATCTTTTCAAACATACGAATAAGTCAGTTTTGTTACTTTTTACTTGAATAGGTACTTTTCATTATAATAATACATTAAAATGATTATTATTTAATATTTATAAAAAGTAGGTACTCTACCTAAATTAATTGCAAAAGTTTTGCAATAATAGTTAGGTAGGTAAGTTATTTAAAACAAAGAAATATAATAAACTTAATTAAAATTTTAATTTAATAATAGATACAAATTAATTTTGTGATATTAAATATTCTGTATACTCAGTTTGTAGAGCATGGTATTTTTATCATGTTTTAAAAATATTTAAGGAACTTGGGGCAACAAAGTTGTCAGTTTTAAAGGTCTTAACAAAACCAATTTTACTACTATTTATATTATATAAAAGCTTAAATTAAGCGGTTCCCTATTTTTTGTATAACATTTTATGTCATAATTTAACTAGGCATACCGTTACTTATCCTATTAATAGTTACGCACAATATTCTATTGTCATATTTTTTTTGTCATATTTTTAAAGCATAACTATTACTTGTATATGCATACCTCATAGTTAAGCATAATAATTATACGCCGAATAAGGCTCTCAGAAAATGTAAACTTTGGAATATTCGTTTCGCATTTAATAAAATATTTTCGTGTATAAAATAAACATATAAAATAAATCTTATCTAATTTTACACTATAGTACCTTAATATATAATTTTACACTATAGTACCTTAATATATTTGATATGCCTATTTCAGTAAGTAATACCTACATAGGTAGGTATTACTTACTGAAATAGTATGCCAAAATCTTATTGTGTAAAAAATATATGCCTAACTCGTTATGCCAAATTAAATCAGGACAAAAAATTAGGCAAAAAAGGGATATCCTATAAAGCTGCTTATTTTACGTGAGTGCTAAACACATCATTTCAAAGATTTCATGGGCTAGTCTGCGAGCATAAGATTTTTGTATCGGAAACGGCATCTCTAGATCAGATACAGATGATGTAAAATCATGAGTGACTGAATCAAAGCCACATGACGTTATACCGGGAATCCGGCCAGCTATCACAACTATAGCCAACTAGGTACGCTACGGGCGCTAAGTTTTATATTTACTTACGTAATGCGCATTAAAATGTTACGCTTTGTTGAACTTGTTGCTATAGTCACGAGGCATAGGTAGCTTAGTGTTTGCCTACACACCTAGATATTGTTAACATTGTTGAACAACTTAATTGGTTAAGAATAATTACGCTTATTACATAAGCGGAGCTATATTTATATACGATCCACTGTCACATAAATCGGTAGTTTTTTTACAAGCTTTTATTTAATTTCATCTGTCTGTTGTCTGTCTGTCTGTAATCAAATCTTGCAAGTTTAATTTGACCCACTTCTCGGTGTCCGATTAAGCTGAAATTTTGCATGCCTGTATAAATCGGATGACAATGCAATATTTTTATGACATCAAGCTGATCTGATGATGGAGCTGGAAGGTGGTCATAGGAACTCCGCAATTAAACGACGCAACCCCATCGAGTTTGGGCTCATTTGATTCGTCTTGACGAATACTTTATGGTGCTAGATGGTAATAATAATAACAGCTTGTTTTTAAAAAAGTTTTTCTTTTTAAATTCACTTGTTATTTTATTTAATCACTTACGCACTTACACTTATTACACTGGGCGCATTAGCGGTTTTACCAGCGCTAAAAAGTAGCCCATGTGTTATGTGTTATGTCATATGTCGCAGTTTTAGCAGCTATATTTAATACCAAATTCAGCTCAATCGGTTCAGACTTTTAGGCGTGAAGAGGTAACAAAAACACATTATATTAGTAGGACAGTAGGAAGTAGGATTGGCAAACGAGCGGATGTTCCCTACTCGAGACCGTATGCAAGAAGATGAACGAGGCGAACCCAACGCTCTTCTGATGTAAAGCGATAACGCCTGTCGCACGTTTTAACTTGTAACTTGATCGATTTCTATAACATTCATACGGAAAGTATATATAATATACCACAGATCAGAAGATTCCGTGATATATGTATCCCATCAAAAACATAAATGTGAAAAGAGAGCCAAGTTCAATATTACGTATGTACTCATAGTTACCTATGATTTGGTAGTTGACTTCAACGACAAAAGAAGTGAGATCTAAATGGGTGCCAAGTTCAATGATCAGTCCTGAAAAATATTTACAACAACATAAAATATTTTATTACAACTTAAAATATTATTTCTTCTTATCACTTAGAATTAATATTATTTTGAAGCCTAAAGACTGACTTGGCTAGTTCTCATAATATACTAGGTAGGTACTCTATTAACTTTCACTATTAAACGCACTTAATGCTAATTAGTGCGCCACCGTCTTTTATCGTGTAAATTAGTCCCCTCCATCCATTGGTTGTCTGGAAGAAATCGCTCTTTTACGATAAGACCGCCACTTGTACATTGTAATTTTTAATTTTAATTATGTACTTATGTATTTTCTGTAACATTATGTGGTGTACAATAAAGTATCTATTGTCTTATCTTAATGATACTTCGTCGTATGGTACCTACCCATGAGAACTAGCCAAGTCAAACTTTGGGCTTCAAAATAATATTAATTCTAAGTGATAAGAAGAAATAATATTTTAAGTCGTAATAAAATATTTTATGTTGTTGTAAATATTTTTCAGGACTGATCATTGAACTTGGCACCCATTTAGATCTCACTTCTTTTGTCGTTGAAGTCAACTACCAAATCATAGGTAACTATGAGTACATACGTAATATTGAACTTGGCTCTCTTTTCACATTTATGTTTTTGATGGGATATCATTGCTTTTTGTACAGTACTTTTTAGTATGTAATAGGTTTAAGACACCCAGTCATAATAAGATTTATACCAAATAATTATTTTATTGCACCTCCCCCCACCCCACTGCTCCACGGCACGGCCGTCGCACCGCGGCCCGTGAGCCTCGCCGTGCTTCGATATACCTATACCTATAATTAATTTAGTACTTATATATAGCATTCATGTGCACTATTGATTTGAATATTGCTGTACCTAATCAATTGATTTTTAAACAATACTAGTTACTGATAAATTTATCTATATATACCCAGCTATCTTATACCTACCGCCTACCTGGATGGAAATTTAACTTTTTAGATCATCTGGAACTGGATTAGAATTTCGATCAAAAGAAACCTAAACCGACAAGACTTGTAATGACGACGACTTGGCGGGGGCACTGCCGTGCCCCCAGATACCGCCACATACCTATAATATTATGACTATACGTTACAGGTACGTAGGACGTAGGTATCTAAAATGTTTACACCAACTAGCACCTAAGGCGATATACATACATTATTTTTATTGTAAACAATGTTAATATTAACCTCTATGTTACTGAGCCGCCTTGTGCTGATGAGTCGATATATTGATAGGTATTTACATAGGATATACAATTGTTACGTAGGAACTAGGAACCTATTTTTATTAGTGACTAGCTGTGCCTAGCTGTTTTACCCGCTATACAGTTTGGTACAGTAGTGTATATTATGTTATTCCAGGGGTCTAAGCGATATTTTTTATTATACCAAATTTAAAGTCAATCGGCCCACCCGTTTAGGCGTGAAAAAGTAAAAAACATATATCCATACGTACAGTAGGTATAAAGTTTGTATTTATATTTATAATTATATTAGTAGGAATAGTGGACTCGCGCGCACTTCGTAGTATCTAACAGAAAATAGTCGCCTACTCAAAAATTATAGCAACATGCTACATGTATTGCTTTATGCGTTCCTAGGCGTCCCAAACTTTAATATCATACATTTTTTAAAAATTAATAATTATTTAAAATGATAAAAAAATACTAGTTTCTGATTTTTCCCTTTGTTACTACAACATTACCTATCGGGATGCCAAATTTTAGCTTTCTAGGTCATCTGGAACTGGGATATTACTTTTGATCTATCCCTCAGTATGTATTAACTTCACCGATTACTGGATGTTTATATCTAAATAACCGTTTGAGCTGTGTAATTGGAATTTGGAACAGAGATATAATTCGTATATTTAAGTATATGTGCCAAATTTGATTTGTCTATGTGTAATAGTTTTTGTATAACGAGGGTGTAAAAAGTCGTCAAAACGCGCTTTGGACGGTTCGTGTAATATAACACACGGCGCGGTCGCCAGTTCCTTTGCTTGAACTTGGCTTGACTCGCTGCCGCGTGTCTAGATATACCCTTAGAAAACTTGCCAAATTGGTTCAGGCGTCTTCGAGTAATCAGTGAATATACAGAAAAAACAAAAACTTTTTGAAGTCAGTTAAAAAGACAAACTAGAATTTTATATAAATAGGTACCTGCCTAATTAAATTTGTTTATTTTTACATTTAATTAAGGTCACGTAAAGTAGGTAACATTTTAAAAGCCGATAAGCTGAATATAATTAGTTAATTAAAGGTTAATGAATATGAAACACCACTTGTATTTATTGCAACGATGACTAAGTAGGACCAAAGTCAAGAGCGGAATTATCTATAAATAAAACCAGACAAGTGCAAGTCGGGCTCACCCGCCGAGGGTTTTGTATAATTTGTATTTTATTGTAAACTTTGCAAAAAAATTAGCTAAAAGTTAAAGGATAATTTTCACGTCTTCAAATACTTATATAATATTATGTTTTATGTAATTAAGTTATATTAACTTCATTAATTATGGTATTAGTTTCAACTCGATAACTTCACGTGTTCCTGAGTAAAAGGGTCTGGACTTTTGACAGACATACAGACGGACACACGAGTGATCTTATGAGGGTTTCGTTTTTAGTATTCTTCTGATCTGGGGTTTTTTCCTTTAGAGGTACGAAACCCCAAAAGTAAAAATGTATGCCACATTGTGAATTGTGACATTATCAAAAGGTGATGAAAATGTACTATTTAAGTGTCACAAAAAGGTGCAACGATACTAAAATAAACTCGGCCAACCAAAGAAAGCACTTAGACAAGAGAGAATTTTAAAATAGGTACATCGGCTATTGTACAATTTGTCTGGAAAGTTTTTCGCGATGTATTTTTTTTTACATAGAATAGGACTGCGTTTGACCACAGTCTCACCTGTTGGTAAGTGATGGTCGAAGTTGTAACCACACAGGCCTAGCAAATACCTATTAACCCTCGACTTGAAGAAACTCAAGTTGTAATTTTCAGGAAACACTGAAGCAGGTAATTTTTACTTTTATGAGTTGCTCAGTTTAGTATGACGGGTAGATAAGGTCCCTTAATATCACTACACATACAGTTCTATATACAGATGCCTAAATACATAAAAGATAAACATTTATTGATAACAGTAGTATCGATTTGGCTGTTCAAACACGTTCATGATTCGAATTTAGCAATTGGAATAGAATTTCTTTAGATGATCTCAGAGACAGACTCCGATAAGTGTTAGTCATTACATTTATGTATATATTAAAAGCTCGTAGAGGCCTATTTCCAGATCGTATATACTACTTTTATCATTATCAAATGCTAATATGGTTTATTATGACGCTCAGCATAATGGCATGCAAATGTGTTGATATACAGATTCACAATAATTTGAAAACGTGAACTCGCCACGCTTCATTACTACGGATTAGAACAACTGAATATTAAACACACCCTGATCACACAACTTCAATGAATATTTGACTTGTTACAAGAATATCTTTATTTTATTTTCATTCAAATTCTTTTTTGAATTGAGCATTTTTATAATGAATGGCTTACCTTGAGTTACATTCTTCCACATTAAAATAAAAATATATTTTAAACAAAAAAGTACATATTTTCTTAAATAAAACAAAGAATATAATAGAATATCTGTCTGTTTATATTATGTAAGTAAATGAACTGAGTTTTATAAGTCCCATTTTTTTAAATTCTCCGCAAACTCCGCAACGACCCGACTCGCTTGAGAGCGAATAAAATGAAATAAGCGAATGTCCTGAAATATTTATTTATTTATTCATGATTTTAAATATACATACCTATTTATAATTTATACAATGTGCTTAAGTAGATATTAAAGTAGGTGTAGGAAATATAATAAAAGTTAAAAGATAAGATGAGAAACGGAGAACTTAAACAATGATAAAAAAACAAGTCAAATTATTACACAAATGGTTTTATAGAATTTTGTAAGTGTAATTACCTATATCTTACATAGTATTTTACACGTGCATAATAATTATGTGTGTGGTAATAGTCTTTAAAATACAATATGTAGGTATGTGAACACATTGTTCCACTATGTTGTATTTTGTATTTAGAAGATAAATTTTCCTTGCTTATTATTCATACGAACTATGTATTTAAACGCTTGCCTTTATAACTTGCAACTTAAACGCCGAGATCAAAATACAAATGAATCTTGTGATGTCAATGAAAAAATTAATAATGTTTTATTAAAATGTAAAGCGCCTAAACTAAACAAAATTTCAGAAGCACTTTTTGAATTAAAATTAGACATTTCGCACGAACATTTACAAGCTAAAGTCGACGATTCGCTTAGCGCGATGTTTCTAATTCTCATTCAAAGGTTCAGTTGTCATATTTGAGAAGTTTTTTTATTCATTATAGGTTCATGTTAAGCGACGATGCAGCCGTAGATGGCAGAAGACTATACCTAGAAGGCGGGATAAATCCCTCCCTGGCTTCACTGAACACACACTTCGACTTCTACTTCGGGTGAAGTAGGGCTTACCTATAAGAAAGGGGTGGAGCACTGCAATAATAGATGCTATTGTTATCATCATTTTGATCTTTTGTGCGTGTTTAAATGTCATAATATTATATCCTTGGTCACAGAGTATGTGATTAGTAGGCGTTATGCGTTGTGGTCTCTTCAATAAACGTGATGATAGGCGATGGGCAGCGTTTACCGTTCCAAGAACTGCAGTCTCCGCATATTAAACAGTATCACTTTAATATCTATAATAAATATGGGCACAGACAGGCTTATCAACTTATCACACATACTTTGTGACGGCACAGCGGTGTTTTTAATGTTTTAGATAACTTTTATTGCTTGTAAATCCAACAGACACTGCACTTCACATTGGCAACAGACATTGGCTGCGGCGGCGTTTTATATATTCCCAGGTGCCCGAAATTAATATTATATGGAAAAATTCTTTGACAAAACACAAAGTTTGTGTTTTTCAGCACTCGCGTTCCGACCTCAACAACACAGTTGTTGTGTTTTCAGCAGTCAATGTGTTAAATTGTCTGTAATAGATGCAAAGAAGGATGATTATTTGTATATTATAACTTTTCCTACAATCATCTGCTCAGTGACGTGTCATCCCTAACTTTCTTGAATTGTCCTGTCTTATTAATTACGTTCTGCATAGTTTGAATGTCTGAACATTCTCTAAGAGAAGTAAAATTCCTTGGATCTGTATGACTCGTTTAAAGGCTATTATAATTCCTCTTGGTTCTTGGTTTCTCAACACTTACCCAAAACGATATGCCGTCTGGGTCAGTTACTATGACTTTACTCAATATACTGCGGCTATACGCAGTTGCCCTAACGTTTTTTGACCCTGGAGTAGGACGTATTGTGTATAATTCAGGGTCAAAAAAGTTTCAGTAAAATTGTTCCAAGTAAAACTTCAAATTGCTATCTTGTGAAGTAGGGATTTTCAGATGTTTGTTATACGACTAGATCAATATGTAATTCGTGTAAAAAGAGTAAATTTCATAATGGGTAGTAAGTAAGTCATTGTGCATTTCTCTTAATCTCGTCAGTGCTATTGTCCAATTCTTACGCAACTGTGCATTGTTCTTAACAGAAACAATTGGCAGTTTGTATGTTGATATTAAACACAACAAAACGTAGTATGTAGTGCAATATTTTAATACATATCCAAGTTATGTTAACAAAGTCAAAAATATTATATTTCGTATTTTCGTTTTGTAAATACAATAAAATGGTTGAATATAACGCTTGTGAGTTTTTGACTGGGGACGCGTTACGTCACAGCTTAGTTTAAGAAATACCGGTAAGTGACGTCATGGCCCCCCGCCAGCCGTTTATTAATAAATCTACAAAGCAAAAAATACGCGACTAATATTTTTTTATCATCTTGATAGACTAAAAATAGTCAACATCCTTATTATGCTTCGATTGTAATAAGTAATAAGTATTATTATTCTGAGTTAGATCATAAAATTGCACAACAAAATGGATGTCTTAGTAGTGGTGCTATGCAAAATCTAGAGCTATAAAACTGGCCTGGTCCCAATTCTATGCAAAGAATGAATTTATATACTAGATTTACTTAGTGGTTTCAGCTGCTGAAAAGTAAGCCTTTGTTTTATTTACATAGCAAAATTCAGCTCAAATTCGGCCGTATAGGAGTTAAGAGGTAAACATTAAACAACACACACATCTATATACTTTTGCATTTTATCGATTTCGACTAAATAAATAAGGGCTTTAATGAGTTTAATGACCCGATCTTTTTTTCGTTTCGTTTATTGATGTATTTTTCGTAAAATATTTCTATTAACACATTGGGTGCGGCAGCGTTTTCTAACTATTCCAGGGGCCTGAAATTAATTTTGTATTGAAAAATCCTTTGACAAAACACAATGTTTGTGTTTTTTAGCACTCGCGTTCCGACCTCAAAAACACAGCTGAAAATGATGAATGCATGAATTTTGATTTCTGGAGTCAATGTGTTAAGAAAACTTATAGATGTTTTTTTTTTGATATTTCAGCGTGGCCCTTTTGGACGAAACTAGTGGTTGTGGCAGTCGGTTTCACAGGCGGTGCCGTGTTTATGTACATACAGTGTAGGCAGTATCTACACCTGTGCAATCGCTGGAGAGCTCATAACAGGTAATATTTTTTCTTTAGATGCGTTGGCGCAGTGCGCCTATAATTTTTTAAACGTAGAATTAAGTTAAGATTAATAGAATATATAATTTTTTTAAAAGTAGAATTAAGTTAAGATTAATAGAATATTCTCAGCGCTATCGCATTGGGTGTATAACCTGTAAGGATAGTGTTAAGTTATTAAATAAATAAAAAAATAAAAATTTTTCGTCATTGATGAAATTCTTATTATGTAGCACTGTACTAATTATGAGCAGCGTTATCTTTTACTATCAGGAGAGCGTCTTGCTCTTTTTTTTACTTCTTTGTGTTTCTACTACAAAAAAAAATCCAAAGAAGTAAGAAGACGAGCAAGACGCTCTCATGATGTTAAGAGATCCTAATGGTGCCCATAACCAGTACAGTGACACCCGGGATTGCACTTTGTACAATATTGTAAAATCTAGGTGCACTGTACCAATGCTTCTTACTCAAGAGTCACAAGATGTTTAGACTCTTCAGCCCAGTAATTTCACTAGCTACAGTGCCCTTATATCGGAGCACAGCAATGCTTGCGCATCACTGCTCAAACGGTTAAATAACCGGCACTGTTTGGGTACACACCTAGTCGACCTCCTGTAAAGGAAGTCTACCCCCGGTAAAATAAATAATAACAATTTTGCGGCCAGAGAGAAAAAGTACCCTTTGTTATTTTAAGATCTAAGCTATATTTATACCAAATTGCAGCTCAATTGTTCCAGCCGTTTTGGCGTGAAAGAGTAACAAACATCCATACATACGCGTTTTTAATAGTAATAGGATCTATAAAGTTTGTGAGGATTTAGATACATTCTTTAAAGCCAGTGAGCGTCAGGTACTGCGGGCGTGATCTCCTGATGATAGACATCGTAATTGTCCGAAACCGTTGTTGAGATATTCTCAGCAATATTAGACGTGAGTTGTGCCGGTTGTTGTTTTAGTTATAGGATGTAGCTGTGTAGATAAAACCAGAAAGCGCAGCTAGCTTTGGATAAATTATAAAATAAGAAGCTGTGGGAATTCTATTTTTTTTTCTAAAATTGTGTTGTGATTTAAATAAATAAATAAAAATAAACACAAGTGATAATTGTTAAGTGACTTTGAACCAAGTAACTGTGCCTATAATGTATCAAGGGTACCTATGTTGTGTAAACAGGTCACAAATCGTCTCCTAAACGCATGCGAATGTGTACCTAATGTGCGACCGTGAGCCTCCAGCCTTGTTCAAGTGAACAACTTACATATTTAATCGTGCTAAATATATTTAGGCGAATCGTGATGCTTGTTTAAATTGTTTTTTTAACCTTCTATAAAAAAAAAAAAAATGAATTTTCCCAAATATTATTTATTTTTTCGCTTACTTACTAAGCTACTACTACTATTGGTTACTAAGATAACATTACAGTATATGCACCAAATCGTTATTCTTAGTATCTAGTCTTAAAAATATTACAGAACATGCAATACTTAATTACTTTCGTAGAGTATTTACATTTGACCATACAAAATCTAGTGTCGTTCCGTGAAGCTCACTTACGAACAGGTCAACATCTGTGTTCAAGAATAGGGCATTAAGAGCTTTTAAAGATCTAGTCAAAGGCGCAAACTGCCTTAATTCAGGCCTACAAAATGGCACCTGAAATAGCTTATGAGGCCAAGACCGAAAGTATCCTGAGATATTCGGAACCAGCATATTAACTTTCTCTGGGACAGGAGGGTTAGACAATTGTCCTTTAATTATGTTTGCCACCTTTAACATAAATGACAGAATCATGTGACCAAAAAGAACATAAATATGGTAATAGGTGGTAATCCGGGAAGGGGGCACCCGAAAAAGGTTTGGATGAATTGTGAGAGAGGACATGCGTGCAAGGGGAGTGGATGAAGATATGACGGATGATAGAGTAGAACGGAATAGAAAAACGTGTTGTGCCGACCCTACCTAGTATGGGATAAGGGCAGGATGATGATGATGACACATCTGCGCCACATAAGAAATGTGATTCTGGATTACCGAGTACGATTCTCCGCACCAATTACTATAAATAAGTTATGTGCGGTTTTTACACTCGCTATACTGGTGGTGGGCTCCGGTCGTGCCTAGTTGCCACCCTAGATAAGACCATGTCGCCAAGCTTGTCATTATGATCATGTTCTGGTTAGATATTATAATTAATCAGTGAAGCTATTATAAAAGAAAAAATACCAATGATATTTATATATTGAGTACTGAATAATCAAAGGAAATTTTAATTTACCTCTAGTAACCAGAGAGATTTATTTAAGTTGTTCAATAAGTACTCAATAGTTAGAAAATAGTCAAAAGCGTCGAAAAAAGATACCAAACAAATAAACAAATTATTCACAATAAATATGGTAAAAATATGGGCTCCTTCTATCTATCTATCTATCTATCTATCTTGGACACTGTTTATCTTTCGATCCCGGCTCACAATTACGAGAGATCGCTAGGCGCGTGCAGCTTGGATGGGCAGCCTTTGGTAAACTGGAAGATGTTTTTAAGTCCAAAATCCCACAGAACCTTAAGACCAAGGTATTCAACCAATGTGTACTGCCCATACTCACTTACAGTTCCGAAACGTGGCCGCTGACCAAAGAGCACATTTATAAGATCAGAGTGGCTCAACGAGCTATGGAGCGCGCCATGTTAGGAATTCACCTGGTTGATCGTGTACCAAACGTAGAAATTCGCCGTCGTACCAAGGTTGAAGACGTAGGTATACGAATAGCCAGATTAAAGTGGAGATGGGCAGGACACTTGGCAAGACGGGATGAAAACAGGTGGACCAAGGCTGCCACAGTATGGTATCCAAGACAGGGACATAGACATCGAGGCAGACCACCAGCCCGATGGTCAGACGATATTGTAAAATATGTCGGAGGGAACTGGATGAGACTCGCACAGGATCGGCGCGGTGTGGCGTGAACATGAGGAGGCCTATACCCAGCAGTGGGTGGATACGGGCTGAGTAGATAGATAGATAGATGGGCTCCTTCGAGTTTCTTGTTTTCCACCGAACAATACTATTGGTTAATTGAAAATGTTTTCCAAACAAATATTGCTTTATTTATTCTGATAATATTTTGGCTTGGAATAAGGCGTATCGGTGTGAACAAATCAAAATATAACAATCATATTTGTTGCTCCGTCACGGCGAAACCAACGATTCTTTGACTAATTAGCCTGAAATATTATAATGTACTTATTATTATAATAATATCAACGGATGAAACTTCAAAGCGTTAATTGCAAGTACATGTACTTATAGGTACACAATTACTTGTTAATTAAAATGTTATTACCCCAACTCCAGAATAACCATACTGTGTGGTCATTTGCCACTTTTAATTAGTATTATTATGTTATAAATGTCGCATTCAACATCCTCTACACATTGGATAAATAAGGAAAACTTATAATTATTATTCCATTATGCTATATAATCGTTATTGTTAAGAACCTTGTCATTCTGGTGCAAAAAAATATAATAAAGGTGTTGATATAGAATTCATCTTATATTATTTTAATATTGCAGTGGTATTTTCCATGTGGTATTATTGTGTAAACTGGGGAGAACGAATTGAAACATATTGAAAAAGTATATTTTAAAATATTACACTTACATTTGGTTGGGTGTAAGATAACTGAATAAAAATGTGACTGATTAGGTACGGTTCCCTATTTTTTTGCATATTTTTTTGTCATTATTTTACATGGCATTTACAGTTTACTTATCCTAATAATTTATATAATATATAAATTAGTTTATATTTTTCATCGAAATTACGTAAAATTCTCTAAGTTGTGTTAGCACTATGCTTATTAATCTTTATGCCTAATAACTATTCGACGAATAAATAAATATACCTCATAAAATTAAGGAAATCAAAATTAGGGCAAACAATATTTATGTTAATGAAATGGTATGCCAAAATATAATTATCAAAGCAAGAAATGCGTAAGTCTTTATGCCAAATTTAATGAGGACAAAAATATGCGAGAAAACGGATTCCATTACGTACATCAGTCACATTTTAATTGCAATTAAAATGTGACTGAAATACCTGCTCACGCACAGCTCAAAAATCTGAACAAGTTGAAATTTTACACACAGATCAATTATAATATTATGACGTTACAGTTAGGCTAAAAAAAGGGAGGGATAGGCTAAGATATAATTTATTAACACTTTGGCTGCGGCGGCGTTTTTTAGTACAGTCAACTACAGAGAGATGTATCTATGTTAGTCTTACAAAATGAAGGAACTTTTAGTATGCAAAAATTATTTACCCTTACTTCGTGACATTTTCAGTATCCACCAAATCTTATACTATATTCGATTCATTTTAAATGCTATTATTATGTATCACCTAAGGAAAAGTAGTGGGATACATCATTGTTGCATATTAAACGAGTCGATGATAATATAAAGTTTGATTGCTACTAGAAATGTCACGAACCAAGGGTAGTTCATTGTGGCAAATGAAAATTTACTTCATTTTGTAAGCCTAACATGGATACATCTCTTTGTAGTTGACTGTACTATCCACAGACCCGAAATTAATTTAGCATGGTAGAATCGGTTGACACAAACAGAACGTTTTTCGTTCACACACGTCTCGACCTCATAAACACAGCAGTTGTGATTTCAACAGTCAATGTGTTGAGCAGCGATCATAATATCCGAATAAACTTCTAATATAAAAATATCATGTCCAAAATTTTTTTATCGAACTCCTCCGTAACGATTTGACTGATTTTTATGATCTGTTGTGTACATTGGTAGGACAGAATAGGTCGTTAAGTATTTTTATAGACGAAGTTGCGCTGGTCAGCTAGTAATATATAGAAATGAATTAAAGTGTTAAGAAATCTTTCTGCCAGTCGGTGGTTCTTATGGTGTCATGTCCTAAAGTCAAAAGATTCACGCTATAGAGATAGTGATAAAGATAGCAATCAAGTTAACTTGTCGGCTGAGATTTAGCACGTTTCGAGCACGAAATATGTAGACATCTGTGCGTCTAGACTGAGTGTTGCGTATAACCATACGTTAGACAGATGGTGACCTCGCCATAGAAACTGTCTATACTTACCTTCTCTTAATAGACTGATAAAAAACTATTATGAGTTTAAAAAGTGGAATAATTCTCAGAAGCTTAGCTTCACTGAACAGCGTGCTAGAATGCCGTCGTAACATTTTTGACTTTGATTCGTGTAAAAAGGATGATAGGTAAATCTAACTAATCGAAGTCTACCACCATCGCAATAGCGATGGCTTATAAATATGACTGGTCCTGACCTATGCCATCCCACTACGCTGGGCAAAACGTTCCACCAAAATCCTCTATATTCCTTTGGATCTGGTGCGTAATCAAGCCGTCACGCCATCGCAACTTACTACATATTATTATATGGATGTAGGTCAAATTCGACCATATATTTAATTGTAGTTATGGTGCTTAATAAAGAGTTATCTAATCATACACACATATTTGCTGACAAACTCATCAAATATAAAAAGTCTCTCAGTGCCTGACCTTGCTCTTATACTTATATGCTCTTGTATACTTTATTCATATCATGACAAATTAATATAATTAAATATTTATAAAGAAATTTATTCGTATTTATATTCATATTTTTATATTTATGTACCATTATTTAATATTATATAGTATGTATTAAATTAATTTTCAAGTGAGTTTTAGTAATAACTCTGCCTTCCATCTAATTTCCTTTCTTTTTTATTATATTATTTTAATGTAAAGTTACTCGCACACCTCATTAAATGCAGTCTGTGCCTATAAATGTAATGACACTTAGCATGTATTATATAAAAATGTGTGTAATTGTTAGTAAAGGTGTACATTATGTTGGCATGCTTTAATAAATAAATAAATAAATAATCAATCTAATCATATGGTACCAGGATCCTGCTAATACAAAACGCGCCAGAGAAGCTACCAATGGGCGGAGCGTCGCCGCCGGTGCGAGTGAAGCGACGCGAGCGCAGCGCACGCGGGCAGATCGTAGCTAACATCGAGCCGCCGCCGCAACCGCAGCCGCAACCGCCCGCGATATATCACGAAGAGGTAACTAATTACATTACTTACTCTAGGTGCGAAACTAAGCGAGCGTAGCTCGCGCGGCCTGAGGGCCTATTGGCTAATTCCCACCTACTAAGATTGATGTCCACTTCAAATACATTACTGCTTTTGTTATTTTACTCATATTAATGAGGAGGGTTTAAGCAAGTAATGTACGCAATCTTGTCTATGGATTCTATTTATACTTCGTTTCAAAAACAAAGATAATTTTTGCAGGGTTCAAAGGATCAATATCTTAAAAAATTCGATATATATCGGATATTTATCATAATATATCAGATATATATCATAATATATATTGGATATAACAGTTTTTGTGAATATATTAATGATAATTTCATTGATTTATAACCTTCGAATCCTGAAAAAATTATCTTTGTTTTTGAAACGAAGTATAGTGTTTAACATATATACTCTGTAGTATATCTATGCGCCCACATATAGTAGAGTAGTATATCTATGTGTGGGCGTTACCCAATAATAGCTCTTTACTAACGTGAAGCTACGGTGGTAACATTTACCAAGAGATACGAGTATTATCCAATTTTGTAAAGTTTTTTTTCCCGAAAAATTAATTATAGTAAGCACGAGTCACGAGATGGTAACTAATTAACTGCACTGTCTAGGTGTTAAAGTCTGGTGCGCACAAAGAGATATGAGCGCAGCACACATTGAAACTACCTATTGTTTTAGACTTACAAACAGACGTCCCTACTAATGATTTTTCGATTTAGTAAGTGGTACCTTATGATAATGGACTATAGTTTAAAAGTGCCGTACACTGAAACTTTGGTGCTATATATTTTATTTTCTTGTTTGTCCTGTTTCATAAGTAATTAATAACATGTTGGTAAAGGAAAACTTATATAAAAACTATAAAAAGCAAAGGCACGCCCACTATAACTTCGCCTGTTTTATTTTTCACAAAGTATAAAAAGTTTGTAACCGTTCAAAGTCCCTTGGGTTAAGTATCCCAGGAACTATAAAACGCCCACGTACCTACATTCATTGTTGTCCAACGTAACATTTAAATTTTTTGTGAGAAGTAAGTAGGTACCTATATTTTGTATAAATATTTAAACAAATACAGAATTTTAATAAATGCAAAAAAAAAAAAAAAACAAAATGTGGGTAAAATGCCACTTGTTCCAACATTGAGTTAATTTTAAACTAAAGGCCAAGATTATTCTAGAATAATATTAATACAATAATATGTTATGTATTATATGAAAAAATGTACAAACGAGAACTTTTCTTAAGAGCGTATATATCGAGTGACGCTTCTCTCGCTCGCACTATTTGACAAATTTTGAAATATAAATTCATAGAATTAATTTATTGAAAATTCCTTAAGAACAGCCCTTCATAATAATATTGCACACATTTTAAAAGTGTTCCCAATTTGATATATTTAAAAATGGGATTTTTTTTTTTTTGTTATCGCCGGGAAAAAATGCATTACGCATACCCTCCCATCGAGGGAATGGGAGGGTTATGTGGGACTCCCGTGCAGGACAGCTGCACGGTTTACCCACTAAAACAACCCGGCGGCACTCCCGCATCGCCTTAGTGACGGAGGTCTGGGAATCGGCAGAGCCTTGGCATCCAGTCCTCCGTCGACGACCACCCGCCTTTATAAAGACGGGCCCTTCACGCCCCTCTCAACAGGGAGGGGCCCGGGAACGGTCCCGAGTGCTCGGCCGTTCCCGCCTACGGTGATGGTGAATTGTGCAATGCGGATGAAGGCGCCCTCACACCAATCATCCGCTATTCACCACCGGGGGGCAGGCGTTGGCTTATGTAGAGCCGCCTTCTCCAGCCCCTTCTCGACCTGCGGAGCGGTTCTGCGAGGGGGCCATGCTGCCTCGTACGCTCCGCAGTCTCCTTATGCGACATCACATCCTCGCAAAAGGAGGCAACCGCGGCCCAGGCCTCCTCACTCCCCAGCATGGCTGAGATCACGCTGGGGAGCGAGAGGTCCGGTCCGACCACTGAGGTCAGACCCAGGCGAAGCTCGGCCCACGACGGGCACACCTCAAGGGTGTGTTGGGCCGAGTCCTCCGTCGCGCCACAATGGATGCAGGACGGCGACTCCCTCACCGCGATCCGGTGCAGGAACGTTCCAAAGCTGCCGTGCCCGGACAGAACCTGCACCAGCCGGAAAGAAAGGAAGCCATGGGAGCGCTCGCGCCATCCCTCCAGGACTGGCCCGAGCGCGTCCAACGTCCGACGACCAAAAGTGGCGGTGGCGAGATCGTCCTTCCACTGGCGGAGGATGGATTCCTCCGCCTCCTTACGGACCGCCTCCCGCTCTTCCTGCGCAGGGGGTTCTCCGCGTGCCCTGCGCTCCGCCGCCCACTGGTACACCCTGGTGAGCACCTGCGCCTCGAGCTCCCAGGGCGGGGTGCCCGCCAGGGCGCACGCCGCCTGAAAGCTTACCGTGCGGTAAGCTCTCACAGTCCTCTGTGCAATGACCCTTTGGGGTCTGCGGATGGCGGTGGAGGCGGCGTTCGTCGGCCTCCAGAGGCAATCCGACCAGATCGGGGCCCCGTACAGGGCCATACTCCTCAGTATGCCGGCGTACAAGCGCCGGCACCTCGCTTTAGGCCCTCCCAAGTTTGGCAGGAGCCGAGAGAGGGAGCCAGCAAAATTGACGAGGCGCTTCGACATCTCCTTAAAATGTGTGCCGAAGCGCCACCCGCTGTCGATGGTGAGGCCCAGATATTTAATCTGAGCCTTCACCTCAATCCTGACGCCCTCCACCATGATGTGGGCATCACTGGGAATGCGCCGCCAAGGCCCGCGAAAATAGACGGCCTCGGTCTTGTGCAAAGCCACGTCCAATCCTAGGCGGCGGATCCTTCCAGCGATCAACGATCCGCCCGCCGAGGCCAGCCTGGCCGCCTCTCCAAAGTTTCTCCCCCGGGCAGTGAGGAGAGTGTCATCCGCATAACAGATGACACTTGTGCCACGGAGGAGCGCCCCTCGCAGGAGCCAGTTGAAACCGACATTCCACAGGAGCGGGCCGAGGACAGACCCCTGCGGAACCCCGGTCTCAGACCCATAGCGCCGCACGCACCCTGTCTTGTCCGCGAGTAGGACCGCACGGTCCGACAAGTAACTGCCGAGCAGTCTCCGCATGTATTGAGGCACTCCGTGGAATCGAAGTGCCTCCAAAATCGTCGAGTGGGGGACGGAGTTAAAAGCATTAGCTATGTCGAATGACACAGCCAGCACTCCCTCCCCCGCCTCCACAGCATCCGTTACCTGCCCTTTGAGTCGGGCCAAGGCATCGATTGTGGAGCGGCCTCCCCGAAAACCAAATTGAGCGTCGGAGAGGTCCGGCCCCACCTCCCGGAGGTGGCGGTTCAATCGGGCGGCGACTACAGCTTCGAAAAGCTTGCCGACCTCATCTAGTAAAACGATGGGCCGGCAAGCCGAAGGTGAGTCCGCTGGGCGCCCCGCCTTGCGAAGGAGGCAAAGCTGCCCCTCCTTCCATGTTTTCGGGAACCTCCCAGTCGTGAAACACGCACTGAAGAGGTCCCGAATTCGCTCCTCCATTTGCGAGGTGGCAATTGCCAACACGCGCGCAGGGACACCGTCCGGCCCAGGGGCCGTCTTTTTGCCGCGGAGACGGAGCTTTGCGACACCGAACTCCACCGGTGAGACTGGAGGGATCTCCTGGTCCAGAACCACCTCCCGCGGGGGGTCCATCACTGGAGGGGTGAATTCGGTCCGGAGAGGAAAAAGGGATCGAACCACCCCGTCCAGTGCAGACGGCTCAAGGGTCTCCGCCACAGGGGGACCACTGGGACGGAGCTTATTTCGCGCCGCCTTATAGGGCCTGCCAAATGGGTCCTTGTTCAGCCCCTCAAGCATCTCAGTCCTCGCCGAGATGACCGCGGCTGATATGGCCGCTTTGAGCTCCTCCTTTGCCTCCACATATAGTGCGTAGAGGCAATCCTCATTGGCCAGATCCCGCGGTCTGAGCCGACGGCTCCGCGCGTACTCCCTCCTTTTTGCCACACAGGCTGATCGGAGATCCGCCAAATCCTCCGACCACCAGTAAATGGCACGACGAGGGGGCGGACGGCGGGACCGAGGCATGCTTGAGTTGCACACCTCTGTCAGGGACCTCCTGAGCTGCACCGCCGCAGCGTCCACGTCCAGGACCTCACCATGGGGCGCCAGCCAGTCCTGAAGGAAGGCCGCCTCCTCAGCCACCTCTCGGTCCAGTCGAGAGAGGGCCCACCGTGGAAAGGGGGATCTGCCTGAAGGCACTGTCCCCCGGGGGCCCTGGGTGGAGATGTCGAACCGTATGTAACGGTGGTCCGACATGGTCTCCACCATCTCCACCCGCCAGTTCTCAACGCGGGTGGCCAGCGCAGGGGTGGCGAACGAGACGTCCACCACTGACCCTCCCTGCTGCCGCACAGTCGTCTGGACCGATCCTCTGTTAAGGAGGCACACTCCGGACGAGTCCATCCACATATGAAGGGCACGGCCCCGGCGGTTGCAGGTAGCGGCCGTGTTGCCCCAGGCCTCCGATTTGGCGTTGAGGTCCCCACATAAGAGGACCTGACGTGGCGCCGCCCTTCGGATGACTGCGGTGAGGATGTCGAGGAATTCCTCAAATTCCGCAAAAGGGCGATTTGGGGAGAAATATGCGCCCACTATGGCTAATTCTCCCCACGCGGCGGCTATATAACCCAATCCTCTCTCTAAGAGTGAGAGAGGAGGGCAGGAGGACCGCGGCAAAAGCGCCACCAGGTCGCTTTCGTCACCCAGCCAGCGACCATACACCGCGTAAGGCTCGGCGACCACCGCAATATCCACCAACCACTCAGCCATGGACTGCGTTAGCAGGTCCTGGGCTGCTCTGCAGTGGTTGGTGTTCGTCTGGAGAATACGATGTGCGACTCTATCCATTATTCGGACATCGCATTCTCCTCCGCAGCCGCCGAGGTTCCCACAACGGGAGCGGCGGGCCTGACCGGCACCTGGGTTTTACCCTTCTTGGGGGGAGGATTACAGTTCCTCCCCTTCATTATATGCCCCGCCGGACGACCGCTGGCTGCGCACACTGCGCAGCGCGGCGTGGCCGCTGTACAGGAGGCGGACTTGTGCCCCTTCTGGCCGCAGCGGTAGCAGCACTCCGACCTGTCGACGCTGGACGGACAGAGCGCCCGAGTGTGTCCAATAACAAAGCACTTATAGCAGCGCATAGGCTGCTCATCAAGTGCCCGGACCACACTCGAGCTGAACCCAATAAGAAGCCGTCCCTTTGCAAGGACGGCTTCGGCTGCTGCGACTGGGCACTCCACGCGAATAGTGCCCAAGCCACCACGGCCGGGTCTAATATCCCGGCCTTTTACCGCTGCGGCATCACATCCGCTTATAGCAGCGATTTTCGCTACCACTTCCTCCTTGGTGACTGAGTCGTCGAGGTCGACCACCTCGAGCGACACAGTCTTTACGGGCCGGGCTACTTTGGCCACATCCGCGATGGCCTCCTGCATCTTAGACGCGAAGAGGTCGGCGCTGGCACCGCCCTGCGCCCCCGGGAACTCGAAAATGCGTGCGCCGGTTTGGGTTCGGCGACACGCAACCTTCTCTATCCCGAGCTGGGCGGGATCAACGCTGGCGCGGGCCCGCTGCAGAACGGACATGTATGTCTCGCCCTTCTTCGCGGCCTCCTCTGTGAGGGTCACCACGACTGCCGCAGATTTCGGAGCAGCCAAGCGCTTTCTCGCTCCGGCACTCTTAGCTGCTGGAACAGCGGTGGAGGGCTTGGGAACCGACCTCTTTCCTACCCCCTTACCCTTGCTGCTCACCTGAGGCGGGCCAGTGGGAGCAGAGGCAGATGCGGCTGCCGCCTTCTTACCCTTCCCCTTCTTGACTACCTTCGTCCACGAGTTGGACGGTGTGGTGGCAGGGAGAAGGGCGTCCTCTCGCTGGGATGGATTTTCCCGAGAGGATGGTCCAGCTACTGGCTCTCCTTGAGAGGAAGGCCCCGGCGTAAATGTTCGCTGAGTGCAGGGCCCCGGCGTTGGCTCTCGTTGGGTAGAGGGCCCCGGCGTTGACTCCCACTGGGAGGACACCAACCCGCGTTTCATATCGGCCGCAAGCGGCGGACGGATGCGCTTCTCCGGCAGGAGTCTGTCCTCGATGCCTGCGAGGCAGGCTCTCGTGAAGGCCCTCTCCTCCATGACTACCTTGCGGATGATCTCCTCAAGGTTGGAGGGAGCCTCGACCGCTGTCCCCTGCACGGCTTGTGATGGCCGCGCGGTGGTTTCAGCCAGCTTGCTCCGCAGCTGGCTAACTTCAGCTCGCAGATTGGCGACCTGCTCCTGCAGCTCAGACGTCTCATCCGCCACCGTTCGCTGCATGAGCTCGCGGATAATACTCCGCATGTTGGTGGCCCGGTATTTAAGGGACTTTTGGACAGTCCCCCTAATGGTCGGGGATTTGGAGACCATTTGCAGGATTTGCTCCTCATCCTCCTGAGCCATTTGCTCCAGCTCCTCCTTGGAGTAACTTGAGTAGTTCATACTCAGCAACCCTTTGCGCCGTATCTTCTTCTCCTGCTCCTCCTCCAGATCTTGCTGGAGTTGTGCACGCTCAAGCAAACAGAGGTGTGCCTGAGCGTCCGCTAGTCCCACATCGTGGGTAACACCCGTGGTGACTTTGAGGTTTTTAACCCCCTTCCCTTTTCCTTTTCCTTTCCCCTTCACCTTCTTGGCCTTCGAGTTATTCGAGTCCGAGCTGTTACCCTCGGCTCGAACCTTCAAGAAGGCCCTCTTGCGGGTTGGCCGGCTGTCGACGGACATCGCCGAGTCCGAGGTGAACCCCGCGGACTCGGGGTCGACGTCAACATCCGACCCATCCACACTCCTGAAAAGGCTCACCGCGGAAAGGGCGCGGCCAACCCCTGATGCCGAAACATCAACGTCGTTTGGGTCCTTAAAAGGACCTTTCTGGGAACGCCCAGAGGCGCCCCTGTTCGGCTCATCATGCTCTGCCATAATTAAATCCGCCAATTTGTCGCCAAGTATCGCGTTCGAGATTTGGTCACCCATCTGCCACTCCGTTACGGTGGTCAGATGGGGTCCAGGGCAGACTACGAGGAAGTATCTGAACGCACTTGGGGACCTGCCCCTTTAAAAAAAAAAATGGGATGAAAATAATTTTTGAAAGAATTTTTTTTTTCTATGAATTTATATTTCAAAATTTGTCAAACAGTGCGAGCGAGAGAGCGTCACTCGATTTATACGCTCTTAACAATCCAAGGCAAAAAAGTTCTCGTGCATTTTTCTCCTTAACCTTATTGTAGGTCAACGCCCTGCGTAGATTATAATTTATAAAAACAGTCATTATGTAATGTTGAGGAAAACAGGTTTTTTTCTGTGTGTTACAAGGGCGTCACTGATATAATACTACATTGAATAAGTTATGACTCAAAAACTTGTCCCTACTTTAAAGAACGATAAATGTTGAACTCGTGAGACTTAAAACCTTTGTCTCAAGGTGATAAGTACAATGAAATAGTCATTGTCTTTGCTGGGCTATAAGGCCTTATAGGCCTTTTTTTATTTATTTTTTGCGGGGAAATACATTACGCATACCACCCTGATCAGTTGTAATAATAGTCACAGGGTGGTTATGACTCCCCGACGGTGAAACGGCGGATATACCCACTAAAACCCCGGGGTCCTTCCAGCCGCTGTTCAACGGACGGCGGAGGTACGTTCTCGCATTCTTCTCGGTCAAGGCCTTATAGCCCTAACGTTCAAATGGGTATGTATGGTTAAAAGATTAAAAGTTAAGTTAAAAGAATGGTTAGGTATATAACTTTATTGAAGTAAAACTTCTTTAGGCGCGACTAGGGAGTAACTCAGGTTTTTTTTTCTGACGGAAGTAACGCTTCCGCCATTTAAAAATAATAATTCTGATTGGTTGAAAACTTCTTTAGGCGCGACTAGGGAGTAACTCAGATTTTTTTTTCTGACGGAAGTAACGCTTACTATAGTCTGTGTAGTTTCCGCCATTTAAAAATAATAATTCTGATTGGTTGTAAGTATATGTCATATACTACACGCTTCTTGACTCCTCGACTTCATTCAACAACGCGTTTCGGTACAACGATAGATGCTGTATTTTCAAGAAAAGTAGCAAATTTAGAGAGTAAAATTTATGTTTCACATTATAGTTACCACAAACCTATAATTTCGTACGTAAGAAATTATGATGACATTCAATTACCTGTTTCGAATGAATAATATTAATATAACATTTAAATAATCTTTGTAAAGCACATGAATAATAAATATAATTAAATTATAATATAATATTTATTTATTTAAGTTAATATTTAATCATTTCAGTGATATATGTCGTCAACGCCAAAGAAGTTTTACTTCAATCGCGCGTAAAGGTTACACGCACACACTTTTTTTTTCTTGACATACTAGTCCGCACAGCAAAGGCTGCAAGAAGCTTCATTACAATACAAATATTACTAGAAATAGTTGCATTAGACTGAAATGAAGCACTCGTAAATCCACTGGCTAGTATACATAATACATACGTGCCTGCTGTGTTTGTAAACAGTGTAGATTTGGTAGTGTATAGTGTACACTTACATAATAGTGTAGTGCTACTATCAGTATTTGTTTGTAACAGTTCCGGAAACAGTACAGGGGGATGGCTAGAAGGCTTAAGCTACCCAAAAACTTATAATTTCTATTCTTTTATTTCAAAATCATTTTCATATCTTATAAAAAGCCGCTCGCATACTTTTTCAAAATTCAAAAAATAATAGTTATATCTAAAATCTTTGACTAAGATCATGCCTGTCACCAATGTTGTGACCCCCACCTCCCCCATCCCCTCCCTCTTCGCGCTTCATTCCAAGCGAAAATCCTGAATCCCCTTCTGTTTATGTGTAAATGTATGTTCAACCTAGTGGGCTTACTATAGACGCTTATATCTTTTACATCACTTTTCTCTGCTATGCTTTATCTGATTTTAACCCATGATTAAAACTATAAAATGCTTAGTTTGTCTAGTGAATGGCAAGCAATAAAATATACGATTTCGTATTGGACATTTGAAAGTGAGCGTTTAATTATAATTGTATGTAAGTAGGTTACGTTCGGAATCGCAATCTTGTCGCGGATAACGTACGAGCTGTGAGGGCGTGTGTGTGACACACATATTAATGTAGTCCGTCTACACTTTGACTACTTTTTAAACTATTAGAATTTACAAAGAGAAGCAGAGGTTTAGTATTCATCGGAATCGGAATCTTTTTATTTTGTGTGTATGTTCATTGATTACTCAAAGACGCCAGAACTGATAAAATTACTGTAGAGTGCATAGTACTGTAGACTTCTGATATAGGTAGTAAATAGGAATCAGTCCAAAAAATATTGTCAGTCAAGTGCCTAGATAATTTAAAATATTAAATGGACACAAAGGCTTATATCTCATCCATTTATTAGTTTTTACAAAAACCAAAAAAAAATGCGCATCTTTACTGATGTCATGACTTGACTGATTCGATTCGATTTTAATTTTTGACCCCTTACAAGATCCCTTTTATTGATTTATAGATTTATAGGGTACACTTCACAGTGTGGTCTCACTAAAATTTAATTGAAACAAGTGAATTAAATTAAAAAACCCCGAACGCAATACGTAATTCACCATTTTGTAGTGGCGGCCATCTTGGATTTTAAATTTGATGTAGTGGGTTGAATTCTACTAGTTAAGACCTTTTATTTGATACCCATATTGAGAGAGTCGTGGAAGAAAAAAGTAATCCGCCATTTTGTAGCGGCGGCCATCTTGGACCGATTTCCACCAAACATGGCTAAGAACACTCTCGACTAACTCTACTTTCAAACGAAAAAAAACTAAATCAAAATCTGTGCATCCGTTCTGGAGCTACGATGCCACAGAAAGACAGACACGTCAAACTTATAACACCCCGTCGTTTTTGCGTTGGGGGTTAATAAAATTGTTTTTAATATTTATAATTTAAATGTGCGTTTCACCATCGCTTATTCAAATCGAGGAATTCTTTTCAAACATTTCCTTGTGTATTCCAGGACGAAAGTGGCGGTTTCGAGAGTTACCGCGGCAACCCGCACCGACGGGTATCAAACGGTCGCTCCCCGGCCGCGTCCGCCGCGCCGCTCGCCACCGCCTCCGCGCCCGCCGACGACACGCGACGCTACTCCGACACTAGGCTCGTCACACACGTCGCGCCCGACACGCCCGTACTCGTGAGTATACACACTAGAATTATAATAATTGAGTCCATTTTCTATAGATCATAGATAGACTCCGATAAGTGTCACCCGTCACATTTATATTAAAAGCTCAAAGGGGCCTCAGCGCGTTGGACTTTTTTTTATTATTGCACACATTTTAAAAGTGTTATCAGTTTGATATATATAAAAAAAATGGCAAGGGGAGCAATATTATTTTTTTTTTTCAAAAATTCTTTTCGTGCCATTTTTATATATCAAACTGAAAACACTTTTGAAATATGTGCAATAATATTATGGAGGGCTGGTCTTAAGGAATTTAAAAATAATATCTATGAATTTATATTTCAAAATTTGTCAAATAGTGCGAGCGAGATAGCGTCACTTATATACGCTCTTAAAACACATTATTCCTGTATACAACTGCTAATGTATGTGTGTTGTGTTGTGCAGTGCATGTCCGGCGAGGGCGGCGTGTACCACATCAGCGTGGACCCGCTGGAGGCCAACATCCAGTGCGTGCTGGCCCTGGACGCTCGGCGCACGGCCGGCCGCTCGCTGCCCAACCTGCGCGCCTCCCGCGAGTCCCTGCTCGCGCACTCCTGAGGGCCCCTCACGCTCTACCCCGACCCCGCGCTCTACTAGCGCCTGCCGCCCTTCCGGCACGGCGACATCGTCTACTTCGACGACTACGTGTGACCGGTGGGGCTACGCCGCTGTGGGAGCGCCGCGAGACCGACTCTGTGCTAGTGTGTGACCGGTGGAGCTACTCCAGTGCTCTCTACAGCGAGACTGACTGTGCTAGTGTGTGACCGGTGGGGCTACTCCACTGTGCTCTCTGCAGCGCGACCGATGCTGTGCTAGTGTGTGTAGGACGCGAGTGTGTGACCGGTGGAGTTAACTCCACTGTTACGGCTACAGTTCGACCTATACTGTGCTAGTGTGTGTGCAGGACGTGAGTGTGTGACCGGTGGGGCCGTACCACTATGCTCTCTGCAGCGCGACTCTATGCAGTGCAAGACGTGAGTTTGTGAGGGTAGTGTAAAGTGATGTTGACTTGATGTAACGCGTTTGTGTGACTCGCCCGTGCGACTCGTGTGACTTTGTGAGGATCATGTCAATGCTGTGACGCTCTAATTGTGTAATGTAGTGCAGTATGATACGTTGTAGCGTACGCACGCACGAACTATGTTCGTATCTGCGTACACCATTCTAAATTAATATTAACATCCTCTATTTATTCCGATTTTCGGTTTAACCCCAACTCGTCGAATTGTCCTCTATTCTTACGTCTCTAAGTCTAGACTAGTGTCCTGATTAAGAATTCTTGTACTTCCATAGTTTTTGATAATCCTGCCTCTTTACCTTCATTGTGATTGTTTGATTATGTGTTAAGTTTAAATGCGACCTACTAGTTAACTTTCGATTGTGCTCTTAATAATTGTATTTTAGAATCTCTGTAGGCTCTCTCGTGTTAATACTTCACTCTATCATTTCAAAGAACATTGGAATACATAGTAGGACTATGCGATGATAATGAATAGATACATTTTAATGATACTTTAGGTTTTCTATATTGTCATGCCAGAAAACGTAAGAAACTTTGCAAATTACGTGTAAATGGGTTAAATTTTGTACTATCGCTTCTTATTACTTTATTGCTCATTCTATTCCTAATTCAAATGAAAGTACAGTACGTTTACAAAAGGGAATAATCCAAAAAATACATAAATCCAGCTGTACGTTGTTTGCAAAGTCCCTTATTCTATAATAATAAGAATTCCATACAAGTTCAAAGAGTCTACACAAGTGCTTTTTGTGTGGAAAAATGTGTTTTAAATGAAGATGAGTGAGATTCAAGGATTTCATTAGTAGACGTGTATAATATGTGAGTAACTTTTATCATTGAGAGTTTGTAAGCTCATGTTAGCTTCGCCGATATCATTCCACTATGCCGCCTTTAAACGTGATTTATAATAATTTATATTTACATTGTCAATTCGCGAGTTTAAAATTGATGACATTTTAAAAGTGCAATAATATAATAATTGTCCGAACAGTAAATTTTACTTAGTTTTTCTCTTCTAAAATCAACAAATACCATGAATTTTGTATAGGAAATAAGTGAGATAAACTTGATACATATTTGTAAATCTGCTCTTGTAGTGTATAATTTGAATATCTATTTGAGTATTGACATTTTCCACCGAGTTTTCTGATATTATTTTTTATACACATTTTAATATCCATGTCCATTAGCCATATGAATGCTCGAAATTTTAATTATTGAGAAAGTTTTTCTTAACTTTAAATTCAGAAAACCTTATTTGATCCTAATTGTATATAGATCGCAGAAATTGACAACGAACTTTGAAAATATTATTTAAATCACAATTACCTTGCGTAAATAAAATTTTAGAAATTTCCTGGTAACACCAAAGTTGAGGTTTTTGGAGAATAACGCCAATTTATGAAGAATTCACAAGCTTGTATAGGTAATATAAGATATAAATGATCTAATATAGTGGGACGTTGTTAATTCAAACGTTCATTAATCATCCAATATCTATAAATACAGAAGGTCTTGTAACTTATATTTGTTGCTGTTGGATTATAAAGGTCCTACTTTATGATGTTGAGGCTAGATTCATTAAATAAATCGTTTGATGTTCTTTTTTATCACATGCACTAAAATTTCGCATAATATTTACTTACTGTCTTATATCAATCGTGCTTTTAGTTCATCAAATATTACTTAGATATTTCATTAGTTGGGAAAATTGGTGCTAAAGAATGAATACCAGTCCAAAATAACATTTAAATTTTTTTCAATTTCATTTTCAGTCATTACAACTTTCCTGATTGTATTTTAAAACGACTTGGAGCTTTTTTATCATATTAGCTACAATTTCGTTTCGTAGCCATCTTGAAGACAATTTCATATAATTAAATTTCCAGTTTTCCATTAAGGTGGGTCTACACTAGACAAACAGTAAAAATGTCAAACAGTTTAATGTATTGCTTATTTCTTTTATCAAACATATCCATTAAAATACGAAATCTTCATTGCATTAACATATATTTATTGAATGAAAGTGCATTGTAAAAATCAGTAATCATAAACTATATAATGTAATCAATTATTTTCTCATGTTAATTATTGTAATGTCAATATTTTGAACTAGTCTGTGTGTATTTTGCAATAAAATGTGTTATTTTATTAAGTGAATCGGCAATATTTCATGCAGTTAACAAATCAGTAGAGGCATGTGAACTGTGTCCATTTACTGTCCGTATAGTTTCATTAGTTGTATATAATTAATATTATTAGGGGACAACTACACTTGTTTAGTTGTCAGTTGAAGTCGCGTTATAAATTGCAAAAAAAACTATTAAATGCCTAAGACGCAGTAATTTGTAGATGTAGTTGTGCTAGGTACCACCTGAACAAAATCGTGTCGCCAAGCGTTCAGTGTTCCGGCACGATGTTCAATGAAGCCCCTTGGCTTCAATGGATTAACCCCACTTTCTTGGCCGAAAATGCGTCGCTTTTACAAATTCTTGGAGCCACTCGGACTTTGCTTTTTTTGCAACAGTGTGTGTTGTGAGTTTTTAAAAAGTGAACAGACATTATCTACCGATAGTTTGGTCGATTTTTTGAATCTATAAAGGAAACATTAAAACTGATCTCTAACTATTGGTCGATAAAGATTGGTCTTAAGTTAAGTAGGTAGTACAACTAAATAAGTGTAATTAGTTCTCTAAGATTGTTCGCATCGTGACCACTGTTTGTTGACTGTCAAATGTTATAATTTATGTACATTGTAAGTATGATATCGATCAGTCCTAAAAGGTATACATGTTTGTATAGTGAGCGAGTAACGTAAGGGTGCTTGGAGATGTTTTCAAGAGTTACACGCTTTTGGAAGAGACTTCGCACATGAGGCGAAGGCTTTAATAACTTATTGATACTAGCCCTCACAGTTTATCTGTGCTGAAATGCAAAAGGGAACAACACAAGGAAACTACAACACAACACAAGCACAAGGGAACTAAAGAGCGTTTTCGCATTACATATGGTCCCGATCCGATTCAAATCCGTCCCAGGCGAATGGACATTGACGGATGTTGGATGAAATCAGAAGACTTGTGCATAATATATACAACCAGTTCTTCGTCGGACCATCTTTTGGCGGATTCCGATTTGATGTTCTACGAAAGCGCTTTATAAAGCGTAATAGCGTTGATCCCTCTTGCTATTTCCTTATTTTAATAATACATTACGTATTACTCAAAATGTCGTAAGCCGCAGGCCGCAACGCGTTATTTCGCGTCATGTGCGAAGCCTTTTAGTATGTACTTATTTTATGTGTTAACATATCACAATAATATCCAACGTCAAATTTTAATGAATATTCAGCTGTAAATATTAAATAATAGCTTTTGTGGTCGGTGTTTATCATTAGTTGTAACTTTTCATCTCCATGAGTCTCCTGTGCTAAGGACCGTATTTATAAATAGACGTATGATGTAGATAGTGCCTTATTTAATTTGAAACGCTTGAAACAATTATTGATCTCATATTCCAATTAGTTTTATTTGGGATAGATTGAAGCACTCGATTTGACTGGGTTTATTTTGGTCCCAGATAGCGCAGTCGCAAACAGAAGGAAAACTTTATATTTATTACAAAATCAGTAGAAAGTCGGGATATCGCTTTACTTAAGCAGAGCGTAGCAGAGCGTCTTGTGCATCTTCTAGCTGAAAACAGAAGAAAGTGGAGGAAAGGGAGAGAGGCCTTTGCCTGCAGTGGGAGACGACGTGCTCTTAATAATTGATAAAAGAAATGCTTTCCAAACTTAAAATCTAATATACATATTTATTGTTAACAAAATACGGACTGATCCAGAATTATTCAGTTAGATCCATCTTTAGTCCAGATAGAAAAAATACGTATAAAAGAACAAGTTCCGCAAGTTATGCCACACACGGATTTTTGACAGATAAGCATGAGTACGCACTTTCTTAGTAAAAAAAGTATGATGTTTTCTATATTATGTTGAATTTAGCAGAATGTGTACATATGTAGTTATAATTTATAATCCCTTATGTCGTTATTTGTTGTAAAATTAAAAGAGAACACCAATTTCTTAATAATCTTAATTTTATGGCTATAGGATTATGGATTATAAATAAGTATTGAATATAGTTTTCCTACTGTTTGCTATAGTGTGTATTATTCGAGCTCGCAGTGGTCAGTGGGCAGCGTTAGTTACACAAGGACGCGCTAAATATAACCAGCACATAAGAGCGTTTATATCGTTTGAAGCTCTGTCGCTCGCACTATTTGACACATTTCGAAATATAAACTCATAGAACTAACTTATTGAAAATTCTGCAAGATCAGCCCTGCATCAGGTAGCAATATTAGAAAAAAAAAACAAAAAATCTCATTCCATTTTTAATACATAAAACTGAAAACACTTTATAATGTGTGCTATAATATTATGCAGGGCTGATCTTGAGGAATTTTCAATAAATAATTTCTATGATTTTTTATTTTAAAAAATGTCAAATAGTGCAAGCGAGTGAGCGTCAAATGTTATAAACGCACACAAACAGTACGTAATCTTCAGCGCAAGAGACGACACCCGACTTGTACATTGTGATATAAGTTATTAAGTACGGATCTTTTTGTTTTGCTCAAAATTAATATGATTTTGATCTATGTACTTATATTGTTCATGAAATTCGTAAGACTGTATTTTAGTTTTGTTGTGTAAACGTCGTTAGTTAATTTCGGGTTATAAATATAGTTATTTTGAAATTCATGTATGTTTTATTTTGAAATATCTGTAATATTATGTCGTAAAGTCAATGACACATTACTACGCCCACATTAGCAAGTTGTAGGCAAATTTGAGTTTATATGTCAAAATGTTGCTAAGAAACTTTGGTCGGTGTACCTACGCTGTACACGCTAGGCTGAAAGGAGTCAAGTAAATGAAACAAAATGTTAAATAAAAATAAATAATTTATTTAAGGTAATCGAACAGAACCGCGATTACGACCAGAGCTCAGGTCAGCAATGACTAGACTGTACACTCAACATCTCAATTGTATACATAATATTATAAACAATATAATTTCTGTTCAAACAGAAACTCAACACTTAGTAATAAACGTTACATTTCTACTTATGGTAAATATAAATTATATAACTAATACTCGAGTATTAGAACGATTAAATCCACCGAAAAATAATATTAAACACCGCCAGGAGAATTACATAATAGAATACTAAAATTAATTTTTGTTAGTCTTATTCTTTACTAAACGAGTCAGTTTTTGTAAATGGGTGCCGTGACCGCCACGAAACTGTTTGTAATCAGTCGTATTACGGCAACATGTCATCATGGAACGCACAATGTGTGCGTTATGCGACATATCGATACATTTTGGATGGATTATGTCGAGATACATATAATTTGCCATAATTAGGAACTACCCGCGACGCAGGGACAAGTCGCGTAACACAGCCTTAGCTTATTCGCCGAGCACGTTGTACATGAGGCGCTTGAATGAATTCGACTGCTGGATGTGCTCTTCGTGCAGGGAATTTACCTGGAAACAATGTTAGGTACTCTGTTGATTTTATTGATTTTCGTGGAAAAGTATACTAAAGAATAATGGGTTTAATACTCCTGCAGAACAGGTTACCCTACATTCGCTAAGAAGAACTGACACAAAATCAAATCACAACTAATATAGTAGATTGTACGGGCCAATGTGTTGCACATTAAGATAGCCAGAATTCCTCATGGCGCGTAACACCTTACGACTGCCTCCAACATATTTTATAGGTAACAGCAACAGCCGGGACCCAGGACCCAGAGATTTGCGGAAACACGGTTGCATCCAGGCGAAAATTTTGCCAAACAAGATTTAAACCCATGACCTCCAGATTTATAAATCTGGATATAATAAAATAAACGAGCAATTGAGCCACGGACGGATACAACTTAATTGAGGAATTTGGATTAAGGAATTTGGCTTATTAAAAAGTCCCAGTCAAAATATGTTATGAAGATGATAGTGATACTTACGAAGGTTGTCTGTTTTCCTTTCGGTTGCGCATCGGGCTGCTTAGTCGGTTTCGGAACAGGCGCAGGTTTCTGTGAATGAGATATTTTAACATTAAATTGCATAAATCGTGACAACAAAGTGGTACATCATTATCTTATTGACGCAGTGCAGTGTCCATTAAACTGGCACTGTTGTTTCTATAGACTGAAGCTAAATAGGAAATTTTATGTTGAGCTCCCTTTAAGGCTGAGACTTAGTAAAAAAAATCCTTATTTTTTATGTTAAGAGACAGGCACACAAGCCGCCTGATGTTGTGCGGTTACCATCGCCCAAGAAAGTCTGCTATAAATAATATTATGAGGGTAATTTTAAGTGTTTTTTTTTGTGGTTTTTAGTGGTTTATCGAGTCTTCTCTCCTGAAGAATAAGATCAAGAGTAACATAGGCATATCATACCTTAGCGGGTGGCGCCGTGAAGACCTTGGTTTGCACTGGCGTGGGCACCTCCTCGACGATGTCGCCGAGCCCCTCCTCCTGCAGCGCGCGGAAGGTGTCGGACTTGGCGGGGTCGTACGCCACGGTCGGCTTGTGTCTGCACGGCGGGAGCAAACGGGCGCGGGCGCGGGCGCGGGCGCGGGCGGGACGTTAGTTTTTAGTCGGTTAGCGGGCGCAACACAATAATAGAGAGAATACACATTAGATTCGACACGGTGACGTTAAAGGGGAGCGGAAGCGGTTAGTCCACGATCGAAGTTTAGTATTGTTTGTGTTTCAGGAAGGAGAGGTCGATAAAAATACTGACATTAATCATGTAGAATAAGTTCTATGCCTTAAATTAAATTATCTTAGAGCTAGGGTGAGTTGATCGCCGCATGATGCACACAATGTGTCGCGTGATCGTGGGGCGAGAGATGTTCGTTAACGAGCCAACGTGTCGACAGCCGACGTACCGTGCTTGCGAGAGAGCGTGAGACGGACAGATTGTAAAGAATTCAAATAATAGCTAAATAATAATATAAAAAGCATTAATGCGTCGTGAGGATGGGCGTCGACTGTTGTATTGCGGTGTTTCTAGTAAAACACTTGCCTCTTGACAACGTGCGGCCGTCCGTAATAGCCGTTAGCGCTAAGTAAGCAGACAAATTATTCCATTATTTAATGCGACATATTTAAATTTTAACATAATCTCTTGCATCTACCTGCAGTCTTTGCAGTTCACTTTCCTTGCTGGTTCATATAAGTTCGTGTCTGTTATGTAATGCCTCAAAGCAAAGGTTCCAATGATGCATATTATACAAAATATTTACAAAAATGTGCGCGTTGTCAGTCTGCTTTTTGGTAAAATGTTATGTCTGGCATCGCGCCATGTAGTCGGATCTTGGTGCCAAGATATGCAGGGTCGAGAGTGACTGACATTGGTTTTTCAGAGTAATCGCCATTGGGGTCGAGTTTGTTTAAAGTACTCTTATTTGATAACTGTTATTTTAATGCCTCGTAATTTCCTTCAAAAAAAGTTATCAAGTTTTTAAAATTTGTGTGTGGCTTTGTATTAAAAATTGGATCCAATATTTATTTAAAATTAATACTTACGGCAGAGGCGACGTTTGTTGTCTGATTGAGTTAGCAATGTTCTGATCCGAGTATAGGTTGATTGGCGAGTTGAATTGCTTGTGCACCATCTGTTAAAAATAAATACTTAATCATGACGAACTTTATTTCTTGGTAAATAGAGATGAAAATAGAATTCCCCAAATACACACAATGTTCAAGGATTTGTGTCTGAACCCTGAACCCAAGAAATGTTCCCAGTAAAGATTTCCCCTCAATAATTCACCAAACCAATACAAAAGAAAGCTCAAACGATGACATATAGACAAATGAAGTGAGTCTGGTGGAATATTGCAAATATTAATTTTAAGCGATTAATTTGGAAAAGAAAATAATATATTAGATGCCAATTCTTAATTAAATCAGTAATACAAAATAGAAAGAAAATATTACAAAGACTTGATATTAAACTTGAAAAATATTGATATTCACAAACGACGGTAGTTGAAAATACTAATAGCGCCTCTATCGGCGATTATTAGAATCCTGTCATAGTCAATAGCGATAGGTTTATATTGCAATAGACCGCCAGAAGTTTGAAGGCTTGGTGAGAGAAGAATTGTGAAGCATGCGTGAAGCGAGTCACGTTTCCACACAGTCTAGTCACAGTTATCCACCTTAGGCACTCCGTCTTCGCCGACCACTCGCTGCAACACCGATTCGGCCACCTGAGTTGCCAGCAAAAAATACTAACGTCTAAATACAGTCAAACTCGCTTTTTACACAGCAGTCACGAATAAGATCAAAGAAATTTTAAACTTCCATTAAAACTGTTTTGTTTTCTTAATTAGCGCTCAAAGACTGACATTCGGTGTTTTACAACATGTCTTTCTTTGCCCGTTCGATGACTTATAACCTAAATTTTCCATATAAAATTGTTTACAGCGTTCTTGTGCCAATTTCTTATTCGTAAAAGCCACAACCTCGTAAATAAGTGTTTTCTTCTAAATTTAAAGTGTGCGTAACACTTTTAGTTGGCCGGGATGGTAATACTTTCACAGAGTCATAACAATTATAAATGTGACCGAAAATTAAAGTAATGTTTCAGTCCAAGTATGAAATTCGTAGTCGTCCTTGCGCTACACAAAGAATTTCGACAAAATGTATGTGTTTTGTTTCTTATGACGATAGTAATTTGTTTGTGTTGCCATTCCAAGCTCTAGTTTGCTACTGTATGTACAACGTTAACGCCAGAGAGTGTGCATGTGTGTGTGTGCGCTGTGCGGCTGTGCGTGCATTATACATGTAGGTACGTCAACAGACAACAATATAATATGATGAGCAAGAAATGCTACATGTAAGACTACATGAATGATAGGTACATGTATCTGTAATGTTACAAACAGTTAAAGTAACACTTAAAGAGGTGTCCGTAAAATACAACTAGTAGAAAAATGAATTTAAAAAATCGAGATAATATTTTCGGCTTCAATACCAAAATGATCAATTTGTATGGAAAGACGAAACACGACTTGATTTTTGAAATATTTTTTTATTAGTTTAATTTACAAGTAGACCTTTTTAAGTATGACTACACTTGTTCGCAACATCTAGCAGAACCACGATAACATGAGATAGAAACATAATTTGACAATTACCTTATGTTTCGTCTGATATTGGCATATTCTTCAATTCATTGAAGTGTGAGTCTCTACATAGCATGTCGTCATTTAGTAGTAAACACAAACAATGTCCTGAGCTCTCTGTGGAAAGCTCACCAGGGATATCGATAAAGAAACAACATTATAAAATACACTCGTTTTATTAAATAAATAAATAAATGTTAATGTAAATGAGAATGTTGCCAATTTATCGATATTAGACTTTAGTGTATAAACACTTAAAATAATACTCTTAATTAATACTGATTATATCACCAACGCTTCGTCTACTTTGAACTGAACGATGTATTTAACTATCTTATTTGGATTTACTTTGTAGATAGAACATTAAATCGTGCGTCATGTAAATGCATAGTACGCTTTGGCAGCAAATCTCTTATAGAAGTAAAAGAGAAGTCAATTTATCTACTGAAAGATACAAAACAAATTTATGAGAATCAACAGTAGTTACAGTTGTTACGAGCCTCAAAGAAACCTCAAAAATGTTTGAGAGACCAGCTCTAAAGGGGCCATAGGGACTAGGGAACCGTTTGCTAATACAATGCTACAGATTCCTTATGACTTTTCAAAAATGAAAACTAAGCCACAATAAGAACCTATTGGAGTTTCTTCTAACCTCCTTTAGTTCGTATACACATTGTTAAAATCTCATTAGAAAAAACTTGACGTGTTATTTGAGAATATGACACCGCGATACAGAGTGCGCGGAGACCCTTTAGAATCTAACGTTCGTTCAAAGTAGACAGTGGCAAGTTCCTTTCAAGCTTCGGAGTCGATGAGCAGGGTGGTGCTCCTGGCGTAAGGCCTGTACCAGCATACCTTCTGCTTCATGAGCGTGTCGCGGTAGTCGTGGTGCGGCGGCGCTCGCATGGACGGGTTGGGGTGGTGGCGCAGGTAGCTCTCCGTGGGACCGGGCTCGCGGCGGACCTTCGCGCCCGGGAGCACCAACGGAGTTGTGCGGTATGGCTGGAATATAACACTTGGTTATAGAACAGCTGGGAAACTTATTGAGAGGTAAGCACGTGTAGGAGAATGTTGTTCAGAATAATTGGACGATATTAGACAAAAACATAGAATTTTCCGTGAATTCTACGAGAGATGTGTACGCAGTATACCCAATGTATTGGTACCTAACATCATAATATTCAAAGCACGTATAGTTTCACTACCTCTATAATTTCGCCCTTTCTGGACAAGGTCTGGACTCTCTGGAAGACCTATGTTATATTTTTACCGACTGCGGTCGGCTACACTTAGGTTTAACCGGGTAAACCTAGGTGTAGCCGCACTTCGGACATTCGTCGTGACATATACACTCTTTATTTTACTCAAGAAAATGTCTTACGAAAAGTCTCAGTTGAATTTTAAGTATTTCATAAGGATTATTTCGAAGCTGAAATATAGCCATAGAAAGCCTAGACGCCAATGATGGGCGATCAAATAATCTTCTCTCATTTACGATTCAAGAGAGAAAACGATACCACAGAAATGTTTTCTTTGATACATGAAGAGAAATGATCCCATAGATACTCGTATTATTCTTTGATACATGGAAAATAATGGTGCTATAGCTTCATTCATAGTGAAGTCAAGTATAATATGACCCTGTTAACAGTGGCGGATTTACAGTCTAGGCCGCCCTAGGCCCCAGTCCATGTAATACCTGTACCTACGTCGTATATAACATGTCTACTCCTACTTACTCCTTAACACATTCGGTGCCACCGACTCGCGAACAAAATGAACGTGAACTCGCATGGCGAGTCGGTGGCACCGAATGTGTTAAACAGTGGCGGATCCAGAATTTTTTTTCTTGTGAACAAGGTAGGTTTGTACATTTCAACGTTTACCTACAATTTGAATCTCTAAAATAGGAAATGTTATATCTCTGACAAGAACGTGTGCGTTAAACTCGTTCCGAATAGAATAAAATTTTAAAAACCTTGTAATGCGCGAGCAGCTTGCTGCGAGCGCCGAGAAAATTTTACGTTTCAGACTACAAAAGATGTGCAATCAGAGCCGGTTTTAACATTGCCAGCGCCCTGGGTGCGATTTCTACGGCGCCCCCTAAAAAGCAATTCAAACCCATACTAAAAAGGAAAAAATTCCAGGATTTTTTTCTGGGCCGATTCTGATGGGCAAAATCATGGGCGTATCTAGAAAAAAATCCACCTTTCCAGCTGTGCTGCGAGTTCCGAGAAAATTTTGAATTTTTCAGCACGAATGATGTGCGTTTAGCTTGCACCGAGCGGCAAAGAAACTAAATAAGTATTCTTATTTATAAAAGCGCGAGCAGCTCGCTGCGAGCGCCGCGAAAATTTAGATTTGTTCAACACGAATGATGTGCGTTTAGCGTGCTTCGAGTGGCAAAGAAACTAAATGTCCTTATTTATAAAAGCGCGAGCGCCTAGAAAATCTTGAATTTTTCAGCACGAATGTTGTGCGTTTAGCTTGCTCCGAGCGGCAAAGAAACTAAATAAGTATTCTTATTTACAAAAGCACGAGTAACTCGCTGCGAGCGCCGAAAAAAATTTGAATTTTTCAGCACGAATGATGTGCGTTTATCTTGCTTCGAATGGCAAAGAAAGTAAATTTTCTCATTTATAAAAGCGCGAGCAGCTCACTGCGAGCGCCGAGGCACGAATGATGTGCGTTTATCTTCCTTCGAGTGGCAAAGAAACTAAATGTTCTTATAAAAGCGCGAGCAGCTTGCTACGAGAATATTGAATTTTTCAGAACGAATGGGGCGCCACGGGCGCCCCATTATAGAGCCTCTCGCGCCCCTTTTATCCGGCGCCCTGGGCGGTCGCCCAACCGCGCCCCACCCTAACGCCGGTACTGTGTGCAATGAGCCCGTTCTGAGTGGTGAGCAAAATACATAATATTCTATTTATAATTGCGCGAGCAGCTAGCTGCGAGTGCCGAGAAAATTTTATTTTTCAGGCTACAAAAGATGTGTTCTGAGCGGTGAGAAAATAAATATTCTTATTATAGAGCAGAGCCGCCGAGAAAAACCCATGGCCCCTTGAAGCCTTTAAAATATTTACGTACTTTTAGTTATTTCTTGTCATCAGTGATTTTTTTGTCACGATTGGCCGCCCCTAATATCTGGCCGCCCTAGGCCCGGGCCTACTGGGCCTTAGGGCAAATCCGCCACTGCCTGTTAAGAGTTATGATACACGGTGCGTTTTTACGAGTCGTTCAACGAGTACAGCCATGATCTAGAATACTTGGCAACCATGAAACAATCTAAAAATATCGTTTGTTGTCCTAAACGGTGACGTCACTAACTATTACAACGAAGTATCGCTTCTGTTATGATTTATGTTTTCGTAGTTTTCGTTTGTCAAGGAAAGATTTCATTTGAACTATCTCCAGCTTATAGGTAACTTCTAACTATCCAGGTAACTTGGTAGTCTATCTCAATAGCGTAATTTACTTATGCCCCTATCCTCTATCGCAGATTGAGTACATTCGAAGTTGCACGTATTTTTCCTTCATTCCTTCTTATCTTCACTGTACTTACTCTTTTCACGCAGCAAAAGCTGCAATTCTGACCAGTCGCTCATTTAGGTACATTAGATGGACCAAAACCGAGCTCTGTGGATTAATTTCGTAAACATTTTGTGTGAAAATGTTCACTTTTACATGTAACTAGCAAATATACCTATCTAAATAATCTTGACGCAAATTATCTGGAATTTTAGTTGTATAAAAATCTACGAAATTATTTATCGTGTGTTCTATTTTAATTCTAATCTACGAAATACTACGAAAATTTTATAATTTTGTTCAGTCTATTAAAAATGATGCAGGTCGTGAGTTATAGGTTCGTGCACCAAATAAAAGTATTGTAACAATATAACATAGCCACTTTAACTTTCTTTATGGAAAAGATCATTATCGACCTTATAGAATTTTAAGCGGTAGATTTTACAATTTAACGTTAAGATTAGTAGCGGCTTTTTGTAAATTATGTTTTCATTATACTTCATAAGCAACAATATGTATTATGTGGGTGGCAAATCTAGCGGGCCACCTGATGGTGTGCAGTTACCGCCGACTATGAATCCCTACAACACCAGGCTTATTGCCACTAAGTTGCTGATCCTTTTTAGATTGTATTCACTTGGCTTTTCAAAAAAAAAGTTAAAGCTCTTTCATGTTTTTAAATTTAACACTGTTTAACAAATAACCTAACGATCGAAATTACTGTAATTAACATAAATAATAAAACGTTTTGTATTCTCCAACATTAGCAAGGACTGTATCGTAAATGTGCCAATGAGCAAACTACGTTTATTTTCGTGCATGTTTACAAGAGCTTTCGCCTCTGACGCAACTGTACAAGCTCGTCTTATAAAATCTAATTCTTTTACTAAGATTACTACTCAAAGCTCAAGGAACATTTAAATGATGCCTGATAACTGATGAATCGTGGGTGGCTTTGACGTAGAATCCACTAAATGATGAATGAGATAAAAAAATTAAAAAGAAAACCTTTTAAAATCAATGTCGAGAAGCGTAGATGATGGATGAAGATTCGATAAAAAAGATTAAGGTGAAATTCAAAGCTGACACTTCATTTGCGTAGCGCATCCTGTTTACAACGTATTTTTATATTTATATAATTAATATCGGCGTTAATTAAAATATATAATGAATAAACAGAAGGGCTCTCTAAACTGATCGGCCATGACAAATGGTCACGGGCAACGGACACTCCATCACAACTTTCTGTGTGAATTTCTTTCAATAAAAAACGAAGGCAGATCGAGAGTTACTGTTGCGTATGTAATTCAGTTTTCCTAACTGATTCTCTATGACTGTAGAATGTGTACTAAATGCATTCGTATGCATGTTCTACAGTTAAGGTTTTATTAATACTCTCCTAAAATATAGGGTAGCAAAGCCCGATTTATAGTCACATAACTCATAACCATTGACGGATGAATAGCCCGGCATTTAGCCATGAATTTCCACCTCTTGGCATGGGCCGTAATTTAAATAATTAGCCAATCATATCACGTTTCAAATATATGTTGGTGCTGAAAGTTTAAGTGGGTGTTAAAAATTTTGGCGACGTGGCATTGGTCGCGCGAAAATAACCGGACAGCTGGCCATTTAATATCAAGTTGAGGACGATTGAACTATTATTAATGATATTGAAGGGCGGCACTCAAAAGTATTAGGTGTAAAGCTTTTAAATTTTATACTACAATCTAGTTATTAAGCGCTGGCTCGTTTAAGATTAAGAGGATTTATTAAGTGAAGAAATTTAAATATCAAATCAATTTTAAAATACTAAATTGTTTGGTGTTTCAAGTATTTTATACCTCGCTCAGCCACATTATCCTATTATAGAAAAATAAAATGACAATCATTTTAATAGTTGTTCGTATACAATTATGTACATAACAATTAAAACTTAATTTCGTTAAATTAAATGCTTATTACTTCCTAGTAAACTGTCGATATAAAATAGAATTTAAGGAACATTATGTTTAGAGTAATTACCTTAATCTAAATAAACAATAAAAGATTATGTTGATTTTAGATTGTTTTTCTAATTTAAATTGTATTGCCAAACACCACATTACAGTGATATAATGAATACGTGGGCGACGTTACCATTGAGCAGAAATCACTTGTACTTATTATTGAACGCTAATACATTGGGAATTAATAGGGTTGCCAACCCCGGTAAAAATGGCTCAAAAACCCTTTCTCGCAGTATGTCCACTTTTATCAAAGCTTTGAAAACACACACCACCACACCTTTGAAAATATCAGGATTGACTAAAATGAAAAGTTTGCCAAAGCTTTTTAAATAAAGTAATTTATAGTAAAAATAAATCTACAGGTACAATGAAATTCTTGCGAAGCGAAAATCGGCAGAAAATACTTTATGCTCATTCATTTACAAAAAGGGTTATTTGTATCAACAATCAGATTGTTTTGATGATTTTACTTTTCTTCGAACAGAAAGCTCTCTGGTAAAAGTTCTCGTAATAGATTACAGAATTTTCTCGTGATAGATTGGTTTGGATCTAGATTATTCTAGGGAAACCCTGACAGAGGGCAGCCCTGGTTACGAATCAAATGCAGTCAACTACTGACATCACCACCTGTTCTGTTAAGAAGGGAGAATCTGTTTACAATAATGAAACACCTGTTGGATTGCATACACACGCTCACGGCGAGAAGCAAATCCATTTACATAAAGCATTTGCTTTATTTAGGGCTCATTTACACCAACTCGTGTAAGCAGTCAGCAATCCTTATTTTCATTAGCGCTTAGATTTCACGCTATAAAACTTTCCCCGCAACATTACTCACACATTTTCCGGAAAATAGCGTCGTAAACCCGCCGAGGGTTATTACATCACATATTTTGTAACACTACGCGAGACTCGAGTGCTCCAAATTTAGATTGGGCTACATCCAACAGAAATTCATCACCATACACTGGAATTACTGGAATTATCATGTGCGTCGAGGATGATGGAGTTAGTTGTGTTATGACGTGAACACGCACCCAGTTGGTGACCACTTCGTCCTCGGGATGCATGGGGTCTTGGTACCCGTTGGGGAAGAAATTGGGGTTGACCGCCATCGTGTTGGAGCTTGTGTGAGGCGCGTGTCGCTCAACGTGTGATCGCGGACTGCCGCTCCAGCCGCTCCTCTCGAGTAAACAACGCGATTTCAATGCATTCTATTTTGGAAATATGGCGGGAAAATAGGCGTCGGCGTGGGCGCACTCACGATCCCGACCGTCCGCAAAGCCTTGTGCCATAAACCTCGTCCATTATTTATGATTTGTTAATGTTGATCCAGAGAAATAAGTATCAAGGATAAGCTTTAAAGTTGTGACAATCTGAGTGTATAAACCACTTTTAATTTGCACAAGTTTGCAGAGAAAATTAATTCGTAGGAAATCTACGCATTGTAGGTCCATGCTAAACTCTTTTATCAGAAAAGCTTTTTGGGTGTTAGCACAATAATTTGGATATTTGTGACTAACCATAAAATACAAATTTAAAAGATATGATATTGCTACACAGCAAACGAGAGACCGTACAGATTCAATAGAATGGCAAGTTTTAATCAGTTTTAATAGATTAATTCAAGTATGTACCTACTCGTATAATATCGTTAACCCATTACATGACTCGTTCATACAGAAGCATATGAATCGTAGTTTCTATTATTGCGTTCCATGAATCAGATACCGGATTTAGAATAGTTCAGGAACGTTCCAAAACTTCGATGAGTTATAGCTAACATGGTGATTGCCTCAAGCACAGTGAGCTATAAGCATAACAAGCTTTATCATTGGGAAAGTTTGACCGTTCTTAAATTGCAGGTCGTTTAAAACATTTTGATTCCAAAGAGATGCAAAAGCATTTTTGTTTCCATGTTGTTACGGGATTCCTCCACAGCTGCGGATGAGTGACGTACTAATACGTAGTTCCGACATTATGGCGTACCGCAGGAACATTTCCAGTTTATTTAGTAGTCCCCACCACCGCCGTGTACTTTTTTTTCGGTGGGAGAGTCCCATATATACCAGCCTGCCAAGGTTTCTTGGATTAATAGAAGAGGATCCTGTTCTCCGCAAGCCCGTGCATCGCAGCGATTTTTTTTATTCATTATAGGTTAGCTTTGACCACTTTCGCCTCATCATAAGCGACAATCCGGAGTGTCATCACAGAAAGTATAAGTATATATAGTTCATTAAAGCTCTACTTTGAAGCGATCAGTTGAAAACTACGATACAGTCGCTCATGAACACTGCCCGCCACGTCGAGCTATGACGCTATTTTAATTATTAAATTATAATTTAAAGTTATTAGGAGCGCTTTGGCACGTCTCCAGAATGTGTTTAGCTTCAGTTAACCTATTTTGCCTAAATCCTCAAGGACATATTCAAAGTCGATATTTTCAAATAAATAGCACAGTTACGTATTTCTCTTAGTGCGTATTTGTTATACTAATGCTAACATCCGGTGATTTTCAATGGAAACGGTTAACGGGAAAAAAAATTAGTTCTGGCAGAGTACCAGAGTTATTCGTTTGTGTAGTTGAAGCAAGATTCAATGGAACCGTTTATATGATGCAGACAAGTGACAGAGGGAAATAGCAGATACCTACTTATAATAACTTTTTAAAGAAGGTGGCAAACAATGTGGTCCACCAGATGGTACATGGTACCGCCACCTATGAACCATTAAAAATATCAGGGGCGTTGTTGAAACCTACCCTCTAAAGACTCTATTCACTTTATTTTCTTAGAAATAAGAACTCTTTCTTACTTATGCTTGATGAAATCTCATAATGTTGATGAAGCTTTCACGCGCTCGTAAAACCATAACGCCCACGATAATGGCAGAACAGGTAATGATGATAACAAACCAATATGATGTATCCGCTGTACAGTAGCCTATATATTATTCTAGGGTCTAAGCTATCTTAAATTTCAGTTCAATAGATACATACGTCTATACATTTTTACAAACTATTGCGTTTATAATATTAGTAGGATGAAGAAGAACAAAGTACTCATCCTTTTTTTTTTATGTGGAAAAGTAAGAAGACGAGCAAGACGCTCTCCTGATGTTAAGAGATAACGCTGCCCATAATCTGTACAGTGCTACCCAGAATTTCACAATGATGTGCAATTCTAGGTGCACTGCACCAACGCTTCTTACTCAAGAGTCATAAGATATTAAGACTCTTTAGCCCAGTAATTTCACTAGCTACAGTGCCCTGCTACCGAAGCACAGTAATGTTTCCACACACACACATCGTAGAATGGTCGCTTCGCTATTCGTCTTCTACAGGATTCATTTTGGAGAGTGTGCGCAGGAATTACACGAACTAATTCCTCCATGCCCATTCTATCGACGGACGTCACGGCAGACGGCAATGCGGCATCCCTACTTAGTGACGCTACCAACAGCCCGCACCAAGCGTTTTGCTTCGTCGTTTCTAATGAGAACTGGTCGCATTTGGAACACTTTGCCGTCATCTGTGTTTCCCGAGCGGTACAACTTGGGTATCTTCAAGGCACGAGTGAATAGGTACCTTTCTAGGCGTCATACGTGATCCATCGTCGACCGCATTTTCACTTTCCATCAGGTGGGATGTGGTCAAACGTAGGCCTATTTAGTATAAAAAAAAAAATGTTTGCACATCACTGCTCAGGCGGTAGAATAACTGGCACTGTTGGGGTACCCACCTAGTCGACCTCCTGCAAAGAAAGTCTACCCCCGGCTTATTAGATATAATATAATATTATGTAAGAGTTGGACGCTTATACCGCAGACCTGTCAAATCAAACATTCCTGCGGCACACATGTCAGTTGTTATAAAAGTTGTGGCCTTCAGTATAATATTAGTACCACGCGTGCCTACGCAGTTCTTACTTTGGATTGGATTAAGTGTGATTCAGTGAAATGTTACGTCGCACTTAGATAGGTACGTCGCGTCTTAGGGAGTAGAAATAAGAAATCAATCATTTATTGTAAAACAAGTCTGTAAAGTGGAAAAAGTCTTCTTCTCAAAATCTTAACGAAGCAAATATATTTTATTAGGTAAATTAAAAATTATATTATGGTTCTACGAATGCAAAACAAAATAAAACCCGACGCTGTATGCTATGAACGTGCGCATCATAGGCAGATTTAGGGGGGGGGGGGGGGCAAGGCCAGAAGCATTGTAGAGTCGTTGACAAATTTTGCACATTTTGCTAGCTGCTCGCGAACTTATTATTAAGGGCATTTGAATTTTTTAACTGTTCAGAGCGAGCTAAACACACACTCTTCGTAGTAAAAATTATAATATTTTTTCCCGTCTGTTTTTTGCTGTCTTTAGCCCCAAGAAAAAAACCTGGATCCGCCCTTGGTGTGCATAGTAACTAAATATCTCGTTAGCTCGACGAAGTTAAAACATCATGTATGTATTTTTTGGACCTAATAATAAATATTTTTTTATCTTTATATTATCATGCAAAAGATCTATCTATCAAGTACCCAGCTCACACACACCGTATCCACCCACTGCTAGGCATAGTCCACTATATATTTACGCCACATCGTTCGGCCCTGTGCGAGTTTCATCCAGCTCCCTCCAATATATTTGACAGTATAGTCTGACCATCAGGCAAGTGATCTGCCTCCAGATCTTTGTCCTTGCCTTCGGTATCACTTTATCGCAGCCTCGGTACAACTGTTTATTTTATGACAATGCGATACGAGAAGACGAGAAAATCAGATGCCTAATGGGCATCATGATTGCCCGTGTAAGACACAGTGCCACCTATTTTTTAAAATACAAACACAGCATAGCGCCTGTCACCCAAAGATATTAGTTTTTCTCGTCGTTTCTTTCGTATATCTAGGTCCATAGCAGGTCTTCAACCTTCAAGTTTGGTACAGTGCAGTATCTAGTACTGTAAACTGCTGCAACTTTTCCTACCAGTCAACATTGCTAACAAACAAAAAAACACCACTGCTGTACACTGTACAGTGGTCTACTTTTCTTCTCTTTGCATATTTTTTAAATAAATGATGCGTCAAGATAATGAATGAATTTTGTAGGAGGTAATGTTGGGACTGGTAGGCAAAGTTGCGGCATAAAAACACTTTAAACTTTCGCAATTTGAACTCATGTTAATTTTTATTAATACACTCATCGTGTAATTACTAAATGTTAGTTTTACAAAAACATTATAAACGTCGAGGTTGGTTTTATAATGTTTTTGTAAAACTAACATAAAATAATTACGCGATAAGTCCCGATTCCAGATTCATAAAATTAACAAAAGTTGCAGCAGTTTACTCTTACTAAAAATTAACTAAAACGTTACCTGGCTCTGTATAGACTCGTCCAACGTATCGTCAGTCCGTATAGAACACGGCGAGAGCAGCATATTGCGGTACTCGCCCTCGTATTGTTGCTGGAACTGTCCGTAAGAGGGCACCGGGGTGCTGCGCGGGAGCGACTCTGGCCCTTTCCACGGTTGCGCACCTAGTGGACTGGGGGTCCTGGGGGAATAATACTGAATCAGTAATAGGAATGTTGAGGTCAGAAATAATTAATACCTAAAAAAAATGTGTAAATAGTAGATACAAAAAATCTAATTAGTCCGTCATTAATTTGGATTATTTTAAAGGTTCAAATTACGTAGATAACCAGAAATGAAATAATGCCAGATTCTTGTTCGACTGGCTTGAAGGTGATCTCGTCTGCGAACCATGTCTTCGATGAACCGCTATTTTACCAAGACAATGATTTGTGCTGCATTATAATTGTCGAGATATGTTACTAACCTGGATCTGAATTATAAGAGAATTGAATCAAGTCTAGACGTTTTTCATTTGTTAGACAGAGATCCCTATGCCCTACCACGCTCAGTGTGATGGAATCTGATGTAAACTCTGATGATGCCGGCTATCCTGAGTTTACAATAAAAAAAAAAAAAAAATATATATATATATATATATATATATATATATATATATATATATATATATATATATATATATATATATATATATATATTAGATACGTTTTTTTTTTGGTTTGTGAATATAATAAAGTATGCCTGAGTTATAAAGCTTTTAGATGCGCTACGTCACACCATGCTTTGAAATGGTGTACGCTGTGACGTCATGACCAAGCAACTTTAGTGCGTTATATGCGTGCGCTTTTTGTTTAATCTACAAAACAAAGAATACGTCTATTTATAAATATTTACTATGTAGATTATGCTCCCAAATACATTAGGAGTGGACAGAAAAATATTCCTTTACTCAAACCGATAGTCACCTGTAAGATTCAAATATAAACTCCAATGTCATGATCACAAATGTTGACAATACAAATGATTATACAATGTTTTGTGCACACAGATGTTTAAAGATACACAATCGAGTGAAAATAGTGAGGAAATAGAGCGTATAATTAAAGACATATAACTCAACATTTTTAACTTGGAGAAATTCATATCTAATGTCATTTTTGAAGTATTCACCAGGGTCCAAAGAAATCCGTGTGCTCGAGTTAACTGCACACGACGTTCTTACAACGTGTAAGCTCAAATTTATTACTCGACTGTATATCTACGTCAAGTCATACTTATTATTACTACGAGAAGTACTTTTTTACAGCCATTTTTTTGGCTCATGTAGGTATCTACTTAATTTATAGAGGTGAATAAAACATGGCATACCTGTAAGGCGGTGCGACAGCGTTAGGAATGGGCGAGCGAGGCGCCATCCGAGTCCCGCCTCTGGGATCGCGATCCACATCCCTAGATGAAATGAATGAATATGAGTCATGGAAATGTGAAGTTTAATGTCAACACGATAAAGATCGTTTTTGCTAATCACTATGGCTTATTTTTACCATCCACAGTCATGCATTATGCGGTTAGCCGGATGATTGAACGATGCTTTAGAACTAGGTATTGCGGCTAGCCGTAAAGTTCTATCCGTGTACTACGGATAGTAATCATCCGGTTGTCCGTACGGTTACGCGGCAGCCGCAAGCCAGTGTGTATAGAAGCTGTGATTTAGAACATAATTTTGATTCCGATCATACGTCCGATTGACCACTCTGCGATCAACCGCAAAATGCGAGTTTAAAGCAACTTGCATTTTGCGGTTGACCTGAAGATAAATTCCGAGACAGTTCCGAGAGTAAGTTAATAGAATTATCGCAAAGATCTTTATCGTTTTGACGGGAAAATGTAAACACATAACAGGCATACAACATAAAAATGCAAGATTCTCCAGGCAACTTGATCTCATAAGTCTTTGATCTGATAGAACACATAAACAACATACACACTAGGTACTATATATAGGAGTTTTCGTTATCCTATATTACAATAATATGATAGAGGTAGGTATACCAAATATATCATTATGACAGTGGGTATTGGAGTAAGGGACTTTTAACTACCAATTTTAAAGGTGGATAATATTTACCATTAAAACAACAAAGGTGTTTAAGTTACTCATGCGTATAAAATGTTGGAGTCTTTGTTGATTTAATTGGTAAAGGTAAAGAATTTAATGGTTATTAACATCTGTTTCAATAGTCAAGTACTTCAAATACTAGGTTTTCTTGTTTTTCAGGGCAACATAAAATATTCAAGAATCTAGAACATGCTATTTACGTAATGTATCTTGAATACAACAACAACATTTTAAAAAGACGTGGACTTGGGACTTAGGTTTGGCACAGAATTCGGTAATTTTCGTTCGTTTTTGTGCTATTCTTTTTACAACTTCAAGGTATTTATTAGCACCTAGGTGGAGGATATTTGACGACATTGAAGGCAGTTTATACAACCCTTACTCAGCGAATTCGTGATAGAATGTGGGCGTAGGCACGCGCCCTACAAAGCTGCCGGAAGCTCGAGGTACAGAGTACAGGTGCGAACTTGAGCCGCCCCTGGATTAGACTGGACTATTACAATTTGCATGTAATTGTGTGCTAAAGAAATATAATTAGGTGCTAAAATAATATAATTGGGTGCTAAAGTTATGTAATTGGATGCTGAATGCAGGAGTAGCATGTTAGCATCCATAGCGTAAATTATCTAACCGTAATTGGCAGATCTTTGCCATAAAGATTAGCCAAATATACATATGTATTTAGCTGTATTTGTGTCTTAGATTACTTCTTACTGATCTAATATGTATAATATTACATCTAAGCTCTACCGTGTTTTGAAAGTACAATAAGCTTATGAATCGTATAGGCTTATATCCGGTTATCTCAGAGGGAAAAGTCGACACTGACTTGACAGGAAGAAAAAACTTGATAATATAGAGGCCAAGTCGTGTGTGGACTTTTCCATTTGTCTTTTGTATTATTTATCACCTGATAAACCTCTAAATTGAAAAAATAAGGTCAAAGGTAGAATAAGTAAATTCTTTCCTTTGAAATGCGCCACAACAAAAAGCATTGTTCCAGACTGTTATAAAACTAAGATCATAGACAGACTACATTGTATAACTCTTCTCGATCTTTTTAACAGCTTAAAAACTACAAGAGTAAAATTATAGTTAAGTTTGTTTACCTTTGCACTACCAATTTGATTTGATTAGAAGCATTCTTGAACAAGTTCTGTGCGTCTTCGTGTCGCAGATCTCGTGCGTCGTAGTCGTCGATCTTTGCAATAATGTCGCCGCGGACCAACTCCCTGCCCGCGGGCGTGCCTGGTGTCACCTGGAAACGTTACGGTTTATATGAGAAATTGACTCATCTGAATCATTATTTGGATCAAAAACATTATTAATATCTAAATTAGAAATGTAGAGATGGATTTGAAGTAAGCTCCACAAAGTATTTAGTAAACATACGAGTACATTCAAAACTAACCTACAACAGCTCGTCCATATTTCACAGGTTTTGACTATGAAACTTTAGGTCGCGGAGCCATCGTAGTTGTAGTTAGTTATAACGCAAGTAGAGCAGTAGTAGTACTAAATTAGGATTAAATAGATTTGACCAAAGTTTTATAGGTGGTATATATCTACCTCTACTTAACCGATAACAAAATTGAATACAATACATATGTATACCCGTACGTTTAAATTTTATGAACGTCTTCAATCAGTGAGAGCTTATTTTGCAGACTATTTTTCTTTTAATTTACGTTTACAAGATGCATTTGAATGTTTTCTATAGGTAAAGTCCATGTTTATTTTGACAAGATTATGCCTTAGACGTTCCTTAACGTTAAACAAGTCCGTTACTAACATCTGGTACAGATTAGTACGGAATAATAACACAGTTCAAAGGCAGTTTCGCAAAATCAATACACATTTAACTGAATAATGTTATGTTGAATGGAAAGTTTGAAAACATACAGAAGAGGCTTGTTTTCTATATTCTATTCTGAGGTTATATCATCGGACGTTCAAAACAACTATGTCATTCCAAACAGACTTGGTCAATTCTCAAATCTAGTTCAGGAATGTTATGATGGATGTCAGCGTTGAAATGTCAATAATACTAGAGCATCGCAGGAACTTCATACAAAGGTTGGTAGCTGCTAGGTTGGTAGACCAATTAGCAGATAGTGCATCAGTAGGACGACCTTGCGGCCAGGTCGCGGGAGAGCGCGGGACGTAATGCACCGCTTTGGCTGCCCGCCAGGCTATATCTGTCCACCGGCAACGCCGCACCGACATGACATTTTTTAATGAAAACAACTGACCGATCGAACGGAGGCCACATCTCCGCTAGCCATCGACTTCCTCAAGTCAATGGCGAGGACATTCTATCTTTACTCTTATCTATCATCGCTGCAGCTTCGACAACCAATGATGAGTCGCGCATGAGTCGGTGGTAGAATTTTTCGCTTGTTTCATTCTGGCGTGCGTCCATCCGCATTACAAGCATACGCAAGACACGCGTAACTGCTTGCGTCAGTCAAGTGCCTTATTTCACCTACACGTAAGAATCATATAGAAATCTAAAAATATTGGATATTTTTAGACGAGGTTGCACCATGCCCTAATTAATTTCTGCTTATGAATTGAAACAGAACATGGCTAGCGCCAGTTTTGTGTTTGATTTTGAATAGCGGAGCATTAAATGAATTTATGACATGATTCACAAAGACTTGACTAGCAATGTATAGGTTGGTTCTGATGGAACAGGAGCAAATCATTGAATGATTCGTACAGACAGTAAAATGTTGAATATATTTATATTATTAGATACAAATAGTTATTCAAATTAAACCCAATTAAAAAACTATTTTATGTAATGTGACAAGACAAATAACAACAAACATAACATTCATGTAAACCAATTTATCAACCATCGCAGACAAAGCGTTATATCCGCAGACTAACGTTAAAAGTTTAACGTCTCATCATTAATCAACCGCGACTTAAAATCGCTGCCAAAAAGTGACGAGAGTTATGAATTTACTAATTGCAAAAATGTTGGCCCGAGCTGATACATTTTCGGAACATTTTTCAACACTTTCCATTTTACACCGACTATGTGTGATACATTGTATTATGCAATTTAAAGACACTACTATTGCCCGGGGGTTTTACCCGTTGAAAAGATCTCTATCTGAAAAGCCACAAATTTTCGCGCGGAGTGTAATTTCACATTTTATTTTGTTATGAACCCTTCGTGCGGACATTTGCGCAAAGTGGAGCTGGTTTATTAGTTTAGAGTAGTGCTACACATCAAATTTCAGCTCAATCAGGTCAACCCTTTAAGCATGATCATTGATCATGTTGTTGTTACATCACACATACATATGCATCGTCCATCACGGATATAAAATATTAGTGGGTATCAATACATAAAGTCTATAAAAGTTATTGAGTCATGTATGACTATGGTGTACCATATGGAGAGGAAGCAATGAAACAGATTTATTGGGAACGTAAAAGAAAATGGTATCAAGGCTGTGGTTTGAAAAAGATTGATGGCAACCAAGGTTACAGAGATGGATGGTAAGTGCATCGGCTGTTTGAAAGGGAGCAGATGGGTTACATCAAAGATTGCTTTTTTGCAAAATGTGTTTACAAGGTTGAGAGATATTTTGTTTCGAGTTCATTATAGCTGATTTAGTTTTAACGTGCAAACGGTTTGTAAAGTTTAGAGATATCTCCATATACCTAGATATAAAATAGAATATATTTTTTGTTGCTTTTCCTACTCAGACATCAGCCTTTTTAATAGGAGACGAGATCTTTTTAATGTCGCTTTTTTAATCCGAATCGAGATCAAGATTAGAGAGAATCAGATCTCTTATACACTACGTTACGTGATTCAGATTAGCATTTTCTGCTCCTGTGCATGAATGGAGAAATTTAAAGTGGCTCCAGAGACGTTTGAGACACATAAGCTCTCATGTTGTGTTTTCCCTTTCCCATACAGCACCCAGCGAGTGTTGGAGTTTTTGAATTTGTTCGTGGTCCAAGATATGAACAACACGATACAAAAGTGATTTAACTGACTTTTCCAAAAGGATTTTGGAACGAAGTTCCAAATCCTTTTTTGTCTTTTTATGTAGGTAAATGTTTACTGTTCACCAATAAAATAATTAAATCTGTAGAGCGGTTTTCAGGTTATGAATTAAAACATACTTCGCGGTCGGTTTAATATATCTATTATTATATTTTTAATTTACTTGTTATGCTAAATACATTCAAGGTGTTTTGTTCAAAGAAACGCGGCAATCCTTTTATCTTTCCGCAGAATGTGTGCCTAATGTTATTTGAAATATCCTGTTCAATATTTTAGCGGCATTGAGTGAATTCGCGACGGTATCGTTCTGAATTATTTAGCTTCTTTTTTATTTACAATAGGTACCTATAATATTATGATGATTTAGTATATCTTTTTTGTTTTCTTTCTTGTTTATTTTGTGCCTGTGTATCTTTGCTTAATAAAATTTTTTCTTTCTTTCTTCGTTCGTGACCCACCGCCACGCATTACACTTGGTATTTACTTCGTAACTTTCGTTATAAATACACAATGTAGGAGCACTATGTGCGTAGGCCCGAGCTGCAAGAGCACACGCCACGGTATAAATGATGAACAGGAATGGCTTATATAAATGACTAGCTGTGCCCAGCGGTTTAACCCGCTGTGCTGTGCTGTGTGTGTGTGTGTTTGTGTGTGTGTGTGTGCCGCTGCTGTAGCCTATGTGTTAATCCAGGGTCTAAGCTATCTCTATACAATGTCAGCTCAATCGGTCCACCCGTGTAGGCGTGGAAGGGTAACAAACATACATTCAGACTTCCATACATTTTCACAAACTTTCACGTTTATTATATTAGTAAGATAAGCTTCTAGTAGGTAGCACCCGAAGTTTTCTAAGTCGAAATTACATTGAAATGGACACACTTCATGAGCGTTAGCTTAGTCTCTCGCGCCTCGGAATCTCGTCTTTATCTTCGCTGATAGAGACTAGTTCTTACAAATAAATTATGAAGACCAATCTAATAATAAAAGTTATCAGTGCTACACGCGGTTGACTCATGAAATCTAGAAATTGTCTCACTTATAATTTGTTTTGCAATAAGTGTCTACGAGGGGAATTTAACACAAATATTTAGCTTTCTTAAAAATATCATTTAGTAAACCGATTTAAATGAAATCTCGATGTTACAAGGTTTAAAAAATACGCTTGTAATGTGTTGTTGACACAGCATTCATTAGCATGAATTTAACGATAATGGTGGTTCTATTTTCTAACTTAAATGTTGACGTTTACGATGTACATGGGACTTTACATTGACTCATTTGCCATAAAGAATCAGTCTTATCCCTTGGGGCGATTGCCAATGCCAAGCAAAGAGTTGGCCAGCCTATGTTACGATTTTATGACAACATGAAACATGACTATTCCAATTTTAGGTTTATGTGGGCTTAGCACAGAGTGTGGGGTCTTGCGGGAGTGTTGTTAAACTGCTGTGATCCCTTTCATTCTCAAGACTACGATTTATGGGATAACAGTTAAACTTGGTAGCAAGACAAGACCCACACAGTCGGTGCTAGGCCTAGTTATTGAACTAAATATGAATTTGCTTCCTGAGAAAATTGTTTTCCCAAATCGTAATCCGGTTTGTGAAAACAATATTTTCATCGTAACATTCGTTGTTTAAGTTAACTGTAATGGAAATACGAAAGAGTATCTTCTCAATCGAGGAAGTTAGAAAGTAATCGTATCAAGACTGCCAAACCATCTCAATGCATGTTTCACCTTAGCAATTTCCTCTATTTACTAAATAATTAACATCATAATTTGGTCCAGAAATTCTTCCAAAATTTTATAATAAGATAACGTTTAGTAAGATCCCATACAAACCAAAGTGTTTTAACTTTATTAAGGTTACTCAATGTAAGGTTCGCAAACCCTTAGGGATTCTTCATTCGGCTGTAAGAAGTTTGCAACAATATTTATGTAATGGTGGCTAGGGAAATTAACTGGACTTGATAATGAGTCAGAGTTAAGATTATTATTATCCAATAATAACTCAATTTGCGACATTTAGCAACTACTACTGACTACTCCATTGAGGGTAAGTAGCTGGGATTCACTGTCACCTGGAAACTTAAATGGGACTACGTGAAGCCATAAAGCCGCGTCTCCAGCTCCTATTTTGGTCTACACTCTCACCAAAAACACGTCAACACACAGCAAAATTCCCCTACACAAAAAAAAAAATGTTTATGCTTCCAGCTTCAACAAATGTTTTTGCTTTGTTTATTCATTTATTTATTTACTAGCTGAGCCCGGCGGTAACCTTCAACAAATGTTTTTGCTTTCCATAGCCGATGGAAAGCAAAAACATTTGTTGAAGCTTAAAGCATAGACATTATTCTTTTTTTTTGTGTAGGGGAATTTTGCTGTGTGTTGACGTGTTTTTGTTGAGTGTGTAGACCAAAAAATGAGCTGGAGACACGGCTTAAGACAGAGTAACCCAGCAGTAGATAAATTAACCAAATAATATGGTTAACATTTAGTATAATTGGTTAACGGACTTTTAGAATTTTATGGGCCTGTGGTGATGATGGTAAACATTAACATCAAAGTCAAATCATTAATGATATTTTACCGCAAAATATTTAACATTGGTCATTTTAAATTTAATTTTAATCATCAAACAGTTCTTATTTATTGAAGTTCGTCATATGATTGGTGAACAATATTAGTGCCTTGTAAAATAATATTGCGATAGCACAGAGTCACAAAATTAACTTCTTCATAGTAAGGATTTATTAATGTCTAACACAAGATTGTGATAATGGGGTCGAGCCGGATCTCCGCAGCTGTCGAACGACATGCGACCGATACTATCCCAGAATACATCGGTTATAAAGAGACATCGTCCACGTTCTAGTTAATTTGATGTCGTTCTAGATAAATCTCCTGAGAAATGTGCCATTTATACTTTATTTTAAAACCGCTGCGTGCTTAACGAAAATAACCGAACTGATACGCGAAATCGGCTTTTGTTCTTCAGCATAAAAATTGTAATAAACGTCGTTCAAGTGATGATGTTACGCTCGCCGGGAGCCAAGAATTTTCGCGACCGGCGCAAAATATTATAAAATTGTCGCGCAGTCGGTAATGATCGCGAAAATCCTTCAAAAAATTGTTCAAAGTCGCAGCGGGGAAACAGATGTTTGTTTACGATTAGTCACCGGGTAGCGTGATAGTTTCCAGCGTTTGTTTACACCGGCGCGCGCGCGTCCTGTGTCGGTCGCCCTAGAGGAGCAGGAGCAGGTACCCGTGTGACGATGAGCGGCGTGGCGAGGTCGGAGCCGCCGACGAGGCGCAGGCCCCAGTTGATCTCGCGGTAGTCGCGACGCAGCGTCACCACGAAGGTGTGCAGTCGCCCCATGGCGCGGGTCAGCAGGTGCACTCGGCTCGGCCGCACACTTGCGCACGCGGCGGATAAACGCGACGTTGTGCGCTAAATCAGCCACACCTCACGCCGCGGATCCCCTCCCGCCCCTCGATCGAGTCCTCCGCCACGAGTGACCCTGCTTTGCAATCGACCCGATTCGATTTGCGGAAACGTCTGTACGGATCGATCTATGCGCGCTGAAACCCCGTTCGTGTTTGTTTACCCCGATGCCATATAAACAAATTAGACGTGACCTACATAAACTGAGTTATGCTAAATGACGCCATTCGTCGGATCTCAATATATCAGAAGTCCTTTGAAATTATCTTTTAATTGGTTGACTTGTTTTGGTGCCAAATTTTAGATATTACAGAAATTATTTCAGATGTTTTACACGGCACATAAATCTCACAAGAGAGTATTAATTGTATGTCAACAGAGGTATAGATCATCCTGCGTATAATAAATATTCTATAACTATTTCGACATCGCAGAGTGTATAAATTATTCATATCGACACTTGAAATAAAATCAAGACGGGCCGGGACTTGGCACGCCACGCATATGAAAGCTCAGGGAGCGTAAGCTCTACTCATACTATTGTTATAACGCATAAAATATACGAGAGAAAATGAGCAGTAAAATATTTCCTACCTTCCTCTTCCTCTGTCCGAAATCTCTAACAGGTTCATCGTCAGGATCGGTCCTCTGGTGCGGGACGCGCCAGAACGGGGGCCTCTGATACATCGGCATATTGAATCACGATCTAAAAGCACAACAAACAATTAGCATTCATTGCATTCGGTTAAAAGCATTCGATTAGCGTCAATCGCGAGTCACGTGGCCGTCAGTTCACAAATCACCTGTGTTTGGGTAAACGGGGAAATTTACCTAGAGCACGTGTAAAGAAGGGAGGGGACTCGATGTGGTTCAGAGTGGGTCAGAGAGTCACCAGAGGGCGCGCGCGCGGAGTCGGGGACGGCCGCGCGTTCAATGGCGTTTTCTATTATCTAGAATAATTCCCGGCGCGATCAAACTATGTCTATTTTTCGAGCGTCGTTATGTGCGCCGCCGCAAGCTCTAGTGATTTACACCGCGGCGCGGGCGCTGTTTCTGGGCCGATGTTGCGAATCCGCGATCGACCAATGAATGCCCACTCACTTTACGGGTCGTTGCACTCGTTTTGGAAGCTTTTGGTGCCCTATTTTGTTACCTATTTACGTTGACAAAAACAAGATAAATCTTAGAAACTCGATTCAACGCTTACCTTTACGTAAGAGCGAAAAAAATCATACGCTGTTCTTCACAATGTTTATTGCCATAAATTATGGTAGACACCGTGAAAAATGGAGCTTCATCCTGTAAAATGTATTCGAATGTTATTATTTTAATTTAATTAAATATATTGCCGTTTTAAATTCGTTTAAAAACACACTCACCTATTACAAGATTCCATTCCATGATGTTATTAATATGATGGTACAGAAACATAATTTGTTATAGGAATAAGAGTTTTCGCACAAAACACGTAGCATTAAACTTTCGCTCTTTTAAGTAACGTAAAGAAATTTTCAAGAAAAAGGAGCAATATTTGTATAACAGAATTATCAATAACACCTTCATGAAAATTGCACCAGGTACCACGTGCGAAAGCCCTTAAAATAATACAAAGTATTACAACATAATAATAATTTATTACAAAAACAACTCTTAAATTAGAACTATTTTATACAAAACATGAATTATAATTTCATTATATCGAGAAAGTCGTAACTATACAAAAGTGAGCGGTAAATAAGCTTGAAATATATCTTACATTAAGCTAAAACAAATTTGGGGGGGGCGCTAGTGTATTCGTAGTTACAGTGAGATACTATGGTGGAAATCTTAGTTCTATTTTTTGCCACATCTTAAAGATCGTAGCTATGAAGCTTTTATTGAGATTATCAAAATTAAATTACTATAAAATGACTAGACTGTACAACATACAATGTACAGAAAAACGTGTAAAATAAAAATAGTTATTATTACATTGGAAGCACAAAATTATTTACCATACCGTCGGGTTAATTTAGGTTTAGACGGTAATTTTGGCTCAAAGAGAAAAATCGAATAATCTTCCCTCATCGAAGCCGTGGACAATAGGTTTTACTTTGGTTGCTAAACGTAAATCCCAATGTTAACAAAATCGTAGTTGGAAGTTTATCAAATTTTCATAATTATGAATGAACAGTCTGAATGAATTGAGCCAAAGTTATTCCCTAGAGCCTAGAGCCAAAAGTAACCGTAACTGAACCGAAACGGTATTTGTAAATTAACTTGGCTTGACACGCTCCCGCGTGTCTAGATATCATAAGGCAATGGATAAAGTTAAGTTTTATGATTATGAAACTTTGTATGAGCGATATTTTTTAACTGATCACTCACGGAAATAGTTAAAAAATACACACATTTAAGGTAAAAATAAGTAAACTAAAAACTTATTTAAGCGACCCTTGACTATGCCCTATTATGGGTAAGTGTTAAGTGAGGTTTAACATCAGTTCATCAATAATAATATTACAAAAATATACAAGCCAGACACCAGTCTTACATAAATGTACATTGACTTTAAATTGAAGACGAAATATACAAATCATGAAATACCTAATTAAAGTGATGATGAGTTTATTTAAAGAACATTATTCCCATCTTTAAATATATATTTAAATAATTACTGATCGTATTTTAATAAATATGCTTATTTCATACATTCAAATAACGATAATATTGACTTAGGCACGTTTAGTTACAAAATATTATGCATACTTTGAATAACATTATTTACTATTCCTATACTTAAATGGATATTACGTTCAGATTCCTTAGACGAGTGTTTACATAGGTACTACATGAAAGTGTTTCCGAATTTAGTAATATAACTTGGTCGGGCCAAAGTTACCCACAAAAATAGCACAGAAGCAGTTTTAGGAACTATTTTTTTTGCGCATCCACTTGCGGCTAACTTCAACCAGCCAAGATGATGCGCTTCCACATTATGTCCGGTCATAGTCCGAGCTATAACCGATGACTGACTGAATTCACATATTCTGAATTGTTTCAAACGCTATCTGTGATGACGGATTCAGAGCAGAGTTTATGAGTAAAGCCATCCATCATCCAAATCTGAATTCAGTCCATCATCCGTCATGATCTGACCTGGAGTAGTGTAGAAGTCTTAAGTTACCGTTAAGTTATACCGCACCTTCGGTGGAACAAGGGCACATCTAACCAAATTTGCAAAATAGCAATATTTTAGCAGAGCAAATAGAATGCATGAATCATATCTATGGCTCTCCTGTAAAATTGTAAAAATCAATAGTTGTGCCCAAAGCTGAGATATATTTATAGTTACACAGTTTTCGGTTAAGATAAAAAGTGTTAACATTAAAAATAGTTTAAAAGCGTGTAATTATTAATGTATTAATGACGGTATCATAATATTGTCTAAAAATTAGTCTCAACATTCCGATTTAAAACTATAATAAAAAAGGGCGAGTTTCTGTTGATGCAGAGCGGAGCAGCACGGGCTAGAATTGACCAATCACAGTGCTTCAAATCCCTGTCGAAAAGTTTTCAAGCAATGTGATTAGCCAATTCTAGGCCGCTCGAAACGCACCCAAATACCCTCACAAACACAGATTTCTTAAAAATACGAAGATGTGTGAAAGTGCACAATTCCACATCGATACATCGATGGAGATAGTCGGTTTTACACAAACCAAAAATTGTAAACATATAATATTTGGGTATTTGTATATACATTATATTTGAAAAAAAAAACCCTGTGACTTTTTTGACCGTTCTTCTCGGATACCTACCAATAGAGTTGCAGGCACATATAAATCAATTAATTTGGGAAAATTTACTTCCAAAAGTGCTTCATTGTGGCCTATTTGAATAAATGCTTTAAGTTATAGTTTGTTTAAGAGACCATCTGAACTATCGGTCAATAGAAATACTGTAGTCTGCGGGAGCTCTAAGTCTTCGCATAGAAAACAACGTAATCGTGCTATTTACTTTTTTTTATGTGGAGAAGTAAGAAGACGAGCAAGACGCTCTCCTGATGTTAAGAGATAACGCTGCCCATAATCAGCACAGTCAGTGCTACCCAGAATTTCACAATGATGTGCAATTCTAGGTGCACTGCACCAACGCTTCTTACTTAAGAGTCATAAGATGTTAAGACTCTTTAGCCCAGTAATTTCACTAGCTACAGTGCCCTCTTACTCTTGGTACTTTGGTAACGTTTCTTATTAGTAGGAGCTGTTTTTGATGATATGACAAAAAACTTCATATGTTTTCGTATTGGGATCGTATATTACGCTTTGTATGAGAAGACTGTCTAGATCTACATATTACACATTTTACTAAAGTGTTTATAATATAAAATGGCAAGAACAGAGAGCTTAATAAATTGTACCTACCTAGCTATTTACTTATTCCTAATAACATTTAAGAAAAAATCTTTGATATTGATTTCATGTACCTACATTTAAAGGCATACATTTTAATTATCTTCAAATGTGATTATTTTTGGCCATTTAAGACAAGCCAAAAAAGAGAGTATTTTTATAATAGGAAGTACATTTTTTGTATTATTTCATAAATGACAAAGTTTTGAGGTAAGAACCGTCTTGAAAATCTCTTTTGAAAACTATTGATAACTATGGATTAAAAAGTCAGCAGAATAAGTGGTAATATATAGTTACTTATGCTCCTTGAAGCGATTGAGATCTCATTCATGATAATTTTATTAGACGGTACTTATCGCCAAGTTATTTTAATATGAACTAGGGTTACAAGAGGATTAGCTGGAATAAAATTATCTGGGTCACCTAATAAGTAGGGGTTTGTAAGGGTTAATAGAATAGTTAGATTTACAAAAACATATCAGAAACTTTGAGGTTGGTTTTAAAATACTATGTTTTTGTAAAACCTAACAAACGAGGTTGACAAGGTTGCCTGTAAAAGATTGCTTTATACGATTAGACCGCCAATTGTTTACTAATTTTAAGCTTGTTTTGTAGTTACTATTTCTTGTAACTTGGTATACAAAAAAGTTTTATTCTATTCTTAAATACCTATAAGTCCCGACTAATACAATTAACATGCGTTTTAGTGTTAGATTGAGATCTCAGTTAAATTAGAAGTCTAATATAGCAGGTTTGGTGTCCCGGGCGCATTTGATGAGCGAGTACATTAGTTTAACGAACCCGGTGTCCTTTGGTTTCTCTAGGCCGCGAAGCAATCTGTTCTTCATCACTGCTACGAACTCTCGATTGCTTAGCTGGCCGTCCACTAAAAACATAAAATATAATTTATACTAAACGATTCGTGAGTATTTAGATTCATCTTTGTAAATAAACGGCATAAACTCACTTGTATTCACTTCGGCTTCGTGCCGACCGCTTAGCACTCAAGTGCTCAGCGGGGCGCGGACGTCGGCGCGTAACCGCAGCGACTCCCTAAAGAAGATCCTCGTACAGGATCGAAACGGTCGGCACGAAGCCGAAGTAAATACAAGTGAGTTTATGCCGTTTATTTACAAAGATGAACATAAAACATAAGTTTTTTTTTATACAACGAAGTAAGAAGACGAGCAAGACGCTCTCCTGATGGTAAGAGATAACGCTGCCCATAATTAGTACAGTGCTACCCAGTGCACTGCACCAACGCTTCTTACTTGAGAGTAGGGCTTGCAAAAACCGGCCAAATTTTAAAATCGGTTTTTTCGGTTTTTGGATTTTTAAAAACCGGTTAATCGGTTTTTTCGGGTTTTTCGGTTTTTGGTAGTTTTTTTAATAAAAAAAACAATAAAACGATAAAAGTGCTTATTTTTTAAACATATCGTATAACAATTGACCATTTCAAAAAAGAAAACATGCAAACTCTCCATAATATTCGTAAAAAACAACCGTTTAACGGTAATTTTCTTTTATTCCGTCGAAAAACTACTTCCGAATTAACAAATATTGACTAATCTGAATTGAAATACAATATTTTGCTAAACTAAAACTAGATGTTGCGCTTTTCCTTTCCACATCATTTTATTTCACTGAATAATACCGCATTTTGACAATTTAATCCATGTAAAAATGAGAATATATCACCATGATTGTTGGGCGCTGCACATTGTGCAGTGTGCCAATTTGTGGTGAATTTATTATCCGGAAGATACTCGAAAACGTGGATAACGGATTTTCAATAGGCGGTAAACTCATCAAATCATAGATATGCTGATGACACGGTCATCTTGTCGACGTCTGTAGAAGACATGCAGGAGCTATTCCAAAGACTCGAGGCTGAGAGCAACTGCATGGGCCTTGCAGTAAACAGAGGCAAGACGAAGATAATGGTAGTAGACCGCGCCGGAAAACTACCCACTACCAACATAATCCCAGGGGTTGACATTCAATGAAGTAAATAAAGAGGCGTATAGGTAATAGGTATGGCTAAGGATACCATGAGCCGACTCAATAACATCTGGATGAGAAGAGGTATCCAATGCCACAAAGACCCGGTTGATATGCGCCCTGGTAAACCCATTTTTTCTATATGGGTTGGACACATGGACAATACGAGCTCGAGAGAGACAAAGGATTGATGCATTTGAGATGCGGTGTTGGAGGCATATGCCACGGATACCGTGGACTGCCAATCGCACCAAAGCATCTAATTCTTTCGCAGCTTCATAGCCGAACCTGCACCTCAACTATCTACGAGCAGATAACACTTACCTAATTCAGCCACATAGTCAGGAGACGAGAGCCTTGAAAAGCTGATTGTAGTTGGCAATACGAAAGGCAAACGACCCCGTGGTCGCTCTCCCACCAGATGGGGTGATCAATGATCAAAGGAAAGGCATCCCTCCCACCAATTTTTGCTTGGTCGTCAGGGATACGATGGATAAGCACCGCACCAGTGGTGATTATCCATCGTATCCCTGACCAATCCAATCAGACGAGTGACAACACCAACGTTCATAACCGGTGATGACCACGACCCTCAGCCATGAGGGGACGACTGAAGAGAGAGAGAGAGTCGGCTGCAGAATTAGAAACAGAAAGAAGCGGAACCGCGTGTGTGCTGTGTGAATTCGCCCCATAGTGGGTGATTGATCATGTTTTAATGATTTAATGATACAGGTATTCGCAATTTAGTAAGAGTATACACAGAACTTTTATATACAAACATTAGCTTTTCTTGAAGAGCGATAGTTACTGAAATGAAATGATTTAAGCCAGCCACACGGAGTCAAAAAAGTCTAACATGCAGAGGTCTTTTTGTTGAATTTATATGTAATGGGCGACTGGTGGAACTTATTGAAGTCTGTCTGTGAGTCCAGTTATAGAAAATGAGCACAAAGACAGTCTTTTTATAAGATTTCATAGCAATAAAAAAAAACCGAAAACACCGAAAAAATCGGTTTTCTGAGCGTATAAAAACCGGTTTTTAAATGGGTCGGTTAATCGGTTTTTTCGGTTAACCGAATAATCGGTTGCAAGCCCTACTTGAGAGTCATAAGATGTTAAGACTTAAGACTCTTCAGCCCAGTAATTTCACTAGCTACAGTGCCCTCCTACCGAAGCACAGTAATGTTTGCACATCACTGCTCAGGTGGTAGAATAACTGGCACTGTTGGGGTAACCCAACTAGACGACCTCCTGCAAAGGAAGTTAATTTTGAAGTACACATTGCCGTCATCCGTGTTACCCGAGCGTTACAACTTGGGCATCTTCAAGACCATGCGCCCGCAATATGATAGAAGTGGGATTTATCCCGCCTTCTAGGGTTGGTCTGCTACCATCTACGGCCGTATCATCGCTTAATAGTGGTCTAAGGCTAACCCATAACGAAAAAAATTAGCTCACTGTTCTCGTCGAATATAGTGAAGACCACGTTGATGAGATGTGGGTGGAAGTGGAGAACGTGGCCTGGTCGATGGACGTGCCCGCGATGTGGTAGAACAGGGGTTTATTCCGCCTTTTAGGCTTAAACTGCTTCCATCTATAGCCGTATCGTCGCTTAACATCACTAAATCATGGTCAAATGGTTAGGTACCTATAATAAAAAAAAACGGGAAATAAGAAACTCCCTGTTCTCGTCGAATATAGTGAAGACCACGTTGATGAGATGCGGATGGAAGTCGACGTGTGCGACGGTGCGAGCCACGTGACGTAGCGTGAGCTAGTCGATGGACGCGCCCGCGATGTGGTAGAACAGGGATATATCCCGCCTTTTAGGTTTGGTCTGCTACCATCGCTTAATATCAAGAAATCGTGGTCAAATGGTACACAGTATTAAAAAAAATAATAAATAAGTAGCTCACTGTTCTCGTCGAATATAGTGAAGACCACGTTGATGAGATGCGGATGGAAGTCGACGTGTGCGACGGTGCGAGCCACGTGGCGTAGAGTCGGCTGGTCGATGGACGCGCCCGCGATGTGATAAAATGTTAGCGCTGTATCCACGTCGTTGATGTTGTTCAACAGGTGGAAGAACTTCAGGTAGTCATCTTTGGTTATGCCTACGCCGTGGTCGCGGAAACTGAAATGCAAACAGCCGGTGTTAAACCATGGATACAATAAGGTACCGCGGACGAATTTTTCGGTCCGCTGCCCCGGCATTATGGCGTCCCAAAGGAACAACGCCAGGTTTTTTATAGTGTCCCTGTCATGGCCATTTTTGGCGGAAGGAGACCCACATACCTCCGCGCACCCCCTTGCGCGGGGTGACGAAGCGTAAGGCATTTTTCAGGGGTCAAAGAAAAATAGATACACTTGGGAACAGTTTGTCCCGCAACATCAAATCTACATGACGCTGCAACGTTGCATAGTGTAACTAGTAGTAGTTGCTGAGGGACATGTTCAGCAACGTGTTGCTGCATTACCCCTAATGTATCCTTAGCTTTAGTCCATTGCTATACGTACATTATCCATTTAATCAAAAAGAAAAAGGTCTTATTTATGGATGAAGAAAATACTGGACCGAACGTCACGAAAAACAATAAAAGTACCCTAAGTACAAACTCATCCAGGCACGCTGCCAAAAATGCTGGCAGCATTTCTTCGTTAAAAATGACATTAAGTGATTTTAATCATACTTTGTCATTAGATGAAATAGTGTATAAGACTGTATATAAAAACCTAGGTGTTATAATACAGTTTTCAAACTCTTAAAACCAACCCTACGACTCAATTCTCAAACTGAGATGATAATAATAGATCAAAATATTTAATAAAAATCAAAATAACTTGTTATGTTACGTGTTTTCGTGACACTTTTAGCCATTGGATTTTAAAAAATGGAAAATATTATTCTGTGTAAACATTTTAACGACAGGCTACGCGAGTTTTAGGTTAATGTATTTTAAACTTGGTACATTTATATTATCAGTATTCAATTCTTGAATATATCGAGCGTAATAAAACTGGATACGATAAGTTTCGTTTTTGTTCACAACTATGGTAAAGTTATTTATAATTTTGTTACGCGGACATTTACGTGTGTTTTTGAAGAAATTTAAGTTTTTATCAAAATAAATTTGTACAAATATGGTTAAAAAATTAACTTTCAGTGTTAATAAACTTGAATAGTTACATTATGTGATTGCATTGCAACTTGAAGTTATACAAACTTATAATAATATTATTTCGTACTTATAAGGGTGTTGTGGCTTAAGTTTTCAACTTTTTGTTGACAAATGATGGACACTGTTTGGTCACTGTATGTCCATTTTTCTGTGGATTTTTTACTTTTTTATTTGAACCCACTGAAAAGTGCTATGAGTTATTCTAGCGCCGAAGCTATACCAAATTTCAATCCAATCGGTCGGGACATTCTGGCGTAAAAGAGAGAAAATCCTCTTTTCATATAAACTTTTGCTTTTTAATATTAGTAAGATATTTCTGCTTATCCCTTTTCCCACTACCTACATTTAAATTTTTCTGTATATAATGGAGTATTTTTTATATATTAGTCTATGCTGTCTCATTGCTGGGCAAAGTAGTCCCTCAAGTCTCTCCACGTGTCTCTGTAGCGTCACCTCAGGCCAGCTGTTTTGGTAAGATCTTTGTCTGGGCCAGCATCGACTTTCTTATTTTCGAAGTCTATTCCCTGATGATCTTTGCTCAGCGGTCGAGGTGCGACAGTGACCAAGTTTAGTCCAGAATCTACAATATTACTAGCTGCGCAGTGATTTTACCCATTCTACAGTAGCGTATATGTTATTCCAGGAACTAAGCTATCTCAATATCAAAGTCCATCCGTACATACATCTATACATTCTTACAAACTTTAGCGTTTATAATATTAGTAGGATTATATTGTCTTACGTCTTTTTAACTCTCTTGAGCATTCGTGCCTTCTTCTTAGCTGGATACCCGGCGTAGGCCAACAGAAGTTCCGCAAAGTCAGCTTCCGTTATGCGTCCGTTCTCATCTTAAATTGAAAAGACGACGAATTGAAATACTATTTTACAAGATATTAAGTAAAAATATGACTACTTTTATTTTAATACGTTAAAAGAACCGTTAACGCCTTTTTGATGATGTAAATTAGGATTAAAACAAATATCATATGATATATAATTTTTTTTCAGTTATATTAATTCGGAATTCGCTTTTAATGTCTTTTGCACAAATGTTGATAATTAATGGTTTTACACAAATCGTTTTTTTTTTTTTTTTTTTTTTTTTTTTTTTTATTTTATGTGAAGATGTAGAAGACGAGCAAGACGCTCTCCTGATGTTAAGAGATAACGGCTGCCCATAATCAGTACAGTGTTACCAAGGAATTCACAATTATGTGAAATTCTAGGAGCACTGCACCAACGCTTCTTACTCAAGAGTCATAAGATGTTAAGACTCTTTAGCCCAGTAATTTCACTAGCTACTGTGCCCTCCTACCGAAGCACAGTAATGTTTGCACATCACTGCTCAGGCGGTAGAATAACTGGCACTGTTGGGGTACCCACCTAGACGACCTCCTGCAAAGGAAGTCTACCCCCGGATTTATTTGAATAATGCCTTCAAGAGATTTTGGTGGAGCATTTGCAAATATAGACCACATAATACTAGGGTCGAAGTAGGTCTAATTCATTAACCCCCGACGCAAAAACGACGGGGTGTTATAAGTTTGACGTGTCTGTCTGTCTGTGTGTGTGTCTGTCTGTGGCATCGTAGCTCCCGAACGGATGAAAGATTATGATTTAGTTTTTTTGCCGCTACAAAATGGCGGATAACTTTTTTCTTTCACGACCCCCTCAATATGGGTATCAAATGAAAGGGCTTAACTAGTATAATACAATCCACTATATAAAATTTAAAATCCAAGATGGCCGCCACCATAAAATGGTGAATTACTTATTGCGTTGGGGGTTTTTTTTAATTTTTAATTTAATTCACTTGTTTTACAATACATACCTGGTTGCTTTCTCTGGAACTCGAGTGATAAGATTTCTTTTTGAAGTTGTTGTTGGAAATCCAAGAATTTCTCTATGGTCAGCTTTTCATTAAGCTTCTGACCGAAGAAGTATGTTGTTAACGCTGAATTAATACCCTGGAAATTAAAACAATAAATTAAATTATGGTCGCTTAATTGTCCCTTAATGCGGTTACCGTGAAACACAGAGTACCTATCTATTTTGATAGTTTTGACTTTAAAGGTTTACCTTCCATACATCAGTTTTTATTTGGTATTTCCATATTACAGGGAACAATATATTTCTTCTCCATAATAGGCGCCATACGTCTAGTACATTTGCCATAATTTTAAATCAATCTGGGGGGTTAGACAAGCGCCAATCGTTTGTCGCTTTCGCTTAAAAAATGTACTGAGATGACAGTCGTTGTCTTTTGTTTTTCTATAACGAATGTCATCTCAGTACATTTTGTTAGCGATAGCGACAAACGTTTGGCGCTTGTCTAGACCCCCTGATCGTACTTAAGAGTTCCCACGTCCATAACATCCCTATACAGAAAGACGCACGTAAGGACGAAAAAAGTAGGAATACTTAAAATTTTTTTTTTTTTAGCATAACCTAGTAACATTTTCAAAAAATTTTACCGGGGGTAGACTTCCTATGCAGGAGGTCGTCTAGGTGGGTACCCCAACAGTGCCAGTTATTCTACCGCCTGAGCAGTGATGTGCAAATATCACTGTGCTCCGGTAGGAGGGCACTGTAGCTAGTGAAATTACTGGGCTAAAGAGTCTTAACATCTCATGACTCTTGAGTAAGAAGCGTTGGTGCAGTGCTCCTAGAATTTCACATAATTGTGAAATCCTAGGTAACACTGTACTGATTATGGGCAGCCGTTATCTCTGAACATCAGGAGAGCGTATTGCTCGTCTTCTACTTCATCACATAAAAAAAAAAAAAAAAAAAAAAAAAAATCCGAATTAATTTCTCAAAATTCATCATAATATCGTGGAGTCTTCTTCTATTCGAGTGTTATGGCTTTTTATGTATTTTTTTTAATTTAGGACTTAGAGTTGTTTGAGCCAGTATTGAGCCAGTTCTACGGCTCTTTCGTTAGCATCAAAAAGGTCGTCAACTGTGCAGGTTGTGGGAGTGGAGTGTTAAGGAATAAACTCTTAAAACTAATCCCGCAGCAAAGAGTTTCGCACCTTAAAAGTGTTGCCAGTGTTAGCGTGGTCCCGATGCCGGGAGCCGATGCTGCTCTGTTGCCGGATGAGAGCGGCCACCTTCTCGAACTCCTCGCAGTCCACGTCACCGTCGCCGTTCAGGTCGAACATGCGGAACGCGATCTCGAAGTGACGACGCGACGCTGCAACCGTTTTAATAACGGGTTATTATTCTTATTTTGTACGTCAACCTTAAGCTTTCACAGGCCCATATTGTCCCGGTCCTTTGGTAGGCGTGCGTGGGGCAAACACGTACAACCTTAAAATTGATATATTGATAATGTGACGTGTATTGTGTGTGTGTGTGTGTGTGTGTGTGTGTGTGTGTGTTGTTATGTGTTTGTGTGTGTGTTTGTTGTATTGTGTGTGAGTTGTATGTGTGTGTGTGATTGGTATATTGGTATTGTTGATGTGTGTGTTGTGTGTGTGTGTGTTGTTGTATGTGTGTGTGTGTTTGATATATTGATGAGTGTGTTGTTTGTGTGTGAATAAATAAATAAATAGATCCAACCGCAATAGTCGACGATTATCCCCTGTATGACTGTATGCATTACAGAAATGCAACCGAGAAGTATAACCACAGACTATTGTAGGACTAAAATTACTGATCTATTGTGATGAGGTATAATTATTATAAAGTAAGCCTACTCCTACTGGATCCCACTGTAGGGCAAAAGGCCTCCCATACCCTTCCTCTATATGTCTCAGTGTAGGGCTATGGATTCGCATCTTTCCGTATGTCAGTCGAGGTCATCTCGCCATGACAATAACAGGTATGCAAAAAAAAAAATTAGCGTCAAGTAGATTATAAAAAATTGTACACGTATTTTTTGTCCCCCACTTAAAAACCGTTACGGCGTTGTACTGGGGGACTTCCTTTGCTGGAATTTCGACTATGTGGGTACTCTCACAGTTAGCCGATATATTTGAAAACTACTAAGAACCCAGACACCACGAAGAGATTTAATTTTTAAGTGAAATTGGTGTATCATTATTTATATCCCTAACTCGGAAAGTTGCCTGTTGTCCGCTAACTCGGAAAGTTGCCTGTTGCTGCAGTAGTAGCTTGTCTACAAAGCGCCTTTGTAGTCGTTTAAAAATACCTTTTTCTAATATTTTTCGAATCTACTCTAGTAGATTTTTCTAAAAACTAAATAAAAATCAGACCTCACACCTATATGAAGCCTCATAATAACATACATGAAGTGTCACGTATGTTGTTATGAAGCATCTCGACTTAACAAGATGAATCTTAAATCGGCGGAACAGAAAATCGTTAAATCCGCTCATGCTCTGTGCGACTCTCATTCCATCGGATGCTGGGCATTCATTCACAACGTACTCTAGTTACTTTTACTAAAATATAGCTGAAACATGTTTTATTCTTTATAAATAAACTTTTATTAATGTTTCGCTTTCAACATTCTTCACTCCACCTGTGCCACATAATGCCAAAGTATGGTAACCACAATAAGACGTATCAAATCGCGAATAAAAGTAAATGGCCCCAATTATTTGAGATGTGGTGCGAAAACTATAACGTTTCTATTCTGGGCGACATCGTACATGGTCGCGATGAAGATGACCGTCTTCAAAGGAAGCTCACCGGAGAAGAGATTCAAGGACACGATACCTGATAATACGAATAACACTGGCTGGCAGGTAAGTAAACGCGCTTTACTAAAGTTACCTAGATTGGTATTAATGTACAAACTGCGCGGCAGTTTCACCCGTGTCAGTCCCCGATCCCGGAAAATCGTAATAAATGTAGCCTATGCGTTTTTCCAGGTCCCCAATTGTCTACACAGAGCTTCATCGCAATCGCTTCAGTAGTTTTTGGGTGAAAAGGCAACATACAAACTTTCACCCTAAATAATATATGTAAGTACGATTCTAAAGTTTCTTTTTCTGTTTCAGCATGATCAAGCAGATGTAAAAGAGGAGACATGGAGCATGCCAGACAACGCCACAATATTCGAGCTAGAGGAAAGAGCCGCCAATGTTGAGAGAGTTTGTCAACAACGATCCATCAAACAAACCATCAACAGCAAGGAGTTCTTTGTTGATCATAAGCACAATCTCGTCTGGTGCAACATTTTTAAAGCTGCGAGTTCATCATGGCTATACAAATTCAATATTTTAGGTATGTCTTTTTCAAATACTGTACGATTTTAAATTATATTGAGGTTTGTTCTTATTTTGTTTGTATTATTTTATAGGTGGACACAGCAGGATGTTTTTGAAAAATACCAAGCGTATACCATTAATATTGGCTCGAAAGAAGTTTCCTCGACCGAGCGTGGACGAAGTCAGTGACGCCGTCAGCACTCCGGGAGTAGTGTCGCTTTTAGTGGTCAGAGATCCGTTCGTTCGGCTACTTTCAGCTTTCAGAGACAAATTGGAAGTCACACCGCGACCATTTTATCGGAAATTGGCTAAAAAGATGGTCACGCGAAAGCCAGAGAAACCCAACCAAATATTGAGTAGGAGCAGAACTTCCGGACCGACATTTGTCGAATTCGTTACATTTTTGGTGAACAAACACAAAGATAAAGATTTCGTTTTCGACGAGCACTGGGCGCCGTATTATCAGTTTTGTTCACCTTGCGCGGTCAATTTCAGTGTGATCGCCAAAGTGGAGACGTTATCGAGAGACTCCGCATACGTAATACACGAGTTGGGGCTCGAACACGTGCTTGCACCGAGTGTATTCAACAGCAGAGCACGGATGCCCAATGTTGTCAACAAGTCCAAGGATGGAAGGAACACCACGGCTTTGTTGAAATATTATTTTAGTCAGCTGGATCAAAAACTGTTCGATGGATTGCTCGAAATATATGGAATAGATTTTGAGATGTTTGGATATGATACAAATGTTTATAAAAAATATATTAAAAAATAAAGAGTTTATGATTTGTTACATAGTGTTTTAATTGGCGAAAGGTTCCGTTTTTTAATATATTCGTCCAAAAATAGCTTAAAAACTGCAGATTTGATTGATTCCCTACGCCTAAACTAGAATAAAATAATTTTTTTGGACATTTGCCTGGTCCTGGTCCCATTGTGACGTAGATCTCTTTTGCACATCTGCTGCTCAATTAAGACGTTTGTTAAGTAATAACTTTTTTAATAAATCCATTTTACCGTAAGTAAATATGCTATTTGATCAGATGTACCTAAAGTAAAATCACTTCTATCACTTTTCTTTATAAGTATTACATTCTTATCACATTTTTGTCGTGTCATACTATGTAGTAGTACTATGTCCGTTACTTTCTGACTTTTTCTTATTCTATTTCGTAGTTTATCTGTGAAAACTTTTAATTGGCTTTCCGTGTTTACATATTTACTATTCGTAAGCTAGCTGTAAGTTTTCCTATTATTGTAAAAATAAATAAATACATTTTACATCCCTAAGTTCCCGCTAAAATAATTCACTAAAAATAATATTATTTAACTGTTACTCACTGGATAGCACTGTTAGCAGGAATATATAATCGCTGAATGTGATGAGTCCAGACGAGCCGAGCTTGTAAAATATGGAATCTTCGTCGAGGTCCAAGTTGAGGCGCTGGCTGATACTCTGCACAAACATTTAACTTTGAACTCCTCTGACATTGGCTGGGCTATGTTAAGCACTATATGCACTATGCACCCAAACCAAACTACCTACAACCTACAGTGTAAACTAATTGTGAAGTGATTGCTGCCTAAATCTTTTATATCCATTTTCATTGGATTTACGATAGGAAAGCGATACGAAATTTTGGCATTGTGAAAATGAAAATAGTTTCTAATAAATAAAAAATCTAATGCAGAAGATTCTAAGAAAATTGTGAGAGCAGGGAGCTATTATCTTCAAATCGTGACAAGGACATGCTAAGAGCATTTTCACAAGTATGGTGACACACCTGAAAATCTAAGTGTATCCCTGTTGTCTACGGCTTGCAACTGCTTACCCTAACGGCATAGATATTTCTCCACCTCTGTTTTCTTATGATGTCATAATGTGAATATCTTAATTATGCTCTTTCTGGTTTTTGCCAAACTGTCTCGATTTTGCCCTGCTTTTAAAAACCATGCTAGAGCAAAAACGTAAAGTTCTCAATATCAAGGCGTACTTGTCAATGTGGCTATATTATAATGACATCATGAGAAACACTGTGATTGCTAACTTTTTACGGTAGAAATTAGCATCGTACACAAAAGGACGGCTTGTAATCTCAGATGCGTGCCACCGTACATGTGAAAACGGAGGAATGTTCTAAAATATTCTATTTTAGATTACAGGCTTCCAATAGGTAAATGAAACAAAGGATTCTATCAGCAAGGGCATCTACAGGACGGTAAAGTCCTTTATGTCCGCTATTCTATACGTGGGCAGATGTTGGCCAATGCTGGAGGCATGACAGCAAAAAGGGGCAATAAAACAGGTGTGTGCATAAAAATATAAAAGAAAAATGTTACAATGTGAGAGCAGAAGAGGGAAGGAAAAGACAGTACCTCACCGATGTTCTGAAAAAATAAGAAAGTGGTGTGAGTGCTATATAGGTGTGCAGAGGATCCAAGAGCACGTATGAGTATCGTTACTAGAGGCAACCTTATTACAGTGTAAGAATATTGTAATTTTAGTAAGCTTCTAAAATATTAGGTATATTTATACACCTTGGTAGTGTTTGTAGTGAAGTCTTTTAGTCTCAAATTCGATACTTGAGTCTTATCGTACAAGAGTTTTGAAACATATCTTTTTAGACCTTTAACCTTTGTGTAGATTTTAGATTTTTGTCTAAAGTCAGGGTAGTCTTCAATCTAAAATAGTACTTAAAATTTGAGACTAAGACTAGAAAAAAAAAGATAAATTTAATTGTGTATTGTATTTTGTGCTTATTAAGAGAATTATTTAAGTAAGAAAATTTGCAATGGTTAGATAAGCAAAGAGATTTAATTATTGCAGAAAAAAACGACATTATTAAGTATTATTAAAAAAAAAACAGATATATAATTACATCCATACCTAGTCATGAACAATCAAGTTTGTTTCTGTTTCGCTTTTTTTTCAGCGTAAAAACAGGTGCAAATTACGGCGGGGCGTACCTACCGCATCGCAATACATTACAAAAATCCTCCTGCGTACATCTACTATATAAAAATAAGTCGGGTTTTCCTCCCTGACGCTATAACTCCAGAACGCACGAACCGATTTCCACGGTTTTGCATTCGTTGGAAAGGTCTCGGGCTCCGCGAGGTTTATAGCAAAGAAAATTCAGGAAAAATTTCAAAAGAAATGAAAAAAAGTAAAAAAAATAAGTTATTCAATTGCAAACCACGCGCGTATTGGGCAAATGTCAACAGCAGGCATTTGTCTTTAAGGTGGTAATGGCCGTGTCGGCGCGGAGGATATTGATAAGTTTTATTGCAACCTTATTTCGAATTAATACTGGCAACGTAGTAGCCAATGGCTCTCCTTGGATGAATACAAAAAAAAAGTGTGTTCTTGGGCAAATTTTTATTAAATTTCAACAGCAGGCATTTGTCTTTAAGGTGGTAAGTTGAACTGTGTAAATTATGTGGATCGTGAATTTGAGGTTAAATAGGGATGTTGACACATGTTACGAATTGATATAAAGTTATGTTTTTCACATAAAAGACAGTATTTAAAAACCTAAAATCAAATTTTAAAGATCTATTTACAAGCCAAAATTGAATAAAATCAATTTTAATTTCAAAAAAATTATTTATTATTACGCGAATGCGAACGCCAATCAGAGCGCGTGACGTCACACCATTGGCTGGACCTTACGTTTCCTATGAAATGTTCCTGATTTCGACACATTTTAATTATTCATAACATAAAAACCACTGAACCGATTTTGATGCAACTTATACTGTGCCCTTAGTTGGTCCATACTTAAACCAAAAATAAAGTCAATAACTAAAATGTCTCTCTGAAAATATAAGATTCATTTTGGTTATTGACTTTATTTTTGGTTTAAGTATGCTCCAACTAAGGGCACAGAATAAGTTGCATCAAAATGGGTTTAGTGGTTTTTAAGTTATGAATAATTAAAATTTTTCGAAATCAGGAACATTTCATAGGAAGCGTTAGGATCAGCCAGTGGTATGACGTCACGCGCTGTCAGATGACAGTTCGAAACGTTTTAGGCAGTATTTAAAAAATCATTTTTATTTACGTATTTTTATATTGAAATTTCATATATTTTTGCATAAAAATATGATATACGTTTATGAAATGGGTCTATCTTCTACTATATAAAAATAAGTCGGGTTTTCCTCCCTGACGCTATAACTCCAGAACGCACGAACCGATTTCCACGGTTTTGCATTCGTTGGAAAGGTCTCGGGCTCCGTGAGGTTTATAGCAAAGAAAATTCAGGAATTTTTCAGGAAACCATCTGGTGGCGAAACGGAGTTCGCCGGGTTTGCTAGTATTTTATATAAACTAAAGCACACTACTGGCAGATAATGCGGCCCGGAGCGGCCCGCAGGCGAATTTTTTGCAATGCGTTGCGGTGCGACCTGCTGTAGTTTGCGCTTCTTTGTCAGCTTTAAGTGTGCTACACTAAATTACAATATTATGTTAATAAGTTGGACTTCATAAACATAAAGTAGGTATAAAGTCCAAATCTAAAACAGCTGTGTATTCTAGAACCTAGTCTAAAACGTATGTTTCATTCTAGTACTTAGTTTAAGATATATCATTCATTCTATATTATAGTAGCGATTCATTATTATTAATGTAAAATTGATTACCTTCGGGTCATATCTCCTGTACTGGTCCAATCCCAAACCTAAAACAATCCTCCATTATTTCCTTAATTACTAGAAATAGGTACATAGGTACTGATATGAATAAGCATATACATAAGAATGCATAAATACTAGTGTACCTAGTCTAAATATGATAAGAAAGAAGAGTGTGACTTATGACTGACTGATTTATCAACGTACAGCGAAAACCTTTAAACAATTTAATAATGTTGAAATTTCCCATGTAGATAGATATATATTTTTAAAGAGATAAATAAAATGATAGTATAAAGAAAAGACTTTTGATACGAACAAAGCCACAAGCATAATTTAATCAGTACTAAAAACCTGTATTATGTGCATGTATATAGAGTCTAAAGTATTATGTATTATCTACGTACTGTTACTCATATTTTACACCCAAATGATAAGTAAATTAGTTTACAATGTGATAGGTACTTAAGAACAAGAATCAAGATCAAGTCTGTACTATTTTGGAAACCACGAGACGTAAGCACAACCGTGTCGTATTTGTAAGAACCTCTATGACCTCAGCAGCAGAGCTACATAGGCCCATGTGTGTAAGCCCTAGACTTTTAGGGCTGTAATTGGTCAATATAACACTTTACATCAGGTGAATGGCTTTCAACATGACCTAACTACTATTTCATATCTTTTAGGAAAGAGCCAGGACGCACAGTTTTACGTGCCTTCCAGTAGCATCCAAGTGAAAATTTTGCCACACAATCGAGATTTTAACTCAGGTGTTCTGGATTTATGGACCAGACATACATACTTATTGGTCATCAACTTTATATAATTTTTCTATTCCGATATCCTTTACGTACTTCATATGACTAAAAGTTCTTTTCCGTAACCCCACTTGGCCAAAATCTTCGGCCATCGAAAATTTTGCAGCCGGTAACACCGCAGGTTGCAGCTAGTACATACATACTTATTGGTCATCAACTTTATATAATTTTTCTATTCCGATATCCTTTAGGTACTTCATATGACTAAAAGTTCTTTTCTAAAGATATTCTAGGCCCATAAACAACGTTTTACCATCAGGTTGCTTAACACCAGGTGTCATAGACCTCAGGAAGTCATCGGGCGTCATGAAGACTTCATGTTGGTCGTGATGTTGCGCTTGTAGTGTGGCGAAGTAACGGAATACCTTGTCTGGGGTGGAGTACTGACGCATACGGTTCTCATACTCGATGATCTATTAGCAGCGTCCCAAACAGAATGTAACTTTGAAGATCACAATAATTCCAACGAATAATATAAAGGAGTGTGAATATTAAGTTTGTTTAATTTTCAACATAGCCTAAATGACTAGACAGATTGGACTAAAATTTGTTTTATTGGCAGTAGCTAGTCTTCAACAGTCAAAAGTAAAAAAACAGAATTTAAAACTAAGACTTTACGATGACGATTTTTTTATGATTACAAAATATATATTTTTGTACCAAATCAATTCAATAGTTTAAACATGTAAAAGTCTCCAGAAACACATTTGAACTTTTGGACTGCAGTTATCATTTATCCTCATTTATTAAAACTAAAGGCAAAATTTAGTTAACAATACACTTAAGGATGAAAAAGCTTGAAAGTCCTTGTAAAATTAAAACAGTAACTTAAAGGTACATAAGGTGTAGTATAAAATAAAAAGAAAAAAATAAAATACCATCAGGCTGTTTCATGCCAGGTGTGATAGCACGTAAGAAGTCATCAGGAGTCATATAAATCTCCGTGTTCTCTCCATATGTTAGTTTGACAGTAGCAAAATATCTGAATATTTTGTCAGGTGTGGAGTATGCTCGCATACGGTTTTCATATTCTATGATCTGTTGCAAAATAAAAATAATAAAGAAAAATATAACATAGAATAAAAGTGAGAAAAATCAACTGATCAATCTACACACATCACGAATGGATCGGGTTAGAATTTCGAATACAGATTTTATTATTAGATTATGACTGTAGATCTTTGCTAAGAAAGGTTTCTAGAAAACAATATGGCCAAAGCCATCTCAGAAAAAGACGTAGTATCTTGGAGTTATACTAGAACAGATGAGTTGAGGTGTTCCAAAAAAGACCATTTTTAAAATTTAAAAAGAGACATTTTGAAGAATGTCTTTGACCAGCAGTGGGTTAGTTGGGACAAAATAAAAAAAAAACTTATAGAATAGTGCAAATGAAAAATGTTAAGATTGTGATTAATCAGGTGCTTCAATATTTCATTGATATGAATTTAATCACATTTGAACTAGATTGGATTTGGAAATCACAGTTAATCAAGATTGTAAAAGACTAACCAATCATATTAATTAAATCTGAATGAGATAATTAAAACCCCTTGATTGGATCAGTGTTTGCAAGATAATAATAACGAATCGAAATTATATAAATAATAAGTGATGCAAAACTTTTTGAATGAATGAAGTTAGCTGTTTGGCTGCGTAGCAGTTGCCCATATTAACACATTGGCTGAAGTGATGTTTTGTAGAACTATACCAGGGGCCTATACCTAATTAATTTTGTATGGAAAAATCCTTTGAAAAAACACAACATTTGTGTTTTTCAGCACTCACATTTCAACCTCATTAATAATAATAATTGGGATTTATACTCCAACAGAACAGGTTACCCTACTTACACTGTCAGAGTCAAATCACAATTTATAGGTTGTGTGGCTAACCTATATGTTGCAGTTTCAGGTCGCCGAGATTACTACAGGGCCTGCAACATGACCTCACGACTGTCTCCTACATATCTTATAGGAAACAGCCGGGACCCACAGTTTTACGTGCCTTCCGAAACACGGTAGCGTCCAGGTGAAAATCTTTGCCACACTGAGATTTGAACCCAGGACCTCCGGCTTACAAGCCGGTCGTATGACCACTGGGCCACGGACGCTACTAAACTACTCAAAAACACAGCTGTTGTGTTTTCTGTCAATGCTAACTTCAGATGGATTAAAAATATTTGTGTGTTTTATAATAATGTCATAATAATTGTCAATAACAATATAGACAATTAATAATATTCTTACCTTTCTATCCCTAAAACCAATTTTCTCTTTCCTGAATCTTTTCTTTTTGGTGTCTACATCAGTCTCAGAATCTGTCTCAGCAACTTCCTCTGCCGCCGTTATTGCAGGAAACATCTGATATTTTAGCCTGTACAAATCAATATTATTTATGCAATAAGACCATCATTGTGGTTGGTGTATTCATAAGTATTTTCTGTAATTTGTTATGCTAATATAATGTAAATAAAGAAATGAAATAAAAATGAATGCAGTAGGTATCACACATTTTTGTCCACCTCACAATGAAACAAAATAGATAAAGGATGAGATTTAATTGTTATTATTGTGCTAAAAACGTCTCTCAGTAATCTTATTAATTAGGAGAATTCCTTGACCTTTTTAGTCAGGATACCAACAACCAATATCGATAAAGAATACGACTGACCGTGAGAATGCTTTATTATTAAACTTACCATAATCTGTATGCAGTGTACGTCGCAGCTCCCAATAGTAGAGAATAACCCAAGCATTTTATAGGACTGTACTTCAAATTATTTTCTTTAGATTTGGTGTTAGTATTATAAAAGCGACGAGGACTATTGGTTTCATTAGAAACATTGTGCAGGACTTTAGATGTTGCACCAAGTGTATTCACGTTGAACTTCCGCAAAGCAGCGATTTCCAATGGTAATTTAATAATACGTGAATACACGCAATACATGGCTATTACCAGATACTATTTCAGGTCACCGTTTTTTACAACTCGTGCAGTTTTTAAAGTTATTATTTATTGAGCCACTATTTATAACTTTTCAGATTATTTTCAGGTAATTGCATTAAATAATTTCTATATTTTGAATTTGATGATTGAAGGTAAATTATGACAGTTGACAGTGACAACCAATACAACACAATACAAGAAATCAAGGATTTTTTTTTCTAACTGTTTAAAACATTTTTAAATATTAGCGAAAATACACAAACTTTCATAAAATCTTTGTCTACTTTTTCAATTTTCTGTCACATAAATTTGATTTTATAACATAAAAAATAAGTGAAAATAGAAAATGTTCTCTGCCAAAATATTAAGTAATGGAAAATATTTCTCTATTTTCAAATGCATCATCATCATCTTCCTGCCCTTATCCTACACTATAGTCGGCAACACGTTTTCTCTATTTTCAAATGCATTTCTATTATTATTGTATTCTATTCTATTCTTATTTTATGGCTAGAGAATGTGCTATAGCATTTATTATTGTACTATCTTCGTGTAAACAATTTCGATTGACAGCTATGATTTTGTCTATGATATATTAAACAGTCAACTGTCAAATGTGACAATGTCATTTGTCATTTCGACAGCCTTCGAAAACGAGCGAATCACCAAAAAGCATAGCCAAAAAGCATGAATTTTCTTTGAAAATTTCTATCAAAAACTGACTGCGCGTGCCAGAATTCAGAATACATTCGAATAGTGTCAAAGGTAATTAAAGTTCGAGATAAAGTTTATTGTGGTTAATAATGTTGTAAAATACGTAGTTGTATTGTTAGTCGTTTAAAGCCATCATTACGTTGAAACACCTTGCAGTCATATTATATCGCTAAACTACGTTTGTGCTAGAAAGGAGTGAGTTATATAACCTTGAATCACGGGACTTCAGTATTGATCAGTTGTTTTATTGCTGCATATTATTCAAGAACTGAGGCTTTCAGGTATGTCTTTCAACTCATGATAAATCTTGTGCAAAAATGACGTATTCTCTTCTTAAAAGGAGAGGTTATGAGCGAAGCGTATGGCACCTACCTTGAATCGATATATCTGCAATTTTCCTGGAATAACTTATTCAAATTCTATATTGACTCATATCCAGGTGTAGTTAATAATCTACAGAGGTATTTGTCACGTAATTTTGTTGAAACATTTACCTTGATTGCCTCAGGCTGTTTATGAATGTACTGTCAAAAGTAGATCCACCTTTCTAAAAATCTGGTAGGTCTACTGCATGTGGCTTATAGTAATATCTATGCTCTAATCACATATTATGACAATAATGTGAGATTTGTGGAACTGCATCAAGTGTTTTTTTGGTTCATAAAATTTTCCTGTGATTTGATGTCTGTGTGTAGAAATTCTCTCCAATTTCATGTAAAATTCACATAAAAACCTATAACAAATTTTCAAGAGAAACAGGTAGGTACCTTAGGGTGTCCCGTCGATGTATGGGGAAATTTTTTTTTGGAGCTACGCTAACGCAATAGGTGTCGAAAGTTGCGAAATTAAACACATATTATGAATAATCTAAAAAATATGTATATTTTGGCGATCTTGAGGGCTCTACCTCGCTTTGAAGTTTAAAGAATTGCCGATTTTTATGGTCCTGATCTGTATATTTCAAATTAAGTCAAAATTTATGTTAAAAGATATTTTTTTATTAAAATGTATAAAATAAACTACAAATAAACAAACTGCATAAAACAAAGTCTATTATAAATTTATTATCATTGAAAATTTGAACTTGATTTTGTGTCAAAAAATTATAATTTTTGCTCCAGATGGCAAATATATTTAAAAAAATACCGCTGGAATTACTGTTGGTATACTTTGTTAGGAATTAAATATCAGCTAAATATACATATACACAGATAGTATAATGTTTCGGTTACTCAATTTTACCCAGATTTTTTATTTAATCATGGTTTAAGGGCCATCAATAGAAAGATGACGTAGAACCAACGATGCTCTAGCTTAGCATTCATTCCTTATAATAATTTTGATATGTTCTCTAGCAGAGAAGTTTATATTGTGTGTCTTAAATATACTCCTTTAAATTTCTCACTCCTTTTCAAAAGGCCATATCCTGAAAGTAGTCCCTATTGATACATTACATATTGACGAGAAGGTTTCTTGAGAGCGTTTCTTTCGACAACTAATATCATTTTTTTTCAGGTTAAAATTGAGAGTTACTAATCACTATAATAAATGTAATGATTAGTCGTCTTCATTTTTGTCTTTATAAACTGTATTTTGCTCGATAAAAAACCAAATCGGAGGCATATAGGACGTATACTTGAACCACGTACTTGACAAGCAATTGTCAATTTTCTGTTTGATTAAGAGTACGATTAGCAGAAGATAACCATCTCGTGGGCACTTATTTCTGGATTAACGATCATATAGGACCTGAAATACAACATCAAGGCACAAAATAAATAATGAAAACACTAAATAAGGCATATGAAGCACCCTATTGTAAAGATTTCCTCGTATTGTGGTCAAAATGTAAAAAATCATAAGAAATCGCATATATTCCTGAATTTAAGGGTCTGAAATGTAGTAATATCATACCTACTTAAATTTTAGGTGGATCTTCAAAAAATAAAATACAATTAATGTAGTCATTAATAGTTTGTAGCCGATCATGGAATTTTAGTTTTGGTCACAATACAGCACATGTACTTAACTTCGTCTCGAGCTTTATATGACCAAAAAGTCGTTTACACTGCAAAAATCGCTATATTTCTTCTAATAACATATTATAGTCATTAATACATATGACAAAAAATATTTAGGTGTGTAAATAAAGGCCCAAGTGTCAATAAGAGGAAGTACCAAAAACAAGTTAAATTTTGAGGGTACTTGCGGATGTTTTCAGTAAATAAAACACGAATTTTATGAAGATTAATTTGATTTGAAATTATAATATCGGATATCTACTATATCTAAAACTAGAAAAATAATGATATTTCATTGTTTCAATATCGGGAAAAAATTATGAAAAAATTTAAAATTTTCAAAACTTTAACGATAGGTAGAGGCCTGAAAATAATTTTTCAAAATAAAAAAAAATATATATTCTTAATCTGCGTAAAATTACGCAACTTTCGAGAGGTGTTGCATTTTCAAAATCCAAAAAATACTTTTACGGGACACCCTAAGGTACCTACTTAGAGAAAATTATTATTGTGTAAGGTAAATTATGTTTTTACCTACTACCTAATTTATCTACCAAACATAACAATTTTCCTTATCATTATGTTGGTAGGTATATTTGTTGTAGTGTTTTGTAATGTAAGTCTTGAAATGTAGGATAAAGTTTGAAACTCTTAAAGTAAGTGTTGTGATAATATCATATGAATTTTATACAAAAATATTTGTTTATAGTTGTTTTCATTTCATATTTCATTTCATATTTTCATGCTTCATTTCATATTGTTGCTCTTTGGATATAATTTTTAACTAGCTGTGCCTAGCGGTTTTACCTGCTGTACAGTAGCCTATATGTTATTCCAGGGTCTAAGCTATCTCTATACGAAATTTCAGCTCAATTGGTTCACCTGTTTAGATGTGAAGAAGTAATAAATATACACACTCACAAACTTATAATTATATGTTTTCAATGACATGTCTAATTCAACTACAAAAGAACTATCGCAGTACTAAAATCAACAGTTTGTCTGTATGTATCTAGCTTGTATGAATAGGTACACCTACAGTGTACAATAAAAAGTTTTCTGTCCTAATACAGTCATTTTCAGCAGAAAGTTACCAATCATTATTATGTATCTGTATCATTTCTTCCTACTTCCTATCCTGCTTATTTAAAAAATTAAAAACAAAAGTTCCTTTAAGGTGGCAATAAATCATCTTATTGAAAGTTAGAATAACTTAGATAATGGAATAACACATAGGCTTTTCTCCCGTAAAACCGCTATGTGCAGCTACTTTTCGAATTACTACTGATTCCTAACTTTCTTTAAATCCTTCTACCTAATAAAAAAGAGGTGAAAGTATGCATGTGACTAAATATTATGTTGCTTATTCACATAAAAACCACTGAATCAATTTAGAAAAAAAAACTCAGTTGGATATATGTAGATAGTTGGAAAACTGGAGGAATATATAGGGTACTTTTGCTATGCAGGTGAAACTGTGAGACGCAACTAGTTCATGTTATAAACCTACTCCTGTTGTATGTAACAAATAAGAACAAATCAAACTACTTGTATCAAACATTAGACATTATTTCAGCCATGGCCATGAACTAGATAATATCTTTATATAGAACACTTTCATAATAGAAATAGGCAGAGAATGAATGTTGATTGGATGCCAACTTTCTAGTTCATACTAAGTGTAGTATATTAAGTGTAAAATTTATTTATTCATTTATTGAGGGCAGCTAATGTAGAAAATACTTAAATTTGAGATAAGATGGACTTTTAATTTAAGGATGATTTTTGTAGAAAAGGTGTCTTCAAATAATTTTGTTTTGGTGGCTTTAAATTTTAACCAGTATCAAAGATATTTTATTTGTCTTATTGATCTAGAATTGTCCTATAACTAATAGATGCACATGCTGCAAATAGTAGAAAAGTCTTTTCAGTAATAGAACTGATAATGACTATGAGTCTGACAAAATTTAGTTTGCTTTAAGCCATTATTATATTAACTGTGAAATTACTAGGCATTTTTTTATGTGTAATAGGTGACAAACAAGCATACGACCACCTGATGGTGAGTGGCTACCGTCGCCTATGGATACGTGCAATACCAGGGTACCACTGGTACATTGCCTACCTTTGCTGGTATGTTGCCTGACTCTGATGATGATGACATTCTACAATTAATATCTCAGGGTGCAGTGTAATGCCGTGCAGAACTTCATATTTCAAAACACTGGATGGCACTGTCTCTGTATGCTTGCTATCAGACACCTAATTGGTTGTCTTGTCACTCATTATCACCAAATAAAATCCCCAATGTGCCACCTCTTTAGAAGCATTTGGGAGTTTAAGCATAATTTTGTTTCGCAGACCTGACACACTAGGGGCCGGGCATACAGAAGGCAGAAACATGCACAGAGCAAAGTTAGTGCTTCAAGCCACAAATAAACTCGGCAACTCCGAGAGATTTGCATCATGGCTCCTCAACAAATCACAGGTAAGTTTCTATTGATCTATTTTGACCACTGTGACCAAGTAGGCTAGATATAACAGTACATATATCTTCCTCTGAACATTCAGCTACTAATAATTTGACAAGTTCTCATTTTGTGCAAAATATATTAATATTCGCACATCTCACTGTCATGTAATGATAGACGTAAGTCATGATATAGTGAGAAATGAGAAGCATGTTCTACTTTCTTCACAGATCTATAATAATACAAGTTACTAGGGCGACTCACTGAGCGGGTGTGTGAACCTTACCGGCGGTGAACTTTAAGTGATAAACAATAAACTTATTATAATGTTCATTTGCACACACATTTTTTCAGCAATTAAAATCGCGCATACATCACCGTCTCGCCAACAGTATGACAACTTCGTTAAGCGATGACTAATGCGCCATAATTTGTTTTTAACTCACATGGGATTGGGAAAAGCCCATTATTCTGTTACGTCACGATTAGACGATATTTCAAACGATGGTATCTGCATAAATAGTTTAATACGCACAAATGTTATTTGGTATTTGGTATGAGTAATGGAACTATAACATGGGAAAATCACCGCATGAGATATGAGAGTTGTGACGAGACACGACGAGCCCCTACATATGATAAACTTTGTACCGCATTCTTATCTTATTTACCCGTCGCTCTGTATTTTCGTAACTACTTTTAGGTGTACTTTAGCATAATACAACAGTAGATAAGTGATGTTTTAAGAAATTATTTTGCAGATACCTATCCTAGGTAGAATGAAATTTAGTGATAAATGCGCATGATTATGAACAGCTCTGTAGCTCTAAATGGCTTAATTTCGGATCAGTGTGATTATGAATAAAGATTCGCAATGGATGGTCGGTAGACGAAGCTTAGGCTGACGAGCTAGAACCAAAGACTTGATCGAAGAATCGAAGGCTCGCAGAAATATAATAATCGACTCAACAACGCAAAGATATGTGGAAAGCCTTTGTTCAGCAGGCAGCAGATGATGATGTTTTAATTTTAATTTGATAAAAAGCTTTATGACATGCACACATTTTGGGGCATTTGCTTGCAATTTAAAAGCTACGCACTTACGACCGGGATAATGTCGATATGTGGGCCTAGGTGAATACCCTAGGCCCTTCATTAAAATTGACTGACTAATTTAATCAACCAAACACACTGCGACTTTAAAAGGCCGGTGCGGTGCCCGGCTATCTCTTAACATCACGCAAACGTCGAGCTTGGCTCCTTTTGGCATTAAAAAATTACCTACTCGTAAAAGTATAATTCTAGAATATCATCGTGTTCTGCAATCATCCGATCAATCTTCATCGGATAATGTTTCCGATAGCTGTCCCGCCTCCGCACCATTGACGTTATTGAATACCTATTTCAAGTCTACTTATCTTTGTTATTGATTTTGCACAATGAGCTGTGAGAAATGGTCTATTATGTGCTGTTTCATGGACTTTCTACCCAGATATTTGTTATTAATTGACGTGGCATGCAGGTGTTCATTGAAGTCTTTGTTCACACTAATAAAGCATTCTTAGCAGCCTTCTTCCATGGAATAAATAAGTGCAGAATGTAGAATACATACTTTTAATATGCCTTTGTGCTTCCCTGTAAAGCTTTACAATGAAAGCAAACAGCATCTATCGCAAACACATTCACAGTGTTTAACACAGCAGAGTAATAGTATTTTCTTTTTTTCTTATCCATATTACGCCTACCGTTAGTGTGGAAGCTGACTATCGCAACGATGATGCACGCAATATTGAAATCTTGGGAAAAAGTTTCATAATATTTAAAAATCTACCTAAGCCCGCTATCTGGATTTTTTTATTTTTTGTCTAAGTATCACGTCAGGTAGACCATGACCTTTAGCATACCATATCAGATATCATAAGAAGGTTATTGACCTCGAGTTAGAACAGTGGTATATTGTACTCGTAATGTGAACTTTTTGTCAAATTTATCTTTATAAACAATCGCTAAAAGATTGTTTTTACGTTATGTTTATGACCGTTGTTTAACATACGATTTGAAAAAACCTATATTTTTAAGAATCTAGGAGCAGGTTATTTCACTATTTGTGAAAGAGTGAGAGAACAATAAATTTGGTTTATTTATTGTCTGATTAGAGGGTCTATTGGCTATTATTGTGCACTGATGTCTAAAGTCAAAGAGCGTTAAAGTTAAGGCATTTCTTAAATATTTCATAACGTGTTAGTGGATAACGGATGAAGTTTGAAAAATGCTTTTTAAACTTTACCGCTCTATACTCAAAGAACATTTTATTTTTATTGGTTGCAAGACACCAGTGTGCGATAGCCAATATACCCTCTGATGGCAAATTAGATCATGGAATATGTTCTTAAATAAATGTCGCTCTAAAGAAAGGCAGGTCAAGAGTACCAAGAACCGGCGAGCGTGCATGAAGAATGTGATGAAAGTTGAGGAAGCGAAAGAGGAGTGTCCTGATCGTACCAAATGGAGGGAAATAGCCATTTTTATCCCAGGAAAAATGCGTTACGTATCATCACCCCACGCCGGGGGGTGCGGGGCGGTATGTGGGACTCCCCCGCCAAAGATGGGAGCGGCGGGGATACCCACTAAAAAACCTGGGGATGTTGCTGCGGGACGCCATAGTGCCGGGGCAACGGGTACGCCGAAGCACTCATCCGCGGCCCCGACGGCGAGGGAAATAGCCTCTGCCTACCCTATGATACCTTACTATGTATTTGTGTATGTATGAATATGTTATTTACAAAGTTGTAATTATAATTATTTTTCCCAGGCCGCCGCCGTGACAGTAAACGCCCACAGGCTGAAGAGTTCCACAGCGGCCGAGCCCTTCCTCAATGGCTCCAGCTCAGCGTACGTCGAGACCATGTACAACACGTGGCTCACTGACCCCAACTCCGTGCATGCGGTAAGGAATACTTTTTTTTGTTCACGCCGAGAAAAAATGCGTTACGCATCTCCCATCGAGGGAATGGGAGGGTTATGTGGGACAGCTGCAAGGTATACCGTATACCCACTAAAACAACGCGGCGGCACTCCCGCATCGTCTTAGTGACGGAGGACTGGGAATCGGGAATACCTTATCTTTTAATGGAAAGTCCGAAATTGCATATTATCATACTTAGTCATAGCAATAACATTTTGTATGATAACCTTATAAAATGGGTTATAATTTTGCAAGTTTTTACTGTAGGTATATCCAAAGATTAAGTTTAAAAAAAATTACATAGTAAGTAGGTATCAACATTTTCCATTCGCCCAGAGGAGAAACTTTTACGCATTTTTATACTGTGTATCTCTTGATATAATAAAATAACCTTTTAATGTTTTCATTAAAATAACAATTTGAAAATTTTGTATCTCAATCGCTCAAAGTACAAAATTTGCATATTTCAGCTCTGTGCCTTCGGCTTGACCTTTCGGAGATTACCTACCTTACCTGAACCTACACACATGCTTACACTTACTACTCTTTTGTCCTTGAGTGAGTCGCGGCGCGGTAGTGGCGCCATCTAGCGCGCGCGGCAGGGGGCGGTGGCAGGCGCAGGCGATGGTACTCGCCGCGCGCTTCGTTAGTACGCTTTATTTTACTTGGCGTGCACACGTGCTTTCACTATTACGATAAATTGTTTAAATTTTGTGATAATATAACGTTGTTGTAACGTTTGCAATTTTATTTTAAATAGTGTCTTACCAAGGAGTGTATCAGCGGTAAGTTAATTTAATAATTTCTTGTCTTTGTGTGAGTGTTTTAGAAATCGCAACGCGCATTATCTATAAAATTATGGTTTCGGGCTTGCCATCGCAACCTGTACTTACCTTGCTTGTTTGTCGGACATTTCATCCACAAACCTCGTTTGGCGGGCATTTCCACCCACAAACGTACGCCCACGGCTCAAATTTTGAGCAGCGCGGCTCGAAAATTGAGTCGTACGGCTCGAAAATTGAGCCGTACGGCTCGAAAATTGAGCCGTACGGCTCGTAATTTGAGCAGCGCGGCTCGCAATTGGGCCGTACGGATCGTAAATTGAGCCGTTCGGCTCGTAATTTGAGCAGCGCGGCTCGTGATTGGGCCGTACGGCTCGTAAATTGAGCCGTACGGCTCGAAAATTGAGCCGTACGGCTCGTTATTTGAGCAGCGCGGCTCGTAAATTGAGCCGTACGGCTCGTAATTTGAGCAGCGCGGCTCAATTTTTTTTGAGCAGCGCGGCTCATAATTTGAGCGGCGCGACTCAGGTTTTGAAGCACGGCTCGTATTATGAGCGGCCCGGCTTAAGCTTCTGAGCGGCGCGGCTCACTCTTTAAGCCGCGACGAGGCTCAGAGATTGTCATATGGGTCTCCTGCTTTGCTGTCCGTGTAATATTGTGCACCATTTTAGTGCCTTTAGCACGAATAAAGTTAGCAATTTTTGTCTAAATGGCGCAGGGGAGCTTGATCAAGATCGGCGACCTGTTGGACGAGCGAGGGGAGTCGGAGCAAGATGATGCGGTTCTGGAGCGGATCAAGATTCTGGCTCAGGATTATCTGCCTGAAGGTTGGATACAGTGGGAGGTCACAACAGCTTCAAAAGAAGAGATTTTTGGTGATAAAATCGATGCAGCTGTTCTTAACAAGCTAGTATTTGCCCTACCAACCGTAGGTTTAGTCCGTGCCTTCTTCCCCGAGGCGGACCACCTTTCTGAAAGGGGTTACAGGGACATGAGGCTTAAACTTCTAGACTGGGCTTTCACTAGGGCCTTAATTTGAGGGCCACCAGCGATCGCCAATCGTATTAGAGGTTCAGTAGTTCGAACGGAACTCCTCAAGCAAGTTATAGAGAGTATCCGACCACTCTTACACACCAGGGCAGAAGCTGACAAGATTTTGTCAGGCCGTCGTTCTGAGTCGGAACAAACTAACCGTCGGCGTCGAAGCACGTCCAAGTTAGCTGAGCTAACTCCGAAGAGGCGACGTTCATCACCGTCACCGTCAACTTCAGAAATGAGGGTTGGGGCATTGGAAAAGAGGATGGAGAGCATGTTTACCCTATTACTCGAAAAGATGGAGGGTCATCATCATCAACCTTCAGAAGAATCTGATCGTGAGAATGAGGGGTATGACGTTAGTTCCGATTCCAATTGCAGTTCCTGGTTGGCACCAAACATGGTGGAACAGCTAGAGACCCCTCAGCAAGTGCTGAATGAGATTACATTTCCACCTAATGTTAAGGAAGCTGATCCGCCTATGCCGGAGCCATCTCCTCAGCTAAAGAGAGAAGGCATCGAGTGCCAGAGGTTGGGCTCAGAAGGCTGGGACAGGATCAGATATAAAGAGGTCGAGAAGCACCTGCACGCGTCTCCTGTTTTTAATTCATTAAAAGTTAACGCGGAGCTCGGAGGGCTTTCCTCTCAGCCATTTCCATGGCTAAACAAGCAGGAAAAGATGCTTGGAACTATAACCCATGGTTTACTTTTACAAAGAAAGGCGCTTGCCGATGGCCTCAATGCCATCATAAAAAATTTCCCAAATGCTGCCAAGGATTTACATCAACTTCTGGCTCAGGACTCGCCATTTAAGAATATATCAGACAATCTCTTGCAATATGTTTGCGCCCATCGCGCAGATCAATTGAAGTGCGACACAAGGTTTTTAAGTGTCGTAATGAAGTATTGGACGCGACGCTTCAGGGCATTGTGCCCTCACCGACCCATCTATTTGATGAAAAACTACTTACGAATTTCGTGAGGGACAACGGCGGTATGGCACAAGTTTTTAAACAAAAGGTTCCAGGACGCAAGGACAGTGTTGGTTCGAGAACTACCTTTCGTAAACCAATATTGTCCGCCAAATCGAAGGGAAACAAGCAACAAACCTGGCACGCACGCCCTTCAACGCATCAGGCTCGTACGTCAACTTCACGGTCGGGTGGAAGCTCACGGCTTCCCGGTAAACAACGCCAATCCGGAAAGGACAAGAAACCACAGAAGAACCGGCGATGCTGACTGTTTTCGCGGGGGACAGTTAGAGGCTTTTTTACCACTATGGATAGAGTTAGGGGCCCCAAAAAGAGTCTTAAAGATCATCTCAGGGTACACGATACCGTTTGTAAAAAAGCCACCCTCTATACAAAAATCTTATAAGATTTGCGACAATAAGCTCACAATCAATGACCAAGGAACTAGACAGCCTTCTCACATCCGGTGTAGTGGAGAAGTCCAAGACCGAGACGGGTTTCCTCTCTCGTATGTTCCTGATTCCAAAGTCAAACGGAAAACTAAGGCAGACCTTCGACCTCCGCCGCCTCAACCTATTTCTCAAACCTCAGAAATTTCGATTAATAAACCAGAGCCACGTTCCCGACTTCCTCCAGGACGGCGACTACTTAGGGAAACTGGATATCAGTCAAGCTTATTTTCACATACCCATAAAACCAAGTCATCGGAGGTACCTTTCCTTTGCGTACGGGGGTCAGTTATTTCAAATGACGGCTCTCCCCTTCGGTCTATCCAGCGCACCGTTGGCGTTTTCTCGGGTCAGCAAGTGGATCGCCAGCTTTTTGAGGGAAAAGGGCATTCGAGTGGTTGTCTATCTGGACGATTTCCTTTTCGCACATTTTTCGCAAAAAGGCTGGAGTCACAAATAAACTTCGCAGTGGACTTGTTACAGCGCCTAGGTTGGTGTGTAAACTTAAAGAAGTCAATAAGAAGGGCGACAAAAAAGATAGAGTTCTTAGGGATCGTCTGAGATACAGCCCTAAACCAGAAGACTCTTCCGTTAGAAAAGATCGATCGGTTGGTGCTGGATTTAGAGGAAGTTCGAAACACGGGTCGTTGGTCGTGGCGGTCAGGAACCGCTTTAGTAGGCAGGTTAGGTTTCGCCTCCCTTGTGACTCCACTGGGTCGGTTATACTCAAGACACATACAGAGGGCCGCCCGAAAGCTTCCAGAACATCGCCCAAACCAGAAGGTCATAATTCCTCCTCAGGCACTGAACGATTGCGAATGGTGGATCCAGCATATAAGAAACCCAGGGAAAAATTTCGTCTCGGGTCCGACAATATTTCTAACCACGGACGCCTCCGACGAGGGTTGGGGAGTTCAGCTCAGCGACTATTTTCTCTCGGGACTCTGGTCAGAGGAGCAGAAGGATTGGCATATAAACAGAAAGGAGCTCTACACTGTCAATATAGCATTGACAGAGTATCAAGAGATTTTGCATGGCCAGTCAATTATGATTCAGTCCGACAACAAGACGGTGGTTTCATATCTACGAAAACAAGGGGGCACGAGATCGATAGTTCTTCTAGAGGCGACAAGAAGTATACTACTACTGGCTGCAAGGCTAGATTTGACCATTCAGGCATTTTATCTCCCCGGGCGGTACAATTTAATAGCCGATTGTCTTTCGAGGGGAAAAGTGCTTCCGGACTGGCACTTGGGCGTAGAAATCAGGAAAGTTATATTTCAAATGTGGGGCACTCCTCAAGTAGATTTATTCGCGACGAGTCGGTCGAAAGTAGTCTCACATTACGTAACACTGGATGCAACCGATCCTCAAGCAATGTTTACGAATGCTTTCAGCCGGATATGGCAGTATCGTTTGGCTTGGGTTTTTCCTCCTCCACCCCTGATACCCAGAGTCCTCCAACACCTCAACAAATCATCGGGGGTGTACCTAGTAGTCGTACCTCGGTGGGAGGCAGTCTTCTGGAGGAACGACCTCAAACATCGAGCATTGGAAGCTCCGTTTCTGTTATACGACCTGAGTCAGAACCTCATAGATCTGTCTACAGGACATCCCCCACCGAGAGTCGCGGATCTCGTTTTAGAGGTCTGGAGGATACGGGGTGGAGTAACCTAGTAGAGGGTCTGGACCATAATGACGTAGAACTAGTACAATCAGCATGGCGTGACTCTACATGGCGCACATACGAGTCGGCTTGGAAGCAGTGGGTTTCGTGGTGTAGGCAAACTGGGATAAAACCTAATAGTCCTCAACCCCAGCACGTGGCATCGTATCTAGGTCACCTTTATCGTGTAAGGAAATTTGCTTACCCGACAATAATTTTAGTACACAAGTCCGTTATTGTTACCCTTTCTGATCCCGCACAGGATAAGCGACTTGCTAGTCACCCGCTAGTGACAGCTATGATTAAGGCGATTAATATTAAGATACAGTCTTTGGCACAACCAAAGAAAACACAGATATGGAACGTATATGATCTGCTGCAGTGGATAAAATCACATAGCCCGGAGAGTGATAGTATTTTCCAAGTTTCTCGACATGTAGCGTTACTTCTATTGTTAGTGTCTGGCCGTCGGATCCATGATCTTACACTTTTAAGTATTAATGAACATCACTGTGAAAGAACAGATTCCTCAATAACGTTCTGGCCTAGATTTGGCTCTAAAACAGATAGCGCTAAGATTCGGCAATCTGGGTGGTTGTTGACTTGTTCAGGGGATCCAGATTTGAGTTTAGTCAAATGGATCAATTGTTTGATTAACCTGTCAGATCATAGGAGGAAAGCGCGAAATGGTTTAGAAAATCTATTTATCACTACACGAGGCGTGGTGAAAGCTGCTTCGAGGACTGTAATTGCGGGCTGGTTGAAGGGGCCGTTAAAAGATTTGGGAATAAACTGTAGTCCAGGCTCAATTAGATCTGCTGTAGCTTCCAATGACTTTCAGAATAACGTACCTGTGGATGATATTTTAAAACGCGGTAACTGGAGAGGTTCCCATAATTTTTTCAAACATTACTGTAAATCAGTAGAGAAACCTCGAAGCTCTGATGAAAATCTTCTTAACGAATCTTTTACGGCTGTCTAGACTGATTATAATTACTAATCTAATTGAGTACCAAATAATACGGTCTCATATTTTTGTTGATTATTAGATGATTAAGGGTATATACCCTTAATCATAATAACCTAAGGATGTTGTGATTTAGTCTTATTTACTATAGTACTGTACTTGGTATGTTTCTGGCCTATGAGGCATGTTTCAAGGTGTTACTTACAAGTATTTTTCTCGGATCAATATAGTTTTGTACTTAATTTGCCGTTTTATTATAACACCTGCGGTATTAGCTTCACAATAATTTGGTCACAGTACGCATACGGGCGCCGGCAGAAGAATAAACACTTCTCCGAAAGGTCAAGCCGAAGGCACAGAGCTGAAATAGCACCGTTTTCCACCCCGAAGGGAAGAAAACGATTATTTCAGGTCTTGCCGAGGCTTGACCTGAGCAAGCCCTTGCCGGCTTATTGGTACTAACGAAGCGCGCGGCGAGTACCATCGCCTGCGCCTGCCACCGCCCCCTGCCGCGCGCGCTAGATGGCGCCACTACCGCGCCGCGACTCACTCAAGGACAAAAGAGTAGTAAGTGTAAGCATGTGTGTAGGTTCAGGTAAGGTAGGTAATCTCCGAAAGGTCAAGCCTCGGCAAGACCTGAAATAATCGTTTTCTTCCCTTCGGGGTGGAAAACGGTGCTATAAAAGCATTTGCTCAATTGCTATGCGAGTGTGAACTCTATGTGGAGTTTATAAGGCTTAAAATAAATAAAGGAGATTGAGTATCATCAGTGTCAAGGTCAACTTAAATACCATGTTAATTTATACAATTTTTAATATGTCTAAAAATAAATATGGTATTGTTGTTTCAACATTGTTTTTAATGGACAAAATAAATTAACAAATTGATTACTTCGGTGAAGTAACACACATATTTCTACACATTACACACACAGTATTACACATATTATATTACTAGCGGCCCGTCCTCGCTTCGCTTCGGGTGCCATTATGAATAAAAAAATAAAATAATAAGACTTACGCAATACCTAAATATTTCAATGACAAATCTACAGATTTAGTATAATACCATTGCTAGAAATAGAAAATGATCACGAACATTAAATTCGCATCTTAACATGAATTTAGTCTTTTACAACTTGTGATCCTATTTATGATATTTCTATCTTAAAATATTCTAGTAGCTTCTGGTGCTTCGCCGGCCACTGCCGCGGCCTTTACAATGTTTGGAGATACTACAAAGATTTCAAGGAAATAAAAACTATCCTATGCTCTGTCCCAGGACTCAAATTGTGTTAAAACTTATTTCTCTAATTCGTTGGTTAAAACCAAATGAAAGCTACGTCAGTTCGACGGATACTGATTCCTTATACAAACTCTTAAATGCCTGGTTTCCTCTCTGAAAGGTTTCAGGGATAAAAGCTATTTTGTGTCCTTCCTGGTACTTAAACTAACCTTTGTAGAAGTAAAAAAAAGCTTGATTGGCCTAACGAATATAGATAACTCATACAAACTTCACCCCTGTTCCCCTTCTAAAAGGGGATTTCTAAAATATAAAACTATCCTATGTCCTATTTTGGTATACAAACTACCTTTATTATACTTACTAAATTTCAGGCCCAACGGTATTAAAAATTTCAATACAACATTTGCCCCCACTTTTATAGGAGAAAAATGGCCCTCTTTTCCCCCTATAAGAGGGGAATATCTGAGATAAACACTATTTTACATCCTCTCCTGGTACTTAAATACCTTTGCATGCCAAATTTCAACTCTATCAGTTCAGCAAAAAGATAATAAAAATATATATGTTTGGGTATTAAAAAGCCCTATAGGATAGGTATTCCAAATATTATCATTCTAGGTTTAGGAGTTTCGTCTCTACTGTGATAATGATGAGTCAGTCAGATTACCCTACAGAGTTTAGTGTAGTCCCACATATTATGTTAGTTAGGTTGGAAAGTATCCACAATGCGCAAATCGAGCGTATGAAGCGAGAATGAGGCGATGCGCTTGAGCTTGGGAATCAAACAACTTTTTTATACCAAATTTCAGCTTAATATTCCCGTTCCCATAGGAATATTGGGATGAATAAACAATCCATTATCGTTTCTTGGTAGTCCAACTACTATTACACCAAATTTCAATCTATTCAGCTCAGCGGTTACATTTTCCATATTAGTCCCGTTCCCGTGGGAATTTTGTATTGAAAACTATCTTGTATTCTTTTTTGGTAGCCAAAATACCTTTGCGTTAAATTGCAGCTTAATTGGCCACGTGGTTAAAAATTTCCATATTAGTCCCGTTCCCGTGGGAATTTTGTATTGAAAACTATTTTGTATTCTTTTTTGGTAGCCAGAATACCTTTGCATTAAATTGTAGCTTAATTGGCCACGTGGTTATAAATTTCTATATTATTCACGTTCCGGTGGGAATATTGGAATGAAAACTATTTGAACCCTTTCCTGATAGTCAAAATACCTTTATACTAAATTTCAGCGTTATAGGCTTAACGGTTACATATTTCCATTTTATTCCCGTTCCCATAGGTATTTTGGAATGAAAATGATCTTGAATCCATTCATGGTACTCAAACTACCTTTATACCAAACTTTAGCTTAATAAGCCTAGTGTTTACAGATTTCCATTTTGTTCCCGATCCCGTAAGAATTTTGGAATGAAAACTATCTTGAATCCATTCATGGTAGTCAAACTACCTTTACACCAAATTTCAGATTGATAGACTCAACGGTTACAGATTTTCATTTTATTCCCGTTCCCGTAGGAATTTCACAAAATCCCTTCTTATCGGTCGCCAACGTTACCTTAAAAACACGCTGTACAAATTTCAGGTCAATCTGTCCAGCGATTTTATCCCTGCGATGATAAGTCAGTTAGATTTCCACTTAAAATTTTGGCATATACATAGATTGTTCCCGTTTTCGTAAGAATTTTGGGTTGAAAACTATATTGTACTTTCTTGGTAGCCAAACTACCTTTGCATTTAGTTTCAGCTTAATCGGCCAAGCGGTTACAGATTTTCATATTATTCCCGTTCCTGTGAAGAACCGTTGTGAATCCTTTCCTGACAGTCAAACTACCTTCCAAATTTCAGCGCTATAGGCGTTACCGCGATTTCCATTTTGTTCCCGTTCCCGTAAGAATTTTAAAATGAAAACGATCATGAATCCATTCATGGTACTCCAACTACCTTTATACCAAATTTCAGCGTAATAGGCTAGAGGTTACAGATTTCCATTTTGTTCCCGTTCCCGTAAGAATTTTGGAATGAAAACTATCCTGAATCTTTTCATGGTAGTCAAACTACCATTATACTAAATATCTGCTTGATAGACTCAACGCTGACAGATTTCCATTTTTTCCCGTTCCCGTTGGAATTTCGCAAAATCCGTTCTTATCGGTCGCCTACGTTACCTAAAAAACACTCTGTTTAAATTTCAGCTCAATCAGTCCAGCGGTTTTATCCCTGCGATGATGAATCAGTAGATTTCCACTTTAAATACATATTGGTATAGAGTATAGACATACTCGTAGATTGTTCCCGTTCCCGTGATATTTAGGGTTGAAAATTACCTTGAATCCAGTCATGGTAGTCAAACTACCTTTCAACTAAATTTCAACGTAATAGGCCTAGCGGTTACAGATTTCCATTTTGTTCCCGTTCCCGTAGGAACTTTGAAATAAAAACTATTTTAAATTTTTCCATGGTAGTAAAACTATCTTTACACCAAATTTCAGCTTGATAGACTCAACGGTTACAGATTTCCATTTTGTTCCCGTTCCTGTGGGTTTTTCGCAAAATCCCTTCTTATTACCTGCCTACGTTACCTAAAGAACACGCTGTCCAAATTTCAGCTCAATCGGTCCAGCGGTTTTGTCCCTGCGATGATGAGTCAGTCAGTTTTCTATTTTATATAATAGTATAGATTATTATTTGGTAGGCATATAATATTTTGTTAGACACCTTGAAATAGACCAGTTCAATGATTTAGGGCAGTTCTACTTTGAAACGGCCTTTTGACCCAGAATAATTTTAACTTTCGCTTTTATCTCAATTATTTAATTAGTAGTTCACTGTATAAGTCATTCTGGTACTTATTTTTAAACTAGAAAGTGTATTCTTTTCCCGAGGCTTACGTTTCGTCAAAATGTTTTGCGCCTACGGCCGCTTGTATTTTTTAATGAAATATACAATCTTAGCCCATTTCTAAAATGCTGGATTCCGAATTAGGAACTTATATTTATAATTTCCTATAACATTAATATATTGTAACTACGTACTTCTGTATAATAATTGCTTGTATATTTTCTCATGTTGCTCATTATTCATGCTAGAGTCAGCTACTTACACAGGATGTTCAAATCTCTGTAAATACATTGTTGACAGTCAAATGCATAGAGTACTACGAGTTCTTTATGCTATGTACCTATACATCTATATTACAAATTCGTCATAGTTGCCGGCATTGTTAGAGAGTTATTGTCAAAAAGTCTTACGTATTAAGGTCGTGGCACTAAATAAGCCCAAAATAAAAATGCGCTACCACATTAATTTGTGACGCCACTACTTGAAAACTTCCCTAAATTTTCTCCTGATTTTCACATTTGTCAGAATCCATGTCGCTAAAGAAAATACGGGGGTATTTTTTTCACAAAGAGTGTAACAAATTTGATACAGTTACAAATTTAATACATCAGTGACTTTTGATTTGTTACCCAATACCCATTTGCCTTCGCCTTGACATGAAATCCACCGAAACCTCAACTAATATCGTGACTGATAGCTATAGCTTTGATAGTGTAACATGCGTTACAATAAAGGTTAAGACAACGTTTATTTATACAGTATCCTTTAAAAATCGATATAAATTTGCAGTGGCTCTTCAGCCCAGTAATTTCACTAGCTACAGTGCCCTCCTACCGAAGCTCAGTAATGTTTGCACATCACTGTTCAGGCTAGCGCAGCGGCCAGGCGGTAGAATAACTGGCACTGTTGGGGTACCCACCTAGTCGACCTCCTGCAAAGGAAGTCTACCCCCGGTAAAAAGAGATGTCTGTTAGGTTAATTTATACTCTAAAATTTAAACCTTTTAGAAATAATTTGGCAGTCAACACGCTATTTGTGAATTTCTTAGAATTAGCAAAGTAGATTTCGTATTAGCATCTACCAAAGATTGTCTCATTTTCCTCAATCGTCTATCTAGTGAGCTATTGAGCGATAAAGCACGTACTTTCATAAGGATATCACTAACGTGTTCAAAATCAAAAAAATAAGGAGCAACTAACAGTAAACTACGTATTTTCTACTTATCTGTCTTTTATCTAAATAATAAAAGGAAAGCGTTATTACTGTTTGATTTTGATTGTTGTTTCATTCATCTATTAACACATAGCTCAAGCAACTGAACGGATTTAGCTGAAATTTGACTATAATATTCGCAGATACTCGCTAAAAACTATTGATATGAGCAAAGCCGGGAGCATAAACCAGTGTACATATGGGTATATAAATGCAGACCAATATGAACCTACCATCGATAACACGATATATCGAGCTCTAATTACAATCGTTTGTAGTGTCTAGACAAGCTTTAGACGGGGAGAGTTCCCTAGAGTACCATAATATGATACGAGTATAACATGTTACGATATCGATGTCTATAGAGTCGCTATTTCAGTATGTTGTAGGTTCCTACTTATCATTTTTTCGAACATCTAGAGCATTAAAGTTATAAATGTCGTTTTCCAAAACTTTACACAAAAGCAATGCAAAGCGCTATAATCACAGTTATAACAAAATCTTTATAGCGCTTTAGTATACAATTTAGAAAATGGCATTATCTATAGTGTTATATTATCTTTTTTTAATGATGAATGTTTTGACGAACTCTTATAAGTTTTAAGAACCAATTTTCGAAGCGATTTCGAATAAGGTTCAGATGTGTAAGGACTTACCAGGGGTAGACTTCCTTTGCAGGAGGTCGTCTAGGTGGGTACCGCAACAGTGCCAGTTATTCTACCGCCTGAGCAGTGATGTGCAAACATTACTGTGCTCCGGTAGGAGGGCACTGTAGCTAGTGTAATTACTGGGCTAAAGAGTCTTAACATCTTATGACTCTTGAGTAAGAAGCGTTGGTGCAGTGCTCCTAGATTTTCACATAATTGTGAAATCCTAGGTAACACTGTACTGGTTATGGGCAGCCGTTATCTCTTAACATCAGGAGAGCGTCTTGCTCGTCTTCTACTTCATCACATAAAAAAAATAAAAAAAATGTACCTTATTTAATAATATAAGTAATTCCTTATTATATGCACATTTTCTATCAGATGTTCAATGTAACTTGCCACATGAACCAAAAGGACACCTTTTCGTGTTGTCTTTTAAGTCTGATGCTTTATCTTCAATAGTTTAAAAATATTAATTGCTTTTATCACATTTGTGACCTTTGTCATAATGATAAATAAATCAAAACAGATTTTAATCGAACGAACGAAATACAAACATGCGCTACTATGATTATAATATAAACAAGCGCACAACAATTTTTATTCTACAATTCGCATGCGGAACAATCTCTAGGGCACTCCTCTCGTGCCTTGCGATCACGGTTGATGTCAATGTCATTGTGAATTGTGATAATAACTTCAAAGGCACATTGAGGTAAATGCATGTGTGGGCAACAAAAATGACCAAACACATGTAGTCCGGTCAATTTAGACCAAAAAATGAGAGTGAAGTTACATAAAGTCCCAACAAGCTGAATTTTTGTAAAGTTGTTCAAAACATAATTATAAACAATGTCTAGAAGTTCCCCATCATTCCCCTGTAAGGAAAAAAAATAATTCAAGGTCAAAGGTAAAAAAATGAGTTTTTCGCGATTTTCAGCAAAACGGTAAGTTTTATCATAAAAACATCTTAGACAAAATTGTAGATCATAAAATTGTCTACAAAAAATTAGGCTCAAACTATGTCTAAACCAAATTGTAGCTTAATGGGGTCATTAGTTACTGATTTCGTATTCAAACATTGACCTCCTTTATCCCGCCTTAGAGGTTGATTTTTGGAATAAAAAGTATCCCATATCATTTTTTAGGACTTGGTCTACCTTTGTACCAAATTTCAGCTCAATAGGGCCAGCGGTTCTAAATTTACCATACAAACTTTGACCCCCCCTTACCCCCTCTTTAAAGTTAAATTGTGTCATAAAAACTATTCAATGTTCCTCAACACAATCCTAACAATCGTTTTACAAAATTTCAGCTCAATCGGGTAAACGGTTACGGATTTGCATACAAACGTTTTTCGGGAATAATTCCTTTTCCTGAGGGAATTTAAAAAAATCGCTTCTTGTTGCACGATGAAATCTTCCAAGGAATACGCTGTCCAAATTTCAGCTCAATCCGTCCGGCCGTTTGGGCTGTGCGTTGATAGCACGAAAGTGTACGAACGATTTTATATAAGAGATTACAACTTTTTGAATCGTTATATCTCAAAAACGGTGGCTCGTAGAAAAAAAAGTGTTAAATATTTTTTTGTAGACAATTTTATGATCTACAATTTTGTCTAAGGTATTTTTATGATAAAACTTACCGTTTTGCTGAAAATCGCGAAAAACTCATTGTTTTGACCTTTGATCTTGAATTAATTTTTTTCCTTACAGGGGAATGATGGGGAACTTCTAGACATTGTTTATAATTATGTTTTGAACAACTTCACAGAAATTCAGCTTGTTGGGACTTTATGTAACTTCGAATGTCTAAATTGACTGGACTAATGCTGGATATGTGGTTACATGAAAGCCTAAGCGTGAATGCACAGACAATTGGAAATTGTCGTGCAAGGCTCTTTAGCGGTAGGACTCTAACTCGATCTGGTAACAACTTGAACATCTCTTTAGCATATCTGTACAAGATCAATTGTCAAGGTCGCGTGTGATCTTTGCTCTTTACATGCATCATACAAACCCATACACGTTTATCGTTCAAGGATAAAAAAAGTTTGATATTTGGTGTTTACATAGAGGTACCTATATAATGTGTTATGCGGTCCTACCTCTATATATTATAGACTGACACCACGTGTAATTTTATTGAGACCAACACCATTATGGCATTGGCCAGTTTCTTCTTGCCCTTATCCCACACTAGGTAGGGTCGGCACAACACGTTTTTCTCCTCCATTCTGTTCTATCATCCGTCATATCTGCATTCCTTGCTCATTATCACGCATATCCGCCCACCACCTATCACCATATTCATGGACTTTTTGGTAACATGATTTTCATCCCTCCGCATAATATGTCCATGCCAGGACAATCTTCCACTCTTTAATTTCTCTGTCACTGGTGCAACTTAAAGGTTTCCCCTCACATAAGCCAGTTTAATAACGATAATCCGGTAAAACGCAGAAAAAAATCTAGTCATGCACAATGTCATCATTGATATTCTGCCTGGAAATTGATAGGACTTTAATCAACATGATAACGCCATTCATTCATGACGAATGACGGTTCATAGAAATTCTTGTGCAATATTTAAAATTAAAAACATTTTACGAACGTATATATAGGTAATATGGGTAGGTATGACAAAAAAAAACTTTCAAGGTCTTCATAAAAATAAACATAATGTACACGGGTCATCAACAGACATCAACAAGATATCCAAATATAGACTCGAACTACCTGATAATGTTGGTTTTATATTCTTCTATTGGCTCATATTATAGCCTGATACTCATGAACAGTAAGAGAAAGACACAATATGAAAAAAACCATATCGCTTATGTTAGAATATCTCTAAAATAAGACAGGCGCCAATAGACTCATTAGTTAGACTTTCAATTTTCAATAGACAAAAGTCATCCAAATAATAAGACTATAGGTATCTAGAAATCAATCTTGGCCAATTTCCTTTTGGCAAAGATAAGATTGTTTTGAACTAGCGGTAGAGGTACTCCAATGTATTTTGATTGCGAGAATGATTCGTAATGACCGGAGATTTAGGCGGCTGCAATTTTAATGTTCCGCTTGAAACCGGTGCAAGTTGCCTCTACTTCGTTGTTTGTTAATTCAAGTCTGTTTATTCAGATGATTCGATATGCTCGAGCTGAACGAGTTTTCATATTGTGAATTACCCATATGCTTCTACTATCTTTTGAAGACAAGTCTCATTACATGAGTGTGTATAGTTTTCATATGAGCGCTACCGAGTTTTAGATTACACGATGAAGTAAATTTATTTTGATGATCTTAAGTAAAACTTTAGTAAAGTGTTTATCAACCATAAAACCTAGGCCATATAGTTTATTGACTCTGTATAATAATTGTAAACCGTTTTGTTGGCGTATAAACTTCAATTACTGTACCCGTATAATCAAATACTCGTATATTTTTATACTGAGATAATTGTTGTTTATTCTAATACAGTAGGTACCTATATTTATAAAAATAATTTACTCCAATTTATTAAAAATTAATTGTCAACGAATTTATCTACCTACAGGTTGTGAAACTAAGAATGTATATCCACTCACACGTCCGCGCTTGACAGCTGAAAAAGCGTTGAACGTCCGCGTCCGCGATCCAAATAGAATCGCGTCGAGCGCACACTACCGATACCTACTAAACGTCTATTTTCTAGCAAACTATTGAACCATTTTCTATGAAAAAATAGAATTATATAGTTAAAACTATAAAAAAATAGAATATCTGAAAATTTTGATTCAAATATTAATACAAAGTATATAAAAAATATTCGAACTTGACAATAAGTGATAATTTTAGGTATTTTTTTGGTTTAAACACTTTTTTACGAAATATCTCTGAATATTTCTTATTTTTACCTGCATATTATTAAACTAGATTATATAAGCTTTGATTTGATACCAAAATATAGTTACTTGAAAAGTACAGTGTAGCACAATAAATCAAAACAAAACACCCATTCGTGTATAAATCTTCAGCGCCTAGAACAAAATCCTGAGAATAGTAATATTCAATCAATGAATTCAAACTATTTTAGTTTATATTTTTTAATTTTAAGTATACGTAACTAATCATGTTGAACTGTTTTTCTAAATTTACGTTGTATTTTAATAAAATAATAGTTGATTAAAATTAATCATGGAAAATATTACGGAAACACGGCAAGCGCGACAAAAATTTTACATGTCGACTTTAAGACATGTAAAATTGTCCTGATTGTGTTTATTTCCTTAATATCTGTACCAATTCCGAAAGATAGTATCATGAGGATCATAATAATATATAATTTTATTAAAATAAGGTGAATTATAAACATTTTATACGCAGATTTCACTAGCACGCATGAAAACTTCGAAACTATAGTTTCAAAAAATAAATTTTAAATGTTGCCAAGAGCTTAGCTTCAGATTTAATGACTACAGATTTAAAATGTTTATTACAAAGCTATAGACAACCATATTTACGCAACTTTTCACCGTTTTCATAGATAAAAACATGTTTTTAAAGTAGCAAGTCGCTAGGACCGCTATAGCGGCTGTAACGTTTAACTCAACTTTTTTTCAGACCGCTATAGCGGTCGGGACGTTTGAGTGGATATTAGTCAAAACAAAACCGGCAATTTAAATTGAAAATTCGAGCTCATACATGAATAAACAGGGGCTTCGGGCCTCATTGGTATACTATGATCTTTCTTCACTATATTTTTTGTCTACACTATATTCCACGCCCGTTTTAGCTGCATTGACGTTATTCTACGTAAAACATCGTGACGTAAACCGTGGTGCCAGAATGTTGGTGTTTCTATTTGCTTAGTCTATTGTTTCACATATGACTGAACATTGTACATATGAAATGAAGACAAACACTAGACTTGACTAGTGACTGTAATCGAGAGGTCAAGGGTAACGTATGGACTGAATAACAAGTGAACAATAACAAGAATTTCCGAAGTAAACTAACTCAGCTGGTCTATTTCGAGATTACACAGAGTTGATTTCGTTTGCGCGAACCTTGACATTCCTATTTCATAAAATTGGTTCAGGATAACTTCCCTGGAATTATACAAAAACTTTTTGTAACATCTGAAAATGGACAAGACATACCAACTTAAAGTCTATCCTTCTATTTCTTACGACTTTTTACTCTATAGGTCAGAATTTATGAGTAGGTCAAAGCCTTTTATCTAGGGCACCTATAGAACTCTTGCACGTTCTCTCCATAGCATAGCTTGTTATTGATTAACCACTTTGTTGGGTTAAATTATGTAATGCGGCTATACTCAGGAAATTAGTATGATCTTAAGTAAAACTTTAGTAAAGTGTTTATCAACCATAAAACCTAGGCCATATAGTTTATTGACTCTGTATAATAATTGTAAACCGTTTTGTTGGCGTATAAACTTCAATTACTGTACCCGTATAATCAAATACTCGTATATTTTTATACTGAGATAATTGTTGTTTATTCTAATACAGTAGGTACCTATATTTATAAAAATAATTTACTCCAATTTATTAAAAATTAATTGTCAACGAATTTATCTACCTACAGGTTGTGAAACTAAGAATGTATATCCACTCACACGTCCGCGCTTGACAGCTGAAAAAGCGTTGAACGTCCGCGTCCGCGATCCAAATAGAATCGCGTCGAGCGCACACTACCGATACCTACTAAACGTCTATTTTCTAGCAAACTATTGAACCATTTTCTATGAAAAAATAGAATTATATAGTTAAAACTATAAAAAAATAGAATATCTGAAAATTTTGATTCAAATATTAATACAAAGTATATAAAAAATATTCGAACTTGACAATAAGTGATAATTTTAGGTATTTTTTTGGTTTAAACACTTTTTTACGAAATATCTCTGAATATTTCTTATTTTTACCTGCATATTATTAAACTAGATTATATAAGCTTTGATTTGATACCAAAATATAGTTACTTGAAAAGTACAGTGTAGCACAATAAATCAAAACAAAACACCCATTCGTGTATAAATCTTCAGCGCCTAGAACAAAATCCTGAGAATAGTAATATTCAATCAATGAATTCAAACTATTTTAGTTTATATTTTTTAATTTTAAGTATACGTAACTAATCATGTTGAACTGTTTTTCTAAATTTACGTTGTATTTTAATAAAATAATAGTTGATTAAAATTAATCATGGAAAATATTACGGAAACACGGCAAGCGCGACAAAAATTTTACATGTCGACTTTAAGACATGTAAAATTGTCCTGATTGTGTTTATTTCCTTAATATCTGTACCAATTCCGAAAGATAGTATCATGAGGATCATAATAATATATAATTTTATTAAAATAAGGTGAATTATAAACATTTTATACGCAGATTTCACTAGCACGCATGAAAACTTCGAAACTATAGTTTCAAAAAATAAATTTTAAATGTTGCCAAGAGCTTAGCTTCAGATTTAATGACTACAGATTTAAAATGTTTATTACAAAGCTATAGACAACCATATTTACGCAACTTTTCACCGTTTTCATAGATAAAAACATGTTTTTAAAGTAGCAAGTCGCTAGGACCGCTATAGCGGCTGTAACGTTTAACTCAACTTTTTTTCAGACCGCTATAGCGGTCGGGACGTTTGAGTGGATATTAGTCAAAACAAAACCGGCAATTTAAATTGAAAATTCGAGCTCATACATGAATAAACAGGGGCTTCGGGCCTCATTGGTATACTATGATCTTTCTTCACTATATTTTTTGTCTACACTATATTCCACGCCCGTTTTAGCTGCATTGACGTTATTCTACGTAAAACATCGTGACGTAAACCGTGGTGCCAGAATGTTGGTGTTTCTATTTGCTTAGTCTATTGTTTCACATATGACTGAACATTGTACATATGAAATGAAGACAAACACTAGACTTGACTAGTGACTGTAATCGAGAGGTCAAGGGTAACGTATGGACTGAATAACAAGTGAACAATAACAAGAATTTCCGAAGTAAACTAACTCAGCTGGTCTATTTCGAGATTACACAGAGTTGATTTCGTTTGCGCGAACCTTGACATTCCTATTTCATAAAATTGGTTCAGGATAACTTCCCTGGAATTATACAAAAACTTTTTGTAACATCTGAAAATGGACAAGACATACCAACTTAAAGTCTATCCTTCTATTTCTTACGACTTTTTACTCTATAGGTCAGAATTTATGAGTAGGTCAAAGCCTTTTATCTAGGGCACCTATAGAACTCTTGCACGTTCTCTCCATAGCATAGCTTGTTATTGATTAACCACTTTGTTGGGTTAAATTATGTAATGCGGCTATACTCAGGAAATTAGTCAAATGTGCACATGCCTATAGATCGCGAAACTAGAACAACAAAATTGTATATTATAAACCTCGAAATTGTTTCCATTGGTCGATGAACTAGATTTATTGTTGCAGTCTTGGGATGCATTCTTCCGCAATGCGACGGCGGGCGCTCAACCTGGCTCTGCGTACACATCACCCCCAAATCTGGCACCTTACAACAGGAATGAGGTCCCGCTCACATCACTGGTCCCAACATCTGGTGGCATGCCATCCATCGCTGCTGGTAACACTATAATTTATGTATTATTCTGTAAAGAAAATTGGCGCCCAACTTGGGGCGGAAATTATTACGACTATTTTCGTCTAAAGAGGAGGCTTCACCTCCTGGCATATATAGTTTCTATGACCACATTATGTACTCATGTTTCACATCGTATGCAAACAGATAAGTTGACACAATCAAGTTAATTTGTTGTATTTTTAGTTTCCAAATTGGCGCCCAACATGGGGCTAGAGAATCAATGAATGTTTTAGTCATTTAAACTATATGTTTCGTGTTATTTTGTGTAATATACAGGACCTTAGATATTCATAGGTTGAATTGTGCTTATTTGTAAGTGAATTGTGCAATCAACTTTAAGTTGGCGCCTTACAAGGGTCGCGTGTATTGAGGATCAGTTCACGTGTGGCTTGGTGACTTTGGCTTAATGCCACCCGTTTATAGCTTATGTCACGTTGTTTACCGCATGTATAAAGATGAAAAGAGCGTTACCTTTTAAACACTTAATTATTTAAACCCGTGTCTATCTTGATTCTTTCATGACTTAGAAAAAGTAAACCTTTTAGAAACGAAAATTGCTTTTTACCGCACCATTTCGTCGAATACGATGCTGTTTACCATTCCGCTAATGCTGTTTATGCAGTTTCGCGACTGTTTTAGGTTGGAATTTGTAAAACTGTTTTGGTTTCGAAAGTAAGGTATACTAAAGACCTGATTTTAAATGCTTTTTCTCAGGATCCCCAATAAATGAGAAGATCATCGACGACCATCTCGCAGTCCAAGCCATCATTAGGAGTTACCAGGTGAAATATGATCCGTGTTAACTAAACACTATTTGTTATTGTTTGCACATTTTTGCCCCCACACACAACAGCCCCCTGCTAATGTGTTGCTATTTGTCTTGCCCCCGTTTAGGCTACACTTCTCGACACACATTTTCTCGATCAATCGACAAAGTTGAGAAAAACATGAGCCATTGTACTAAGTGAGACGGCTGGCGTACCCTATTAAAATTTCCAAAGAAAAATATATATTTAATTGAAAAGATAAATGTCATTTGTTAAATAGACGTGCAGTAATTTCTAGCCTGCAATTGTAAAACAATATTTTATAATATCAGGAATATTGCGGTTAATAGTAATAGAGTTATGTTTCAATTGGTCTCCATGTAATACTATTGGCATTGCGGTTCGAATACTTGTTTACTTGTCCAAAATAACTACACGACTTGCCGATGAGCACTAATCTGGGTGGGAGGCGTGAATACGGATTAACAGTACAGAGAAATATAACAACTTATAGGTCAATAGATAAGCAAATGACGCCTTTTTGGTCAATTAGAGCCGTATTCGCGTCTCGTGCCCACATCTAAAATGTTGACGTGTGAAAGATTTAATGGTGTAAAAGTGGAACTTTCTGATAACTTTTATCGCAACAAAGACTATTGGATGACGTATGTGAAAATTGAGTGGCGAGTCTGCCGGTCGTGTGTATAATGTTAATTTGGAGTAAAGTTTGACGTGGTGGGGGGTGCGGACAGGCTCGCGGGCACCTGGCGGCCGACCTGGACCCGCTGGGCATCACGACGGACAGGCTGCCCGATCTGGGCATGCGCGCGCCTCGCTCCGAGCTCATCATGAGGAAATATTTCAATTTCGGTACGCAGGACGAGCCGCTCTCACGTCCGATTGGAAGCAATCACTCTCGTTATGTTCGAACCATTGCGTGTCTGATTTGGCTCGACGATGGCGATATTATGACACACTCGCATACTCATGACACTTTTCAATTTGTGTGGCGTGGGCACTTAGATCTGTGGCTCTTAAAACAGCACGCTTTTCTATCAGCTTTTATTCAAATAACGGAATCAAGCTTCAAACGATTGTTAATCTGCTAAAACTTTATTATTTTCACTGTTACGACAGTTTTAATTTTTTCCTCTCGAAATTTTACATTTTACAAATAAACAGTTCTTAGAGAGAGAGAGTTTTGTATGTTTTCTATAGACGTCTCTACTAATAACAGCGTGTTTTTTTAAGAACCCATTTGACACAAACGCCCATCACTTCATCATAATAATGTGATCCGTGATCATGTCAATAATATTCCCTTAAACGGTGATTGTTTTCAACAAGTTTTTATCGAAAATAACCGTCACAAAATTATGCAAAATGTTTGATTGGATTGAATCACGCGTGATTAGCATATTTGCCATATTTGCATCCGCCATCTCTTTTTTTCTTCATTTTAATGCACGTGTGTGATAATATTTGCCCTTCGGAGTTTAACAAATTTTGTTGCTGTAGTTTCATTTGAATGTTGTAGAAAAACAACTCGTAACATTGCATCACAGATTTTATAGTCGAATGTTTTCAAATTAATCGCTCTTTTCAATAATGTTCACTATGTTCCAAATTACTAACGTTCAAATTAGACCGACCTTGAAATTGCTAGTCTCAAAATAGATTTAGTCCATAGATTTAGTGAAAGTCCCGGTTACAGTGTATGTTCCGAGCAATATAATATTATGATTTGCGCTTATATTCCTGTTATAAGTTCTGCTGAAACTTGTAAGCAGGTTATTTTGTGTTAACATTTCAAATTTTCAACGGTAACATGGATAGTGTTTAGATAAGACTTCTGTGAGCGGCGACAGGTTTAAATGTTGTTGAAGATGCTTGGGTGTATTGAATTTAAAGTAGATTGTTGATGTAGTCGCGGGGTCACCTGGTAGCGCAACTCGACCCCCTGGGCATCACTACAGGGGACCCGATATCGAGTGGCGACTGGCACGGCGGCCTGAGAGCGTTTGCTAACGAGGCCGTCATTAGAGAACACGTCAGATTCGGTAATGATCACTCACCTATGTCACGTATTGCGATTGGTAATTAGCGGGATTTTAACTGGCGATACACTAACAAATTTATTGATATGGTTATTATTGTATCGGTTCTGGTATACTTATGACTTTCCCATGTATTAAAATTGATAAAATTTTATTATAATAAAGAGATTTGGAAGTTTTTTCAAAAATAAAACGCATAATCGTTGCCTTTTGTAGAGGGGGATACAATCTTGTACTGAAAATGGAATCGCCTTTTTTTCGGTAGAATGAATCGTAATTTTTTGGGGTCCAGTTCATATCCTCTTAATATACAATATGCAATACGTATCAGTTTACAAATTGGGTTAGGGTTCCCCGCTTCAGACGCACTGAATATCCAGCACTTCGCCTCCATTTATAATATCTCAAGGACGAAGGCTTTCCTTACCTTTTATTTTTATCTATGAGTAGTTAGACGCTGAATAATGCTTTCTTTAACTTATTCCCTGGTATTTGGCTAGTAGATGAATTTTGTAGATTCTACTTGGTGCTTGGGCAATTTACATATATAATCTACGAATTTATTGAAATACATTGAAAAATCCCTTAGTATATTATACATATATGTACATGCATTATATAAATAAGTCAAAATATTATTTTAACATTATTTTTATTATTTAATAGTCTACTTAGATCGCATCGAATTGAGACTAGCTTTTTGAAATATTCGGTCAGAGCTCGTGTGTATTCATACTAAAATTAGCATGTCCTGTGTACAAATATACTTAAATATACTATTTGATAATAGTTTAACCATTTAACAATATATATTATAATTGCATAGATTTGGTTTAGGTTTTGAAGTGATCATATTCCTTTACTAGAAGCTGTAAAGCTTATATATCTACTTACGTGTACTTTACATGTCGGATATTATCATACAACTTACAACATTTAACAAAATAGTATACCAATAGGTAGGGATTCAATCGAAATGAAAAATATATTAAAATTGGAGAATAACTATAGGTGTCTAAATCGAACTTATGAACGTCTTCTGAAACACTTTTTCGTCACTTTGTAAGAATAGGTTAATTGTAAAAAATCCTTGTAAGAAATTGTAAAATAGACATCATTCGTTGTGCTGAAATACATATGTGTGCTAAATAAGTACCTATTAATAGTTAATAAAATATAGTAACTATATTAGTCAAAATGTCTTATTATAAGACAAAAATAATTCAAAAAAGGTACATTAGCACAAAATATATTTCAGAAGTAAGCCAAGACGCTTCGGCACAATTTCTGTATTGATGTAAGAAATAGGATATAGGTAAGATTGTAAGTAATCTGCACTGATTAACGTCGCGCCAGTGCTTCGCTGTTTGTTATTGTCAGCTTATTTAATGAAGCACTATTGTTAAAAACGATAATCTTACAAAATTACGCATCTTACAACACAATACAACGTCTCATGTGCTTACAATTTATATTAATCTCTTAGTAGGATAAAAATCTATTCAGTCATACAGTCACAAAAGGTTATATTTCTAAGATTTTCTTTAAACCAGTTCATTTTTGCTTGTTATATAATTTTGTCAATATAGTTTATGCAAAAACTAACTACAGGACTGCAGTTGCATTTTCACATACTAAACTAGTACGTTGTGAACCAAAAAACAGATCCGAGGACATCATATTGCGAATCTCGACCCTTTGGAGATAGCCAACTACGAATTGGGCGGTAAAAACCCGCGGGAAGTGATTCACAACAGCTACAGGTTTGGTAAGAAGGACTCGGAACCTGACGATTTGAACATAGCACCCCTAGCCGCTCTATGTCTCGTGTAGTTATGGCGGCTCGACACCTTATCTCGTCCCCAATTCTACAATTGCAAACAGTATGACACTTAAACACATGTAGCCTTTGAGCGCAAGGTTGCTTTTCTTACCTGCTGACCTAAATATATAACCTCCATAAATAAAACGTATGCACCTTTACTCATGTTTTGTATTGCAATTGGGAATTGAGACTTAGGCCTTTAGCACATCTCCATTAAGGAAACATGGTACCAAATTCGCTGCGGTTCTGCCATTACGTGTCAATAGAATTGGAAATGACTAAGAATTTAACAAAATCGAAATTGCCTGTGTATACAGATTTGATTAAATTCCTTCTCTATTTTCCTGTACGCTTTAGTCGTGATTTACATCTCCGAAGTCTTTTTTTTCACGATTTCGCTATGATCGAGAAGCTATGACCAGCGCTCACGACAAAAAAATTGTGACTAACAGAAATTGTGATTTTGTTGCTGTCTTTGGCACGGAGATGCGCTAAATGCCTATATGCGATATGAGATTTTATGAACAGAACTGATGTGCAAGTCAACTGCAGACTGTTTCAATAAGTTTACTTATTTTGTTTTGCATTTTTTGTTGGAATCTGTTCGTAAACTATTTTGGACGCCATAACTACGACATGTGGATGTAACGCACAAGGTCCTCGGCAGCACGCTAGATATCTCATGTTTATTATATATGCGTATTGTGTACCGTGAAATGGGGTTAATTTTAAATGTACGACTATTTGGAGTCTTAATAAATACACATTTTTCTGTACAACTTTTCTGCGCATGATTTGTGAGCGTAATAAAAATATCATTAAAATTTTAAGAGTAAACATGTATAATGTTAAAAAATGTATTAAATATTATGATTTTCACCAATTCTCATTCACCGTGGCAAACTCCGAATAGTCATGCGTTTTGTTCTTATAAATTACTCCATATTACGCTACTTCATTGCACGACTAGGAATATGCACACATACTATCACTACTCAATATGATACAAAATGTTATATATAACAAAAAAAAATTTAATAGTATACCTACCTAATTAATAACTTTAGAAATTTAAAAATATTTTAAAATACTACTCCCAAATTCCAATGCCAATATAAACCGATCGAACAGCTGATTTTTTGGAATGATAAAGGTCGTGGCTCTTTTATACAACACAGTTGCCACCCGGCAAGATAACGTTCCTAGAAATGTGACACTCAGGACGTTTTCTTAAGACACTATACACAACACAAATTTGCAGGTAGCTTGCTGTAAAGCTGGCTTATAGCCTTACATACCACTCTACATTATAAATAATAATATAAAACATGATAGATGTCAATAGACATCTTGCCGCAGAAGCGGTGTTGGATAAATGAGCTACATCCTTAAGTCGGACTGTTTTTTTTAATGAATCTTGGATTTTTTGCAAGTTATTCGGTTTCGTATAGTTAAACTCTACATTTTGTAACATTTTGTATATTCTATTGTCTCTACCTATAACACATCTGCATGTTATACACGGTTTTGTACCTATTTTTAAATATATGTAAATTGCATGGAAATTTATAAATTATTTACCTATAACTCTTGATTATAATTGTATGTAAATATTTAAAACAATGTAAAACATTTTTAACATTGAGAACGCAAGAGAAGGCTAGGCGTCTAACTATAGTCTATTTTATATTGGATCTGGGCCAAAACATCGTTTCTATCGTAACAGTTACCTCATTCGAACTTTGGACCACAATAATAAAAATTTTTGAACGAAATTGAAAATAAGGTACCTAATTGATAATTTGATCGGGACAAAATTACTCTCAAAATTACATAAAATCTTTTCTAAACAAGAAAATAATCTATTATGTAAACTATAATAATATTATTTATGTAAACTTTATGGAATTGATATACTTTCAGAATGAAAATGAGAAAAAAGATAGAAACAATGCAACGATAAAATCATGTAGAAAATAGTAGTTTTGTAAAAGTTTAGTAAAAAGTTTTTCTCTTTTTCTCGTTTTCGTTTCTAAGGAACGAACTACGCCAGCAGTACCTATATTGCCGGTTTTGGTGTGATTCTTATAAACTGGGTTTCATCTAATATATATGAACCATTTCCTATGAGATGCTAGTAAAGGGATATGACATTACGCTTTCTATTGCTTCTTCTCTTTGCTTTCACTGCTGTCTACTCATTTCGATTGGTGAATCTTTGTAACTTGTTTTTCATTCTTCACTTCAATGTGGGTAATTTGTTTTTAGAACGTTCATACTCTTATGTTTGACTTATGTTTTAGATGAAGCTGATATGGACAGAGTTTTCAAATTACCGTCGACCACTTTTATTGGGGAGAAGGAAAAAGCGTTACCGCTTAGGTAAGAAAATATTTATGGTGTTCTTCCGTAGCCTACTGCAGGCGACACGCAACACATTTTTAGCAAAATATCACATATAGGTCACAAGTATTGTTACATAAAAATACGTCAGTGTAAAAAGACCATCTGCTAAATGTAAACTGCTAAATGCTAAACGTAATTATCGGAAATAATCCTGCACGCATTCCACCTGAGAAAGAAATTAAGCGTCAAAGATGGAGGAGCCATAATGCCTAACGGTGGAATGACCCGAACTTTAATAGATGATGATGATGATGATGAATAAATGACTTTCATCTACATAGAAACATTTTTGTAGTTGTTGCGTTCATTCGGCTATGGAATTTCACCTTAGACATGATTCAGCTGCCCCAAAAAAACAGCTGATTATATGTTATTTTTACCTTTTACATCATCCTCCCGCCTACAAGATAACGTTATAGATAGTATACCTGTCCTTGTTTACAAAATAAAGATAATCGAAATATACTATCAAGTGACGTGGATTATCTCAGTATCGAAGGCGTTGGCTTATCATATAACTTGACATTAACCTTGTCAAATGATTTCGAAGAGATACAATGCGTTTTGCATATTCGCAAAACAACCTTTTATAAGAGGAAATTTATGTGGATATTTCTTGAAATGGTAATGATAAGGTTATTCATAGACATGCCTAAAATACAGGACCAGGTCAGGCCATATGACATTATATGTAAATTCGTGTGATCACTGACTTTTCCTACGTTGATAACGTCCGACTCGTAGTGATTCTTAATGTGTGCATTGAAAGTCAACCTTAACCTATATTCATTAAAAAATGGAATGCCAGGATTGTTACGACTTTGTCCCGGTTATTTCCGTTGTAGCATCCGTGGCCCAGAGGTTGGACGTCCAGCTTGTATTCCGAAGTCCGAATTCTCTGGGTTAAAATCATAGTGTGGCAAAGATTTTCGTCTGGACGCTACCATGTTTCGGAAGGCACGTAAAACTGAGGATCCCGGCTGTTTCCTATAAGATATGTAAAAGGCAGTCGTCAGACCATGTTCCAGGCCTTGTAGTCATCCCGGGGACCTGAAACTGCAACATATAGGTTATAGGCCACATAACCCATAATTGTGATTTGACTCTAACAAAGTAGGGTAACTGTTCTGTTCATGTTTTTAGGGAAATTTTGAATCGTCTGGAACAAGCGTACTGCAACAACATAGGTATCGAGTTCATGTTCATCAACTCACTGGAGCAATGCAACTGGATCAGGCAGCGCATGGAACCGCCCAACGTCACCAAGATGAGCCCCGACCAGAAGAGATTGATCCTCGCTCGCCTCACTAGATCTGCCGGGTACGTATCTATGTAAACTGGATATTAATATACGTAGCTTTGGTCCAGTTTCCTGACAAATGTTTCTATCATCTATGTATACTGAGAAGATGCCCCCAAAGCTGAGTTAAATTCAGTAACACTTCAAGGTTATATTTATGATGTAGGTATTTAAACTTCAAAATGAACTTGTAACGGAAACAGTTGCAAAGCTCGTTAATAATTTATATATTGTGTGTATACCATTAGCGACCCAAAACTCCCAGGAGTTATGTGGATTATTTTGGAAATCTATAAATTTAATATTGTACGTTAGTGCTTAAATTTCGGTGGTATAGATATGCACTCATCTTAGTATTGAACTTTTTTGCATGTCAATCGTTGTTTAAACCATGAATTGGTGATATATCCTAAATATATATTTTCGCCTACAGATTCGAAAACTTCCTCGCCAAGAAATGGTCATCCGAGAAGCGTTTCGGTCTGGAGGGCTGTGAGATCCTGATCCCCGCCATGAAACAAGTCATCGATGTCTCCACCAAACTTGGAGTAGAATCCATCATCATGGGCATGCCACATAGAGGTAAATATACGAGCTTGCATATATTTATGACCACAATGCCCATATTTTTGAATGGATTTCTTTGGGTCGCTGTCGAAACAAGGAAACCACAAATCAACTTAACGGCTGAATCAATGGAGTTTAAGTTTTTAATTGAGTATGGAGGGAGCTTCGATATTAGAATAATTCATTGGGATTGCAGTGGATAAGGCTAAGCGCGGACTACGACAAAAATCTTAGAGAAAAAATATCAAAAGTCTGATCACAATATCCGGAACTGCGGAAATAAATTGTTTTATATTTTTAATCGTAAATAGCAACATATAAATTTGATGCTATTTCGTATAAAATGTTAATACTAAATCCTGAAATGTTTTAGCCGGCCAAACCTAGGAGTCTAGGAGTAACCGCATTTCGGGGTCTAGCCTTAACTGGGAACATAAAATAAACTTATCTACTTAAATATTGTCCAATGTTAAAACGTAAATCACGTTCATTGTTTACAAGTAGACAATTTAAACTAATTGTAACCGATAGACCTTGAGGCTTTTATGTTCATTAATGTTTAACATTCAATGTCTCCAAAGACAACAATAGTTTTTTAGTCTTGAATAAATTTCTATCGGCCTTGCCACGATTTTCCTCACTGATTCTGTGACTCGGTCAACAGAGGTCATGGTTACCTTCTTGTTATTCTAATTGCCACTTATTGGACCGGTTTTGTTGATATATAATTATGCCTGATTAGAGTGTGGGAGTGTGTATGTTCGTTACTTCTTCACTCCTAAACGAGTGGACCGATTGAGCTGAAATTTGGTGTAGAGATGGTTTAGACCCTGGAATAACACATAGGCTACAGTACAGCGGGTAAAACCGCCGGGCGTGGCTACTATTTTTTTTTATTACATGGAATAGAACTGCGTTTGACCACAGTTTCACCTGTTGGCAAGTGAAGACGTGGTCGAAGCTGTTACACACAGGCCTAGAAAAATCTGACACTCAAGTTGTAATTACAAGTTGTAATATAAATACTAGTTGACGTTATTTCGATTATGTTCTTTAAAAATCTAGAAATAAAACTGGCATGATAGGACTAAGGATAATTTAAATTATTCGTGCTGTTTTTACGACCGTATCGCATCATTGAAGGCGTGTTTTCTCGTCACATGATTTAGCAAAAAACTCAACAAATGTGTGTTTTCCGCTGTTTAAACGTTACTCATCGTTTTTGGGCTTCAAGATTAAGTTCCCCTATAATCTGATAAGTTGCTAAGTAAATTTTATACGTACAAATTTAGGTATAGATCGCTTTTTGTACGAGCATGTGATTTAATTTCGTCCTTGCCCGAACTGGTAGTTTTTTGTCTTGTTCGTATGTCAGTAATCATAATATATCTTCGAACCATCGTTACGATGTTCTGTGTATACATTGAGGGATTTATCTCGCTTTCTTGGTTTAGTCTGGTACCATCTTCGGCTGCATTGTCGCCTAAGCTCAGGCGAGATCGTGGCCAAACGGTAACCTATGTCATAAAGATGAAAGTTTATATGTGACTATATGTGTTTATGTGTATGTGACTATCTGTTCTTAGCTAGGAGGTAAAATATGGGGATTTACCTTTTGGTCATTAGTAGTATACATGAAAAAAAAAAACACTGAATATCCTTACTAAATAATTATTATGGGTTATATACGCTTTAATCATATAATTTTATAAAGCGTGACCTAAACTGAAGCATTGTTATTGAACAACACGTGGTTCTCGTCGACCGTGAGAAGTCAAACTTAGAATCTCTAAGTAAATATCAGCTTTTTGTACAGTAATAATAAAGGTCATTATTGTTTGCAGGTCGTTTGAACGTGCTCGCCAACGTGTGCCGCAAGCCACTGCACCAACTGTTCACTCAGTTCGCCGGTTTAGAAGCTGAGGATGATGTGAGTATTAAACATAGTAATGTACTGCGGTTTCTCCCGCAGAAATATGATAAAATCTGATGAAATTATAATACCTAGCTAATATTCCAAAACAAAACAAATAATTTAAAAACTTGGTTAATTGTGTAATTAATTTTAATGATTTTTGTGTTATGAACAGTTGTGATCGTTAGTTATGGACTTTATAGTACGTTATGGCTTTTTGGCAGTACCATTGTGTTTGAGCAATAAGTACAAGAAAATTTACAACCGTTAAACACTACTGCAATGACATGTGCTTATCAGTAACTCCCCTGCACTATGATAATGTGTTATTATTTTTATTGCCGGTAATAACCTAGCTGTCTTTATCTGTAGGTTGACTTACCTGCAATTTCTCGATGACGCCAGCATTATTTTTATTCTTTTGTTATTGATATATTATTGAAAAAAAAAATGAATTATTATCTATTGAAAAACAGCTAAAAGCCCTATATTTTATATTATGTCAATAAAATGAGCATACTTCTTTATTGCTTTTATTGATAAATGCTTTTATTAGCTTATGAATGATGGCATCCTTGCAATTTATTAATACCTGATCGATGAAATGTAGCTCGGTATAGCTAAATCTAAAATAGCATATATACTTGTATTCGTCATTTCCTTAAAACAGACAAAAAAGTATGCGTCTCTTAATTTAACAATATGTATGTGAGTGTCCTTTGTGTGTAAGCCAATCTGTCAGCCATCCATATTTTTGTTAGCTTACGCTGTCCATCCCCTGGGTAAATATGTCCAAAATCTTCCACAGATCTTTCTTTGCAATGTTGCTTTAGTCCAAATGGTTTGGTACGCGTTTAGATCATTTTGTAATAAAAACTATAAAGTAACACTTACTTCTTTCAAAGTTCAAGTAATACAGTATTTTAAGGGTCGAAAACGTACAAGCAATAACCCCTGGTGTTACAGTTATCCATAGATGGCTATACTGCTGACCCACCAGATGGGCAATTGTTTTATTTGCTACTTATGGCTACCTACTTCCTACCACTATAAAAAACACTAACCAATAAAACCACTGGTAACCAATATAAAAAAAAAACTAACCTCTATAACCCCATTTACAGGGCTCAGGCGATGTGAAATACCACTTGGGAACATACATCGAGCGTCTCAACCGTGTCACGAACAAGAACATCAGGCTCGCCGTCTGCGCCAACCCCTCCCACTTGGAGGCTGTCGATCCTGTGGTACAGGGCAAGACTAGGGCTGAGCAGTTCTACAGGGGAGATAATGAGGGCAAGAAGGTAAGGGTACAGTAACATAAGATTTATTCGTTGATGTCGGGTCTCACACAGCTACCAGCTACAACGATAAGGAGAACATTTGAAATGTACACTTGCTTAGAAAGACATTTGCGTTTTTGTATAAATAAACTGAGCTCTACGAGGCGATAAATGATAGTACAACGTTCTCTACAGAGATACAGGGCAGGCCAGGCGAAGAGGAGGCCTTTATGACCTGACAATAAAGATCATAATGTCCACTGGCTTAAATTCAGGATAGCATGTCTGGTCTCAGGGACACTACATTGTTCAAAGAATGACGTCATTCAATCACTGTGTCGGCTAATAATTAAGTATTTTCTATCCTATCAATATAATGGGACATCTGTACTCAAATTTCCACTTTTCCAGGTGATGTCGATCCTCCTTCACGGTGACGCCGCGTTTGCCGGACAGGGCGTAGTGTTCGAAACTATGCATCTGTCAGACTTGCCCGCCTACACCACGCACGGAACTATCCACATCGTGGCCAACAATCAGATCGGGTTCACAACTGACCCCAGGCACTCCAGGTCATCTGCTTATTGTACCGGTGAGTGAAACTGGTACAAAACTATGCGTATGTTTGACTTGCCCGGCTATTGACGCGATTCTTTTAAAATGTCTCCCCGTTTTTTAAAATTTAAATTAACGTTTAAATCTTTGCTGAAAATTATCCCCAATAAGCGCTTACTACGTACAGCAATATCAGTAAAGTATAAAGTCTGCGCTCTACTTAGCAAAAATATTCGCGCGAAATGTCGAATTCTCACCAAAAAGTGCTTTTGAAATTTGTTTGAAACCATGATATTTGGGCGAAGTGGAACTGGCCTGATGGTACTCGTACTTAAGGCCGTATGTGTGACCCATAATCAATAGCACCACAATTACTTTTATCCTATGCGATTCAGTAGCATTTGAAAGTCATTTTCCGACCCGAGAACTTTGTAGCATTGTTACATGTTACATCGAAGTATCAATAACCAACTCGTTATATTCGTCCCAGACGTGGCCCGCGTAGTAAACGCGCCGATATTCCACGTGAACAGCGACAACCCCGAGGCGGTGATGCACGTGTGCAACGTGGCCGCGGAATGGCGCGCAACCTTCCACAAGGACGTCGTCATCGACATCGTCTCCTACAGGAGGAACGGACACAACGAGGTCGACGAGCCCATGTTCACGCAGCCGCTTATGTACCAGAAGATTAGGAAGACTAAACCTGGTGAGTGCACTTGATCAGTCATTTATTGCAGGAATATAGTAAAATTAAATCAGAAATGAAATGGTTTATTTGCAAGAATGTAGTACAATTCATCCTCAAGGAGGCCCTTGAAGCACGCAAATTTTCAGAGATGTATGCCCTCTCATATAGACTTTAGACTCTCACGACTAATAAGGCATATTTAGCTGTCAGAGTCAACCCACAACATCACATTGCAGACTTTACCTTCCAAACTAATCTGATCTGACAGTCTGATCAGTCTTCAGCATCCCATCGACTTTGCTTACTATGAAACTTGCTATTTAGGTAGCTAACTTAGATAGTAAATTAACACATAGGCTTCTCTTAGCGGGTAAAACCGCGGAGACCGTAGGTGATAGGTGTTAACACTTTGACTGCGGAAAACACGGTCGCTGTGTTTTTGAGGTCGAAACGCAGGTTCTGATGCATACAAACGTCGTGTTTTGTGAAATTATGCTACCATTCTGTTCTGTGCGTAATTTCTGTCACCTGCGGATATTAGTAAACAAGTGAAATTTTAAAAAAACTTTTTAAAAACAAGCTTTTATTATTATTATCACCCAACAACACCAAAGTACTCTTCAAGACGAATCAAACGAGCCCAAACTCGATGGGGTTGCGTCGTTTAATTACGGAGTTTCTATGGCCTTCCAGCTCCATCATGAAAACAGGTCGATGTCATAAAAATATTGCATTGTCATCCGATTTATAGATACATGCAAAATTTCAGCTCGATCAGATACCGGGAAGTGGGTCAAATTAAGCTTGCAATATTTGATTACAGACAGACAGACAGACAGACGGACAGACAGACGGACAGACAGACAAAGGACAAGTGAAAGTAAATAAAAGCTCGTAAAAGACCACCGCAGCTAAAGTGATTTATTTCGAATCAGGATTTTAAGTGACGTTTAATTTCCAGTGTTGGAGAAATACGCCGACCGGTTGATCGCCGAGGGCGTAGTGTCCGCGGAGGAGGTGAAGGACGTCCGCGACAAGTACGACAAAATATGCGAGGACGCGTACAACCAGGCCAAGCAGGAGACTCACATCAAGTACAAGGACTGGCTCGACTCGCCCTGGTCTGGCTTCTTCGAGGGAAAGGACCCGCTTAAGGTTAGTATATCCTACTTCCTACCAAACTAATAATATTGCTAAAGTATGGATGCTTGAATATTTTGACCTCTACGCATTTTGACTTCGAAGACCTGCAATAATTTTGCTCTTACTTTTTCGTTCTGGCGTAAGACATAATATTATGTGTATTCCAGGGTCTCAAAGTTAGCGCCAAATTTGTACTAAGTCAAACTTCAAATCGCTTCCCTGTAAAGTAGGAATTTTTCAGATGTGTCTTTGTTCTACGGATTGGTCGATTTGTGTGTGTTTGTTACCTCTTCAAGCCTAAATGACTGAACCGATTGAGCTATAATTGTATTTAGGTTGCTTAGACCCTGGAATAAAACATAATACGGATTTCAGCATCATTATTATTAAAGAATTAGTATGGGAGGGCTAAGTGCCAATTCAACCATTACTGATCCATTGAGACAACATAAACTCGCTAAGCCCGTAGCTTATAGTAAGCCAAATAGTCTAGTTATTATATTAAGGATCTTTTTCCTTCTAGATGGCGTCAACAGGCGTAGTAGAAGAGACTCTAGTCCACATCGGCAAGCGTTTCTCCCAGCCCCCTCCCAACGCGGCCGAGTTTGAGATCCACAAGGGTTTGCTGCGTATCCTCAAGGCTCGCATGGAAATGGTCGAGAATAGAACCGTGGACTGGGCCTTGGCTGAAGCTATGGCGTTTGGATCCCTGCTGAAGGAAGGCATTCATGTTAGGTTGTCCGGTGAAGACGTGGAGCGTGGTACTTTCTCGCACAGGTTAGTGTAATAATTTAAACTATAACATTCTCGAGTGGAGACCACGGACTAGCAAACGAAGCGTAGGACGTCCACCCACAAGGTGGACAGACGACCTTATAAAGGTCGCCGAAAGACGCTGGATGCAGGTCGCTTCCAACCGGTACATATGGAAGTCCAAAAGAGAGGCCTATGTTCAACAGTGGACATCCAATGGCTGAGATGATGATGATTCTACGTGTAAGAGAATGATTGGAATGAAACTACGATAGGCAGCAAAAGCGAGAACTGGTATGAATGTTAATAGTGTAGCACACAATAACGGAGGTAAGACATATTATAAAAAATAAAAACCGGTCAAGTACGAGTAGGACTCGAGCACCGAGGGTTCCGTACAAACCTACGGGTTTTTACGGAACCCTAAGGAAAAGTGGGTATAATATTATATACTGTGGGTTTTGATTCCCTTGCGAGTACTTGCGAGTTTGAAAATATGCGGCTAAAATTGCTGTTTCTTTTGATTGCGTTGACATAGATGTTTGATTTTTTTACAGCTTACAGTTATCATAAAGCTGAGTATTTGATATGAATTTCAATTTAAGACCTGTACGCGTTCTTGAGGAAAGGGATAGTAAATACAAAATTATTAAAAATATTTTTTTATATAATGTCACTAAAAATTTACAGTTTTCGCAATTTTTCCTGTGCCTGTGATTTAAGACGTTGCTGCGTACCAAATTTCAAGATTCTGAGTCAACGGCAAGTACCCTGTAGGTTTTGATTCCCTTGAGAGTAGTCGCGAGTTAAAAAGTACGGCTAAAATTGCTGTTTCTTTTGAATGCGTTGAGATAGAGGTTTGATTTTATTACAGTTTAAGGGTATAATAGACCTTAGTATTTGATATGAATTTCAGTTTAATACCTGCACTCGTTCATGAGAAATAAGGTAGTAAGTATGAAATTTTTAAAAATATTTTTTTATATGATGTAACTAAAAATGTACAATTTTCGCAATTTTTCCTTTATCTGTGCTCTAAGGAGTTGCTTCGTGCCAAATTTCAAGATTCTAAGATTACGGGAAGTACCTTGTAGGTTTTGATTTTTTGAGAGTATTTGCGAGTTTAAAATTGCGGCTAAAATTGCTGTTTCTTTTGAATGCGTTGACTTAGAGGTTTGATTTTATTACAGTTTAAAGGTATTATAGATTTGAGTATTTGATATGAATTTCAATATAATACGTCTTCGCTTTCATGAGAAAAGGGGTAGTAGGTATAAAATTATTCAAAATATTTTTTTCATATGATGCAAATAAAAATTTATAGTTTTCGCAATTTTTCCTTTATCTGTGCTCTAAGGAGTTGCTTCGTGCCAAATTTCAAGATTCTGAGTTCACGGGAAGTACCCCGTAGGATTTGATTTATTTGGTAATGTCGAAAATTTGCTGAAATTTGCGACATATTCGACTATATCTTTTGATTGCGTTGGCCTAGAAGTTTGAATTTTTCACAGCTCTAAGAAGCAATGGACCTTAGTATTTCCTATAAATTTCAGCTTGTTACCTCCACGCGTTCCTGAGAAAAAGGGTCTTGACAGACAGACAGACAGACAGACAGACAGACAGACAGACAGACAGACAGACGGACGGACAACAAAGTGATCCTATAAGGGTTCCGTTTTTTCCTTTTGAGGTACGGAACCCTAAAAACTAACATTCTTAAAAGTCCTGTATATGTCTGTGATACTAAAATGGAACTTAGTCGGTCACGTCAGTTGCATGCACCTCGATCGCTAAGCAAAATAAAGGAAATAAAAGAGGGTACATAACAAAATAACTATATTATTTGTCAAGGTGGGTCGGCCTAAAAGGTACTTTTTAACTTGGCAGTATATAAGACCGGCTGCGTTGACACGTAAGAAATAGCCGTTGGATTATAAGATAAATAACACTTTATTAATACAATCGAGATCCACCTGGAGGTAACTGTCCTGTCCCTGTAGCTAAACACCAAACGCTTGTGTTAGTCACACTAAAAAAATATGCTAGTTGTCGTAATACATATTTTCTAAGATATAGGATACTATCCCAGCATTTTGGTGTATTTTTTTTAATAAATATAAGGTTTTTAATGCAGGCATCACGTGCTTCACCACCAGAAGGTAGACAAGGCGACGTACTGCGCCCTCGCTCACCTCTACCCCGACCAGGCGCCCTACACTGTCTGCAACAGCTCACTCTCCGAATATGGTGAGATTTTCTAACTAAAGTACTGTAAACTTGTTACTAAAATATGACAGTCGATGAGTTAACAGGAAGACTCGTTATGGATGCAGCGTAGACTAGCAAATTTAAATGTCTCGCACCTTATCTTCCATAGGTATTCGTATGTTTAGTAACGTGAAGCTTCTTTCTACATTTTTATCAAGCGAGCTTGAGACTTGCCTTTTAAGGTTTTGCTGCTAGGATGCCTTTTTTTAGGGATTCCATTTTTAGCACATCACATATTCGACATAAACCCTAATTGTGTACCAAATTTCTTCAATATAATAAACTGGTGCCGCAGCTACAATGTTCTAATCTTTGTCTCTGAAGTATTGCGTTTAAAATAATGATGTGGCTCCCAATTCTTGCATGGAATGATTTATTTCTGTTACAACAAAAGTGCAAAAATTTACATCTTATTTGTCCAGGTGTCCTCGGCTTCGAAGTAGGGTACTCTGTAACGAACCCCAACGCGCTGGTCCTGTGGGAGGCTCAGTTCGGAGACTTCAACAACGTGGCTCAGTGCATCATCGACCAGTTCATCTCCAGCGGACAGGCCAAGTGGGTGCGACAGTCAGGCATCGTGCTGCTCCAGCCTCATGGAATGGAAGGCATGGTATGTGGAAATAATGACTATTTTATTGGTTTTCCAGTGATTAAGGACTGTACTGAGCCTGCTGAAAGTTGTAACTGGTAGGGTTTCACTATGTGAGAACGCATCTAGATTTTTTTTTAGTTCTGTCTAACCTCTGAGAGTTTCAGAGTCTATTCTGAGTTCAATATTAATCAGAACGCATCTAGATTAGTTCTTAATATTCTGCCGTGTTTTGTTCCGTTGCTTAGATAAGTTGGCCGAGGAAATGAAAAAAAAAACTAGGTTATGGAAACTTACAATTTATGTTCTAAGTCCTAAGTAATTAGGTACTTCTTTTTTGTTGACGGGAAAATGCCTTCCCTGCCCTTTCCCATTCGGCGGCTTAGTGGATGTTCATTTACTTTATTATTATTGTAATTGTCTAGTTTTTTATGTTTTTATAAGCCGTCGAAACCGTTCGGAAACAGTTCTCCGCCAAAACGAGGAGAGAGAGAGTCGCGATAGCACTATCTCACTTCACCGGGGGTAGACTTCCTTTGCAGGAGGTCGTCTAGGTGGGTACCCCAACAGTGCCAGTTATTCTACCGCCTGAGCAGTGATGTGCAAACATTACTGTGCTCCGGTAGGAGGGCACTGTAGCTAGTGTAATTACTGGGCTAAAGAGTCTTAACATCTTATGACTCTTGAGTAAGAAGCGTTGATGCAGTGCTCCTAGAATTTCACATATTTGTAAAATCCTAGTTAGCACTGTACTGATTATGGGCAGCCGTTATCTCTTAACATCAGGAGAGCGTCTTGATCGTCTTCTACTTCATCACATAAAAAAAAAAGAAAAAAAGTATAAAAGTACTATCATTTATGAGGTAGAATACAATGTTTATTTATTGCGCTATCGTACACAAATATGACAATTTATATGTTGTTATTTATAATATTATATCGTTATTTATATATTACATTAAATTTTATCTCTCAGAAAAATCAACTTCCATCCATAATTTCGACGACTTTTACACCATCAACAGAGCAGCACACTCAGGCACGGTAGAAAGAGTGGGAGATAGTAGTTCCTCTCCCTTCCCCTCGATCTTACGCTTTTTCGATCAGCATCACGTGACCCTGACGCGAGTTTGAAAGTTTTTACCCATACAAAAAAGTGCTCAGCGCCGCTAAAGAAGTTTTCACTTCAAAAAAAAAAAGATTTTAGAGCGTTTATCGAGTGACGCTCTCTCACTTGCACTATTTGACAAATTTTGAAATATAAATTCATAGAATCAATTTATTGAAAATTCCTTAAGAACAGCCCTCCATAATATTTTGCACACATTTTAAAAGTGTTTCCAGTTGGCATGAAAAGAATTTATGAAAAATAGAAGGAATTTTCAATAAATTAATTCTATGAATTTATATTTCATAATTTGTCAAATAGTGCGAGCGAGAGAGCGTCACTCGATACGCTCTTAAGTAATACTTTTAGCTTATGATCCTAAATCATAATCATAATCAAATAATAATGTTTTTGTTGATCAGGGCCCTGAACATTCATCGGCTCGCCTGGAGAGATTCCTGCAGATGAGCGCTGACGACCCCGACTACATGCCGCCGGAGAGCCCCGACTACGAAGGTATGCCATTTAAACTAAGATACTTTTTTAATCTGGAAGGATTGATACTAGATTTGAGGGTCTGTAGTCTGTACTAGCGAGTTTTGGCTTCAAGGAGCAACAAACGAATATTCACATAAACTTTTGAAAAGATGATTGTTTTTTTATGCTACCGTGAGTATTCTCCATAATCAAAACAAATTATTTTGGTGGAGAGTGGTTTAGATATTGTTAACAATATTTGATGTGACTTTTGCCGTTTTGTTGTTTTAGGTTTGATTGGTTTGTTTACCGACTATGTCAAGTACGCACTGACTATGTACTATTAAAACAGGAATCTGTACGCAATCAAATTATAACACTCACGCTATCGCGCTCTATTTTTATGGATAACACTCACGGTAGTTTTCAAAATCGTATGAAATTATATCTCAACATAAAACAAATCCTTAAGACTTTCCAGTGCCATGACGCCTTGATAGTCATTTGTTTTCTTTGGAACTAGGGAGCGGAGCGAGCGAATAATGCTGCACCATCCAGGAATCGATTGTCTTTTAAAGTGTATTTCATCAAATAGTTCCTATGACGTCATGTTAGCACCCCTGTTTGTCAAAAGTGTCAACTGGTTACGACGTATCTTCAGGTTATTCGAGGTTTTATTGAAATATCGTACGAAAATCATGTTTTAGGCATGATTTTCCCAAGACGTCATAGGTTCCTATGGCGCCAACATGACGTCATAGGAACTATTTAATGAAATGCACTCTATCAGTACTTATTTGTCCTCAGTTCGTCAACTGCACGACTGCAACTGGATAGTAGCGAACTGCTCGTCGCCAGCTTCGTACTTCCACATACTGAGGCGCCAGATCGCGCTGCCCTTCCGCAAGCCGCTCATCATCATGACGCCCAAGTCGCTGCTCCGACACCCCGAGGCCAAATCATCCTTCGATGACATGAATGAGGGCACCACGTTCAGGAGGTAAGCTTGTAATGAGCTCTTGATATGCTATTACTACGGTAAAGAGATATACAGTAATGGGACTCCCTAGAATCGGTTGAACTCAAGGTCGCGCGAGTTTGCAACGATTTGGGTAGGGTTCGGTCAGCAGCAAGGTGCATAATAAATGTTTTTATGCAGTTAGCTTCCGAATAATGGTTGTGAATTAGTAAAAATATTACAAAGTATTTAATTCTTATTGATATTTTGAGTAATTGAAATTGAAATGAAATTTATTGCATAAAAATCACAAATATTTACGCCTATTTGGCACCTCGCTGCCTATCGAACCCTATCCAAATCGTTGCAAACTCGCGCGACCTGTTCGACCGCTTCTAGGGAGTTCACATTACTGTATAATATCTCTTTACCGGGCTCTTACCGCTATTGATATGCCACTATGTTGAACGGTACATATCATTTTATTATAATCATTTTTACCTTATTTACGGCATTTGTTTGATGCGGTGTCACAAGTTCTATTATTATCATCAACTAATATTTGTTTTGTGTACATCTGTTTGCAAATAGACTCGACAAATATTATGATCTGATGTATACGAAAAATTCTTATTTTACAATTTGATGAAAAAAGTAATGTTACTGAATAGTAAGAGCGGGCAGAATTGACTAATCACAGCGCTTCAAATCCCTGTCAAAAAGATTTTAAACACTGTGATTGGTTGATTCTAACCCGCTCTTCTGCGCTAGGCAGCCATTAATCTTAGGAAATTTATCGCTAGGTCATTAATTATATCTTTATTTGTATCGTAGAGTGATCCCCGAAGAAGGCCCAGCATCCCAGAACCCCGGAAACGTCCGCAAGTTGGTGTTCTGCTCCGGCCGCGTGTACTACGACCTGTTGAAGCATCGCCGTGAGAAGGGACTCGAAAGCGACATCGCTATTGCCAGGTTAATATTGCACATAATAAATTAAATCCTTAGAATTTCCTCCTGCAGGGCTATTCACTTATCGGTTAGGGAACCGAACCGAATACCGAATTGTCAAAAATTTATGAAATGACGTGACATGACAAGCTGTATCTATATAATTTCATACATTTTTGACAATTCGGTTCGGTTCTTTCACGGATAAGTGAATAACCCTGCTGATCTTTCCATCCTGACCGTTATTGCGAGGGTGCTTTATGGTTTCTTTTTTGCCGCTTTGCTCCAAACCTCATAACTTTTATATTTTTATGATGCGTTTAAGGTGCGTCTGCCGCATGCGTACATTCTTATATAATGATTACCTAGAGTTCTAACATTATAAAGGTTAACAAGGTCCTATACAAGTATTAAGATATTATGTTTTAAAATTTTTGACTGTTATACATTTTTTAGTCGAAGCGTGATTTTGGCGAAGTCAAAGTCCTTGAACCTTTCTAACATTTAAAGTCCTTCTACTCGAAATTCTTTTGGATTTTATCATTTATTTGATGATGATTTGATCTTTACCCCCAGGGTTGAGCAAATATCTCCGTTCCCGTACGACCAGATCAAGGCTGAAGTGGCGAAGTACCCGAACGCGCAGCTCGTGTGGTCGCAGGAGGAGCACAAGAACATGGGCTCGTGGAGCTACATCGAGCCCCGGTTCCGCACGCTGCTGCAGAACCAGAAGACCATCAGGTATGGACTACACTTTTTTGACCTAGGAAACGTTACGCATCATCACCCCACGCCGCACAGTTTCGATTCTAAGAAGCTGGACAAAATTATTTCCTGGGTGTTTTTCTTCGTACGGCATTTTGATATTTTGAAACACTGTGCGCTGGGCGGTATGTGGGACTCCCCCGCTGAAGATGGGCGCGGTGGGGATTCCCACTAAAAAACCTGCGGGTGTTCCTGCGGGTCGCCATAATGCCGGGGCAGCGGGTACGCTGAAGCACTCATCCGCGGCAGGTATGGACAACTAGAGTAAACATCGGAACTAGGGAACATTGCCACCACAAATTGGTCCTAAAATGGGCGTGCGCGATTCTTAAGCTGTAGTCTCTCAGTTGTTAATATATAAAATATTAGTTCTAAATAAAGTGCAATAAAGCACACGGCAGTTAATACTTAAAAACTAATAATTTTAATAAATTTTATTGGTGTTCTATACACAGGTTTTAATGAACCTATTCTAGGAGCACCAATTAAGTATGTATAAGTAGATACAGAACTAATTTACTTTAAATATATCGATCTTGTAAGCAGAGCTGTATAGTCTTGCCGCTTCCTGCTTGTGAGGGCCCTTATTACCTGAGATACAAGTTGTTTACTTACTTCAGGGAGCGAGGGTTTGTTTCTTTCAGGTGTGGTTGGGACTACAGCGCTGTACCTAAGTATTTGCTGTACCTACTTTATTATTGTAAGATGTTTTAGAAAAATAAACGCATTTTATTATTTATTATTATTATTAAGCGTGTCACCCACGACATACAGAGTCATTATCGAAAATCCAGAATACAAGAAGGCGTGAATGCATAGTATTTTAAAGGAATTAATTTGCTCATATACAGTTTGCAGCTTGAATTTTCATGTTCATCACTAAATTCAATTATAATATTGATTCATTCTGTAGTTTTCTATTACCGTAACAGTTTTTATTTGGTATTGCTTATTAACATGCGTGTGTCATTTAAAGTGAGTGATAATGGGCTAATTTAATGTCACGGTTTACTTTGCCACTTCGCAAACCTATCTCTATTCCTTTTTTTCTGGTCAAAGTCAACATGAACGGGATATTTAAGTATATCTGAAAACGATAAAGTTTCTCGACAAAAATGATTGATGGTACATATTAGGTACCTAACTCTGATATTTTTATAATACTAGTTTATATTCGCGGCGTTGCCCGCATTGAAAAATCCTTTCTTAGCGGAAGTCTACGTCGTGACATGTACGAGTATCTTTGTGCCAAATTTCAATTTAATCTTTTCAGCTGTTTGAGCTGTGCGTTGTCAGATCAGACAGTCAATCAGTCACGCTCCTTTTTTATATATTTAGACACACATTAATACGTGCGCGTAACACATTGGTTGCAGGGCAAAGTCCCAATCGGGGGGTAGTTGGTTAAGCCAGCTGTTTGGCACAAGCCCGCAACCACAGCCGCCCACAGACAGTGCGGACACTGAAACCGTGCCTCGCACTATTAGGTGAGCATTCTGAATGTGCCCCGATGCTCATGCTAATACGCTTATTTGTTGTAATTTTTTTTTGCTAAACGCACTGTGGGCTGTGGGTATGCTTTTTGTGTCTTCACCTTTCACATGTATTTTTTCTTCGTTTATTTGTTAAAAATTTAAGCTGCAAACATGTTAATAAGGTCATAGAAGTGTTGTAGATACTTAAATCTCTATTTTACTTGTTTATTTTCCTTATAGTTAGTACTTAGGCCTCAACCACATTACATCACACAGTGTTTTTACACAATTAGTTATTCAACAAAGCGCTTTTGATACTTAAGTTTTTTGGAAAATTTGACACTGCGACACATGATGCAAACACGATGCAAAGTGGCTGAAATATTAGAGATGTTGCATAGTGATTTTATTTGAGATTCAAGATTGATACAGATATAAAAATGTACAAACAGGTGTTAGCCTCACGCCAAAGACGATCTCCTATAAGATACAGCTAAAACGTATAACAGCTTTTCGGTTCCTTACCACCGCCAACGCGCCCTTGTGTATTTCAACAGGAACCTTTTTTTTTGTCATCCATAAGAAGAGCGCGGAGACATATGTTATGGGAAACCCATTAAAATGAAAGCTACACCCATGTAGCATAATATATGGCTATAATCATCGAGATTGTAAAATTATTCTCAGGATTATCCGCCTTATTGGCGTTAGATAATATTGTAGGTATTACTCGGCATTAGTAAAATAAAACTTGGTTCGTTTTACAATAGTACGTGTTCACCACAGAAAAAGCACAGACAGCAACATAACACCACAGATAATAAATAGAAATAGGATGCGTTCACAATTTACCACAATTTTTTTTAAAAATATTTATCGAATGTTTCATTTTGTTTCAGCTACAACGGTCGTGCCACCGCCGCGTCCCCCGCCACCGGCTCTAAAGCGGCGCACAACAAGGAGCTCAGGAATCTGCTCGACGAATTCTGCGTCTTATAAACTGACTAACAACAACCGGGTACCACTTAATACAACACACAACACAATAGATTATATGTTACACTCAAAGAAAGAAAATGTACATTTAGCTAAAAATGGCTCAACCATGCGTCGTGATTGCTCGTAATGATTTGTGAAGACTCACAATGCATTGTGATGACTTACTTTTGATCGTGATGACTTACACTTCATCGTGATGACTTACATTTGATCGTGATGACTTACACTTCATCGTGATGACTTACACTTCATCGTGATTACTATAAAACAGCCACAACGCAAAATTGCTGTAATTACTTTTATTAAAATGGGCAACAAGGCGTCGCAATTAAGAGCCTTGACGTTTATAGAATCGGTGTACAATAACCATGCGTTGTGAGCTATTTTTTGCTCATTGTGCATTTCGTTATATGAGTGTAACATACACATATTAAATCCCAAAACACAAATACACAAACCGAGAAAATAAATAAATAGAATATGCCCGCCAGCACCGAAATCATTGCTTACGCTACCCGTAGTTTACACTTTATTATTAAATTTGTTACAAAAAGTTGTAGTAGACCTTTAGAGAATTATATTTACTCGTCAAACGGAACGAACTGAAAGATTCATGTAAAAATTAAAAATACTTTAAAACAAAGTGGACCTGATTGTTCACCCTATATTTCTCAGTTCGGAAATCTATTTCAACTTATTTAGTTTGACTTGTAGATTTATCCTGTTTATTATTACTACACTTTTTGTATGTTGTAGATACAGTAAGTAAATATTGCCATTCATAAAATAAACTTACGTAATAGAATCTTGATTATCTCGAAACGAAATTTATCTTTGACTATCTATCGCGTCGTCGAACGATTGATTTTTGTTTATGTTAAATTACAAATTCAGTATTTTGTTGTAATTAATAAATATTATCAAAAATAAATGTTGTCCTAACAAAACATAAATGTGAAGAAATTAGCTAGTTATGCGGTATAGAATATAGGCTTGAAAAAGCTTAGCCACCACAGTTTTTTTTAACTTTTATTGCGTTTACTTGGCAAATATTGGCCTTGTTAGGGTTGATTTTTTACATTTATGTTTTGTGTATTGTAATCTTCACGATTTAGGTAGGTTAGTTAGATAAATTCTTATTTATTTATTTAAATGTAGCATAATAGCTATGTGACAGTAGACTCGAAGTTATTTATTATCATTGTTATAAAGCGATATAGTATCACGTAGTCTCCACTTTTAGGTGTTTCTTTTATAAACTAACAAAACTTTGTAAATTGTATCTTTTCGCGTAAATGCGCAGGTTGTAATAATGTCATGTACATAAAATATGGTACATAATATTTTTTTATTTTGATTTTACACGATTATTTTAAGGCCCGCCCCGACGACGGATTTCGCAGAGCATATTTTTACCTTTCAAAATTTAAAACAGACACAGGAGTCCGATGCAGCCATACTTTTCGTAATTCGCACCTTCGGCAGAACAAGGGCACAATTGTCCAAATGCATAAACTGCAATTGTGCCCTTAGTCTTTCATAAATATCTGTAACCGTGTTAGGTGATCACTTACCTCAAAAGTGTAAATGACACTTGAGAGAATTTTTCATAGTGCCATCCGTGTCTTGAATTTATCACTTTTTAGCCTGCGCTTTACAAAATGTGCGGAAGAGTTTTTTTTCTGAAAAAAGTTGTCAAATATATTATTTGGAAGGACAAAATATATGGGGCGGACTCTCCGTCATCAGAGCTGGCCTTTTGACGGGTTTTAGTTCATACGTTTATTTTGACTAGTCTGTGACGTAATTATTTTCTTAATCTATTTAGAGAGGACGCCAAAGCTTCGTTTCTCTTATAAAAACAATTCGCTTTAACTTCTAACGATATTACGTATGAGATATTAGTAGTTAGCGTATAACTAAAACACTTGTTCTTAACTACACTGCACCTTAGTACGTAGAAAATTTATTGTATGTTTGGACGAAAAAGGACTGCCCTGAGTTGGCTAAAAAAAGAAGTGATGCACTCATGTTTTGAGATAACTGGCTTGTACATACAGAAAGATTACTACGGTGACCTTGTCCAGAAAGAGCGAATTCGCCGCGAATCGATTCGATTTGTGTCCACAGCTATTCGTTCGCGAGATGTTTCGATCTACACTCGAGTGAATCGAGGCGAATTCAATTGTATGTTTGTGTAGGGAATGTCAAGCGAGCAAGCTTAATAGGGGCTTCATTCTTTCACAGCTAACTTAGTCCAGTTGTCTTTAGTTTTCTCTCGTCCATAATATCGTATGTTATTAGATATGACAGCGATTGGTAGTTTTGTTTGCGACCTACCGGCCCCTAGGTTTAGTTCGCTTAGAGTTACCGTCGTTGTGAACGACTCATTGTAAGGAGTAACACCAACCTTCGCTTTGTATAAACCTACGCGTATTTCTAGTAAATTTCGAGTGTACGGTTACCTTAAAAATTAAGATTAAATTTATGTATCAGCGACTGTGTCCGCTCGGTGTTATAGTAAAACCAAGTTTTATGGAGCGGGTGGTCAGTCCGTACAACTGTTGCTATACATATTGTCTTATATTCGGTATCTTTACCTTTGTATCACTATTCGCATGTATTAGATGCACTTGTATTGTTTAAATTTGGATGTTCACGTATTTTGGAATGTAAGCTCAGGACGGCTGGGTGTGAGATGATTGAATGGAAGGACTGTGCGAGGATACCTGAGCCAATTTATTGCTACGGTATGTTAGTTTGAAATAGTTAATTTACAATAAATGTAACTGATTTTAAACCGAAATTGTGATTTTATTTTGTCTTCCCTTTTATTTGATGTCTTTCACAAACCCGTCCTATGCGCTCGCCCGCTCATTGTGTTGTTCATAATATTATATATACTACCTTTGAATATAACCCGCGAGGCTTGGAACCTTCAGCCTTCAACGCTCAAAGTAGTAAAGGCCCTTAGAGAAATCATTTTGACTAGTTATGTACTTACGAGCAACCAAATCGTCTTAAAATGTGTCTCGTATTAAAAAAATAAGTCTTTTTACTCTTAATAAGTCACTATATTATGTAGGTACTCTAATAGGTAAGCGTGGATATTTTTTTCGTTGAAGCTTAAATAAAAACAAACGCTAAAAATTCACTTAGAAAACAAAAACACTGTAAAAAATCCACACAATGTGTAACATACAATTAGTGGAAGCTTCAGCTCTACATTAGATTTATCTCCCCAGGTAAACAGCGTGGAAAAGCACATTCCAGCTCAAAGCAGTTTATCCTAAAACAAACGCTCGCTTCGCCTCGGCCCGAAAGATAACTTACTTTACAATGACGTGAGGAAGAAAACAGGTGTAAAGAATAGGGCAGACTGATATAATATATTCTGATTTAGACCTTCTGTTCAAAGACAAAACTGAAGCCATGATGAGTGCACTACAAGTGCAAATAAAAAAAATTGGTAGGTATATCAATATCGACTTAAAGCTCGCTTTCAGTACCGTTTAAATAATAAACAACTCGACCGAACTCGTTTCCTTTAAAACAAAAAATATTTTGTGATATCTGTTCAGATTCCAACGATTTGACTTTTCCTTTTTTATGAAATGGGTGAAAATACGCATACGCGATTTGCAGTTGGAATCTGATACGAGCCAGTGCGCCGGGAGTGGGAAAAAAATAGTCTTCCATAAACTAAATAAATTAAAGGTAAAAAAAATTCAGACAATAATAAGTAGGTAATAGAAAATTTCACAGTGCGGTATATAGCTTTACTATAATAGTATGTGTGACGGGGTAAGAAAACGCAAGTGTAAAATATATCTTGTAATGAAAAGCGCAATAGATCACGTTGGCAGACGCGCGGACCGCAACGCGTTTTGGAGCACTTTCAAGATTCTTATCTTTGGCTAGTCTCATTTCAGCTCACAAAGCGACGCGACCCCCTATTTATAAACCGTTGGCTCGCCCGAGCGACGTCCACACGAAAAGGTGTGAAGATTAAAGATCATATCAGTTAGCGAGTGCGTTTTGCACGTAACGCGAACGACACTACAGAATACTTAACAGTACCAAGGTAGCCCGCTTCAAAGCACCTCTGAGTGGGGCCTGTCTATTGTGTTCTTTTCTTTTTTTAATACGGGATATGATAATATCTTCGTACTTTACATGCGGGTTACACCTGGCTTATGTTAAGATGGAGCCTGTAGGCTGCTGCTTAGAAGTTTGTAGGGACTATTCTGTTGGTAATTAGGTAGGTACCTACCTTTATATCCTAGATTATTTATGCGTACCTAAAGGTACTATACATGATAATACGAATACATTAGTACCTACTTATAGCCGGGTGAGTATAATATAATTTTAATCGATTTTAACAATTGGAGGATTTATTAAAATGTGTATATTTTACTGATAGCTTGAAGCCTCTGATCTGAACAGATTTAAAAAAAGTGTTTTTAAGGGTATACTCTTCCCGAGTGGTCTCATTTAAATAAATTTCACTTGTCGAATTTGCCAAGCGATCGCTCTATCTATGAACTCTTGCACTCCCAGCCACAACTTTAATAAAATAGCTACGTACATTAGATATAATTTTAATGCTGCGTATGTACTTATTTAATGTATATACATACGCAGCTTATTATTATTTGCTAAATATCATATTTACAAGCCACATGCCCACAAAACTAACAAGGTAAACAAATCGCCCGCAGCTGTCTCTACTATGCTTCGGATAAATATCCTACCTATACGAATATAATACAGCGTGCACCGAGGGGTGAACTAAACTCACAGCAAAGAGATTTCCCTCTAAACTAAAATGTCATCTCACCAACAATCCGCAGAAGTATCACAGCACTTTGTGCCTCTGGGGCTAAGTCCTTTGTTTTCTAAAACCTCCGAGCTCCTTTAATACTTTGTAATGGCGCATGGTGGGACGAATTCGGAGTCTTGGTGTTGAGCTGTAGTCTGGGTAGTGTACAGTGTACATACGCAAAATATATAAAAGCAGAAAGCGGGCCCTAAGCGACCAAAAAACATTTACTTACAAGCTCGCCGTTATAGCAAGCAGTCATTTCAGTGGAGTCAGTCATTTATTTTCTCTTTAATATATCCTCTGTGTTTCATAGCATAATATGCTCTTTTTGAAACGTAACTTATTATGTTAAACTTCTCTTTCAAATCAGTCTCTTTAAAATGTTGACAATGATCTAGTTCTCTTAGGCAAACCAAGGTCTTCCGCGCGCCCCTTGAGAGGGTGGGGTGAAACTCCTCTTCACCCCACCGCGGAGGGGTCCTCCTGTCAGTGAGGACCAAACGCCGTCGGGGCCGCGGATGAATGCTTCGGCGTACCCGTTGCCCCGGCATTATGGCGTCCCGCAGGACACCCCCAGGTTTATTAGTGGGTATCCCCGCCGCTCCCATCTTTGGCGGGGGAGTTCCACATACCACCCCGCGCTCCCCGGCGTGGGGTGATGATGCGTAACGCATTTTTCCTGGATAAAAAAAAAGGCAAACCAAGGTCGTAGCAAAAGCTACGCGGGAGTGCTACGCCGTAGACCCGTATAATGTTATTTTAACCTTACTGGTAAGCCTCCATGGATGAACAGGCCGGAAATTATGAATGAACGGAACATCCCGAGGTTTTTAAGCGGGTCTTGGTTGTCTGGAAGAGATCGCTATTAGCGATAATACCGCCAATTGTAACACTTATTTCTGTGTAATCTTAGTTCTAAGCTATATTATTGTATTTGTGTGAACAATAAAGAGTTTTCTATTCTATTCTATTCTAGACCCTATCTTCCTCCTGTGTGTTCATTTACAGCAGGGTAATCCCACATACCATCTTGCTCCTGCCATCGGCGTAGGGTGACGGCCCAATGCATTTTTCCTATGTTAAAAACAAGATCTGTAAAAGCTAATTTACATATTATTATTTTGCAAAAATTCTCTTGGCTTTCTTTGTCTTTTTATTTTGTGACGTGTCTATTACACTTATGAGCCACTACAAAGTGAGACTCGCATTTAAAATAATGTTTGTTTAACGAGCTTGTTCATTATGAAAGCTTCTGCGGGTGGTTAATTAAATTACGTAGATTCTCTTAGTCATTAATGAGAAAATTAAAATAGATGATTATTATGTTACTGCAGCCAATTACACGATAATGTGTATTTACTTCATTAAAAGTTATGCTATTTTTTATTCTACTACGCGAGATCCGCGACCATAATACATGGTTAATGTTTTTGTTACCTCTTCACGCCTAAATGGTTGAACCGATTGCGCTGAAATTTAGAATATAGGTAGATCGGGTTGGCAGGAGGCCCTGGAATAACACATAGGCTACTTTTCACCGGGTAAAACCGCTGGGGACAGCTAGTTAATTATAAATGCTATTAATTAATTATACCTATATATACGAGATTCATGTTACTGTTTCACATCTAAATAGCTTGACCGATTAGGTAAAATCTGATATATAGGTAGCTTAGACCCCAAAATATCACATTATGGGCTTTTTAGCGAGTTAAATTGCTGGGCATAGCCCAGCAATTTAACTTATATTTTAATACAATAGCTTACACTAAGTGTTCATTTAGAAAAAAATAATACTGTCATCAGTAATGTAGGTTATAATTAAGAGAACCATTTTTCAAATCACGGAATTATCTAATGATCTCACATTTATTAAATTTCAAGAAAACTTTTCTATTCCATACTAACTTCAACGTGCAAAATAGTTAGGACTTAGTTAAAAGCTATGCAGGTGTACGAGTATACGTTAGATAACCTAAGCTCAGTCTATAAGGCTCTGGATCTTTGTTTGCAAACAAAAGTGCCTGAAGACTGAAGACGCAAGCTGCGTGCGTGCGCTGTCGAGCTTTTCGTGCGATACCATCTTTAATTTTAGCATTCCACCTCCAAGCGTTTACTTTTATCGTTATTGCACGCTATTAAATGCCTTTGAACTAAGTTAAATGTGTTCTACACGTGGTACTGCGATTATTTTTTACATTCTGCCCAAAAGTTTAGTTTTGTTTTTGAGAACAACTGCTTTTTATATCGTAAAAGAGAATTTTACGAGTAAAATGTGCGTGTATTCAAAAATAGGCGAAAATTTATATTGATAAATAAAATGATAGAAAAAATGACCACCGTATTTTTCGGTATTATCAATATTTCACAAATACTACTCAAATTTTATATACGAGACTAGGTTAGTATGTCAGTGTAAATGGATGTACTCGTATATGTTACCTCTTTACGGTTAAACGACTGAATCATTAAGCTCAAGTCTGAAAATCTTAGATTAAGCTTATACCCTAAAATAACATTAGTTACTCTTCAGTGGGTAAAGTGCTAATTTTATTTAAATTATAACCAATCTTCAGTTTATAATACGAGTACTACAAGTAATAGTTTGTTCTTAGTAGTAAAATGGTTGCAAATTCTCTAGAAATCCTCTAGAATGGCTTTTCAGTATAAACTCTTGTGAGTACTCACCATTCTAAGAGGTTCCGCAGACTTGTTTTCGCAGCAGCATAATCCTATTACCATCGCCTAATGGGAGGAATAATGCGGAATATTGTTAGTACATAGATACTTATGGTAATCAATATCCTTAGCCACTCCCGCTATGAAAGTATAGTGCGCTCTAAAATATAATATAGGAAGTGAGTTTTATCGTTATTCGTGAATTGTTGGACGTTAAAGATATTGCCCTCATAAATCTTTCACTTCCTAGACTCAATGAAAATTACCATTTTCCGGATCGCATGTGTTCTTTGGCCTTTAGGATATTAACATTTTACATGAAAGCCTTGAAATAAAATAATGTGAGTGATTTATGTACTACTTACTTCACTTATTTTAAACCTAAGTAGGCTTTACAGAAATTATGATGTTTATGGATGCTTAGGATAAGGCAATCCATTGGCCGCGTGCTGATTTGGTGAGAGGACGTGTGAGCTTCGTTAACCGGATGCCAGTCGGTCAGCACGTGCTCCCCATGTTTAGCCGCGCGCAAAAGGTCGCTGAGCATGAGGATGCTCAGACCTTGCCTTATGCAGACAGTAGACAGAGTGACTAGTTGGAGTTGACGTCATAGTCAAAGACCGCCTGATAAACAAATAATAATATAATTTTTATTATTTAAATTTATCTCGATGTATATTATTGATTATTCGTAGATTATTGGTTATTTTATTATTATACCTCTAGTATTGGGGCTTATACTTCAACAATACCGGTGTTTAGAGGGAAAAATATGAGAGTTTCGTCTCTACTACGGTGTGGAGAATACTAGTGGAGACAATTTAAAAAATAATGCAAAAGTTCAACCTAAGTTCAACGTCCACTAATTCTAAAAATACGATATCCCTAGTTTTTATCAAAGTGCGTGTTCCAGCTCATTATAAAAAACGTCCAGCGATTTTTCGCTTCGCACAACGCCCGCGTTTTGTTATTTGTTTTTATAGTTAACCCGTTCGATGTCCAGGCGCGCAGTACACGGTTGAAATCACAATGCAATAGGTATCCACCCACTGTTCCGGCTATGAAAGCTTAATAAAAAGACTAGTCAACTCAGGCCTTTGTGCAAGCATTGAGCCGTGCGTATTAATCGTTGCTACATAGAAAAATAAAAGAAGCCGGTAGTGGGTACAAAATAATCATCTCCTTTTATAAAAATACCCTACGGTTAGCGTGTGCTATTAGAAAAGAGTTGTAGTCGTAGAACTTGAGACACACGTGCGCTAGTTGCCACTGATAAGTTCTTCTCTCTTTTGTTATAAAAAAATAAAAACCACACGAATAACAGAATAAAAATGTGAAATCGATGTTGCCATTAGAAATATGTTAGACACTAGCACAAATTTATCTGATTACCACAAAACGTTCATGTTTATCATCGTAAACGCACGACTCTTTTCCTTTTGCACACTTTCCAAAGAGCTCATTAGCTATAACGCATGAAAAGCGTAGCATATAACTAGATATATACTCTGTGACAGTGTGGGGTAACTTCCCAATTCTGATCATAAATCTCAAGAAGCTTACGAAAAGTCATGCGGAGAAGGAAAACGCTGAAAAAATATTATATAAGTTTTTACAGACTCACACTCTTCTTAATAACAGTGAATGGGTGCTTTATTTAGCTGATATTCCGAAACAAAAAAAGTGTGTGCGTGTAACCTTTACGCGCGATTGAAGTAAAACTTCAATTTAATATCCCGTGAACATTCACGAATTTTACTCGACACTGGCAAAATGCACATGTTGCCATATTATTAAAAAAAAAAAAAGAAATTAGACAGACCATAGTATATGACATATACTTACAACCAATCAGAATTATTATTTTTAAATGGTGGAAACTACACAGACTATAGTAAGCGTTACTTCCGTCAGAAAAAAAAAAAAGTAAGCGTTACTTCCGTCAGAAAAAAAATCTGAGTTACTCCCTAGTCGCGCCTAAAGAAGTTTTACTTCAAAAATATGGAAAAAAATATAGAGTAGGTAATGTTACTGGGGCCCTAGAGACACTAAGATGACAGTCGTTTCCGTTTGCTTTTCATAGCGACTGTCTAGTACGTTTTTTATCGATAGCAACAAACGATTAGCCCTTGTCTAGGGCCTCTGGTTGCTATATCCAACGATAATATAATATTATCATAAATAAAATTGCAGAAGAATGAATGTGCGATTACAGGTTTATTAGTAACTAGTTATTTGTTAGTAACTAGTAATTTCTGGGTCTAAACTACCTCTATATTAAATTTCGGTTTATCGGTTCAGTCGTTTAGGCGTTCAGAGGTAAAAACACACACATAATAATAATAGTTGAGACTTAAGACTTAAGTAAGATATTGTAGATTATTTTGTGTAAACTTATGCACATTTTCAAGAAGAATAAGTACTGTGAAAACAAAATAAACTAAAATATGCTGGTACATATTTTGTTGCGAACTTCCTTGAATCTTTTATTTTAAAAAACCGTTGTTAACCCCACGCATTCACTATTGTGTCCGTTTAAAATGATAGCTTTTCGGTACCTATGTCATGTACAATGTACATTATATATATGTTACGGCTAAAGTCCGAAGTGAGGCTACACCTAGGTTTAGCCGGTTAAACCTAGGTGTAGCCGACCGCGGTAGGTTAAAGTTAGGTGTAGAAGATTTATTTTCGGCCTCACGCGTTTAAAAAGTTAGACAAGTTGTTATCAACAGGTTTAATTGTTGTTGTATGGTGATCGTCATAAAATTAGCATTCAGTAATCCTTAATGATGAATTGAAAACTCTGGAATAAGAAAAAGTCGGATATAGTGCTTCGCCGGCTGCTACCGCAGCACGCTCGCTTCGCTCGCTCGGCTCGCACGTTGTAATCCCTGTTCAAACCTAACCTAACCAACTAATGCCGGTCTGCCCTGAATTTCGTTATAAAAGCAAGTTTTTTTTACAAACATTTTGTTCACACCTAACTTTAGCCGACTGCGGTCGGCTACACCTAGGTTTAACCGGCTAAACCTAGGTGTAGCCTCACTTCGGACTTTAGCCATAACATATACACTAGCTTACCCGGCAAACGTTGTTTTGCCATATAAATAATTTCCTAGTAATTTCTAGTGTAGACAAAAAATAGCTTACTTATTGGAAGTATGTATGTATTTTAGAATGTGTATATTGTATGTATGTAAGAATGTGGTATATGCGTGATATAAGCATTATTTTATGGAAAAAATTTTCAAACAAAAGTAAAAAATTAAATTTTATGAAAACATTGTCTCTTATAATTTTTTCATACAACCAATATTTCCATTGACATTTCAAAATAAATATTCATAATGATTGATTTTTTGGAAACTATGAAAATCTTAATTGTTCAATTACATTTTTTTAATAAAATTAGATTAAAATTACATTTTTATAAGATCAACAACATTTTCGATATAAATAAAAAAAAAGTATACTTACAACACAAAATCCGTTGTTATTGAAAGCTCGTGTCACGTGTTGAGTACTTTTGAGGTTATAAAATCACTTGATTAACTAATCGTGCAAAATACACTCAAAATTGATAATATAATTATTATTGATAAAATAGGAATGATTAAAAGTTAATATGAGAGTTACACTGAGATAGCAAAATAATAATTGTCAACGTTACTACTACACTTGATGCATAAACAATAATGATGGCCGACAACTGTGTAGGGAGTGAGAAAGAAAGGAGACCGGCTTCGTTCTCATCCCTACTCCGTGCTGTTTACTGGGTCAGAAGTGACACCTGTAGACATCTAGCGGGGATAACTAATTAAATGACGATTGATCAGTTTTCGACCGGAGAGGAAAAATGATTAAATTACTAAAATGGCTATTAAAAAATAAGGGTTGATTGTAGAAGGGTGAAAATTGAGGATTGTATGTAATTTTGTATGTTGTATCATAAAAAAATAGAAATTAAAAATTTTGTCCAAAAAATAAAAAAAAAAATTTAGGGGTGGACTACCCCTAACATTTAAGGTGATGAAAAATAGATGTTGTTCGATTCTCATAGATACCGGATAAGCACAAAAAAATTCATCAAAATCGGTCAAGCCGTTTCGGAGGAGTATGGCAACGAAAACTGTGACACGAGAATTTTATATATTAGATTAGATATATACGAGTATCCGAGTATGTACAGAGTCGACCGCGCCCGGAGTGAAAGCATGCCTCTGACATTTATCCCTATAGTTTGCAACAAAGGAGTCAGATTCGTCGCTTATAATGTCGCCGAAAGGGCCACCTTTTGTCTGGGACGATATATGTTTTATGTCACAAGTTACATGTGACGGCAATGCTTCTAAACTCTTTATTGTTCTGATTTATTGTTACATGGTATTATGTTTTTGAAGGCGGGTTGTAATTTATAAGTTACTCGTATTTTATAGGCTGCTTGCTTGTACGTTAAGATTCATTTACAGTTCAGTTAAGCTGTTGATTTTTTGTTTAGATTAAGATGGAATTATATCTATTATTACATTGACTACTGACCGGACCTGGCTTCGCACGTGTTATAAATATTATAAAGGTGGACGCACATCTATCCGCATATAAAATCTCATGAAACCTCGCACACTTGCCGGAGTTGAATCATCCAAATCGGAAGATGATTTCCTATAAAAAATTCTTTCAGCGCTTCAGTAAGTTCCGTCCATCTTCAAAATTCTTCTTGAATCACTCAATTTATTCCAGAAAACTGCATGCCACCAAAAACATAACTTGTAAAAAATACCAAGTCTCGCAACTGCAGTTCTTCTACCGTAAAAAGATGTGAGATCCATGTACTACCAAGTCGGCAAAATCTTTTGTGTTTTAAATCAATAGATCGACTTGGCCATCGCATGAAAACACAACAATGTATCTCTCAAGTAATATACCGACATAATAGTGCGATTGCCAAGTCAATCTATTAATTTAAAACACAAAAGATTTTACCGACTTGGTAGTACATGGATCTCACATCTTTTTACGGTAGAAGAACTGCAGTTGCGAGACTTGGTATTTTTTACAAGTTATGTTTTTGGTGGCATCTCACTACTTTTTGTTTTTTTTTATTCGTTATAGGTTAGCCTTTGTCCACGATATCGCCTGATCTTAAGTGACGACGCCCGTACATGGAAGCAGACTAAACCTAGAAGGCGGGATAATCCCTCCCTGGCTTTATATATTATTACGGCATATATATTATGGCATTATTATTGGGATTTTATGCAATTTTTACCGTTGACTGCAAATGTAACTTTGTAATCCTATACATTTATACGGGATTACAAAGTTATTTATGCAGTTTATGTATCTCGAAAACTAGACCGAAATTGCATGTTTTTTTAGTTTTCCTATGATTTATACAATAAACTCTAAGTATTTACCAAGTTTGAACCTTCTATGTTTGCTAGAAGTGCCTTAGACTTTTGATGATCGGTCAGTGAGTGAGTGAGTGAGTGAGTGAGTGAGTGAGTGACAAAATTACAAAACTTTGACTAGTTATAATTTTTAAACGACTAGTTCAAATTGAATGAAATTTGGAATAAATCGTGTTTATACAATGCATACTCGGTTGTTAAAAATTGAAGCTTCTAGTTTTTTCCACAACGAAGTTATAGGGGGTCGAAAATGGTCTGAACTGCTTCCAGAAAAGGATGGTACGGCCGTGCCGCTTTTTTTGCTCGACTTGGCGGGGGCACTGCCGTGCCCCCAGATTAATCCGTTGACTAGTTTAAAAGATATAGGCGAACAGACAGCGGAAGCGACAATATTTTTATACAGTATGTAAAGATATAATTTTAAAAAGCGAAACTAAGTACATCATATTTTTAATATTATGCCCATATTCGGTTATGAAACTCTGCTTGAGCTGAATTATAATTTTATTGTCTTGTGCACATTTAATTTTTTTTTTGATCTCAACTAATAAGAACATTATCATAGGCGCTTATATAGGTGTGTTATTGTCTAGGTAAGTTCTCATTTTCATTCAAGTCTGCAACCCATAGAAACTTAGTCTGCATTATTTAGCTCGTCTTAAGTAACATTCTAGACGTTTGCTTTCTGCTAAACTTAGTTTGCTAAGTAGGTTTGCTTAGATAATATGTACATAGAGCATAGAGCACCCAACTAAGAAAAACTCTTATAAAAGTTGAAGATCGGCCCACCAACGCAAAGTGTCTGGGTACGGCCTGAGTTTCACTCTCCTCACAGTCCACAGTTATAAATGGCTTTAATAAGATGCCAGAGGAACCGAGATAAAAGTTGTGGCTCCAATACTTTTACCAAAAGGCTCCACTGGAACGCCTTCTGGCTACGGTTTGTTACCTATCGTAATTTAGGATTCGATAATTTCGAATGATTTACGATTGTTTGAATTTAAGTTGAAATAAAACCGTGTAGCTCTGACAAAGTACAAGCTGAAATTACATGCGATGTTGATACTGAACGTACTCGTTTTATCTAGAAAGTTATACAATAAATATATATTGAAGTTCAAGTTGAAAGCACTAAAGTTAATACATATTTACGAAATGCATAATTTATTCACACATTTTGGAATGAAGAATTATTTTTTATCGAATTTTGTTTCAAATGATGTTACGTTCAAAATAAATTTAATGGATACATTCAAATATTTAAATTACCTTATTTACTCAGTCGAAATCATGGAAATCCCGTAAAGTAGGCCATAATGATTAAAGCATCTGAAGTAGGTAGATGTTCATTAAATGAATCGTGATTTACGTTTTAAGCCGGCTCCTACGCTTATCCAATTTAGTCTTGAAAATAGCAATGGGTTTCGGAAAGCAGACTTAACGAGATGTTAAAACGAGTCAAAGGCAAAAAGAGGTTTCTCCGTAGAGCAATATTGAATGAGAGTAACCGCGGTATTGCAAGGCGAAAGACGCGATCGGACCGCTGATTGTAGCTTTCACAATTTGTAAAAATATTGAACGACGAAGAATAATGTTTTATAGCCTTTTTATAATGCTTCTTTTTGAATAGGGCTCCACCTCAAACAGCTGACCACATTTTAATACTTGAACGAAGCGCGTCTCGTTAGCCCAATCATTTCTGTTTAACATTAAAATCAATCAATTTTTGTCCAACTAATGTACCTAAATGACACGATCCCCTCTCGACCTATGGCCAAGTAAAGTGACGATATAGGTTGACGACAATGATAAATAAAGGTATAATTATAGCCGTAGGTTGCATATGGATTGGACTAAATAAGTATGGCATAGGCTAGAGTCGAGTGTAACATGAAAATAGTCTATGCTAATGCAGTGGGGTGTGCTACAGCACCTGTGCATACGAGTCCAAATATTTCTTGATGAAAAATACTTAAATATACTCTACCAAAATGTACAGGAGAACTTAGTATATTCATACGTGCCTAGGTATAAGTAAGTGTGCTACAAAGGTAGCATAGAAACATTATTATTCGAAAATATTCAAGTAGGCACCTACTATTCTTTTGAGTAGTAAATTATTATTATTATTATGGATAGTCAATTAGGTCATCCGTTGATTTAGGTTCCATTTGCATGAATCGCATAGTTTCATGAGTTAGTTAAGTGTCATAGTTAATATTCAGTGCAGTCGATCGCATTAACATAAATAATTCTCTTTGGAGATATTGTGTCCTGAATTGCCGAAGATACTTGTCGATAATTCTGGATTTGAATAATTCAGCGCTCGTTTTTAGGATAATTCTCGAATTTGAAGTACCTACCGGCTACGGTACGCGTTGGATTTAATAAAATGGTACCTAGTCTTAGACAAACTTTACCTTTATTTCTTTACTTGTTCTTGGATACTAATCAAAGATTTCTTAAATAAATGAAATTTATGAAATATTAAACTGTGAATAAAACTGGTAATGAGTGTGTTCCAGAACGTGTAAATTTATAATGGTAGAATCCTCAAGATGTGTTATAATCTGTTTGCTAATAATAATAATAGTTTTTCTTAAAATCATATTGTAACCATACCCATAGGCGGATTTAGGGGGGGGGGGGACAGGGGGCCAAGCCCCCCCCCCCAGAATCATTGTAGAGTTACGAATTTTGCACATATTTCATGGTAAAGATTATATTTTTTTTCTCGGCGCTCGCAGCAAGCTGTTCGCGCACATATTATTAGGGATGTTTAAACTTTCTAACTGCTCAGAGCGAGCTAAACACACACTTTTCGTAGTAAAAATTATAATATTTTTGCCCGTCTGCACCTTGGCCCCCCCCAGAACCAAATCTTGGATCCGCCTATGACCATACCTCTAGATAAAATAAATTCACGAGTAGAAATCCCATTTTTAAATTAATTACAAAGTAGGTGGCTGAATCTTGGCTGATTGAAATCAAAGCTCACAATTTTTAACAAAATTGGCAACCGTGTAGAATCAGGGAGGCGACGTCGCGCCGACACCACCCGAACCCGCCGCTCTAATTAAAAGGTATTGGCGGCATTATATTCCTAAGGAAACGAAAAAATGGCTACAAAGGTTGACTTCAAGAGCGATTTGATAAAAGTATAAAATTTCAGTCACTTTTTATCTTTTCCTCTCGATCTTGATTTAACGTTCTTCGAGGTCATTACTGAGGCTCACCGGAATGGCTTCGCTTAATGAAGTCGTGAAAGAAAATTGAGTTTAGTTAAAGGGGCGAATTTAATTCGATTTCAAACTTTTTGAATGAATGTCGCAGTTTAAGAACGGCATCATGAACCCTGCAAAATAAGATGGAAGCGAAAAATGGAACTCTGTCTTCCGCGGTTAATTAAAATAAATTATTCAGTGGCCTCTTAAATAGATTGGCGGGCGTCTCCATTACAAATCGTTTCAAGTTAATTGTGATTCTCGAGCGGACACCTAATGGGAAAGATTAAATAATGGCTTTGTTAGGTTTGTTTTCAGATTAAAATCTCTTTAGTCGCTCGAGTGAATTTTCAACGTGAAGCAAGTCATTTGGAGGCCTTCCGAACAGCGAGCAGCCGTTAGGTATAGGTAGGTACCCAGTAATGTAGGCGAAGTTGCCACTCTCACGCGAACTTCCGACGTTTTAACTAGCACAAAGCCGTTAAGCCTGCATTGATTTTATAACAGGAAAGCTCGTGCTCGAAACATCGGCGCCTTCAACTTAACCCGATGGCTCACCTTCAAGAACAAAAGTTAGATAGGGTAACGAAAGTAGTTCGTAACAGCCACTTTCGTAGCGCGTAACTTCGGACTCGCTACGTAGTGTAGCGTAGCGCACTCGAGGTAACACAGCGTTTACGTAACTTGCTTCTTTCTTATCTAATCGTAGTTACGCTTCAGTTCCCCAAGAAAAATCACAACTTTATCACTTATGAACAGAGCGTTACCGTTGATTTATCGAGGTCATGTTTCCTTCGTAAAATAAACAAGCACATATTTTATGTGCCTAACATAATTAAAAAACCATCATGCTATAAAAGTATTAAAAGCATGATGTGCTTTTAAACGGCAAACACGAGAGCTTTTCACTAATTAGGTAGAAAGCACATTTAAATTAAACAGCGCGCCTGCTTAGCGTCAAATTTTACTCTAACTTAATATCTACCTAGCGTAGTCTTGCAGATTAAAACTATACTTTCTAGAGTAATTTTTAGAATACAAGGTTTGAAAATTCTTAAAAATAATGATTTTTTAATAGGAATACTACTATGCAAAAATACTTTCCAGTTAAACTCATAAAATTATTGCAGATTTTTTGTCTACATTATATACTACTGCATTAATTATATAATTTAAAATCCAGTCGTACGTGTGGATTGTAAATTATATAATGTTATAATTATATACCTATAGTAAATTTTAAAGATAAAATCATCTTTTACTGTACCGAATATTAACGCCCGTGGATTATACGGTACATAGAACGGGAGGATTACTTTGTGAATTTCTGGCTTCAGATAACAGGTCGTAAAATGTCTCTAAACCACTTCGCTTCTAGAATGCATATTTTACGCTCTTTATTGGTTCACACGAAGCTGGGGTCAGTCGGTGTTGGTTCTTGAAATTTTAGAAGCTGTCCCTGTTGTAAATTTCCATTTAAACCTTTCCCTCCCAACCACCAATGAATAAATTATCTCTACACATTGCTTTGCTGTAAAAACAAGGTTCACACTGTTAGGTAAGAATCAAAGTTCAAGTATAAAACTATTCGGGTTTATCCACAAAAAGTCCTGCTACTTTTCCTCAGGAAACGGGGAAATTACTTTTGCATATTTTATTTAGCTTTTGTGGGGTTGATTTTCCTTGCATTGTTTAAATATTTTACAAAAAAGTTTTGGGATGATCTTTGTTCAAAGATTATTATTACTTTTTACTCCCTAAAAATTATAATTTCGAAAGGGTAGTCGTGGACAATGCTTCCAAAAGACTAGTAGTTATGCTTTGTTAATGATTTTATCTTATGTTTATGTATGTTCATAAATAGATGTAGGGTAATTTCGCCGGTTTTCCGGCCAGCGTTAGTTGGCGGCCAATCCGAGACTTAGCTTCAGAAATTCTTAGAAAACAAGACGTCTATCTCTATTTTTCAAATAAAATTTAGTCCTTGACAGAGAGGGATAGACGGCTAATCCTTGTCAACATATAACGATCGTATAGCATTATCAGAATTTTAACAAATCACTGTTGATTTTTGTGTCTACACTAAGCGTGTTTAGTTTCGTACAAAATTACAAAAAAAATAGTGAGCACGTGATGCATTCGGAGTAAGTATATCAGGATTTATCCATGTATTACTGAGTGATAGTGTTTAAATTGCTTTAATAATAGTTTTTTAACGTATTTTAACAATTTTTTAAACAAAATTATTTAAAAATAGGTAAAATAATGAGTGGGCGCGAACTAAAATATAATTATAAATGAAATTTTAGTTTGCGGCCATATGGTCGCAAACGGACTACTCGGTTTACTTTTTTATTTCCTTCTGGTTTCCATAATATTGAAGGTATTATAATTCAGTTAACCTTTTTCACATTTGCTAAATGGCTTCTTTGGTTCCATTAGTTTGCGGCCATCTAAATATTCGTAAATAGTACAAATACTCCACACATCCACATCCAGGTCGCAAACTAACGTCAAGACGTTAGTTTGCAACTTGGATTAACGTCATTTTGCGACCGCCTCAAAATGTATGGGAAATTAATGACCGCTTATTGAAAGTGGTCATTTTATGCCTTCATTATATGACCACTTGAATTAAGTTCATATTATTGCAGTTTGTGTTAAAGAATGTGCTCAACACTTAAGAAAAAGGAGACTGAGTTAAAATATAAGCTCTGAGAGATAACCGTGCAGGAGGATTCGGTATAAGAAAAAATATGTAGAAGGTTAAAAGAGTTGACGAATTTAAATATAAGAGGACTAGGAAAAGACGGGGAGAAACTAATAGGTGAATAGGTAGGGAGGGTTGGTGGTGATAGGTAGGGAGGGTTCGTGGTGATAGGTAGGGAGGCCAACGGAGATGAAGTCCAGTCATGCAGGGAAGTCATGGTTGAGCGTATGAGCTTGGCCTTAGAAGCTGTTTCCGATTGGGGAGCAGCTAATTTGGTTAAGTTTAATGCTACAAAAACCCAGGCGTGTCTATTTACCGCTAAAAGAAGTCGATTTATTGAAGCTCCTTCTTTCTAAAATGTTTCTTTACCGATAACTAACCAGCTTGATTTACTAGGAGTTACTCTCACGCCTGACCTTAATTTTGGGAGTTACATCGAATCTAAGGCTCAATTGGCCGCCAGGAAGCTGGGTATTCTAGCAAAGGTGAGGCAATACTTCACACCGGGACAGCTGCTAACGCTGTACCAAGCACAAGTCCGGTCGTGTTTGGAGTACTGTTCTCATCTTTTGGATGGTGCTGCAAGTACCAGCTTCAGGCACTGGAGTCAATTGAGAGACGTGCCAAAAAGCTAGTAGGTAACCAAAAGCTTACGGAATCTCGGCTGCAGAGCCTTGAACGTCGTAGAATGGTCGCTTCGCTAACGGTCTTCTATAGGATTAATTTTGGAGAGTATGCGCAGGAATTACACGCACTAATTCCTCCACGCCCATTCTATCGACGGACGTCACGGCAGACGGCAATGCGGCATCCCTACTTAGTCGCGCTACCAACAGCCCGCACCAAGCGTTTTGCTTCGTTGTTTCTGATGAGAACTGGTCGCATTTGGAACACTTTGCCGTCATCCGTGTTTCCCGAGCGGTACAACTTGGGTATCTTCAAGGCACGAGTGAATAGGTACCTTTCTAGGCATCATACGTGATCCATCGTCGACCGCATTTTCACTTTAAATCAGGTGGGATGTGGTCAAACGTAGACCTATTTTGTATAAAAAAAAAGGTGTATGGTTCCTGATGATATTATAGTGCTAATGATCAATGACAAATTTCTAGATATTGTATCCAGAATTTTGCTACAGGCTCTAAAGATAATGGAAGAATGGTGAAAGTGAAAGTCACTTTAATTCGGCACAGAGTTGGAATGATCTATGGGTAACGACAAGACGTGAAATATCCCAGTACGTTAGAGAAGGAGCTCACATGAAATCTGCACGCCAAGAAGGTGACAGAAAAAGCTATAAGGGTTTTACTATGTGTTGGTCAGCGTATGCCATACCCGGGGACTTCGTCTTCATCTACACTTCAATGACAGACCCAATCTTTCCTACGGCAGCGTGTCATGCTGGCTTAGAACCGAACTTACATACAACAGGAGATGAAAGCGTTTTACATACTCCAAGTGCAACCAGATGCAGACAGCCGCAAGTCGCATTTGGTATACAGATGGTTCAAAAACGGGATCCGGTACAGCATCAGGTATCTACTTGGAAACTTTATAACAGTCTGGGTCTATACACTACCGTTTTTTGGTCGGAGATGTATGCCATTATAGCATGCGCTGAAGAAAACATAAAGAGGAATGTGAAAGATAAGATCATATCTATATTCTCAGTAACAGTCAAGGCCTTAAGTTTCTGCAGACTCCTCGTTTCTCAGCTCAAAACTAGTCTTGGATGCTGCGAAGACTCTGAACAAAGAAGGCTGCAGCAACAGAGTACAAGTTTGGGTACCGGGCCATGTTGGTATATAAGAGAATGAGAAGGGTGATGGACTTCTCAGAAGAGGATCAGCAAACGACCAAGTTAGGGTCTGTCAGCATGCACTATCAATAGCCAGCATAGTAAGAGAGAGAAGTAGAACTTAGTGGGGTCACCGCTTTAATTATTGACTTCTTCGAAGAGTAGGAAATGATAAAGCAGGGGTAAACACCATAGATCCCAATGCGTCGATGCGTTGCTGGATTTTACAGTCTGGCGACACTGGGTTGATGACATCACAGCGATCGGAGAAAAGACTTGGATGCGAACTGCTCAGGATAGAGTTGCATGGCACGAAGGGGAGGAGGCCTTTGCCCAGCAGTGGGACGATATGGCTTGACAATCATGATGAGGTTCCTCGATTTTAAGCATGGTTTTTAAAATAAAATATTTTGAATAATATGGAAAAAAATACAAAAGAACATTTCAAAAAGAAGGGAGAGGAGAGGGGGGAGTCTATAAATGAAGATATAATTCATTTTATTTTAATAAATAAAATAATTATCGACATTTTGTTAGAATTTTAGTGGCCGTAAACTAAGATGAGGGTGGTCGCATATTAACAAAAGTGGCCGCAAACTAGTGAAATGGCTACTTTTGGAGAAAACATTTTTTTTCTTCAAATTTTAATACTATTACTACTACTTTTTAATTTTTTAAATAAAACTTGATCATGTATAGATCCGCAAGAAAGATTTTTCATAACTGTCAAGAAGATTTTTCATATTAATAAACTAACCTAAAGTGGGGAACTCCACTAATTGGTCGCAAACCAGCGAAATGACCCTATATTGACTTCCAGATAATATTATCACGTACCTACCTATAAGTCGCTATAAGGTTCTCTAGTTACAGATTAGGCTTATAAGTTCCGTGTGTCAGTCCACAGAAAGCTATTGAAACTTCCATCAACCGAACCACTAAATATCCTAAGTTATTTACACATCATGAACTCTTTTCACTAAGTGAGTCCTTTAGACTCACGGTCGAAGTGCTTCTAAAAGAAGGATGATAAGGTATCCATGGCGAGTCTAAACCGATAAAGCCGCATTTACCTGCTAGCATCTTTATTTCTTCACTCGGAAGGATATTTACTTGGGAGCTTTGGGTTTACTTAGTTTATAGCCAGTTGATATCGGAAGAGTAATGTTTGCTAAGATTTGCGTGGATGTTATTTTATTGTTTACTTGGTTTATGTTAGTAAAGGAAGATATAGGGTACATACTACATACATATTATAATATTGTTCGGTCTTTGCATTCATAATGGAGGGTAGTTTGAAAAACTGCTCCACTAACACCTTAAATACTGCGTTTTGCCAAAAGCGCGGTCAGTGCGTGTGCATAACGGAGCTGAGCCGGAGGCACGTTCTCTTCGCTGCCGATTTCTCCGAACTCCGAACCCTCACAAAAGTGTGCATAGTGATTCCGTGGAGTGCGTTGCTTCCATTTTTTTTCGAATTCTACGGTGCCCTAGCCGTGCGCGCGTGATATTCTCTTGTCTGTGATGGGTGTGTGTGAACCTGTGGAATTTTATTTTTGGAGTGCAGTGGTTGGGCCAACCTGCAGGATTGCTGATTGCAGTGATGGACTGCGACTGCTGTTGTTCGAGGCGGCGTGGATTTAAAGGTTGGTGGTGCATTCTATTCTTCTAGATCACAAAAATAAACTACTTATTTTACCTCATAGACGTTCACTGTTCACTTACACTAATTTTAATTTGAATGAATGAATGAATGAATGATTTATTTCTCCGTGAACATAGGTATTATACAATGGTGTTAATTGTTTCATTATAAAGCATCTCTAGTTCTGCCGGGAAGGCTTACAGAAATTCAAAGATATTATAATTAAAATTTAAATTAGGCACAAAATCAATGATGATAATTACATTATATAAAATAGAATTAAAATGTCAATAATAGTTTTAAAAGAAAATATAACTAATTAATATTAATTGAGAACAATAATTATACCTAATACATCTAATAGGGATGTCAAAAAATAAATTTAAAAATAGCTTATTGTTTGTCAATTAAATAATCATTAATATTATAATAACATTTCTTAATTAAAAAATCATTCAAAGCTTTTTTAAAGCAATTTACATTTGATAATGATCGAATCGACATTGGTAGCTTATTGTATATTATTGGTGCCATACAGAACACACTCATGCGAAGCAATTTGGTCCTGCAACTTAGGTGATGAAACTGGCCTTCCCTACGGCTATCCGCGGGATAGGATTTAAACTGTTCAGGGTTAGATTTTACGAATATAGCAACTTCACTTATGTACAAACATGCTAGTGTTAATATTTTTAACTCTTTGAAATATTCCATACAGGAGTCCGTTTGTTTTAGTCCACATATTGATCTAATGCACCTTTTCTGTGCTCTGAACACCTTTAAATGATCTGTAGAGTTGCCCCAGAATATTACACCATAGCGCAGACATGATGCTACATGTCCATGATAAGACGTCAATAATACAGCCATATCTGAGATCTTACGGAGTTTATATAGAGCATAAGAGAATTGATGCAGCTTTTTACATAAACTCTCTGTGTGTTTCTTCCAATTGAGTTGATTGTCAATAGTAAGACCTAGAAATCGAGTTGTTTCTATTTCTGATACACACATTCCGGAATATGATACATTTAGATTTTCATTAAATTTACTCGTAGATTGCAGTCTAAATCGCATTGTGAATGTCTTTTCGAGATTGAGAATTAAATTATTATATTGCATCCATTCAATAAGTAATGTCAATGTATTATTAATGTCAATTGTAGATGCGCTAAGCTTGTCATTTATAAATAAAACTGTACTATCGTCAGCAAACAATGTCATATTCTGTTTGACCAAATTTGGCAAGTCGTTTATATATATTATAAATAAAAGAGGTCCCATAACGCTACCTTGTGGAACACCATATCGAATCAGTCTTGTATTTGAGTCATAAGTGTTGATTGTGGCATTTTTAGGACATAATCTGGTAACATGGGTCACCTGCTGTCGATTAGTAAGATAGGAGCGGATAAGGTCATGTGCATTGCCTCTAATACCATACCTATGTAGTTTGTCTAAGAGAATCTCATGATCAACATGATCAAACGCTTTCGTCAGATCCATATACAGGGCAACAGTAGATTTACGCTTATCGAGACTCGTGATAACTTCTTTCAGAAAATAGTATATGGCCATGTTGATACTCCTATGTTTCCTAAACCCAAATTGTTTGGTGGAAAATAAGTTACGCTTTTCAAAGTAATTGTAAATGTGGTTGTACATAACTTTTTCAAAGATTTTTGCGAAAATCGTTATTAAAGCAATGGGTCTATAATTTGTTGCATTATCTTTATCCCCTTTCTTATATAGTGGTTTCACTATTGATATTTTCAATGCATCCGGAAAAACGCCTTGTTCCATACTTATATTAATAATATGACTCATTACTGGAGCTATTTTTACTGATACTTCTTTGATTATTTTTGTAGAAATACCGTCAAATCCAACACTATTTGTAAGGTTTAGTGAACGAATTATCTTAATGAGATCAAGAGGGATAGTGGGGCCTAAAAATATCGAATTTATATTATGGTTAGGATATATTATAGTGTTATTACTTTTTACGTTATGAGTTCCAGATGCATTTTTTCCTGCAATGTTAATAAAAAAGTCATTAAAATAGTTCGCTATATCAATTGGATTCACCATTTTCTTGTCACTAACACGCAGTTCGTTAAGGGTTTCTTGAGGGTATTGTGCTTTTTGTTTGTTTATAACGTTCCATGTGGCTTTTGCCTTATTTTTAGCATTTTTTATATGGTAATTGTTTTGCGCCTTTTGCGTTAGCTGAATTATCTTTTTTAATCTCTTTGAGTATGATTTGAAAGTTTCTTTCGAATTCTTAGTTCGTAACTGTCTGTGTTTCCATAAAAGACTTATTTTCTTTTTACAACACATTTTGATTCCTCTAGATATCCATCTGGGCTTTATTTGAGACCTACATTTGACCCTTATTTCAGGAAAACACAAATTGTAGAAGAGTTGAAATAGTTCATGAAAAGAGTTGAATGCGTTATTAGGATCGTTGCTATTGTACGTATCATGAAAGCTCAGACTGTCTATGCATTCCTTGAATTTTCGTATGTTATCGGGGCTGTAGTCTCTTTTTGTTATATACCAGTATTTTAACTTACATGATTTTTTTACCGGACATTTAAATAGCTGTGCTGTATGATCTGATATACCTAACTCTAATATTTCCCCTGTAGCTTCACGAACGCTGTGTATGACATTGTCTATACCCGTTTTACTGCACAGTCTTGTTGGTTGATTAAATTGGAGTTTTAGATTATAGCCTGCTATAAGGTATTTAAATTCTTCTGATATATTATTTGTTTTGAGAGTGTCAATATTAAAGTCACCACAAACAATGACATGGTAATTTTTTTTAAAGCATATTTTCTTGAAGATTAGATTTAGTTTCTCAAAGAATTCATTAATTATACTAACTTTTTGTTTCGGTGGTCTGTATATGCAAATTAAAATAATTTCATGTACTGTTAATTCTATAGCACAGCATTCAATTATATTTGGTACAGCTAATTTATTAATGTCGACTAATATTTTAAATTCAACGTGGTTTTTAACTAATATGCAGGACCCTCCTCTTCTTTGACCTCTACAAAAGCATGTTGCCATTTTAAAATTTTCTATATTTAGTTGCATTACATCATCTTTTATCATGTTGTGTTCTGTAAGACATACAATGTCTACATCTTTCCCTTGATCATCTAAATTGGATAAGCTAACTCTAAATATATCTGATTTATTAATTGCACCATTAATATTTTGGTGTATTATGTTCATAAATTTATACACAAAAAAACTTATCATTAGATACATTATTGTCGTCATTGGTGCATGGTATCATAGAAGCCTCAATATTCAGATCGTGTTGTTTTGTCTCATTATTACAAATATCAATATTTTTACATTCTACTGGATTATCAGCCTCTAAACCATTACTATCAGTTTGAATACTCTTATCTACATAAACCCTTATATCTTTTATCTCATTTTTTTCATTCAATCTCTTTTCGTAAGCACAATAATCATTTTTATATTTTATGCGTAAAATTTCTCTTAGTGCTGCCCGACACAAATTTAATGTAAAATAATGTTTCAGAGGGCGATAATTATTGTATTCCATATTCAAAAATGTTACATTAATATGTCTACTACATGTGAATTTCAATTCATAATTTAACTTGGCTTCATTTAGACTTCTATTGAATGGAATTTCACTAACTATGACATTTGTGTGTTTAACAGTGTTTAACCATATATTAAGATTTATCTGAAATTCTAATGGGTTGCGTTCATTTATACCTCCTGCTAAAATAACAAAGTCATTTTCACCATAATTTGTAACATCCATGGTTGAACAGCTAACTATTTCTCTGATTTGTGCACCTGGCTTAGTTATACATTTAATCGAATAGTCTTCTCCAATAAGTTTTTTCAACGTATTACTCATATTTCTTGCTTGCTCATCACTTAAAATTAATATCTTACCTTTGGTTTTATCAAAATTATGAACATTGTTGTTTTTACTGAATTGTACTTCTTCATTATCATTACTCGTATTCTTATTTTCTTTCTCCTTGTGATGTTCTACAGTTTCATTAATTAAACGTTTACTGCCAGTTATTGTCTTTTCCGAATTTGTCGCTTTTCCTGTTCCTGACTTTATTTTTTTGTGTATTTTCCTATCAGACTCAGATTTTTCTTCATTGTCTGTCTTGAGATTGTTTAGTACATTATTATTTACTTGTATCAACAGAGTTTCGTTGTTCTTATTAGTAGTAGGTTCTATTTCAGTTGGTTTTGTAGATTATGAAGGCATTTCTAGCTTTGAGGATTCTATCATAGCATTCATTCTAGTTGAGGTTGTCGCGGACATGTTGTCTTGATCTGAAGCTAATTTGAAATTATGCAAGTTATAGTTCTCGTCATCTATGATGGAATCTGAAGCAATCCTTTGTCTTTTCCTTTTTCTAGTCTTAGCGATCGGAGTTTCCGTATATGCTATCTTTTTATATGTTTCTATAATTTTTTTGTATTTTTTGATTTCTAACTGTAAGTTGTTTTTATTAGAAGAGAGGTTCTCAATTTCTTCATTCGCTAATAAAAGTTCATTTGTCAATTTTTCTATCTGTTTAGTGAGGTCATCATACATACAACCCTTTTCTATAGAATTGTTTGTCAAGCTTTGCATTGTATTTTCAAACAACGAGGAATCTGACAAATTAGATAAAGAACTTGTCCTCCGATATTGGGTAAATTGGTTTTGTCTCCTATGTGTGACATTTGTGCCCGATATTATGTCGTCCATATTATTTCCAATATTAGAAAAATCTCTTTAATTTTAAGCGTTTTTATATATTATTTAATTATTCATAATAAATAATTTCAATTTTTTGTCAGTCCATCAGTTTTAATATAATTTCGTCAAGCCAAATTAATCAATCCTTCAAGAAATATCCGAACGAAATGGATTTAGGTCTTCGTTGTCTATGATGAGTTAGTGTTGTTATGTTGGCTGTTAATTGTCACTTGTCATTTCGTTATCAGCTGATTGGAATTTCACCTTTGGGGCTGCGCAGACGACAGACTATCCATGACGCACTTTTTAGTCTGTGAAAATAGAACCTATGCAATTATATGCAGTAACGCACACGACGCGCAAAAAGTCCGGCACACAAATAATCCGTGTAATTCGGGCAGACCGGATCGCGCCGCGTCGCGCCGCTCCGCACAAAAAGTGTGTGAAAAAAATAGAACGTTTGCTTCAACGCGCGCTAACGCAGACGGCACACATTTTAGTCTGCAATCTGCATTTGCTAGTGGTGGACGTAACGCTTCTTTCTTCTTCTTTTTCTGTACTTCATGTACAAAATAATACTTCGCGATCTCTGCACGATTTCCATAGCGTCTACGTCCAGCCCTGGATTTACACTAGGGGCATTCGGGGCGAGTGCCCAGGGCGGCAAATTTTCAGGGGGCGGCAAATTTACTGAGGGCGGCAAATTTCGAAACGAGAAAAAAATATTCAATCCATAAACATCCGATGTTGAATTAAAATTTGTATTCTCAATCACGCTGGTTATTATTATAATTTTTTTTTGCGCTCATAATAAGAAGTCTGGAATACTGGCCACACAAACTCAAGATTTTTGCTCCAAACGAGCTATCCACTATCCGTCCACTTTTCGTAGCAAGACTTTTCTCGGCACTTGCAGCTAGTTGCTCGCCTTCTTTTTTTTATTTTTGGCACTCAAAACGAACTACGCACTCACTTTTTGCAGTCAGATATACAAAATTTTCTTGGTGCTCGCAGCTAACTTCTCGCGCTTTGAATAATATTTTTTTTTAATTTTAACACTCGGAGCAAACTATGCATCCATTGTTTATATAGTCACAAAAACAAAATTTTCTCGGTGCTCACAGCGATTTTGGCACTCAGGGTGAAGTATGCGCCCACTGTTGTGTAGTCAAATATACAAAATTTTCTCGCTCGCAGTCTTTTTAGTCAACATAATATTATAATTTTCTTGCCACTCCAAGTGAGTCTTACGCACACCTGTCGTAGACAGATAGATAGGTAGATAAAACACTTTATTGAAACATTGAAAAATAAACTTAAACAGAAAAACCCGATATTATAATCTATGTGTCACAATTCACAATCAGCGGTCTTATTGTAGTTAGCATTATAAAATTTCTCAATTATAATTTCTCTTTTTCAAAGCAAGCTATACACACAGCTTTCGTAGTTAGATGTATATTTTTTTTTATAAATATTCATAATTACGTATAATATGAAAGAACTCGACAACAAATTTCTTAGCAAAATGTCTAGCCGATGAGCGTTTATAAATAATATTTCGGCGGAGGGGGGCGGCATTTTCTCACTGCCCAGGGCGGCATTTTGGCTAAATCCGGGCCTGTCTACGTCCCTACAGCTCTGCCGACAGAATGATCGAAGATGTGCGTCGTGTGCGTTGAGTCTGTGAAAAATCCGCAACAGACTTTTTGCGCGCCATGCAGACTTTTTGTACGCCGCAGACTCGATCGTACAAAAAGTGTGCCGTCTGCGCCGTCCCTTATTGTAATGTTTTATTGTAACAAATGGTTGAGAATTCTACTTACAGTGAATGTGGCTTTGTGATATTTAAATATGCAATTGTGTCGTTATTCTTGGGATCCAGAATGTATTCTCCTGATATTTCTTGATAATATGCCATTAAATATCCTTCAAGAAAGCGCGCCAACAACAGTCGCCGGTTCGTCCGTCTTTGAGGTTAAGTTTTATTTAATACAGATCACTTTTTCATCTAATTTTTAATAAAATAAAGTTGGAGCCGCGTATGTAGTGTTTACGTATTTGACACCGGAAGCGGAAAAATTTACCGTCTAAGCTTCAAATTAAGATACAAAGCCTGTATCAAGGAACTAATAAAGCTTAAAATGTTCAATCCTAACAAGTAAGGCAGAGAGTATAGGCCGGGCGCAGGTGCAGCACGGCAGTAAATAAAACTAAGTATCTCCCGCACTTGCTCGTAATTTCTCCAGTAACCTATCATCAGGGTTGCCGATGCATCGGGTACATAAAGATGGAGTAATACTGCGCCAGTGCATCGGCCGTGACTGTATCTATGACAGGTAAAGTAGTGGCGTGAAGAAAATGCCGTTGGGGAAATCAGCGGAAGCCACACGAGATGCGGGAGTTCGATACGTTTTGTAATTTATATACCAACATATTTTTGCATTAAGAACTCGTATATTCGTACGAAATATACTAATTACATTTTACACAATTATATGTTTACAAGAATAATAATAATTGTTTCATATACTGTGGTCACTTATGTGCTGATAATTATATTATATCAATCAAGTAACACTTCGATGGCTCCTACGTAAACTATCGTATGTTCGTTTTGCTAACTTTTAAGGACGGGCCTTTAAAGATGTTTTCTAGCACGGTATCTTTGAATATAAACATTTTTATTTGAAATTTATACCACGGTATAATTATTTAGGGGGGAATAATATGGACTAAAAATAAATAAAGAATTATTTGTATTTTTTTAGATATTGTTGTTACGTTTTTATACTTGGCTCAAGAGCATGTTAAAAAAATTGTAAGTGATATTTACGATCCTATTCATCGTCTCAAAGAATAAAAAAAATATCGTATGTGGAACTTACGATTTTATACAATGGCTGTTTAAGAAAAAAATATGTCGTAACATGCACATACCATGATTTACCTGGTTCATTTTAATTTTATTTGATATAGTAAATGATAATTACATGGTAAAAATGCAACATAAAGTCATTTTAATCAATTTATTATAACAAAATAGATAGATTTGAGATAATGTATATATTTTTAAGTATGTAGATGTATGATAACATCTCATCAAAAACATAAATGTGAAATTAGAGCCAAGTTCAATATTACGATATAAGTACCTATTTGTTGGTTGTATGTTGACTTCAGCGACAAAAAAAGTGAGATCCAAATAGTTGCCAAGGTCAGTGGTTAGTCCTGAAATATATTTGTTTCATAAAAAATATTTTATTACAACTTTGAATTATTATTGCTTCTTATAACGTAAGATAAATATGATGTTTTATCCTAAGATCTGATTTTGCTACTTATCTTATACGAAATATTATATATTAAGTTGATACCTGCCTACAATTACTGTCTCAAAAGCACCCTATGTTTGATGGCTATGATTTCATCTAAAGTTTTAGGAGGCAAGTTACTTAATAATTCACTGTAGTAAAGAAATTTACTAACAATTAACAGAATTAATTTAAAGAAAAAATAATAATAAATGGAGATATGTAGATTGTAATAGATTTTTCATTTTATTACTATCATAAGTATTATAGTACTCACACAACAACTAACAATGATTTCAACAAAAAAGAAACTAAATAATATCAAAACTATCAAAACACCTATTTCAAAGTTATATAATAATACTTTTTATAATGTTTAACACAAAATAAAAATTTGTTAGGTAACCGTAAAGACTCAACTCGCTTATTTTCTCTCATCATCATCTCAGCCGTAGGACGTCCACTGCTGAGCACAGGTTTCCTCTTTGGACCCCGTTAGAATCGAAGTGCATCCAGCACCATTCAACGTCCTATATAAGGTTGACTGTCGGTCTCACAAAATAATATTGAAGTTTTTACACATTTCAATATTTTTCAAGCATTGAAACATAATGATTGTACTTAGGATAATATCAAATCACTAGTCATCAGTCAGTGTAAGATATCTAGTTACTTTTATAATTAGGATCAATCAGTATAATAATTAATAAATGTAATATACTCGCATGTACGAAATAATTATAATAAATCATAAGACTTATTCGGAATCAAGTACTTTGAATATTCAGGGACGTTGAAGGTTCTAAAAGGAAAATTTGTGATGAATTGCTAGAATAACACCTCTAGTATGTACAAAATACTTATCGATTCATTTTTGCTATCGCTTGATGTATGGGCATTAAGTCTCGTTACCTCAACGCTTTTTTTTGTAGGCGCGGGGAATGTTTTGTCGTGACAATTTATAAAGACGTTTACGCGGTTGTCCTGCAAGCAATCTTTCAATTCCTTAATCATTATTAACTGACCAGTATTTGTAACTATTTTTCCCCCTAATGTTTGTCATGTAGCGTGGATTTGAAGTCTTAAAAATGGGTGGTTATTCATCTCAATAACTTGGTATGTGATTCCTTCTGTTTTAGCATAATATATCGGACTAATGTGAACCATTGAAAAGATGTGTATGTAAATTTATTCGTCCATTTTTCTCAATCAATTCAGCCACGTTGTTAAATTATTATTGCGTAATTGTCTTTATAAACTGTGTTTTATTGTTAAGTTATAAGCTCTCAGAAAAAAAAAACATTTTATATGCTGCAAGCACGATACTATTTATGTTGTATTACGGCTCAAATATTTTTACCTAGTTTTTCAGTGTTTTTCTTTAAATGTTAACCCATTCTTTTATTTATCTTCTTCAAATATTGCCTTGAGGTGTAGTAATAACAAAATAAATATCAGAAAGGTGGGACAGTGGTTTGTTCTAGTAGAGTATTTGAGAGTAGAGTATTAATACAGATCAAATACGGATAAAAATCTTTGGTGCAATTAAAATCCAAATGGTAAATGAACAGCTACGGGGAGAAGCAGCGTGAGGTGTAGAGCTATCTTCCAGATTCTTCTTCTAGACATTAGACCGTAAAATTATTCCGTAAAATATATTTTAATCTTATATTATCAGAGAGGTAGATCTTTATCTTAGAAACGTGATCGTTCTAATGACATAGATATTCATTTTATAAACGTGAAAATTTGAAATAACGTATGGATGTCTGATGTATATTTGGTACTCTTTCAAGCCTAAACGGGTCAACCAATTGAGCTGAAATTTGGTATAGAGATAGCTTAAGACTCTGGAATAACATATAGATCATATAGCACAGCAAGTAAAACCGCTGGGCGCAGCTAGTATGACATAAGATAGCATTATTTTTATGAAGTCCCATGTATACAATTGTATTGTTTAGTTACGATTATTGATAGTGCCACGTAATTTGTTGTATGTAGTAAATACGACAGAAAACAATTTTGAATGAACCAGGTAAAATGTTGTATGTATAAGTTACGATAAAAAACTTTTCATGGTGAACGCAGTAAAATACCGTATGTGTTTTATACGACACATTTTTATAAAAAAATTATAACGTACATGGTCGTATGAGGTACTAACCATAGTCTTAGTTGACTTCTATCAAAATCAATATTAAAAATTATATTCTTTGCTTAATATGAGAAAATAATGTTACTATTATGAGAGTGACTTACCCAGTGGTATGTTTTCAGTGTTTTAATTTAAACTGCTGCTATATTCATCGTTCTTACGAATAACATCAAAAAATCATCATTATTTTGAACATGAAATGCACATGTAATTTCTCAGTTTTTGTGCTTGTGAATACTTTCCGACATTCAAATTACTCATACCTAGCTAAATCTAACATTAATTATAACAATATATAAAAAAAAATAATAAAACAATTACAGGTTATACATGCCTAAAATCAGTGTAAATGCCGGTAAGTGATACATACGATTATTTTCTCTGCTCAAAAAACAACATACGATAGAAAACTGAAAAATAAAATGCGTATTTTTTAATATTTTCATCTGAAATTTACACAGTTTATAGAACTAATCAAGCTCATTTAGAAAACATAAAAAAGTGAAAAACTCAAAAGTGTGGGTTACGATAGTTTACGTAGGAGCCATCGACTTATAATACCTATATTGACTAAAAGTGCCCTAAGTGGGAAGACATTACTTAACAATAGGCCAATTTTCGCTGCTATGTAGGTAAACTAGCTTGTGCTCGCGGCTTAGCGGAAAATCTTTTCATTATATGTATGTATGTTCCAAATTTTAAGTGAATCCGTTCAGCGGTTTGGGCGTTGATAGATCAGTCAGTCACTCTTGCCTTTTACATATTAAGAAGAAGCACAAATAAAAAAATAAACAGATAGTTTTCCTAAGATTTGCTGTGGCTCTCAAAAAATACTGCAGTCTCTATTTCTTGTTTTCAACATGCGACATAATATTATATTCGAATTTAGTACTTACATTAGGTTATCGGTGGGCATAAATAACGGGGACTTTTAGATGCTGACTGTAGGCCTATTAAGTAATAATGGAGGTCTAAGGGTCTCTATCAAGATCGAGCGCGGCTGACCTGAATTAGCAGACGAAGATATCGATTCAGAGACTTGAACAAGGATTTTCTATCGTTAAGACAATAGAACTAGCTTTTAATGTTATTTTGCTTTAGATTCTATAGAGATGTTCTGAATACAAGATTCATTATTCAAAACTTTAACTAAATTATTTTGTGAAAATATCAAGGGAATTCTAATCTAAGCGCTGAACTTATCTAGTACCTACATAAAATCTAATTCATAAAAAAATTGTGTCACAGAGCGGCTTGGCCGAAGTTTGTAATTTTTTGTGTACATTTCGTTAGTTCTGAGAAGAGGGCAAAAATATAAACCACGACGACGTAGACGAAGTTGTGCGAGTCAGCTGACAGGTATTACATATGAAATATAGGTACCTACATTAATGATAATTCTCACCATTCTTACTTCGAGTATTTCCTGTGAGTATTATCTGCTAGTGTAAAATCAATAATGAAATAGTCACAGTACAATCATGGTAATAATATGGATGTAGGTATGGTTTAGCATACAGTATTGAGGCCGGATTGCACGGGTTCTATTATGCCAAAGGCATCTCAAGGACGTGCAGTATTAGATAAAAAGTCAGCATGTGTTAGCTAGCGAGTGCATGGAGGCGGAAGGCGACTGCAGTGCAGTGCCCTGACCAGATTTATGGCCTGCCCTGACGGAGGGGACACAGAGTGATCGCGTCGACTGCCTCGATCCCTAATAAATAACTGCAGCCAAGTTTCGCAATGCATGCACTGACACACGACCAGTTTTTTAGCGGCCGTCCCCAACAATTGAAATAGCAACAGAATTTACCATGCCGTCTGCCACCATACTGTCTGCTCGTTCTAATAGAAATAGTTTTTTGTTCATGCATGGCAAAGTTACGAGCTGCGAGTAAACATAGGAAAACAACTGTTCTGTATGCAGTTGTTTTGTGGAACATTCAATTGTTTTTATTACACACCAAATGTTTAAATCAGGGATGCACAGACTTATTAAGATTAGGGGCCACTCGGGCAAATCATGAACTGATGGCGGGCCGCCAGAAGTATAGGTAATTAAAGACAATAAAGAATTGATAATAATGTATTAAAATTGAAAAAGAATTTATTAATTTGAAGCGTGGCACTGCATAGTGCTTACAATCTTTTTTATATTTGGCTCAAATTTACTTGTAGCAACACGTAAAACTGCTTCCAAACTTTCATTTGCAAGGCGGTTTCGATTTTTTTTTTATTATTTAGTATTGAAAAAGTTTGTTTACATTTATAGGTAGAACCAAATAAGCTGGCACATTTCAGAGCGTTTATGCGCAACTCTTTGTACATATTTTTATCAATGCAGTGGTAAAAGTTCAGCAAATCTCCTTCGTTAAATTTGTTGCGTAACTTAAATTTAATCTTGGTCGTTTTGAATGTCGATAATTTCTAACTGCATTGACTCTGGCGCATTTTTAACTGTAATCGTGAAAAGATTGCTGAATATGTCCAACAGAGGTTTCACTTTTTTAAAGTCCGAAAATCTGTCTTGAAAAGATTGAATCAAAATATCTAGCTTTTCTACATAACTGAAATTAATCGCAGTTTTGTTGAATTTTTCAGCCATTTTCTTATAATTCGGAAAATAATTGTAATTTCCAGAATTTAGTTGCGATCTGAAAAGTGTCAGCTTCCATTGAAAGGATGATACATGAGCGTAGAGCTGGGATATCAGTTGATTTTTGCCTTGAAGCCGTGTGTTCAAGACATTTAAATGATTTGTAATGTCAACTAATAAAGCCAAATCACACAACCAATCAGGATTTTTAGGTTCCGGGACATCCTTTTGCTTTTCCGCCAGAAATATTCCAATTGCTTCTATTAAATTTAGAAATCGCTCCAGTGTCAATCCACAACTTAGCCACCTTACTTCGGTATAAAACAGTAAATCTCCATATTCGCTTTCGATGTCATCAAGGAATTGTTTGAATTGCCTGTGATTGAGCCCTCGTGATTTTATGAAATTTACAGTCGAAACTACCACTTTCATGACATTTTGAAATTCAATTTTTTTAGAACAGAGGGCTTCTCGGTGTATAATGCAGTGAAACTGCATGAGATCTTCAGCGTTTATGTTTTTTTCTTGCAGATACTTTTTTAGCAAAGTAACTAGCCCGGAATTGACACCAATCATCGAAGGAGCACCGTCAGTCGCAACTTCCGATAATTTTGATAAGTCCAAATCAGTTTTTGAACACTCATCCAAAAGTACATTGAGTAGGTATATATCAACTCCTTTGGTTTGACCTTTCAATGAACACATTCCTAATAACTCTTCTAGGACTTCAAAATCTTGAGTAACATCTTTTTTTTTTGGTTTTATTCTGGAATAGAATTCAATATTTTTCGAATGTACTAGAGTAGGTATTAGGTATTTTTGCTGTCGGCGGGCCACCAGTATTCCACCGGCGGGCCGCATGCGGCCCGCGGGCCGCGGTCTGTGCATCCCTGAGTTTAAATGATAATATAATAATCATTTTACAAAGAATCAGTAGTCATGACATGAGCACAAAATATAAAAAGCGACTACCTAAATAACCACGTTTAACTTTTAGATTGTTCATAATGTCCCAAAGCGAATAAGCTGCAAAGATAACAACATAATCGCATCGCAAGTTTTCTATAGCAAGTTTAAGTGGACTGAGGCAGGACTTCAGAGAGACAATTTAATCTTGTCGCCTTCAAAATCCCTCGGAACCGTTCGTAGTTTTTAAACGGCAAGGAGTTTCTTTGTCATCCATCTAGCGTTACTCTAATTCTTTTTTAAAAACTTTTAATTCCGTTGCTGTTGGTTAATTAAAACTGCTTTAAGGTGAAACTATAAACAGTACTTTTCCTTCACGTATAAATGAGAGCTCTTTATTCTTAACAAAGCGCTTAGTGTTACTGTAACTTCATTTGTTTTATTCTACCGGACGCGCAAAACAAATGTAAGTGCTTTAGAACATTTTAAAAGAGATTTCAAATAGGTGCTGTATAAAAAGGCAACACAATGTTGGAGGGCAGAAAATGTTAACACAATGTAATTACTATTTTCTTTTGCTACACATTTCCATGGATAAATAAACATTTTCTTTGTAGTTTGAAAAAGATTGTATTTTTAAACTATTAATAATAATTTTAAACTTTATAATTTAGGTTTAGTAAGATTTAAACTCAGTCATTAGCCCAATTGTAGTAACAGTTAATTGAGGGAAATTATTGAGTCTCTAATAAAAATTATGTATATCTTACTTAATATTATAAACTTGAAAGTTTGTAAGAATGGATGTCTGGATGTCAGGATGTCTGGATGTGTGTCTGGATGATGTGTCCTGTTACTCTTTCACGCCTAAACGGGTGGACCGATTGAGCTGAAATTTGGTATAGAAATAGCTTAGACTCTGGAATAACACATAGGCTATAGAACAGCGGGTAAACCGCTGGGCACAGCTAGTATAAGTATAAAAGCGATAATAATTTGTGGTCATTTTTCATGACCTCGTTTATTTTTCGTAATTTTCGAAGCTCATGTTTAAATGTAATTTGTACGTATAATTGAGATGAACTTAATAATTTCCTACAGTTGGATAACCTCACGATGAGTAGATGGGAATGGGGAGAGAGACCGAGCCTTGGTTTCACTCCATTTCTAAGTAGGTAACAGCCTATAGAGAAGCGAAGGTAGACACCACACACCATAAAGCTTAAGGGACGGCGCAGACGGCACACTTTTTGTACGATCGAGTCTGCGGCGTACAAAAAGTCTGCATGGCGCGCAAAAAGTCTGTTGCGGATTTTTCACAGACTCAACGCACACGACGCACATCTTCGATCATTCTGTCGGCAGAGCTGTAGGGACGTAGACAGGCCCGGATTTAGCCAAAATGCCGCCCTGGGCAGTGAGAAAATGCCGCCCCCCTCCGCCGAAATATTATTTATAAACGCTCATCGGCTAGACATTTTGCTAAGAAATTTGTTGTCGAGTTCCTTCATATTATACGTAATTATGAATATTTATAAAAAAAATATACATCTAACTACGAAAGCTGTGTGTATAGCTTGCTTTGAAAAAGAGAAATTATAATTGAGAAATTTTATAATGCTAACTACAATAAGACCGCTGATTGTGAATTGTGACACATAGATTATAATATCGGGTTTTTCTGTTTAAGTTTATTTTTCAATGTTTCAATAAAGTGTTTTATCTACCTATCTATCTGTCTACGACAGGTGTGCGTAAGACTCGCTTGGAGTGGCAAGAAAATTATAATATTATGTTGACTAAAAAGACTGCGAGCAGCTTGCTGCGAGCGAGAAAATTTTGTATATTTGACTACACAACAGTGGGCGCATACTTCACCCTGAGTGCCAAAATCGCTGTGAGCACCGAGAAAATTTTGTATATCTGACTGCAAAAAGTGAGTGCGTAGTTCGTTTTGAGTGCCAAAAATAAAAAAAAGAAGGCGAGCAACTAGCTGCAAGTGCCGAGAAAAGTCTTGCTACGAAAAGTGGACGGATAGTGGATAGCTCGTTTGGAGCAAAAATCTTGAGTTTGTGTGGCCAGTATTCCAGACTTCTTATTATGAGCGCAAAAAAAAATTATAATAATAACCAGCGTGATTGAGAATACAAATTTTAATTCAACATCGGATGTTTATGGAATGAATATTTTTTTCTCGTTTCGAAATTTGCCGCCCTCAGTAAATTTGCCGCCCCCTGAAAATTTGCCGCCCTGGGCACTCGCCCCGAATGCCCCTAGTGTAAATCCAGGGCTGGACGTAGACGCTATGGAAATCGTGCAGAGATCGCGAAGTATTATTTTGTACATGAAGTACAGAAAAAGAAGAAGAAAGAAGCGTTACGTCCACCACTAGCAAATGCAGATTGCAGACTAAAATGTGTGCCGTCTGCGTTAGCGCGCGTTGAAGCAAACGTTCTATTTTTTTCACACACTTTTTGTGCGCAATAACTGAAAAGACAAAGTCATCTGCTAGTGCCCCCACCAGACATGTCATAAAGAATGTTTCTTACGCACAGATCGCACAAGACTCTGAGTTAAAACCACAACCTCAACTGAAGCCTTCTCAAGGAAGTGCTGGCGTTGATGAAAAACTAAGTCATATTATAAACTTAATGACGTCTTTCGACGAACGCCTGAAAAAATTAGAAAGTAGCGCTAAATCGGCTACCATTAAACATAAAAAATGATAAAAATAATGGCATGGAATGCAAATGGGCTCCGTCAACATCAAGATGAGCTCGTAACAGTCCTTAATATGGAAAACATTGACGTTTGTCTAATATCAGAGTCTCACTGTACTAAGGAATCCTATGTAAAAATAAAAGGCTACAGAATATATCACGCCATACACCCCAGTAACAAAGCTAGAGGAGGTAGCGCAGTAATTGTTAAAGAACATATCCAACATTATGAGCAACATAAATATGAAGAAGAACATCTACAAGCAGTAGCTGTTAATATACATACTAAACGCTATCCTATTACATTATCTTCTATATATTGTCCGCCAAAACATGCAATCATATCTGAGCAGTATAAATATTTTTTAGAAAGCCTTGGAAATAGATTTTTACTAGGAGGAGATTTCAACGCCAAAAATACCTACTGGGGATCGAGACTTACCACGACGAAAGGAAGAGAGCTGTTGCACGCTATCAGAGGTACGAATTGTAATGTTATATCAACTGGTAAGCCAACTTATTGGCCGACAGATCCTCATAAGATACCTGATCTCATTGACTTCTTCATATATAAAAATATATCTGCAAACTTTCTTAGCATCAATGAAGGCTATGATATGAGCTCAGACCATTCACCCATTATATTAGTATTGAGTGATACTGTTAAACAAAGTGCCAACAACCTGGCATTAGTAAATAAATACACAGACTGGGAAAGTTTTAAGCTCGATTTAGACTCAAGGATAAACTTGAAGGTACCACTAAAAAATCCAGATCAGCTTGAAGAAGAATTAAATACATTCATTACAACTATCCAACAATGCGCGTGGGAAAATACTCCAGAAATTAAATCCCAAATAAGGAATATCTGTTATCCAAAAGAAATACGGGTGCTGGTAGCTGAAAAAAGAAAACAAAGACAAGTATGGCACACCACTAGGGCCCCAAATGATAAAACTCTTTTTAACAACCTAACAAAAAAGCTCAAGAAGATGATTAAAAGATTCAATGATAACTCTATGAGAACTCAGTTATCACAACTCACAAGTGATCGTACATCTGACTACTCACTATGGAAATCAGTAAAAACTATAAAAAAACCCCTCAAGCAGATTCCGCCAATAAAAGAGGTGGATGGTCGCTGGGCTATAAGTAACCAAGAAAAGGCCACAAGATTTGCACAACATCTTGAGCAAATCTTTGAACCCAATGATAATTTTGCAAATTCAGAAGATATTTTGCCTGAACATGAAGCACCGACTAGTGATTTAAATATAAAGCTTGTTACACCTAAAGAGGTTTTCCTCGAGATCAAACACATGGCTCGAAAGAAATCTCCTGGCTATGATCTTATCACAGGAGAAGTTCTGAAAAACCTTCCTCGTAAAGCGTTAGTAAAACTTACCACGATAATCAACGCTGCATTTACACTTCAATACGTACCGGATATCTGGAAAGTTGCTGAAGTTATAATGATAGTGAAGCCAGGTAAACCACCGAATGAAGCTGGATCGTATCGGCCAATTTCCTTATTACCGATTATGTCGAAATTATTCGAAAAGTTACTTTTGAAACGATTGAAGCCTATCATGGAAGAGAAAAATATAGTTCCAGATTATCAATTTGGTTTTAGGGAAAAGCATTCAACTATTGATCAAGTGCATCGAATTACTAATATTATAGAACAATCATTAGAAGATAAAAAAGTTTGTACGACAGTTTTTCTCGACGTCGCTCAAGCCTTCGATAAGGTCTGGCATGAAGGGCTTATACACAAACTAAAAATATTGTTACCACGACAGTTTTCAGAACTCTTGAAATCGTACCTCACGCAGAGAAAGTTTAGAGTACGCCAAGAAGATGCTTATTCTGAACTTAAGCCCATTAAAGCTGGAGTACCTCAGGGAAGTGTGCTAGGCCCGGTACTGTACCTACTGTACACCTCAGATATTCCAGAACTACAAAACAATACCATTGCAACCTTTGCCGACGACACAGCTATTATTGCAACAGGAGTCACTCACGAGGAAGCAGTGGATAAAGTACAATCAGCCATCAACACCATATACGCGTGGACAAAAAAATGGAAGATCAAACTCAACGAGTCAAAGTCCATCCACATAGACTTTACTAACAAAAGATCTAATTATCATCCAGTGTATGTGAATAACACAGTCATACCGTATGAAAACACAGCAAAATACCTAGGTATGACTCTAGACGCAAAGCTTCGCTGGAAGGCACACGTTAAAAAGAAAAGGGATGAGCTCGAGCTTCGCTACCGAAACATGGACTGGTTAATTGGTAACCATTCTACATTGTCTGTACATAACAAAATATTATTGTACAGGCAAGTCCTTATGCCAATTTGGACGTATGGTATACAGTTGTGGGGGTGTACCAAAAAGATTAATGTAGATATCATACAAAGATTCCAAAATAAAGTACTTAGAGGTATTGTAAATGCTCCATGGTACATCAGAAACGAGGATCTTCACCGGGATCTGAACATAGACCTCGTTACCACTGTAATCAGAAAATTTGCAGAAGCCCATGAACAAAGGCTTCATCACCACGTAAATGTTGAGGCCATCCAGCTCCTCGACAATACGGACATAGTGAGAAGACTTAAAAGAACAAAACCTTTTGAGTTAGTGCAGTGACAGTGACAGTAAAATTATGTAGTGTTACCATAAGTGTAGTGTTACTTATTGAGTACACAAGAACAAAGTGCCTCATTTTAATAGAGACTATAAGAATCAGTGTTAATGGACACCTTCTTAGTTTATAATATTTTTACGTAGCAATTTAAGTCAGATCTAAATTACTCATTAGCCTATAATTGAAAGTTAGGCTAGATTGTAATACAATGCCATATCTAATAGCGTATGGCATGTACGAAAAAAAAAAAAAAAAAAAAAAACTTTTTGTGCGGAGCGGCGCGACGCGGCGCGATCCGGTCTGCCCGAATTACACGGATTATTTGTGTGCCGGACTTTTTGCGCGTCGTCTGCGTTACTGCATATAATTGCATAGGTTCTATTTTCACAGACTAAAAAGTGCGTCATGGATAGTCTGTCGTCTGCGCAGCCCCTAAAGCTGCAACGAAAATGTGTAGAAATGTCTCTTTTTCTCTTCATTATCTATCATCTTAGATATTTGTAGGTACACGATTAATCTTTTTATTCATTATGCCCTGTAGAACAGATTTGTAATTAATGATTCATACGGCACCGTCTAAGCACAGACTAACCTGTTGGCAAATGACGATGAGATATTAGTACAAAAGAAGACATTTTCCGAGCAGGGCTAACCTAATTTAAGTTAAAAACTCACTGTTAATTAATCATTAAATAATATTGAGAAGTTCATAATATTATTATGATTACACATTATGTGCACACCAAGTAGTAAGCCAAACATAAGAAGGAATAAATTGTTTCCATTTAACATTTTTAATTTATGGAGAATGTTGTTCTACTTTTCTCTTACGATTCCACTTCTTCGCTTATATCATATGTATAATACCCAATAATACGTATTATCAATTGAACTTCACTTTTGAATCTAGTGCACGGGCGCTGTTTTTTTTTTAATTGTCTATGTTAGGTACATTCGCAATCTTAGCTCTTTATTAAAATTAATGAACGGACACGCCCGAAGATTTGATGAGAAAATTGGAACCGAGGACTTTGTTTACGACTCCGTAATTTGTAATTAAAGCGAACGACAAACAGATAGAAAATAACTTTTGGCTGATGGTTGAGTTATCTGTTGATAAACAGATTTAGGTAATAAAGCATTTCTATTTATATCAATTTTACTCGTATAATATTAATAGACTTTGGTAGTGTGCTCTGTGATAAAAGAGTGCCCTTAAGATATTAGTCTTATTAAAAAATCATCATTCGACCAGTTCTCTCTTACTAAGACAATGCGGGTAGCATGCTGGAAAGTCATGTTTAGGTCTCAAATTATTTCAATTTATATTTTAGTAAATGCTATTGATATAAAAAAAAATTGCGTGCTCAATTCCTTACATTTTATATTATTTATTTACATCTTCTCTTATAAATGTTGCATGATTTAACTTCGTCTAGGACGGTCTCTGGTCCTTCTATGTGGCATCTTAGGGTTATTTACATAATTTAACCAAATGCAAATACAGCCCTCTGTACTTAAATGGGAGGTCTCAGGTGCAACTAGAGAAGACGCTATAAAGGGTTTGCCTTAAGGGAATCTGATTAATTAGCCCTTTGCATAAACCCTCTGAATAATTCGTACCGTATTTATGTTCACATGTCGTCTAAAGTGGGAAAGAAAAATTGAGAGGCCGGGGATTACATTATATTAACATATATTTTTAACGTTGTAGAGTAACAAAATTTTATTAATGTAGTATTTCTGATGGACATAACTTATATACGAGTAAATCATTCATCTAAATATTATACGAGTATAAGGAAAGAGTGACTGATTGATCTATCAACGCACAGACCAAACCGCTGAAACGATTGAGTTGTGGCATACAGGTAGGTTTTATGACATAAAAAAGAGAGAGGGAGAGAGAGAGAGAGAGAGAGAGAGAGAGAAACATGCGCACGCCGCACAGCTAGCTTGCCATAGCAACAAGTGAATTAAATTAAAATTTAAAAAAAAAAAAAACCCCTAATGCAGCGCTTTCAAAATATGTAATTAGCGGTTTTTTGGTGGCGGCCATCTTGAATTTTAAATTTATCATAGTGCGTTGTATTCTACTAGTTAAGCCCATATTTAATACGTAGCACATATTCACAGCAGTTATTCGTTATTTTATTTTATTGAGAGTGTTTAAACCTCGTTTGAAGCTCAATTTGGCCCACCTAGGTAACCTACGCAGTATTGAAATATTAAAATTGGGTTCGGCAATTTGACTTTCAATCTGTTGGAAAACACTTCTATAAATAAATTCAATTTTTCCATAATGTGTTCGGTCTTCGAAAATATTGAACGTGTAAATATGCAATATTCCGGTTCAATTTATGAAAACATGTGGGTTATTGAGGTGTGGACAGGTGAATGCTCGTAGGTCTTATAACATGTGGAGTTAAGGGATGCATATACCGTCGACGGATAATGTTTGATACTGATGCAATCAAGCTCAAGATGGCTACATATTATATTGCATCGACTGGTATTGAGTTTATAATGGCGAAACAACTATTTCAATCTATAGACTGAATTATTATCAACTTTATCTTCCTTACTTTTTCTGTTTTTTTTATTATCAACTTTTCCAAACAAAGGTTGCCTTGAAGAGATCGCACACAGCGGTACCTAAGGCCGCCCATTATGGACCAAATTGTATTTCAATGCTAATATTAAGTAAAACTGTTTTTTTTTTTGGTTGCAATAAAGAGTATTGTATTCTATTATGGCAATTATAACTATAACGCTTCATTTTTTTTACGTCTGTACTACCAATGGTATTTTGCTGACATGGTGTTGGTTATAGCTGTCGTATTGCCGGTCAAGTAGGCGGTGTAAATCATCACCTTCCTTCAAAGTTGAACAAATAGTTTACTCATTGTCATAAAAAGATTAATCATCAATTTCGTCACCAGTCGCCGGTTGTATACGGAACGCTGAAGAGCTCATTGTGAAAATGCAAATCGCCTTATTGAATATAGGAGCAATTTCAAAGCAGTCTCTTATGTAGGAAGGACTTTGCTAATTTGTTACAACTTTCCGAGGCCTTTTGCGGGTTTCAAAGGGTAGGTGGTTGCTTTACCGTCATGTGCAATATGGTAAGCGGGCTGAGCAGAGCTTTGTTTCTTACCGAGACTTGCCCGTATGGATATCACGTTTCATACATTTTTTAAAGGAAACCTTTTACGAGGTGTTATACAAATTAGTAACAGTTAGTTCTATTAATTATAATTAGGCACATCTACACTTCAATGTTTAATTTAATGTTAATTCATATATTTTTTGCACATCATTTATTATTGCCTAACATTGTAATGATTCGATGTTTAGGGATAAACCTTACGAAATCAAAGTGTTTTTTCCTTGATGCTTTCCCAGAAGCTTTGCTTTCTCAGAAATCACTGAGGTATGATAAACATAAAAATTAGGTAGGTAAATATACCTATATATAAAGTTAATTTTCCATTATGATTATAGGGTGCGTCTTTACTGAGTGGGTACAGAGCAAAGTGTTTTTTAATCTCCATCTGAACTCTGTATTTAGTCAATTCTAGCCTGCTTTTCAACTCTGCGTCAATATAATGCGAACTTTAGACGTCAGTTTCTTTTCCTAAACCATTGAAATTATCTAGACTCAAGACAACCGCCAGGTTCTGGTTTCCAGCTGGACTTCTCATTTTCATGTTCTTATAAAAATATATAATACTTGTGGACCCGCCCGTATTTCGTTGCGCCGAACAGAACATTATCAGTGTTTCTGCAATACATTATGTATGTAGTACACATATGTATAAACCTTCCTCTTGAATCACTCTATCTACTTTAAAAACTTTAAATTACTGTGCTTCGGTAGGAGGGCACTGTAGCTAGTGAAATTACTGGGCTAAAGAGTCTTAACATCTTATGACTCTTGAGTAAGAAGCGTTGGTGCAGTGCACCTAGAATTGCACATCATTGTGAAATTCTGGGTAGCACTGTACTGATTATGGGCAGCGTTATCTCTTAACATCAGAAGAGCGTCTTGCTCGTCTTCTTACTTCTCCACATAAAAAAAAGCGTACATAGGAACAGACAGACGCGAGGTGCGACTTTGTTTAATACTATGTAGTCATATAAAATATCTTTAAGCCAAAATAGAACAAAGCTCGCAAATCAATTCTACCGTCGAGAGCAAAATCATCTAAAAGAGAAATAAAGTCAGTTCATCTAATTTAAAGGCACAGCATCGGTGTCCGTACAAAAGGTTAGTTCATTATCGATGGTAGGTTTCCCTCGATCCCACTCGTTAGACATAGCGTTAAGGGAGCAGAAAGACGACTCCTGATTCAGGCTTATCATTATTATCTATGGACGAAGGTTATAATTTCCAGGGAAACGAGAGCGACCGGAACTTTTTGCCTTTGGATTAGGTAATATTTTAACTTTGTATATTGACTAAGTTACTTCGAAAATGATTAGTATAATAATGTGTTCTTTCTCACCAATGATACTGAAATTATTTTGTAGAAAATTAAGGACTTTTCCATTTGGTGTTTTTTTTTGTTTTTCTATATTTGAATCTTTTTATATTATATTATAATATGTTAGGCCTGAAATGAAGAGAGCGGATCGTCTTATTTATGAAATAATTTCACCAAATATTTTTTTCTATAAGAGCGCTTAGAATTATTCAGTACATAGACTGCAATATCTCATGTTGCCTTGTCTAATATTTAATCATAAAAGGAGTATAAAATATAAAAAGCTCACAGAACTCTTTCAGCTATGACAGGGCTCATGAATAATGTACCGCCAATAATGGAACTCCGTGAAATACCCACCTGCATGTTTTAATGTCGCGAATTTCTTCTTTTGAAACTTCTCTCAATTGAGATCGATTTGAATATTTTAAAGTTAACCGATACTCGGCGCTGTAACCGCGTTTTCTTTAAAGCGTTTCCTTTGTAGACGATGCATTATACATTCTTGAAAATTATTTTCGTAGAACATTTAAGTTGATCTTACAGCTTACGATGCACAGCGTACCATGCTTACCGTACGATGCAGGATATCTTTGAGGCCTATTACAATGCTTCAGCTGTAACATCTTGTGGCTGAAGCAGTTATAGGCGTCATTTTATAGCCCACTGGTTTTATCCACTTACAAGGTATATTATATTTCATAATAATCGGTCCTTTTATTTATTAAGTGTGCAGGAGTAACAAACATGCACATACATAATATGTACTGACATAAACTTTGTTTGTATCTCTGGGCTAGCATAGTATTTTATTTTTGCAATTTCACCAAGTTTTTACAAAATATTCTAACAAAAATTATTATTATACATGCGACAGTATACATATTTAATATTTATGAGTATAATGTGCATAAATATGCGGAAAAGAACTATTATATCCAGGCACTAAAATACGCTACGATGCGATGTCTAGCTGAAAAGGAGAGACATATTATGTATTTTTAATATATTTTTAAAATATCTTGGAAATTCTTGCTTATATAAAAGTGGGTGATTTCTGTTAGTAATTTTTTTTTTTTGTGTTTTGCAGTCTTCATAATGCCTTTTAGCCAATCAAGAGCTATGTTGTACTAGTTTTTGCAGAGAAAATCCAGTTCCAACAACTTTTCAACTTAGTATAAGAAGAAACATTTTGATCGCATCAACATCACAAACTTTACTATAAAAGCATACAGATAAGCCGAAATCCTCGAGTTACCTTTAGGTACGGCTTTGAAAATCATTGTAATGAGGTGGCAGGGAGTGTGTGTTAATATGAAAGATAACACGCGGACACAATGTAAAGGTCGAGCCTTTGTATCGCGACGTCCCGCGGGAGGTCGACAACAAGTCGTTTATTTCAATAAGACAACCTTACCTGTCACTTTAGCCGACCCCTTTCGCTCGTGCCCTGATATTATTAGCTTTATTTGTGCCAATTAACGAGCACACATTACACTAGGAATTTTAAGAGGGAAATAAGACTTAATTATTAAAGGCAAAGCTGTCTTATTATTATTTATTAAATATTCTAGTCTTCCCGAGCCCGCCAAACTTGTTTATATTTTTTTTACAAGCTTATATTTTCTTTTACCTGCCCGTTGTCTGTCTGCCTGTCCGTAATCAAATCTTGCAAGTTTATTTTTGATCTACTTCCCAGTTTTCGATTGAGCTGAAATTTTGCATGCATGTATAAATCAGATGACAATGCAATATTATTGACATGGAGCTGATCTGATGATGGAGCTGGAAGGTGGCCTTAGGAACCTCGTAATTAAAAGACGCAACCCCATCAAGTTTAAGTTCATTTGATGCGTCTTGACGAGTACTTTGTTGCTAGATGGTAATAAAAATAAAAGCTTGTTTTTAAAAAGAATTGGCGAGTTACTCAACACCATTCTTACTAATATAATTTATTAATCAACATAATCGATTTGCGCAATTAATTTAGGTCCGTTCAAAGTGTACGGTCATACATCTCGTTAAACCAAAATTTACAACTAACTAACTAGCGTAAAAACCAAAGTAGAGCGCGAATTTACCGTACCTAGGAGGAATGTTTAACCAGCAAGTTCATTAAGGCTGATTCATCACATGCAGGTACGAGGCTCACTTTAACTTTACAATCAAGTCATTATGGAGTAGGAAGGCAAACGAAAGCCCCAATAAAAGTTCGTTGACACATTAAAGCGGGTCAACCTGTTGTTTTTAAAGCAATTTCGCTATCAAGCTCCTCACCTCGATAAAAGGCGCTGTAAACATTCGACCCATAATCGATTTAATGAAAGGGGAATCGAAAGGTTTGCTTTTCTAAATTTACGACTACGCATAGAGTTTAATTGGAACTTCGTGTAGCTATAAAACGGTCGATGACGAGGGAATTAAAATGGTTTTAGGTACTCTTTGAAACGTACTTAACTGATTGCTAGATTGCGCGTTGTACGTGATCGCACGTCTTAAATAAATGGTGCTCTTACTTAAACAGAGTCATTGGAATACACGGATGGGGGGCTATTTGAATAAAAAGCTAATAACTGGGACGTTAACTTTATTTTATTTCACGCCTCGAGAAAATGAGACACGAAACGATCTTTATTTTTTAAGGAAATACAACTCAAAATTGAGGAGTTTAACATTATAATAGGAAACTCAAAGCTCTCCTAATTTTCAATTGAATTTTATGGATTCTCGAAGACAGTACACACATTTAAGCCCCAATTTCAATTATGTTGTCTCTTATTACCTTAGCTCGAGATAAATAGCTCCCTAAGTTGCAGATTAATTCGGACTTAAAACGAATTTCCCGGAATTTCCGGAGCACTTGAGCATCGCCCGCGTTACCTAACGCTCTAATTTTAAAGAAATGAAATGAGTATTCACCACAAAAGAGCGGATAATAAAATAAAGGTTTTTCCTTCTCTCGTAAATCTTTCGAACCCGCGAATAGAATAGGGAACGAAAATGGTACAATCTTTAACTTTCTGACAGTTTAATAAGATAATAAAAATATAACCGCGGAATAAAGTTCTTTACGATAAATTCACACTGAAATCTTCGCGGCCATTTTATTTATCAAAATGAGCTATAAAAATAAGGAATGGTTAGAGAGATAGAAGAGATGACAGATAAAAAGGTTTTAAGCCTGTATTATTTTTGAACTCTTGAAGTTGTTCTAATTGGGACGTTGCCTTGGAGGTATAGAATAGAATGGGGAATGGGGATAGTGGGGGGATGGAATGGGGATCTTCAAGAGAGCACCTATGGGAAAGTTTATTAAAATAGCGCAATGCACTATCTATCTAAACCGCGAACCAGTTAACTAATGCGAGCAATAAAATGTTAATCTACGCTATGATTGGCACTCGGGCCTCTAGTGAAATTTTCATAGTTCGGAGCCGGCCGATGCAGGCGGGCGGCGGGCGCGATAGGTCAGTTAATCGGATTCTTTATTCATGAGACCACTGCACCGCCACCGGGCGTATTCCGAATTACCATACCTCACTTATTAACTGCAACATAAACACAGATATGATTTAGGAATGGCTAGTTATAATTAAATTCTCCTGAAATATTTGTACTCAGCTTGAATTTTGTATATAAGCAGCCAACGTTCCTTTGGCTTTAGTAAATTAAAAGCAGGCTTTTGTAAATGCAGAATAAAAGCGCATGTAGCGGTCTAATGGTCATCATTATTCGATTTTTTGCGAGAGAATTGAATGCATTTCTATTAGTTATAAAGGTATTATTCACTAATCGCCTTGCGCTAAGCGCCGGTTAGTATCAGGCAAACAGTAGTTACACCCAACCACTTTAAGTAGTTCATACCTCATATTATTATTTTCTGTGTATTAATGCATGGCACAATAATAAAGAGAAAATAAGATACAGTCAAAACGTTGTTAATACAAAAATATATATTTTTAGCTTACATGAAACAACAAAGTGAATTTCTAGAAGCGTCTGGTCGTTCTCTTAAAGCTGGAAATAATTGGACCAATGAAACTTTAGAGGTTCGGACGAGGTTATATTTCGTCTCGCCGCCGCACCGAGCCGCGCTTCACAAGTAATTATTTGCTTCTAGTTAGTCTATCATTGCCTGAAACTTTCGATGTTTGGTTTGCTCTCAATTATTCTAGTAGATGCCTATATTATGAACGGTAATTTTTTTTTTTCACACAGCGCCACCTAACCCCATACTAAGCAACTTAATGCTTGTGTTATGGTGGTTAGGATAACGGATATAATACTTATATACTTTTCTTTTGTAAATACATACTTATAATACATATTGAAAGCCACCCAGACCAGAAACAAATACCTGTGGATCACACAAATATTTGCCTCATGCGGGAATCGAACCCGCAACCTTCTGCGTTGCAGGCGGGTATTAGCCCAGCACGCCACAGAGGTCGTCTAATTTGTTTGCCATAACATTATTTAGCATGAAAAATGAATTTTTTGAATTTCTTATAATACAATTAATTATTCTAATTGATCATACTAAACAAAAAAGTATAATTTAAATACCTCACATGTCATCATCCAAATGAATCATTTAGTGTGATTGTCTAAAAAAACATTGGATAAATAACATTATGTGGAGAATTATTGTTTGTGTTTTGGTATTTATAAAAATTAAAAACCATGGAATTACAAACTCTTACTCTAAAAGTAGCCATTTAGCGGATGATTTTGAAGCGCGCGTTTTTCATACGTCTTTTGGTTTGCGCCCGTAAAACGCGCAGTGAGTGTCTATAATAGTGTCTTCATTAGAGCTCTTTATTCTACATGTGAATTAAATGAAAAATTAAAAAACCCCTAACGCAATATGTAATTCACCTTTTTGAGGTGGCGGCCATCTTGGATTTTAAATTTATCATAGTGCGTTGTATTACGCTTTAAGCCCTTTCATTTGATACCCATATTGACGGGGTCGTGGAGAAAAAAAGTTATCCGCCATTTTGTACTGGCGGTCATCTTGGACCGATTTCTACCAAACATGGCTAAGAACACTCCCGACTCACTCTACTTTCAGACAAAAAAAACTAAATCAAAATCCGTTCATGGGTGAATCCTGAGAGACAAAATTTTACGTGTCCGGGGGAATAAACTACCCGTAACATAAAAATTCTACCCAAGGGTATTTTTTTTCTGTTACTTTAAGGTTTAATCTACTTAATGCATGATAGATATAAGGTTAAATTTAATTGCAAGTATCTGAAAAAAAATGTTAAAGCCCTGAAATTTGATTACCATGGGGTGTCCCTTACACTTTTTTGGAACAAAATATATTTTTTACACCAACTTATAAACGGAATTTTATTAATTGCTGTGATCTAAGCTGTAAAGGGTGAACTGTTATATGATCAAAAAAATACGCGAAGGCTGTAATTAGCGTAATTTTAGAAAAAATAACAAATTTAGGTTTGTCCCCGGACAAATAGTGATTCCCATGGCGCGCGACATAACTACTCACATTTCATAAGCCACAAGACTTAGAAGCTTGTACACACGGTGTTGGCTAATTTCAATTGCGCTCTAAACATCGTGAAGAAATGTTACGCCTCTCGTGGTTATAAACTGGATTTACGAAGGTGAGAAAATGATTACCGTGGTTTTGGTTCACTAGATCATTGATTACTATTTCCATGTTTAAAAATATTTTTTTATCCATTACGGTTTTTTGACTAGGGTGTGCAGTTAGGAAAAGGGTATTGTTAATCATATATTTTATTATTATTGGTCTATAATTATGGTATTTAAAAATATTGACAAAAAACTATACAATTTTGATTTCCATGGTATTGATTCTCATGGCGTTTTACCACGGTGATCAATTTTCCCCTGAGTTTTCTTGCGCATTCTTTCACTTTTTACCCAACTACAGCGAAGCCGCAGGTATGGAAGTGATTTTGACAGTTTATATTTGTATATTTCATTATTTCAGATGTTTTTTTTATATGGTATACCTACATCAGATGGTTTTTTTTTATATTGTACTATAGTAGACAGCCGCTCTGGCTTATGCGGCACCATTATATCCCCACATTAAAATAAGTCGCTCAGCGAGGTATGGAGAGGGCCGCTATACTCGGGATTTCTCTACGTGATCGAATCAGGAATGAGGAGATCCGAATCGCGCGGATCAGGAAGCTGAAGTGGTAATGGGCAGGCCACATAGCACGTAGAGCGAATGGCTGATGGGGTCGAAAAGTGTTCAAGTGTAGCACGGACAAGCAAACGCAGCGTAGAACGTCTACCCACAAGTGTGGCAGACGACCTTATTAAGGTCACTGAAAGACGCTTGAAGCAGGTAGCTTCCAACACCGGTTTTATATATGGAGGTCTAAAAGAGAGGTTTATGTTTAGTAGAAGACGTCTTATGGCTGAGATGATGTATGATGAAAAAATAAAACGAAACTATATGGGCTGACTGCAACTTCAGTCCGGATTAATCTAACTAATGATAAATGTACAATCTGATGACAGCTTCTGGAGTTAATCCTGTCAGTGACTGTGACTGAGAACTTAATCTCATATTCTAGGACTATTTATTCAATATTTTTCCTTTACCTTTTTAATACTTTATGTTTGATGTAAATTTGTTTGGATCACCGCTTTTAATCATTTCTTTTTTATATGATTAGTATGTAGAGGTCAATATTTAAATAATAACATAGAATTTAAACAAAATAGTTTTATTTTTGATTCCCATGCCACACTTTATTGATTCCCGTGGCACCAAAAATTTAAATTGAAATATCTTCTGAACAAAACAAGTTATAATGATGCCTATTTGATGGATGTGCTTATAATTATGGGAAATTTGATGTTTTACATGTAAAATTCAATAATACTTAGATTTAAAATCTGCCACGGAAATCACTTAAATACGGCCGATCTCAGGATTTACCCTCATCCGTTCGGGAGCTACGATGCCACAGACAGACACACACACACACACACACACACACACACACACACACACACACACAGACACGTCAAACTTATAACACCCCGTCGTTTTTGCGTTGGGGGTTAAAAAGCACGCGTTGGCCTAACGCGCTCATTTTGCAAAACGCCCAATAATGTATGGGCTGTAACCTCGACCTATATTACGACAATATTTTGGCATGATCAACAGCTTACACCCCATATGCGAGACTCACGAGACAAATTAATAGGCTATTTGCACAACCTTTATGTAATAATAATCCTTGTAGATTCCCCGTGTCAGATATAAGCTGCTGACGTCATTATACCGTGTTCAGTATTGGCTCACGTAACGTGCCGTGTGCCAGAATATGTAGCTGTAGCGAATGTTCGAACTGCTAGGAAATGCCATTTCTCAGCCATTGACCATATATCCGTAAAGACGTGTGAGCTTTGCTGCCTTAGAGACAATAACACCCGTATTTCAGCAGGGCTATTGGCTTATCCGTCAGGAAACCAAACCGAAGACCAATTTGTTAAAAATGTATGAAATGACGTATTAAATCTATTAATAAATTATCGACTTAATACGTCATTTCATACATTTTTGACAATAGTCTTCGGTTCGGTTCCCTGACAAATAAATGAATAGCCCTGCAGTAGTGTCGTCCCCCTCGAATCTGCTCTTTTCAATCTTTTTCGAAGGAAATGGTACTCTATGTTCAAAAAGTGGTCGAGAGGACGCAGCATTGGGTATAAGACTACGCATCTATCCAACGAAATTTTAATGGGACATCTCAAAACATTAAGGTCTTACTCAGATACGGAAGATTTACTTAAAGATAGTGGAACTTACAACAAAGGTTAGTTAACAGAATGTTAATTAACTATTTGTATTTTATGCCAAAATGAATGTTTCCTAAATTTCCTCGATGACAAATTATTTTTATAAATTTACAATTTAACAATGGACAAAGTTTTCTTAGAATAATTAATTATGATAAAATTTCACCTAATACTTAGAAAGCATTTGGAAGAAAACGATTACAATATAAAATGTACTATATGAGAAACGAGAGAAGGATGAGCACTAAGCGCAAGAAAGCTTACTAATTACAGTCTTCTAGTGATCAACAAAATATCTCTCAGAATACTTAATATAGTATTGAGGTCAGAAAATGCGTATTATTTTTGGAGACCAAGAAGCCATTTTATTACGACGGCCATTGTGGTACTTCACTTTATATGAATGCTAAGGTAAATTGGAATCTTCCCTGTTTTATAAGGTTTCACGAGTAAATTAATACCTATCGATTTCTTGATTCGAAAAATAGATTTGAGGGAATATTAGCTGTATTAAATCATTGTAAATAAACAATATGCTAGGTATGTAGAGCATTCTATTTTTGTAATTTTTGTGAAGGCACATTGGCACATTACATAAAAAAAAATACAGTATGGGATTTGGTCTGGTGACTATCCACTACACTTTGTTGCATTTATTTTGAAATAAAAAAAAAAACAGTTTTCTAATAAAAAAATATATAGGCGAGGGCGAGACACATGTTTTATTGATTATAATCTGAGAACAGCTCGACCGATTTTTATAAAATTTAACTGTGAAGCGTAAGTACCTCTAAGTAACCCACCTTTTAAAAAATTGTCCAATATCGGTCTAGACATCTTCGAGTAATCGAAGCACATATACATGTAAATAAGGTCTATAAAAATATTCTCCTAAGAATTCCTCCTTTCTGTGCTTTCGGTTAAAACATTCTGATGACAGACTCCTTGAAAATTGCGTTCATATTGTTGGAAAATTGCCCGGCTCCAATTAGGTCCAATCCCTATTTTAATTTATTTATCCCTTTTTTATTTTTGATTATTTTTACCCCTTTTTTATTGTATTATCGAAATATTGTTTTTTGTATTTAGTTCTCTAATCTAATCTATAATCTACCTATATAAAATGAAAGTGACTGACTGATCTATCAACACAGCTCAAACCGCTGAACGGGTTGGATTGAAATTTGGAAGATATCGATGTAGGTATCATGACGCTTAGAAAGGAATTGGCCACGCAGACAAAGCTCCGAACCTTATCTAGTCTTACTAATATTATAAACGTGAAAGTTTGTAAGAATAGATGTCTGGATGTTTGTTACTCTTTCACGTCTAAACGGGTGGACCGATTGAGCTGAAATTTGGATAGAGATAGCTGAGACCCTGGAATAACACATAGGCTAAATACAGTAAAGCGGGTAAAACCACTGGGCGCAGCTAGTATATTATATTTGACCTTATTTCACGTCGACCTGTAATCGACAAGGCTAGTTTTACTTGTTACATTACTCGCTCCTTCGTCTAGACTTACCCTATTATCCACGGGTGCCGGGTACACTTTCGTGCCGTAGAAACGCCTAACAATAAATCTTCATAATAACCTAAACATAGTTCCATACTGCATAGGCGGATTTAGGGGGGGGGGGGGGGGCAGGGGGCCATGCCCCCCCCCAGAAGCCTTCTAGAGTTATGAATTTTGCACATATTTCATGGTCAAGATTATAATTTTTATCTCGGCGCTCGCAGCAAGCTGCTCGTGCACTTATTATTAAGGATATTTGAACTTCCTAACTGTTCAGAGCGAGCTAAACACACACTTGTCTTGGTAAAAAATATAATATTTTTGCCTTTCTGCACCTTGGCCCCCCCAGAACCAAATCCTGGATCCGCCCTTGCCATACAGTGTCCACTGTAAACACAAGTTACCTAAGATTAGCCATCATAGGATTTTGTATACGAACCATCGTTGATAGTCTAAACGGACGCACAGAATATAAAATCGAAGAGCAAGTGGCTATGGAAGTATACACACTGAGTAGTTTATTGATTATTGTATTACTGTGTATTTATGTACCCATATGTTTTGTTGTAAATAAATATATTATTTAATTTCTTCTTTCTTACTTAGACTACTATTTGGACTCTTTATTATTTGGACTACTAGAACGACTAGCACGTTCTTGTTCTTTGCTTATTCTGTAGCCATCAACATACTCGTATATCTACGAGTAAACTGTGCTCCTCAGATCAGAAGAATACTACTTACTGTGCACAGTCTACATCTCAGTCGTACTCGTACATCTAACTTTATCTTACTGATCCCTTCTGACGTCGCTAGTGTCGTTTTCAAATAAGCGTTAGTATAGTAAGAAACTATATAAATTGTTGTAGTTCCATTTTCGGCCACTGGATCAGATATAGGATATTGTATATACTATATATACTTACCTACGATTGCTTATCAGTATATAGGTAAGACTAAGGTCAAGAACGTGATATTGACCGTCGCGTCTGGCACACTACATCTAAACTAATTAATTTCTGATGATTTTTAATGGAGATATAAAGTCATTTGTATATTTTTTTGTAGATTATTAATAGGTTAAGTAATTAACTTAAGAATCTTAAAATGATAAAACATAATAGGTCACTATAATATCATTATTGTGTCAAGAGTCGAGGTTCCAACAAACCTACTCGTATATATAGAAGAAGCGTTCAGTAGCAAAGGAAATCTTCTTTTCAAGTCAAAATGGATGGATGGAATGGATTTTTTTCAGGAAATGAAGAAAAAGTCCTCAACACACTACCTGCCGTGGGCCGTGTAATTGTCAAGCTCGTTCCTGCTTTATAGTACCTGTAGAATATATTCCGAAGAAAGAAGAATCAGCTCCCGCTCTACGAATAAGGAATGTCCCTATTCGTAGCTCCCGCTCGATGCGTATTCGTTGATTTTCTACATAAAATGAAACTTTTCGCAAGGAATAGAATAGAGTCTAGAAAGGTCAGCAACGTACTCGTAATACCAGTATTGCAAGTATTCATAGACAACATTACAGTACCTAAATACTTACCATTGGTGTACCGTCTGCTTGTTTGTGTCTATGGTCACAGATAAAAGAATGCTATGGTATAACAAACACATTTTTTGATGATTATTAAACATTTCTTGATGTTTATTTTCAATTTTCATAGTATAGTAAATAAGAGAAGTTCTCAGTGTCGACACAGCGTGTTGTATGTATAAGGCCGCAGGTGGCCCCTCATAAATCTATGTACGCATTATTAGTCGGGAGGACCTTTTAATTAATCACGTCTGTGTACTTACAAGCAATATTTGATAACGTATGGCCCTAGGCTTACTTGCAAAGGTTTGCTCTTAAGGAAAGCTGAGAGCCAACTAATGGCTTTTAAACCATACCTATATCTATTACACAGACTGGGTGGGTGTCACTTAGTAATCTCCAATTATATCTCTCCGTCTTGAATTTGGGTTGTTTTCGGGAATCTAATTTACGCTTTTTGCTTCATCATTAGAAATAATCATGTGAAATAAACTTTTATTTTATTTATTTATTTGGGAAAACAAACAGTTTATCTAGATCTTATTACTTATTCATTGAAACCATACTTCTTAGGTGCATAGTTAAAACTTCGTATTTCGTTAAGATATCGGGTTGTATGCTCGCTATTCCTCTCTAAAACATACTCGTACTATCTGCCATTCAGCTTCATTCCTAAATATATAAAAGAACATGACTGACTAATGATCTAACTGCACAGCTCAAACAGCTGAATGGATTGGAATAAAATTTGCAATACATTATACTTTTCAATGACGTCGACCTACTCTAGGAAAGCCAGGAAATCCTTATAGTTAGGATATAAGCTCCTAATTTCAGTCCAATTAGTTCAAAAGTTATGATGAGGTCGAGTAAACTAACTTGACATAATAGTTCATGGTCGTCATTATTAGCCTGTACCTATTCAATCTTCCACTGTATGATACTCGTATAGTACTTCTCTTATGGCAGCCTACGGCCTTTTTTCCTTCGGATCCTGTCCAAATGCCATATGACCTCTAGCATAAATCAGGTAACTTCTAAGTTAGTTTCAAGGCGAGGTGTAATATACCGATGTAAATTCAGAATGCGCCGCCTTGATTAACTCACGTTGAGCAACCGACCTACTGCAGACGTACTTAATTAGTTCCTGCAATTGTATCGTGCCCGTTGTTGCATACATAAAATCAAGCTAAATCTTCGTGCAAAGCTCGCATTTCGTTATTCCCTATTTCATCTAGTAATATATTCTAATGGTATTATACATATTTTCAGGCAACTATCAATTTCAGGTGACTTTCCATAAACCGAACCAAATTCTATTACTTATCAACTCTTTCCACACCATAAAATGGAAATTATAGTTCGACTAAAAGAATGATAGTATCAAAGAAGGCAGCAGTAGGTACCAGCCGTACAAAGGGGTCCGTGTAAATAAGGTGTGCGTGCAACCCTACCCGGCTATTGTCCCCGCGCCACTCACTTTGCGAGCTAATTGCTTCTCTTTCATACTGTTGCGAACAAGAAAACGCTGTTAAGACTTCCGTGCATTGTTCCTTAATTGAAGTTGTTCAGGCAGTAGCAGCTCAGTCAGGCTCCGGCGGCCGTCGTCGCCGCAACACTTGACAACCCTAGCTCCCGGAATTTTTTAATACCAACCGGTCTAATTGAAATATAAATAGTTTGCATTTCAGCTTAGCACCTTCGTTCAACACTTAATTGGCTAGTTAAGAGCCAGCCACTGCAGGTTCTATCTCTCGGTTTCCTTTTTGAAACGTAGCCTCGGTAATTAAAGGTTCCAATAGTCGACTTAATTGTTGCTTTATGAAACGACGTCGGAGAGTAAATTGGTTTCAGTATTCACTTAGATTCCAACTATTCCGATCGTTTTTCGGAAACTTGGCGTAACGATTGTGGGTTAAGTGGGGAGAACTTAATTAAAATTATACAAATGGGGCTTAGAAATACCAAACTTAATTGAGACTTGTGCAATCTTAATTAATTTAGCACTAATTCGTGAAAGTCATTAAGATCAAAGCGCCACGTTGTAAGTTTGTAAGACGTTGAATCATGACATAGCTCAAGCATAAACAATAGATGCGGCTATAAAGATAACAAGGGGTGAGGTGGGGCACATTAGTCTTCGGCGGGGCGTTGTTCCTCTGACAGCGTTCATTAGGGCACAAAGGCGATGTCTATCAGATGGCTTCTACCTTAACAAATTGTTGGAGTAATGTAGACTCGGCCGGACAATGGTGGCTTCCCGGGCTGGGCTCACAACTATGGGAGGCACTATTTGCTCACGCCGCACGCCGCATTGCTCGCTTCCTCAGTTAAATTACATAAGAACTTCTCTCTCAACTGAGATCATAGTCTTAGACTAAATATATAAAAAGAAAGTGTGACTGATTGACTGATCTATCACATATTTTAAATTATTTACTTACACGCATTACAAAACCATGTAGTGTTAATAATGGGCGATGCATTTATTCTTCACTAAAAAAAATTGGTTCTAATTTGATAATCCGACTTCACTATTTATATATTTTTAGACTTTCATTGTTTTATTAATAGAGTACTTTTATATAAGTTTTCTACCAATGGCAATAATAAATAATTGTACGAGTATTTTCCTCCTACATGTTTTAAGGTTATCTGCCATAAGTTTCACTACATTTTTATAAGTACCTATAGATTAATTAGTAATTAGAAATATATTTTTGAAGTAACATAAATAAAAAAATAAAATAAAACGATATATTTTTGATAAAATCTCATTTAATTTCAAAATATATTGGTAGAAATCCTCCTGAACTGTTTCACTATACAGTTTTGCTCCTCCTTCATTAGGCCTATGAGACACTGAAAAATAAATTAATTTAATTATAAAACAAATACTAGCAAAATCTTAAGTAATCTTGTGAAAATAATAATCTTTGCAGAACCTTAATATATTTATCACCATTACCACTGTCATCATCATCCCTTTATTATAATACCTCTATATAATAATACAACGGTGGTTTTCGACTCTAGTAAAAATAAATGACATGCATTAATATTGTTATAATATTATAATAACATTTTAAATTTATATTATGGAAATGTGTCAATGATAAAAAACATACGAGTATGTCTTATAGGTACTGTAATGCCCTACTGCCTACTGAATGACTTTTCACCGACTTCAAAAAAAGCGAAAAGGTATATTTTTACGTGAAAGTATTTTCAGATTACTCAAAGACATAATATGAACCGATTCTGAAAAATATTTTTTTAATTGATGCCTTCTAGGTGGCCCCTCTTAAATTTTATCGAATTCGGCGGTTTTTTAGTTATGAATAGAAATGTCGACGACTCACCCTCACGTACTTATTTAAGGAAAGTTTTCATTGTGCGAATTCCCCTAATTTCTAAACATGATTTATGTAATAAACACATCATTTTCATGTTAATATTGATTAATTTAACTATAAAACAGATAAACATTACCTTCATCAACGTAATTAGTTGTTATTGTTAGTAAAACAAAATAAGCAAAAATGTTAGTCAAAGTCATAATTATATTAGAACCTTAAAAACCACCACAGACAACCACATAATTAAATTGATAAGTAAAATTCGTTATAAATAAGAGCTAAATAATCAGGTTAAAATACTACTAATAGGAGAGTTGAAATTTAAGTAGAGATAGACGTTTAGTTTAAGGTTTAAGGTTTAGTTTAAGACTGCACTTCATTTCACAAAAGATTTGGAACATTTTATACCTACGCTGAAGGAGTTTATTTTAAAATTGAATACCAAATTAATGTATCGTAGCTTCTAGTATATTGCAATAGTTCAATAGGAATACCGTTTTCTTAAAATGATGGACAGAAATCGGATTGCTGTAGCGCTAAAATATTCTACAGCAACGTCGTACAGATTTTTTTAAAACTCCTTCGGATAATTATATCTAATTATATCTAAGACGACACTTGAAACATGTAGTATTATACGAGTAAATAATATTTATATAATATAGCATATAATATCTTAATGACTAAGTACATGCAATCATGCTCCATGCTTCAAAATTTCTCATGCAAAAAGCAGTGCGTTATGTAATGTTATATTTTATATACATTGGCTAAAGTAACTCATAATGTCAGTACCTATGATCGGTACACTCCATTAAACAAGACGTTTTCCTCGTCTTTGAGGTAAAACACGAATGGATGATCTGCCTTGAAATCGTGCCTTTCTGGTATGAATGCGCTCAGATATGAAACACCGAATGCTGAAAAATCGTAACTTCCATGAATGTGGAGTATTAACACCTTCATCAGGGTGAAATTGTACGATATAATATAACAAAAAACTTAAAGAATTAACTAAAGTCGTCCATATACCTAGGGTTTTAACCCAAGACGTGGATTGAGTTCGTTTCCTAAAATTTGATATTTTTATTGAAATATTCTTGTACAACTTTTATAATCTCAGCGTCATTACTTAGGTCAGCTTTAAAAGTTTTTATGTTGAAAATTATTTTAAATTATATTATTATATAAATAAATCAGATTTATTTACAAAAGTCCTGCCGCATAAATTAAAAAAACAAATAAAATTAATAAAATATTTAACTGAACGCTAATTTTTATTCACCGTTATCCGTTTTAATGGAGCTCAGCCAATATTAAATTGAAAAATGATTGCTAAGTGCCGTAGCATGATTTGCCTCATATAAAAGAGATATGGTCACCTCAAACTGTGTTTTAAAAGCTTTTTGTGGTAATGCATGCCGTGTATTTTTATAGGTTTTTACCTAAGACGAGTGAACGCCTTGAAATAGTGTCATCGTTTTGTACTTGAGTTGGAAATAAAACGGATGATCAGCGAAAATCCGTGGACCGAAGAATACTCTCGCAGATCTCGTGCTGACAAAAAAGGCTGCAAGAAATTTGTAGATCATCGAAATATTTAGGTTATTAAAAGTTAATTCTAACATTTTCTTATTCCGATTTTTAAACAAGTTTAAATTAGATATCCGTCTATAGTAGGTACTTAATATTTTCTGCTCTCGTTGTCGAATGTTATAATATAGTAATTATTATACCGTTTTTTTATGATTAGCTAATAATCTACTTAATTTATTTTCTTTAATTTTAATGTGACATTATAAGGCACGAATTACTAAACAGATTTATTGAAAATGATTAGCATAATACACGAGTTTCTACCAGTTGTCCTGTAACTGGAGACAATGTAAAATATGGGAACTAGAGATACTGTAGCGACGGAATTAATAAGGAACGGTGCGTTAAAACATTATGACATAAACCACACCTTTAGGTATGTACATAAGGATCATATACCACTATTTATCACCTTTTAATAAGACTGATACAGTCCTTGGAACAAAGGCGTACCAGCGAGCTGAATTTGGTAATAAAATGGTCTATCAACCGTTAGAACCATGTCAATTGGCCGAGGTGCAGCTGAGCCTAGTCCTATGAACACTGAAACAATTCGTTGACACTTACCAGTGGTGCTCAAAAATTTAGATTTACCCATTATTAAAACAAAATTATATTACTCGCATGAACAGAAAGTCCAGTAAAAACCACGACGTAAGACAGACAAGAAATGTAAGACAAAGATGCGTTGCGGATGTGACGCCTTTTTAATTATTAATTTATAGTAAAAATCCGCCTCCGTAAATTTTATATGAAACAACGCACACCATAGACGCATAATGCGGCTCGCAGTGTGCGTTGGTTGAATGTTCATTATCATAAAATGTGTAAAAGCGATGGAAAAAAAGAGAGAAAAGAAGAGACATCAGCTTCCCGATGTGTTAACTTATTTGTTTGCCCACATCCGCTACGTGTCTTTGTCATTTTTCTGTCAGACTCGTCTTTATTTATTCTTCTACCCCAGTGAAAACATATTTACGCGACCAGCAAGGCTGTTATAGCTATATCCCAATTATTATGTTAGAAACGTCATCTTAAGCAAAAAACACATAAACCAACCATGTGTAGAGTTCAGTATACCCTCACTTAGCCATATACTGCCCTTGGAACAAGGGAGTACCAGCGACTTTAATTTGAAAATAAAATGGTCTATTGGCAGTAAGGTACACATTTACTGGTCTAATCATTGCGGCCTCAAAACTAAATGCTGAAAAAAACTCATAATTATATGTACTAGTATGTACATATTTTCACAATGAGCAGTGCGCAATTGTAGCGGTGGTACCAGATACATCTGATAATATGATGATTTATTGTGTTAGAAACATCAATTTAACCAAAAAAACACAAAAACCAACCACGTAAAACAGAGATCAGTAAATCCCTCTCACTTAGCCAGATACTGCCCTTGGAACAAGGGAGTTCTAGCCACTTGAATTTGATAATAAAATGAATGGTCTATTGGCATATAGATACACCTGAGTTGGATTATATATTGAGGTTGGTCCATAGAATACTGAAAAAAAAAATACTTATATTCATATGTTTTCATAAGGAGCAGTGAACGAATGCAGTTGTGTAACCCGTGTAGCTTGCCGTGCGGGATTTAACTGGATCCCGCAGTAATGTCAAGACTATAACTCCACAACTGTCATCTCATACATTTTACTTTTGCAAATGTATAGGGATGACAATTGTAGTCTTGACACTACGTAAGAGCCTGCACGCCATGCTAGCCCCGCTAGATAAATCTACTGGAATGACAATTTAATGTGGTCTCTCGTCATTCCTCTGTTATATCATTTAATTTTATAAACGGATAGAATGCGTGGTAAAGGTAACTTGTGTACTTTTTGACAAATCCCACATATTAAGACATAATTATTAGTCTTAATTAGATCATTCCTTTGAATGACTCGTCTTTTAGTGGAGGGGCGATCAATGCACTTTTACTCCAGTGAATACATAATTTGTGCGACTAGCACGACTATCATATCCCAATTATGTTAGAAACATCTTAAGCAAAAAAAAAACAACATTTAAAACCAACCACATCTACCATGTGTAGAGTACACTATACCTCTCACTTAGCCAGGTACTGCCCTTGGAATAAGGTAGTACCACCGACTTGAATTCGATAATAAAATGGTCTATTAACAGATAGGTTCACGGCAACTGGCGTGAATCTGGATGATGTTAACCCAACGAATGCTGAAAAAAATGCTTACATACATATTTTTATATTGTACGATACATTAATGTGCTCGCTTGTCTTTTATCTCTCATTTCAGTCAATTTTATAAATAAATAGTAAGAGTTCGTGGAAAGGTAACTTATGCTCTTTTTGACAAATTATCCACACGTTACGTTTCTCACTACCTCCAGTGTCAGTTATTAGTTTTGAGACAACACTTGTAGTATCAGAAGGATCATTTTTTTATTAATCTGATCTTTGTGCGGCCATTGTGGACCTTAGTGTTGTTTAATTTAATTTTAGGTGTATATTGTAAACTTCTCAATAAAGTGTATTACGAGTATATACCACATTTATTATGTTAGGTACGCTTATGGCAAACCCCCCCATTTAAATCAACCAATTGGTTTTGACCATACCTCTTACTAAGACCGATACTGCCCTTGGAACAAGGGAGTACCAGCTAGTTGTATTTGGTAATGGAAAGGCCTATCGACGATTAGTTCCAGTTGAAGCGCGCCTGATTTAAATCCAATGAATGCTGAAAAATTCAACGTCAATAATTTTATATTTTGTTTTTCGACCGCCTGATATTGACAGAGAAGTAGACGGAGCTACCTCTCGGTACCCGGTACCCGACTTGAGCATCATTCCGGAACACTACCATAATGGACATTGGCGACATAGTTTTGTCCAGCGCATGGTAACAAGCCGCGGGCGATGCCTGCCAGTAAAATACGTACGTCATCTAAGTGTTAATTTTAGTTACGCGGTGACAAATCTACTAACATCACATAATATAACAATCATTTTTTTCATCTATATAAGAATAGTACATTATACTAATGATAGAGAGAGAGCCTGTCAAAAAGAAAATAAATAATAGTTTTAGATTTTTCATTCTGGTACAAGTTCCATTGTCCTTGGCAATCGGGGGTTGATCTTTATCTCAATTTAGTAACTTGTAGAAATTTATTAATTTCAAGCAAACTAGACTCTATCATAGTGAAATTGAAGTTCCATAGATTCTAGAGGCGTAAAGGTAATTGTATAATATATAATTATCCCATGAAAAGAAATAGGTAGGTATCAATTAGATATTCATATACCCAAATCAATGAAATTACTAGATAGAAAAAATATCCCAAATTGAATTTAATTCGTTATTACTCGTAACTTACATCGCCTCATACAATTTCACAAAAAAATCATAATACGATAATGCTTCTTCCGATGGATGAAATTGACCACTAAACAGTTTAAAACTGGACAAACGGATTTCGTAATAAAACGGTATATTAACTACTAACTGTATAGGATTAGGTATATTAAACAATGACATTGTTATACTTAGAAATGCTGAAATAAAAATTAATTCATGTAATTTTTTAAATGCAAAAGTTAGGAATATGCAAAGAACGTAAATAAAGAGTGGAATCATTTAACAGATTGACTGAGGTACATTTTCGCGAAAGCGAACGAGTACAATAAAGCGATCAAATTATAGCCGCTATCTTTTGTATTAGCCTTTGTGGGCTTTTGAAAGTCAAATAATAATTAAATAATAACCATAGTTAAATAAGTACCCCCAGAAATTACCGTGATTTGACAGGCCACTTTAATATCAGAAAATGACAATTTTTATTACAGAAAACTATTTTTTTCTTTGCACTTAATATTGGATTTACTAATTATCCACATTCATCCTAAAATAATATTAATATCCCTTAACTACATATGTACAGACATCAGACATACCACAGGTTTTTGAGATTAGAATCTAACTACTAAGTTCAAAATCTTTTTTAAAGTATAAGGCCATGTATAAAACATAAACAAGGGTATGACAAAATTAGGATAACTAACATTACGATAAGTAAACGCCTGTCATGAGTTTATATTTGCCAACTTGTAGAGCAAAATAAAACGGATGATTTACTTCAACACTCAACTGTGGAATGTATCCTGACTTTCCGAATAAAATAAATCCTGTAAATTATGAAAAATTCCCACAAATATATCTCTTATATCAATACAAAACATAATTCAATGTGACAAGTTTTATAAAAAAACTTGTATAATATTCATTCCATTCTAAAATAAAGGTTTGTTCTTTTATTCTATTCATTTTATAATCAAAAATAGTGGTTTTGCACACTTCTCTATTTTAAATCATAAATCATCTTTATAAATGTGAATATTTTGTTTGTTTGTTTTTTCTTCTTCTTTTGTTTTTTTTGTGTTGTGAACAAATTTATCGTCACTATAGGGTATACTTTAAATCAACAAGATAATAATTCTAACAAGGTTTTCATCATGACTGTCACTGATCTTACAAACGATAATCGAGTTTCGCAGTATGACGTGCCTTTCGAAAGACGGTAACAAAATTCAATTTCTTACAGATGTCGAAGAAATTTAAATTATATACAACTATTATTATATTTAATAGATTATTATTCTTACCATTTGCAGCTGCAGCTTCGGCTCCCTCCTCTTTAACTTCTATGAAAGCCTTTTGAATAGCTTTACTAACAAAAAGATCAGACTCTTTATCTAAAAGATTGTTCAACTGAGCTTTACCCGGTGCGAATAAATCACGGATATTCATCTGTAAACATTAATAAAAAAATCGGTTAAATACATAATCTATTTAAAAATAAACCGAATAGGGAGTAATTCTTCCCATGACAATTTGTTTGAAACGAAGATTAAAAACATGAACTTTAACTCCGTTATTTATATTTTTTTCTATAAAATTCGGACATAAAAATTGTTGCAATCATAACAATGACATCAACATTTAAAAAATGTAAAAAAATTTATGAGAAAATATGTAATAACTTTTTAACTATCACTGCCACTTTTTGTAAAACGACGTACGTTTAATTATAACTTATTACAATTTGAGCAAGATTAACTTAACTAAGTTTATTACCCCAGAACCGGAAACCGATGGGATACACGGGTTCTAAAGTGGAGACCGCGTCTCGGCAAACGTAGTGAAGGGCGTCCTTGGGCGAGATGGGCTGACGATATCCAGATGATCGCGGGGTGCGGGTGGAAGAGGAAGACGGGGGAACGAGTTGAGTGGCGTGCCATGGGGGAGGCCTATGTCCAGCAGTGGACGAGCGTGGGCTGAAGATGATGAAGTTTATTACCTTTTGAAGGATATCACTCAGGTCTGTCGTGGTTTCAATTTTGAATTTAGGAATAGTAAGAGCAATTTCAGACGCAGACATTTTGGACACAGCACTCGTCAATGCAGCGGGATCCTCGAGTTTCTTCATGAGGTCTTGGAGACCATCAACTTTGTTTGGCAGAACGATCAACAATGAGGCTTCCTCGCCTTGGTAAGGCAGTTCCACTAGCTGAAAGTACAAACGGAAAATAAATATGTTTGAGCAGAGATCTCGCACGAAATAGAAGTTTGCAAGAGATCTTGACAATGTGAAAAATTTAAAATATTTAGTTCGACAGTTACTCGTACATATATGGGTAGTATATAAAAACATTTTAACAATTGTTTCGAAGCGGTGGTGGATTGAGTTAACTTCTAGCATTCTTACATTAAGGCTTAAATTCGAATAGGGTGGTTGCGGCCCGATCGATCCGTTTGGGAGGTTAAGGGTTATAAATAAATTGAAATAATAATTAATTGAGTATACCTTGGCATCAAGTTGCTGGCTGTCTCCATATTTGTATTCTGTAGTTTGGGACATGTAGTCTACTTTCACTGTTTTATCTTTGGTCACAAAGAAGTCACCTTTCACCGTCGCAGATTTCGGAAACGGATCCTTCCAAAGACCCTGTAATTTTATTTTTATTATTTGAACTTTTTTTATTACATGTATAATATAGTTGTTTTTTTTTTTATCAATTTTGTTATTACGCTAGAACATCGTTTTAAAAATCGTATGTTACAGTCAAATATTAACTTATAAATTAAGAGGACAATACACAATAATTTAGTTCTTGACTATGTCTTATGCTTTAGTAAAATAAATTATTTCTTACCTTGAAATAAATTGCATTCACTAGAACAGCACGTGTTGTTGGGTCCAGATCATTTTTATTGACTAAATCTTTAATTTTATCATTCGTTTGTTGTTCAACCTAATAACAGAATAAACATATTATAATATACATGTACCCACGACCCACACGTTACCATTAAATTTTAAGAACCCTTAGGTTATGTTTAGCCTAGTAAATATATTAAATATATATTGTATTATTATAAACCATCGTTAGATTGTTTATAAAAATTAAACAATATATAATTAGAATTAATTTCCCAGAATTATTTTCAATTAGAGGAACTACATTGAAAATAATTCTGGGGTATATTTTGGTAAGTTTTTGGATATGAAATTTAAGTGTTAAACTGGAAGTACTAAAAATGCTTAGTAGAGATCTAGAGCTATTTTCAAAAAGGAAATTAAACAAATACACAATACACAGTAAAGAAAACGCTTTATGATATATTTAAAAAATGTGTGTGTGAGAGCGAGAGATTCGCAAGTAATAACGAAACCGGAAAATACTCGTAATAAACAATAATAGGGATGTTGACACATGTTACGAATTCACATTAACTTATGTTTTTCACATAAAAGACAGTATTTAAAAACCTAAAATCACATTTTAAGGATCTATTTACAAACCAAAATTGAATAAAATCAATTTTAATTTCAATATTTTTTACTTATTACTACGCGAATGCGAACGCCAATCAGAGCGCGTGACGTCACACCATCGGCTGGACCTTACGCTTCCTATGAAATGTTCCTGATTTAGACACATTTTAATTATTCATAACTTAAAAACCACTGATCCGATTTTGATGCAACTTATATAGTTGGTCCATACTTAAACCAAAAATAAAGTCAATAACTAAAATGTTTCTCTGAAAATATAAGATCCATTTTGGTTTTTGACTTTATTTTTGGTTTAAGTATGGACCAACTAAGGGCACAGTATAAGTTGCATCAAAATCGGTTCAGTGGTTTTTAAATTATGAATAATTAAAATTTGTTGAAATCAGGAACATTGCTTAGGAAGCGTAAGGTCCAGCCAGTGGTGTGTCGTCACGCGCTGTCAGATGACTGTTCGGAACGTTTTAGGCAGTATTTAAAAAATCATTTTTATTTACGTATTTTTATATTGAAATTATATATATTTTTGCATAAAAATATGATATACGTATATGAAATGGGTCTATTTATCATATAAAAGCAATTCCAAAAATTAGTCAACATCCCTATTAATATAATAATGGCTCTATGCAACGTATTATAGAAACCCATTTTACAGTTACTTCAATTATTATTTTATATTTTGAAAAATATTTAAAATAATATTGTATGTTATTTAATAGAAATGTAAGTAAAAAAATAACATACCCAAGTGTTAATATCCTTAGCAGCTTTAGTATTATCAACAAAGTCAACGTTCAGTACATCAGAGTTGAAAATATCCTTTGATTCTTTTGCAAACTTTTGGTTGAGAGCTGCGTCTTTGGCAATGTATATTCTATTGGCCATCTTGAGTTCCACGCCCTTAACTGAGCGGAGTTGGGAATTTAAATTTGAGAATGATTTTTTAATCTGAAAATTACATTGATTTTGATATTAAACGCCAAGCAGTCATTAAGACTGTGTTCCGACACGATGTGCGTAGCTAGGAAGGGATTTATCCCACCTTTTAGGTTTAGTCTGCTACCATCTTCGGCCGCATCGTTGCTTAAAATCAAAGGCTAACAATAATGAATATTAAAGAATAAAAAAATAATATATTCGTTAGAATTGCTCAGGTCCTTCTCGACCCCCAGCGACCTAGGACGGTCCACTGGACAACGCCACTCATTTTCATTTTCATTCACTTATCGGTCCCAAGTACGATCGGTTCCACACTACAATCATCTCCCATTATTTTCACATGTCCCAGCCAGCTGGTAAGTGTTTTGTTATTGGTATCTAAATCCACTCAAGGTTTCCAAGCAATCCAAGTGTTTTGCAATGTTAATTACCTAAAAGATGATTCAAGAAGCCTCCTCATTTATAGTTTGGCATTTCCGCGAATGGCCGATACAGAAGTCCTTTTAGCCAAGCACCAAACGCTTGTCACGTGGTCTTTATTAAAGACTATAGCAAAGTACCCAGACAAATTTTATTCCTGGCGAAGCTGTAGGAATGGCTTCCTAAGATGGTTCCAAGAGAGAGTCTACGTAGATGGGTAGAAAGACCGATACGAGAGCAACCAACGGCCACGAATATCATAGAACAATTGGGTGCTTAATTAATAAAGAGTCAAATTAGAAAAAGTGTAACTATTCTTCTTCTCTTAATTCTATAGCCCTTCTAGGGCGCCCTTGGAGTTTATATGATATTTTAACAAAAGCACGACATGATAAAAATAATACAAATAACAATTCTAGAGTTAACAATCAAGGTTAAACAAAAAAGCAGATGAACAAAATTCAGGTAAGTTCTCTGAAATGCCATGGCCATTCTACGAATGTTATACTACAGACTTTACACATAATGGAGGATAATATTTACTTACCGATTCGTCAGAAGTCATCTGAATAGCCGTTAGAATTTCATTACGTGTCTGTCCCACTGAAGCCATACCAAGTTGGGCCAGAGGAGGTAGTACGGAGAATCCAGAGATTATTAAACTTTGGTCCGGATTAGTCTTAACTCTGTTCTGGAAACGATAGAAAAAGGGTCTTATTTGGCTGGCTGTTCAAATCACACTATGGAGAAAGTTTGCGAGTACGATTGTTACCTCTTCATGTTTATTCGACTGAACTGATTTGCCTGAAATTTGGTATGTTTGTAGCTTAAACGCTGAAATGACACATCTTTATTTAACCCATCCAATAATTTTCAGATGTTTTTTTTTATCTGGGTAACAATGTGGGACTATAGGACGTATCTAGCGTACAAAACAAGGTACAAAACTTACGGTCAACATTGAGGTCGAAAAAATGTCGTTGCTTTGCTTGAGGCCGGCATCGAAGTCTGCCATCGCCATAGCGATCAAGCCTAAAACTAAAACACAATTCCTTATTAAAACATGACTTTTTAGTATTTTTATATAGGTTTAAATTTTAATCAGCAGCAACCTCACAGGACCATACAGCCAACATTATCAACAACATTCTATGAACCACTTTTGATATAATTTGTTACATTTTACTTTCATACAAAAATACATGTTAAAATATCCCAGCTGAATGTTCTAAATACTACAAACCCTTGCAATTTTGTAACTTGCAATAAATTGCAAGTTAGGGGGCAGCGCTCAATTATGATTTACGATGCACGTAGTATTTAGAATATTCAAATGTGATGATAATAAATTAGATAATATTTATTTTTGTATGAATATAAAATGCAACAAATTGTCAAAAGTCGTACATCAATGTTGTTTATGATGTTGGCGGTATGGTTGGCAGCAACCTCGCTGATGTTTTAAATTTAACTCATTTATTGTTACCTACATTAATTGCCACAAAAGGCTGCATCAATCGCTGTTCATAATTTATTTATAATTTACTCAATATGTTGTATCTACACATATTTTAAAATAAAAAAATATGCTAGTATACTTAGGTAATAGCCTGGATATCTTATTATAAGTTATTTATCATAACAAATGATGCACATAAAAATCCAGTATCGAAAAGTTAAATGAAAAATGTTACCTACATTTACCTATTACTAATCGTAGTTAGTTTACTCTTATCGCATAGGTATTAAGGTATTTTGTTTTTGTACATAATTTAAAAAATCAAGAATATGCTCGTAACTAGTTGGTGTAGCTAATCAATTATATTTTATATTTTTAGCTTAATATTATTTAATGCTTTTCTAAAAAATTAATTGATTTCCTAGTTATTTTGTGCCTAAGGATACAAATTGTAATTTCGGATACATTATAATCCAATAAGTTTCTATTAGGTGCACTTGCTTCCTACTTAGGTAATATAATAATGGTATGGACGTGTGTATGTCAATTTCATGCCTACATTGCTGTACCAATTGCGATCAAATTTTGTTTATGGGTATATAGGTAGCTTATACCCTGAAATAATGCTTTTAAGCTGTTTTTTTTCTTTGATTAGGGAGCATAGCTAGTTATTTAACAATTAAACTACCAATTTCCTGTAGCTATATGAAGTGTCATTTTCATCATCATCATCAGCCTATGTTCGTCCACTGCTGGACATAGGCCTCCCCCATGGCACGCCACTCAACTCGGTCCTCCGTCTTTCTTCTCCACCCACCCCCAGCGACCCTCCGGATATCATCGCCCCATCTCGCCCATGGGCGCCCTACATTACGTTTACCGAGACGTGGTCTCCACTCGAGAACTCGTCTACCCCAACGGTTATCGGTTCTACGGCAAATGTGACCAGCCCATTGCCACTTCAGTTTGCTAATCCTTTCTGCTATGTCGGTAACTCTGGTTCTCTATCGGATCACCTCATTTCTGATGCGATCCTTCAGAGAGACACCGAGCATAGCCCGCTCCATAGCTCGCTGAGCAACTTTGAACTTATGGACTAGTCTCACCGTAAGTGTCCACGTTTCTGCGCCGTACGTCATGACAGGTAGGACGCATTGGTTGAAGACTTTAGTCTTCAAACACTGCGGTATGGGTGACGAAAAGATTCGACGAAGTTTACCAAATGCGGGCTGCATTCCCAATCCCAACTGAATCCTCCGATTGGCCTCCCTCTCAAAGTAGTTTCTACCCAACTGCACTGTTTGCCCAAGGTATACATACTCCTGAACAACTTCGAGAGGCAGTCCATTTACGAGAATCGGTTCCGGAACGACCCGATCATTGAACATCACTTTGGTCTTGTCTATGTTCATCCGGAGTCCGACTCGTTGGGAAGAGTCAGCTAGGCTGGTTAGCATTTGCTGTAAGTCTTGCAGCGTTTCCGCCATGATGACGATGTCGTCCGCAAATCTCAAGTGAGAAATGTACTCGCCATTGATATTAATGCCATGTCTTGTCCAGTCCAGTGTCTTAAACACATCCTCTAGAGCGTTGGAGAACAATTTGGGGGAAATAACGTCCCCTTGCCTCACACCTCGTTTCAAAGGGATATGTTTAGTCTGCTGGTTCTGGACTTGCACAGTCATTGTGGCGGCATCGTACAGACTTTTCAGCACTTGGATATATCGCCAATCGACTTGACATCGCTGCAGAGACTCCAAAACAGACCAGGTTTCGAAGGAGTCAAAGGCCTTCTCATAGTCCACAAAAGCTAGACACAGGGGCTGATTATACTCTTCGGTCTTCTGTATAATCTGCCGCACCGTGTGGATGTGGTCTATGGTGCCATAACCTGATCGGAACCCGGCCTGTTCCGGTGGCTGGAACTCGTCGAATCTACGTGCGAGACGATTTGTGATAACTCTTGAGAAAAGCTTATAGACGTGGCTCAAAAGCGAAATAGGTCTGTAGTTTTTCAAAAGAGTTTTGTCTCCTTTTTTGAAAAACATCACTACTACGCTTTTGCTCCACGCCTTTGGAGTTCTCCCTGTGAAGAGGACGGAATTGAATATTCGCTGGAGCTCTCTCAATACAGGTACACCTGCAGCCTTTAAGAGCTCCGAGGTAATTCCATCCTCACCAGGGGCTTTTCCATTTTTGAGCTGTCCAAGGGCCATCGCCACCTCGTCTACGCTGATATCCGGGAGGTCTTCGGTATAGTGACGTGTTAGAGTGGCTCTTGAATCATCATTGCGGGTATCAGACTGAGGCGCGTGCGAGGCATACAGCTGGCCATAAAAATCTTCCACTTCTGCATGAATCTCTGACTGAGAGGTAATGACGTTTCCACCTGATGTAGTCAACTTCGTCAGATAACTCCTCCCCAATTTCTGCACAAAGACCTTTGTCCCCCGGTTCTGCTCGATCGCTTCCTGTATGGCGCGTGTATTGGAGCTCCGGAGGTCACGTCTTACTGCCTTGGAGATTGTTTTGTTGAGAGCTCGTCTCTCCGACGAAGATGACGGTGGGTCTTCCCGTCTCTCCTTCATCAGCTGCAAGGATTCCTGAGAAAGCTTGGACTTACTGCCTGTGCGTTTTTTCTCGCTCAATTTAGCGCCTTCTTCCTGCAAGATTTCCACCACTCTGTTGAGGTCCTGATCTACGTCATCGTCAATTGTGGTTTCCAAGGCTGCAAATCGGTTCTCCAGTTTGATCTGGAATGCTTCGGATCCAGCAACAGTTTGAAGCACATGAGGTCGGAGCGCGGACTTCATCAATCGAACGCGTTCAAGCTTGCAATTGATATCCAGGATGCCTCGGACAAGTCTGTGATCACTTCCGGTGTTAAACCTGTTGATCACTGAGACATCCCTGAATATGCGCTTTTTGTCCGATATGATGAAGCTTGTCAGCTACGAAATACCAGTATATGTATAAGGGTGATTCCTGAGAGTCAAAATTTTACGTGTCTGGGGGAATAAACTACCCGTAACATAAAAATTCTACCCAAAGGTATTTTTTTCCTGTTAGTCTAAGGTTCAATCTACTTAATGCATGATAGACATCGGGTTATATTTAGCTGCAAGTATCTAAAAAAAAATGTAAAAGCCCTGAAATTTGATTACCGTGGGCTGTCCCTTACACATTTTCGGAACAAAATATATTTTTTACACTAATTTATAAAAGGAATTTAATTAATTCCTGTGATCAAAGCTGTAAAGGGTGAACTGTTATATGATCAAAAAAATACGCGAAGGCTGTACTTAGCGTAGTTTTAGAAAAAATAACAAATTTAGGTTTGTCCCCAGACAAAAAGTGATTCCCATGGCGCGCGACATAACTACCCACATTTCACAAACCACAATACTTAGAAGCTTGTACGCACGTTATTGGCTAACTTCGATTGCGCTCTAAACATAGTGAAGAGAGGCTCCTCCTCTCGTTGTTATAAACTGGATTTACGAAGGTGAGAAATTGATTGCCGTGGTTTTGGTTCACTAGATCATTGATTACCTTTTCCATGTTTAAAAATATTTTTTTATCCATTACGGTTTTTTGACTAGTGTGTGCAGTTAGAAAAAGGGTATTGTTTATCATATATTTTATTAATTTTGGTCTATAATTATGGTATTTAAAAATATTGACAAAAAACTATACAATTTTGATTTCCATGGTATTGATTCTTATGGCATTTTACCACGGTGATCAATTTTCCCCTGAGTTTTCTTGCGCATTCTTTCACTTTTTACCCAACTACAGCGAAGCCGCAGATTTGGAAGTGATTTTGACAGTTTATATTTGTATATTTCATTATTTCAGATTTTTTTTTTATATTGTATACATCAGATTTTTTTATATTGTACTATAGTAGACAGCCGCTGTGGCTTATGCGGCACCATTATATCCCCACATTAATAAGTCGCTCAGCGAGCTATGGAGAGGGCTATACTCGGAGTTTCTCTACGTGATCGAATCAGGAATGAGGAGATGAACCAAAGTCACTGACATATCTCCGCGGATCAGGAAGCTGAAGTGGTAATATGGGCATGCCACATAGCACGTAGAGCGAATGGCTGATGGGGTCGAAAAGTGTTCAAGTGGCTACTACAGGCAAGCAAACGCAGCGTAGAACGTCTACCCACAAGTGTGGCAGACGACCTTATTTAGGTCGCTGAAAGACGCTTGAAGCAGGTCGCTTCCAACACCGGTGTTATATATGGAGGTCTAAAGGGGAGGTTTATGTTCAGCAGTAGACGTCTTATGGCTGAGATGATGTATGATGAAAAAATAAAACGAAACAATGGGCTGACTGCAACTTTCAGTCCAGATTAACCTAACTAATGATAAATGTACAATATGATGACAGCTTCTGGAGTGAATCCTGTCAGTGACTGTGACTGAGAACTTAATCTCATATTCTAGGACTATATATTCAATATTTTTACATTGTTTAAGACTGCAATACGTTGATTTTATTTAGTTTACATGATTATCATATAGAGAGCCAATATAGACCTTTTTAATACTTGATGCTTGGTGTGTATCTGATTGGATCACCGTTTTTAATCATTTCTATTTTATATGATTAGTATGTAGAGGTCAATATTTAAATAATAACATAGAATTCAAACAAAATAGTTTTAATTTTGATTCCCATGCCACACTTTATTGATTTCCGTGGCACCAAAAATTTAAATTTAAATATTTTCTGAACAAAACAAGTTATAATGATGCCTATTTGATTGATGTGCTTATAATTATGGGAAATTTGATGTTATACATGTAAAATGCAATAATACTTTGATTTAAAATCTGCCACGGAAATCACTTAAATACGCCCGATCTCAGGATTTACCCATAATAGAGGTAGAAGAAAAATACGTGTGTTTACTTAAACAGAACACGTCTCACCCAAAGGTTGTCCAAAACTAGTTTTTGGGACATAATTTTTGAAATTGGTTCTATACATAGTTTCGAAGATTGTCGGGTACATACATTAGTTACATAAAACATTAACTCTTTATAATATAAGTAAAGATATAAGATATATGTTATCACAATATATCACGATAAAAGCGAAAGTTTGTGTGTTTTTGTTTTGGTAACATCTTCACGTCTAAAAAGGTAGACCGATTGAGCTGACATTTCGTATAGAGATATCTTTAGATTAGACCCTGGAATAACATAATATAGGATATTGTACAACTAGAAAAAACCGCTGGGCGCAGCTAGTATAAGTTAGTTAAGTTGGTTTGGTAGACAGATAGATAACCCTTTATTGAAACACAAAAGAAAATGTACAAAAACAACTTCAAACAATAAAATAAACTAAGTGTTACAATAGGCGGTCTTATCGCCGATTGGTAGATAAATCTCGTTTAGTAATCTTTCTTGGTAAAACACGTTTGAATAACATACACAATGATGGTTATCAAACGATCTGCAGAAAACCGGTCTTTCCGACACCGGTCAATGTTGGATCACGTTTTAGTATGCATTGTGTGTCTTCAATGGCATTACGTCATTTTCTATGATTTGTTTTGTATTGTTACTTCAATATAAAAGCATTTTATGTACGGAAATAGGTAATTATCCAAAACAACTTATCACGTTGTCACTTTGTTATGAAATTAGTGAGAGATAACAGTATGTGAACTCTGAGTTGTAGCTGTCTAACAACTTCATTACCTTTTGATGTTTAGTCTTGATTCTTAATATTAAATGCTCTTGAAGTTATATTCTACCCAGTTGTACCTACATCTAACTATTAATATTATTTATTTGTCAAATTAACAGTTCCAATATGACGCTTAACAATAAAGTGATAAAAACATTACCATCATTGTTTGGTCGGATAAAATATAAGAAAATTTGGAGATAAATTATAATATATACAATAAACTATTGTCCCTTAATTGAACATAGATGCATTTGCTAATATTTAAGAAGGTTGATAATATAAAAATAATATTAAAGATGTAAATACTCACAGTAAAAAAGCTTCATGTTTGCGCAGGGATTGCTCACAGACGTCGTACGCGCACTGACCGGTTTAGCTGATCGCCTGTTTATAAATGAATGTCAAAGTTGATTGGTTGCCGCGTGTATACTATACTTATGACTCTATTTATTGTATGACGTAGCGGCACTAAACATATTATAAGGAAAATTTTGCGGGAATGCCTGGTAGTTATTGGAAATGAAGCAATCAATATTTATTTCTTTTTTAAATGTTCTAAATCGATAAGAAAGAATGAGTTTGTTATTTGTTAGTTTTCTAATAATTAAAAACAGTTGTTTTCTTAAATACTTCTTTGAGAATTTTCAGAAATCAAATCATTATTGTTAAGAGCAGGAAAGTGGAGAAATATTTATTAGAACATTATTTATTTTCCATTTTTCTCGGGTTTTGATTAAGTATCTACTTATATGATAACGACTTGTCCGTGATTCTTTCTATTTTGGATGTTTAACGTAAAACCTTCTATCACTCGAGTTATTCTGTATTTGTAAGGGAGTAAAAACAACGATGGATAAGGAATAAGGTGGTTAGCGCTGAAACGGGGGAAATTTTTTTATAGACTAGAATAGCGTGTTATTAAAAAACCTAAATTTGATAAATATTTATATAAGAGTATTGACCAGCAGGCTTCTAACACCTGCATTAAAAATCTATCTATCACTTTATAAAAAGAATAAACAAGCTTTAATATTTACTTCCTCATGATTGCTAAATCTTGATTCATAATGATGGGGTTTTCCTAAGACGTCATAATTTCCAAGTGGAATACATGAAAGAAACATATGAAAAGATGATAGAGCCTTCTCAGTGGGAAGCAAGAGCAGCACGACGACCAGAATGGCGACGTCTCATCCGTGAGAAAAATAAACATGTTTGGAGAAGAACGCTGCGAAGATCTCGATCGCAAACGTAACGAGCCCAGTGGTCATTATTTATGAATATGCCAATAGGATATTGAAATATCCCAGATGTGCGCGAATCTTCACCAATAAGGTGGGGTATGCAAGCCACCAAAGAGCGCATCAACGGGCAGACCACCAGCACTCTGTTCACTGAAGATTCGTCTCAGTTAAATATGCCTATCCAGTAACTTCGTCGAACTTTTCGTCACCCATACCGCAGTGTTTGAAGACTAACAAGTCTTCAACCAATGCGTCCTACCTGTCATGACGTACGGCGCAGAAACGTGGACACTTACGGTGAGACTAGTCCAAGTTCAAAGTTGCTCAGCGAGCTATGGAGCGGGCTATGCTCGGTGTCTCTCAGAAGGATCGCATCAGAAATGAGGTGATCTGACAGAGAACCAGAGTTACCTACATAGCAGAAAAGATTAGCAAACTGAAGTGGCAATGGGCTGGTCACATTTGCCGTAGAACCGATAACCGTTGGGGTAGACGAGTTCTCGAGTGGAGACCACGTCTCGGTAAACGTAGTGTAGGGCGCCCATGGGCGAGATGGGGCAATGATATCCGGAGGGTCGCTGGGGGAGGGTGGAAAAGAAAGACGGAGGACCTTGTTGAGTGCCGTGCCATGGGGGAGGCCTATGTCTTGCAGTGGACGAAAATAGGCTGATGATGATGATGATCCAGTAATAGCAATCGCCGAGGCCGAATTTGGCCAGGATTGCATCATCATCACAGATGAAAAGAAAATAAAACTGAAGTCGTTTGTCCTTGGATATAACAGTCACATGTCCTTTCTTAGACCGAAGCGAATGTAAGACGATAGCATTAGTTGCGCTAATCAATGTTATCAGAGAATGTGATTAGCGGAGAAGGGAAAATTAAGGTAACTCACAAAAAATCCTTCTATTTACAAGCTTTTATTTACTTTCAAATGTCTGTTGTCTGTCTGTCTGTAATCAAATGTTGCAAGTTTAATCTGATCCACTTTCCGGTTTCTGATTGAGCTGAAATTTTGCATGTATAAATTGGATGACAATGCAATATTATTATGACATGGAGCTGATCTGATGATGGAGCTATTTTTAAAATTTCCCTTATTCCAGAACTAAGACCTCTGGCGGTACGTTACCACTTAACTAGTTTGGTTGTTTGTAATAACAATAAACGTCATACGTCTATATTATAAATAAAAATAAATACTTAAAAAACGGAGCCGGAATCAATTGATTATGCGTACGTAATGTGCAACTGCACATAATGTCTGAATGGTTTTAAATTGAACCTTGAGAATTAATTCTCTATGGCTATTAAAAATATTGAACGATTTTAACTAGAATATATCAAAACCAATTCAACCTGTCTTTCAGCAAAGTCGAGTTGTACATTTTAATTAGTAACTAGAAAATCGCCCGACTGAATTCTGGACCACCTGGAGAGCATTTATGTACTTCAAATCGGGTTAGACTTCTGAGAGTAGGTAGTCGGTAAACCTACATAAAATAAATATTCCACCAAATTGTAAGCCTTCCTCCTTTTTTGAAGTCGATATAAAATAAATAAATACTAATTCACTCGATACGATAGGAATAGGAAACGGAATAAATAAGTTTTTTTGTATATTATTTCAATAAATTATTGAGATTGAAGATAGTCGTTGTTTGGGCATAGGTAGGTAACTAGGTACCTATTTTAAATCAAATCCGTGTCGTTATAACTATTGTTTTAACCTTAGTTTAAGTAGCAGCGCGTTAAAAATAAATAATATTAAAAAAGTAGCAGTGCAATTTCGTAGTATATTCTATTATAAATTATATTATTCTAATTTATGCTTTACAAGTGGAACCACGCGCACTTCGTAGCGCCTAACAAGAAAAAAAAACAGTGTTTTTCTCTACTATATTATGCATGTATTATAGTACCTACCAACCCTTCCTTTTGAATCACTCTATCTATTTAAAAATCAAATCAAAATCTGTTGCATAGTTTTAAAGATCTAAGCATAGGGACAGACAGACAGACGCGGGAAGCGACTTTGTTTTATACTATGTAATGATGATATTATTAGTGTTACGTTTAGTTTGAGTGTTGCAAGTTCTTGATTTTGTGTAAGCGTTATTTTTATTCGTTATATTTTGCTCATATAGATTTATAAGGCGCAGACCGGTGGAATCCAAGATACACTGAATTTCAATGCCAGTAATTAACAACTATGGTATTCAAAGGGTTAAATAACATAATTTATAATATAAATTATGTAAATAAGTTAAAAATTTCAACTTTCCATAATAAAAAAATAAATTGTCAACACCCCTACACTCGTATAATTCATTTGTTCCACTAAGAAGTCCTACAAAATGAAAGATTGTACGTTTTTTGTCTGTAATCTGGTCTCAAGTTGACATTAAGTAAGTATAATGTAAAAGGATAACAGAAACATTGTCTTATCTCGCTCCCAAACGTACGCAGCTGTGAGAACACGACTTTACATTGACGCTAATTACACAGAATTACATTTTATTATATTTTTATGATGTTTTAAAATGATTCGGAACTTTTATGCGGGAATATGAACAAGCTCAACGTGAGGAACATTTTTAGTGAATGTTAAGTGATTTATTTTTGAAGTGAAAACTTCTTTAGCGGCGCTGAGCACTTTTTTTTGTATGGGTAAAAACTTTAAAAATTGCGTCAGGGTCACGTGATGCTGATCGAAAAAGCGTAAGATCGAGGGGAAGGGAGAGGAACTAGTATCTCCCACTCTTTCTACCGTGCCTGAGTGTGCTGCTCAGCTGCGGCACAGGGGGCTTAGACAAGCGCGCGCCCGTTTTATTTTTTAATTTTGATTTCAATATAAATTTTGCAGACGATAAAAATCAATCATTAATTGAATTTTAAAATAATGAATTTGGTTTAACTATGTCAAATGATCGCAATTTTAGCACAACGAAATACAAAACTACTATTGATGCGGTATTTATTAGACACTTAAATAGGTTCGAATCAAAACTGTTTGTTTCTTACTTCAGTTATCATAAACCAATTGTATCAGTTGTAAAAATTTGCGATGATGATTCTGATAATAACGATGGTGTAAAAGTCGTCGAAATTATGGATGTAAGTTGATTTTTCTGAGAGATAAAATTTAATGTAATATATAAATAACGATATAATATTATAAATAACAACATATAAATTGTCATATTTGTGTACGATAGCGCAATAAATAAACATTGTATTCTACCTCATAAATGATAGTATTTTTATACTTATAATTAAACACAACGTTAATATTGAAGTTTTCACTTCTGCCGTCACTCCCGGAGTGCTATTTTTTATTGTTTTAGCTCTATTTTTCTCCTGTGGGACAGGGATTTTATTTTCCTAGTGGTTAAGTGATATTAGACCTATTACTGTAAGGGTTAAATATTTTAATTTTTATTAAGTATTTCCTGTTTGTATGACAAAATATAATATTTTTCATATTTGTCGATTAATGGTTTAACCATATCGCTACGCTGCCTGGCCAGTGCGTCTTGGCGAGTTTGCGTTAGAGCCTCGTTTGTTGTTCAGCAGGGTGCCCCATACACACTTACACCTCGATGATATTGATGGTGATGTTAATAAATTTAGGGATTTTTTAGATATCACCATCTCAGGCCATAGGACGTCTACTGCTGAACATAGGCCACCCCTTTGCACCTCTATACATACCGGTTGAAAGCCACCTACATCCAGCGTCTTCCGGCGACCTTAATTAGGTCGTCTGTCCAACTTGTGGGTGGACGTCCTACGCTGCGTTTGCTAGTCCGTTGTTTTTAGATTTAGCTAACTGGAAATAACAAATTTTAATATTTTGTGCTCGGTCTCATCTCAAGATTCGAATTTCTCTTTTTTTGAAATCTTTCGCTGATGCCTTGCCGGCAGAACCAGAGTACAACACAACAGTACTAAATATCTACCTAACATAATGTCCACAGAGAAATATAATTCATTCATTCATGTTACATACACACGTGTTGTATCATTACCTATTTTATCCGAGTTCAGAGTCGGATGAAAAGTAAAGAGCGTTCAGAGATTCAGCGGTGTTGTGATTCTCATTAGGACGCAGCGCGGCGTCACCTCGCGGCGCGACTCATGCAGCCGCATTCAGCATACAAGTCGATGTCATTAGCTGGTAATCACCTCATGAACATTGCATTCTTTGTTGCTTGCTAAACTTGCTTTTGATTTATGATTGTTATTAAATTTTATTCTTTTACAAGTATTTATTTGTTAGTTTTAAGATCGCTTTATCTCTTTAGCATTGTCTGCTCTCCTCTCAATGTCCAGTACATTTTCTCCAGTTCCAGGACAACTGGTAGAAAATTCTTATTTAGCATTAAGTTAGTCCTAGTTAGCGTTGTGCTGAATAATAAAATAAAATAATAAATATTTATAGGTACCACATACCCCTACTTTTTAATGACCTTCGCTGTTGTCTGATTGAGACCTCCTCAGCTTTGCCGGACAGATATAAACCTTTTAAAACTTTTCATGGACTATTATCAATATTTCTCCTTTTATTCTCCTTTTCATCGCATCTAAAGAGTTTGGTTCAGAATCTAGACGTATATAGCAGGAAAAGGGTAACGAAGATGATTTATTAAAGTTGATAACATAAAGGTAAAGGTAGACTTACTCATATACTTACAAACTACTAAAGCTGCATACTACTATTAAGCTGTTCCTACTAGTAGGCTGCATAATGACTGTGTCCAGCGCAATACCGCTGAAAAGTGGCATACGTCTTATCTGAAAAGTGGCATGATCTTAACTCCCTATAAATCAAATTTGTATTACTTTTTCCTTTGTTTAGTGTGATTGATTCTTGTATGGTAAGGGCGAGTTCCGATGACCCGCAAGAACCCGGTAATTAATATACCTAGGTGTATTGGTAGGATTTGCATAAGACTTAAATTATAATTTCTTACATATTTTATCATGCGTTAAACACAGGTAAAGGTAAAGTTAGGGGCGTGCGTGTACGCGGATGAATGCTTCGGCGTACCCGTTGCCCCGACATTATGGCGTCCCGCAGGACACCCCCAGGTTTTTTAGTGGGTATCCCCGCCGCTCCCATCTTTGGCGGGGGAGTCCCACATACCGCCCCGCGCCCCCCGATGCGGGGTGATGATGCGTAACGCATTTTTCCTGGGATAAAAAAAAAAAAAAGGGCCTGCGTGTAGCGCATGAACGCGCCCTTAGGGAAACCAAACATGTTAGACCTCCAATAACTACTATTACTAGATAATCCGAGGTCGTATAGTAACCAAATAACCCGTACTAACGATAACACAGACTGATAGAAGATACCGCACAGGAAGGCATACCTAGTTAATTTCGCCGACTCCACTAATCCCTCGGGAATAAGTAGGGATCACATGATCATTAAGACATCTAAGCCCCGTTCTCAAGATATTGCTTACTCCGCGAGTCTTTTGTGATCTCTCTTAATTAATAGGCTTAATATTTCATACACTTGCAGAGGATTTTCGCTAATTTCCTCTTAAAATATCTACGTGAGTATTAACGTCGCGCATTACTGCAATAAAAGGTGGGCACCGAGCTATATTAAACAAAAGTGACGTCGCGAACTGAAGAATACTTTTTCATGAAAACGCGAAACCAATTGTCGATTTTTTAATAAATGATCTCAATTATTATGCGAGTCGCTTGTTTCTGACATAAATATGTGAGGCAAGAACTATACACAGATAAAGATACACACCTCTTTATTAAAACGTTAGGTACATGACAAAAACTTAAAATATAAACAACTATCTTAGAGTTGCATAAAGAGTTTCTACAAAGACCAGAGTCTATGAAAACTGTTTAACGATTTATTAAGAGACTAGCTTATATGCTCGCGGCTTTTCCCGCATGGCAAATTCCTTTCTTAGCGGAGGTCTATGTCATAAAACGTATCCGTGTTTTAAATTTCAACCCAATCCGTCCAGCGGTTTAGGCTGTGCGTTGATAGATCAGTCAGTCACTCTTTCCTTTTATATATTTAGATATAAGTCTTAAAAGGTCGGAAACGTGTCCATAGACTGGTGGACCTGCTTCTTTGCCACCTATGGCAAAAAAAAATATCTACATTTACCATTAGGTAGGGTACGATCAAACGTAGGCTCAATTCACATTAAGAAAATGAATTTGCTTGGCTTCTGTTTTTGGTGCACGGTATCTGAATATTACATAGTGTCTGATTTACGTTGATTACGTTGTTAGCCGGAGCTCCATCACTCAAGATAAAGATGTGAAGTAATGAGTCTTCATAAAAGGTTTGCTCTGCCTTGTTAAGGAATTTTTGTAACCTTTGTTAGGTAAAAATGTGAAGAAAAACAGGAAATTGTTGCAATTTTATATGACCGTTGTTATGCTACATTTTGAGTGATTACATACTTCTCCTTCATCATAGACCTTTTACATCTTCTAAAACACGTATAAAACTAAAACTGACTCTTTTATCAAAGACGGCTTTTTAATCTATGATCAAAGGAAACCGCTGAAAAAATTGAGCCATTAGTGAATTAAAAAAAAATGAAGTGATTTCATGCTCGCTATCAATAAGCGAGAGCGGGACACAAGTTTTAATTTTAACTTAAAAACGGCTAGACGGATTTCGATAAAATTTAAATAAAGCCACTGGAAAGTATGCGATTTGAAACAAAAATAATGTAAAAGATAATTCAAACAGGGGGTAATTTTACCAGTGTTGACTATTTAAATTATAATCATAGTGAAATCCTGGGTGGCTCTGTACTGATTATGGGCAGCGTTATCTTTTTTCATCAGGAGAGTGTATTGCTCGTCTTCTTACTTATTCGTATGAAAAAAAACAGAGTCTAAATTTAAGGTTCAACTCTATTGTGGTGTGCATTTTTAACGTCAAATAGTGATGAATAGTTTGTGCACAAGATTGATGTTGTGGTTGAACAATTTGATGTTAACGCCATCATTTATTATCTCGCGAATTTGAAACTAAGTCCAGACAGCGTCTAGAACGTCATGCTCGATCGATATATAATAATTACTATTACTAGCAGTATAGTATAGAAGTAGAAGGCATATTATGTAGTGATAATGTAAAAGTACTAAATTGTGAAAGTGTAATTGCAAAAGTGCTCAATTGTAGCCTATTTGAATGATTAAATTTTGAGTTTGAGTTTAATGGTATTATAATATAACTAGAAGACAACGTTAGACAATTCATTATAAATTTCGAGTAAAGACACTGACTATCACTGCCTATGTTTTAAATAGACATTAAAGCTAGTGGAAAAACCCGCAGATAACCAGACAGATGTAATAATATGTTTGTATTAAGTTGGCAAAGCAGAATATCCTACCTCTAGCAACTAATAGTACTTTAAATAGATTTGATATATCAGTCCTATTAAAGTGAGCCAGATGAAGGAACATTATGAGCTAACTACGTTCTCAGTCCGGGCCTCTTACGTTTCCCATGCATAATATAGGCCCATGCGGTCACGTATTTTCAAGTAGCCTCAGACCGCTTTTTCCTTGTGAATAAATGAACAAAAAACGTCTACCAGTCGCATGCCAGAATTCACGAAGGATTTTCACGGCGGTGTAAATAAAATTTTGCTTTAGTTTAACTATAAAATGACGTTTTTGTGACCAAACACTAGATAGCCTAGTTGATAGGAAAGTATTACGACTTACAGAGGTCATTGAGTACAGTTTTTACTACGGTTATAGTAAAAACTTATATTATTGGCATTGTATTAGTTATAACATTAAAGTATGCACAATACGATGACGTTTGTCATAATAATATCGAATAAAAGTTTATGAGTTACCTAGTTGCCTACTTTATGTGACGTTCGATAAGCACGCAAAATAATTTCTAATTCATAAACATAACATAGCGCGGAGAGCGGATGGCCGATGGGGTCGAAGAGTGCTCGAGTGGAGACCACGGACTAGCAAACGCAGCGTAGGACGTCCACCCACAAGGTGGACAGACGACCTTATAAAGGTCGCCGGAAGACGCTGGATGCAGGTCGCTTCCAACCGGTACATATGGAAGTCCAAAGGGGAGGCCTATGTTCAGCAGTGGACGTCTTACGGCTGAGATGATGATGATGAAACATAACATGTTTATGTATATATTTTAAAACATTACAGTAATAAATTAAAATAGCCCACTTAACTAAAATATTATAGGTAACAAACGCCGAGACGGAGAGCAAAGTAAAAATGAGTATATTATGCATGCATCCCTATTTAAAATTTAAGCCTAACATATTAATATAATATGTTTATTTAATTACAAACTGTTTTATGTTCTAATAAATAAATAATTCTATTAATATCATCAGTATGTTTGATAACTATTTCTAGCGTTTGTGCGTTTTCCTAAAATATTGACATTTGCTTTTCAAATACTGTTATGAGCTATTTTGCTAATTTGCTAATTTGCTATTTTAAAGGACAGCACTGAAGTAAAATAGACTCTAAAATGCTGTACTAAAAGCTTTTAGCTATAAAACATCAAATTGTACTCCTGCACATGTTATGTCTAAAGCTCTTTTAGTACGAAGCGCTTGTCATGAGATCATTAAGGTATCTACTTTACTAGGGCTATAAAATAAATATGCAGGTTACCTGAGATCTAGCACTAGTCTTGTTTATTCTTCATGTTACTACTAGACACATGAAACAAAAAAAAACAACACAAGGGCTTAATTTACTGTACAGATTCATTTGCGAACTCACTTAAGTTCCAACCAATCTAAAACTTTTTTTATTTTATTTATATTTTACTAGCTGCGCCCAGCGGTTTTACCCGTTGTACTACTGCTATGTTACTGCTTATGTGTTATTCCAGGGTCTAAGCTATCCATATACCAAATCTCAGCTCAATCGGTCCACCCGTTTATGCGTGAAAGAGTAACAAACATTACATCCAGACATCCATTCTTACAAACTTTCACGTTTATAATATTAGCAAGATAAGATTAAATTCAAAGGGGAGTGTGAAGCCTATCTCAATTTTAAAAATACTTGTCTATTATGTAGTCGTCTAGCAACATAATGTAAACAATCAAACTTCACCTTGGTGCTAATAACTGTGTAAAATTAGCATTATCTTGATAAATCATTTATCATATCGATGGTAAACGACTGTCATGGTGATCGAGTCAAAAAGTTCGATCGCGGGTGGTTAATGGCGAAAGTTTGATTATTACAATATGACTATTTTTACTATTATTACTTTATCATATTTTAATTTAATGAAAATCCTTTAAAATCATGATTTGTATGACTATTTTTACTGTTACTTAATCATGATATTTTAATTTAATGGAAATCTTTTAAAGTCACAATTTGTGAACAGCTGCTGTAGTATATTTAAGACTCAATATAAAAGTACATTCGACTATAGATAAATCATTATTTAGCTATATCTGTAGCTATCTTAGGAAATGGAAAGTTGTCCCAATTATAATAGGTATTTAATGTTGTAAATTTTATAAAACTATACAATATGGAAAGCAGATATGTTTTTCAACGAAGTCATTACATTCAATGGTAAAATCGAAGCAATATCAATCAATTCAAATATACATCGCATTATCCTCCTTGACTATACGTAGTAACTAGGTAATAACAATCGGAAACGAGTATCCAGTAGAATTACTGAGGCGGGCGCGGCTCTATTGCCTTCAGGCAAACAAAGATGCAATAAACCCGACCGAGACGGCTGTTACGCTGCCACTGTCTTAATACTGCCTTTATCTGGAACCTGGTTACATATGTCGCTTTGTGAAAGATCTAGAACATTTTAAAGATTAAAAGAACACTACTATACATTTATTGGGTAACATTAGATCGATGGCTTCAGAGTGTTTGCCATTTTAAGGTAGTCTTATAACATACATATTTATATGTTACCCCATTTACACTACCAGAGCCCCCCGAATGTAGAGCTCTCTTCGCGGACGACACCGCCCTCTACTCTAGAGGGTGGCCGACCCGTCAGATAAGCGCACTTCAAAGAGCCCTTCTCCTTTTTGGCGATTGGTTCAAGAAGTGGGCTATCACGGTGAACCCGGATAAGAGTACAGCAATGTACTTTCATCCGAGTAAACCGCCCCGCAGGGAGCGATCTCTCACTCTCCACAACAGACCCATCCCTTGGGCCTCCCATACCAAATATCTCGGGGTGACCCCTGATAGTCGACTCTCCTTCATAAAACACGTCACAACCGTGCGCAACCGAGCGGCCTTCTTTTTGGCCAGACTCAGTCCCCTCCTATGCAAGCGGAGTAAAATGTCACTTAGAAATAAGTTGACACTTTACAAAACTTGCATACGACCCGTCATGACTTACGCCTCCGTGGTGTTCGCTCACTCCCCTCTCTCCACCTTAGACATGCTTCAAGTGATTCAAAATCGCTTTCTCCGTAAAGCAGTCGGGGCTGAATGGTATCAGCGCAATTCCGATCTGCATTGCGATCTCGAACTCCCCTCTATACTTCAATTCATGAAGGATTGCTCTCGCCGCTACTTTGACGCGGCCCCCCACCACCCCAATCCCCTCGTTGTCCAAGCCTCGAACTACTCTGTAGATCAGGCCTCCACTCCCCTCCGTCGTCACCCTAAAAACGTGTTGAACGATCCGGACGATCCCATCGCTGCCGTCACATCGGCGGCGCTGGGATCGCCGAATCCGCCAACCATGCGCAACAGTCGCTCCGTTTTCGGTACTGGTCCAGGATACCAGATCCTCCAACCAACACAATCACGACACCGACCGCGCCGGCGCGGTCGAAGACCTCTGAGATCCTTCAGATCAGTTAGATTCTCTCCAAATAATCAAACAGATCAAAACACTGTTAGGGCCCTAGGACACGCCCCTTCAGGGGTGCCAGGGCAAGTCTAGTCCCCCGTATCTGGCGACGGCCCAAGCCGAGGTTCGTGCCATCTGAGGCGCCCTTAAGCTAGTCGCCCACAAAAACTTTGGGTCGAGTGCCTCCTGCGCTCACCACACGCCCGGTAAAGCTGTAGAGGTCTTAATCTGAGACCAACAGCGTAGGTCATTAAAAAAAAAAAAAAAAGAAAAACACTACCAGAGCCAGATTACAATTACAATTAAGTGTAGGTTGTGTAGTACAGGTCGTCAAGATTTCCACATGGCCTGCAACATGACTAATGACTTCTACATCTTACTAATTTTATAAACGTGAAAGTTTGTTAGAATGGATGTCTGGATGTTTGTTACTCTTTCACGCCTAAATGGGTGGACCGATGTAGCTCAAATTTAGTATAGAGATAGCTTTTTTTTTTTTTTTTTTTTTTAATCTTTATTTAAATAGGGCTTTTTCGCCACAGCGAATATGTCACCCTGTACTTAATCTAATTAACAATATATTATAATCACTAATCAACTTACAAATTTGAATTATATCTAAACAATAAAATTTATGAGATTTCTCCCCTTCTTTTAAGGCCAAATTGTACAATTTTTATTAATAATAATGACTGTGTAGTAAATGGCAAACATAAATAGGTATTACACAATCCAATGGAACATTCGTTATCACTAAAGAGTGTGCGTCTAGGTACTTCGTTAAGGGCACATTCCATCAAGATATGATACACGTCTTCCTCTCTATTGCAGGTATTGCACAATGGTGAATTGACTTTGTTCATTAGATATGCAAACTTATTTAATGGAATGTGTCCTGTACGTAGTTTGAGCATCAGTTTTAAGTCTTGCGTCTTAAAATTAGATGTGTCAATCCATGGGATATGAAGTGGCTCGGTCTGAATCGTCTTGTACCAGATACCCTTTTCTCTGGATCTTATATCGAAATATTCATTCCAAAGCTCCTTACATTCCTTTTTTATTATGTATAGACAGTCAGTGAAATAGGGTCGAATAAATAAATTAATACCGTCACTACAAGCTTGTCTCGCTAGATCATCAACCTTCTCATTACCTGCTATACCTACATGCGATGGGATCCATTGCAAAATGATTTGTTTTGCTTGTGCGGTAAGGTCTAATATCGATTGTAAAATCGTATAGGCAATCGGTAAGCCTCGAAAAGTCGAGGTGCACCGAGCCAGGTGTTGCAAAGCACTTTTTGAGTCCGTCACGATAATCAACTTATCTTTGTCAATAGATCCCGCGTATGATAAGGCTTCTGATATAGCTGTTAACTCTGCAAACATAATCGAAACATTGAAGTTAATTTTGAATTTGGCGCCAAATTGAGTAAATTCGTCGTAAAATGCTGAACCAATATAGGTATTATTATTTTGGATTTCCTTAGACCCGTCGGTATAAATCTTATAAAAATCAGAATATCTCAATAAGGTCTCAGAAGACATGTTAAATAACTCGTTTGTACTGTATTGACGCTTAGGTTTGGATAAAGGTTCTAAATATCGTATTATAGTAGACAGATCTATATTTGAAACCCACGTATTGAGATCAAACATTTCCAGCTGTTCACTGCAATTTATAGCCACGTTTTTTAGTTTATTTTGTAACATAAGTAATAGGGGTTTTTTCCTATTATACCACAGATTATTCATTTGGAATTGGTTCAGTAATATGTCTATTGTATTACTTTTAAAAGATTTTATTTTTAGTATGTATTTTCCTGCCAAATAGTACCTACGAATATATAGGGGTTGAAGACATAACTCTGATTCCATTGCATGTATAGGGGTTGATTTAATAAAACCACCAATAACGCGCATTGCCTGATTTTGAATTTTATCAATTTTTAATAAATTAGTTTTAGCACTGTCATCATAAAGAAAGCTAGCATAATCGAATCTGCTTCGAATTAATGCGATGTATAGGTGCCTCAAATGTTTGGGATGGACACCCCATCCACTGCCGGATAGAACCTTAAATAGGTTGAAATGTTTCAAAACCTTGTAACTTAAATATTCAATGTGTTTTTTCCATCTCAAGGAACGATCTATCCATAAACCTAAGTACTTTACCGAATCAACAACTTGTAAAATCCTATTATTTACTTGAAGTTCAAATGTGACATTTAATGGTTTTTTACTTCTAGAAAATATGCATATATTACTTTTACTGGCCGAAATTTCTAAGCCAATTTCTTCCAATAAAGTTGCAATTCTATTTAGAGCTTTTTGAAGTCCAGTTTGTATGTTGTTGACATTCTTATCTGTAGCGAACACAACAAAATCATCAGCGTACTGAGATATAGCTATCGGTATATCACATTCCCAGCTTTGTTTACACAAATTAATTGTTGCTACGTTAAATAGTAAAGGTGATAGGGGATCGCCCTGAGCTAAACCTTGGCCTGTGTACCTACAAATGCTCAACTCGAGCCTGTTATTCATATTAAGATGTCGCTCTGACAGAAAACTCCATAAATAGTCACAAAATTTAGTACCCACTTGTAGTTTGTCCAAAATTATTAACATCTGATTAACATCCACATTATTATATGCATTGTTAACATCTAGGAAACAACCAGCTGTAACTTGTTTGTTATTAAATCCTAGTTGAATATGTGATATCAGGAAACTCAAATTATCTAAGCACGATCTAGATTTTCTAAATCCTAAAGTATTCTCTGCGAAACAGTTATTCTTTTCCAAAAACCATTCCAAGCGTTTATTCAAAACTGAATGAAATATTTTGCACATACAGGAGATTAATGATATTGGTCTTAGGGACGAGCTAGAATTAGGGTCGCGTCCAGGTTTAGGGATAGGGATGACGACAATAGCACGCCACTGTTTTGGTACGAAGCCATCACAGAAAAATCTGTTAAATAGAGTAACTAATATCTGTAAACATACGTCTGGTGCATTTTTTAACATAGAATAAGATATTTGATCATTGCCTGGAGCTGTATCTGAGGATTTAATGCATTTTTTAACTTCATTTAACGTAATTGATTCTTCTAGTTGCATATTCTTTGACGAAAATTGAGGTTTAGAGTTTAAAACATAATCAGGTGCCAAATTATGAATCAATTCTACAATTTGTTCATTATCTATAACCTTATTATAGTTCGTTTTATGTCCTTTTAACCATTTCATTTTTTTCCACATATCACTTGCTGAAGTTGTATTATCAATAGAAGAACAGAACTTATAAAAACCTTCGCTTTTTGACCTACGTGTCTCTTGCTGCGCAATATGCGTTTTATCTTGAAGAGATTCTAAGTTATTTGGAGTAGGGTTATTTCTAAATACACTAAGAGCCAGACGTCGTTGTGCTACTGCTTTTGAAAGTGTCTCATTCCAATATGGTTTCGGGGAAAAAGTACTACAGGGATTTTGATTTATTCTAATATAAGGAATATGTTCTTCAGCTGCCTGATTCAATATTTGTTCAAATCTATCGTATGCATCCTGATTATTTTCGGGTAAAACTATGTCTACGCACATTTTTTCTAAAAGATCATAGTACGCCCTCCAGTGTGCTTTTTTGTAATTCCTTTTTTTAATTGAATCTACTATCGAACTACATGTAGTCGATATTTTTACAATCAAATGATCACTACCTAGGGACTCACATGTTGTATTCCAAATATTTTTTTTTCGTCGTTCGTTGTCACACAGAGCAGACGCGTTACAAATTTTGCTAATTTATTTCAAAATACGTGCCATTAAACTATAATCCTTAAAAAGTGCTTGTTAAAATATAATACTGCTCAGCCAGCGATATTAAATTACAACCATTCACTCCTGCGCTTCGCTTGTCCGTGACCTTGCTGCTTCGCCCGCAACCCGTCCACATCCCCGCTGGACACGTACGGTATGCTTTGTCTCGCTCATACACATGTTATACAGCGCGCAAAACAAGTTTCGTCGCTGGTTCTGGAATAATACTACCTCAACGCGCATCGCACCGCTGTTGCACTTGCGCGCAGCACTGTTTGTCGCACTATGAGCGTCCAGAGATCACCAACCCGTGGCAAGGCTCGTCATAAAATCCATCCATCAATATCCATGAGTGGGCGAACTGGTGGATCGCAACCTGATCTATCGAAAATTGAGCCATTTAATACAGATCATGCTCCAGATCGTAAACGACAGAGACCATGCGATTGTGATTGTGGAAGTGAGACAAAAGAAATCCGATCTGAGATATCACGTATCGGTCTCTTGTTGGAAAAATTCACAGAGTCCAACCAACAAATCCTACATAATATGCAAGAGAACATTTCTGAAATTAAAGCTCAAATTAACGACATGAAGATAGCTAACGAACAAACAACTAATGTCATCCGAGATAGTGTGGATGAGGTAAAAGTACAGATCAATGCGATTAATACTTCCACGGTCAATCTTTTAAGTGAGCAAAAAGACATAAAGAAACACATAACTAGACTGGAGGAAAAAATCTCTATGGGTGAGAATAAAATACAATCTTTGGAAGCTGATATTGCCGATATGAAGAACTCCTCTGTCGCCACTTCTAACCATAGCTATAGTGAGGAAATTATTCAAGAAGTACAGAATCGATACAGCAGAGAACGAAACATTATCATCGTAGGACTTTCAGAACCGATTGCGGCAAACCCAGCAGAAAAAATATCAAAGGATGAGACTGAAGTACTGACCATAATATCTTCGCTAAATCTAGATATACCGAAACCAACAAAGATGTTTAGAGTTGGCAAATTTCAACAAGGAAAAAACCGGGGTATTAAGATATGCTTTCAGAATAGAGACCCAGCCAAACTTATATTGCGCAATAAAAACCAACTCCCAGACGGCATACGAATTTATTCAGACCAGACTGTTGCACAACAAAATTACCTTAAAAGTATTAGAAATGATCTGAAACGCAGGGAAGACAACGGTGAAAAGGACCTAACCATCAAATATATAAATGGAATCCCAAAAATCATACAAAATTCTCCAAAAAACTACAGACAATAAACACAAGCCAACCCAATTATGATGAAAATACTAACTCCTACCAAGTACTCGCCAATTATGAAAATTTTCCGTCCAATAAATCACGATTTACTTTCCTGTACCTCAATGCCCGAAGCATACGCAAGAAAGGCAAATTTGACGAATTAAAGTGCATATTACAAGCTATACCTAAAACTGTTGATATTATTCTTCTCACAGAAACGTGGATACGCACTGAAGCCCAAGCACAACAACTACAACTGCCAAATTACTCACATTATTACAATTATAGAACAGACTCAATCGGGGGAGGAGTATCTGCGTATGTTCACAATAACCTAAAACACAATTTATCAGAATCAAAGTACATTGGAGGGAACAACTATTTATGGATTCAATTAGAAAAATATGCACTTGAAGTAGGAGTTGTCTACAACCCAGGCCACACTGTCTTCCAGGAGTTTCTTGAAGAATACGAGACACAACTAGAAAAGAGGAAGAGAGTAATTGTTTTTGGAGATTTTAATATAGATTTGCTCACAAAAGAAAAGAAAACTAGACAATACAAACAGCTTTTAAAAGAAACAGGACACACAATACAAAACAAAATCAATAAAAAATATCATACAAGACAAGGAAATACCAAAAAATCGATCCTGGACCACGTGACAACAAACTTGAGGGATGACAATTTTCACATGATAATTGTAAATTCTTCGCTATCAGACCACAAACAAATATACATAGAAGTAAAGAAAATGAAACCACCACCAAAAATACAATATAAATACGAAGCAATAGACTATAACAAACTACTCACAACAACCGAACAATTAGAAGAAAATAAAGAAAGAATAAATAATGACTATACAGCACTGGAGGAACAAATCAAAGAATGTGTAAAGAAAAGTAAAATAACAAAAACCAAAATTCTTAACCAGCCGCAAAGGGATTGGATAAATAAAGAGATAATCACGGAAGTTAACGAAAAAAATGACTTATGGGCAGAACTAAAGAATAATCCAAACAATACAGAGTTACAAGAAGAATTTAACAAGAAAAAGTACCATGTTGCCGAACTAATTCAAAAAACGAAGACCTCCCACTACCATAAAGAATTTCAGAAATGCTATAGTAAACCAAAAAAGATGTGGGATCTAGTAAATAACTTAGCAAGTAACAAGATTAATCAAAGCTGTGCTCCTTCAAAGCTCATATTAGACTCAAAAGAAATAACGGACCCTACCGAAGTATGTCAAACTTTTAATATTTATTTTTCAACCATCGGACCACTTTTAGCAAATGAAATACCCAACTTTTTCCATGACAACTTAGACCTAGCTTTGCCCCAACCAAACAATCAAAATTCTCAAATGTCTTGTTTTGAACCATGCACAGAGAAAGAAATCTTGTTTATTATAAACAATCTTGATTCAAATTGTAGTGTGGGGTTGGACGGCATTAGTACCAAAGTCTTAAAATGCATCAAAGACAAAATTGCAAACAGCCTAGTAGAATGCTTCAATAAACTTTTCCTTGAGGGCGTGTTTCCAGATAGTCTAAAACAGGCAAAAGTGACACCAATCTATAAATCGGGATGTAAAACTGATGCAGGAAACTATAGGCCTATTTCTGTGCTGCCTGTATTATCTAAAATACTTGAAAAATTACTACACACGCGCCTAGATAAATACCTTAACTCTATAAACTTTTTATCCGAACAACAATACGGATTCAGGCCAAAAAGTAATACACTTACAGCAACAATTGACTTATTAACTAAAATTAAATATAATATTGACAATAAGAACGTAGTACTTGGAATTTTCATCGACCTAAAAAAGGCCTTTGATACAGTGAGTCATAAACTATTGCTGAAAAAATTAGAAACCATCGGGATCACTGACAAAGCCTTAGAAATGTTCACATCATATCTGACCAACAGAACCCAAATAACTAAAAGCGACTATTATCACCAAAGCGACCCATTACCCATAACCTGCGGCGTTCCACAGGGCTCAATATTAGGCCCTCTTTTATTTTTGGCATATATTAACAACATCCATGAATTAGGACTTAATGGCCATATCACGCTATACGCTGACGATACCTGTCTTTTTTATTTCGGTTCTTCTATACAAGACATAATATCTCGAGCTCAGAGGGATTTGACAGTTCTACACGACTGGTTTCAGCATAATTTGTTGACAATTAATATATCAAAAACATCTTATATAATTTTCAAAGCTAAAAATAAACCTATTCAAAATTATGAACCACTAACTATAAACAATATCCCATTAAAACAGAAAATTAGTGAAAAATATCTTGGCCTACATATGGACACCCATCTTACATGGAACGTACACATTGAACGCATAAAAACAAAACTAGCATCACTTTGTGGCTGCCTGAGAAATATTGTCCGATGTATTCCGCGTTCACTACGCCTCACCATTTACAACGCCTTAGTAAAACCACATCTACTTTACCTGATTGAAGTTTGGGGAAGCGCTACTAAAACAAAACTAGCTCAATTACAAATTCTACAAAATAAAATAATTAAAATACTTTTTAACTATCACTACCTAACTAGCACAAATAAAATCTACTCTGAAACTAAACTAATGAACATAAAAAAACTTTATATCTACAATACTTGCATATTTATATATAAATCCTTAAGCAAAAATATCCACACAAATATTAAATTCACGACGCGACAAAATGTTGGTTACCCCGTTCGGTCGAGCACTCGACGCGCCGGTTTACTTGTTTTGCCAAAGATAAGAACGAATTACGGCAAAACAATGGTGACGTATGAAGGAGCACAACTTTTTAATAAACTACCTACAGAATTAAAAAATGTTCAATCGCTCAACTCATTCAAGAAACAATTAGCGCAATACCTCATTGATGATGAACTATTGTGAATTGACAATTGTTACCTACTTAAATTTAGGATAGAATTTTGCATGTTCTTAATTATTATTCTCTCTTTTTTTACAGTTTATATAGGTACTTAAATTCTTTTACATTTCCCTAACTACATATTATATCTACTTACATCTACATTTTATTTTGTATAAGTTTAATATAATTTTAATATTATTGCATAGTACATACCTACAACTATTTGTAACAACGAACAATACATTTTTGTTAATTAAGTTATCATGTAAGCGGCAATTGCCTTTGTTTGATAACAATAAAGATCTTTAAACCTAAGTAAGAGCAATGTCGGTAGATGCTATCGTTAAGTCAGGGGAAGATTTTTGTAGTTGGTTATTTACCAATTTAATTCTAGTCGGATTTTTGTTATTTAATGTCATACAATCGTAATTGAGCAGTGAGTCAAATATTTGAATTCCTCGAGTGTTAGATCTACAAGACCAATTTACGTGGTGACCATTAAAGTCACCGAGCAAGAGGGTTTTTCTGCTACAAAGTGTAAATAGTTCATCCCAGTCCTTTGAAGTGGTGTGTACTGAAGGTGGGCAATATAAGGATATAACGTTTTCTAACGACTGACAATTACGTATTTTAACATGTACAATTTCAATTTCGGCGTTGGTTAATTGAGTATTAACAAGTTGAGTTTTTACCGACCGATGAGTTAATACTGCTACACCTCCATACCCATCACTTCTATCCTTACGGAATATATTATAGTCACTTACTCTTATTTCAGTATCCTCATCCAACCAAGTTTCATTTAGTGCCGCTATATGTATTTTTTCCTGTGATAATATTTGTTCAAAAGAAAGTAGCTTATTTTTTAAACTTTGACAGTTCCATTGGATTATGTTAAGCCTATATATTCGTGTTGTATCCCTTCTATCCATTAACAGACATAAATATATATTTCATGACATCTGAATGGTAAAGTTTCTTCGCTATGTATGATATAATCCATTCGACACCAATTTTTAACCCTTTTATAAATTTATCTATCAATGTGCTATTTTCGCTAAAAAATATTTCTTTCAACTTCTCTAATAACTTAACTATTGAGTTCTTGTTTTCATCTGAGCTTGAATTTTCTTTATTCTCTTCAGTTTCCATCTTTTCTGTATTCTCAGTCATTGTGTTAGTATCTGATTCTTTAGTCGTCTCTTTCCTTATATCGATCGAAGCTGAGGGGTTTTCACATTCCGCATCAGAACAGCAGCATTCCCAGTCAAAACTAATATCTTCTGTAATTTTTTGTTGATGTGTCTTGTTTTTATTGCTTTTTGAATATTCTTTTTTTCCTATCTTCTCAGATTTCTTCTCCGATTTATTTTTAGTGTCTGTCTTATTCACGGCGGTCGCATAGGATATAATAGGTGATTTCATACTATAGTTTGTAGTTTCTTCCCTATTATCGTGTCTTTTATCATCAACTTCTTGAACACTAAATTCTTTATCTTCCTTTTCTTCTTCTTCAAAGTCTGAAGCTACTTCTGGCACGAAAATTGTCAGGGCTTTCCGGTAGGTACAGTTCTGCTCCGCCATAATCTGTCTAATTCTTCTCTCCTTCTTGAAAGCTGGGCATTTCCTATCGAGGGCGATATGTCCCCCTGTACAGTTAACGCATTTAAACGTTGTTGTTTTGCAGTTCTCATGTTTCATCCCGCATTTTGGACAGATATTCCATTTGCTCGGACACATTTTCTTTAGGTGACCAAATCTCCAACACTTAGAACACTGGGATACTGGGAATACGTATGCCTCCACTCGTACTTGCATACCATATATGTCCACACTCGTTGGACGTGAAGGGCCTCTAAAACATAGCCTTACAGACTCACTCTCCGTCCAACATCCGTCTTCCAGTTTTTTTGTAAGGCGCTTTGCAGAAATTATTTCAATATCTGACTTGACTATCTCCATAATATCTTCTTTCTTCAATTCTAATTCGACATTTTTTATGACCCCATATGATACTCCAACCTCTAGTGATCGATAAATTCTCCAACCCAAATCTTTCAACTCCTTACAGTTAATAAAGGCTTCCGTGTCTTGAACATTCACTAATTGAATTTTTACTTTAAATGGGTTAATATATTTTATTTCCGATATCTGAGTGATTTTATGTAATTTTAATAATCGGGCAAATGCAAATTGTTTTGGTAATGCGTCGCTGCAAGTTACGTACACTTCATTTCTTTTTTCCTTTTCGATTTCGTCAGATGACCTACGATCCTGTCTCTTTCCATTTCTCTTCACCAAAATCCATTCTTCTTCTTCTGATTCCTCGCGGCCGCGCTTACCCGTTCGTGAAACAGGTTGAGATATTGCTTCTTCATTAGGTATAGTCACTTCTAACTGCATTTCCGATTCCCTCATGTCATTCGAAAACTGGTCCCTTTGGTCATCAAAACAACTTTGGGTTTCAATGGATTCTAAGCCGTCCGCCATGGTGATAAGGCCTCTTATCAGCTGCGCGACCCAGCCCGCGCCGGGCTTCCGTAATCTTTTGTTTACGCACTCACTAACAAAACGTGTTTACTCACTGACGTACGCCGTCGCGAGATAGCTTAGACCCTGGAATAACACATAGGCTATATATAGTACAGCGGGTAAAACCGCTGGGCGCAGCAAGTAATATCTAAAAGGAAACAGCCGCGATATCGTTCAACTTGCCCTCTCAATCACGGTACCGTTCATGAGAAAATAAGCCACACACTAATCCGGATTTAAATCCGGACGCATTAATAGTAATAGGTGAATAAATATTTTCGACTACTATTCCTAACAAAATATACAGTTAAAAGTTTATTAAAAATCGACAAAATACTTGTAGAAGTGAAACGTTCGAATGCAAGTGTATCATTATCACACTACATTGTGTAGGAACGGAACGGAAGAACGTTCAGTGCCGGAAAATTTACTCTCTCCTTCGCTTCCGACTTTTATTTACTCTTTTAAATCTGTACTCTGTCCCGAACTGATTTAAAGTTATCCTATCCTTCTACTGTGGTCCACTTTATTATTAAGATTTCTTTATTTAAGATTATCTTACTAATATTGTAATCGCGAAGGTTTAAATGTATGGATAAATAAAAATAAAATAAATAAATAAATATTTCAGGACGTTTAACACAGCGCCACCTAACCCCAAACTAAGCAACTTAATGCTTGTAATATGGTGGTTAGGATAACGGATATAATACTTATATACTTTTCTTTTGTAAATACATACTTGTAATAGATATTGAAAAACCACCCAGACCAGAAACAAATACCTGTGGATCACACAAACATTTGTCCTATGCGGGAATCGAACCCGCAACCTTCTGCGTTGCAGGCGGGTATTAGCCCACCGCGCCACAGAGGTTGTCAAATGATGGATGTTTGTAATATCTTCACGATATTACAAACATCCATACATTAACGACAAATAACAGGTTGCCCTACTTATACTGTCAGAGTTAAATCACAATTATGGCTTGTGTAACATATATGTTGGTTTGTATAGCCAACATATATGTTACAGTTTCAGGATGCCAGAAACATAGCGTCTGAAAAGTTTGAAAACGGTTGGTCTCTGATTGTACTATATTATTTCAAGGTGTAATTTACGCACTAATTTACGTTGATAATTAGGCCGTGATGAGATAACAAACTGATCTACAAGAACATTTTATATAAAAACTATTCTAGGAAGAAATATTTTTAATTTGAACGTCTACGTTATAATGAATTATATTTGTGTACCAATTTTCAACCCAATCCGTTCAGCGGTTTGAGTTGTGCGTTAGTAGACCGCGGTTAGCCAATGAGGCACGTTTTCCATTTATGTACTTAGATTCCGTATTTCAAATAATAGTAAAATTCAGAATAAACCCAACAACGTCGACCCCGTTCCGTTGTATCGATAAGTAAGCCCTAAGTCCGCTATAAATTTTCGTAAACTATTTCAGTACCAAATAAATTACTATCCTGTCATGCCTGTTACAAGTTAAGGGACGCTTTTTCTAACTGTATATTAATGAAGCGACAATCTCTGGTGTGTCCTAATAATTTATGGCTGTAACAGGTGTCCTCTGAACACAAGGAAAAACGGTAGGTAAGAAATGTTGAGTATACACAAGTATTCTCAATACTTTTAGCACCAAAATGTAGTTGGTTTTGACATTATTATATTTAAGAAAAAAATATGCAGATTTTGTATTTGAAATTAATAAAATCTATAAATATCAAACGAAGATAACGAGTTATTAGACAAGTTTCGTTTCGATTGTTTGCTTTTTTTGTTTGTTTCTTATCCTTGTTCCAATTCCAGAAGTCGCTCAGCTACTCTAGGTATAATTCTGGGTTTGAATACAGATGTTATCAGTCTTTTCCAATTTGATGTGAACCTAGATACTAATTTCTTCATGCTAACTTCCATTAAAAACATTAATTTATTAACTTTCATTAAAAACATTGTAAAACTAAATTTGCTTTTCTACTTGTGTTTTTCATACCTATTATATGCTTACAGCTTTGGTTCTTTCCGCTGTGGTTTAAACTTTGGATTTATTAAAAAGCATTTTAATTAGCAAAAAGCAAAATAAAACTATGAAAACCAACTAGATGTCTATCAAGTACATGGTACACGGTGAAAATGAATTTACACACCGATAACCAAGCGAAGTAGAAACAGGGTAATTTATCGAACAAATATTGTTGAGTCAAAAGCTGCGAAATGTCGATGATAATGTGAAACTTTGTTCCAGCGTAAAATTTACCACACAAATTACGTAATCGATGTTGTGTGAAGTTATTGTTAAACTCATAATGTCCTTTTCATGAATTTTGTTTCAGATGGATGAATTCAATCAGCGGTTATTTTCACACTTACTCGTATATAAAGAAGCTATAGTTTTTGTGTGTTTGTGCAGGTTTTTTACTTTTTCACGCTTAGGTAAATAAATGAATCGATTGATACAATTTAATTTAGTAGTTTAGACTCAACAAAAAACTTTGGCGACTTTATATTAGATAAACCACTCGAAGTGGCAATAATAAGATCACAATATACAAGTATAATGTTAGTATGAAATTTATTTGGTAGATATTAATTTAAGTCCTACAAGTTAATTGCGCATGAGTATTCAGTTTAAAGTATTAAGCCTCTTTAGGTATGTAGTAAGTTTAGAAGCCTAAAATACTAAACAAAGTGAGGTAAATTTCAGGTTTAGATCGAAGTACGTACGAATTCTTACTCTTACTTCTACTATGCAATATTTTGCGCTTATCATTCACAGACGACATAAATGCTAAGTCTCATAACAAAAATGTCAGTGGTTGTTAAGTCTCATAAATTCAGTGCTCCCACTGCTAAGCGAAGCATAATATGCAATATTTGTACGTACTATCATTCGGTTTTCACCATTCACAGACGACATAAATGCTAAGTCTCATAACAAAAATGCCAGTGGTTGTTAAGTCTCATAAATTCAGTGCTTCCACTGCTAAGCGAAGCATAATATGCAATATTTGTACGTACTATCATTCGGTTTTCACCAATTAGTATAACAATCCATCAGTGGGCACGTAGATGGTATTCGACATGGATCTATCCGACTATCGAGCCTAACAATCAGAGATCCATTTCTCTCGAGGAGAACACCGGCATAATTGGAATTTAGCTTGAATTTCCACGTACTATCGGTAACATAAATATTATGTACGGGTTAAAGTTGTTTTCAGATTGATGGATAGATGATGATTGTTTTATTGGTGTCTACTCGTGACGTGTAAGTCCCCGTAATAAAATTAACATGATGCATGAGATCATCATTATTCTGTTTCAACCTACTGCTGGGGTGCTGCTGGGATAATTAAAAGTTATAGGTACCTACATGTTTAGTGACTGAAGATGACAGAATGGAATGGAGCAGGAAGACCTTGTTGTGCCGACCCTACCTAGTAGAAATAAGGGTAGGAAGAAGTTTTAGTAATGGTTAATTTTAATATTAAATTGGGCATATTATATAGGTACTTATATATTAAATTATACATAATATTATATAAATAATAGTTAGAAATAACCATGAAAAAAAGGTTTCAAAACAAAATAACCTGCTGACTGTACAGTGCCGCAGCCATATTATCCGTTATTAGTTAATGAAGTATGACTGTAATACAAACAAATTATTATTATCATGATCGATAAATAGGTATATAAAGCAGTAGAGTAACTTGTAGAGATGCGGCAATCTATTTTCATTGAAAAAACTGTATGATATAAAGAGTTCAAGTTTGTTTTAAAAAAATACGAAAGCAGCTATCTCCAATTCAAAAATTGAATGAATTTAGATTAAATCCATATCCATATCCATACATATAATAAGAATGGAAATTTCTCCCCATTCATTGTGATCCTTTACTAAGGTGAACTGTGAAAATACGCATATGAACAAAACGACGCGAAAAAGTCGCTTGCGCGATCTAATTCGTAAAACATTTTGTCAATTTTTCCTAGGGAAACGTAAAATAAAATAATAAAATAAATAATAATCATTTATATCGGACACATCGCCCCTAATTTACATCAAAATTTTGAAGTAAAAGTAATAGAATATAAAGTAAATTCAATTCAAAAAAATCAAAAAGCAAAAAGTGCGACAAACTAAAAATACGCCATCTATCGATGTGCCTGTAAACGAAAGTAGACCTTTAGTTTAATTTGGGCTAAATTTGTAAATAGTTTGTGTCACTGGTGAGGTGAAACAACACCACCGATTTGAATAAAATTTTCACTAATACGTTGCAGTTTTCTCTACTTGAAACTTAGTGTTGGTTTTAGTCAAATCGGTTTTTAAATAAAAGAGTTATATCAATCTAAAGATTTACTTATCTTATTATATAAAATCGTTCGTACACTTTCGTGCTATCAACGCACAGCCCAAACGGCTGGACGGATCGAGCTGAAATTTGGACAGCGTATTTTTTGGAAAACTTCATCGTGCAATAAGAAGCGATTTTGCGAAATTCCCCCGGAAACGGGAATTATTCCCGAAAAACGTTTGTATGCAAATCCGTAACCGCTGAACCGATTGAGCTGAAATTTCGTGAAATGATTGTTGGGATTGTGATTAGAAACTTTGAATACTTTTTATGTCAGAAATTTACTTTTAAGGGGGGTAAAGGGGGGGTCGAAGTTTGTATGGGAAATTTAGAACCGCTGATCCTATTGAGCTAAAATTTGGCACAAAGGTGGTTTGAGTTGTAAAAAATGATATGGGATACTTTTTATTCCAGAAATCAACCTCTAAGGCGGGATAAAGGAGGTCAAAGTTTGAATGAAAAATCAGTAACTAATGACCCCATTAAGCTAAAATTTGGTTTAGATATAGCTTGAGCCTCTAAAAAGGATATGGGACAGTTTTTAACCCTGAAATTGGCCTTAGAGTGGAAGTCAAATTTTGTATAGGAAATCAGTAACCGCTAGCCCTATTTGATATGGATGTATGTAGTTAGACTCCAAAAAGGACATTTATTTATTGATTTTGAATAGTTTTTAACGCTCAAAAACATATTTTATAAAGAACACATACAAAATACAAACTCTTTTCCGATGTGCCACTATTTTACCCATTATGAAACTAGATGGCGCTGTTCGTCGTTAAAACTCGCAAGCGATTTGTTGGACATGAGTACCTTTTTAAACGACTTATGAAACCAAACCTTTTTGCTATTATGTAGTATTATTTATTAGTATTATGTTTAGTTGTGCATGCTGTGGCATCCTATAATTGTAGGATCACACAGACTAAAGACATAATAGCCTTAAGACTTTTAATTGTAATGTGTTTCCTGCGTTGGATGTCCTTAAATAAATAAATTATGCCAAAGGGCGGTCAACAATCCATGTCGTTATTCCTGAATCCTAGAGTTTTACAGACTGCGAGTCAAAAATTTAACACTTAATAATTACTATAAAATTAATGTAACTTTAAAATACCTGATATTAATTATTTTATTACATACCATATACCATATTTGTTGAATAATTTTATAAATAACTAGCTGACCCGGCAAACGTTGTTTTGCCATATAAATAATTAATAGGAATGATTAAAAGTTAATATGAGAGTTACACTGAGATAGCAAAATAATAATTGTTTTATTATAAATATATAATTTTATTATAAATCCGATTCTCACAGATACCGGATAAGCACAAAAAATTTCATCAAAATCGGTCAAGCCGTTTCGGAGGAGTATGGCAACGAAAACTGTGACACGAGAATTTTATATATTAGATATATTATATATATTCACTTTAAAGTTCCATCACATAATCAGAAAAATCATTGTCCTTAATTTTATGTTGAGTTTGTCTAATTGAATTATTATTATTTTATTAACTTTATGTGAGTAAATTCGTTTGCATGCCTTATTTAATAAAAGTCTTCGGAAGTTCTAAAGTTATTTTTTTTGTTGAGGTGGTTTTTAGGGTTCCGTAGCCAAATGGCAAAAACGGAACCCTTATGGATTCGTCATGTCTGTCCGTCCGTCCATCCGTCCATGTGTCACAGCCACTTTTTTCCGAAACTATTAGAACTATACGATTGAAACTTGGTAAGTAGATGTATTCGGTGAACCGCATTAAGTTTTTCACACAAAAATAGAAAAAAAATATTTTTTGGGCTCCCCATAGAACTAAAACTCATTTTATTCATCAAACCCATACGTTTTAGGTATCTACGGATTACGGATAGGTCTTCAATTATTGAGGTTTCTAATATCATTTTTAATTATTTTTAACGGTTTTATTTAGCTCACTCCGTTTGTTTTATTATTTTTTATTCTTGGGTCAAATTTAGTAAAAAAAAAAATCGCAAATTTGAAATTTCGCCCTCTTCCTGTCAACCGATTCAAATGAAATTTGGTGTACGCCTTTGGTTCTGGTGACAATATAATTACGTATATTTAAAATTATTTTAAATCCAAGATGGCCGCCGCTACAAAAAAGCGGATTACATTTTTTTTCCAATCAATATGGGTATCAAATGAAAGGACTTGATAACTAGAATACAGTGCACTATACAAAATAAAAATCAAAGATGGCACTCGCTACAAAATGGCGGATAACCAATTTTTTTAATCTCATCAATATGGGTATCAAATGAATGGGGTTGACATGTTGAATACAGTGTACTAAAAAGCTGAAAAATAAAATCGTGAGGCACGTTAAATATCTAAATTCTAAATCCCTAATATGAACATTTAAACTGAAAATTGTAGAAAATAAAATTGTTCTTTACTTTTTGTGATTTTGTTGTTAATTGGAGACTCTTAAAAGGCCTGGAATAGCTTTTATTACAGAAACCAAGCTTAAAGGGAGAAAGGGGGATCGGTGTTTTTATGGGAAATTAGTACCCGCAGCTCTAATTTTGCAGAAATTCGAAATAGATACAGCTTGAGCCAAAAGAAAGGACATAATTGAGATAGTCCCTTAGTCTTAGTTCCTTAAGTCAACAATGCATATAGGTGAAAGGGCCTTTCACCTTCCCTCACTTTTAAGGTCAGAGTTTTATGGGCATACCTACAGGAACCACGGAATCGATTTGAGTCTCGGGAATGATAGTATGAGGCATGAGGAACCGATTTAGCTTAAATTCCCAATATAGATAGTTAAAAGGAAAACAAATAGTTTTATGGAATAAGGAATTCTGGAAAAAGGAATCAATAGCCGCTAAATTGATTTAGCTGTAATTTTGTATTAAAATATTTTGAATTCCAGGAAAGTAACACAGGATTGTTTCCTGTGGTAGCGAAAAAAAACTGCATAGAAATACTTGGCTCGATTTTCTTCGCTATCCAGAGCGGGAGGAAATATAACTATGTATACTAATTCAACGCCGCGGGGATGGAAATCAAATCAATTTCGAAATAGCTGCAACAAAATGAAATTTAGAACCGTTGACTCTATCTATTACGCTAAAATTTGATACAACCTTTAGTTTGAGTCATAAAAAATGATACGAGACACTTTTTATCCCAGAAATCAACCTTTAAGGGGAGGAAAGGGGGGGGATGCAGTTTGTGTAGGAAATCGGTAGCCGCTTCTTCGTTTTAGCTAAAATTTGGTCAACGTATTCTTAATATAACGTAGGCGACCAATAAGGAGGGATTTTGTGAAATTCCCAGGAGAACGGGAATTATTTCCGAAAAACGTTTGCATGGAAAGTTATTGAATAGTTTTTATGTCAGAAATTAACTATTAGGGAGAATCAGTATTACAGGCAGGAGGAAGGAGAGTCAGAGTTTTAATGGGAATTCAGGAATCACAGAATTGATTTGAGTCGTGAGAAAGATAGTGTGAGAAATTGGTAACCAATAATTATAATTTAACTTAGGTTTAGGTACATTACAGTAGAGATAAGTTTAAGGGTTACCGGGAAAGGACCACAAATAGTTCTAATTCCTGAAAGAGGCGTGAAAATTTGTGAAGACAATCAACAACCGTTAAACCGAGATAGTTTGACCTCCGGGAAAGGACACAGGACTGGTTCCTGCGATAGCAAAACAAAACTTCATAGATATACTAGAGTCCGACCGAAACTGGTTTTACGGCCGAAACCGAAACCGAAACCGAATGTTCGGCCGAGGCTTTAGTTTCGGCCGAAACCGAAACCGAAACTCACGTGGTCAAGTAAAAAAATCTTTAAAATACTGAAATTTGGTGCATTTTACCCATTATTCTGCATTAATAATTAGGACATGAATCTGTCTGTCCGTCCGTGTGTCCGCGGCTTTACGGAGAAACTATAAGTCCTAGAAAACTGTCATTTTGCACAGAGGAGGGCAATGGTTAGGGTAAGAGAGCGGTTACAAAAATAAATAAATTTATATCAATTAATTTAAGGTACCTCGGTACCTCCCAAACTTGTGAAATGGGGATGATATTTTTTCTGGCTGATCCCATCATTTGGGGTATTGTTGAATAGGTATTTTAATGAAGGACATAATTCTAAGTAAATTTTTCGCTTTAATGATCCATTTGAAAGATATTCAAGTTTAATTTTTTTTTGGGCGTCCCCCGCCCTCAAAATCTAAACCAATGGCTTTCAAACACTGTTAAAAATCACGAATATAAATAGTTTCAACCAAGAACTTTCCAGGAAAACCATAGCGGTTAAGATAGTTTTATAAGTTTTAAACATATCGTTGATGAAAATTAAGGCAGTAGATATCAGGCGCGGATCCAGAACATGATTTTGGGGGGGTCATCGGCTAGAACTTTGTGGCAAGGTAACAAAATATATTTTTATTTATAAAAGCGCGAGCAGCACGCTGCGAGCGCCGGAATTTTTTTGAAATTTTCAGCATGAATGATGTGCGTTTAGCTTGCGGGTGGCAAAGAAACTAAATATTTTTATTTATAAAAGCGCGGAAAGCTCACTGCGACCAGCGAGAAAATTTTAATTAAAAAAAATGACTTTATACATGCGCGAGCACCTCGCTGCAAGCGCAAAGACTCAGCTGCAAAGACAACATGAAACGCGAAAAAGATTGCAGCCGTTAATATAATTCAAATAATATTAACTATGAAAGATGCATTCGTAGGCGAGGACCGAAAAAATAATTAAGTACACAAATTACTCAATGCACTATCAACAGCGAAATAAATTTATGAACTTGTACGTAAAGCTTGCTGCTAAGAGAAAATTTTCTAATTATATCTATGAAAGAAGCGTAAAACCAGTCGATATGATTGGATTTTTTTCCGACTAGGATTTTGGGGGGATCATGACCCCCTTGACCTCCCCTGGATCCGCGCCTGGTACGATATACGATTGAATCGATTGATATACGATTTGCCATTGATCGATTGATATACGATTTGCCAGTTCTAAGGAAGCCTACATTACGCGTAGTCAGAATAACGCTTGGCATACATTAAGTTCTTATAGCAAAATGTTTATCAGTTATCAATTATAATCAAATCATTAATTGTTACTGTTTCATTAACCCCTTGATCCAGGAAAAAAATCAAGTTCAAATCGAAATTGACATCTATTATTTCTAGCTTCTTCAAAATAAGGTTCAAATTGGCATGCGCAGGTGCGGCTCGATCGAGCCGCTCGGGGACATACGGGTAAAATACTAAGTATTAGTATTTTGAAATCTTACTAATTAATACTTTGGTTTGTACCTATTTATACTTAGAAGAATCATCAATCTCTTTTAGTACCTCTATATAAAAATAATAATTAATAAAATATGCTTAGTTCCAGTCTCAACAAAGATAATATCAAATCACACATTTAAAATTAACAAACCTATATTACAATTATTATAATCAGTCGTCCGCCAAAGCGTTGTCGTGAGAAACGAAGCTAGGCGAGCGTGAACGACAACTTCCGAAGGGAGTTTCGGTTTCGGCAAAAGTTTCGGCCAATTTTGGCCGAAACCGAAACTTTCGCCGAAACTCGGCCGAAACCGAAACCGAAACCGAAATTTCGGTCGGACACTAAGATATACCCAGTCCGATATTATTCACTACCCACTGGGTTAAAACTATTTTACGCTCACAAAATCGCGGAGATGGAAATACAATCCTAAATGGCAGCACCAAACTTTCGCTTTATTGACTGTCACGCGCAACGAAGTGCGCGCGGGTCAGCTAGTATAAAATAAAAGCTGTGTTCAAAGAAAAAATAGGAAAGTAAGTTTTCAAAAATGCACGAGTGTGTGTATTTCCATTTCAAATTGAAAAATATAGATTTAATATAAAATTATAACAGGCGTATCCAGCGGATTTACTCGCAAAAAAGTAATATAATAATATACGTTATTACCAAGTAAAAGCTCTTCGTACCAAATATCAGCTTAATCGGTTTAGGCGAGAAGATGTAACAGACACACTTACACACTACACACACTCAGATATAGGTATATCAATTCTTTCACATTTTAAAAATGAATTATTAGAGTTGAAATTTGGTAGAAAGATAGCTTAGACCCTGGAATAACATATAGGCTACAGTACAGCGAGTAAAGCCGCTGGGCGCAGCTAGTACATAATAAATTAGTAGATTAAACATTTTTTATATCCTTTTCCTAATATTTTTTTATAGAACAAACTTCAAAGCCTTTTTAATGCCATCTAATAGTACGATCTTAATTTCTTTATTAAATAATTTTATTACTTTACTTGCTGTTAGACACCTCGAAATGTTACGTGACAAGGCGTGACCGCCAGATATTATTTGGGCATTATCCAAAGTTTGGGATATTAATGAAGAAATACCTGTTTCTCTATTAACGTTTTATTGCATTAGCGTGACTCTGCCTTCTATCTAAACTAATAAGAACTTGAAATGAGAAATACGAGTTTAATTATATCGATAGTTTGATTTATCGATAGAGCATTCGCGTTATAAATGAGTTTGAAGACAAGGAATGTTATTGAATCAGCTGTATTTTTTAACACATAACTCTATTCATGAATTCATTTGGAAGTATGCTTTTGTTTGAAGGTAAACATTTATTGTTTCATCTTATCAAAATGGTGCAGTTTTTGTTAATTATGCCGCTACTATTAAGTATTGACACCTTTCAATCTCAGTTTTTAAATTGCACGCCATTTCATCAAACTTCTAGAGAATTTTATTAAAGCCGAGCGTGCGTTGTTAACCAGCCAGTCAGTCAATTAGTCATAGATGTAGTTGAAGTAAGTTATGAAATCAGAGTGGTGAGTCATAGAGTTATATCGTGTACATATGTGATTTAATATTCTGGAACACTGATTTTAAATTTAGACGACGAACTAATTACTTTTTTTTCCGCTCGCTAGGTTTATTGGTGGTAGTACAGGCTAGATTTTGGTCAAGACTATACCTTAATACCTAGCGAATAAAAAAAGCAATAAACAAAATATCGATACCAAAATTAATTAATAAAGTGGTATAACATCTCTAATATTGCTAACGAAAATAAATGTCTTAGGGAGGTGTTACATTTTATATTATTGTATCACGCGACCGCGATCGATTTATTACGGTACAAAAACGCTAAGCAAACAAAATTGTTCTATTGTTAGTCGTAAAGCGTCCGAATAATATTTTTATGTGGTAATAATATAACGTACGGTAATGCCACCTCCGCTTTAGCTCGAGACAACTGTCCAATGCGGTCTGCGCAAAAAGAAAATAGTTTTACGTGTGTGCAAATTTCTTTTTTGTATTTTTTCAAAAGAAGTAAGGTAAGGAGCTGTGGTTTTAATGAAGATTTTCAAGGCATTTTTTTAAAAAGCTTTCGATATGGCCCCTTATAAAAATAAAACTGTTATCGTATTTTTACTATATATAATAGAACAGTTTTACCTTGTGACTCTCTCTTGTGATAAATAATGTCGTCATAGACATATTTAGTCCGTAGCTTTGTAAAAACGTACTTCAATAAGGTTGGAGTTAAGGAGTAAACCATAGTGAAATTGCGTCCGTCAGCCAAACAAAATGTTCCTGAAGTCTAAAAGAACGACATGCAATTTAGAAAGGTCGTAATCAACCTTCTTACAAAATTTAGTGGTGTTTTGTCACTGTTTCCAATCCTGCATTTTCCACACAAAAATAGCCTCGTTAAAACGTAAAAGTAGAACTCTCCTTTATGTTTCTCTCGTGTCTACTAAATTTTAATTTATTATACTTATTATTACTTTCCTTGATAACAAATAACAACCAGTTTTGTTTTGTTGCGTTGTTTTGGTGCTGGAAATAATTTCATTACAAAATAATAATTAATTACTACTGCTGACAAGATTGTTTTAATAAAGGTAGAAACCGCTTTTAAAAACAAAATTGACGTCGTATCTTTATTTATACTAAATACCTAGAACGTTTTTTCAAAACGTTGAAACCTAATACTCGAAAATTAGGTTTTACTTACCATGTACATTGTACATATGCCGATAGTTTTTTTATTAATGTTTTGTAACCAGACCATCGTATCACCCACGCTCGTAAAAATACACAATGTGTACGAGTGGGCTTCCTATGGATACCTCACTAGCTTTTTTGATCAAGCTCAGTCAGTAAGGCAGTTAATTTTTCGTTCGTGCATTAATATTACAAAAACAGCTTTCTTCAGCTGTTTAGTTATTGAAAACTATTCTTATATTGTATTTAATTTTAAATGTTTTTTTTTGTTAAAAATAGCTTAACTATTTGTATTAACTTTACTTCTTGGAGCATGTTGTTTGCCTTTACTAGTCGTCCTTCAAAGTCTGTGGTCTGACATAATAATATTCTGTTTATTGGATTAATACAATTCCAATGATTGTAAAGGGCCTGAAAGGGTCTGGCATGATTAAAATGGAACAAGGATTACATCGGATTGGAACAGCGATAACTATTTTGATAGTTTTCAAACAAATATTAAATTGAATTGCCAACGAAACTATTCCATTTTCGAGTTACTGATTTTGTTTTGGGAGATTTGGATCAATCAGTGAATTTATTAATTTGATTCAGATTTGAATTTAATTTATAATATACCTATACAATGCTTCGTAGATTCGTACACCTATTTCTAAAAGGAAAGCATGACTGATCCGCACTCGTTATAATTGTGCATCAATGGAATAAATTTGAAATTATGTAAAAAAATGGAGAGTTAGAATGAATTTGAAATTATGAAAAAAGTTATGACAAAATATATGAGTAAGTATGTGGAAATAAAGTAAAAGGGATTTGTAACCAGAGTGAAACTGCGAGCTCAAGCTGTAGTATATTATTATCTACGGATCTAAATACCCTAATCCTGGGACCATTTTATTTGGTAGAATTCTAATTTTGAACTCTATAACTATTGTCATAAGTATTTAAATCCTTTATTAAAATCAGTCGACGTCCTTCAACAGCAAGCATCTATTGTAAAACGAGAATACCCTAAATGTTGACATAAGAAAACCCATTACCCGCGCAATACCAAGATTTACGGCTGTTTGCCATCGGGATCTCATGTTTTCCTTTACACATAAATTCGCTTTTTAATTAAGAACGGTTTGCCGAGATGAGGATGATAGCAGCGGTTTTCGAAATGCACGCTCATTTTTCGTTTGAATGCTAATGCTAAAAATCGCTGTATTTGCCACGCTGTGTTGTACGCTTTTCTCTTTTTAACGAATTTAAAAGAGGTCGTGAGTAAATAGAAATGTAACCGATGAAATTGTATCTGGATATCGCATATTAGTAAGAAAATTAACGTAAGTAAATGGAAGTTAAGGTGTGTGTAAGAAGACTTTACTCTTATTAACGTTATATTATGAAACTTTCATTATAAGTAAATTGCGTTTCTGAGAGCTATCATAAGTTGCAGCCCAGGTTTTCCTAAATCAATGGCGTATCCTTATTGGGTACGTTGTTTTCCATAGTAACAGCAAAAAATATATGGTTCACATTTCTGTATTTTTTTATAAATGACAGTGATAACTTATAGCCATCGTTTCCTCAAATTTCCTTCCAACCAGGTTGTCTGTAAGAGATTGCTTTATGCGATAAGACCGCCGATGGTTTACCTCTAGTTTTAAGGTTGTATTATTGTATTTATAACTATTTCATGTATTCTGGCGTGCAATAAAGTGTTAATCTATTCTATAGAATTAATGTGAATGAATTAATGAATTAATGTAGGCAGTCCGTTCTTAAATTTTAATGCTTGTAGCACTGGGATTTAACGGGACCCCACAGAAATGTCAAGACCACAACTATCGTCTCATACGAATGTCTTTTGAGTTTATGACAGTTGTAGTCTAGACATGACATAAGAGCTGCGGGCTCTTGCTTGACCCTCAACAACAAGAACATTTTGTTAGAATGACAGCTTCCTATGCGGGCTTAATATGGTGCTTTTCCACCAGAGATGTGCTATGCAGCTGTGCTACGATCTACGAAGATGTGAAGCTACGCTACGAAACTTTGACTGTTTCCACCAATGCCAAGCTATGTACTCGTAGCTCTGCGAGGAAGATGCAGTATGTAGATGCGCGCGCAACACTCGCGACAATTCATAGCATTCATCCATAGCTCACATCCATAGCACGCATCCGTACCTAGCATCCTATCATACAACAAGTGAATTAAATTAAAAATTTAAAAAACCCCCAACGCAATACGTAATTCAGCATTTTGTAGTGGCGGCCATCTTAGATTTTAATTTTTTTAGTGGGTTGTATTCTACTTAATAAGCCCTTTCATTTGATACCCATATTGATGGGGTCGTGGAGAAAAAAAGTAATCCGCCTTTTTGTAGCGGCGGCCATCTTGGACCGATTTCCACCAATCATACCTAAGAACACTCTCGACTAACTCTACTTTCAAACAAAAAAAACTAAATCAAAATCCGTTCATCCGTTTGGGAGCTACGATGCCACAGACAGACACACACACAGAGACAGACAGACAGACAGACGCGTCAAACTTATAACACCCCGTCGTTTTTGCGTCGGGGGTTAAAAAACATAGCTTAGCTGAAACTGTTTCCACCAGTGCTAAGCTATATGCACCAATGAATATGATTGGTTGATATCAAACGCATCCATAGCAACGTAGCATAGCACATCTCTGGTCGAAAGGCACACTAGTAACATAACCAAAACATGTCTAAAGTCTTTAAAAAGCCCACAGTAAACACTCTGTGTGCCTCTACTTTGGGCAATATCCCATACACTAAAATAAAATGAGTGTCGTGTGTCCCGACTTTGTAGTTTCAATAAATCTGACAGTAAAGGTTAACCGCCATGTTTATGTGCCCTCGAGAGTCGTACCTACATTTACGATTCCTATCTTTTTCGTGTACACACCTAATTTGTACCGTTTACTATGCTTGTGAGATCTTTTATGTTTTTACTGGGTTAGTTCTCGATTAGCAAATTTTATGTTATAAGCTTGAAATAAAAATAGGGCATAATATTGATTCCATGTATCGTACAATATTACAGAAGCCTTATATAAAGTATAAAGCCTATACTAGTACCTCTATAAAGTTACGCACATTTCATATTATGAGCTATGTAAAATTGTTATGCACAAAATGTACATTTTTAGAAACATATATTTACGAGTATCTATTTTACAGAGTACTTCTATATTTTTACTTTTATTGGTTAAATCACTAAGTATAAAATATACTACTTGCTTAAAAGCAATGCACTTAAAAATGTTGTAAATTTAAACGTTCAAAATAAAAACTTTCAACATTTTAATAAGCCCAAATGCCTTAAGAGAAGTTTGCAAAAGAGCAGTTCGAGTATCAAAAAATTTCGATCCTTATAAAGCATAAAATAAACTGAAAAATATTGTGTGAAAACACTGCGGACCGTCCTTAAGTCCCAACAAAATGGTACTTGGGTATGTCTCTTGTCAAAATGAGAGGTCCTTCACAAGTTGTTCAGAGTTTCTCGACGCACGGTAGGGTGTACGCCTGGAGTGCTCACTCTTGGCGAATTTAAAATTATTATTAAATGAATGGGTCAGACTTTTGACCAGTTCTGGTCTTAACAAAAAATATAGTCTGTTGCAGTATCGCTTTAATAATAAATGATATAGTTTCAATAAAAATATTAATATACTTTTAAGTCAAGTTAATTAACACTTTATTAAATACGACCAAAAAAATAAATTACGTATTTAAAGGTGTTCAATTTCTTTTCATTGCGTTTTAATGCTTTTTAAAGATTAAATTTATGAATCAGGGAATGTACCTTGAAATCATAAGATAAATCATTGTAAAATATGTTTTTAACACGATTTTCGTATTGAAGAACAAAGTTACACTGAGACCTTATTAGGCAAACGCATTAACGCTCTCCTTTATCCTTTTTGCAATGAAAAATGGATATCAACTACTAGTGTATTACCTATATGTGTGACCGATCTGTGGTTAATAAAAGTGTTCTTTACCGCTGTAGTAGCTGTAGTATTGTTAGTTTGTTTTTCTCAATAAAGGCATTTGCCACAAAAAAAAAACCATTAATATTATAACAGGATTACCTATAACTCAATTACGCATAATATAATTGCTAATCAGATCAGTAATGTCGTGTACTAAACAAAACATGATAATGGATACATAATGATGCCGCGTCCAGCATGTGGAGTGCATCCGCCACTACATAATTAGTTACCACCGCGGGCTAAAAGTTATGTTTACACACAATTTGGATACACGATTCAAGTTAGCTACTTACTTTTTTGATACTTTTTTAATGCTGAAAATGATCACAAAGTCTACGGTGATCTCTATAATCTGACGCGACGTTAATATATGATGCTGTGTTGTAGATGGAATGTGAGTGAGCTTTGAAGTTGCACCCTTTATAGGCTTAAATAAAATATTGACATTGTATCACGGCTATAGACACGGCTTTGTCCAGTGTGGTAACTAGTTACAGTTGAAGTTTATTAGTATCTACGTAGAGGGAGAGAAAAACTAAAATCAACAGTAAATCATTAGTTAAATATTTATCATAATTGATTTATTAACATTTTATTTTTAAATAACGCGATTCGGTAGTTTCAATCGCTCTAACATTTATTTATTTATGTAATACTCAACCAAATGTTTGCAATCAAAATATTAGTGGGTTTACCAAAATCGTTTTCAATCCACGAAAATACCATCACAAATAATATTCGATAACCAGAAAATAAATCCCAAGGTAGTACTGTTGTATTGTTGTATCAGCGAAACATCCATCTATTTCAATCGGGCCGGAAGTTTTTATTTATTTCTGTGTGTATAGGACAGTTCGATAAAAAACGTAAAGCATATCGCTTGTTTGTACAATTCGCGTATAAATCACTGGAACACGAGGCGAATTTCAAAAGTTTGTGATTTATCATAATCTGGATTTCCATTTGGCGAACGGGTGGTCCATTATTCTATGTCACGGACAAGGGTGCGTGCTTAGTGAAAAAAGGCATTACGCAGGAGGCAATCTATAAACAACGCATGATTAGGTACCGATTCTAAGCTGACGGGGAAAGGGCTCGCAACCTTTAGCGCAGATGAAAGTACGAATACCTACTATCCGCAAAAAAAAATACAAGATGTGCTTGACTATCGCTTGACTAATGTTGATTTTTTGCAATGTCGAGTACTTTAACCTTACAAAATTCTTTAAAATATTATGTATTCTATGCACTTACTGAATATTATAAAATTTATCTACGATGACTTGTAAATACACAGCACAGGTACACGAAATCATACACAGATGGCCAAAAGCTAACCAGCGATTTCTACTCATCCGAATCCGTACTCCTTCTGATTCTGGAATTCATTTCTTTTTTAGTTTATTTGTACATTATATTTTGGGCTAACATCGGTAGGACCAGGTCACACAACTGCTGAAACTTTTCGTCAGCGAAAGACTCCACAAAGCCTAAGGTATAGGCGATGCGAAAAGAGTCACGATCCTCAACATTAATGAACAGACAGAGAAGGAGAAAGGCTAACAATTACTATTTCAGAAAATAGCTTAAATATACGATAAAAAAAAACCGAAACCGTGGTCGAGATATTCTCGACAATATTAGACGTGAGTTTTGCCGTTTTTGCTTTCATATAATGATACTAAATTCGCCCCATGAATAGTTAATAGAATGAGAAAGGCTGACAATGACTATTTTAGAAAAAAAGCTTTCATATCACGATACTAAATTCACCCCATGAATAGTTAAATATAGATAAAAGCGAGTTGTTTATTTTACGACGAAATAAAACGATCATTTCATGCCCAGCGGATCATAAAACATCGTACACGCATTCCTCACGTGAATGTCATAATAAAAGACCAGCCACTTAAATTACAAAACATATAAAATATGCGTTACCTTCGGGAAATCTACTCTGACTGTTGTTCGTACCGGCGCGAGGTAACGAATGCCCTTGGAGAAAACAAGCTCTGTTTTATTCTCGTCAAAAGGACCTATTTACATATAGTGCGACATGTTACTATGGTACATTAGTCCCTTTTGGAAACTTTGATATTTGATATGAGGAGCTTTTATGTTTTAGTAAAAAATATGAATCTTTATTGGGACCCAGTTAATAAGTGAAAAGGTACCTTTCTAGAATTGCATGATTCATATGAACTTTACTTTTGGTGGGGTATGGTCAAACGTAACCCTCGCGTTGTTGTACTCGTATTATAATTAATAAATCTGCTATAAGAGAGCTGAGTTTATTTCTGTATATTTTTCTGTGTTTCAATAAAGAGTTATCTATCTATCTATAAATATGTATTAGTAATTACACAAAAAACGATGATTGAATATTATTAAATAAACCCTAAACCAAAATAATATTATTAATGATGATACATGAAATTAATATCGAGATAAAGTTTGTATGGGTAATCAATATTTTTTAATTTAGAAAGTGTAGAAAATCAGAACGATATTTAAATTTTAGTAGGTAATAAGAGTATTTCCTAATATTCCTAATCTTCTCTCATGCTTCTTTTTAATTAGGCTAAGGTATGTAACAATGGCTGCAGAATGCGCTTCCGACGGCTCTCCGCTCTATTTCCGGCTTCACAAATGGCAGGAAATGAATTCAAAACACCCTGTATCAGGATCCGATCTCTTGCGGAACCGGGCGGACGAATTGAGTAATAGAACTGGCGGGAAATGAAGGACGTCGGCTTTTCAGAGGAATAGAGACAATTTATGCTTTGGGGAGAGGAACTCCTATGAAATGCTGCAGATCTCGGTCACTTTATTATGATTTGGATAACACAGTTGATGATTTTGCTCAAATACTACTTTTATATTTTTCTCATTATGGAAGTACCAAATATTACTAATAAATCCATAGATGGCGTCTACCTAATTGTATTTATCGTACCTAAATATCATATATCGTACCTAAATTAGGTACCTAAATATATTTTTAACATCAACTATGATTATTAGCTTCACGACTTAAAATAGCATATAACTATGCATATCAGCCCCTCCAAATTATATGTTATTAAATACTACCTCTAGGTACCTAGGAATTACGAGCAAAAAAAACTTTCAACATATTTTTTACAATATTTCGTGCAATGCTAATTAAATTTCTTTTAAAATTACTTTTTTTACAGTTATACTATAGGTTTATTTTAGCATATTTTAGCACCTATTGTTAGCATATTGGTTTACGAGCATAAGCTAATTATAATTGAAATTAAACTTTACAGTAAATGTGCTAGTTAAAATATATTATGAACAGGTTTATTCTGCATTGCATGAGGCCAGGAAATTCCATAACACGAACAATGCCAACAAAAACTATCGAGAAAGTACTTTTTTAAACGTGTAGTGAAAAAGTTGTGGAAAATTCGCGAACTTTGGCAGGGAAATTTGTAATTTATTGCAAATGCCATAGATGTTCCTAAAATGATTTTAAAAAATAACTTCCTTGAATCAATAAATGTAATTTTGGGTATCTATTTATAAATGTGGTGTTAGGAAATTATCTGATAAATTTAAAGCTTAAATGTATGAAAACAAAGAAAAAATTAAAGACACAATAAATAATTAAACACAATTGTTTCATCAAGTTTGTGCCACAAATTCATGAAGGATTCTTCTTTTACGATGTATAAAAGTATCTAACTGAAACTTGTTTGTCGGCCAATCTCCTTAAATTAGCATAAGATTGTGTTGTAAGACCATTTACTTCACTTTCGCATCGATAATGTAAACAAAAAACTTCCTCGGCTCAATTTACACCGAGATTATCTCCCATCAACCACGCGATTTTGGTAACTCCTCAAGTCTTTGGTGATATTAACTTTCCGTCGGGACAAAGCCGCTGCTAATCTGAGCTTTGCCAAGGAAACTTTGGTTTTCAATTAACACGATTCGATCTCTTTGTGTTTACACTGTTAAGTCTTTGTATTTGAGATAAATAAACAATTATCTCTTGAAAATAATTGATGTGCATTCTGATGGCTGACTTGGAGTGAAGATTAAATGTTTCAAGGTATATGTTTTGTAAGTGGGTTAAGTTAGCTGATATATTTTTTTCTATGAAGAATAAATGTCATGGAGGATTTTTCATGGTAAAAGAAGACTAAAGGTATTAAACATTTCAATTACTCGCCCTTTAAGATTGAATTAACACGACGTCTTAATCTTTGTTCTAATTTCAATTCTCTGTACTCACTCCTTTATAGGCATAGGTAGGTACTGTTTATCCAATTTCAAACGGTCGCCTTTCCTCATTGTCACATACTCGTATACTTATCCCCGAGGTAGTCCTAAGGCCCATTATTAAGACACGAGTGCTAAGAACTTCAACGGTACTCAACCATAATGTAATCCAGCTAAATTCTCAACTAGACATTTCCATTTTATAGCCTTTGGAGAACCTTAACAAGAAGTCTAGCTCTCAAGTAAAGATAAAATCAGATCTTCAAAACTCGAGTGCCATTCACCTAACACCTCGTTTACGCGAAAAACATTTACTTGTATCGCGAGCTTTATGACATTAAAGTTTTTATTACTGTGTTGGCTTTTCTAATCCGTGCAATTTGTTTTACTGTTCTTGGGTAGGTTGTGTCCTTAATAACATGTGAGGCTCTTATCTGAGCTTACGGAACGCCGCCGCTTCTAGATATTTTAATCGCGTTTTATATTAAGTCATTTTTGTAAGAAAAAGTTTTAGTGTTGAATTATTCTAGATGGAATGGAAATGAAATGAAATCGAATTTACTCATGTATAAAAATCTAAAATCTAAAGTACAATGGGAAAACGGAATGGGATAGTTAAGCTTGAAAAATTTAAGAAAACAACTCTACAGGGCATTTTCCAACTTGTTCCTATAATTATATAGGTCAGGCTCACTATGATGATTTTATTATATTACCATTAGTGATAGTGATAGTGGTCGTCATGAAAAACACTCATGAAAGAGACATAAAACCTTGACGTAACAGATCGTATCACACCCACCCATAACCCACTTTTTAAGAAGAAGACTACCAACTAAAAAAAAATGTTTCTATGATCTAGAACCTTTCACATCTCACTGCGAGGCCCCATGCCATTTTAATTTTATGCTTATAAGCATTTTATTCGCTGTTGACAATCTATCGGTTTACCATCCCCTGCAATTTGCGTACTCAATGAAATTTATTCGTAGAAATCGCATATTATTCTGGAATATCGTTGACGACAACGGTCGCCAGAAGTACGTGAGGGTAATGTAAACAGTGGGAGCGCCGCGAGACATGTTTCGTCACTTTAGGTGAAAAAGCTAAACATTCACGGCGCGACGCAACTCTGACATTCGACGGTAGAGCGACATTGCGGCACGAAATTGCTCGGCTCACCTTGCCCATTCACACGCGTAAACTGTTTGCTGAGATACAGGTCTGAAATTGTTCGGAGATTGCACCTATAATGTTATCATCGTCTTTTGAATGTCTATTTCACGTCATAGGTTAACGCCTTGGAATTGTTCTGTCTATTAAATTAGGTAGGTAATCTTTTTTTTCGACATAAAGAGAGCGTTTTGCTGAAATGCTAAACGATGGATAGAGTTTCACTATCTTTTTAGAGTCTGCTCCAGAAATAGATGTACACTTCAGAAAGTGTCGAAAATATCCATATTAAGCCTGCTCTACACTACAGCTGCAATCGGATGCAAAAGCTGCGAAACGACATTTTTTTCGTGTTCATAGATCGAGCTGTTGTAGGCGCTCCATTCTGAATCTTCGTGTGAAGTTTACAGCTACACTTCTTTGTAAGACATCGCGACTATACCGTGGAGCAGCTTTTCAATATTAAATATCATAACTTAGGCATCATAGTGCCACTGTTCCGGCAGAAATGTAAGACAAAATCTTAGGATTAATACTTCAAATTAGTGTAGTGACAATCTTTAAACGTTTAATAATACTATGTTAGCTATTCTATTGTTATTGTGGTGTAGCTAAATGTCGGCAATGAGGATACCGCGACGATGTCACGTGCATGTGAGCGGCTGTGAGTTGTGGTTCTGTTCTATCAACCTATATCCTAACTGTTTATGGTTAATGATATATAAGTACACTAGCATATTCTTACGGCTTTGTCCCTACCGTAACGGATCTTTGCGTCAAAAAGCAGTTTAGCAGTTCGAGTTGTGTTGATAAATTAGTCAGTCAGTCAATCAGTCAGGCTTTCCTTAATATGTTTAGATAGAAGACCAGAAGTTTTTAGGTGATGAAGTGTTTTGAGTTCATACTTGTGCACTTTTTTTCGAACTAAGAGTAGCGCTAATTGTCTGAATTTCGACTGATATACAATGTCAGGATATTCCAATGGCTGAGCTACTCATTAATGTAAGGATGAAAAGAAAGAAAGAAAGAAAGAAAGAAAGAAAGAAAGATAAATATTTATTGAGCACAGAAGCACAGGCACAAGAATATTTTTCGTATACTGTAAGGATGGTGGCTTATTTTCACATTTAAACTGTTAGACTTTCTGCCGGTGGTCGATTAATAGAAGGCTGCACACAATAATAAGTAAGGTGTTAGTGGTGTTGAAATTTGCCATCATCTGATTTGCATTTGCACTATTACTGCCCCCAGCCGCATTTTGGGCTATAACAATTTCTTCCTTGGAATTGGTTTTCCCCATTTTAGATATATTTCAACCCGAAGAAAAAAAATGCCATGGTTCCCATATATAGACAATGGCACGCGCGCACGGTCTATATATGGCCTAGTAGGGTCGCCATGTAAGGATGGATGGTTGGCGCCCAGTAAGGCAATGATACGACTGTTTAGATGTAACTCCGTATATTGACTGAATAACATATCTTACTCCACTACAATACATAGGTACTGTAGTATCACAATTCACAATTCACCATAAAATAAAAACATTCTATTGTACGACCTATTGCGTGTGGAGACGCATCCCGGATGCTTAAATATAGGTACTTCAATGTAATTGCGTTTATTGTCCTATTTTAAAGTACTACCTAATATGTGTAGGTAACTATGACGTAATGAAAGTTTCATGAGTGGAAAAAGAGGTTTATAATAACAATTTTAGCCGCACGAGGTCTGCGCAAGAAGAAGGCCGGGGCCAAAAAGATGTAAATTTTATTCATATAGAGGCCCCGTCCCAACCTATTCCATATTTGCTAATGAATATTACACAGAAGATTCCGCAACAATTTACTGGAATACGAAATATCATGAAATTAAAATTTCCATATTAATTCTATACACGAATGAGTAAAGAGAGCTCAGAGAAAAATATGTTTTTGAAATAGAGGAAAATTCTCACCTATTGACATTTTTTTAAAGTTGGTAGATAAATATTGTACCGTTTTACAATACCGCATGTTTCGTTAATTTGGTAAATAAAAAATCCATTATTAAATACCGATAATACGATTACAATCAAATATAATACCTATATTTATATGCCTGAGTTCATACAAGAATGGGTTCAAAATACCCAAAACAAAGTAAAATACGCATCGAATTAAAAAAAAACATTTAAAGTTATAAAATGGAATGACGTGTAAATTTTCTCGCTGTCGACGCCGTCATTTGTTTAACCGAATACTTTATTATATGAAATTGATTCCTCTTTATATGCGCGTTGAAAAATTCCTTTATTTTTTGCCGCCAACATAAAGGAGGTCGTAAAAATGGTGCAAAGATAAATTGGCAGTAAAATATCGTGTTGATTCAGCGCTCTCGTATAATACCAACAGGAAGCATTTCAAATCCCGGATATGAATTCATACGTGAATTTCATAAAGGTTTCTGCTACACCACTTCAAAAACTCTTCGTTATTACAGAACGCTAATTACACAATACTGGTTTGTTTTCTTCTTGTACTAGAAGTCAGCAAACTTTACCTTATGATAATAAAAACTTAGGCAGAGAGTAAAATAATGTTGTTTCTAGTTTACGCAAGTAATATAATAACTTTATAGTGAATGGTGTACGAGTGATAGATTAACAATTAAAAAATACTATTTAAACTACACATACATATATCAAATAATAATAATATAATTGGGGTTTTTACTCCGACTTAACATGTTACCCTACTTACACTGGCAGTTATAGATTGCGAGGCCAATCTATATGTCACAGTTTTAGGTCAACGAGCTTACTACAAGGTTTGTAACATGGCCTTAATCATTGAATATAAACTATTACCTACTTTAGGAATGCCTCCTATAGATATTACAGGAAACAGCCGGGTCTCACAACTTAAAAAAGGCACGTAAGCCTTTTAAAACACGGTAGCGTTCAGGCAAAAATTAATGCCACCTGGGGTTTGAACCCAGGGCCTCCGCATTGCAATCCGGACAAAATCTACAAAAATATAGGCAATATAAGGCATCAGAGCAAATTTTTAAGCCAAATAATTAAAACAATCTGCCGCAAAAAATAACCAAGCAAGCTTTCGAACCATTCCGCATTAGTATTCAGCGGTCGTCGGTCAACTGATTAGTACTAGCATTAGTGCCTTGTATATGGTATTCAACGTCAGAAGACAGCCCCACCGATTGGCGACCGGCTAGCTAGATTAATTTGCATTCACGACCGAAACGGATCGTGAGGCTATTTCGTCGGTATCTCTCCCATTTCCTCTCTATACACAGTGAGGACGGCGAGAATCATCCATTACACCTATACATTGTATAGTTCCACTTGTGTACAATAGTAGATAGTCTGATAGCGGTTAGAGGACTGTATAGGAACAGGCTTCTACAATGGTAATTGCTAGTTGCACAACCGTCTCTGTGGCTGTTCCTTCTGATGGAAGTGTAGAAGCTATCAGTCGTTATTACTTATGCTGTACGCTCTTGCGTAATCCTACTAATATTTAAAAAGGTGCAAGTTTGAATGTGACTCTTTAACTCATAACATTTATGTCTTGAGAGTGTGCATGTTTGCTGTTTCTTTACCTTATAATTAGGTATAAAACAGTTTGCAATGAAACTCTGAATGTAGGTGATTAAAACTTGGAAGAACATGTTCTTCGTAGCCTAGAGCCTGGCTCTAGGCTATCTTGATTTTTTCACGGGATCACATGAATCACGGGGCGCAACTGTTCTATAATTTTATCGTTGACCGAAAACTCATCCAAAATAGTCTGACGAGACGTTGTGCCTTTCAAAATAACTTCATCTGGTTGGAGATCGATCGTGGGCTTTTTGGGGCCTGACGTTATGTATTAGTATATCTTCTTTGTTATGTAGAACTAAAAAGAAAATAAAGCGTGATTACATAAAACCACGATATGTTTCAAAAGGGCTACCTTGTGAGAAATAACTATTATTATAATGAACTTTTCGACTATAATCTATAAAATAAATCATTGGAAAACGAAACAAATAATTGGGTATTTATTATTTATATGGTGGACTGACCAAGTAAAAGCTGCCGTGGGGAGTCAATTGCACGAGTGTTCGAGGAAGGCTGCAGTACGAGACCAGTGGAGACATGTTGTGAAACGGGTCACAACACAGACGTCGTAATGACCACGACCACTCTGTCGAGAGTGAAGCGACAAAGAAGAAGAGAGATTTATTTATATACTATAAATACTGTAAAAACACAGGTAACCAGTTTACCGAATTGATGCGAATATTTGTGAAGATAAGGTTCACGTCATTTCAGGAATGGCGTAGTGATGTTGTCAAATAGCAGCGTACACTGAAACAAATTTGCAGACAATACTAAATGAACTACCTATAATTAACACCGAGCGCGGTTTAGTTACGTAAACTGACTGCCAGTGATAAACTAGAATTTATTATGCTGGTTATGTGACGGCTGCTATGAATTCCAGCCTCGGTATAACGATTATATACTGTAGATGTCGTAATGAAGTACAAAAGTTACTATGAAATAAATATTAATTTAATTTAAATATGGTATATAAATACTGTACTCAAACATAAAATTGTTGGTGACAGAATAACATCTCAACGTCGCGACGCGACGGATTCAGACAATTACGAAGTCCTTCAATGTTGACTTAGCGACAATGGCAATTAATACCTGAGTACAGCTGTGTAGCATTTATTGTAATGGATAACACCCACTATTGGTAGTTTCCAAAATTTATTTTATTTATGCTTTGTGTCATAAATATTATAAACGAGAATTCCTTCGTACTTAGGTCGGTAAACATCGGTTATTATAGATTGACTGATTATTACATACTAGATGCGCCCTGCAGTTTTACTCGCTGTATTGTACCCTTTTTTTCGTTGGGAGGTAGTCAAGACAAAAACAAGTAAATTTTTACTCCTGCTTTAATTTTCAATAATAAATTATATTACGCAATAAAATTAAGTAAAATACATGTATTAATAAAGTACTAGTGTCAATACCTGCCAGATAGTGTTCTCCATTCAACCACACTCACCAAAAGAAATATTTCTACACTTCACCACAACCTAACCTCACTTCACTAGTATGGATGCCATAAAAGATTCTGTCGCACAGATGAGCCAGATGTTCCACGAAAAGCTGGCTGACTTTGAAGAACGGCAACAAAAACTGCTCTCACCCTCAGCATCAGGTGCGTCTAGTTTAGCGGCAGAGTTTGCAGCATTTAAAACTTTCACTCTCACTGCTCTTCGGGCCCTCCAAAAGCAGTTAGAACTCGTTGCCCGGGACACCGATAATCTCGAGATGTATAGTCGGCGCAAAATTCTGCTGCTTCACGGTATCCCCGACAGCAAGGATGAGGACACCTCTGAGGTAGTTTCAAAGGTAGTGGTCGAGAAACTGAAACTTTCCAGCTTCCAGTCTGTGGACATCAGCCGCTGTCAGAGAATGGGTCGGGCGGGCAATAGCGAGCGTCCTAGACCCATTCTTTTCAAGGTTCGTGACGTTGGTCTCCGTGCCAAGATATGGAGTGCAAAAACTCATCTCAAGGGTTCGGGTATAACAATGTCCGAATTTTTGACCAAGGCAAGACACGACGCTTTTATGGCGGCGCGGCAACGCTTCGGAGTGACCAAATCGTGGACGCGGGATGGATTCGTGTTCTTCTTGGATGCGGCCGGCGAGCGTCATCGAGTGAGCACGGTCGCGGAGCTGGATAGACTCGAGGCGCAAGCTGTGACTGCCGTAGTGCCTAAGCCCGCTAAAGTCGTCACCAAAGAACCCACAGCAGCACCTAAGTCCAAGCGGGTTGCTGCCGCTAGGAAATAGTTTCTTTATTCTCTATCGTATAGGTATTGTAACTTATATATTTATTATCTTCGCAACATTTGCACTTTATTTTTAGATACCCACTCTGTTTGCTTGCTATTGACAACTGACACTGACAATTTAAAGTTGTGACACTACGCTTTCCTTTCAATTTTTATAATTTTTTTTATTTTTTTCTGTAGCGCCGCACGTCTATTTATTCGCCAATCACAAATATTAAAATTGTAAAGTCATAAGGTAGTTTTACGGTGTTACTCGGTTGCTAGTGTTTATTATAAATGCTTTGACTTAAAGTGTGTTGGTTGTAGGCATGTTGTAGTGTAAATAATAGTATGATAATTTTGTATGTTAGTTGCATTGCTTATTAATATCACTTTAAAATCTGGCAGGTGTAATATTATATTAATTTATTGTAGGTTCTGTTAGTCTACTATATAAAAATAAGTCGGGTTTTCCTCCCTGACGCTATAACTCCAGAACGCACGAACCGATTTCCACGGTTTTGCATTCGTTGGAAAGGTCTCGGGCTCCGCGAGGTTTATAGCAAAGAAAATTCAGGAAAAATTTCAAAAGAAATGGAAAAAAAAGTAAAAAAAATAATGTATAAAGTTATTCAATTGGAAACCACGCGCGTATTGGGCAAATGTCAACAGCAGGCATTTGTTTTTAAGGTGGTAATGGCCGTGTCGGCGCGGAGGTTATTGATAAGTTTTATTGCAACCTTATTTCGAATTAATACTGGCAACGTAGTAGCCAATGGCTCTCCTTGGATGAATACAAAAAAAGAGGTTTTTGGCGGCAAGCCTTGAGCATATCATTAGCTCCACGTCTTTTGCTTAATAATCGTGTAGAATTTGATTGTTAGCGTGTAATAATGGTGGAATATTGCGTGTTAAGTGTTTTTGAATGTGCACAGATGTAGGCAAGTGATATGGTGCTGAAATATGAATTTTGGTGCCCCCTCCAAAACTCCTCCGAACTTTCAGTAAAATTCCACCCATTTTACTGGAAGACTCACGTGACTAGACGAGCTATTAAGCTCACTCTGACTCTGACCTGACTAACTAACTTATTACTTAAAAAATAACATTTAACTTGACACTGGCAAAACACGAAAGTGGAGACCATAATTTAATATCCCGTGAACATTCACGAATTTTACTCGACACTGGCAAAATGCACATGTTGCCATATTATTTATAAAAAAAATAAATACAAAAAAAAAGCGTGTTCTTGGACAAATTTTTATTAAATTTCAACAGCAGGCATTTGTCTTTAACCCTTTCAGGACCATAAGACTAGGAGAGGTAATGTTATGGTTATTTATGTATAATATGATCTTTTTGGTGTCTATAAAACATATTTTAAAGTCAAAAAGTAAAAACCTATTTTAGTTTTTTTGGAATTTTATGGTACATGGATGTCCCTATGGTCGTTAACGGTAAATTTTATTCGAAATTATTTACACTTTTGTTTCAAGGCTAGAGGAATATCTAGGATCTAAACACTTATTAAAAACTCAAATTTACTACCTATAATTATTAATTTATAAGAAATGAGTCAAGGTACAGAATAAAACAATTCAATCGGTCGTATATTACAGGTGAACTTTGCATATTATACTGGTGTTATTAGTGCGATTATTATCTTTTGGAACGTGCACAATACGCGCATCGTTTTCTGTTTATCGTTTTTTGTAATAGGGTAGATCGTTTTATAGCTTTTCAGAATATGGTAGGTACCTACTTACTCATTTTTTACAGGAAGCCACAGAGACTTGCCTGATCTATAAACAACCAATCGGTCTATTCTGACCGTGCTTCTCTATGTACATGGTATTATGCGTTGTTCACTGTTATATCAAAAAGGTCGAAGAATAGTCTTACATAATTTATCTATCTTCTTATTCTTATTTTAACTTTGACCTGCGATGAAGCTCGTGTGTTATATTTCGTTGATCCATAGACCAATGCCACCCATATTTTTATTGTAGTGTGATACGAAACATATTTAATAAAAAATTGTACCTAATCGGGCGTTACAACTTTACCATGGTAATCAGCTGGAAGCTTGGCTGGTAGCCAGCTTCAATTATTGGCATGATATGATTGACCATCACTTGTATGTACTTTTATGCAACCAATCTTACCCTCTAGTCTCGCTAAACAGTGACCCATGCGCCCTGTCCTAACGGGATAGTAAGAGAAGGTTTGCACATGGGTAAAATATACGGCTCTAACGGTGTAGGTACCGTTAATCGCCCAGGTAGAAAGTTTACCCGAATTCACATGGATTTTTTATATGATACAAGAATGCATTTTATGACGACTACTATTATCTTAAGGCTATCCTAAGAATCTATATCGTTTTACAGTTGGCTGTTTCTATTCATTACACGATATTTTTAAAGGTTTATGACTTTATTGAAATCAGTTATTTTTCTTTTATTGATATTGCTTGGTAACTATTCGGTTTTTGAATAACTATCATAATATTTTGTTCATATCGTCGTCCGAAAAAAGTATCCCTTCACGACCATAGGGACAGTACTGTCCCTTTTTATTTATCACTTTATAGCTTTATTAGGATCAGATTATCTAATTGTGTAGTAATTTATATAAATATAACATTAACCAGGCTATAGTTTTTTCATGAAATTAATTTATGATTCTCACTTTAACATCTTGTGAATCTTATGAAAACTTTTTCATTTTCGCACCAGATGATATGTCATCTTTTATAGATTATTGTCATAATATAGTTCTACTTTTATGGGGCTGCTAGCTATGAATGGTTAAAGTGGACATTTAAATATTAGAAAACAAAAAATATTTGAAATTGGCCTAGTATTTATTTAGATTTTTACACTTTTGTGCTTGGGACACGGGTGTACCCGTGGTCGTCAAAGGGTTAAGGTGGTAAGTTGAACTGTGTAAATTATGTGGATCGTGAATTTGAGGTTAAATAGGGATGTTGACACATGTTACGAATTGGAAATCGTTAACTGCTTCTTTGTTTTAGCTGAAATTTGGATAGTGTATTCTTTAGGTAATGTAAGCGACCGATAAAACGGGATTTTGGAAAACGATTACTATACTACCACGACTACTACGATTAGTACTTGAGTTGTATTTAGGAACATAATTTTTTTAAGGAGGAGGGTGGTGTAAATCTTGGTCAAAGTTTGTATGGGAAATTTAGAAACGCTGAGCCTATTAAATTAAAATTTGATACATAGGTAGTAGATTGCGTCATAGAAAATGATATGGGATATTTTTTATTCCAGAAATCAACCTTTAAGAAGAGTGAAGGGGGGTGCAGTTTGTGTAGGATATCGGTAACCGCTTTTTTGTTTTAGCTGCTTTATGTAACTTAGGCCACCGATAATAAGGAGTTTTGTGAAATTCCCACAAGAACGGGATTTATTTTCGAAAAACGTTTTCATTTAAATCATTAACCGCTGGACCGATTAAGCTGATTTTTTGTTAAATGATAGTTTAAGTTCTGTTAATGAGCTGTTTTTTTTATGTCAGAAATTAATTTTTAGGGTGAACCAGTATGAGAAAAGGAGGGTCAGAGTTTTATTGGGAATTCACGAACCACGGAATTGATTTGAGTCGCGGGAAAGGTTGCGGAAAGGATAGTGTGAGAAATAAGTAACAAAAAATAATAAAAATATTATACATTACACAGACAAGTACAGATAAGTTAAAGAGTTACCGGGAAAGGACGAAAAATAGTTTTAATTCCTGAAAAGAGGCGTGTAAGTTTGTGAAGGCTTTCAACAACCGCAAAACCGATTAAGTTGTAATTAACTATGGAGAGATGGATTGATTTTTACGGTAGCGAATAAAACTGCGTAGAAATACCCATCTCGATATTCTGCACTACCCAGAGTGGGAGCAATTATTATTATAGCCATGGTATAATAAATAATAATATAACATGAGCTATACCTATACCTAATTTACACTTACAAAGTCGCGGGGATGGAAATACAATCGCAGTCTAAACAAACATCGCAGACTAAATGGCAGCACCAAACTTTCGCTTTATTAATTGACTGTCACGCGCTACGAAGTGCGCGCGGGTCAACTAGTCTATTATAATAAGCTATTAATATATTATATTAGTTTATATATAACTTAGGTATATATTTTTTGTTATAACATACATTTATTATACGTATCATTATTATATATATTTTAGACAAAAATACACTGTAATCAATGTACTCGGATGAAAGCGACAATGACTCTTTTGTAACGGCTGAATCCAGCCACTCATATGAGAGCATTGACGACAATGAAACTTTTTCTCTGGGTCAAATCCTTAATAACAACCTTTTAAACGTCAAAAAGAACTTTAATGTCTGTCATATAAACGCGCAAAGCATACCCTCGCATTTCTTAGACCTTCACGAAACTTTCGACTCTTCACTTATCCATGCCATCCTCGTTTCTGAAAGTTGGTTGAAACCCACCCTTCCCTCAATCTCTTATCCTCTTCCGGGTTTCCTTCTTGCTCGTAATGATCGTACGAGTAAACAAGGGGGTGGGGTGGCCATCTACATTAAAAGTCACCTAAAGTTTAAAGTTGTGGCGCAATCTCCTTCTCCCTACAGTGCTAATGCTGAATACTTGTTCCTTGAGGTGGATTTTGGTACAAAACTCATATTAGGGGTAATCTATTGCCCCCCCAATACCAACTACTTTTCTAGTCTAGAGAATGTCCTGGAATCTCTTATGTCTAACTACTCTAATTTCCTTATCATGGGTGATTTCAATACCTGTCTCTTACGCTTCAATTCGCGCTCCCAAAAGCTTCGGGATTTACTCGATTCGGTCAATCTTTCTTTATTAGACCTCGAGCCTACCCATCATACTGCTTCTACGGACACACTTCTTGATCTTATCGTAACTTCACATACTGATATGGTAGCCGTTCATGGTCAACTTGCTGCTCCCGCCTTTTCTCACCATGACCTTATCTTCGCTTCTCTTAAAATCAAAATTCCGAAACCAAAACCGATTTATCTCAATTTACGCAATTTCTCCAGGCTCGATGTCGACAAACTAGAACATGATGCAGCTTCCGTGAATTGGTCCGAAATAGAATCTACAGACTCACTCGAAGATAAGGTAGCTATTCTTAATCGGAATATGCTTTCACTTTTCGACAAACACGCGCCAATCAGGAAAGTCAAAGTTAAGAGACCACCTGCCCCTTGGTTTAGTGACCTCATTCGAAGAGCAATGGGTAGGAGAGATCGTGCGTTTCGAAGATTCAAGCGTGACAGGTCTGACGATAATTGGTGTGCCTATAAAAAGCTACGCAACATTTGCAATAAACTTGTGCGTAATGCCAAACGTCGCCACATCGCGAAAGAAATCGAGCTTGCTACGCCTGCAGGGCTCTGGAACTTCCTTCGGTCGCTTGGTTTGAGCAAAGCAAAACGTGGCGAAAGCTGTGTCTCTGTGGATCTTAATATCCTTAACAGGCATTTCATATCAGGTAACACGATCTCCCCAGATGTCAAACAAGCCACACTCCATCAAATAGCAGCGATTCCTATACCGCATAACGATCCCTTTACTTTCTCTCCTGTAAGCCAAGATCGTATTAGGAAGATTTTAGGGTCCCTCAAAACGAAGGCGATTGGACACGATGCTATCGGGCGCGCAATGGTAATGCAGATTGCCACTCACATTATCCCGGCTATAACCCATATAATAAATTATTCTCTGCATTGTGGCGTTTTCCCAGACCAATGGCGTAAAGCCCATATAATTCCGCTCCCTAAAGTAGCTAATCCTATTCTTCCTAATAATTACCGCCCCATATCTATCCTTCCTTTCCTTTCTAAGATTATTGAGGCCGAAGTTCACAGACAAGTGACTGACTACTTGGGTAAAAGCAACCTTAATAATCCGTTCCAGTCGGGTTTCAGGACGGGTCACAGTACAACGACGGCTCTTTTAAAAGTCACTGAAGACATAAGAATGAACATGGAGGAAACGCTTATTACAGTACTTGTCCTTATTGACTTTAGCAACGCTTTTAATGCCGTTGACCATGACCTTCTCCTTGCTATTCTTCCTCGGCTAAATTTCTCTTCTTCTTCTATAACCTGGTTTTCTTCTTATCTTAACGAGCGCTGTCAAATCATTCGCAACGGTGAACTATTTTCTAACTGGCTTGACGTAGAAACAGGAGTCCCGCAGGGTGGCATTCTCTCACCCCTTCTTTTTTCGCTTTTTATCAACCTTCTCTCCGATAATTTTACTTGTAGTTACCATATGTACGCAGACGACCTACAGCTTTATACTGCGGCCCCTGCGGGTGAACTTGACAATGCCATTGCTGCTCTGAACGACAACTTGGCCCGACTTCTCTCCTGGTCTAAAGCTTTTGGGATCGCAGTAAATCCGAACAAGTGCCAAGCGATCGTTATCGGTAGTTCTCGCCAAGTGGCCAAACTCAATATTTCTAATCTCCCTAACCTAATATATGGAAGTGAGTCTATCCCTTTTTCCCCTACCGTTAAAGATTTGGGTGTTATAATTGACACCAATCTTGGCTGGTCGGAACATGTTAAAGATATTTCACGTAAATTCTACTCTTCTTTTCACTCTATTATGCGCCTCAAAAACTTTCTTCCCACTAAAACTAAACTTTGTCTTGTAAATTCTTTACTTCTCCCTATAATTGATTACGCAGATGTGTGCTTTCTAGATTTAAATTCGGACCTTTTAAATAAATTAGAACGGTTACTCAATACATGCATTCGGTTTGTCTTCGGTCTCAAAAAGTTTGATCACGTATCAGAATATCGAGCTAAGCTTAAATGGCTCCCAATCCGTGAACGCAGGGATGCCCGTGTACTTTGTTTCCTCTACTCCATTTTGTACGACCCCAACACTCCTGTATATCTTAAAGAGCGCTTCCAGTTCTTCAAGGATAAGAGCGACCGGCAACACAGGTCTTATTATGAACATTTCCTTTACATGCCTCCGCACTCAACCTGTTTTGCCGGTAACTCCTTTAAGGTGGAAGCAGTCCGACTCTGGAATGAACTCCCATTGGAAATACAAAGCGCGACCACTAAGGAAACGTTTAAAAGGAAAATTCGCGACCACTATGTTAAAAAAGTTTACAATCTGTAATTCCACCGAGATACTAGTATGTATTCACATTATTTCAATGTATCTGTTATTAAGTATTATGTATAATATTATTGTGTAGGTATATATATACTTATATATAGGTATATTATGTATTTATTATTTGTGTATTATTTTTCAACATTATAGTAATTATTTTATACTATTATTTTGTGTACATATTATGTAGGTTTATAATATTATTTGTTTGTGTGATGTATCATGTATTTAATTTGTTTAGCTATGTACCTGCTACTTATAAGTAATTTAATTACAATTAATTGTAGGTTAACCTTTTCCTATGTTTGTCAGCCTCCTTTAGTTCTATCACATTTTCTCCTGCCTCAGGGCAACTGGTAGAAAATGCTATTGTAGCATTAAGTTAGTCCTAGCTATGTGCTGAATAATAAATAAATAAATAAATAAATATGTTATTCCAGGGTCTAAATTATCTCTGTAAACATATTCGTCACGACTTCCAAACTCTGGTAGACGAGGATCAACTTGACGCTCACAGTGACTACGCCCTGCGTATCTTTACTGATGGTAGCAAGGTTGGCGGACGGGTTGGTGCCGCACTATCCCTATGGAACTGTGCGTCTGAAACCACAGCCGTCAAACTTCGCTTGCCATCACACTGCACCGTCTACCAGGCGGAGCTCCTGGCGATATGTGAAGCAACGAGAGTGATGCGTCGGCGTAACGAACCCTCGTTCGCTGTTTACAGTGACTCCAGATCTGCCCTCCAGACGGTCATCGGTCTGAATTGCCGGCATCCGTTAGCAGTCGAATCTAGGGAAAATCTTCGAGCATTGACCCATGAAAACAAACGTGCAGATTTGTACTGGATCAAGGCACACGCGGGTTTGGCGGGAAATGAACGAGCGGACGAGCTTGCCAAGGAAGCAGCGTTAACGATGGAAAAGGAGGAGCCAGCTTACGACTTGTGCCCGGTGTCATTCGTCAAGCGAAGCATTCGCATGCAATCGCTTGACGAATGGAACCGGCGATATACAACAGGTTCAACGGCGTCAATTACTAAGCTGTTCTTTCCAGACGCGGTGGCGGCACACAGAATCGTGCGGAAAATGCAACCGACGGGCGTATCTACGCAGTTATTTACGGGCCACGGTGGGTTCTCCGAGTATTTGCATAGATTCAAATGCAAGGAGAACCCATCGTGTGTGTGTGACCCCGACAAGAACGAAACGGTCCCACATATTATTTTTGAGTGCCCACAGTTTGACCGACAGCGACTTCAAATAGAACAGGCCCTGGACGTTAAAATTTGCAAAGAAAATGTACACAGTATTATGGAGAATAGTAAAGTAAGAAATAAATATATGGAATATTGTATAAAGATTGTAAAAACTGTAACAAAGCGAAACAAAACTAACTAGGTTAAGAAAAGATGATAAGATTCAATATTATACATATTGACAAGCTATCATCAGAAAACATAGAATAATGTAAACTAAAAATAGATAAGGTAGAATAATAACAAAAAATGTAAATAATAATAATAATATTGTACTATAAAAGACTCTGAAATTCTCAGAGGATAGAAAGAAATTAATAAAAAAAAAAAAAAAAAAAAAAAAAAAAAAAAAATTATCTCTGTACCAAATTTCAACTCAATCGATCAACCCGTTTAGGCGTGAGCAAGTAACAAACATACACACTCACAAACTTTCGCATTTATAATATTAGTGTGCGCTTTTTAAATATGCAACTCAAAGCGTGCCAGTAAATTACGATGGTGTAAAAATGATTAATGATCAGAGCTTTTGCCATCAAACTGTATTTGTATTTTTGTTCCAAACTTCTTACTGAGCTCTATAAAGTTGTAGAATTTATAAACGATGTTGTGTCATAGATATGCTCGACTTGGCGGGGGCACTGCCGTGCCCCCAGATAGTGCTATGCTATAGGCAGTTTACGTAACGCACATGATCCCATCAACATTTTTTGCGGGCCGACCCGTCACTGTGGCCGACGGCCGTGCCAGCCCAGTTTCCAGTGTAAATTGGAAACAAATCAAATATGCATCGTTCGTCCAACTGTGAGATGGAATACTCGCATTAGCGATATATTCGAATATCAGATCTATTCCGAATCCGCTGGCAGACAGAATCGACAAGTTATACCACTTTTTCTGTGGAATTTGATTTGCCTTCGGAATTGCCGTGACAGCCTTTTTTGCATGTAAGTTTAGCTTCAAAAAATGGTTTCATATTTTCGAACCCGCGTGGGAGTTTTGACTGATTCATGTAAATACGAATGTACATGATGCTATTGTATCTGAATTCGTTTATCTAGCGAATATTGCGTTCAAGAACGTGGATTTCTAGTTTCGAGATAGAGCTACAATATGCGGTGGAAATCTTTATAGGATTCGTCTGGGTCTAATACTGTAAATGTAGCACGTAATAATGGTCATTCTTATTTCCAAGAAAGTGTATATTTATTCTTGCTTGGTCAGAAAAATGTTACAGCATTTCAGAAAGCTTAGAGGAAGCCAGCTTCAAAAATAGCTGCGCGCTTTTCCTTGAAAGTGCACTCTCAGTGATTGTATTCCAACCGATACTTTTTACTCCTTATTGTGACCTCAAAGGCGTATGTATACTGAATACTGACATATTGTACAAGAGACATTCCTATTTTAGATGACACAGAAAATAAAATGTTTCTATACGAATTCAAGGGATTAAGTACGGGCGTTTTCACCTATACTCGGCTTACCTTTTGGGAAGTATCTTGCCATTAAATATGTTTGAAAGTAATTGCTCGAGCTGCGGAGTGAATTAAGACCCGCGTTTCTTCATGAGCATCTCTGTCAAGAAAGGTACAAAACTTTGAGGAGCTTACAAAACTTAATTATGCCCATTATTCTTGTTGTTGAGTAATTTACTGGAACTCCGGCGGCTGTTTCAAGAGATAAATTGAATTTAACGTTAAACTTGTCAGAGCCAGATGTCAAACGCATAAACTTCAAGCAGCCATAAGATACTCGACTTTAACACTGCACTGTACCTATTGTTCCGTCAAGTAGAAAATCAAAGCAACTATTGCGGCAGAATTTTGCAAATCAGAGCACTAAGTTAATAGTATATAATATGATTTATCAGGTCATTGAACTATAATAATATAATATAACATATAAAATCTTTATAAAAGTATCATTCATACTTTTTAATTTAAATTATTTAAAATATCGTGATAATTAAGAGAAAAACCAGCCTGTTTCCGTTACCTATATAGTGATTGTCTCCGTTGACTTGTGAAGTCTTATATTATGTCCAATAGTTTTTCGTTTCGACTTGGTCGCATAGTTTCAGTCTCTGCAAATAAGTTTATATTCCAAGTCACTAGATCGATGAGAAATTACCACTATCCTCATCGATCTGCTGTCAGATAAGTGTCTCAGATATAAAAAAGATCGCTTGCTTTTTGCAACTGAGAGTGCTTATATCAAACAGGGGGATGACAGAAAGGTCATCTCTGAAAATGATCTACCTTTTAAGTTAGTTTGAATGTAGAATCTGGACTCTCTTTTCCACTTAGTGATTTTTTCATAATGAGATCCTTAGTTCCTTAGTTGTTTAATTAGCTCCATAGTTGTCTGCAGTCCTCAGTCCTCTCAGTTATTGTCTTGTCCTAGTTTACAGACTTTTCAAACGAAATCTACTTGATGTCTTGACTTGACATTATAGCTTTTGACCACAATCTTGCCCGATGATAAACTACGATACGGCCGTATACGAGCCGAGTAACAAAAGATGCGATAAATCCCTTCCTGGCTTCACGGCAAAACGGTTTTATCCAGTGGAGAACCAGCTCTGGCCTAAAATTACCAGATTACCAGTATAAAATAACAATTGTGATTAACGAGTGAATATTAGTAACGCGAGTGTGCGTGCTCTGAAATGTTGGAAAGCAAATGGTGCGGCAGCGGGATAGACAGGCCGGTTTCGGGCTGACTGGTCGAATGCGCTAATTTGCAATGCGACTACGGCACTTTTCATCGTCCTCTGTCGAATTGTACTGCGTGTCACAGTACACTAACATTCGTAATATGTCAAGAAATTATTTTATTGCAGCTATAATATACAATTTAACTATTTTTTTACAATTTACAATGCATACAAGATAGGTAATATTATTCAGAGTATGTTGTTTCAAACATTTTTGGGTAGTCGGTTTGACTGACTAAACTCTCTAGATATGTCTTTTAGATAATATGATGTTTCTTTTAGTAAGTGTTTTTTTGATTTATATTTATTTATGATAGACCAATTTAGTTTATAATGTTCATATTATATTATATTTTTTTGATTGTAACGACAGGTCATTTTTAGTTTACGTACCAGGCACCCAGAAATAGGGAGGAATTGGTGGTATCGAGAGCAAAAATTGGATATCAAAGACGACCTATACGTGAGTCAATGAGATTACTAAAACTCATTGGCGTTAGTACAAAGTTTTGTTACTGCTTAGCGCGGTGCTTGTCCATGCATTGTGCAGCTGCTTTCGACAGCTAAAGCGGGAAAATTTTCGCTCGTTTGTTTATTGTGAACGCTTTGTTGTTGCTCTCCACGGTGACTTCGCAGCGGCCCGGGGCTACGCTCGCGGCATTGTCACTATGAAAAACAACCTCTTTTATTATACACGTTCATTACTAATTATGTTCATTGTCGTACAACTATTATCTTAATTTTATTGAACAATAATTTAGTCAAGCTCTACTTTTGAAGCGAGGCCGTCGGTTTTTTTGGAGCATATCTGATTTTGGAACACTGATTTCAAATCCTGCTCCCACAATTGCCTAAAATAAGTTATGTGTGGTTTACCACTCGCCACACGTGGTAAGTTTTGGCTGTACTACCCACTAGATAAAACCGTGTCATGGCCGCATTTCTGCATGATGTTCGGTTAAGCCACGTAGGATAGGGATTACCCCGTCTACTTGTCCATCAATAAGTCAGCAAAGACGTAGACACCGACGCGATGTCAGTCATATTTACCTAAAGCTGTACGTTGGACATAATAAGACACACAAAATATACTTGGCATGTCTTATAAAACACATAAATAGTACAAATAATTACTAAATCGGTAAAGAACTGATTCGCTTGTTTGAATAATTTAATCTCATACATTAAGTCCCTAGTTTATCTAAGTATTAGAATGTTACAAATCATAATAGACATTATTATAATGGGACCAGTTACAACAGTGTCTATGTCCTAATCACGAAATATAGGATTGTCGTCTATTCCCATTTGGAGTATTCATTTCGTTAATTGAAGCGTCAGGGTTGGTCACGCGACGAACCGATTACCGCAGACTCACAGATTAAGCAATAGTGAGCCTTCGTGTTTCGCACTCTGAATACAGAGTCTAATCACGAATACTAATGATGGACGACGATGATGCTCAGACGTCAGACAAGGGAGTGCTGGAACGACGCCAATAAATACACGCCGCGCCACAAACGACACTTTCACTAATTTACCTTTATTGATGTCCGTTACACTTTATTATACCATTATCCAGCAAAATATCACCGACCTTCCGCGAACTCAACAAAGGAACTCCGCCCGATACAACAAACTCGAATCATTGTTAGAAATAAATTAAAATTACGGAAACCAAATCATGTCCCCGGCCTTGGTGCGATCCGAGCTCGAATAATTCACAACTGTGGTTCGGATCCAGATTAGCGATTTCTAAACGCGAAACACGAACTCCTACTCCTGTTCCTCATGAATAATACACCTGCCTCCACTCTTCATTCAATTTAGGAAAATCACACTTAGCCCTAAATCTGCTACGGGTGTGTCGAGGTATTGCGATCAATTTTATCTGAATCGGGGTTCTGGCACGTAAGCAGATTAACATGAGGATATTTGTGCTGGACGAGTTCCAGCGACTTACACATATCGTAACGGAAAACGACCCCTTTAATCACCGTTTCACCTCTTGCTTCGGCGTGATATGTGAGAGCGGGATAGGCGATAATCCATCGCAGGTTGGAAGCGTGGTAGGCCATCGCAGGCGTGCGGCGGCGGCTCAACGGACCGCAAATTTGTCGGAACTACCAATGAAATCGGATTACTATAGAGGCTGCGGCGGGGGAGCGCTAACGAGCGAGAACACCATTACGAGACGTCACTCGCGTTTGAACACCTGAATTTAATTTGCCGTTGAACCTTGCAATATTGCTTCTTGTCTTTGATCAATATTGACAACAGGTGAATCTGCCTACGAAATTGAAAGGCTTTGTATCAAATTAATGGAGAATTTAGGTCGTTCTATAATAAGAAACTGGAGTATGCCCGAGCGGATATAACCAAATTATTTGATACAGAATCCCTCACGGAATCGGAATCTATTACAGCAAATTATTGTAATTTATAACGTTTATGTTGCGTGGACGTTTGAAATAGTTCTTGAGAATAACAATAATTATAGTAAACATTTATCATCTTCATAGTGTTTCGTTTCGTGTCAGTATTCGGATCATTTATCAAAGGCGATGCGGATAATGAGGGGTCTCGGTTCTCGTCATTCCGTCGAGTGGAATTGTTTTAACGAGAGAGCATGCGTGTTGATACGTTGTTTATGTGTTAAACTTTAATGACGGTCCTACCACAATATTAGAAAAACATAGAAGTTGTGAGAATTTAACAGATAGAAACTTTTGGGCTGGCTTTAAAAGCATTTAAAGTTAGTTTCGAGTATATTTAGACTACTAGTCTATATAGGTGTTTGTAACCGCTCATCATAAGGAGAAACATCTATTTGTGTGTTTATGTATTACATAATAAAATACAACTAGTACAAATATTTTTTTTAAAAATAATATCGTCAATTGATTATAGATTTTTATTATACTTATCGTATACCTACTCGTGTAAATTTTTTAAACCAATTTAAGAACTTATTAGCATTATCACAAAAAAAAATTAGGAAAAGTATTATAAACATGTTATGGTTATAGATTACTAATTAAAATGATTATCTTAGTGATTATAATTGTTACACTATTCAGAATTATAATTTCATAATCCAAAACGTGTAATCACATCTACACCACATAATTCATTTGCCACTACTGTTAAGAACTATACGATAAACTAAAACTGAATGAGAATGTATCAAATTTTAATCTCATAAAATTTAATACATTCTCATACTCGCACCTCACGTCCAGAATTTCTTATTGAAAATAAGCTTACAAGCTTACAGCAGCAGTAAAAGTAGGTTCTCATTGTTTATTGTTCAGCGTAAGAGGCAAGAGTAACGACTTGCTTCGTAAAGGCCGTCGGAATGCAATAAAGTAGTTGTTATGTAGTCTGGAGATTTATTTATGAGCGCTACGCTATGTTTTATAAACAAAAATGCACGTTACTGTGTTAATCTTAGAAAAAATTTAACAAAATATGCTGATGTCTTCTGCATTTCTATTTCCTTGTGCATTTTTTGATCCCAGTATTCGAATGAAACTATACACTTGTCTAATGTAAAGCGTCCAGGTCCATATCAATCCTGCAGATGAACGCATCGGCCGTGCATGAGTGCTTTGGAGTGGCCACAGCCCCGAATCATGGCGCTCCGCAGGAACACTCCCAGGTTTTTTTATGGGTAAATCCCGCCATCCGTTTTTTCGGTGAGGGAGTCTCGCACACTACGAAGGGTGAAGTTTAAAAAAATTGGCCTTATTAGCAACTAGCTGACCCGCGCGCACTTCGTTGCGCGTGACAGTCAATTAATAAAGCGAAAGTTTGGTGCTGCCATTTAGACTATGATTGTATTTCCATCTCCGCCATTTTGTGAGCGTAAAATAAATATAGAGTTGTTTTAACCCAGTGGGTAGTCAATAATATCGGACTGAGTATATCTATGCAGTTTTGTTTTGATAGCAAGAACCAAACCTATATGTCTTCTCCCGGAGTCTTCACAAATTTTCACGCCTCTTTTCAGGAATTAAAACTATTTGTGGTCCTTTCCCGGTAACTCTTAAACTTATCTCTACTGTAATGAATGAATTCCCATTAAAACTCTGACTCTTCTTCCTTCCACCTTTAATACTGATTCTCCCGAATAGTTAATTTCTGACATAAAAACTATTCAATAACTTTCCATGCAAACGTTTTTCGGAAATAATTCCCGTTCTCGTGGGAATTTTACAAAATCCCTTCTAGTTATATTTGCTCCCGCATTAGTATACAGTATACATAGCTATATTTGCTTTGGATAGCGAAGAAAATCTTTTTGCGGGGCGCCACTATCGCAAATTTTAAAAGTTAGCATATTTATAACTTTTTAACGCCTCATAATTTCTCATGTGTTATTTCTTTATTAAATTTGTATCTATTTTATCTAACAAATAAAATTATTTATGACATAAAGTCCAGTATTTATCGAAAAATTTAATTTAGTTCCGTAAAATTCCACGGGACCTGTTTCGTGAAAAGGTCTCTACCACATACCTATAATACCTATAATATTTAAACGCTATATTATAGTAGCGGATGACTATTAGAGTGCTTTTCACGAAAAACGTACCTTTGTACTTTATGCGCGTACCTATGTACTTTATGCGGGGGGCACTATTGCTCATATTTAAAGTTTTCATAATATCTATAACATTAATTTAACTCCATAATATAATTTCTAATATTTAATTTCTTAATAACAGGTATTTATTTCATCTAACCATTAAACATTATTTGGGATAAGGAATAGTCCAGTAGTAAAAATTGATAAAATTAAATTTAGTTCCGTTTAAAAGTAATTAATAATGCAAAAACTTTCCTATCGCCTCACCGGATTCGAACTCGGGGCTAGTAGAACCCGCTTTATCGAACCGAACGGTCAACCAACTTATCTACGGGGACGGTACCTAAAAGTGCGAATTTTATTTATACATCCGATGAGTACTTGAGGCTAACCTAACCTAACCGCCTAGTATGGAAACCGTATCGAATTCCGGGAATAATACTTTATATTTTGTTACTCCAGACCATGAAATATATGCATGGTAAGTTTCGTTTAAATCATTTTAGTATTTTCGGTGTGCGAGGTGTTCGAAGTTTTCCACATCGATAGATGGCGTTTTTTTAAGTTTGTGGCACCAAATTGAATTTACTTTATATTTTAATACTTTTATTTCGAATTTTTGATGTAAATAAGGGGCGATGTGTCCGAAATAAATGATTTTTATTTATTTTATTATTTTATTTTACGTTTCCCGAGGAAAAATTGACAAAATGTTTTACGAATTAGATCGCGCAAGCGACTTTTTCGCGTCGTTTTGTTCATATGCGTATTTTCACAGTTCATCTTAGTAAAGGATCACATTGAATGGGGAGAAATTTCCATTATTATTATATGTTGGATATTCAATTTCATGCAAAACCTTGTAATAAATTAAAATATCACTTTTCGATTCACCCTAATTTGGTTATCTTGTATGGTAAACGGAGCGTAACGTACATATCCTATTTTGGAAGTTTAAGACGTTATAACAAGCTTAGTTTATCGAGCCCTCTGCGGCTTTCCCTTGTCTCAAGTTAGGGCTGGCAGGAGATATGCTTAGCTACTCTGAATCTGATAATAGTAAATTAAGTTATATTTTCAAGTCTCTCAATGGACTTTGGTTTCCGCTTTTTATTTTCAATGAAAGCTAGTGTAGTCTTTGATTAGGATATCTCCTGACGTTAAGTGACGATCGGCCGTAACACATCTGACTAATTTCACAATATCCCTGCTTAATAGAATTTCAACGCTTCACAAAGAAAATTAACTTATTTCGAATGCCTTTGATTAGTTACAAATTCTTCTTACTCCCAATTTATGAAGCACCTTTTCTGGTACCTACATAAATTTAACATTACATTTTATGTCTTGCTGGTCAGTATTAGAGTCAAAACAAAGTGACCTACTCTGAAATATCAAAGTAATATTGTTTAGATAGGATGGCGAGGTGAACACGACTCACTGAGTCTCGCTTTGTGTTAATAGATGTCAGGTACTAAGCTCTTAGTATTCAAATTGTTCATTTGTTATTTTAACGTTTGCGTTAGCTTTGTGAAGCGTTTAGTACAAGGTAGGTAGGTATAACTATTGTTCAATCTGCTTTAGCGGATTAAATGCTAAACATGTTTGAAGTCCTTTTGTTGGAAATCACTTTTGAATGCAATTGTTTTTACATTATTTAAAATGAGTTAGTTTTGGCAAACAGGTTTTGTGAGCTTAGCTATTTGAATAAAGATTTAGATTGAATTTTGGCATTATAAGCTAATTTGGACACATGCAACGAGTAAAATAACTAACTACTTAGATATTTTTCGAGTCCAAAGAAACAGCTTAATTTGACTCTAAGCGAGCGTATTCATTCTTATTTATTATCACGGTGGTTTAGCGAGTATCAACCACAAACGCCCACACTTTTCCACATCGTGTATAAAAATTTTATTCCCATATTTTGAATTTTCAACCGGATGATATGTATTTTAAGCAGCTTTTTACTCGCCATTTATTTACGTATACTGATACCTTTATTATGTATTAAATAACACAAAATACTTATATAAATACACCATACCTACTAAGTAGGTATACGATATTTGGTGCATATTGATATTTATTTGTCCCATTCAACATTACAAACTGCCTACTTCAGAGTTTACATATTTTTGTCTATGTAATAATTGAGGTTTATATACTCCAACAGAACAAGTTACCCAACTTACACTGTCAGAGTCAAATCACAATTTATAGGTTGTGGGTTGTGATAATGTAGTTGTGTTGTGTATGTTGTGTGGATTGATGGTTGGGTAACCTATAATGTTGCAGTTTCATGTCTCCGAGATTACTACAGAGCCTGCAACACGACCTAATGACTGAGTTCTACATATCTTATAGGAGACAGACGGACCCCACAGTTTTACGTGTCATCCGAAACACGGTAGCGTCCAGGTGAATATCTTTGCCACACTGAGATTTGAACCCAGGACCTCTGGCTTACAAGCCGAACCAATGACCACTGGGCCACAGACCCTACGTAAGGCTTATTATTATGTTTATTATATTTATTCAGAAATTGAGCTAACATTTCTTGTAAGTACAGACAAGCTTGTTACGAAATTACCGCCAGCCCGAAGTCCCAATAATAAATTTCCTTCACGATATTACAAAATTAGGAGTTGTAACTACAAGGGGTTTTCCCGCAGCCAAATAATTACGGTCTCGATTTATGATTGTGTTTTAGTGAAGGGACGCGAAAACAATTTGTTACCAGAGTGTATGATATTAATTGAGGGTACGCCCGTTCTTATGGACTTATGACCTAGAACTTATGTTTGGAAAGGTATGGGAAACATAGCATGTGTTATACATTGAAAAATATAAATATAAATAAAACAAATAAATAAATGTTTCAGAACATTGCACACAGCGCCACCTAACCCCAAGCTAAGCAACTTAATGCTTGTGTTATGGTGGTTAGGATAACGGATATAATACTATTGAAGACTAGTTCCAATTTAATCTAAAAAAATACAAAGTTAATCTTATAAAACTAACTTGTAATTACAACTAAAACAAATTCAATAATTTGAACGATTTGGGCAGAGATTCGACACAATTTCAAATCAAAAAAAATATCACCAAAGTGGCAGAGATGTTGCTTCGACGACGACTGACGACCGAATGAGAGCGAGGCGATCGTTGATCTTCCTGCCCCCCCTGGGGGGAGGTGAGGGAAAGGGCATCGGGCGGTATCCCGTTACCCTGGCGGGATCGCGCGGGGGCTTCAACCCCCGGGTCACTGGTGGCCGCTGGAGCGACAGCCGAGAATAATGTCGGGCGCATCACAGCGGCCGCGACGGGATGCTCACCGGGCTTCCTCGTCCTCCGGGGGGAGGATGTCGCGCGGCAGGGCGCGCGGCTGGGGCGCCTCCGGTGATCGGGCGTGGAGCGGCGCGATGTTATGGAGGTGGGGGTGCGGCCCGTTGTCAGCGCGGTCGAACATTCGACGCGCGAGCCGGGCCACAAACTCGCCCACCTCTGGAACGCCCGTGTCCCTGGCGATGACGTCGTTGCGCACATAACGGCCCGCTCCCGTTATGTGCCTCAGGGACACGTTCTGTACCACCTGGAGCCGCTTCCGCTGTGTCGCCGACAACAGCGCGTACCAGGCGGGCGCGGCGTACGTCAGGCGGGAACGGACGTACGTTTTGTACACGCCCACCTTCGTCCGCAGCGGCAGCTTCGACGAAAGGACCGGGCGGAGGAGAGCGCGGGCCGCCTTGGCCTGATGGACGGCATGGTCCACCTGCGCAGTCATCCTCAACGCCCGGTCGATGTAGACACCCAGGTACTTGACGCTGTTTTCCCACGTGATGTCTTGGCCTCGGAGAGTGAGTGGAGGCGGAAGGGTGCGTGTGGCTCCCGTGACGAGCGCCTGCGTCTTCGCAACGTTCACGGCCATCCTCCATTTGTCCAGCCACTCCGGGATTTTATGGAGGACTCGCTGCACCCTTCCTGCTGCGGTCTTCTGATTGATAGACGACGCGAAGTACGCGCTGTCGTCGGCGTAGAGCGCGAGGACGACACCCAGCTCCCACTCCTGGTGCTCGAGGGTCGGGATGTCGTCCGTGTAGGCGCCGTAGAGCGCTGGCGAGAGGCAGCTCCCCTGGGGCACTCCGGCGGCGATGGGTCTGGTGGTAGAGGTGGCGTCCTCCACAGCAACGTAGAAAGTGCGTGCGTGGAGAAAAGACGCCACCAGGTGGATGAGGGCCGGCTGAAGGGCAGAGAGGCTCAACTTAAAAAGGAGCCCCTCATGCCACACCCGGTCGAACGCCTTCTCGATGTCGAGGAAGACGCCGACGGTGCGCCGGCCTCGGTTCCACTCCTCGGCCAAGTGGTGCAGGACCCTGGTGAGCTGCAGGGTCGTGGAGTGCCCCGTGCGGAAGCCGTGCTGCTCGTCGCGCGGGCGCAGGGCTGGCTGCAGTCGTCGCAGCAGGAGGCGCTCGAAAAGCTTAGCTACCGCGCTCAGTAGTGTGATGGGGCGGTAGCTGGACGGGCTGCGGCGGTCCTTGCCGGATTTCGGCAGCATAATGACCCTCCCCAGCTTCCAAGTGCTGGGGAAGTGCTGCGTCCGGAGGACCCCGTTGTAGAGGCGGCAGAGGGCCACCAGTCCCCGGGCTGGCAGCCGCTTGATGGCCGCGTTGGAAATGCGGTCGTCGCCCGGGGCCTTCCTGTTCGGCAGCTGCCTTGCCGCCAGGACGACCTCTCGGGGCTGGATGAATGAGTCTCCCGCCAGGGGAGGGGCGGGGGAGCTCAGGAAGGCCGCAACATCCTCTCGTACTTTCCGGTGGTGTTGAAGCACGGCGTCGGTGGCGTCTGGCGGGACCTCGTGGAGCTGGAACTGTTGTTCCAGGTGTCCCGCCAGGAGTTCGGCGCGGTCCGCGGCAGTGTAGTGCCGGCGGCCTGCGCTGTCCCGGAGAGGGCAAATGGTTGCCTTCTCACGGGTCAGGGCACGGTTAAGCTGGTGCAGGTTGGCGCGGGTGGGGTCGTCGGCCGCCTCGGTGATCCTGGCGTCCCAGGTGACCCCCCTCCACGCCTGGATGGCCTCCGCGACCTCGTCCGCGAGGGCGTTTAGCTCGCGCTTCAGCCGGGGGCAGCGCGAGGTGGCCCACAGCTTACGGAGGGCCCGCTTCTTGGCGCGCTTGGCCTGGAGCTGGCGCGGGAGTGGGTCCCGACGCCATGTAGGTGGAGCTGGGGTCGTGGAGGCAGTGATGGCATCCTTGATGAAGGCCGTCACGGCGGCTGCGTTCTCCTCAACATCAGCCGGTGTGGAGATGGGGCCGACCTCCAGGCCTTCGCACTTTGCGGCGAAGGCCGGCCAGTCGACCCTGGTGCGGGCCGGGCGCGGCGCCCGCATGTCTGCGCCGACTGCGAGTGTGATGAGGAGTGGGAGGTGCTGTTCGTCCAGGTCGTACAGCACCTCCAGGTCGATGGGGCACGGCAGGTGCTTGTGCACCACCACGTCCAGCACGTCCGCGCAGTGGCGCGGGTTCGACGGGATGTGCGTCGGGGAGTCGGGCCCCACAACTGTGTAGTCGTGGGCCTCGGCGTCGGCTTGCAGGCGGCGGCCGGCTGGGTTTATCAGCCTGGACCCCCACTCCCTGTGCTTGGCGTTGAGATCCGCCGCCAGGAGGGTGGGGGTGCGACCGTCGAACAGCCGCCGGATGTCTTCCAGGTTGAAGGCGGGGGCGGGGGGGCGGTAGCCGGCGAAGATATTGATCTCCTGGCCGGCCACTCTCACCCTCACGCCCGTGGTGCGGACGTCCACGAAGGGGCGATGCGGCAGCTCTTCGTGGACTATGTCCCTCCGGACCAGGACCGCCGTGCCGCGGTACGCCTGGTTTTGAGGGGAGACTTCGTCCCGCCTGTACGTCTCGAAGTTCGAGATTGTCAGGCGGGAGGCGGGCTTCAATTTGGTCTCCCCGAGCAGGATAATGTGAATGTCCTCCTCCTGGGCGAGGACACGGAGGGCTGCCATCTTCTTGGTGATCCCTCCTGGGTTCCAATATAGTACGCGGAGTGGCCTATCCATAAAAGAAGGTATGGATCGAGGCCAGTCCGCGCACTGCCGCATCCCGGAGCTCCTGTCGTTCTCCGTGGGCGGCGGTGGAATTAAGAAGGTCGGCCAGGATCCCCATAATAACCATAATGGGGTCTCTGGCCGACAGTTGTGATGAGAAGGCCGACGGTTGGTGCGTCGGCCCCGCTCGTGCAGGCAGCGGGCCCATCCCTGGAGGGGGGGCCACGGGCTGCCAGTAGGTGGCCGTTGGGCGGGCGATCTGTGGCGCTCGTTCTGTGGTCTGCGTGGCGGGCTCGCACGTGACCGGCGCAAAGTTGACATCATGGTCAACCTGCGGCTCGGTCGTGCGCTCCGCTGCGGGTTCGGTGGCGACGGTCGGAGTTGGGCCCGGCTGGGCGGGCGGTGGGGCGGCGCGGCCTCGTCGGGATGACGGCCGCGACCGCGCTGCCGATGAGGCCCGCGGGGCCGATGGGGCCCGCGGGGCTGAGGGCTGCTGGGCGGCGCGGCCACGTCGAGATGACGGCCGCGATCGCGTTGTTGATGGGGCCCGCGGGTCTGATGGGACCCCCGGGGCCGGTGGGGCCCGCGGGGCTGGTAGGGCCCGCAGGGCGGGTAGGGCCAGCTGCGCGGCTGGGGCCCGCGGCACGAATGGCGCCTGCGGGTCGGGCTGGGCCCGCGGTAGAGATGGGGCCCGCGGTGCGGGGGGGGCCCTCGGCTCAGGTGGGGGACGTGGGTCCCTCACTGCGGCGGGGGGCGGCCCGCTGAAGCGCCAGCTCGGCGCGAACGGCGCGAAGGCGTGCAGGGGTGGTGTGGGCAGCGGGGTTGAGGCTGCAGTGGGGGCGGCGGCGCGGGCGCCGCGTCCTCTCCGGCCTCTCCTCCTGCGTCGCCTTCTGTGTTGTGCCTCTATCTGCTCGGCAGGTCGGGGCGGCTGAGGTTCTGGGTGTCGCGGCGGGGCCCGCTGGCGGCGGGCCTCCGGCGACGGGGCGCGCATTTCGCGCAGCGGCGCGGGGCGGGTGGGCGGGGGGAGGCCGGGCAACAATATTTGGCGTTTCCGGGCCTCCCTCCTGTAGGTGGGGCAGGTCCGGCTGTTGGCGGTGTGCCTGCCCTCGCAGTTGGCGCACCGGGGGCCGGAGCCTGGCGTCCTCGGGCAGGCGGTGGCGGCGTGTGGCTGCCCGCAGCGGACACACTTGATTGGGCGGTGGCAGTGGTGCGAGGAGTGCCCAAACCCCTGGCACCTGTGGCACTGGGCCACCGTCGAGGCGCCTCGCCAGACCTCCACAGAGACGAGAGCGAGGCGACGTTTACAGTCGCTTTTATAGCGGTGGTGGGAGTCGATGTCACCCGTTTTTTTAAAAATCGGCTAACACGGCCTCTCCTGGCACGAGTCCGTCCTCGGGCTCATTTATTTCAACAGGATCATAGGGTGCTCCGACGCTCGGCTGCTGTCTGGAGAAGGACACGACGGCGGCTGGTTGACTCGCGAGGCTCTGCACACCCGGTGTACCAGGCTGTAGCTCAGCACCCGCAGTCTCGCTGTCCTCAGGCGGCAGCAGCTATGGCAGCAGTGGACTCCTGCGTTTCAGAGTCCGATTCCGGCCACAAATAAATTCACACATCTAAGTAAGACAAGCCACACGGTCTCTCCTGATCGTGCGCCGTCCTCGGCCGCGCTGGAGTTATCTTCGGAAGCACCAGCAGGAACGGCGGGACTTGGCTCGCCGTCTTCGTCAGCGCCAGGAGCAGTAACGACGCCCACAGAGGCACCTGAGGGCTCACCGACATCGTCAGCGTCAGAGTCTTCATCTGTATGAGATTGATTATTCAAGACGACAAACAATGTTGCCTATCCTTTCATACATCACACATACAAGGCCCTCATACAAAATCATACTCTCGTAAAACAACTAAAAAGCAAAACATTTCGCTTTCACACATCAGTTTCAAACATGTATGCATACATCACCACTCAAAAGTCGACTTTCAGATGTCATACTTGAACTTGCAAGTTCCCACGTGAAGCGTGACCAGGACAGAGCCTGCTAGGACAGAGTCCTGATGCACATTCATGTTCTATGAACGGCTACCGGGTCGGAGCCCGCTGGGACAGGGTCCCCCAGGACAAAGCCTGCTGCGCATTCAGCGAACGCGACTTCCGGGTCAGCGCCCGCCAGGACCAAGTCCTGCTGCGCATTCAGCGAACGCGACTTCCGGGTCAGCGCCCGCCAGGACCAAGTCCTGCTGCGCATTCAGTAAACGCGACTTCCGGGTCAGCGCCCGCCATGCGTGGAGACTGCACGAAGCCGGGTGCTCCAGATTGGCTCGTCACCAATCACCACTGGACCGCACCGGCAGACTCGCAGACTCGCGACCTGCAGTGCTCGCAGCACTCGCAACACACAGCACCGGCAGACCCGCAGCAGCGGCAGACCCGCAGCATCGGCAGACCCGCAGCACCGGCAGACCGGCAGGCACTCAGGATACAGCGCGACGCTCAGGCCGCACGCGCTGACACTCAGGATACAGCGCGACGCTCAGGCCGCACGCGCTGACACTCAGGATACAGCGCGACGCTCAGGCCGCACGCGCTGACACTCAGGATACAGCGCGACGCTCAGGCCGCACGCGCCACAGGAGACTGCACACAGGTGCACACGCGCCACAGGAGACTGCACACAGGCGCACACGCGCCACAGGAGACTGCACATAGGCGCACACGCGCCACACATCGCAACATTCACCTGCAGCTCTGTCAAACAGAAAAAGAACTTTGTTTTCCACATTTAGGCACCAAAAATACTTCAAAAACGTTCAGATGAAACTAATGTAGCCCACCCATGACAACAGCGATTCGTTCTTTTTATAACGCTCGGCCTAATCTGACCAAAACGTTATTTTCTTTACAAAAATATTTTGAGGGTATGAGCAACATTTATAAAACTTTACACAAAAATATGTAGACCGTGTTACTCGATCCATCACTCGCATTTTTATCACAGCTACGTGATTGTCTGCAGTTTTCAAATTACGCGACAAAACACGAACAAAATGGATATCTACCCACAAAACCACCAAAATCGAATCTTTGCTCAAAAACAACCAAGAGTGGCCAAATGATCATAACTCACGTGAAAAACGCAAGTATGATCCCACTTCTGATATTGAAGACTAGTTCCAATTTAATCTAAAAAAATACAAAAATAATCTTATAAAACTAACTTGTAATTACAACTAAAACAAATTCAATAATTTGAACGATTTGGGCAGAGATTCGACACAATTTCAAATAAAAAAAAAATATCACCAAAGTGGCAGCGATGTTGCTTCGACGACGACTGACGACCGAATGAGAGCGAGGCGACATTTACAGTCGCTTTTATAGGCGGTGGTGGGAGTCGATGTCACCCGTTTTTTTTAAAAATCGGCTAACAATACTTATATACTTTTCTTTTGTAAATACATACTTATAATAGATACAGAAAGCCACCCAGACCAGAAACAAATATCTGTGGATTACACAAACATTTGTCCCATGCGGGAATCGAACCCGCAACCTTCTGCGTTGCAGGCGGGTATTAGCCCACCGCGCCACAGAGGTTGACATAAGATCAAAAGATATAGGTTTAAAATCAAAAGGAGTTGCTGTTCCAGGAGATAAGGTTTTGATATCTTCCATACTTGTTAAAATAGAATTAATAATGTTTGCTATCTTACAGAAATAAAATTTATTGTTCGTTTGATATTTATTTTGGTGTAAAAATTTTAGATAAGATCTGGCATGATCTGACAGGACACCTCACTTTTGTAAAATAAAATGAGCATTATATTTTTAATATTTTATTCAAAACGGTATAATAACAATTCCGATCAGATCCGATTGGATTGTATTTTGCGTGGGCTTTTCTTACAAGGTGATGTTAATAATATAAATTTTATTTCGATAAGACAAACTTACAACCTTTTTAGCTTTCCATTATCAACAAGGAAGTTTCGTTTTGTCCGTCCGTCCGCTTGGTCTATTTTCTTTTTGTATTTAAATTCTAACCCGTATCTAAATCATATTTTCTATTGTGTTTGTGCCATACTACAATTTGTACTTGTAGTTAAAGCTATCAAGGATCAAAAAATTCTAATCCACTTGTATAAATTTAACTCTGTAATGACGATTTATTTGTTAGTGATATACGATACCTTATGACATCCGTTTGTACATTGTATACGGCATGGAATTGTAGGTTCTATCTTCGGGTGTACTTTACTGTGAACTAACTACTAGAACCAGTGGATAGAAATTAAACATATTGTCGTTTAGATCAAATCCGACTGAGTTTGCTTTTCGGAGGAATTTTTCAACTAGTTTTGTTCTTGAATTCACTAGTCGTTATTTTGATACTTGAAATCAAATCGAGTTTATAAATGTACTATCATGATTTATACCTCTCACTTACTGCAACCATAAGTGCTTGTTTACGCTATAACACGCGGGCGCGGGCGCGGCAGACTTTGCTTACACCGCACGTGCGTTGTACGTGAACACTTTCATAGCGCGTGGTATGTTTGATATTTCGCGCCCGCGCCCGCGCCCGCGGGTACACGTGAACAAGCCCTAAGATAGGCTTCGGCCGTGGCTAGTTACCACCCCCTGGACAAAACCGTGTCGACAAGCGGTCATTATGACCGTGTTTCGGCATGATGTTTAGTGAAGCCAGAGAGGGATTTATCTCGCTTTCTAGGTTAAATCTGCTACCTTATACGGCCGCATCGCTTAACATCAAGCGAGATTGTGGTCAAAGACTCGCATATAATGGTAATAAAGTTACATTCCTGTTTATTTAATTGTAGCTGCGCCCAATGATTTTACCCGCTGTACTGGAGGCTGTATGATTATGATAATGACTGTAAATCTTGCAAGTTTAATTTGATCCACTTCCCGGTGTCCGTTTGAGCTGAAATTTTGCATGCTTGTATAAATCGGATGACAATGCAATATTTTTATGACATTGAGCTGATCTGATGATGGAGCTGGAAGGTACTCGGCCATAGGAACTCCGTTATTAAACGACGCAACCCCATCAAGTTTGGGCTTGATTTGTCTTGACGAGTACTTTACGGTGCTAGATGGTAATAATAATAAAAGCTTGTTTTTAAAAAGTTTTTTAAAATTTCACTTGTGTTATTTCAGAGTCTAAGCTATCTCTATTCCAAATATCAACTTAATCGGTCCACCCGTTTTGGAGTGAAGAAGTAACAAATTACACACTCACAAACTTTCGCCTTTAACATTAGTATGATGTGTGGTAGGTGCTGGATCGTACCAAACGAGGCACAATATAAGGACGGGTATGCATTGCAGTGCTTACTTGATGCCGTGAACTGTAATTTATATGTCACGCGGACACGCGGCCGGTGCACGCGACTAATTTGCGACTACCCTCTTTATGCCTACTTCACAATATTTGAGAGAAATGCTTGCACGTAACGTGCTGAGTAATGGCTTATGTGGTTCTTATGTTGTACTTTAATGAATCTTTTAGCGTGTTTGTTGCATTGTTGGTGTTAATGTTTTTCTCAAATTCTCTGCATTAATAAGAAAAAGTTTGTAGTCACTTTTAATTCTCGTTTTAAGTGTTTTACGAGAATTATAATACTTATTATTTTATCCGAAATTACTAGCGTAAAAATAAAAATATTATTTATAGATATAGAAGTATATAAAATATGTAGGTATTCTATTTAAGATATTATGAAAGCATTATACGAGTATATTAACGGGTTATCCTACGTAGTCTCTTTTTATTACCGCCAATAATATGAATTACATAGTAGACAATAGGATAGATTTCAATCTAGAAAACGCATAGCTATTACGCTTGTTATATAATCGGCTTAAAAAGTTTTGTTATAATTACAAATTCACTACACAAATCTATACATTTAGTTCTCGTAGACAATGCTACGAGAATACGTAGCTTCGTAGCGCTACGAATATTTGAGCTACGAAATTGAATCACCATTGAGTTAACAAGTAACAAGTCCAATCTTCCGTACACGGAGTCTTGTGGTAAATTAAACAAGTTCGCAAATTCTCGGCCTTCCTGCACACAGATATCTCAGCTTCAAACTTGAGGTATTCGTATATCGGAAAACTACCGGTATTTTGGAATTTACCTCCGAATTCTTATGAAGATTTCGTTTAAGAGTAACTAAAGCAGTAGAAATTTCAGCAAGAAAATATTCTTAGTAATTTTGGGACAAGAATGTTTAAACATATTGATATAGGTACTTAACTATAGCTCTGATGTCGAACAGTGGACAGTTTAAATAAAAAACGGTGATTGTTTTCGATTAATTGAATTTAAATCGAACATATTATGATTCTAGTAAAAAAAATGGAATCTGCCTTATTGGAGGTACCAGTCATGCCATAGGAACTGCTTTCTTTCTGCACATCCTTAAGTATACAATCATACTCTTTCATCTTAATTTGTCTTAACTGGGGTTACAGTCTTTGAAAATTCCTTATGTTCCATTAATAACATAAAAAATATTTCGAGTAGTAGAAATATTATTACATTTTTCGTGATAAATAAAACCCTTTTTGGCTAAGACTACAGTGACAGTTACGAAGACTAATCGCTTTATAAAAGTGTGTTAAGTGGGAAAGCCCGATAAGACTCCGTAATAATAAGCTCCTACTACAAAATAATTCCTTTTCTAAACTAAATTCATTTGTCCAGTCCCTTTATTATATCCCACAGCTGGGTAAAGGTTTTATTCTTCTCGTCCATTTTTATCAAATTTTTGTTTTTAAGCTATTTTTATTTTAACACTTTAAACGAGTGATTCCCAGCTCGTCCTACAAGCCTATGGCCCAAATGGGACGAGTTAAACTCGTTTTGATTTTATCAATCGGAATTTATGACGTATTTCTATTTTGTTTTAAAACGAAGGTAATTCTTATTTGCAATAAAATATTAAGTTTTCAGGTCCAGAATAAATCAGTTTCATGACTTTTGATCAATAACCTTAATAAGATAATAAAAACCTATAAGGCTCCCTTGTTGACCACAGAATCCTAAAAAGAAGTTATAGTTTACGTTTTCGGCTGTTTTAACTTATAAGGTAAGAATAATATCACTTATGATGCAATTTATAAATAATAAATAAGCCAATAGAACAGGGGCTTTAATTACACTAAGTTGTATGGTCAACCGATATATTGCCGTTTCAGTTTCACATTCAGGCCTGCAACATAGCCCAACGGCTACCTCCTACATATTTTATAGGAAGCAACTGGGACTCGCAGACTAACATGCCTTCGGCAACGGTTACTTTACTACTACTCTTTAATTACGAATATACTTTTAGTAAGGCAAATTTTAAGTCGGTTTTTCTCCATTGAGACCCGAGTACTCTAGAATGTTTTACAAAAAGGCTTAGCACCCACTCGCAGCGAAGTGTGCATTGTTCTACGTTTGATGAGTGTCATAGGCATCGCATAACACCCCACTTGCATAACTAGTGCATAACTGAGCTAAACGAGATAACTTTGTAATTCTATCTGCGTAACTCACAGGCTTAGCTAGTTTTCTAATGATTGTGTATAAGTAGCCTCAGAGTATAAGCTTTAACATCATTATTTTTTATCAAAGATCTTAGTGATGGTAAATAAAAAAAAACAGTTTAAAGTTTGAAGTTGGCCGATATATACAAGGACAATATGCCTGGATATTTTTATTGAACCTGGTAAGTAATTGCCATGAATATAATCAAAATAATCGTTTATTTCAGGTAGATAATAAATTATGACTAATAAGCTTATTATTTTCTTTTCTAAATGGTCTCTGAGTTGCAGACGGGAATCCTTTTTTAATAAACAGTAAATTTATTACTATATATGTATGTATTATCTATTATTACTTATTGTACAAAAAGGCAGACAGTTATGTTATTATAATATAATATATAAGGGCTATTTTAGCGTTATACGTAATAATTAATACTATCACATCATAATAATGATTTAAATTATTATTAAGCTGGCATTCCATTTCTCGCAAATGCGCGAAGTATAAAATTCTCATTCGTACATTTCGTACAGTTCTTTCAAATTTTTTTTTGTATGAGAATTGAAACTATGCGCGATCATTTACGTGAAGTAGGCTGGCCGACGAGTTATACCTTTAAGGTAAAAAGTAGTTTAGAATACTAAATAAAAAAAAATAAAATCGTTTATATCTGGTTTTTAACATCAAAGTGCACAATGTATTTTCGTGAAGCTCCAAGCAAATACTAAATCTTCTCTCGCACGGTGGCACTTTTAAACAACTTTATTACAGTTAAAGAATGGACAGTTAATCAACTGTTGATATTTCGTTTAACTTGCTAGTTTATTTCAGAAATTCTTGTTCTATGAAAGCCTATTGAAAAAGTTTGCATAGTATGTAGATGTATTTTAGTATTAAATCTAACTAAAACAATTCAGATATTATTCTGAATTGGTACATATTTGTTCCTAGTCTGGGTGGTTTTCAATATCTATTATAAGTATGTATTTACAAAAGAGAAGTATATAAGTATTATATCCGTTATCCTAACCACCATAACACAAGCATTAAGTTGCTTGGCTTGGGGTTAGGTGACGCTGTGTGAAATGACCTGAAATATTTATTTATATATAGAGTAATACACGTAACCAAAAACAAGATTCATTTCATTTTACAGGTTTAGTTTGCCACCATCTTTGGCGGTATCGTTACTTAATATCAAACGAGATTATAGCTGAACGATGACTTATAAAAAATATTTTATGTTAATGTTGTGGTTTTGAGTTTAAAATATAATGTAAAACGTCCACGAGATTCAGATTTGGTATATAATTCATTCGATTTATTCTTTTACATCTATATAATATCGATACTAAAAAGTTAAATGAAATTAGGTGAGGTATATATACCTATGTACATGAAGTTTTTAGCGCAGTTTCTGATGGATATAAATTACTGATTTCCACGAACATGTGACTTTTTGCTGAGTTCTCAACTGATCTGAACCACAAAGGTTTGCAAGTGTCCGAATATGGTTTCATCTCTTTGGAGAGTTTAGAACTTTTGAAATAAATCAGTAACTGTAGGCATCGCAGTTAGACTTTGGAACCAGTCTTGTCGGTAACTCTTTGTTATCACAAGTTTTTTATTTGTTTGCCAGACTTAACGAATCCGTAGAAAAACTTTTAAATTTTTAGCCTTCCGTAGTCAACAAGGAAGCCTTATAGTTTCGCCTTGTCAGTCCATCCATACGTCTATCCGCGGCTTTACGGTAAAATTATAAGACATATATAGAAAGCTGAAATTTTGCACAGATGAGGGCTATTTTTATTAGTTTTGAAGATACTTTATTACTTTTACCGGGGGTAGACGCAAGTGCCAGTATTCTACCGCAGCAGTGATGTGCAAACATTACTGTGCTTCGGTAGGAGGGCACTGTAGCTAGTGAAATAACTGGGCTAAAGAATCTTAACATCTTAAGACTCTTGAGTAAGAAGCGTTGGTGCAGTGTTCCTTGAATTTCACATCATTGTGAAATCCTAGGTAGCACTGTACTGATTATGGGCAGCGTTATCTTTTACCATCAGGAGAGCGACTTGCTCGTCTTCTACTTCATCACATAGAAAAAAAAGATATCATTGATGAAAGTTATGGCAGTTAATATTTGATTTTTCAATTTATACAAAAGAACTGCACAAAAATTACAAAAAAACATTGTGTTTATAGTAAACATTTTCAGCCTATTTTTAGTTTTCTGAGTTGCATACCACCGACATTAGACGCTAATGAGCAAATAACAAAGCAACTTTTGTAATTAAAATTTGCCAGCAAATACTTAGTTTACAACATGAAGAAATTGATTGCTTTTGATCAGTAGAGTTGATACAATTATTTTTAATTGGACAGTCAGTTAACTTCCCAATTAAATCTGGTTCACATGCCTGGCAAGTTTTTTACGCTTCAAAATAGTTTATTTTGGTAATGGATGAATGAATTAATAACGTAAATACGAGTATTTTATCTATACGTAACGTACACTCATACGTACGTAAAATCTGCTAATTTGGTGCTTTTTACAAGCTTTTATTTGCTTTCACGTGTCCGTTGTCTGTCTGTTTGTAATCATGTCTTGCGATTTAAATTTGATCCACTTTCCGGTTTCCGATTGAGCTGAATTTTTGCATGCATGCATAAATCGGATGACAATGCAATGTTATTATAACATCGAGCTGATTTGATGATGGAGCTGGAATGTGGCCATAAGAACTCGGTAATTAAACGAAGCAACCCGAGCGAGCTCATCGAGCATTTCGATGTTGCTCGAGTTTGGGCTCATTTGATTCGATTGAGTAATTTGGTGCTAGATGGTGAAATTAATATTATCTATATATTGTTATAATAAGTTAAAGTTTTTAAAAAGTTTTTTTTTTTAAATTTCACTTGTTTAACTGGTTAATGGCCCAAACCCAATTTTAGTAAAGAAAATCTGATATATAAAAATTTTATTGTATGTCGACTTGATTTTTTTGTGTATTAGTAAGTTTTTTAGGATGGCCAGAAAATAAGTCATAAAGTTTTTTATACAGACGCAGACAATAAATAAATATGCCCGAGTAAGATAGTATAAAAACACGCATATTAACAGTTTAAATGAATAGGTAAGGTTTTCTAGGACTATAGTTATCGGTTAAACCGCGAACGGATACAGACAGAAGGACAAAGTGCAACTATAAGGGTTCTTTATTGACTACGGAACGCTAAAAGTGCGTTGCAAAAACAAACAAAACCCGTCAACGTTTAATTATAATTAACTTTAATTATAATTGGTTCAAGAATAATAATTATTCTTATTTCAAAACAAACAAAAGGACTTCCTGAAAATTAAAAATGGAAAGTGATGAAGCTCCAGTGGCAAGCGCAGTTACAGTATGGACTGAGAGAGTAGAGTTTAAGGAGCGAATTTAATTGAACACGTGGCGAGTTCCCACGTCGTGTCGGTAGCCGGCATTACTGTAGGGAAGTACCGCCTCTATAAACCAGTGCGGGGATACTACTCATGTTTCTCAAAAAGTTTTGAGATCTTAATATAAAAAAAAAATAATTTAAATAGAGACTTTGGGTCCTTGGAGCCCGGGAGCTCACCCCATTTTCCAAAATTCATCTGAGCGCTTGGTCGAGGCGACGTGTGACCGAAATGCTGGGGTATATTTGCCCCAACGTATAAGAATTGCCATTCAACGTGGCAATGCTGTCAGCATTCTGGGCACCCTGCCAACTGACAGTGGTTTGGAGCACTTGGATTTTCTGTAGATCGGCTTGTGGCCGATCTGTGGTTAATAAAAGTGTTCTTTACTGCTGTAGTAGCTGTAGTAATTTTAGTTTGTTTTTCTCAATAAAGGCATTTGCCACTCTATAAAAAAAAACCTAAAACTTATACAAATACTTACTAAAAAAAACTTAATCTAACAAACCTATGGTAGAGGGATATGTGTCCAGAATGCTGGCAGCGTTGCCCCTCTGATTGCAAATGGTTATTTTTTGAGCAATATACAAGTCAGCATTCTGGTCACCAGACACTTCCACCAAACGTTTGAAATTATAAAAATAATAAATAATTAATTCTCTCTTTAAGATTTGGCATAGGCGACGGTTACCGTTTACCATCGGGCGGGCCGTAAGCCTGTTTGCCATTCTTGACATTTAAAAAATCAGTCACTTGCCATTATTAGGTACAATACTAAAAATTATATGTATGACACGGCTGTATTCACGTAATTTTTTTTTGCGATGATGTTCAGTGAAGCCAGGGAGGGATTTATCCCGTGCTATCTACGGCCATATCGTCACTTAACATCACGCGAGGTATATATAAAAGAAATGCTTATAATATGTGTATATCCATCTACTACTCAGTACCTGACAATATCAAGGTGTTAAAGGGCGGTAAATTTAAAAAACTTTATGTGACTGGCTTTTGGAAAACGTGACATCGTGGTCAAAGGCTTACGAATTAAAAAAAAAAAGATTGAGTCAATGGTGTCAGCGTGAACTCCTGATGAAGGACATCATAATTGTCCGAAACCGTGGTTGAGAAAATCTCAACAAAAAATGACACCTGAGTACAGCCGTGCCGTATTTGTAATGGTAGTTTTCGAAATCCTATTACATTAACAATATTATAATGTTTCATGTAAGGAAATATAGGAAAAGTTCGTTTTAAAAATATATACAAAATACATTAAATGGAATTACATATGTATCGTTATTTTTATGGACGATGTTACATGTTCTGTAGATTAGCGTGTTGCCGATCTGTGGTTAAAACCAGTGTTCTTGACTGCTGTAACAGTAGTAGCTGTAGTATTATTGCTTGTTTTGACAATAAAGGCATTTGCCACTAAAAAAAAATGGATAAATGTTACATATTACACGAATTCGTGCCTGCAAGTAGCTTTTACAAAACCTATTTAAAATATTTCAATTTTTCTTAGTACTTAAAATAGAAAATGAATTAAAAACAAGGATAGTTTTAATTGCATGCATGCGACTGTCAGATCAGAACGAACCGAACGTAAGCCTTACATCTAGTTACTAGTCAACGAACGAATTTTAATGAACTTGTCAAAGTACGATGGAAAACTTAGAGAGCTCGGGTGAGGCGCAGCGGTTGCTAAGAAAATAATTACTATAGTTAGGTATGTAAATGCAAACTGCAAACGTAATGTTTTAGGGGCGCTACACACATATTTTAATTTTTTTTTAATTATAGGTAAGACTTTGACCACGATCTCGCGTGATGTTAAGCGATGATGCGGCCGCAGGCAGCAGACTATACCTAGAAGGCGGGATAAATCCCCCCTGGCTTCACTAAACATCATGCCGGAACACGGTTTTGTCCAGTGAGTGATAACTAGCCACGGCCAAATTCAGTACAGTGAGTGGAAAAACATAACTAATTAAAGTCATAGGTGCGGGGCTGGGATTCGAACTCGATGGTCCAGATTTGCGTCCGCACCTCATAACGCCTTTTTTTCCTGTCCGGGCGCATACTGGCCCAGCCCGCGAGCTATCCTACCTCCAACAGTATCGGAGCCTATTTTGCATCTTTTCCCATTCATATCGTATTCTTTCTTGCCGCATACTTTGTCTTTATATCGTTCTTCATCTTTCGTACAATATTACTCTCTTCTTATTCTAAGGGTGGGTGGGGATTGGGTTTAAATAACTTTATTCAAAAACTTTCTTATTACGCTATTGATTTAAAATCAATCACATAACCCCTTGGCCACGACCGCTTAAATTAAGGTTATGTAAACACTTAATCGGGCCGTACGGAAACAGGTACAGGTACAGGTTACTGTTTAGACAGGTTGTTGAAACATTCTGCTGCCCTGGCATTATAGCGTCCCGCAGGAACCAGGTATTTTAGTGGGTATCTCCGCCGCGCCCATCTTTAGTAGGAGAGTCTCACACACCGCCCGGCGCCCCCGGTACTGGGTGACGATACGTAACGCATTCTCCCTGGGTTTAAAAAGGTGGTTGAGATGTGTGTGACTTTTCATAGCCTCTCCATAGCCTCTCCATAGCCTCTCCATAGCCTCTCCATTTTTTGTCCTAGTATGCAATTCCAGTTCACGGTTCCACAATTGTGCCGACTGGCTTGTTTAGCTTTATTTAACTGCTGAATAAAAGCTAGTTTGTACCTACATGTACTTATTATGTATGTACTCGTATAATTATTTCGACCTTTTAACAAATTAGACCAATCCAAAATTGCAAGCCAAAATGAGTGTGTAAAACCCCTTATTACGCTACGAGAAAATTACACTCGCCTGTATATGAGATAAATTTTCAACTAGAGAATTTATGTACTCCACACTTCGTGCATTCCGCACGGCTAACTGCTCAAATTATACGAGCTTTATTAAAATTTCAGCAGCTATATTGACTTTTTGCAACTATCCTCACATATAAGGGTTGTGTGTAATATATATTTATTGCTGTCGCTACTTTTTTGTTGCTTGCGTTTATTTAGTGATTGTTTTACAACGATTAACTTTAAATTTAAAATATTAATTTTTACACAGGTCAGAATACATTTTTTAACTATGTAACAACTGGCGGACTTATCGCTTATTGCGATATCAACTTTTGCTTATCAATAAAAGTAAAAAACGGAAGCTTAACTTTTATTAATAGAACATTTTTATGCGGATTTTTTTGTGAAAATTTGATAGTTGTAATTAAATAGTAATTTAATACCGCAAACTTTCAATGACAAAGGTTAATGAAATGGCTGTCGGTACCTTCTTCAGTTTGAAGTGAAACTTGTCTATACGCCTACTGTGTACTTCTCGAGGTCAGGAGACTATTCCACACGAGACCAAGAATGTTCTCCATACAAAGTTTCACTTGATGCGGATTCCGAACGAATGTCGCCAGAGAGTCGTTTGAATAAAGTTAGCTCACTGATTTATGTGTAAACTTTTAGTAGTGCCCGCCGTGAATGTGTGGCCCGGTGTATTCCGTACTTATCTTTCGGCGTTTATTCTCTAGTTCTGTTATTGCTAAATTCCCAGCGGCGAGTCCGTTGTCGCCGTCTCTATTGTAAATAATGTGACCAAGTTTCGAACAACGTATGAGCTAGTGTTGCACCAGTATGGCAATTTCTGACGCAGCCAATATACCGGAGACAGCCTGTCATACGATTTGGCGATTTGTTTTGGTTGGAAAGATACGGCGGTCAGTAAAAAAAAAAACTAAATCTGTGAAATTGTAATTAATAGTCCAATATTAAGCCGTAATTTACGTTGTTTAATAGAAAAAATGTAAAATTTTAACCGCAGGATAATATTAGAAAAATAAAACTTGGTTTTACGGTGACTGGTATTAGGACAGGCGTATCAGGCTGGCCCCTCATTAGGTCTACGCGAATCTCGATGTTCGAACGGCGACATCGTTGTGTGGTCGTCGCGACATACAACCGCGAGTGTCACGGACACCCAACGTGGGGTAAGCTTTAAGTTGGCGTGTTGTGCACACATTGATCACTCAACATGATTAATAAATTATGACTCTTTTATAACAAAGGACATCAAGTGATTACGATAATTCCCATTATTTAATGTTTGAGGTTTAATGTCAATCACCCGAAAGTCCTCATAAACTACGAGCGTTAATTAAACAAAGCGTGCGGCGTGCGTGATACACTTTTATAGCTCAATCACTGATTTAAAACCAAATTGGTACTTAAGGCGGAATTTACCTTGCTAAGCAAATAACAAAACAAACGTTTAAATAGAAGCGCCGTTTAAATATAACCTAAATATATTTTTGTTCTATTTAGTATAGGTAATGTAAACACATATTTTCACAAAATAGTGCCTATGAGTCTCTTACCCGTTTTCTCATAGAGGTATTTTCTTAATAGGCTATAGAGTTAAAATATTCTCCAACCTGCCTAAAGTTTAGCCATATCTATATAAACTATATTTACTATATCTATGTATGTATATAAACTATACATTCATAGAAAAATGATTTTTTGAAAATCGCAAAGTATTGACACAAAAAATTAATACCATCAATAAGATTATCTCTTATATTGCTTTATTAAAAACGCTTTCCTTTTGTTTATAAAGCGAAGAAAATTGATGAAAGTATCATCGTTTCTGTGAAATTTGCCTTACTGTTTTATCTTTAACTAGATTAGTCTTTGGAACTCGCATGTAGAATTTCGCATAGCCTATTATAGGCCTGGAAAGCATATTTCCTCATTACGTCCCTACTACGGATTTGTTATAAAGTCACCGAGCTTTATTTCGGCAACATTTCCTGCTTACATAATATTTTTGTTATCTTTTTGTGCAGCGGAATACATTCCAGCCTTTATTTTTCCAGGATAAGCTTGTTTATTATTTGTTACTAGACTTTTTACTATAAACGGAACTACTGAGATCATAATATGCAAATGAAATTTCTTCGCTTTCTAGAGTTACAGTATATTTAAATAGATACCTAGATAGGCCCTACATAGGTACATAGATAGGTAGCAAGTACCTTTTAAAGTTAGACACACAAATCAGAGCGGAATTAACACTAATTTTTAAAATATAAATTATAGATAATATTAAAACTATACGCGTTGTGCGTATAACCGGATGACAAGCCGGATGGTTGATCGGCCAGCCGGATGGTTCTAACATTAGGCAGTTCGGTTCGGCTAACAAAACAATGCGTATAAGACAAGTCCTTATGAAAATTATCTTCTAAGTCTCACTAAATCTTAAAGAAGATATTATATATGTAAGTGCTGAATCCCTTTATAAATGACATGGACATAATATAAGAAGACGTTTTTAGTTCTATTTATTTTTTAAGTTGAGACAGACATTGTAAACAAAAACATTTTGCCATGGAATGTTTATATTGTGAATATAAAATATTTCATAACATTGTTATGACGACCTGAATGTTAAGACACCTATGAAACTGAATTGAGTATGAAAATTTTATTCTTTTATTAAGAAGATCAACAAATTATGATGTTAGCATGATCAAAACCGATAAGTCTTGTCAATAAATAAATTATGTAACCAAGGTAAACATCGTAAAAACATATTTAAAAAAATAGCACTCCGGGAGTGCCGGCAGAAGTGAAAACTTCAATATTAACGTTGTGTTTAATTATAAGTATAAAAAAAAATACTATCATTTATGAGGTAGAATACAATGTTTATTTATTGCGCTATCGTACACAAATATGACAATTTATATGTTGTTATTTATAATATTATATCGTTATTTATATATAACATTAAATTTTATCCCTCAGAAAAATCAACTTCCATCCATAATTTCGACGACTTTTACACCATCGTTATTATCATAATCATCATCGCAAATTTTTACAACTGATACAATTGGTTTATGATATCTTAAGTAAGAAACAAACAGTTTTGATTCGAACCTATTTAAGTGTCTAATAAAAAAAAAAAATATAAATATAAAATATAAAAAAAAAATATCGGGCGCGCGCTTGTCTAAGCCCCCTGTGCCGCCTAAACAGAGCAGCACACTCAGGCACGGTAGAAAGAGTGGGAGATACTAGTTCCTCTCCCTTCCCCTCGATCTTACGCTTTTTCGATCAGCATCACGTGACCCTGACGCGAGTTTTAAAGTTTTTACCCATACAAAAAAGTGCTCAGCGCCGCTAAAGAAGTTTTCACTTCAAAAATGCAATAATCACGAGTTTCTTGTTCGTTCTTCTCATAGAGGTGCTTTGCGAACGAGCGGTAAATAGCAAAAAATAAAAAAAAATTAACTTTCAAAAGTGCTCCAATGTAGCCTAATTGTATAAATTAATTTTGAATTTGAGTTTGAGAATATAGTTCCAGGTCTGTAGTGTAGTAGAGTTTTTTTAGTGACAGACATGCAATCAGACGGCCGGCCTGATGTTAAGTGGTCACCATCTACTACGATAGACGTCACCAGTGGTGTTTCCGACCCGGTGTCACTAATTAATTTATCAACGCGATGTTGGTATTGGTTGAGTTTATACCTTTTACTGAGGGTAGACTTCCTTTGCAGGAGATAGACTAGGTGGGTACCCCAACAGTGCCAGTTATTCTACCGCCTAAGCAGTGATGTGCAAACAACCTTACTTCAGTAGGAGGGCACTGTAGCAAGTGAAATTACTGGGCTAAAGAGTCTTAACATCTTATGACTCTTGAGTAAGAAGCGTCGGTGAAGTGCACTTAGAATTTTACATAAATGTGAATTCCTGAATGACACTGTACTGATTATAATGAGCAGCGTTGTCTCTTAGCATCAGGAGAGCGTCTAACTCGTCTCCTTACTCCTTTGCATAAAAAAACTGTTTCATATATTAATCTTCGTGAACATTGCTACATCACATAAGATTATTATGATGTAAAGTCTCCCATGTCCAGGAGTAAATAACTGCCACGGGGAGTACTGCAATTCCATTTAAAGGAACTTACAAAACTGCTAAACTATTTATGAAACAATTATAACGATAATGACTTTTAAATGGCGATCGGTAGAAATAGCTGGAGCGAATCAATCGCTTTGTACCGTCAAATAATTTCCCATTAAAACGAGGGTAAACCATCCAGCTAGCCCGCAATAAGCAGACCACTCACGTTGAAACCCACAAAGCGATCGGCGCGAGCTCCAAATCGAAATATACAGCCATCATCGGATACACATTCACGCACTATAGGCACTAGTATTATTCATACATACAGTACGTTAGTTTTGTTTATTTTGAAAATTCAACGAAACCTCAATATTACTAGCTGTGAAGTATAACTAGTGTCCAGCGGTTTTACCCTCTGAGAAATTCGTGTTGCCTATGTGTGATTCCAGGGTATAAGCCACCTCTATACTAAATCAAAACAAAGGGTTTAGCCATTTAAGCGTAAAGGGTAAAAAAAGAACTATCACACAAATCCATACTTAATAGGATATACCAGACCGGGGGTAGACTTCCTTTGCAGGTCGACTAGGGGGTACCCCAACAGTGCCCGTTATTCTACCATCTGAGCAGTGATGTGCAAACATTACTGTGATTCGGTAGGAGAGCACTGTAGCTAGTGAAATTACTGGAATGAAGAGTCATCTTATGACTCTCAAGTAAGAACCATTAGCGAATTGCACCCAGAATTTTATCTTTGTAAAATCCTGGGTAGCACTGTACTAATTATAATGGGCAGCGTTATCTCTTACCATAAGAAAAGCGTCTTGTTCGTCTTCTTACTTCGTTGTATAAAAAAAGGTATAAAGGTCCACAAAATTCAGTAATTCAAATTAATTTTTAGCAGAATAACTTTTTAAAGATACCAGATAGCTTAGATATATTTTGATATTAACGGAACAATGATAGGCAAGAAACAATTACAGCGTACTGACCTAGTACACTCAGAGCTCTGACTAGTTGCATAGATTTATCAAAGGGATTATGAACATGTTCTATACTACTCTTCTAATCAAATTGAATTGTGTGTGTGTGTGTGTGTGTGTGTGTGTGTGTGTGTGTGTGTGTGTGTGTGTGTGTGTGTGTGTGTGTGTGTGTGTGTGTGTGTGTGTGTGTGTGTGTGTGTGTGTGTGTGTGTGTGTGTGTGTGTGTGTGTGTGTGTGTGTGTGTGTGTGTGTGTGTGTGTGTGTGTGTGTGTGTGTGTGTGTGTGTGTGGTGTGTGTGTGTCTGTGGATACGTGTGTGAATATTGTGTGTGTGTATGTGTGTGTGTGTGAAAATATATAAGTAATCGTATTTGTGCTAAGCTGTAACACTTACCCTCCAGCACCGCCCTTAACGTTTGATTTATCCTAGAGCGGGATCAACTTGAGGTGTAATTTATGGGCGGCAGAGGCCGCTGCCCGTTAATTCTACTGGATAGATAACGGCCTTGACACCTTTGTTTAGGACATACGAGCTTTCAGTAAGCTCGTATGCAGAATTATCTGATATAAAAGTGTTGAGAAAAGCAAATATTAAAGATAAAAACGACTTTCATTAACTAAGTCTATTGCCTAGTGCGGTAAGATCGCCGATTGCTTATTGCAGTAAGTTTCTTTTGTAATTATTTGGTATGCAATAAATTATACATTCTATTCTATTTAAAAAAACCTAGCTCCCCCCCCCCCCCTTCCCCCTTTCTAAAATGGTGATTTGACTCTGACCGTGTAAGTAGGGTAACCTGTTCTGTTGGAGTATAAACCCCTTTTTTTTAATTCTAAGTCAAACTTCTTTCAACCAAATAATTTTTCATTGAATAAGCGTTAGGTATTCCAAATAAAAGAATAATTAATCGTATTTGATCTTTAAACAAATAAGTACCTACTTTAGGAAAGAAATTATATGCCTTTAGAATATAGATAAGTACTCTTTATTAGGACTAAAATAACAAAAAGTTGGTACTTATGATTTACTTTACTTTAAAATTAATTAACATATTGACCCACAATTGGTGACCTTATCGCTCAATGCGACCAATAAATTTTGTAACGAAGAGTATAATATACTCTTCGTGGAAAATATTATTAAATTAATATAACCTCTCATAGTTCATTAAAATAACCGCTATATTGCAGGCATTATAATACACCAAATATATACCTCTAATTTAATACCGTAGTAGTACGATATCAAATACAGTTCTATTCATGCGAATGCAGCGAGGCGAGATAACCGAAATACACTAAATTAATAACATAAACTTTTTTTTTTTTTTAAGTGGCAAATGCCTTTATTGAGAAAAACAAACTAACAATACTACAGTTACTACAGCAGTAAAGAACACTTTTATTAACCACTTTGATTTACGCCGCTTGAGCCGCTCAGCAGAAACTGCCGCCGCACCAGCCGCAATTTGAGTCTCTGGAAGATGTGAGGGCGCCAGTGTATCAACGCAAGTCGCGTCCCACACTAACGGCCGACCTAACTTCCAGGGAATCAAAGTCATACCGTCAGGTCTTTTACATAAGCATAACATAAACTAGTTGCAACTTCAATATTATAATCATTATACGAGTAGTGGTATAAAGATAAGATATAATTAATATAAGCGCCGGGATGAATCAATTTGTTTATTTGTGGACGATGTAGTTTGTCGCCAATTCTTCTTGTTTTTTTTAATACAAGATGAACTTAACGGTTCAAGCTCGAGGTTTGCTTGATGTTCAACGTTACTGTAGAAGCGTCTAATTTCGAACAAAATGCCTTCATATTTATTCAGAAATATTAGTCTATACAGGTTTATTTTTAAAACACCAGCAGTAAAAGCATAGGTACTTACTAACACGGGATTTCTTGAAATTCCCACGGGAAAGGGAATTATTTCAAAAACAACTTTGTATGGAAATCAGTAACGATTTAACCGGTTTAGCTGAAATTTTATATTGAGAAAGTTTATGATCCAAGACAATTTATAAGATAGGCTTTATACTAGTTCGCGCGGGTTCACTAGTAATACCTAATATATTATATACACATCATTCACTGTTGTTTTTAAAATCGCAATTTCAGCACACTAATTTAATCATATTCCAAATCAAGCCTAATATATTGAAAATCTAAGCTTTATTATAAATTCAAACCAACATATTAGCTTAATTCTAGCATAACACTAGGAAGTGTAATAGTGTTTACACATAATAGCGTTCTGAAATTAACTAATTTACATCCTTCTATACCTGTTAACTGGATCCGTTATTAATTATCCGTTACCCGTCATGAATTTATAACATATGGTAATTAGTTCAGAAGTGATGTTATTATCTCTATAGTATAAGCATTAGTTAATGGTTGTGTGGTTTGTACAATGGCTTCCAAATGTGGTATCAACTGGTAAAAGCATGTGTTTAGGATCTTAGAGTGACAAATACCTTTAACGGTGCACTGAAGCACTGCCCGTAGTGGAATTCCAATCGAAAATAGTTAACACTAAAAATGTAACTACTACAATGACGTACAATAATGACGATGGTTTTCGAACGTTTTTCCACAATAACTGGCACCGCAGCATATTTTTTTGAAGTATAAGCGATTGGCTTCCTGTACTGTTTGTTTGTCTAAATTATACAATCAGTTTAAGGGGTAGCATATATACGAGTATACTACATATGTATAAGTTTACTATTATAAACATAAAGAAAATATCTTACGATTTTTAAAACTATCGCGAGTGTTCTCCATAACTACAATAATAAAAACGGCACAACTCACGTCAAATATTGCCGAGAATATCTCGACCACGGTTTCGGACAATTACGATGTCCTTCATCAGGAGTTCACGCCTGCAGCAACCGACGCTCACTGGCGCGCGCCCGCGCCGCTGCTCGGACCGAGCGCTGCGTCGGTGCGGGCGGGGGGTCGGCTGACTCACTGTCGCTACTACTTATGTCCGACGCATCGTTAGGGAGTAGACACACCGCACTCGTTGTATCACACTCGCGGACAGATATTAACGCACGATTACTGATACTAAGCACAGGTAACCACGCCGAAGGTACGGACCACCCGCGATCCCGATTAAAATTAGCACAGCGACCAATTTCGATGGCCTCCTTAAATTTCCGCGGCACGAAAAACTTCTCTTTTGCCAGCACGGAGACTTTATCGAATCTCAGGTAATGCTTCGAATCGGAGATAAGGGCGTGCTCAGCCACTGCGGAACGGTCAGTTTCCATATTCTTTACGGCCCTAATGTGTTCCGTAATCCTCGTGGAAATGTTCCGCTGTGTTTCGCCAATATAAGATCGACCACAGTCGCAAGGGATCTTATATACACCCGGCCCACACAGTGCCTCCTTGTCCTTCGGCGATCGCAACAGTTGACGCAGCTTACCAGGCGGTCTGAATCTAGCCCGGATTCCACACCTGCGGTCCAAGAGACGACCGATCCTATCCGTCACCCCCTTGACAAAAGGCAGATATACTGGCGATCTCCCTGGCATTTCCGGTCGCTTCAACCTGTCAGGGTTCGCCCAGCGACGGCATCTACTCCAGGAGTATCCATTACTCTCAAGTGCTCGTCTTACATGGTCGAGCTCCTCTTGGACGTACTCCGGATCGCAAAGTCTAAGAGCCCTTCCAATCAGAGACCTTGGCACCGAGGCTAACTGGGACATATGGTGATGCGAGTCCGCCCGCAGATATCGGTCAGTATGTGTTGGCTTCCGATAGACAGTATGAGTCAGCTTCCCATCCGGCTTCCGTATAACCCGCACATCAAGGAAAGGTAAACTCCCATCCTCCTCCTCTTCAACGGTGAACCGTATCTTACTATGCACCGTATTCAGGAAAGATGTAAATTCCTCCAACACGTTCCTTGATATGATGGCAAACACGTCATCTACATATCGCCACCAGTACCGTGGTTTTGACGACGCCTCTGTTAACACACGGTTTTCAAACCACTCCATGTAGATGTTTGCCACTACTGGTGCCAACGGAGAACCCATAGCCACTCCATCTATCTGCAGGAAAAACTCACCTCGCCATACAAAATATCCATTTTTGAGGCAATACGATGTCCAATCCACATACACAGCTGGTAAGTCCGTGGCTCCTATCAGTTCGGTGATAATCCCCAACGCTTCATCCACCGGCACATTAGTGAATAATGACGCGACGTCAAAACTCACCATCACCTCGTCCGAACGAAGAGATACATCTGCTAACAGCTGTACAAAATGGGCAGAATCACGCACGTAGCTGCTGGTCTTACCCGTGAGAGGTTGCAGCACACCTGCTACATGCTTAGCCATAAGGTATGTCGGAGCGTCTATTTGGCTTACAATTGGTCTCAAAGGCCAGTCCGGCTTATGTATCTTCGGCAGACCATATATCTTCGGCGTTATGGGGCTGCGGGGATAAAGCTTTGCAGCCATGCCTTCCATATCAGAGTCTCGCAACAACTTGACCACTTTCGCAGTCACTCTTGACGTTGGATTATAGTCAACCCTCCTGTACGTGTTGGAATCACTCACAAGAAGGCCAACCTTGCGCTCATACTCCAACGTGTCAACAACCACCGTTGCGTTGCCCTTATCCGCCGGCAGCACCAGTAAGTCAGCATTGTGACGGAGCTCCCTTAACGCTGACAGCTCATCAGAGCTCAAATTGGACCCAGGTGGCCTGGATCTACGCAATATTGAAGAAATATCCTGCCTAATACACTCCGCTTCCATATGTGGTATCTTGTTCCTGAACAAAGTATCCTCCACACTTGCTACGATATCTTCCACTGGTATCCTCCGAGGAGCCGGCGCAAAATTCAACCCGCGCGACAGTGCACAAATCGCTTCCTCACTCAACTGTTGCGATGATAAATTAACAACATTCCCCCGGGTGTTATGTGTCTCGACCCTAATGTTGTTTACATTATTTACATTCCGAGGGTAGTCGTGAAGGTTGAGATGATATTCTTCACTAATCAAGTTTCTTAACTTTTTCTCATGCCTCTTTTCCGTTAATGCAAATACTGACATGGATCTAGAATATGACATACCATCCAATGTTGTCCATAAATCCTCACTTAGCTCACTTGACAAAGACAAGTGCAGTTCGTACACCCGCTTATACGTGCACATCAAATTGCGTCTATAATCAACGATTACCCGCCTTAGTAGCCTCATACTTGCGATTTTGAAGAAATTAGCGTAATCCCGAATACATCGAAGCGGTTTTATGCGTATAAAACCGCTTCGATGTATTCGTTGATTATAGACCCGCTTATACGTGCACATCAAATTGCGTCTATAATCAACGAATACATCGAAGCGGTTTTATACGCATAAAACCGCTTCGATGTATTCGGGATTACGCTAATTTCTTCAAAATCGCAAGTATGAGGCTACTAAGGCGGGTAATCGTTGATTATAGACGCAATTTGATGTGCACGTATAAGCGGGTGTACGAACTGCACTTGTCTTTGTCAAGTGAGCTAAGTGAGGATTTATGGACAACATTGGATGGTATGTCATATTCTAGATCCATGTCAGTATTTGCATTAACGGAAAAGAGGCATGAGAAAAAGTTAAGAAACTTGATTAGTGAAGAATATCATCTCAACCTTCACGACTACCCTCGGAATGTAAATAATGTAAACAACATTAGGGTCGAGACACATAACACCCGGGGGAATGTTGTTAATTTATCATCGCAACAGTTGAGTGAGGAAGCGATTTGTGCACTGTCGCGCGGGTTGAATTTTGCGCCGGCTCCTCGGAGGATACCAGTGGAAGATATCGTAGCAAGTGTGGAGGATACTTTGTTCAGGAACAAGATACCACATATGGAAGCGGAGTGTATTAGGCAGGATATTTCTTCAATATTGCGTAGATCCAGGCCACCTGGGTCCAATTTGAGCTCTGATGAGCTGTCAGCGTTAAGGGAGCTCCGTCACAATGCTGACTTACTGGTGCTGCCGGCGGATAAGGGCAACGCAACGGTGGTTGTTGACACGTTGGAGTATGAGCGCAAGGTTGGCCTTCTTGTGAGTGATTCCAACACGTACAGGAGGGTTGACTATAATCCAACGTCAAGAGTGACTGCGAAAGTGGTCAAGTTGTTGCGAGACTCTGATATGGAAGGCATGGCTGCAAAGCTTTATCCCCGCAGCCCCATAACGCCGAAGATATATGGTCTGCCGAAGATACATAAGCCGGACTGGCCTTTGAGACCAATTGTAAGCCAAATAGACGCTCCGACATACCTTATGGCTAAGCATGTAGCAGGTGTGCTGCAACCTCTCACGGGTAAGACCAGCAGCTACGTGCGTGATTCTGCCCATTTTGTACAGCTGTTAGCAGATGTATCTCTTCGTTCGGACGAGGTGATGGTGAGTTTTGACGTCGCGTCATTATTCACTAATGTGCCGGTGGATGAAGCGTTGGGGATTATCACCGAACTGATAGGAGCCACGGACTTACCAGCTGTGTATGTGGATTGGACATCGTATTGCTCAAAAATGGATATTTTGTATGGCGAGGTGAGTTTTTCCTGCAGATAGATGGAGTGGCTATGGGTTCTCCGTTGGCACCAGTAGTGGCAAACATCTACATGGAGTGGTTTGAAAACCGTGTGTTAACAGAGGCGTCGTCAAAACCACGGTACTGGTGGCGATATGTAGATGACGTGTTTGCCATCATATCAAGGAACGTGTTGGAGGAATTTACATCTTTCCTGAATACGGTGCATAGTAAGATACGGTTCACCGTTGAAGAGGAGGAGGATGGGAGTTTACCTTTCCTTGATGTGCGGGTTATACGGAAGCCGGATGGGAAGCTGACTCATACTGTCTATCGGAAGCCAACACATACTGACCGATATCTGCGGGCGGACTCGCATCACCATATGTCCCAGTTAGCCTCGGTGCCAAGGTCTCTGATTGGAAGGGCTCTTAGAATTTGCGATCCGGAGTACGTCCAAGAGGAGCTCGACCATGTAAGACGAGCACTTGAGAGTAATGGATACTCCTGGAGTAGATGCCGTCGCTGGGCGAACCCTGACAGGTTGAAGCGACCGGAAATGCCAGGGAGATCGCCAGTATATCTGCCTTTTGTCAAGGGGGTGACGGATAGGATCGGTCGTCTCTTGGACCGCAGGTGTGGAATCCGGGCTAGATTCAGACCGCCTGGTAAGCTGCGTCAACTGTTGCGATCGCTAAGGACAAGGAGGCACTGTGTGGGCCGGGTGTATATAAGATCCCTTGCGACTGTGGTCGATCTTATATTGGCGAAACACAGCGGAACATTTCCACGAGGATTACGGAACACATTAGGGCCGTAAAGAATATGGAAACTGACCGTTCCGCAGTGGCTGAGCACGCCCTTATCTCCGATTCGAAGCATTACCTGAGATTCGATAAAGTCTCCGTGCTGGCAAAAGAGAAGTTTTTCGTGCCGCGGAAATTTAAGGAGGCCATCGAAATTGGTCGCTGTGCTAATTTTAATCGGGATCGCGGGTGGTCCGTACCTTCGGCGTGGTTACCTGTGCTTAGTATCAGTAATCGTGCGTTAATATCTGTCCGCGAGTGTGATACAACGAGTGCGGTGTGTCTACTCCCTAACGATGCGTCGGACATAAGTAGTAGCGACAGTGAGTCAGCCGACCCCCCGCCCGCACCGACGCAGCGCTCGGTCCGAGCAGCGGCGCGGGCGCGCGCCAGTGAGCGTCGGTTGCTGCAGGCGTGAACTCCTGATGAAGGACATCGTAATTGTCCGAAACCGTGGTCGAGATATTCTCGGCAATATTTGACGTGAGTTGTGCCGTTTTTATTATTGTAGTTATAGAAAATATCTTGTAACTCTCAATCAATGTTGTGTTTTTTTTTATTACTCAGCTCATTTATTACGTTTTGCAACTTGACTTGTCATAATAACTGTAGTATTTTAGAGTTTTTAAAGAATCTAAGGACCCTTTTCAAGATTTAACGATCGTTTATTTCTATATGAAACAGCGAGGGAATGAGACTATAATTCCCGGCACGACTAAATATATAACGGGTGTAAAAGTCCGACTCTGGGGCAAATGGCAAAAATACCTTTACAGATTTATATTTTAGACTACCACTAGTTTAGAATACCTATATGTATTATACATATAAACCTCCCTCTTGAACTACTTTATCTATTGTAAAAAAACCGCATCAAAATGCGTTGCGAAGTTTATATAGGCACAGATAGACTCGGGTAAGCGACTTTGTTTTAACCATCTTAGTTCGAGCAGAGGGGCAGCTTGAAAACCAGCAACTATGCTAACTATAGATTGACGTAGTTACACGCTGAGGCTATCCCTATTGCCAATTAATGTATTTTTTTCTTATAATTTCATTTATTTTTGATATCATATTTTTTAACTTATGTTGTAAAATTTGGCAAAAACATATTTTTTTTTCTTTACTTTCTTTATTTCAACTATGTAGTGAAGTATAGTAAAACACTGCATACACGGCATCATGTTGAAAGTTTATGTAATAACGTGCGTAGTGCGTAGTTTTTGTCGGCATACGCTGCAGCTTTGATTAAAGCTATAAATCGAGCTCTCAGTTATCAGCCGACGTCGCAACGATGATCTAACCTGTTGTAACTTATTTTGAAGTTTTATTATGGTTATAATGTAGTATGATGCACTTATCAGCTATAGGTACAGTTCTATGTGTACTTAAGTACTCTTATAACAGAGTAAACCCCGTTTTTGTTGTAAATAAAGCTCTTTTATTTAATTTTATTAAATGAAGTAGATACCTAATATTCGTTTAGATTTTATTTTTAATTTTAGAACAAAACCACCTACTTATGATGAAAGCAAATTTACAGTTTTTTAGAATCACAACACAAATGAGATCGACTGCAAGATATTATACCAATTTCGTATATTGATTAATAATAATAATATTCTACAAGTTAATTTGTAGGTAATATTTTCTCTACTCTCTGTCGTAATATTCATTCATCGAACTTAAGTTTAGTTTTTTTAGTTCTAAGTAGTTGATTAATGAAGCCAGGGAGGGATATATCCCGCCTTCTAGGTTTAACTGCTTACCATCTACGGCCGCATCGTTGCTTGTCATCACGCAAGATCGTGGTCAAAGGCTTACCTTCAACGAATAAAAAAAACATTCCGAGTACAATGTTATGTATTTAGCACTTGATCAACCGACTGTATAACCTTTGCGAAGTGGGAATTAAGCGGCGACAGCGGACGGGAGTCGTCGTAAATTGTGGAACCCGGACCCTTTCTCTGTCTCAAGTGTGCCGTGGCCGGCTAATTATATTATGGCAGTATTAGCGTCATATTTAATGCAATTATCCACTTGGTTCTCGCTTAAGCTAATTTTGAGCTTGGGTAAATCTGGGCTTCTATGCAAGTGAGGCGACGCTTGCTTCGTGGTAACGCCTTATAATCATAGTCACTTAGAGGTGGCTTAGTGGCCTTGTATTAATCGTGGTAACCTGAAACTGTAACTTAAAGGTTGGGCCACCCAATCTATAATGTGATTTGACTGTGACAATGTAATTAGGGTCAATGTGTTAGTCAATGTATGTAGGGTATCAATCTGTTAGAGTAGTTCTCAATTATTATATTCCTAGCAACGCCCAGCGGTTTCACCCGCTGTACTATAGACTATGTGTTATCCCTAAGCTATCTCTATATACCAAATTTCAGCTCAATCGGTCCACTTGTTAAGACGTGATCCAGACATCCATACATTCTTACAAACTTTCACGTTTATCATATGAGTAGGATTATAAAAGCTATGAAATTAATTACAGTAAATATGCTGCTTAATTGGAAACACAAGCATGTTTTCTTCCGGGCATGTCTGTATAATTTGAATTCAGACAAGCACTGATGTTATGAAAATATTAACTTCTGAAGGTAAAGTTGTGCATCATTAGTGTGGATTCAACATTCAGCGGTCGGCGTCCTCAGGCTTTCATATTTATTTTAGAGTGACGACATTTTCAAGCCGTCTGTTGAAAGTCATACTTGTGTTCATTACAAGTAAAGTGTCAGTGAAAAATAACAATTTAATGTACCTACTTAACTGACACTTAAAACGGCTACATAACTACTTACAATATATAATTGATAAACATTACTGAAACGATTTGGAACATTCTTTTTTGTCATAAAGTGTATCTACACTTCACAGTTCCATTTTAAATATTATCAAAATCAGTCAAGGGTTTCTGGGTAATCAGGTTTCAGATTATTAAAACGTGCGCCGCGCTCTCGTTTGAAAGCGAGCAGTCGAGCGAGAGTAAATTTACTTGTTTACCACTTTTACACAAAAAAAAAACAAACAAAACCTTGTGTACATAGGTACACAAAGTAAAATATTTATTTTTATCTTATTCCAAATACGAAAAAGTTTGGAAAGAACCTCTAGTGTCCTTTTTAAGGACCCTCTAACTTGTACAAAGGAGAATGTTTGTATTTACTCAACACTACACAATCCTGAAACTGGCGCTTGCTTTGAAGAACTACTAGATCATAAACAACTTGAGGTTTTCTTGCGCAAAATCGACGATTCAGCGATATTTTGTGATTGGATTTATTTTCTTCGGAATAACGTAGGTACTGTCAGAGATAATAAAAGGTAAAATTACTTTTATTATTATTACAGGCACAGCTCGTACGTACGTACGTAATACGTAGTCGTAATGCGAAATCCTGTCTCGGCTAGTCACCATGACTGCACCCAATATTCTGCCACGAATCCATTCGTTCCAGTTGAAAGGTGACCAGAAAAAATACTGGGCTAAGAAGATTCTCGTAATATATGTTGTAATTGAATTTAATTAGTTTTAAGTGTTTCTGTATTATGTGTGGTTTCAATAAGGAGCTTTCTATTTATTCTATTTATGGCGAGCACAGTGTGGTGTTGCTTAGGACTTTGTACCTATTGAATTCCTAGATAACACTGCGACTGTAATTGGCAAGACTTATCTCTTGAGACAAAGAAAGCGTCGGGCATTAATATGCATATATTAGATTCATAATATTATAATACTAGCTGCAACCCGCGGTGTTACCCGCTGCAAAATTTTCGATGGCCTAAGATTTAGGCCAAGTGGGGTTACGATGAAATTTTTTGCCAAGAGTGGTTACATAGAAGATTTTTTCTAATTATGTTTACGGCGAAGATTTTTGCCAAGTGGGGTTACGGCTAAGATTTGCCAAGTGGCGTCATTGGCAAAGATGTTGGCCAAGTAGGGTCGTAACGAAGATTTTGGCCAAGTAGGGTCGATGGCGAAGAAGTTGGCAAAGTTAACAAACCAAAGATCATTAAAATCGGTCCAGCCGCTATAAAGTTATGAGTGGTGGAACTTTTACAAACTACCAGGATATCAGAAACATATAGGAGTTCTCAACTGCTGTAGTAGCTGTAGTATTTTTAGTTTATTTTTCTCAATAAAGGCATTTGCCACATTAATATAGATGTTCGTTGTAAAAAATGGAAAATCGAAATAAATTTGTCAAATCCTTACTTCACCGAAAACCGAACAGAATAAGACACCGAATTTGGAAAAAAAAACCGAACCGAATTTGTAACAAATGGAAAATCGAAATAAATTTGTCAAATCCTTACTTCACCGAAAACCGAACCGAATAAGACACCGAATTTGGAAAAAAAAACCGAACCGAATTAGAAACCGAATTTGGAAAAAATGCAAATCGAAATAAATTTGTCAAATCCTAACTTCACCGAAAACCGAACCGAATAAGAAACCGAATCTGGAAAAAAAAACCGAACCGAATTAGAAACCGAATTTGGAAAAAATGCAAATCGAAATAAATTTGTCAAATCCTAACTTCACCGAAAACCGAACCGAATAAGAAACCGAATCTGGAAAAAAAAACTGAACCGAATTAGAAATCGAATTTGGAAAAAATGGAAATCGAAATAAATTTGTCAAATCCTTACTTCACCGAAAACCGAACCGAATAAGACACCGAATTTGGAAAAAAAACCGAACCGAACTAGAAACCGAATTTGGAAAATCGAAATAAATTTGTCAAATCCTAACATCACCGAAAACAGAACCCAATAATAAACCGAGTTTGGAAAAAAACAGAACCGAATTAGAAACCGAATTTGGAAAAAATGGAAATCGAAATAAATTTGTCAAATCCTTACTTCACCGAAAACCGAACCGAATATGACACCGAATTTGGAAAAAAAACCGAACCGAATTAGAAACCGAATTTGGAAAAAATGGAAAATCGAAATAAATTTGTCAAATCCTTACTTCACCGAAAACCGAACCGAATAAGAAACCGACTTTGGAAAAAAAACCGAACCGAATTAGAAACCAAATTTGGAAAAAATGGAAATCGAAATAAATTTGTCAAATCCTAACTTCACCGAAAACCGAACCGAATAAGAAACCGAATTTGGAAAAAAACTGAACCGAATTAGAAACCGAATTTGGAAAAATGGAAATCGAAATAAATTTGTCAAATCCTAACTTCACCGAAAACCGAACCGAATAAGAAACCGAATTTGGAAAAAAAAACGAACCGAATTTGTAACAAATGGAAAATCGAAATAAATTTGTCAAATCCTTACTTCACCGAAAACCGAACCGAATAAGACACCGAATTTGGAAAAAAAACCGAACCGAATTAGAAACCGAATTTGGAAATAAATTTGTCAAATCCTAACTTCACCGAAAACCGAACCGAATTAGAAACCGAATTTGGGAAAAATGGAAAATTGAAATAAATTTGTCAAATCCTAACTTCACCGAAAACCGAACCGAATAAGAAACCGAATTTGGAAAAAAAAAACGAACCGAATTTGTAAAAAATGGAAAATCGAAATAAATTTGTCAAATCCTTACTTCACCGAAAACCGAACCGAATAAGACACCGAATTTGGAAAAAAAAACCGAACCGAATTTGTAACAAATGGAAAATCGAAATAAATTTGTCAAATCCTTACTTCACCGAAAACCGAACCGAATAAGACACCGAATTTGGAAAAAAAAAACCGTACTGAATTAGAAACCGAATTTCGAAAAAATGGAAAATCGAAATAAATTTGTAAAATCCTTACTTCACTGAAAACCGAACCGAATAAGAAACCGACTTTGGAAAAAAAACCGAACCGAATTAGAAACCAAATTAGGAAAAAAATTAAATCCAAATAAATTTGTCAAATCCTAACTTCACCGAAAACCGAACCGAATAAGAAACCGAATTTGGAAAAAATGGAAATCGAAATAAATTTGTCAAATGCTAACTTCACCGAATACCGAACCGAATAAGAAACCGAATTTGGAAAAAAACTGAACCGAATTAGAAACCGAATTTGGAAAAATGGAAATCGAAATAAATTTGTCAAATCCTAACTTCACCGAAAACCGAACCGAATAAGAAACCGAATTTGGAAAAAAAAACCGAACCGAATTTGTAAAAAATGGAAAATCGAAATAAATTTGTCAAATCCTTACTTCACCGAAAACCGAACCGAATAAGAAACCGACTTTGGAAAAAAAACCGAACCGAATTAGAAACCGAATTTGAAAAAAAATTAAATCGAAATAAATTTGTCAAATCCTAACTTCACCGAAAACCGAACCGAATAGGAAACCGAATTTGGAAAAAATGGAAAATTGAAATAAATTTGTCAAATCCTCACTTCACCGAAAACCGAACCGAATAAGAAACCTAATTTGGAAAAAAAAACCGAACCGAATTAGAAACCGAATTTGGAAAAAATGTAAAATCTAAATAAATTTGTCAAATCCTTACTTCACCGAAAACCGATTCGAATAAGAAACGGAATTTGGAAAAAAAAACCGAACCGAATTAGAAACCGAATTCGGAAAAAATGGAAAATAGAAATAAATTTGTCAAATCCTTACTTCACCGAAAACCGAACCGAATAAGAAACCGACTGTGGAAAAAAAAACAGAACCGAATTAGAAACCGAATTTGGAAAAAATGTTAAATCGAAATAAATTTGTTAAATCCTAACTTCACCGAAAACCAAACCGAATACGTCAAAATGACAATTAATTGTCAAATTTCTCAAAAACAATTGAAAATCGAAAATGTCAAAATGACAATTAATTGTCAAATTTCAGAACTGTCATTTTTTTTAATTTATTGGTTTTTTTACTAAAACTGTTTCTTTTATCAGGATAAAAAGTAGCCTATGTGTTATTCCAGAGTTTTAGCTATCTTCATACCAAATTTTAAGTCAATCGGTTCATCCGTTTAAGCGTGAAGAAGTAACAAACATACACACACACACACTCACACACTCACACACATACACACAAACTTTCGCTTTTATAATATTAGTATCATATTCTCGTTCATTTGTTAGTTAAAAAATAGAAATAAATAGAGAACTTGACGATCAGCGTTAAAAAATCAAATGCTACAATTTATGAAATACAGGAGTGATTCCCAGCTCGTCCTACAAGCCTACGGCCCAAATGGGACGAGTTAAAGAAAATCAAAATTAATTCTATTTTCATTGCACAACTCGTCCTAAAACTGTTTTTGTGTGGAACTTTGAACTTTATCGACGTTAGGTACAGTCAGTAAGACAATATTTTAGTAACACTGTTTCGTAATTAACCTGCCGTATGCCGTAATTCACGAGGTGGAAATGAGTAGTCCAACGGTATAGTTACAAAGTACCAGGAAAATAGAAACTAGGAGAAGGTATGTAGTAATAGGTACTTTTAAAATTTAATTTATTATTACAAAAAATTAAATTCATTGTGCTGTCTCTTCATGACTTCTGGTCTCCTAGTACTTACTAGCTAAGATCTTGTTTCTACCTTCCATTTTAAGGAGCCAAATAAACTATTGAGTATTTGAACAGTGTTTTTTTGAAAGCTTCAATTTTCAACTGCACCCTTTGCGGCATAGGTCAGCATTTTTGAATTCAAGGCCCAATCCAATGGCCCAGGATCCAATTGTTGATCCCTAAATTTTTTTTTGTGATTGTCTTCATTTCAGGTGACAGCTGTAAAACTTAAAGTAGCAATATCTTGGAAAGTACTCTTCCTAGTCTGCCAGTGTCAACTTGAAATGTCAATATCTCGGAAAGTTTTCATCTGAGGCTGATGGTGTCTTGGAAGAAATCAAAGGTCTTGAGGAGATCTTCTTCTGACAGCTGTCAAACTTGAAATGTCAATATCTCGGAAAGTACTTGTCCTAGAGTGACGCTGTCATGGAAGAAATGAAAGACCTTGAGGAGATCTTCATTTCAAATGACAGATGTCAAAATTAAAATGATAATATCTCGGAAAGTACTTGTCCTAGAGTGACGTTGTCATGAAGGAAATGAAAAGTCATAAAGGAATTGAGGAGATCTTAATTTCAGATGACAGCTGTCATCAAGACCGAGATCAGCCTAGGACGAGTGATTTCCGAGATCATTTTAATTTTGACAGCTATCATTTGAAATGAAGATCTCCTCAAGGCCTTTCATTTCTTCAATGACAGCGTCACTCTAGGATGATTAGTTTCCGAGATATTGACATTTGAAGTTTGACAGCTGTCATTTGAAATGAAGATCTCCTCCTCATTTCATTTCTTCCATGACGGCGTCACTCTAGAACGATTAGTTTCCGAGATATTGACATTTGAAGTTTGACAGCTGTCATTTGAAATGAATATCTCCTCAAGGCCTTTCATTTCTTCCATGACAGCGTCGCTCTAGGACGTGTACTTTCCAAGATATTAAGATTTTAAGTTTGACAGCTGTCATTTGAAATGAAGATCTCCTCAAGACATTTTATTTCTTCCATGACAGCGTCACTCTAGGACGAGTACTTTCCGAGATATTGACATTTTAAGTTTGACAGCTGTCATTTGAAATGAAGGTCTCCTCAAGACCTTTCATTTCTTCCATGACAGCGTCACTCTAGGACGAGTAATATCCGAGATATTATTATTTTAAGTTTGACAGCTGTCATTTGAAAATTAACGGAACAAATCCATTAATCGAGTCCTATCTGACAAACTAGTTGATCTGTTCAGTTGGTCGGAATGGCAGTCCCGTTCAGTAGAATTAGAAACAATGACAAAGAAACAAAAAGAGCGACATATCTTTAACCTCATCATGGTTTCTAGTCTCCTAGTACTTATGGCTAACTGCATCTGAGGAAGTAGGTCGATAGATCAGAAAACAAAAAACAGAGGTACAAGAATTTTGCACTCAATTGGATTTTCAGCGTAAACACCAAACTGAAGCAAGAAAAATGACGTCGTGGTTGTCTGCCATCTCACTTACCTTATACAAATTAAAATCAAAATACTATCGTCAGCCCACGTATTCAGTATGAGAAAGTGAGATGGCAAACAACTGTGACGTCATTTTTCTTGCTTAAGTTTTAATTTTTTCTTGCTCATTTTTCTTGCTTAACTCCATTGTTCCAACCTTCTTGGCCTACCCAACCTACATTATTTTTTTTTATAAATAGAATCATAAAAAAATCATTATTTTATGATTCTATTTATATTATTATCATTATTTTAGATATTTATGTTACTGATTATACCTTTTTCATTTTGACAGATAAGTAGGACGAGTTGTGCAATGAAAAAAGAATTAATTTTGATTTTCTTTAACTCGTCCCATTTGGGCCGTAGGCTTGTATGTAGGACGAGCTGGGAATCACTCAAATAAAGGCATGTTTTTTAAACAACTTCAAAAAGAAAAATCTCAATTTCGCTATATTCATTTTCTACTAAATTAATCTTCAAAGGTTTTTTTATATTATTTTTATCATCATCCTGTTCCGTATACAATTGTAAATCCTCTACACTCAAAATTGCAGATGACCTAAGCTAAAACCGTTCCAATTTAAAGGTGCACAATTGCGTTTGGAAACTTTTCATTGAATGTAACATCGTTCATTAGGGTGTATTCAAATCCACGTCAGCGGCTGTGAATGTCGACAATTCCACATGTGACCCGAATTTCACTATAACGCTGTAATAACGGATATTTGTTAAAATAGATACCGTGTTTTTTTAATAATGATCTTAGTCCTAAATTGCCCGAAGCCAGTTACTTTTTTTTAAACAAAATAGGCCGACCACATCCCACCCGATGGAAAGTGCAGATGCGGTCGACGATGAATCACGTAAGATGCCTAGAAAGGTACCTATTCACTCGTGTCTTTAAGAAACCTAAGTTGGATCGCTCGGGACATGGGTGACGGCAATGTGTTTCAAATGCGACCAGTTCTACCTACCTAAAGGGCTCCCCTGCTTTTCAAGTTTTTTGATATTAGCAAATAGAGACCATTAGAGAGCAAATAGAAGAGACAAGCACGAAACTCGCTTGGTGGTAAGTGGTAAGCCATGACTCCTTACAGTTGCGAGTTACCTAAGCATTCGGAGTTACTATACGCACTTTAGTTGGGCTGCCGTACAACTCGACAGCCAAACAATGCTATATGGAGCATTGCTCCAGCTCTATTGACTTAGAAAAGAAGCATAACTGAGCGGCGGTATTCATCCTGATATAATATTATATCTGTGGAAGTAATGAAAACTGAATAGGGAATGGGTCGTTGAAACAGTTTGATTGATGATGACACTAACAATAGTTTATTTTAAAAAGTGGAACGAAAATATCAATAAGAACAGTAATGACTGCCCTACTAATAGGGACGTTGACTATAAATAATATTTTGTCCGTCAAGTTGATATTATTAAATAAAACTGGACACGTATTTTAATTTGAAAAAAATTAAAAGAAAAATTAAAGATACAAAGCACTAAAGTTGGTGGTTGGGAGTTCGCGACCTCTTTGGCCATACAGTAATACCCCGCTTTACGCGAGGGATACGTTCCGGAAAAAATTGCGTTAACTGAAATTCGCGTATATCGAGGTTTATGATTAAACATCAAAATTCAATAAAAAAAACGAATCATTTTAATCGATCACATTAATTTTAATATCACTTCATGCAATACATACTATTAATAATTTGTTACGGAAATAAACATCTATTTTAGGGTAGTCTTTTGGGTAGCGTTTTTTACGTTCTTGTAAAATACGTTCATATAACACCCAACACTGTTTTTAATTTTTTGACACACGGTCAAGACACGGTCATCATTATTGTCTATACTCTGCATTATGTCCAAACCTGAATAAATTTTTGAATGGCATTTAAGCGCGAAATTTGAAATTCGCGTTATAGTGAAACCGCGCATAACGGGGTCGCGTAAAGCGACTTGGGTTTTTCATTTTATACTTACTGGATAGTGACGTAGCGCGTCCCCATCTAAAAACTTATAAGCGTTATATACAACTTAAATTACGGACTAATTATATATTTTTTTACCTTGTCAAAATTCCAATAGGAACAATAGTATAAAACACTAGCCTATGCTCGCGGCTTTGCTCGCATGACGAAATCCTTTCTTAGCGGAGGTCTACGTCATAAAACCTATCTGTGTTCCAAATTTCAACCTAATCCGTCCGTGCGTTAATAGATCAGTCAGTCAGTCACTCTTTTCTTTTATATATTTAGATAGAAGATAGATGAAAGGTCAGCTTTGTCAGCCAATGTTCTAAGCGTAAAACCTCTTTTCTTAAGCTACTCGTAGATAGTAGTATAAATATAAAAAAGGAAAAATTGGCTGATTGTTTAATTGATCTATGAACGCACAGTACTTACTGTGGAACTGATTGGTTTAAAATTTCGAATACAAATAAGTTTTATGACTTAGGTCTCCGCTATGAAAGCATTTCTACACACGGGCAAAGCCGAAAGCATAACGCAGTGTATAAAAAAATGCAAACATTTACTGTTATATACTTTCAATATTTTGCGTTTGTAAACTGTAAGAAAAGTTATTCGAAATTACAATGTAGGCCAGACTTTACTTAGTTATAATATCACATTGGCGCTAACTTTTTTCATTTCTCCCTTGGGATAAATATATTACGCATGTGAACTTACCGTAAAACTGGGGTTTTCCATGAAACGGCACTTCTTACTTTAGGTAACATATTTAGAAGTACAAAAATGTATTAAATGGAATGTACTTGTGATTTGAACCTTTATTATAACGTGTTAAGGTATAAATTTGAGAACTAAATGGCTTGTGCGCTCACAGAGATTTATAATTATATATTTACAGTTGTTAAACCGCAAAGGAACGTTGAAGAAAACGCAGAACGCACTTTTGCTTTCTTCATTTATTCATAGAGCTTTGAGTCTCAAGTCAAAGCTGTGGAATACTCATAACAGTACAATACAGTGACTTAGAACTGACTATAAATCGTTCCGATTTGGATTGTGGAACCATGTAAACCTTTCCGGCCCCATATCCAGTATAAAATGTACCGATCTGTCCGAACAAGTAAGTAACGTTAACAACTCCTACCAAACCACTTAATTAATTTATTTATCAAATGAGATAGTAGGCTTACAGTGTGAACCAAATCGCTTACTATCGATATAATTATATGTATCTTATATAAAACATAATATTATGATGAACTTTGCGTTGCAGTCTCTCAATACGCATGCAATATTTTGCCTCCCTGGGGTCCCATATGATCGCGGCAAATTCCAACTTACTTCGGACGAAGGAGTTGTATAGCATGATCGCCACTCTTACGTCAGGGAACTGTGATGCCGTTCTCATAATAAACCCCAGCGTCTTGTTTACTGACTTGCACACAGACTCGATATGTTCACGAAAATCTAGTCTCGTGTCCAAGACTACACCAAGGTCTCTGACGCTACTTACTCTTTCTAAGAAAGAGCCCTCAAGTTCGTACAATGGTGTAACAGGCTTCTGTATCCTGGTGAACGTAATTATTTTACATTTCGAATTATTAAAAGATAACCTATTTACCCGGCTCCATTGCGCTACCCTGTTCATATCTTGTTGCAGATCATTGCAGTCAGAAATCTGATTGATATTGTGGAATATGTTTAGATCGTCTGCAAACATAAGGCATTGACTTGACTTAAGTACCTTGGGTAGGTCATCCAAGAACAGCGTTGGGCCTAGTGTGCTGCCCTGGCTTACTCCGGAACGAGTGTAAAACTCCTCCGACCTGTACATTTTGAGCTCCACATACTGCCTACGATCACGTAGATAATTTGCAAAAAAACGCAATAACTGCGGCGACAAACCCATAGCGGAGAGCTTTACGAGTAATATGTTGTTGTCTACTATATCAAATGTGCGCCTAAAATCTAGGAATAGTGCATCTACCTGCCCTCCCCTATCCATCTGCGTCGCCACATAATCAACAAAAGTGTTGGTAGAGCGCGCAACTCGGAAACCGTGCTGCGAGTCGTCCAAAGCTGATTCCAACTGCCTTCTGTGGTGTGAATTTATGATCGACTCAAAGATCTTACTGAAAACACTAAGTACAGCTATCGGCCTAAATGTTTCTACATCCGTCGATGAGGTAATTTTTGGTACAGGTGTCACACGAGATAGTTTCCACTTCTCTGGGTAGCGACTGGTGGTTAAAGAAAGATTGTAGAGATGGAGAAGTGGATCTTCAAAGGCAAAGAGACAATCTTTAACAAGATACGCGGGCATACGATCTGGACCGGCTGCCGAAGATAATTTAAGTGCGATGTATATCTGACATCTGACAAAAAAAAAACAATACGTGTCCAATCATTTTTTAAAAATTAACTTGATGAATAAATACACAGTTTTAGGCGACTTTCCTTATAGGTAAATTGGTTGACATGCTCTTATATAATTCTTTCGGGGCAGCACAAGTCAATTTTAAATAAATAGGACAAAGTCTTCAAGCTCGCTTTCAATTAGAAGCGCGTTTTAAGTCATTGGATTTCAACTTGGAAAGTATAACTTGAGACAAAACAAGATTTCATATCAAATCGGTTTCTGACGTCTTTGAGTCATCGATAAACATACTTCAAGCTGAGCTCTCTCCCAATTGAACAGAGCCTCACGATAGCACCGGAGGAGCCGTAACACATACCTGCTTATATAATTTTTATTTTACTTTAGTAGTACCTTCATTTTTTTGTTAACTGTTATTTCTTTTCTTATTTTGTTAACTTTGTGCCAGTTGTGTATCTCTGCCTGATTAAATGATTTTTCTTTCTTTATTAAGAATAATTTCGAAGAATTAAATCATTCGTTTCCTCTCCTTTTTTAGAAGTCGGATTAAAATTGATCGTGTTATGTAACTTTTAAATTATCTAGTTGCTAGCTTATGTACTGTTAGTTACATATCTGTGCTGAGGTAAACACCGCGAGAACTACTCCCTGTGTACTGTATACCTACTTAGTACGCTTGAAAGGGATGGAATTATTCATAAGATTTTTTTCTCAGGAATAATAAACAAACATGGCCAGGAATGTATAAACAAAACGTACAACGTAAAACGATCTTCAAATATCTAGGTGAGGTACGTAAGAGTAAAAATAAAATATTATATTATCTAATTTATGTTATTACATTTCTATTAACCTTTTACTGATAGCTTTGAATCTATGAACCTATGAACAAGCATATTTTGCATGACAGGCGTTGCAAAAGCGGTTTATTACAACACATTAACAACTGCACATACTTTATCCTATTCGATATTGTAGTACTCGTACAAACACAGGGGTAAATAGTGGAACACTGCCCGGCTCGTTACGTCACCAGTAGCTTGGGACAACACGTCCGCTCTCGCCAACGGCTTGCACAAGATTGTCACCCCCACTACCCGTGCCCCCGAGACAAGCAATTCGTTCATTCATTCAATCACTCACTCAAATACACAAACACTACAGATATAATCCAGATAATCGATAAGGATTGCTGTAGTAGCATTTTTATACGCGCATAAATTGAAACATCACGTAAAATAAACAGAAGCTTTGCTTCAAGTAGTTAACGTAAACTAGAACGAAACCCTCCAAAACTCTAGGATACGACTCTATTAAGCGGTGACGCCCTTACGATAAAACAAGCGGTAACAACATGAAACTTTTTGGCGAACGAAACAAACCTGTTGCGTCATACTCACACTATTTCTCATCGTTGTTTAGGGACGATGCCCTAATGTAGCGACCATTTCCAGCCGTCACTCTGCCCGTCAATTTAACACTGAACAACAATAAAAGAAAGTTTCTATTTACCGATCCTTCGATACGTGAGCCAATCAAGAAGGGTCTTTGAATGTAGTTAATTAGGCAAATACAAAGTTTTGCAACCCTCGATCCTTCGATTTGTTTCTGGACATCGAAAACCTTTATTTGATTCTGGAGCAGTGTAATGAAATAGTGATCAAACAAAGACTTAGACCCTTTGGCGGTTGTGAAAATGATCTAGGATTTCGTAGAATAAAATTGGGTTTTACTAAACTTAATAATCTAGATCGAATAATAACAGTTAGTGTAATAATTAGTAGTTTAAAACTTGAATATCTTTCAAACAGAACACTAAATCAAAAATATTTCTTGGCAACTTCTCTTACCTTTGAAATACCTATTAAACGATACCCCACATGATGGGACTAACCAGAAAAAAACCCCATCTAATGTGTACCCTATTTTTTTTCTCTTTTTTTCCGTTCTCTTACTGTTCAAAATTACAGCTTTCTAGGACTTATAGTTTCTCCGTAAAGCCACGGACAGACGGGCGGACAGACAAAGCGAAATTACAAGGCTTTCTTGTTGACTATGGAAGCGTAAAAGTTACAATATAGACTATAAAATCTAGACATGATTTATCACAATAAAGTAAATGGCATAAAGTGAAGGAGGTGTAATATGCTCAGCATAAAGCTGATTCCAGCTCACAAGTTCTCATAGACTCACATATTTCCAGGAGTTGCAAAATGAAAGAGTTTGCAGAGTTTTCCTTTGAAAAACTACTGTTGTAATGTAATGATGCCGTTATTGCTTACTATTATGCGAAAGTCGAGCTCGTCTCGTTCATGTATAAGCAAATAAAAATATTTTAGTTTTGTAATAACTGCCAACAACAACATCCTCTTTTCAACTTCCTCACGCCCTCGTGTAAGCCGTAAGAACACATTTTACTCGTTCTTAATGAATATTCCAGTCACATTTCCTCGAAATTCATAATAGCATCTACCTTGTCTGCACCTAAATAAGTTAACAGAGTCTCTACGTAAATATTTCATGGTGCATATAGATCTCGCTTTGTCATTAGTTTCTCAGTTACGTGAGTTAAATTCAAATTGTTCTCGTTAGGGATGGGCCATGTTATGATGTGTTTGAATAGATAATTGGTAATTTTAACTTTATGCATGAAACTAGTGAAAAACAGTGGTTTCAACTGGTGAAAAGTATGTGTATTATTTGTGTGTCAGTCAGTGTGCTGAGATTTGCTGTAATAGGGATGTTGACACATGTTACGAATTCATATAAAGTTATGTTTTTCACATAAAAGACAGTATTTAAAAACCTACAATCACATTTTAAGGATCTATTTACAAGCCAAAATGGAATAAAATCAATTTTAATTTCAATAATTTTTACTTATTATTACGCGAATGCGAACGCCAATCAGGGCGCGTGACGTCACACCCTGGCCTGTACTTACGCTTCCTAAGCAATGTTCCTGATTTCTACACATTTTAATTATTCATAACTTAAAAACTACTGAACCGATTTTGATGCAACTTATACTGTGCTCTAAGTTGGTCTAAATTTAAGCAAAAAAAAAGTCAATAACCAAAATGGATCTTATATTTTCAGAGAGACATTTTAGTTAATGACTTTATTTTTGGCTTAAATATTTACCAACTAAGGGAACAGTATAAGTTACATCAAAATCGGTTCAGTGGTTTTTGAGTTATGAATAATTAAAATGTATCGAAATCAGGAACATTGCTTAAGAAGCGTAAGTAAGGCCAGTGGTGTGACGTCACGCGCTGTCAGATGACTGTTCGGAACGTTTTAGTCAGAATTCAAAAAATCATTTTTATTTACGTATTTTATATTGAAATATCATATAATTTTGCATAAAAATATGATATTCGTGTATGATATGGGTCTATCTATCATATAAAAGCAATTCCAAAAATTAGTCAACATCCCTATTTACATAGGTGAAATTAAGCAAATTTCAGCTCCATCTGTTTACCCGTTTATTCGTGAAGAGGTAAACACACACATCCGTACTTTTGCATTTATAATACTAGCTTATGCTCACGGCTTTACCCGCGTGGCAAAATCCTTTCTTAGCGGAGGTCTACGTCATAAAAACTACCTGTATTCCAAATTTCAACCGAATCCGTTCAGTGGTTTGGGCTATGCGTTGATAGATCAGTCAGTCAGTCACTCTTTCCTTTTATATATTTAGAAGAAGAAGAAGGAAATATGATGTACGTAGCTTAAGATTCGCGGAGCAGTTAGTATCTACTCGTATACCATCTGAAATGTCATTGTATCGGAGTAGCTATAATAAACGTTAAGTCCCCCGCTATTGTAGTCGCAGCACCGTAACAAAGGCAGTTAGCGTGAGCTCACATAAAATAGGGGATTTCTCCTCTCATCACTAATGTCCTGCATTTCTCTCTCGCATGCAAAAATAAGCGAACAAACAGGTCGTTTGTTGACGCCGGGTTGGGCGTAATGCTCCTACACTGTGTGTATGTTTTTACATGTAACAACAATAAACTCTGATATTTTTGTTAAATGTTTGTAATTTTAGAGTAAAAGTCTACACAATTTACAAGTGAAATTTTAAAAAAACTTTTTATAAACAAGCTTTTATTTTTATTACCGTCTAGCACCATAAAGTACTCGTCAAAACGAATCAAATGAGTCCCTAACTCGATGGAGTTACGTCGTTTAATCACGGAGTTCCTGTAACCAACTTCCCGCTCCATCTTTAGATCAGCTCCATGTCATAATAATCATGCATTGTCATCCGATTCATACATGCATGCAAAATTTCAGCTCAATCGGAAAACGGGAAGTGGGTCAAATTTTACTTGTAAGATTTGATTACAGACAGACAGACAACAGACAAGTGAAAGTAAATAAAAGCTTGTAAAAATATAATATATTCAATGATCTTAAGTGATTTTTTTATTCATTATATTGGTTAGCCTTTAACCACGATCTCGCGTAATGTTAAGCAAAGATGAGGACGTAGATGGCACCAGACTATACCTAGAAGGCAGAATAAATAAATAAATATAATAAGCAATTTATTGACAGTAGAAAAACAGAAAAGATACACATGAAAAAAGCATACACAATTTGAACAATCCCTCTATGTTTTGTAAAGACATATATCATGTTATCTTCTTAGCAGTTTATGTTAGACCTAAATTACTTATTAGCCTGAAAAGGCTAGATTGTAGTTTGTTATGTCTATTATCTACAATGGATGTAACAAAGAAAAAAAAAATAGCACTCCGGGAGTGCCGGCAGAAGTGAAAACTTCAATATTAACGTTGTGTTTAATTATAAGTATAAAAATACTATCATTTATGAGGTAGAATACAATGTTTATTTATTGCGCTATCGTACACAAATATGACAATTTATATGTTGTTATTTATAATATTATATCGTTATTTATATATTACATTAAATTTTATCTCTCAGAAAAATCAACTTCCATCCATAATTTCGACGACTTTTACACCATCGTTATTATCAGAATCATCATCGCAAATTTTTACAACTGATACAATTGGTTTATGATAACTGAAGTAAGAAACAAACATTTTTGATTCGAACCTATTTAAGTGTCTAATAAATACCGCATCAATAGTAGTTTTGTATTTCGTTGTGCTAAAATTGCGATCATTTGACATAGTTAAACCAAATTCATTATTTAAAAATTCAATTAATGATTGATTTTTATCGTCTGCAAAATTTATATTGAAATCAAAATTAAAAAATAAAACGGGCGCGCGCTTGTCTAAGCCCCCTGTGCCGCCTAAACAGAGCAGCACACTCAGGCACGGTAGAAAGAGTGGGAGATACTAGTTCCTCTCCCTTCCCCTCGATCTTACGCTTTTTCGATCAGCATCACGTGACCCTGACGCGATTTTTAAAGTTTTTACCCATACAAAAAAAAGTGCTCAGCGCCGCTAAAGAAGTTTTCACTTCAAAAATATACATGTTATAATATTAGGTATATCTGTAATTTGACATCACATTACGGAATCTACGAGACCAAAATTTAGTGTAGGTTCCTTAAATTTTATTGCCATTGTATCTTAGCTAGAATATTAAATTAGCGCAGATGCTCAGCTTGTTTCATATCGGTTATAAAGATTTGCGTGACCTATACATTGGTAGGAACGAGGAACGAGTACATGAGTATATGAGTGTTCCGGCCTTCGCCGGAATACTCATATATTAGCTCTGCTTTACAGGATTCTGTTCAATCCCTCTTCCCCGCGCTATCTTCGGGAACGTTTTGAGTTCCTTCACGCGACGCATTCACGTCTACTGAGATCATCGGAGAACCTAATTCTGAAATGTCCAGTACACAGCTCCGGTTTCTACGGTGGATCCTTCACTGTGGAAGCTGTTCGCTTATGGAACAATCTCCCTGTGGAGATAAGACGTGCACCTTCACTTGCTACTTTTAAACTTCGTGTCAAGGCTCATTTTCTTTCACTATAATAATATTATCTATAGTATGTGTATTATATATATATATATATATATATATATATATATATATATATATATATATATATATATATATATATATATGTTTATATTTTCATTATATAAAGGAAAATTATATATTATAATGTTATTATATATATTTAATTTTATATTTACTATATGTATTGGTGTTTTTATATTAATATTTATGTAGTGACTATGTATTTTAGTAGTTAGGTAACTATATATAATGTATTTCGATCACTTAATATCTATGCAACCACCGTCGTACGTAATTTATTTCCTTTCCCTGTTTGGTTGTCTGGAAGAGATCGCTATTAGCGATAAGACCGCCAATTGTTACACTGTCTACATTACAAATTGTATCTAGTTCTAAGTTCTTTCATGTTGTATCAATAAAGCGTTATCTATCTATCTATCATATTTTATTTTCATGTCTGTTTTTAACCCGCGACGCAAAAACGACGGGGTGTCATAAGTTTGACGTGTCTGTCTGTCTGTCTGTGTGTGTGTGTGTATGTGTCTGTCTGTGGCATCGTAGCTCCCAAACGGATGAACGGATTTTGATTTAGTTTTTTTTGTTTGAAAGTAGAGTTAGTCGAGAGTGTTCTTAGCTATGTTTGGTGGGAATCGGTCCAAGATGGCCGCCGCTACAAAATGGCGGATTACTTTTTTCTTCCATGACCCCCTCAATATGGGTATTAAATGAAAGGGCTTAACGAGTAGAATACAGCCCACTATATAAAATTTAAAATCCAAGATGGCCGCCATCAAAAAATGGTGAATTACGTATTGCGTTGGGGGTTTTTTAAATTTTAAATTTAATTCACTTGTTATGTTTGTGTTAGTAGCTTAGGCCTCTAATAAAGCTATAGTCAAGAATTTAGCTCTCGCACTCATATCATAAGAGGTATAATCATCAGACTGGTATCCAAATGTTTCTTTTTTTTTTTTTTTTTTATACGAGATAGGCCTACGTTTGACCACATCCCACCTGATGGAAAGTGAAAATGCGGTCGACGATGGATCACGTAAGATGCCTAGAAAGGTACCTATTCACTCGTGCCTTGAAGATACCCAAGTTGTACCGCTCGGGAAACACGGATGACGGCAAAGTGTTCCAAACGCGACCAGTTCTCATTAAGAACGACGAAGCAAAACGCTTGGTGCGGGCAGTAGGTAACGCCACTAAGTAAGGATGCCGCTTTGCCGTCTGCCGCGACGTCCGTCGGTAGAATGGGCTTGGAGGAATTAGTTCATGTAATTCCTGCGCACACTCTCCAAAATGAATCCTATAGAAGACCGATAACGAGGCGACCATTCTACGGTGTTCAAGGCTCTGCAGCCGAGATTTTTTTTTTTTCCTTCAAAAAAAAAAAGTACAAACCCTACAGCTATTTATTATTTTCTACATCGAACTGTAGCGAGTAAACATCGAAGTTATTCTGGTACTTGCTGTTTATTGTTTATTTACAAGCACATAATATTATGTATTTACTCAAGCGTCTAGTCTAATTAGTTTTCAATTACTTGGAAGTACTTCAATGTACAGTTTCATTGAACTTGTTTGCATAATTAAAATTAATTTATGTTATAGAAATAACTCTAAGTCATAGATATACTACTCGAGTCGAGTAGTATATCTATTATCTATGCTCTAAGTTATTAAATTTACCACTTTTTTTTTCTCATGTGCTTTTATAGTTATTTGTTATACAAGAGTGCAAAGTTGCTTTTTTACCGCGTGCTCAGTTTGTATGACCGAGCTAGCGAAGGATTCTAAAATTAAATCACGAGCGTAGCGAGTGATTTATTAATTAGAATCCTGAGCGTTAGCGAGGGAATCAAAAGAGCACAAGGTCAAAAATCTTTGCACTCGAGTGTGACACATAATTTTTCATCCCCCCTCAGCGAGGAAATAATTCAATGCTAAAAGTTTTTTTTTTAATTATTCTCACCATGGATGCGCACAGTGTTGCCAGTGCACTATCTTCAAAAATAACCAGTATTCAATTTTAATTTACGTAGGTACGCTTACTTAAGAGTCCTTTTTACGAAAGAGGTCCCACGGAATTTAGCGGAACTAAATTTTTATTCTATTATTATTGACTTCATATTTTAAATCATTTTTATTTGTTACATAAAATAAACACCTTTTTGATTAAGAAATTAAATATGAGAAATTATGAGGCGTTAAAAAGTTAAAGGTATTTAAACTTTTAAAATGTGCAATAGTGGCGTCCCGCAAAAAGGTCTCCTTTCGTGAAAAGCACTCTACCTATTCGTTTTAGTGATTATTTTCTCATTTTCAGTTTATTACAGTGAGAAATCGTTAATAAAAAAGTTACTAAAAAGTAATACTTAGAAAAAATATTGCTACTAACTAGATAAAGTTATAAAAAATTGGCTTATTCTATTAACTCTGCTAAATTAACTCAACTATTATTTACTATTACAGTACTATATATTATAATTCATTAAAAACATTATTGCCTCGAAATGTAAATTATATCTAAACAACTAACGTAAATATAGTTCAAAAGAAACGTAATATGTTACAAAAGTAACTTACTGGCAAGGCTGATGGTGCGCCCAAAGCAAATTAAAAAATAAAGTTTACTAAAGAGGTTCTTACTCCGAGTTTTTAACAAATTTAAAATAATTGTACGCTTATTTCGGTACCATAGAGGTGGAAGTAAATAGATTTAATTATGTTTTTGTCTCTAGAGGGTAAAGTAAATTTGAATTTCTCTAGAGGATAATATGGACTTTTCCAGTCAGATATCGATGAGTAAAAATACACTTTCCGAGATAGTGGGATGAAAAACTTATTTTTTGTATTTATGGTGTTCAATAAAGCTAAGCTAAGCTAAAGTATTCTATTCTATTCCACCTCTATATTTATAGAGTGAAATAATGGAAAGTCTAACCAATATAATCGCAGACGCTGACTTACAGTGTAATGCGAGTCGCTATTTTGTCAAATTTTAACTCTGAAAGTTGAAAAACTCAAAAATTCAAATTATTTTTTAACGACGTAAAAATAAGGAGGCTTACAAGTCGACGTGTTTCATTTTTTTTACATGGACATCTTACATTTTTAATAATTCCAAAGTGAGAATTATTTAAAGTTGTCAGATACTGAAATTGAGATTGACAACCCACATGTTTTCTTGCTACGTTCTCAAGTTGTCTTGGAATGAACATGCTTTTTCCACATTTACTTTTAGTTCAATATTGTACCTACCTAAAGACAAGTGACCAAAAAAATCGTTGGCAATGACCGAAAACGCGTCGGCATTTCCACTGGTGTTACAGACGTCTATAGGCGCGACGGTTACCAGGGCCTAAATTCTGGACAAAAAAGAGCAGGCGGCGCAGCAAAACGTAAGCAAAAAAAAAAAAACCTATAAACACATTTTTATTTTCAAAAACGCTACTTTGAGGCGCCCAAAATATGCTAAATTAGAAAAAAATGAAGTTGCATTTGAGTTTGTACTGGCATCGTAAGAATTTCCAAGATTTTTTTCAGAATTTTGTTAAAATTTGACAGTGGGCGCCAGCAAAACGAGAAGCGATTTTGGACCGGAATAACGCCGCAGTTGTTAAAAACATCTGCTAAAAAGACCGGGACATTTTGTAATTTTAGTTCATAATAATATTTGATTATTTTCTCTGTGCGAACGTAATTAAAGCATTTGAATAGTTCACTGTGCAATGTATTTGGAATGTACAAATTGATGAAAATACCTTATATTATGAATAGCTTTCAATTAGTTATGTTGTAGGTACCTTTTAAGAGTGTTTTGTTTCGAACATTGGAATTTATGAAGTATTCAACATGAGTGGCAATATTCTGGTAATTCAAATGAAATTTATCTATCATTTACATATTGTATTATTATGGCATGTTTATATATTTATGTCGCAGATTCAGATGGATTGCCATGGATATGATGATTTTATTAATCAGTCAGTGCTCTCTTATGGCGCTGGCGATGTCCCGAACAAGAGAAACACTACTGACAGATACATCGACATTGACTTTGATCATTGATAACTCACAAACATCAATCACGTTGTCTTTGTAAAAAAATAAGTGCCGTCGCATATCTACGTATTTGCCTTTCTCCGTCATTTATATTATACGATATCTTATCGCTATTATGAATGTGCGTGTGTGCGTGCGTGTATGTTACTTTTTTCACACCCTAACAACTGAATCGGTAGGACTTTTGGTATGACCTAAAAGAATACGAGAGCGTACCTCTGCCGTCCCGTTTAAACAGCGGCTGGAAGAACACCCCGGGGTTTTAGTGGGTCTGCCGGTCTCTCTGGCAGGGAGACCGACATAAGCACCCTGCGACTTTTTATTGCAGAGGGTATACGGTAATGCACTTAACCGGGGAAAAATGACTTAAATTGGTATATAGAGATAGTCCTAACCCTGGAATACACAGATTACTATTCAGCAAGTAAGACTGCTGAGATAAGTATCTATGTCACACATTATCTTCTTCTTCTTCTAAAACATACATATAAGGAAAGAGTGACTGACTGACTGATCTATCAACGCACAGCGTAAACCACTGGACGGATTGGGTTGAAATTTGGAACATAGAGCTATATATATATAAAAGGAGTCAACTAAAAAATCACAAGTTTGATGAACCGAACCAAAGACCTATTGACCAATAAAACATTTAAAAAATATAGGTTGGCTTAAATATAATGTTTTAAAGCATATTTATTCTAGTCAGAATACTCCTGCTGTGCGCATGCGCACAGTTATCAGTTTTTTGTCTTTTTTGAAATAAAAATAGCTTTTTGGGTTGACTTATGTGCAATTTTATTATATATTATGATCATGTCGCTTATAATCACGGGTCAAACCCGGGCCTTTTTATAGGCGTTCATGGAGACTTAAAAAAGTCCAATGCGCAGAGGCCCCTTTGAGCTTTTAATATAAATGTGATGGGTGACACTTATCGGAGTCCATCTGTGAGTCCATCTATACAAAATGGGCTCAAAGACAGTCTCCACCAAGTAACAGGGCTATTGCTAATTAATGGAAACTACTTAAACTAACCAATATAATTTAACCACATTTATTGAATTTCATTTGGAGGCATTATTAATTTAATGTTTAAGTATCCATTATAGTTATATTTTGCAGAGTAAATATTAAATAGGTATTAACTCAACGTTTAACTCAACTGGGAAACATATTTATTTGGATATCAAAACATTTAATTCACATTTAAATTAGGTCGACCATATAAATATAACAACAGAGCACGTTATTTGTATGTATTACTATTTCAATTTGTAATCAGGGGCTTTTCCATATACGACATCAAGTTCAACGCAGAGTAGGGAAAAGCGGGTTAGAATTATTGACCAATCACAGTTCATTCTATTGTTGCCCGCTCTACTCTGATGTTCTTCTCCTCATTGGTACTGAAGTTTAATAATAATAATAAGTTTATATCAAACTTTTACCTTAGTTTTTTACTACTCCTTGCTCTTTTCTTGTTTTTACTTTGTGCATAAACAAGAAATACAGTTCTTTGCTTAATTAGTTCTTTGCTAAATATATTTTGCTTTTTCGTTTCTTTCATCAATCAAAACGCACCCTTAATGGGTAATTTTATACATATAGGATATTATTGATATTCAACGCATATTTTTTTATTATCAGCTCGCCATTCAGCTCGATCTACCGTCAATCACCTCCAATTACTCCGATTCTCAGAACACCTCTTTCTCTCCAAGGTACATGTTTATTTATTTATTTATCATTCAGCACAGAGCTAGGACTAACTTAATGCTACATAGTTGCACTAAAGCTGGACTGGCATGTAAAGGTAGCTTAAAAAATAAAGAAGAACTAAAGAGCTCACTGAAGCAAAATCCGCTTAACTCTATGAATATGTATTGTGGCTTTCACCCTCGAGACATTCTCACCCGCACTTATTATAACCGGGCGAGTTATGCCGCAATCTCAATGCAATAAACATTCAGGCTGACAGCACGTGCCGGCGACGACTGCCTGTGCAGCTGTTCTATTAACAGTATGAAACCTGATACAGGATTATACCACTACATTTCACTGTACTCTGTTTTGAAATGATTGATGCTATTGAAAATATTTGTACTAATCTTGGTCACTATAGGTTTATTTCATAACTAGCTGCGCCCAGCGGTTTTACCCGCTGTACTATGTATATAATGCAGGGTCTACGCTACATTAATACCATATTCTAGCTCAATGAGTTCAGCCATTCTGGAGTGATGAGGTAACAAAACAAATACACATTCATCCATATTCATACATCCATATTTTTAAATTCATAATTTTTAGCTCAATATTTTAGCTTTTTATCATTTTTTGCACACCACCGCTGTACATATTCTAAAATTTCCTTCCAGCCAGGTTGTCTGTAAGAGATTGCTATATGCAATAAGACTGCCCATTGTTTACCTTTAATTTTTAAGTTTGTGTTATATTTATAACTATTTCTTGTAACTTGGTATGCAACAAAGAGTAATTCTTTTCTATTCTATTTTAGAAGAATATCTGTTTGAGGCTGAAGTTCGTTTACTGATTAACAAATATATAGAAAGTCAGGCTGTAGTGCGGTCGCGGAATAAGAGCAAATAAAAGTGACTCTAATTGGGTATGTTGGGTACATTTCACACACACGGCTACCACGATTCGACGCCATAATAATTGTTGTGGTCATCATTGTACACAGAGTGCAGGCTTTTATTGCATTGAGGTTTAGGAGTTTTTGTTCCAGTTTATTCTTAACTAAAACAACAAAAACGGCACAACTCACATTTAATATTGACGAGAATATCTCGACCACGGTTTCTCGACAATATTAGACGTGAGTTGTGCCGTTTTTGTTGTTTTAGTTAACCCATTAGAGGTCAAACAGAAACTGCTGATATGATTTTTATAATTTCTTTATTATCTTATAGATATATAGCCTAAAGAATACAAAACACAAGAAAATATCCAAAAACAGTTTTTTTCAGGAAATTACAGGGGTGGATTCAAGTGGGGACACTGACCTCCTATGTATGTAAATTTTCGAAACAAGCATTATCCACATAAAGTGTCTTTAGACACTTCTGACACTGCCAACGGGCTTTTACGTGAAAAATCATACACTTTATCTGTTTTGCGATTTAGGCCGGATAATGTCCAACTCCATCTTGAGACGTTCCAGCGACTCGATGCAGTCTGGCTCGACTTTCTTTGTCAGTCTTGGCGTAAATAATATCGTGCGATATGTCGGCGAAACATTAGTTGATCCATAGGATTATCTGAACTCATTACATGTAAACGCCAGGCATTAGCAACAGCCACATCCAACATGTAAGAAGAATAGGACCCACCATCACTTTTTCCCATGTACAGCAATTCTATGTAACTATTATTGACTGTATCAACTTGAGGTCTTTCAGCTCTTCACAAAGAGTATCTTTTTTATCACAGATTTCGGTAGTACTCTCAGCAGTTGACGAGTATGAAGGAACACATTTCCGCCAAGTTGGGTTAGGGTTCAAAGTTGAGAGTGCAAAAGCGGACCTGTGACCTTGCCACTTTATGTTGATGAAGGGACATCGTGGTAGGTTTATCCGGTATGGGAGCTGTTCTTCCATCTTTTCAGCACCGAGCCTGACATAACCCGCCTTACCCCCAGGGCGGGTATGCGTAAAAGCATTCCCCACGTAATAAAAAGGGTTCAGAGTTGGCGGGTAGCATCAAGTCGTATTCTTTTTGCTGCTAATGGTCATCACTGTCTTTGTTCACTACTATTTTCTCGGGTCATAAATAATACCCCAATAGTGCCAGGTCATCGTATATATTATATAGCGACGTATTTCACGTCTTGGGACATGAAATACGTCCCTATATCCTCATCGGCTCCCTCCTCTTCATCGGTTGATGCACTTGGATTAGGTGGTATGACTGCGAAGTCACAATCATCATCATCAATTTCCTGCAAAATGGCTTCAATAGCTTCTCTAAGCCCCTTGTAGCTCTTGCGAGCAATGAAACATTGTTTTTTTATTGCAAATAATCTGAAAAATAAAATAGATTTTTTACTCATGGATGTGGTCAATGTGCCCACGCGGGGACAGTCAGATTCAATTGACTCTAGTTTTATTTGATGTGTAAATAGTTTACAGTACTGTTCTTTATATATTACTATAACATGTATTTTATAATAAACAATTGAATAAAACCACTTTTGAGCAGTATTTACTGTAAAAAATCTAAAATAGTTCACTTACCTCCACAGCGTTTTGATGTTACAACTTCAACTGTCACTTTTTATCAAATAATATCTAACTATCCGCAAAATATTGATCAATACATTTAGGACGGATCGTGATGAAGTCAATAATTATGATTACCCACATTAAAATCGCGAAATTTGTAATAGAAACTTAAAAATATAGCCGTACTCGCTTGGGAACGGTGACCTCTAATGGGTTAAGAAGAACACTCGCGATAGTTTTTAAAAATTGTATAATAATTGTAAAATATTTCTTTGCTACCATCGTTTATTGTTTTTTATATATATTGGATTAAATTTACTCCAAAATCACAGCAGGTGCTATTTCAGTAGGTACCTACAGACATATTTAACAGTGCTATGATGTAGTTCCAGGCAACAATATTGAATTTTAACGATTTATAAATACTCATTCAGTCATATCAGTTTTTACAGGACCTATGAGCTAATTATAAAAATATATAATCTAAAAAAGCTATGATCAAATACCTGCATTCACGTTAAATTAGGACTAAGGCAACAAGGTTTTAAAGGCTCTAAAGTTGCCAAAAGTTCCCAGCACTAATTGGTTTCTCAGAATAGATTGCCAGCCACTGCACTGCAAAAATGCCTCTAATTAGGTAAACTGAATCACTCATCATTTGCAAAGCGATTTCCCATCCCAGTAAAAACACGATCAAAGCTAAAGCTCTAGTTTCATTCCACCGTTTGCTGGTGCAGGTTTTTACCACTAGAATTACTCGTACGTCAAATATGTATCTACGACGATGACGGTAATTTTTTATAGCGCTGTAGTTAGCATAAGCTGTGCAGCACACAGGCTTAAAATCCACAGTTATTTAAATTATTTATTAAGTGTGTTAATCGTGTGGCAAATACCTTTATTAAGATAAACAAACTGAAATACTACAGCAGTAAAGAACACTTATTAACCACACATCGGCTACAAGTCGATCTTCAGAAAATTCAAGTGCTCCAAACCACTGTCAGATGGCAGAGTGCCCAGAATGCTGGCAGCATTGCCACGTCGAATGGCAATACTTATACGTTTATTTATTTTATTTTCAAAGGAAAACTTACAGCTAACTATACATACATAGATATTAAAAATACTAAATATGGAAGGCTAATTACACGTTGAGTATAAGTATGAAATATACCCCAGTATTCATTAAGTGTGTAGTAATTCTAAAGGTAAATTTGTAGCTGTGCGCACTGTAAGCACATTTTCTAAAGAAATAATTAATAATACGTGTCTCGTAAATTTGTTGTCAGTTTTGAAATTGATATTTACGGCTCGTAAAGTTACGCTGAGTGCGTGAATCTGCATGATTTTACTGTCCAAAAATTATAATAATTTTAGCTAATTTATTCGACTCCAAAGAAATAGAAGAAGAAATAAAAGATTTGATAAACCTAGTATTGTTGTACAAATAAAACACTTCATGGTAAAGAAGGTTACGATACACAGTTATTATTATCAAACAAATCACTTCATGTTAAATTTGGAGCCATTTCCATAGAACCATCATCCTGAACACACCTACTGGTAATATAACCAAGCCTTCTATTCCACGTGCGCGACTTAGCGATGTGGGCGAGACGTGGCGTATTATGTCAGGCTGCCACTCCACACAATATGCAACAAATGTGCAACACATATGCAAACTTGCACCACGTTGGTACAACATGTGCGACCAAGACATGTGTCCCACTGCAGGGCAATGTCTCCCTTACCCCTATTCAATCTTCGCTCTAGGTAGCAGTTGGGGCCCAAGCCTTGAGTCAAGTTCATCTCTCTACCGGGTTCTGAGTGCTGTGCATGTTGCGCCGTTTCCGCGGCATTTTATAAATTAAGCGTTTCAAAAACTAAAATACAAGTAAAATAAAGTAAAACCGATAAAAGATAAAATCCCACGGCACCGACACACACCTAAGCCCTATATTTGGCCACAAATAAGTAATGTGTGCCACGAAACTATTTCAGTGCCACGAGGTCAGCTTTAGCAGATTTGTTCGGAATCCTAACCTATTTGCAGCTGTGAGAAATCTCTGTCTCTCGTGACCAATATACTAGGGTGTATCTTTTCTTAGAATCTCTGCGCTTACAAAATCAATTATTTATTGTTCTTTGTTGCCAAGCGGATCGATTTCAGAAGTTCTTGTGTAGCACACCTACGGAAACATTTTTTATTTAGGAGAAATGACAAGATTATGTAGACTATTATTAGAACAAAGTAATTTCTTTGAGACAAAGTATTTTACGGTGTTTGTGATATTTATATTTTTAGATTTGTAGATAATAATATTTCGGCCAGTTTTTGCTTCTTTTGCAACGTGTTGGTACACCCATACAAGTACGTTTCTGAAAAAGAAACTTGTGCCATAAAAACCGTTAACGTAGAATATTGAGTTGCCCGGGAAAAGTTAAAAATTAAAATATTTAAACGTTTTTCAAAGCTCGCTCGGTTTTCCGGAACGTCGAGTGGAAAACTTTTGTGAAATAGATTTAGTTTTAGAAGATTTTTTTTCATTTTCTGGTTATAACTCATAATAGTTAATTATGATAAGATTTCATTAATAAATGCAATACATTTTTTTGGAAAGTATATTATAAATCCGAAAACTTTACTAGTGTATACTATATAAAGCTGTTAAAAATAAACAAAAATTATTGGCAGATTATTCAATTAGGTAAATAATATTATATTTACTCTAAGGGGTTTTGTGACTAGATACAACTTCTACGTAACTGCTTGATTGTACATTAATTAATTATATTCTTTTGTGATAAATCTAAGAAAATGATTTATTGTCAATAGCAATCCGACAGATTTTTGTGTCGCGCAACCATATTCACCGGTTCGGAACACCTCTTAAGCTTCCCCCATCATTTTTAAACACTCCGATCACGTATCAAAAGCCGTGTCGCTCGCAGTCACAGTCGGATAAAACGGATTTTACAAGCAGAAAAGAATTTAACTCCCCGAAATTAAATAATAAAAATCAACGTCAAAGGAATTATTGGATTATTTTTCACAATTTGTTTGATACGTGTCGTATCTCAGGAAAGCCGGCGCGATTTCGTAATCGTTTGTGGATGAAGATTTGTTTAATTTTTCGAATGCCTTGATCGCTTGAAATAACAAAAATACTATAATGAATTGAAGATGCCATTAAAAATAATGTGGAAAATATTGTCTCGTATAACACAATTAGCGCTATAATAAACGGATAAAAGTCTTGATTTTGCTTTTATTTCATATTCGGATTCTATAGATTCTATAGGTATACATCTACTCATTTTTTTACATTTTTCTTGTAATAAATAAAAAAAGTTATGCATCTTAAAAGTTCTGTTTTCTGGAACAAATGTTCTAACAAAAAATAGGTTTTTTATTTTTCCTGTAAAGTTGGGTTTTTGCAGTTATCCGTTTATTCACCGGGGACAGCGAAATATGCATTTGGCTTCTTACAAAGTTTTTGTTAGAGTTATATGTAGGTTATATTTGTATTCTCTAAATTTTTATTCATTCGAACAATACACATTTAAGATCAAACGCTATAATTTAACGTGAACTCGTGTTAAAACGATTAACTTCAAAAGAGCAGGTGATACGGAGTACGTGCCAAAGTTTGTTCTCATTACATCTTAACAAGCTCACAACACCTTAACGATTTCTCGTTTGCCAAAGTTGTGGAGTTTGAGCTGAGGGCTGCATATATCGGAGCTGAAACAGCTTTGAATAATAAGAGGTGTACGTATGCCGAATAGGCCTCTAAGGACACCATGAAATTCAGTGTTAAAGCTTTGAACAATTTTATGTTTTTTTTTTTTTTTTTTTTTTTTTTTTTTTTTATGTTATGAAGTAGAAGACGAGCAAGACGCTCTCCTGATGTTAAGAGATAACGGCTGCCCATAATCAGTACAGTGTAACCAAGGATTTCACAATTATGTGAAATTCTAGGAGCACTGCACCAACGCTTCTTACTCAAGAGTCATAAGATGTTAAGACTCTTTAGCCCAGTAATTCTTACTTTAGTTCGTATTCTTTCTTTAGTTTTATGAGGCCGCCTGGGAAAATGCCACACCAGCACCAGTTATTTATCTGCCAAGTAGTAATGTGCAGCCATTACTGTTTTGGTCTAAAAGGCAATGTTACCAGCAAAGTAACTGGACGATGAGTTCATGCAGTGCCATAATTTAATAGCACTATGAGCAATCATGATGCTTACCATCTTGCACTTGATTGGCTCGTTTAGTTACTCATTATCATAAAAAGGTCTATACTCTTTCACTACTGGTCCAATACCTTATTCCTGTTTTTTTCATGAATTTCATGTTCCACCGCTACTGAGATTGGTTAATTTTACATTTATACTTTTTGAATAACAATTACCATTTCTTGCATGAAAAGTATTAAAAATTAGTTTAAATATAAACTATTCTAGTATTTTTAGGGAATAAATGTTAATTAGGTACTTAAAGCATCAGATAAGATACTGTTCACGTGGTATCCGCCTACTTACTAAGTTCTATTACAGCCGTCTAGCTTCATCGCTGTTAATTCAATCCGCTGGTGTCATATACCGTCAGTCCTCAGAGAGCATCCGAATAATGTGACAATACGCCAGCTATAGAACGTTTTACGACCGAAATGACGTGTTGAATCGGATTTGGATCACGTTCTCGAAGCGAAGACAGTTTGACGTGTGGCCGTTGACTTGCATAAATTTGCAAGATTAAGCATCAAGCGTGGTACCTTACTCCACTTCCACCGGCCTCTATTTACATAAACGTATTCCCTTTCTAACCCTTGATGTTCAACTGCTAATATTTAAGTGTACGAAATGCAAATTCGGTCAATCTACCCGCTAGCGTGCTAAGTGCTATCGCCATGCAAGCGCCTGTAAAAACAGAATTTTATACGCTTTTAGTTTGATGGAATATCGACAAAGGAACGTAGATTTATTTTATAGAAGTTATTTTGAACGAGCGATCTTTATTATTATTAAAGGTTATAGGTACACGATATTTATAAAACAACTAGTATATGTGTATGTCATTAGTGTGTATTTGTAGGTCTTCCTAATTTCCGCTACTGATTCCAATTTTCCTTATCCAGTTTCTTTCAACCACGTTTTGCGGGACGTATCACTCCACCTGGTAGAATAAAATGTAAAAGTTAATTGCAATAGAAATATAAAAATTATTACGTCGCTCTTAAACATGGGCCTAACCCGGGCCTTTTTATAGGCATACACGGAGACAAAAAAGTCCAACGCGCAGAGAACCTTTTGAGATTTTATAATAAACTAGCTTAAGCTTCCGGCTTTGCCCGCGTGGACAAATCCTTTCTTAGCAGAGGTCTATGTCATAAGACCAATCTGTGTTCCAAATTTCAAACTAATCCGTTCGGTAGACGGCTGTACTACTACTGTATGTGCTTGTAGTAGGCGGCTGTACGTTGATAGATCAGTCAGTCAATCAGTCACTCTTTCCTTTTATATATTTAGATGTAATGAGTGACACTTATCGGAGTCTATCTATACAAAATGGGCTCAAAGACAGTCTCCGCCAAGTGATAGGACTATTGCTAATTAATAATGTACTGAAGCTATATCGCGCCATATGAAGCTATACTATATTTATAGGGCTTCATGGAAATTACTTAAACTAAGCTATGGATGTGTATTCTAAATGGATGGTTAATGAGGCTATTGCTAGAGACTACGGCACCTGCCACTTCCGTCCCATTAGGAAATATATAGGCAGGTGATGACTCGCCACTCACTAAACGGGCCGGCATTACATAGCCGACGAGAAGGGCGACGTTGGCGCAAGTGGTTAGAGGGGGAGAGGTGTCCCTAGACTTTAAACACGTAAAAGGTCAACTCGCCACTTATGCTTCACATCCTCCCTCCGAGCAAAAAGCTCTCGCGACTCAAGTCTGGCCGGCCAGACAAGGCAAGCACAGAGGTGGGGGACTGTTCCTCGTCAGTGTTCACTCCGGCCGGCCGGTGAAGGCAAGCCGGAGATGAGGAACAGAATCCTCTCCCGGGAGCACTCGGGTCCGTGGGGCGCTACTCTCCAAAAGTTCGCTATTATACGATTCTAATAAATCAAAAGTTCCATTAAATGTTTTCCTTTTGTGGATGTTTCACGTGCAGATCACTTCTATTACCACAGCTTTTTATGACGTAATATAAACCCAAAAGAAGATACAGGTCACAATATTTTCGTCGTTGGAATCTAGCCGTGGGAATTGAACGTGCATATTTCATTGTGGGCAGTTTACGCCGACAACTCCGACCGGATTTTACGAGATCTAAAAAAGGTTGAGGACATTCGAAGCACGTGTATACGGATTCTCAGTATGTACCTACAAATTATATTGCTAGGTAAACATAAAGTAGATAGAAGTGCAAAATACTGTGTACCTACCTACTATTCGGAAAGTTTTCTTCCACTAGTACACTTATTTAGTGGGATAGTGATATTACGAGCAGTAGGTATTTATGAATGAATAATAACTCTTTATTGTACACAAAAACTGAAAACATAGAACTATGACATAGTTAAATAATAATCGAAATGTAGCAATTGGCGCTCTTATCGCTAATAGCGATCTCTTCCAGACAACCATGTACGGAGAGGAAAAAATTCAAATTTACATGGGCTAGTGGTATGGCAGATGTATACCTACTATAACAAAAAGTAGATACTTATAAACATCTACAAAAGTAGATAATATAAATAAACGACTATTATCTTACTTTTTATCTGGCGTTAAAGTATAGCTAATAAAAGCTGCAGTAGATAAGTACATATGATAATAGAAGTAGATGAACGAGAAGAGCCTTAATAGGATACGCCTCCCGTTATAGCGGTGTTAAGCCTATTCAAGAGGTACGAAGTGCTACGCATTACTACAATATGTTATCTAGAGACATAGGATGTTAAACCTCCTCCCAGTAATTTCTTCGGTCACTAAATCCTTCCAATCGAAGTAAATTGATTCAGAATATTAGTCGTGGTAAACCCAGAAGGATAATGCGAATTGAGAAACTCCAACGTTACAATATCTTTTTTATTTTTTTTACTTACCGGTAAACAGTCCAACTCCACTGCATTTGTCTTGTTTATGCTTATCATTTTTCGTGTATCACAAAATTCGTAAAAGATTACTTTTCCAAAATATAGTGCAGTGAAAATATCTAGGATATTAGAAAAATATAAGTAAAAGATTCACCTCTAAAATAATTATTCCACTATTAATTATATTTCAATTACCTATTTTAATCCTCACCAAAATCCTTAATCCCGTGTTAACTTAAGCCCGGCTTAGCGTTTAATATTCAACAAAGTAACAGCTTAAGAACAATATATATTTTACGAATTTTTAGTATCAAATGTTTTTAAAACGGTTGCGGGTTAGAGAGAACAAATACCGGGAGATTTGCTCACGCAATCGGAAATAATCTCGTGCTTTTTTACAAGCTTTATATTACTTTCACCTGTCTGTTGTCTGTCTGTCTGTCTGTCTGTCTGTCTGTCTGTCTGTCTGTCTGTCTGTAATCAAATCTTGCAAGTTTAATTTGACCCACTTCCCGGTTTCCAATTGAGCTGAAAATTTGCATGCGTGTGTAAATCGGATGACAATGCAATATTTTTATGACATCGAGCTGATCTGATGATGGAGCTGGAAGGTGGCCATAGGAACTCTGTCATAAAACAACGCAACCCCATCGAGTTTGGGCTCATTTGATTCGTCTTGACGAGTACTTCATGATGCAAGATGATAACAATAATTAAAGCTTGTTTTTAAAAAGTATTTTTTAAATTTCACTTGTTCAGGCTGCTGAGCATCGCAGAATTTAGGATTGGTAGAATGTTTCACTTGTTGAACCAACTTTAAAAATGTTGTTACTATTCCTAGCAAAAGGAAAGAAATTTGAAATGTCAATGTCACTTTTCAAGCGATTCAAGTAAAAAAAAAAACTATGATTAAATTAATTTCATTAATTACCTAGATTTATTAGTAGAGTAGGTAATAAACGTTTATTTTTGTCTCAACATTAAAGAATATTCTTATCGTATCCTATAAACAGAAATAATATTATTTTTATTAAATAAGTAAACTTAAAGTATTGTTTTCTCGAACAGTATTTATCTAACGATTTCAGATTGTAATCGGTTTACTTGGTTTTGCTGGTCAGTCAATGTTTTTATCTAAAATTTTACAGTGATGCATATAAACTCAGAGAGAGAACAGAAAGCAAAGTCTTGGAAACTTAATATGCGTCAATGTTTATTGTGAATCAAAGTCTGTTTGAGAAATTTACTCGCACACAGAAAAGTTCCCAATCAGCCTATTCGTTTTCACAAAAAAAAAACATGAAAGGCCGCATAACATCGATGAAGTTGCCAAATTCGAATTGAAAAACTTGGCGATTATGTTTTTCAGCATCGGCGGGTAACTTTGTTATGCTTCAGTCTTCTATAAATCCGCGTATGTGTTCACGGTCCTCTCTCCAACTTTCCCCAACCCAAAGTAATCTAAAACAAATAAAGATGAGTGGAAACCCTCAGACGTTTCGTGCATATCCAATTCTCCATCTCTTTCATATGAATAATAACAAATTTTGTATTCAGCGTTTTGTTTGATACTCTACTAAGAACTTTTCTGTGAATGTATTGCTTTTGCGTCTGTCACGATTCTAGATAAGCGATTCTGAATCGAATGAAAACCAAATAAATAGAACGTGCAATTACGTGCAGAATCGAATAAATCTCTCATAATATAATAAAAAACGATTCGTGGTTTGAGGTTATGAAATAGAATTCTACGAATATGCTTTTACTAGAAAAAGAATTACAATCACAAAATTTCTATGACAGAAACTTTATCTCGAGTAAAATCTATTCACTACTGTGACTTTTATGTTCACAAATAATAAAAGACCAAGTCGAAGCAGGCATTTTCCTTTTCCGCCTTTTTCAGCTGGCGTGTAAAAACTGCCAAAAACAAAATTTGACTTTTGCTTACAACAACAAAAAATGCCATAAAAGTGGAGAACAAAAAACGGTAAAACCTCCAGTAGAACGGCCGCGCGCGGGTACCGGCCCGTGAACTTATAATGAAGTTTTTAAATGAACCTACCCGCCTTCATAAAGTGGAGGGAGGGTTTCGAATGGTCTTCTTTTAATTTATAACGCTTTTTATATTTTAAGGTAAGTCACGAGAGGGAACGTGAGACAAGAGTGCACATGCAAAATGCTCCTAACTTAGTGTAAACTGGGCCAAGTTTGTGTACTTTATTACCCAGTAAGATTGTTTTTGAGAAGTTTCAATGGCTTTCAGAATTTACAGACAGAAGTTTTAGCTCACCCTGAACTCTTAGATAATACATTTATTTAGATGAAGTCAAAGGATTGTTTTGTTTACTATATCTATTGTTTACTATACTTAGATGTTTGGTTTACTATAGTTAGTTTAATTTAAACCAGTAATTCACACTTAATTTCTTATTCTAGAATACCTACCTAAATATTTTTTGTGATGATGGCAGCATTATCAAAATCGGACTTTTGTTATGCGTCGGGAGATAAAAATCTGATACGTGTCAGATAAAAATCTATAAACTTTTAATCTAACGTCCAACGGATAGCCCTTATGGGAAATGAGCTCAAATGCAGCCTTCGTCAAGTTGATGCACTAAATAAATAAATAAAAGAAAACTATAATATGATATGAATCGAAATAGGTTCGTATTATTGTTCGATGCAACGATTCGTTATTCATAATTGTTTTAATAGTATGTCTAGATATTATTAACTTAGCAAAAAAAAACATTAGCGATACCACAATAATATTACCCAGGAAAAATACAATGCAACATTTAGTTAAATGTTACAATTAGGCGATTTAGAATGGTTATGATAGTAAAAAGCGTAACCCGCTAAAAGCTTATGAACTAATGCATAGAGTCCGAAGAGTCATTTACGAGTACAGTAAGCCTGATATAATGAAATACCTGAATCATGAAAGGCATCAGTTAAACAAAAAACTGGTTGTTTTATATAAAACATTTTAATTAAAACACGTTGCATAGCACTATCTCTCTAATAAAATTTTTCAGGTACAGCAATAATCGTACTTAAGAGGGTAAAGAAAGCTTTATTTATTGTGTCCTCTCGCATCATAATATTATATTAGGTGCAATTACTTATTAAAAAGAAATAAATCGATTCCATAATCTTTCCATTTCCCTTGTTTTTTTTTTTTTCAAGGTCAGCTTTTATCTTACGCCTCCACTTTGCTCTATAATTATTGAACGCGCCGCGCCATTAAGACTTGGAACTCATTATTAAAAATATCCTAGATTCGACATCTTTTCAACGAGAAAATTAATGAATAGGTCTTATAGTCGTTTCTTCCAATGCCATTTAAATGTTGAACTTCTTTTCCTGCTAATAATTTTGTAAGATAATGGATATATATCTAAATGACCATTATTGTACGCCAAAGTTACGAAACAAACAGTATTCAACATCATAGATATATCGGAAGATTAGATTATAGCTATTTAATTTAGACGCCACATAGTTAAATTCGGTGGACCAGAGACGGAAGTGGCGCCATCTCTTGTGTAACGCAAGCAACAACGCATTTTCATGATCGGTTGACAAGTAAAGGGGAGTGACAGTAGTAGTTGCACGGTCGTCCGCTAGGGGCGCTGTTGTGAGCGAGCGGTAAGGCGGACGGGCGTGAGGTATTATATTGAGCTGTGTAGACGACGGAGACTCACTTTTACGTTTGGCTGGCGGCTGGGACGGTCACTTTACTTCGGGACGGCACCTCGGACGGACGTTATGTCCGAAGGGTGACTGGGACGGTCACTATACGGTTTGGGTATCGAATTAGTTATCGAAGCGTTCGTAGCTTTGCGGAACACTCGGTCCCCGTTAATATTTTGTAATACAGAGTAGTGTAATATCATCCCTAATCACATTGTAATGCAACTGTTTGCAAGTGTAATAAAACTAATCATATTGTGGTGTGATGTCTTATTCTTCTCGCCCGTTATATCCACGCTGTAAACCATGCCTGAGGGGCTCCAGAATGAGCGACAATATGGTGACAGTGACACATATAGGTTACTACGCTAAGCGCCCGGTATCCTGTCCCGACAGATATATTATTTTAATCGTAGGTATAAAAATAAATATTACAATAAACATTATTGTAATGATTTGTCCATATTTTATAAATAGAAACCTACAACCCTTTTATGGCTCCTTTTCATGGAACCTGATTAATTAGATTCAAAAATCTTGTTAATGATCTTATCTTTACCTTAAAGACATCCAGTTTATAGTACAAATCATAGTGAAGATTATTACTTTTGGTACGATTCCAGCGGCAGATTAAGCTTATATAAGACAGTCTGTTTATGTCACGTTTGTTTGAGATAATTAACACGCGCTGAGAGGATTCCAAATCCCATTTCCCATAAATATTTAATACGAAATTTTGGATGTGTTAGTCTTCCACTAAGCCAAAATTGGAATTGAGTTGAAATAATTTTAAATTAGGAAGTGTTCGCTGTAAGCACAACTTGTATTTTATAGATACTTAAAATCCTTTTAGACAATTTTATAAGGAATAAGAAGTATATCTCTCTCTTGAGTCGTCCCCTCATGGCTGAGGATCTAGTGGAGGAAAAGTATATACAATGGCGAAAACCTAAGAGATGTCATCAACACAATAACTTCAAAGTTTACCTTAATAGAAAGCCTTTACTTGCCAGCCCATCATTTTGTTTTCTTCAGAAATAAAATAAAATGTTAATTAATTAGACATCAAAGCATATTTTCCTTATTACTTCATTTTTTAAGCCAAATAGGTACAGAAGAAGCGATCAATTTCTTTAACGATATCAGTTATGAAATGAGAGTGCAAAGTGGCTACTATAACTTTTGGTGTCAGGATGTCGTTTAAATAAATGCAGTTACCATTTCTAGAGGGTTACGACCACTGCAGACCGTTACTAACTGGGATGAGCATATAAAATCGAATAAAACGCACGATTTATTCATATGGGACGGAAAAATACACGTAATCCCTGTACTAAAGCGTAGGAACATTCTAGCCTTGGATCGTAGTTACAACGGCTTTGCGCAAGTCCCATCCGTACCACCGGTCTTTAAGTTTTTATGTTCAGCAAATTAGAGCGAGTAGTGGCCGTGGAAACTCATTTACAGCGCACTTCATTCTCAGATTTACAAGCTTTAGGAGGTACTTGTTGATTTACAGTTTCGATAGGCTGGTCGAAATAAGTTATAGCTTCGTTTAAAACAATCCTGACTTATAATATAGGTAGATACTGGTAGTAAATAGGTAGATTGCCAACAGAGTTGTTTGCCAGAGATTTTATGAGAACTGAAATGATACCTACAGAATAGTAAGAACAGATAGTAAGTAGTAAGGAATTACTACACTCAGTTACATAAGCAGTTTATATAATATAAAAAGTATATACAAATTAGAGCAGCTGATTAAAAATAAGTGAAATAAAAAAAATACTTTTAAAAACAAGCTTTTATTACTTGTTAATAAAAGTTAAGAACTCGTCAAGACGAATCAAACGAGCCCAAAGTCGATGGGGTTATGTTGTTTAATTACTGCGTTCCTTTAATAGCCGTCTCCCAGCTACTACTTACCTAGCACCAAAGTACTCGTCAAGACGAATTAGACAAGCCTAAACTTGACCTTGATCTCCTGATAGTGGAACCGCCAGTATCAGGAGATCAACTCCATGTCTTAATAATTTTACATTGTCAACCGACCGAAATTTCAGCTCAATCGTTAACCAAGAAGTGGATCATAATAAGTACCTATAATTATAGTATTTAGTGTAGTGGATAATTTGTAAGAATTTCTTATAGACAAACATCGGGTCTGGTGAAGTAAATAAAAGCCTGTAAAAATAAAAAATAATCGCTTTGACACACACAACGCCTGTTAACAGTTGGATATTAAAAACTAAGTGTTAAGTGCTATCTATACAGACGAGTGAGTCTGTACTGTAAAAACAAGTATTTTTACAATGATTGATCAATATAAAACATACCATAGTACGGTATGTTTTATATTGATCAAATCGTAAAAAAATACTATTTTAATATTAAATAAATGTATTTTCTACCTCTTATTGATTTGCTATGTTACTTGTTGGTTACGCTTCATGCCTGCAGATATGAACACTCCTTCATTTTTTTCTCCGTGCTTCTTTCATCGGCGGAGTGCGGTGTGTTTTCATTTAATTTCCCAGTTAAATGGTCTACCCTCTTCAACAATTATAATATCAACCGGCTAACTGAACGTCAGCATGTAACGATGTATTCATAATATCATCGTAACTCTCAAATATAATTTAATAATACTGCCGTGCGCTCGAGCCGACGCGACCGTAGGACCGGTTTAGCGGGGAGGTGCTGCAAGCGGGCGGCAGGACAGAGGTCGCAGGAGTCGGTCCGCGTGCCTCGGCACTCCGTAGCAAATCTCTCATTGCGCACGGACGTACTAAAATTCTATAATTTTATTTCTTGATTATTGCATTATTGCTATACCTAAGTTCTCAACGTGTTTGTATTATTTAAAACTGTTAAGTGTTCAGTGTTCCCAAACTTGGGTGAGTTGTACACAAATGTATTTAATCGCTGCTTGTTTATTTCGCCTCCGCCATTTTGTACAAGCCATAATCACTAGACTAAACCGAAATTGTCCTAACGATAAATTTACAGTATTACTTACTCATACTAAATTTTCGTTACAATAATAAAAAATATAATATATACACATTAATTTTAAATTAGAATAAATTATAAAAGCTAAACAATCATATTCTTTCGCGAGTTGTATAATTCATGAGTAAGTAATAATGTACACTATATTTAATTAAGTATTACTATTTTAGTTAGGTATGTTAAGCATTATAAAATACTATTTCCCTTTATGTAAATAATGTGTAAACGCATCTTTCACACAGTTAAATCTTTACTGCCTTGTAATAATATTATCATGCCTTGATTTCCCTTCACCTAGCAATCGCTAACTGGATTTAGCCAGCTGCACTACTTTGCGTTTCCGTAAATACTTCGAACATAGTCATCTTCATCAGCATTATCACCATCACTTAATTGCCACTGCTGGAGCTTCACAATCACAATGCAAGCTGCATTCCTAATGCCAACCTTGATTTCTAGGAACACAGTTTGGACTTAGCTGCTCGAGAGGTCGAGATACCAACCACTACGTGTACCACCTACCTACCCGAGGCCCACTACCGGCCGAGGCGGCCACGGAGCGCAAGGGAAGTGCTAGGTCAGTGTGTAGAAGTGACCTAGGCCCGAACCTAAGACTATGATTATAATTCGGAAATTATCTATTAAAGTAAATGTTTAAATCTTCTTTAACCTTGCAAATAGGCCTTTTAATACTGTATTAAATGTAGTTAAGCTTACTCGGCATTTTTATTAATTTTATTCGGCCGCTTAACATTTTAATCAGCCGCTTAACATTTTTTATTTAGCCGCTTAACATCTCATAATTTGTCCACGATCTAATATCGTGACAAGCACTATAATAATATTAAATTTGCAGTAAGGACAATTTTAATTAAATCTTTGTATGCACTTATCACTTTTTTGCGCACGTACCTACTGGAACAAAAATTTCCCAGCCGCGTGTTGCCATTCAATATACGTATTATTCCACTTGATGTTTTTTCCTTCTTTTTCTTTCTTCTTATATCCATTTTTGTCTTTGTTTACTTAGGTATAGCAAATTAATTGGTCGAAAAAATTAACTTAGTGCAGCATTTTGTATGCTCATTGTTAATTAAAGCTTTTTTATTTGACGAGAGCTGAATATCATAATATTTATTTTTAAAGGCCCATACTGACATAATTTTTGTAACATCACAGATCGTTACATCACCTCGTCCTAACAATGAGTATTTTTGAATTTTAAAAAGGATCATTCATTTTTGTTGGCGCTTCTTCGCTTATAATTGAAAATTGGATCGCGGATTTAACTTTTTATGGTGATTAATTTTTTTATGAAGAAAGATTTGCGGCTGGACGCCATCATGATTCTATCAACCGCGGTTCATTTTTCAATTTGATCATTATTTTCCACTTGTTTATTCATTTTTGTGGTTACGTATGCGAAAGTTTATTGTATTCTGATTTTTCGTGTCGCTGATTATTAGTGAAAACTTTTGAATTTAATGAACTAAAATTCGTATATTATTTGGCTTGAATAATGGAATAACATAATATAAAACTGTTTCGATCTGTTTTAGATTTTAAGATCTTTTTTGTAATTTTTGTGTGTCAATAAAGTGTTATCTATCTATCTAAAACCAAAGATTTTAAGGATATTTATTATAACATACCTTTTATTGAAGGGAAAATGTTTCTGTTATATGCCCTGCATAAATAAAAAATACATTAAAATTTCATTTAATTGTAGTAATCAAATAAATTGGTTGAAATATATTGGTGTAACATTTTTGTAAGTTCGTTTCGTGCTAACGCGAACACGATACAATGTTTATGTAATTAAAATATGATTTAAAAAGATTTTTAAAATAATTGCACATAAAATGCAATATTTCAACAATGTTGTGGTAAAATGGAGTAAAACTGGACACTTATAATTTCCCATTTACTTGATGTAGGTCGTGTGCCAATTTGCCGTTATTAATAAAAAAATATGCCTTTATTTTCCCACAAGGCTCGCGTCACGCGAATTGTCGATCAAGTGCCGATAGGTCGAGCTAGAGTGGAGTCAATCGAATTTATTCAGTCATTTCCTTCGCGTAACAACCTTTACGAATGGCCAACTTCTTACAAATGTGTTTGCCAAACGTAATGTTTTATGGAAAGTGGCGCTAAACTTAGTAGTTTAGCGTTTTATTTTTAATTTTTTTAAGCTGCGCCTTCGGAATGAAATATGTTTGATCGTTATTTTTCACGGCCTAAGAGACAAATTATTTCGGATCGAATAACTCTCTGACTTTGACATGAAGAGGTTCATTAACATAGTTGCAATGCTCTTATTAATTTTCTACTCTCACTCAGACAATAATAGTAATCAAAGGTCGGGTGTCTATTAAGTCTCTTAATAGAACAATTATAATTTTCAAGATAAATGGTTATAAAGTACTAGCTGCCCTCAACGGTTTTACCCGCTGTACTGTAGCCTATGTGTTATTCAAGGGTCTAAGTAGTATTCTTCTGATCTGTGGTCTAGGTCCACCCGTTTAGGTGTGAAAAAGTAACAAACATACATCCATACATTTTTACGATCTTTCACGTTTATTATTCTAGTAGGAAGTAGAATATATGTTATACTCATTCGTATACGTAAAACATTTCAAAAATATATATTTCGCACTATCCTTCGTACAGGAAAAATCCGTCTATACGATTTAGTATACGACACTTATTATCCCTTGTCATACAGAAAGGAAAGCGAAGTAGATATCGACTAAGACCGAACGTTTGCGTGGGATTTTACTCGACTTTTCTACGAGCAAACAATCCGCTTACTACTACAATAGTCAGTATAAACGAGTTTATATATTTCCAAAAATCTGCTGTGTCGAAAGGAATTCTAGTTTCTGGGGTAACCATTTATTTCTAGTCTTTATATTAGAACGATATAAAATTGCACGCTAAATACGAGAACAAAGGACTTGGAATTTAGGTATATGATCTACTTATAGGCTTAGAATGAAGCCGCCCACGGAGGATCTACGAAGGATCTACCAGCTTTTCTTATTTGAAACAGTCTTTAGGTAGGGTCAGAAAATCATTTCTTTCTTTGCAGTTTGTCATCCGTCTCCGTCATCTCTGCATTTCACACCCTTTTCATGCACATCCTCTCCCATCCTCTAGGGAAATACAATGCGATGTCATCTCCGGCCTCTGAAAAAATATTATGTTACATAATATATAACTTTTTGTTTAGTATTACATTTTAATGTTGATCCGATAAGTACATGAACGGCGAGACAAGCTTGACGCTAACTTTGATGTAAACGTACGAGAAATATTCAACCAACAAAATGTTATGAAACTTTCAACACGATCTAACATTTTTTTACTAACGAAAAAAATCAGGAAACATACCAAACGCTTCATATTTCGTAACGTGTCCTGGCACTCCATATTTTCTCAGCAAATAATGAAAAATTGTTGGGTGTCAACTCCATTTCCTTCAACATTTTATTCCAAAACGTAGGCTAAGTAGTGTGGGGTAAGCGAATAATTATAAAATTCATGTTTAAGAACAAAGAGTGGTTTAATCGTCAGATCGCGTGACTGGTATACTACCTACTTCACAAACTACAGTAATAAAGCCAGACACTGCTCTATAATATAAAATACACTCTGTGCAGCAGTACTAAAGATTTCCTGATTAGTGCGAACCTAATAGTCTGGTAAAAATCGCTATCAAAATGTTTTTGTACCATTTAGGTTTCAATAGCATATTTTAAAATTATTTTTTGCAAATTGGTTTTTGAATACTACCACCCATTCCAACATCATCAGTTGCGCCTACATCTCACAATGTGGTCGTGACCTGGCACTATTACTTTTTAACATTATCAAGTGCGGCAAAAAGTTTACTTCAAACTTAATAGTACATGAAAAAAGTTTTTCTTCAAAATTGTTTTAATGTAAGCTTCATATTTTATTTTGGAGCGGTATATGCCCTAATAACACAGTCTGTGACCCACACCTACACAGTTGTGCTCTTTCGCTGGGGTGCTTATTCGATAAGGACGTGGGTACGAAGTGGTGATTATGCTTTTAATATGCGCCGAGAGTGTTGCGCTGTTTTACCTATGGTTAGATTACTGAGTAAAAGGAAAAATGTGAATGATACTAATTTTAAAAAGAAGCAGTACTTCGCATTTTATAATTGTAACTCCAATCAATGGTAATATGTTTTAAAGTCTTCATACTCGTATACCTCAAAATAGTTGTTTTATTATATTTAATAGATTGTTTATATCATAAGCGACATCTGTTAATAAAGTCTTGTTCTCGTCGTTGTTTATTATGTGAATTTTTAATATTCAAAGTTTTTAAATGAAAATCCAAATAAGGACCCTATCTTATCACAGTTAGGTTACCACAAAGATGATTAGAAAAATGTAATTACATAACTTTGTTTGTAATATCACTAATAGGTTATAACACCGCTGTATATCAATACTTATTTCAAATTAGTGAACTTCTGCTCACATGCAGAAGTTAAATTGCAAACATTTGAAAGCCAATCATCGGAGAACTTTCCGGTGCTGCTGTCAAATTGGTTTGAATCCGCGACTATCCATTACCGAAATAGGGTTTTCAAAAAACCGTCAAGGAGGTAAAACTCGACCAATATATCAGGCGATCGTGCCCTTCGAGACTTGGGCCGCGTCTCCCGTGAGTGATGCGACCCACTCATTTATAAATTGACCTCACTTTAGCCCTCGGAAGCTAAAGATCGCCCTCGCCTCGCCTCGTAACCCCGGATACTTCACCTCTCAGCTGACACAATGTTATGACTTGCTTCCAATGGATAGACATGAAATGTCGATTTATACATTGTGATATTGAAACGGAATCCTTTTAGAGAAAATGGATTTTTACTGTAACAACTGTATTATATGGCCGAATACCTACGTCTAATATTATAAAGAGGTAAATCGTGTTTTGCTTCAATGGATTTATTTTAAAATAGATTAATGAATTCCTATATAAAATTATAGTCTGTAAAAATGGGCTATTTTAACAGTAAAGTAAACCTATGATTTCCATAATTATATTACTGAATTTCTCTCATACCTATGTATAATACTCGAGTTTTATGCACATACACATAGTTGTTATCAATGTTCAAACAAATAAAATAAAGACAAACTGTATAATTTTACTAATGAAAATATCTGCCCAAACAGCATTCTTTTTGAAATAGATACCTACTTACGGACTTTAAGCTAAAAATCTTTGAAAATAACAAACTTAAGACGCATTAATCAACTTGATTAGCTATTGAGATGTTGATGGCTTTGCTCAGGAGACTCGCGACAAATCGCGCGGATCGCCCCTTTATAAATTGCTATGACATTTCAGACGACAAAGCATTGAAATTCCACCAATAAACTTGACTGAGTGGAGTACGCCGCTGATTCCCCTGTCGATACGACGATAGATCCCTCGGGAGAGAAAGATGTGCTCCACTTATAACAGAATTGACTTCGTTTTATTTCCCCACCCCCCATTCGCACGTCACGTTGTAGTACGTGTCTGCCCAAATAATCCATACGTTGTAATATTACAGAGATTGAAATTTATTACTAACATTTTGAGTATAAATACAGAAGGCCACAGTTAATGGTGCCATCAATCATAAAATGTAGGTTTTTTTGTGCGGTCACCGTGCCGTACGTAGATGGATATTTATCAGTGTAACAAATCACTCAGTATGTATGAAGTACAATGAATAACATTGGATAAGGCCATTTCCAAATTACACACGGTACTTTGTGCTATATTTTTTTTGTACTACAAGTACCTACAGGTTTATTAAGCGCTATAATAATATCTTCCGACTGATTTAATAAAGAAAATATTGTCAAAATGTTTTTATCGAACTACTTCGAAACGGCTTGAGTGAGAAAGACCCGATTTTTGTGAAATACGAGTATAAATTTTATAGATTTGAAAATAGATGGCTTTAACCAGATGCAGACGAAGTTAGCGTAACTTTTAGCCAGCTAGTATTTAATAATTAAAGGATCATCCTTAGAAGAAATTTTCCTATAATGTAGTAAATGTGGTCAGTCTTTTACAAAGAAACTCAGTCAGTCTTTCAAAAGAACCACTCGCGTGATGTTAAGCAACGATGCGCCCGTAGATGGTAGCGGGCAAACCTTGAAGGCAGTAATCCCTGTAATGTTTGATAATATCTACGGATTGAAGAAGAATGAGAACAAATTATGAGAAGTTTAAAATGCAAACCTAACTTCAAAAGTGAGAAAACTGTCTTCATAGCTTATAAGATCCTTATAGTAAACCATAATCTAATCGAAGCTAAAATTAAAGCACAACAAATGGCACGTTGTAAAAAAGTTGCCCGAGGTTAAATACGGGTTAATTTCGTACGTGTTTTAATAAGAAATCTTTTGATCTAAAAGTTAAAAGTTGTTGAAGTCTGTTAACTTTTAACTCGTAAAATGAGATCATGAACATAAAAAATACATAACAACAGCTGTTTTGGTTTTAAAGTATGTCAACAAAGTTATATCTTTTTTCATTAGTCCTTGACCACTGTGTTTGGGGGATGCGGTCGACATAAAAAGAGACTTAGCTTAACCTCATCTAAACGTGCTGGAAAACAGCATAATGTAATTATAATTAGCATGGGAACACAGATTTTGAAGCAGGGTACCAAACCAGCCAAATGATCTCAACCTTGGATGTTTTTTCTTATTTTTTGGAGTTTGACATCTAATTCACATTAGGCGTGCGTGCGTGTGTTCGTGCGTCGTGCGTGTGTGTGTGCGTGTGTGTGTGTGTGTGTGTGTGTGTGTGTGTGTGTGCGTGCGTGTGTGTAGTATGTGTGTGCGTGTGTGTGCGTGTGTGTGCGTGTGTGTGTGTGTGTGTGTGTAGTATGTGTGTGCGTGTGTGTGTACGTGTGTGTGTGTGTGTGTGTGTGTGTGTGTGTGTTTGACCTCTACACTAAACCGCTTAACTGATTGAGATTAAATTTGATATGCACCTAGATAGCTACACCTAGTTAGACCAACGGTCTGCTGCTAGTTTTAGAATTATACGGAAAATAATAGTACCTACAGACATCTGAATTCTAAGTTTAATCAACTAAGACGGTGAATTGGTCTTTGTGAGGACTATTTGAGTTTTTAATAATTTAACCCATTCTACCTTCACTTGCCATTCTTGGTGTTTTACATAAATTAGCGAGCTGAACTCTAGGGACAGTACTAAGTTACAACGGTCTGAAAGTTTACTTGGGAGTTGAGTTTAAATAACTTTAACTGGGGGAGTAACGACTAAGATCTACATACTTTAGCCTATTTAATATTAACTTCAGTACCGAGTAACTACCTCCTGTATTATGTTCAATTAGTAGCTGACCTTACAGTCTTGCACTTTAATTAGAACTTTTCTTAGTAAAATGTAACTCACCGTAATCGAAAAACGATTAGGAGAACATAATATTATTAATAAATGCAACAATAGTTTTAGTGCCGACTGCTTTATCGTTTTCTCTTCTGTTCTTTTACCTCATAATTTTATGTGTATAATAGCCCTCGTCACTAGCTTCTTGCAAACTTCTGTATTCTGATGACCTCCATCTAAAGGTTTGCTTGGTGGCTTTTCTGGCGTCCTACGTTTCGTGTGTTCATTATTATAGATATAACTCGATAACAATGTTGCCGATGATCCAATCTTGATGAAACTTTGCAAAAAGGTAGTACAAATTAAAATGATTTTCGAGTTACATAAGCCAAATCAGTCTAAGTATTTTTAGAATTTTCAAGTCCACACATTGTTACGTTTAATTCATCACTATTGGGTAAAGCTGCTAAATAGGACCTGTTCGTTCAATCATCAGCCGCCCTTTTGTATGAGTATTCAATAGTAAGTTATAACGAAGCTTTTGTGTTTGTTTTAATTATTTTTACAAGCTTTTATTTACTTTCACTTGTCTGTTGTCTGTCTGTCTGTCTGTCTGTCTGTCTGTCTGTCTGTCTGTAATCAAATCTTGCAAGTTAAATTTGCCTCACTTCCTGGTTTCCGATTGAGCTGAAACTTTGCATGCATGCATAAATCGGATGACAATGCAAAATTATTATGACATGGAGCTGATCTGATGATGGAGCAGGAAGGTGGCTATAGGAACTCCGTAATTAAACGATGTAACCCCATCGAGTTTGGGCTCATTTGATTCGTCTTGACGAGTACTTTATAGTGCTGAATGGTAATAATAATAAAAGCTTGTTTTTAAAAAGTTTTTTTAAAATTTCACTTGTTTTTAATCGCCACAAAAATCAGAAACTGTTTGAAGTTGGAGCTTAAAAAATAAATATTTTATAACTACATCGAAAAAGCCCAAGACCGCAAAAAGTGGAAGGAATATAGGGAGGCCTCTTTAACATTTTCACTTTCATAATTTGAAAATACCTCTTGAAGTTCTGGACGCCTAGTACCTCTTAAGCTATATAAAACCCTAACTTTATCGCTGTCGGTTTACAAAAGAAACTATACACATTGGGTTATGTATGGAATAGGGTTACGTTAGGACTTTTTTCGAATAAACTGTAGCCCAAACAACAGCATAATTACCCGTCTAGGGTTACTTACTGAAAATGTAGACAATTAACATTTGTTCCGGTTAGATGGGTAAAGTCACCGAGGATATTACAGAGCTTTTAAGACAATATAAGATAGGATATGACAGATAGGATAGGATTAGTTGATAGGATGGGTTTTTTTTTTTTTTTTATACAAGATAGGCCTACGTTTGACCACATCCCACCTGATGGAAAGTGAAAATGCGGTCGACCATGGATCACGTAAGATGCCTAGAAAGGTACCTATTCACTCGTGCCTTGAAGATACCCAAGATATTCATATTAAATAGCGCAAAGACTCAGCAAAAACAAGTCAAGTCCCGAAACTTCATCCCGCGCGTAGCGAGGAATATAATAAGTGACACGGGCTATAGATGGATGGGTGTCACGTGCCGGTTTTAATGGACCTTCCATAACGATCTTTTCACTGTGTTTACCTTTCTTAGACCCTTCATAACTACGTATGGGAGGGCTAGACGTTCAATATTTGCTTAAGATATTATGAAATTATAATGTGAGTTAGCGTTTAAAATGAGCCTATCATAATATTTTAGAAGTCTTCGTCGTGAATCAATTATGCAAAAAAAAAACATGACGCTTTGTAGAAACAAGGAAGTAAAGTAAAATAAAAATATTATAATACTTTTCTAAAAGAAAAAGTAAAAAAAAAGGTTTTTCTTTCTTTGTTGAACTTAAAAGAAAAATTGTCTGATATGAAATGAAATCATATTCTAAGCACAAAACTTTTTATTTAGGTATGTCTTTTAGCCTTTAGCGTACATTTCGACAAAATTTTTTTGCGAAAAAATAATGAGTTTGTGGATAATAGAAATACACTAAAATCCGCACACTCCAAGTTTTTGTTCACAATTTTAATAGATTTTATAAAGCATAGTGCTTCTAAATAAATTAATTTGTAAGTATACTATTATTTTATTTGTAGGTACACGTTTAATATTAGCCTTTTATTTTTAGATTGCATTAAATTAAATACTTTATTACTCGTTCTGATTCGAGTTTTATCTATTTAAAAGCAGCACAGCACAGCACCCCTACTTGGCTCTGTCCCGTAGAAATTTCATCCTGGGACCAAACTTTGAAGTCGTCCGTAGAAAGTATTTTAAATGTGGATTTATCTGAAGCGCAATGGTCGCAGGCGACCCTTCCAATACGCTTTGGGGGGCTGGGGATACGATGCGCGCGTGACGTGTGTTTGCCGGCATTTTTGGCTTCGGGTCATGGAGTTGCAGACCTTGTCAACGTTATTTTTAATGGTCAAGGTGATAAGGTGAGTATACCTTACCTTGTCGAAGCGGAATCTGCGTGGTCTGCACTTAACCCGAATGCATCGTGTCCTTCAGCGCCTCAAAGTCAGCGGGCTTGGGATGAGGTGGGCTCCAAACGGATTCATTACAGTATCATTGAGGGGGCCACAGGCTCTGATTTAGCTAGGGTCAGGGCTGTGTCGCGGTCAGAATCCGGGGCATGGTTGCACGCGCTTCCTTCACCTCATGTGGGTACTTTGCTTGATGACAACTCATTGCGTGTGGCGGTTGCCCTTCGCCTGGGCTGCAAGGTGTGCGAACCACATAATTGCACCTGCGGCTCAATGGTGGAGGCTGACGGCCATCACGCTCTTAGTTGTCGTCGTTGCACAGGAAGATTTCCGCGACATCATGCCCTCAACGACATAGTCCGGCGAGCTTTCACCTCAGCTGATATCCCCTGCATTTTGGAGCCCCCTGGTCTGGTGAGGTCAGACGGCAAAAGACCAGACGGATTGACCTTGGTGCCATGGAAAAACGGCAAGTGTTTAGTATGGGACGCAACTTGCGTTTGCACCGTTGCCCCTAGTCACCTGGGTCGATCCGTCTTGGCGGCAGCGTCTGCTGCGGAGGATGCGGCTTCCAAAAAACGTTTAAAATACGCATCTATAGAGGGGCCATATTATTTTGTACCAATTGCCGTTGAGACCATGGGCAGCTGGTGCACAGAGGCCAAAAAACTTATTGACGAGCTAGGGCACAGGATCCAAATTAAAAGTGGAGATAGTCGCTCAGGGTCGTTCCTGGTGCAAAGAATGTCCATCGCCATACAACGTGGAAACGCTGCAAGTGTAATGGGCACCTTTCCATCAGGAACGGCTCGGAGCGGTCTTTTTGACAATTAATAATTTTAAATTTTCGATTAGTAGTTTTGGTTAGATATTGTTTCCTTATTTATAAGTAGCATTTAATTTATAATTAGTTATTATAATATACTTTAAATTTAAAAGCATCTAGATTCCTAAAACTTATAAACCATATTTATGAAAATAAACTAACAAGTACAAAAGTTTAGCAGTTTTCGTGTAGAAAAGTAACAGATATTAATAACAATAAAGACTACTCAGTGCTTTTTCTTACAGTTCTTATTGAAAAAAGTATCATGTATTTTCGCAGAAGATAAAATCAAAGGAAACAAACAATATAGATGTCAATTAGTGTAGCAGAAACACAATAAATTGTCGAATATTGGACTCTTTTATCACGAAACAAAATCTCTACCCGACTATAAAGATGAGAAATAGCCACGTATATTATTTTGCGCAAAAAATGAAGCACGGAGAGAAGGGACGTAGTATTATGTATTTATTGGAGCCATAGGTTTCCCGGGAGAGCTTAGTCGGGTTCTGTAAGGTATGCCAAACCTTCAAGTAATATTAGCGTAAATAAAATAGAATTTTCTTTCTATCTGGTAAAGCTCGCTAAAATTGATGCTTTAAAGGTACAGCTTTGATGCGATGTAGGAATTTAATACATACACGAACGCTTTAAATCTAGAGGTAGCGAACAAACGATATTCCAGTGTATGTAAAGTCAATCAGGGCTTGGTTCTCAAACTCTCACTATTTTAAAAATACTGTTACGGGGGAGCGGATAAGGGATGGGAAGGAAAGATCAACTGCTTTGAAACTGGTAAAAAATTTATTCGAACCCAGTGCAGGGTCCTCACTATAGTGGTGACTGACCGCGCACTTCGACTTCCGCGCACTTCCACGTCTGCGCACTGTAAGACGTATGCGCAACGTTTCCGCACTCTTCGTTACTAGTACTTTACTATTTCTTCACTTTACTTCTTCTACTTCCTTTCACTAGGAAGCTCCACAGTAAACTGATTTGTGTGGCCCTTTTTAGTCATTTGTTCAATTTCGATCGTCTTTACGTGTGTCATAATTTCGTTCGTCTTTTCAATCGTCTTGTTTACTCCTTAGCTACCAGCATTTCAATTGTTTTGAAACGGTGGTGGATTAAATTAGTTTCTAGCATCCTTAAATTAAGGCTTAATTCGAATGGGGCGGTTGCGGCCCGATCGAGCCGCTTGGGAGTTTAAGGGTTAAAAATCATCTAAGACTTTGTTTAGCTATCCTTGTCTTTCTTCTCTAGAATTTTCACCGAAAATCCGATTACCATAAGTTTATATTATATAAAATCATATCTATTTTTTTTTCTTTCTTTCTTTTTATCTTATCTTTATTTATGTTTAGTTTATTTTAGTTTATTATTGTTTTCGTGACCACGATACATGCAACTGTATCGAAACGTCGAGGTTAGTTTTATAATGTTTTTGTAAAACTAGCATTAAATACCAACGCGATAAGTCCTGAGTTATATAATTAATATGAGTTTAAATCGCGGAAGTCTAAAATGTTATACCATAAGTTTAGTTTCCACGGGATTCGAACCACGTCCCAAAGATACTCAGCCGATACCGCTAGCCATTCGACTACGGTAATGTCACTATGTCTGTCGAAAATTTTCAACAGTTCCCTTTTTGAAGATAAGATTTTGAAACAGTTCCATAACTACGTCATCGCTATCAAAATACCATACATTATTTTAGTTATTACCTATTTAACAACTACAGTTTCATATTATACTACTCGTAGTATTTTTTTTAATTACGTAAGCATTCTTATATTTCCACATTATCAAGGCTAGAACGTGACGTGGTCACGTTAGGTGTACACTTTGTAAGGTTTTATAAAAGTTTTATATACGCTCCCCTTTACCCTTTCATATCAGCAGTTATTATTTTACTGTGCATTATTATGGCTTCGTTACGACTCGATGTAAAAAACTGGCACTAGAAACTTGCCCAACCCGTACAAGTTTTGCCACCCGTTTATGCAACAATAATTATTGCTGCTGATTCATTAGAGTTCTTCTTTATTATGTAATAAAACCGGAACGGTTTTTTTGATCAATATTAAATTAATCAAGGAAAGACTTAAACACTTCAAATTAGGGAGAGACTATCGTCGGCTGTGCAAATATAAATTTTGAAGTTGTTTGATTACATCTCTAGGAAAGAGCACTCTATGGAGATACTTGTTGTGCAGGCTCCAATTGAAGGGGAGAGAGCTCAAGGCCGTTCTTCAACTCTCTGGACTGACCTCATCAAGAAGGCAACAGAAGCATCTATGACCCAGTGCTCTCGCAACGCCATTAACAGACAAAATTTCTGAACCGCGTAGGCACAGTACAATAATTTGCATGTAAATCTCGATATAACCACTCACTCTATTTAACATAAGACCAATATATGACATCATCATCTATCTTTCATGCTATGATAAATGTAAATCCATAAACGTCGTGACGCTGAACCTTTGCAAGCACACACGTTTCACGTATCATTAGACTGTTACAAAGCTTGATGAGTAACCGAAAAAACAAACAATTAAAATGTGACACCACCAAAAATAATGTGAGCCAATCAGAAAATACAATCAGCATTAGCCAAGTGGGCCCAGTGGCCACTGAAGCGGCGCGTTTCGTCCGCGCTAATCAATCAATGTCCAATTTGTTCAAATAACATTAACTTTGTATCATTCGCTCTTCGCGTGTGTTTTAACCTTCATAAGACTTTCAAACCCAGTGACGTTATGGGACTTTGGGTCCATTTGGACCCGTGAACAATTTTGATTCATTTTATTTACAAACATGATTGTTTTATAATTTTTTCATGTCAATATTTCAAAACGTGTAAAGAAATAAGTTTTTTAAATAAAAAAATCTTTTTTTCATTTTATTTTAGAGAATCTGGAGTTATTTTGAGGAAATAAAACGGTATAGTTTACTCATTTCTTAAAATCAAATAAAATGCAAATAAATTTTAAATATTCCGTTTATTTAAATTGATTTTATACTAATATATTATTTTCTAACATAATAATAAAAATAATATTCATATATGTATAATTATTTTAATTTTTATTAATTTGAAAAATAAAAGAACTTTCAATGTTTTATAAATGAAAAAATATTTAAAAAATTATATTTAATATTAATAATAAATATATTATAATATTTAAAATAAAAATAATCATAATAATGGCAAAATATACCTTTCTTGCTCAAGCATAGAGCGTATATGTAAAGTACACGAGTGTAAAAAGAATCTTGTATATTATAATGTGAATTTCCTTTACAATTTGCTTTTTTTAATTACTAAATAATTTTTAATTGTATTTGAAATATGATTTAATTGAAATTTCTTTCATATTATACATTTTGTTAAATAATTTTTATTATCAAAAATATGCAAAGCTTTATATAATGATTTCAGGGAATATACTAAGTATATTTCTAATTTTTGATCAAATCAAGTATTTAGAACTTAATATATTCAAAACACGATCTTTATTTTTCATAATATTATATATATTTTACTCAATTCTTTAAACATATTGATAAAAGAAAATATTAGATATTATTAGAAAATCATACGAATTAATTCGTTTTTTGTACCCAAATATCTTAAAACTAACTATTTTAGTATTGAAAGTAAAATAATATAATTATATAATAATAACAAATATATAATAATGAATAATTTGTCATATATCATGATATTTTATAAGGCTGGGTCCTTTTGGACCCGAAAGCCGTTAGCGTAAAATGATATTTAACTCACTCAAATATAAACATTTTAAACTTTTTTTTCGCTTTTTACGTAGAGTTTCAAAACATAATAAAATTCACGAAGTGACAAATCATAAAAATTAATACATGAAAAGTTATCCGTAATTTAAGGCAAAAATGGGTCCAAAAAGACCCGAAATCCTTATGAAGGTTAAATGAACTCCATGAATATTTACAACGAGCTTGAGCTCTTTCTATCAATCATTGTTTTTTACAAGTGATATTTTAAACACGAAATGCTACTATTTGTTATTCTCATAGATTAAATAGTAGAATGTGAAAACTAAAATAAAACAAGTAAATATTAGTAAGCGATTAGTTTCAAATGCCAATAGAAAAATGAAAGCTATTACGAGTGCACCAGCAAGTTAAAACAAAAGCTTTATAGTATTAAAATTAAGGTTCCTTAAAAACTCGTGTGTTTTTGCAATTGCTATAAACTTTCGTTGTGTATGTTTCACCAGGGCATTCTATTTTTGTAGTTTTATATTGAAAAAGTATGCATCATTCGTTATCAAGTATAACATAAAAATATTTTGTTATCACAGATTCACAAAAAAGTAGCCATGCCTTTGTAAACATTTGAAAAAATATTGATAAACAAACGTCAGGTATTTTTATATTAAATTTTAAAATACACGGAACCATTGCCCAGTTTATTTAAATTGCATAGCGCTTGCATGATAATACGGTTACCAATCGTGGTTTATAAAAACGCTTAGAATTGAAATAAATTTTCTGAATACAAAGTTTTGTTCGACACACAGCAATTAGTAAACAATTAATTTGTATTGTTTATTCATTTATTGTTATGTTGAGATAACTTTCAATATTATACGATTTTCTTTTTTATTGATTAGTATGCAAGAAATCTGATAAAATGATACGGGTACAAGGTAATAAGGTGATTATTATAATGTCTTAATTCCTGTTTCGGTTAAAAAAAAATTTAAGTTTTGGGGATTCACCTTCTTGAACAATAATGTACGAGTATAGTAGGTGTTTAATATAATATGTAGAACATATAAGAAATAGTATATAGTATATTTAGAATCATTACATTGCGTTTTATAGCCCCATAATATATAATATTATGTATTTTAGAAAGCTTCTTGACATTAGTGTTGAAAGCTTATAACTAAATTTAAAGATAATGTTCAATCAACCACATTGTCTGAGTTTGAGCTTTATTTGATTTACTTTTACAGAATGTATCGAGTGTAGAGATATCTTTAAATAAGAGATTAGGTTTCATTGTATTTTAAAAACATTTGCTTACAGTTTAAAAATTACTTTTGTCTAGAAAATGTTGTTCAGTGAGACAATAAGAAGTAACTCCGCCGTTTATTTTGTTCGAGGGGTGTTGTGGAAGACAAAATCTCAAATGTTTACGCAATTTTCCTCCGCAAAATGTCTGTAGCTCTACATTATGTTTCCGCTCGTTTAAATAAAACAATTGCGTGCAATTTACAGTACACATTAATTAAAATTTTAATAAGATTCAGGGCAGCCGTGTTTAGGAACAAAGGAGCGCCTTTAAAATAACGTGATGAAATTACTGAAACAATCATTTTGGCCTGAAATGCGGTTTGATGCTTTTGTTTCAATAAAGTTTCATTATCACGCAATTATCTTTGGACCTTTGATAATGAGAAGAAACGCTCCTTTTTACGATGACAAAATAAATTCATAAGATTTTTTTGAAGCAGAAGCAAATTCTTAAGTTGGCTGTATTTTTTATGGTTGTCATGTTGTCACTACGTTGTTTACGAAACCATTTGATTTTGTTTTATTTTATTCTAATTAGGATAGTTTCTTGCATATTCTGTACTTTAGGGATGGGAATTACTCTTCTATTTTCGTAAGAAAAGTTCTACTAAATACCTGTGTATAGTATTATTTATACTACCTTTTAATTAATACTTTTTGGTTTATGGATATTCTATCATCGGGCAATGGAAAATTCTAAAAATATTAAAAGACACATTCAATTCTACCATTCTTATGTGAGGATGGCTTTTTTCATATTTTCAGTAAATATTATATTTAATCAATATCACGGTATCCTTAAGTACATAACTAATTGTTATGGAATTCTCCAACAATGCATTTAATGGAAATTAATCATGCAGCAGGTGCTAACAATGAAGCCTACATACACATCATATGCGATTAGTCTCCTACAGACATCAAACACGAGTTATCAGGAGTTATCTTCATCAACATTTGCTAATCAATGTTCTAATTACCTTGATATATACAGAAACATACAGAATAATAGTATGTCTACATTAAATGTCATGGTGTATCGTATTGTGTTGGCGTGAATATTATGTAATGAATACTATTGTAGCACACAGGACAAGGTGGGTTGCGTAAAGTGAAGAAGGCCCACGATGCCTAGAAGTGGGATGTAGATGGCAGTGATGATAACAAGATAAAGATAAATACCACTATATGATACCACATACATATTAAATGTTACAAAAACAAAAATAAAGGTCAGGGGGATTTATCCCGCCTTCTAGGTTAAGTCTGCTACCATCTACGGCCACATCGTCGCTTAAGATCAGGCGAGATCGTGGTCAAAGGCTAACCTCTAACAAAAAAGCTATATTATGTGTACCACACTGAGCGGAAGGACGATAATGATGATAGATAGATAGATAGATAACTCTTTATTGCAACAAAGAAAACAATTAACACTAAATAAGTACATTTCAGTTAAGCAATGTTACAATTGGCGGATGATGAATATTGTAGTGATATTAACTGGCCGGTTGGCGCAATTGATCGTCAAATCCTTCCTCTTTGCTTCTGAAGCAGCCCTAAGAATAGTTTTAGCCTAATTAAGTAAATTGTTCAATGATTCAAGCATCTTTACCACCATATATGCCCTTTAATACTGGTAGATCTTTAAAATCTAACGCTATATCTAGCAATGATTCATCAAACATTACTGCTACTATCACTTAAATGCGACGTTGATTTTATTCATGTTTAAATACGAAAGTTCGGATGAATTTGTATGTACTCGTATGAGAATATTTCTTGATATATGAATTGAAAAGTACTCTGTGAGATAATGTTATTTTGAGATATCAGCCCATTTCGGTATTAAATCACACAGAACAGCTAGAATTTTCATAAAAGCTTTTAAAATGTTTTATATTGAAACACAATGCGACATAGAATTCAATTCCAATACATTTCTTTACCAATTCGATAGAACTAAATGATTCGACAGTTTCAAGCACTCGGTACATTCATAAAGGACCGTTTAGCGGTTATATTCCACAAATAATATACCTGCATAGTCGCTGCGAGTGTGTCTATTGGAATGGAAACCAAGCGAGTTTTTTTGTTTACTTTTCCCATATTAAAAGAGATGTTTGAAATTCTCAATATTTTTCTTACATGATAATATTATGAACCGTGGCATATTATGCTTACCGCCAGAAACTAGGGTGCTGTCAGTGAGTTACCAATTTAAAAAATGTCTACTGCATTTCTTTCTGAAAAAGCTATGTTATGTAACTTGATATGGTTTTTATAGATTTTTTGTTATAAAATATTATAAAAGTCCAACTACTATAAATTATGTGGCTGAGATAGAAAGAGCATTGCTGCTTTTCTTTGCATTGGAGCAGTTCACATGTATTTATAATATGAATATAGTACACTGGCTTGAGCTCGCGGCTTTGTCCGCGTGCAGAAATCCTTTCCTACCGGAGGTCTACGTTATAAAACCTATTTGTGGTCAAAACATCAACTTAATCTGTTCAGTCAATCAGTAACTCTTTCTTTTCATATATTTAGATTATTGCCAGGTGTGGTGATAGCAGGTGGAGTAGGATAACAGAATGGATACCTCGAGAAGGAAGGCGCAGCGTCGGCAGACCACCTGCCCGATGGATCGATGACATCGCAGCAATCGCAGGAAAGACCTGGATGCGAACTGATCAGGACAGAGTTGCACGAAGGAGAGGAGGCCTTTGCCCAGCAGTGGGACGATATGGGTTGACAATGATGATGATGATTTAGATTATTCTGTATTGCGTTAGAGCATTGCTGCACTTATTTTAGAAAAGCAAAGAGGATGAACTCATGGCAACTAACTAATATATTATCTGCGGTTATATCTAACCATCATTAATCTCCGCTTAATGGGCGCGGGTATCTCTAATGGACAGCGACAAAAATACGCCCCCGTAATTAATGAATGTCGAATTGAAAAAACCTTAGCAGAAAGGATCTTAAGGCCTTGTTGGAGATTGATCTGGACTTAAGACTAGAGGATATTTGTATGCTAACGTAAAAGTCAAATTATATCGCGATAAGATTTACTATTAACAATTATAACAAGTGAAATTTTAAAAATACTTTTTAAAAACAAGCTTTAATTATTATTATCATCTTGCATCATAAAGTACTAGTCAAGACGAATCAAATGAGCCCAAACTCGATGGGGTTGCGTTGTTTTATAACAGAGTTCCTTTGGCTACCTTCCAGCTCCATCATCAGATCAGCTCGATGTCATAAAAATATTGCATTGTCATCCGATTTACACACGCATGCAAATTTTCAGCTCAATTGGAAACCGGGAAGTGGGTCAAATAAAACTTGCAAGATTTGATTACAGACAGACAGACAGACAGACAGACAACAGACAGGTGAAAGTAATATAAAGCTTGTAAAAAGGCCAATGGCAATTATAAAGAGGTGTGTCGGGATCGTACCAAGTGGAGGGAAATTGTCGATGCCTACCCCAGCGGGAACCACGCGTGATTATAATAATATGAATGTGTTTAAAAAGGCCTTTTATATACTTTTTTTATAGAAATGAGTGACAAGAAGAGTAAATCAACAAAGTGCCTTATTATGGCAGTGTCACTCAGAGTATTGATATGCCAAATTTAGAGCGGCACTGCGCTGCGTCTGTCACATTGAGATATTATTTGTTGAATCTCGTTATATCCAGTGATTTAACTGTTAACATCGCTGTTCAGTCCGGAACGCAACCGGAAATCCGGTTCGGAATGTCTACACATTATGGCTGAAGAATAACTAGTTATTCATTTAAATATTAAATTAGTAATAATAATGCGTGCTAACTGTACATTTACATACACAAAAAACGATTAAGTGTGAGTCAAATAAAATGTTCGTATAGACCACCCAATGATATCAGCATATTATACGCATTGCAGGCATAGATTTTTGTTAAGTTGCGTTTCCTACATTATTGGCTGAAAATTCATCAGCGTAATAAAGGATATAGAGAGGATAGCGATAATATACCGAATTCATAAGTGTGACACCGACATAAATAAAAAGGGTGTTAAGAAGTGAGCATTTGTGAACTTGCTTCAACATAATGCGCGCCTAGCGGCAGTCGAGTGATCCAGGCTTAAGTATTGTGTAGCATTCCAAAAATCACCTGTATTTTCATCATTGTCAGCCCTCGATTCCGATTATAGATTATTTCATTTTCGACGCTTCCTGATTCATTTTGCAATAAATAACTAACAATTGGTTCATATTTCTGTAACTCCACCTGTTTCGATCTCTACTCCATCCATCTATTCAAAACCGCTGTAGACTCTATTAGTATTGTTTGCAACATGCAACTCTCGATAATTTATTGGATGGCTTTCAATAAAATCAAAAGAAAGAGATGGTTGTTCGAGGAATTGACATGTTAAAGAAAGACAGAGATACGGTGGGTGCTCGAGAGCATATCTCGTTAGCTATCCAATTAGTCGCTGCGATCGATAGCTGAATATTTTATAGATCAATGTTTTACAGAGATAGCGTCGGCCTTAAATATGTATCTCGCTGACAGAAGTTATATTTCTAAAAACGGTTAGTGCGGCTATTGAAAAAATAACATTGTGTAATAATATAGTCTTCATAGTCATAATGTTATCGCAAAAAGAACATTTTAACCTAACTTTATTCGTAAGAGACCATAAAATAGATTCTTGTCTCAAAGGCTGTCCTCATCGAGTTAGTTTTATAACTGCCCTTGTCTGGATAACGACCATAAATCCAGGGTTTCTCTCGGTTTCCACCCATTTGCAATTGAAAGCGTTCTCTAAAGCGCCATCTATCCGGTCATACTTTTCCAAATGACATTTAAGCTCGATGTTCCGGTTTATTTACCATTTCCTTTGAAAGATTTAGTTCTCAAGAGAATGTATTGTTGGTTCTATATTCATTATGATGTCTCAATGGGCACTTCAGAGCTTGAGCATTATAGCATTTATGCGCTTCCGTGTTTTAGTCAGAAGCAAAACTCGCTGCTAGTTACGATTGTCCTAGAGTTTACCGTACGTAATATCTTAATTAGAAGATGAACTTTTTAAGTAGAAGATGAGCAGAGATCGATGAACAGTACCTACAATTATGTTCTGCTTAAGTAGTCGTACTTACCTCGCAGACTAATCAACCCATGGAAAATCCGAGAGATATCCAAAAAAGGCTCACATTTCGCCCCCATTGAGTTGAGTGCTTAATGCCTGTAATCTGAGAGCTTTACTCGCCCAGAAGGGCCGGCCATCGGCCATTCATACCGTAAAGTTAAATAAAAGCTTGTAAGGAGGCTATTATCGCGAGGCTATCCTTCGACTCTTCACATTGTTGCCGGAAAACTACGAGCCAATCGACTGATAAAAATCTCTCCCTTCCGTATCGATTTTACGGATGAAAGTGAATACGGAGTGCTGCTTTCTATGTTCCTGCTTTATTACACGAGGTTCTTATTCTTTCCCAAGAGTGCTACAGATGTCAGTGGATAGGAAGTTTAAGGGCTGCTCTTGTGTTGTGCTACACGCAGACGTTTTTGATTTTTTGGGCTACGATGTTTACTTTTACAAAGATGTTGACGTTCTTTCAACATTATATTTGTAATATAGAAACTTTTTTTTTACATTTTCATACCAAAATTGAATTTAATTAATTAAAAAGTTTATTTTATTTGAATTATACAATTTAGTACCTTTATAAATGTATTATAAAGCAAAGATCAAGTAAATAAAAGGAAAATTGCAATATGAGACCTCCGAGCCACACAGAGCGGAGCGGTGATGCGGCATTCGAGGCAAATATCAATTTCAATTCGAATGCATCCCAAGCCACACTAATTGATTGGTAATCCGACAGAAAACTCCGCCCATTAGGAAACCCTTCAATCAATGGACTCCGTAGTTTCAAAGACTTATTTTTAAAACACCTTATTGTAAAAGACCGTTTCAATCATCAGAATTACTAGCTTGTTAGATTTCTAGAAAAAAGAAAACTTTCATTAAAATCTATGGACGGATACGTAGTTACCCTTTGGTACCTACTCGTATTTGAACTTAAAAACCAATCTAACTAAGTACAAATTAATGAAATTTTTGAAGACCACATAGCAATGGTTTCCAAATTAAGTCCATCATCATTCCGGCCCACTGCTGGGCACGAGTCTCCTTTTAGAAATTATGCTACTTTAATTATGAACTAATTAATTGTCAAATAATTACATTCAATAACTTTATGGAGTGAAAATATACTTCAATAAAGTTTTCATTAGCTTTTTGCTGTTATACTCTCACTGAGTTAACGGTCAATGACGCTCATCGATATAATCATTGTTTTAATTAGAGAGCGAATAAAATCAATTACCATCGACACTAATGAAACTGCTGATATTATTAAAAATTACGCTATAATTATACTCTTTAGTAGTGTACTGAAATTAACATTGATTAATTGTGTCTTTGATAATAATGTCAGTCAGCATGTTGTTTTTGTGTACCTATCATGATTACCTACCGATGTTATATAATAAAATTGAAATTCACTGGATTTTCGTTAAATTAATAATTGCACAGTGTAAATTACGTTCACATACAAATAATTAATAATATTTAATGAATTCTTAATGCGTCTATGTCGGACATAAATTTAATATACATACCTACTGTGATAATTCCCCCGATCAAGGTATCTGACCTTTTAAATGACAAAATACACTCTTCCTAGATGTTTTCTAAGCAAAAAAGAGTGGATAACTTTTTGCTTATATAATAAAAACTAATGTTATAAAATTGACCACATGTTTTGCACACATTCGTTTCTAATATCGATTAAGGATGTCCAAGTAGTAAGGTACGTTAAACCTTTTATCAAGCTCGTACAGTGGGGCTAGTGAAATGTACGATTTGGGTTTCCGCGCGCGCCGTATTCCTATATTTAACTTTATTTTTCCATCGGATAAATGCCACACATACTCGTACGTATCTACACTATTTGAAATGTGTTACTATCCCAAATGCTTCTTCTATATTATTATTATGTCGTTGGTATAGGTAATAGTTATCTTGGGTTTTTATTTTTACACTAAACTAGAGAAAACCGTTCAGAATAATTCCCGAAAACTTTCCCGACCGCTGGGCAAGGATCTCTACAGAGTGGGCACCACAAGCCAGAAGGCGTCGTCGAGACCGGCCTAGAAAAAGGTGGCGAGACGGTCTAGACGCACACCAAACTGATTGGCCAGAGGTGGCGCAGGATAGAGATGCGTGGAGGGATTTGGGGGAGGTCTTTGCTCAGCAGTGGGACGGTATAGACTAGAAAAAGTATCATTATGATTCCTAAGTTATGGGTTACATTACAGGTGCATAATATTTTAGTTCTGAAAGAACTCCCTTAACGTTTCCCTTTATACTCTTTAAAAAAACAAGTCCTACACACTTCTCCAAACACAAGCAACTTATGAGAAATTCTGAATAAGTCCCTACGAAATTGGCACAAGTACGTATGCCATTCCATTTGTATGCAAAAGCGTGACACCGCTGCATAACTTTGTCAACTTCAGCAGCTAATGTGCCCGTATTTTCGAAATAACACACATTCTATGCTGATATTCGTGTGTTAAGCAAGAAAAATGTGCCTTCAGGTATTCGAGACACAAAAAGGTTGGTTAGCACGGAAACTTTTCAACGTAATGAATCTTAATGAGCTAAGTACAGTCTGAAACTCTGCACTGCAATGCCCTGAAGCACTATGATTTGATTGAAAACTAGAAAGTTACTAGTTATGAGAAAGTTGGGATACTTCAGCTGCTTCAGTCTAGTGATAATGCTCCCGTGGGAATTACGTAAAAAAATTAAACTGTGTTTATTAAAGAAAATAGTCAGAAAAACTGTACTTAATACTAATTAAACGAATCAAGCAGTATATAATCAAGTAAGTACCTTTGCTCGTCACATAGTGCCTCAGGGCAAGGTTTTTATTTACAAAAATATTTTGATTATGACTGACCTTACTCTATTCGTTACTCAGAATATGGATAACTAAGTCAAAAAATAAAAGAAAGATTTTTTTACAAAGAGTTTGATTGATATCAAATTATCATGTTCCCCGAAATAAATCAAAGAAATTCTGAAATATAATACTTTTCTAGTCAATAGAAAAATTTCATTACGAATGCGGGCGTTTCTTTAGAGAAAATTATTTCTAAAAACCGTTCCGAGAAAAAATTCAAATAAAAATTGAATTGAATTTAGCGCATTGACTAGAATTAGATTACGGAGGTCAGGCGGGCGAGCTTGTTATCGAGATAAATACAATCCGCTGTTCGCTTTAGAATCAGGATACCATAAAATGAAACTGTATTGCGCATTATTAAATCATAATAAGATTTGTCGAAACAGCATTTTGGATACAGACTATAAATGTGTACTATGTGCCTCTATGTATGTGTGAGTAATAAGATAATGACAGAACCAATTTTAAGTTTGTTAAGATATTATATATCTTAGCTCGCAGCTTTTAGGTATAGTTTAAATTGTACTTTGGTGGTAGAAGATAATAACAAAAGCTTTTTTTTAAAAAGTTTTTTTTTTTATTTCACATATTACTAACTGGCGCCTTCACAGAGTTGTAGCTGGTACCCGTTGCCCCGGCATTATGGCGTCCCGCAGGAACACCCCCAGGTTTTTTGTGGGTATCCCCGCCGCTCCCATCTTTGGCGGGGGAGTCCCACATACCGCCCCGCGCCCCCCAGTGTGGGGTGATGATGCGTAACGCATTTTTCCTGGGATAAAAAAAAAGGTTATAAATCCATTGATTAGAACACAAGCTTATATTCTGTTTTCCATTTCAGCGACAGCGACACTGACTGAGCACTGAACACCCATGACCGCAAACTCCGATAATTGGGAGTGGGGAGCGTCGCTCGGATATTGCTTTTTCATGTTATGGAACTGCCTGTTGTCCTTGTATTATAAATTAGGGTTTATTTTAATACTATTACGTACTAGAAATACAATAGAAGCCAAATAAAATCGAATTAATACAATTGCTGTCTCTGCTATATTGAAAGCAATAGAAAGCTAAAGGAATAATAAGCATATCAGAAACTTTCTTTTATAAAATATATATTTTGCTGCAGTGAAAACCAAATGAAAACCTGATGGAATCAGGAATCCGATGAAAATAAAATTTGCAAGCAAAAATCGAACGGTAAGAGAAAAAGGCGAGAAAGAAGCTGTTTTAAGAATCACATTTAATTTAAGGAGTTATACTGTTTGTTGATTAACAAATACATCATCAAGAAAACAAAAGATTTTCCGATCTTTTTCCAAATCATTTTGTATTCCTTTATCCTCCCCTCCCCTTCCTTTTTTTCTATATATTTTTTTCTTTTAGTGTCATTAAGTAGGCATATGCTGAAAATCAGCGCTGCGCATCTTTTCCAGCATAAAGCTGAGCATATGCCTTTTGCCTAATTTAATAAAACCACATTTCTTTTGTTACGTTTCCTTCATTTTCTTGTATCAGCTTAATGTCATTTAAATTGTATTTTTTTTTGGCAATAAAACTATTTTTTGTTTATTTTAAGTGACAAGACCAACGCTTGTGATATTCAAAGATTGAATATATTAAGTAGATAATATTGTGCTTTGTATGGTTTTCTGTAAGGTGCAATAACATAGTTGTTTTTTTCGTTTTTTTTATATGTTAGAGAAAGACACAGATAGTCTGCCCGTAGACATCTGTAGCATCAATTGTATCGCTGACGCATCATCTGATTTATCCTCCCTTTAATTGAAAAAAAAAATATATACAAGTAAAAAAATGTTACGATTAAAAATAATTTCGCGAACTCAAATCGTCTCACTCCATTTAAATCATGAGTAAAGTGCACAGATGTTCTAATTACTTTCCGTATGTGCTCGCATACCCTCATTTATTATAATGCCGAAGTCACTCGAGCAGATTAAAGCGAATAAAACATTAGCGAAGGTGCCCTGGGCGGCACCGGGAGCCCGGCACGTCCCAAGACGATAGTTCATACCACGGAACATATAAGAACTAGTGAATTTAAAAAAACTTTTTAAAAACAAGCTTTTATTATTATTATTACCATCTAGCAACATAAAGTACTCATCAAGACGAATCAAATGAGCCTAAGCTCGATGAGGTTGCGTCGTTTAATTCCTATGGCCACCTTCCAGCTCCATCATCAGATCAGCTCGATGTCATGTCAAAATATTGCATTGTCATCCGATTTATACAGGCATGCAAAATTTCAGCTTAATCGGACACCGGGAAGTGGGTCAAATTAAACTTGCGAGATTTGATTACAGACAGACAGACAACAGATAGTTTCAGTCGCTCGCTCGTCGCTTATAATAATATTATCTGTGTCTGCAGTAGTAAAGTCGGTTCTGAAACAATATTCATATATAATATGATGGCAAATCTAAGTTTTTTAAGTTATCCATGGTTCATGCTTGACTTAGTTTGACTTGTTAAGCATCCGTATTCCTTCAGTACCTGGTTACCTATAATATTATTAATTTGAGGCTTTGATTCCATATCAACATACATTTTTGTAAATATTATTATGATAAACTCTCACTTATATTTAGAGTACACATATTATTATAATATTGATGTGAATGACGTAGTTTAAATGCATAGGCACTTGCTAAAGTAAAAATCTGCGAAGCGGAGTTGTATTTAGCGTAAAATGCATAATGATATTACGATCAGCCACAATTTCCCGACGCCCTTTAAGACATTCAAACTTTCAAAAGAAATAAACGCCTCGAGATAGAATATTCCACAAAAAGTTAAAAAATAACCAGACGCGTAACGGGCTTATGAAGTCACAAACTCTATTACGATACGCACAAGTATTCCTATTACAATATCATCAAATATGCCGTAGGTTATGGCGCGGAGGAAACTTGGACAGGCTGCAATCGTCCAAGTCGGTAACAAAACTTGTACCGACTGAACTTTACCGTGAAAACCTGAAAAGTTGTAAAGGCGGTAAAAACTCGTTACGCCAAATCGGCCACTAAAACTCGCGAAGCGAAAATTCTATCCAACTTCAATTTACTTTTATTGTTCTTACTCTTCTCGTGTACAAAAGAAAAGTTTTTTTTCCTACGTTTTACAGACCATCTAAATACATTTTTGTACTAATTCAAACAAATGCTACATAAAAATTTCACGTTTGAGTTTACTTGTACTGATATCAAAGGAAATGAGAGAATCTCTTTGCTCCGTAACGGTAATTTTTGTTCCAACAACAACTCTGTAACGGTAATTTTTGTTTTTTCATGTCTTATTTTTCTTTAATTCATCATTCCTGATTACCAATTTTACATGTACCATTTATGTAAAGTATCCTATTATCTTTGTTACCTGTATTACTGTTATTTGTAAATAAATGTCGTATGCTAAATTAAATTATTAACTCAAATATTTATCCACCTACGATGCTCGATCGTTTTGAGTTATTATGCAAATTCCAGCAAGCAGTAAGGCGTTATTGTGTTCAATGGGGCATGTTCTGTGGGCAATGTTACCAGCGAAATTGCTGGGGATTTAAAAGCTGATGTCTCAGGGTGAGAGACGCAGTGCAGTGCATCGCAAAATTTTGTAATTTATAACACTGGATGGCACCATGTCTGGTTATGAGAAATCATAATATTATGCTTACTTCGGGCATACGTTTTGCTCGTCTAGTTACTATATATTATTATCATAAAAAAATATCGCAGCTCGAAATACAATAATTGCAAAACAATATTTCTCCAGAACAATTAACATTGTCGAGTCAAATTAGGCTATCTTCGATTGATATGACATCCGCAACAATAATTATTCCCGTTATCTTTTTCCCGAAACATTAATAACAACTGTTGCTTATTTTTCTTTGTACCAACACAATTTTTGGGACGGCGAGTGAATGAGATATCGCTCGCTTTGCACACAAATTCGCGGCCCTAACTAATCAATCAATCACCGACATAACATAAATAAGCTCGAAAACAAACTATCGCAAATACACGAACTAAATAAACTTTGGTTTGTCCTTCAGATTCATTCAGTGATGAGAGAAATAGATGTTACTTTTACAACTGATTGAGAAGAAACATGTTTAATCGTGCCTGAAAGTGACCAGGAATGAATATAATACAATATTAGTATGTAGGGTTTTCTTTTCGTTATGCTGAAGGTAGGCTCCTCCCATGCCTAGTAACCACCTGCTGGACAAAACCGGTTTGCCATGCGGTCATTATGACGGCGGTGTTTCGGCTCGATGCTCAGGAAAGCCAGATAGGGAGAGTTTAATCCGCCTCTTTACCATCAGTAATAATTGACACCGCGATGGCAACACCACTGGTTCATAGACGATGGTAATCGCACACCATCAAGCGTCTGCTTGGGTGAGAGTATCTTAATTTAAAAAAAAACATGTGTGTTCGTAATAATAGTCTGCATTCGAGAACCTTCTGACTGTTGATCACTGATTGTCCATTCTACAAGCTACTTGAACGTTAACTAGTCTACAAAGTCACAAAGCTGACGGCAACTCGATGTCATCATTACCGATTCGAAGTACACTTTAATCCTTTACGTATTTGGCATTCCGTTTCAACAGCAAAACGCAGGTAATTAATCGTGGAGCCTACCTGACAGGATCTCATCGAATAGTACTTTGTAAATGTGCTGATTTACATACACTAGACATAGGCAATTAGAACCTACTACAGTATGTATTTAGTATTCGATCAGAATTTCGATAATGTATCAGTATACGATCTGTTTTGTATTTGTATTTTGTATTGTTTCCAAGCCATCAGTTACTGTTAATATCCTGGCTAATGAATTAGTATTGTTCTTTAGGTCATAAGAGTCTCTCTTTTATAGTATGTTATAAGAGTGAACTTATTTATCTCTTTTCTATCTATCTGTTTTTGTATTGAGTTTAAATAGTCAATTACTTACTTTAGCAATTATGATGGTAACGTTAAATGTAGCTCCAAGATCTTTACGATCAACTGTTCAAATTTATTCTTAACGTTTGATCAGATATTTAACTAGGGAATTATTTTTGTAATACCTAATCTTTTAGGTTTTTACTTAAAATCACTGATAATTATCAGTACTAATTATAATTAGTTATTCATCAGTCAAGCTTGACGGCTAGTTTAAAAGAAATCGACAAAATCACTTTAAAAATAAACAATTTCTCGATTCAGCTGTTGATATCACCGTCGTTAACTAAAAGACTTAGTAAACTTACAGCAATCATTTACTGACTCCGCGCTGGTGTTGGAAGGTCACAAGAAAACCGGATAAGGTGGGGTTTCTTTGCAAACGATAAGTGCGACTGTGGAGCTATCCAATCGATGGACCACCTTCTCCAATGTCCCAGCTGCCCTGTCATATGTACGAAGGAGGATCTCGTGGAGGCCAATGACAGAGCTATAGCTCTGTCCACCTACTGGTCCAAGCAGCTATAGACAAAAATAAAGCCATTTCGACTCGAAAAGAAGAAGAAGAAGCAATCATTTTACTTTGGATGTGACAATTTTTTATATAGGTACCTAGTTGTCTTAAGTTTAATAATTATCAATTATTATATAGATAAACGCATTAAATTGGAGCACGACCTTTATAACTGTGTTCATAACTGTGTGACATGTTGGCGCGACATTAATCACTGCCTATTGATCGACTATCTATCGGGCGCCGCTCAAGCATGCATTTAATGAGCGACAAATCGTTTCCTCGCGTGTGGGCTTAAACAAACTTTGTAATTTACTACAAATCGTGTTATAAAAAATCCTATTAAAACCTTATTTTTAATGCAAGTTATAAATTATGATATGTTGATTTTTATTATGATAACAATTTTACATAAGCGATAATTTTAACAACAAGATCGAGTTTATAATACTGAAATAACGACGCTAATTAATGAAAATAGGATCTCATAGAGGTGTTTTCAGAATAGGTGGTAGTCTAAAACAGAACTCATTTATTATGACTTTTAAAAGTGCTTCATTTGTTGTGCTGTATTTGAATAAATGCAATTTGAATGTGAAGTATGATAAACTTTGAAGCCCTTTTGAGCCCTTTGAACTTTGCAGCTCATAGTCACTGGTAAAATCGAAGGAAGGAGGTCCCCAGGTCGCAGTCCGATGCGTTGGTCAGATCAGATCCGCACCACTCTCGAAGCTCCCGTTCACGAGGCCCTGAAAATTGCATCCAACCGGCCTAGATGGCGCTCTATCATAAGAGATCGCATCCTACAAGGGAGGCGTCACGACCCCCAGTAATGGGGTACACGACTCAAGGAGGGATGATAAACTTTAGGTTGGGCGGAAATGACCTGATTTGAAGACGACAGTTGTCGCCGAGTTTTTACAAAATGGAAGCCTATTATAAATGTCTTATTACAATTTAAATTGTTCCACTTTGTATAGGTGCAAAAGGGCATATGAATCAAATTAAAAGAAAACGTGTCGTGATTTGATTGATTTACTATGTTTTTCTGATTCCTGAAGAATCAAATTTACTTTCCTAAGGGCCTTAAAAGGTTTGAATGAACTGTGTGAAAGAGGATATGCGTGCTATGGAGGGAATGAAGATAATGACAGATGATAGTCGAGTGGAATGGAGGAGGAAGACGTGTTGTGCCGACCCTGCCTAGTGAGGAGCAGGGCATGAAAATATATACAGTTAATGTTAGTTTATTTACAGGTAAGTGCCACTATTGTAGCGGAGTGTACACTAAACCACTAGATAGGCTTACTTTAATCCTAACTTACCGCTAAAGCTTATATCGATAAAAGCTTCGTACGTGTTACCAACAGCTCCAGAAGCCTATTTTAGCTTAAGCTTCAAATTGTGCAGTTTATTTTAAGCCTGTACCAGCTAATGTTATTATTTATAGAGTATATAAAACTGGAAATAATAAGAGATCATCTGGTTACTGAATAGAATCTTAACAAAATCCATCAATGCATTTTTATTTTGAATATTTTAATTTCAACTTGCCATGGCAAATAATACAAGAGTAGAGAGAGACGAGAAAAGAGAGAGTGGCATAATCTTGTATCGGAGGCCAAGACTCAGTTTGGGTCGCTGCGCCGTAGTAAGTATGGCAATTAATAATACTTATTCAAACACATTTTTACATTTATGTTTTTTTGATATTGTATCTATTAAAATAATATTATACTACACAAGAACATATACAATAAAATATTAGCAAAATAATCACTTTACCCACTGTCATTGTAGTCATAAGCTAGATTGAGTTACTTACCCAACAAGAAATTATCTTATATGAATCAGTTTTGTTTTTAAAATGTTCCGCAAAAGAAACATAATAAAAAACATCGCGTCGCTTCTTATTCACACTCTCTTGTCTCTGCCACTTGAGTTTACAAAATATGCAAACTATATTCAAGACTTCTAGATTTATGGCTAAATGGGGTGTTAGGGGACGGGAGTGTGCTTTAAAATCTTTTCCGTAGATTTTTGTGGTAGTAACTTAATAAGTCTTTTTCTTCTTATCGAGTCGTATGGCTACATTATAATTATCAAAGAAGATGTTGAGAGTTGTTTGGTTGTTGGCGCTAAAAAGTGCCTTATTGTTGTTTTGGAAAAAGAGCCGTACTTTGACACTTTTATTTATTTTACTTAATAAGTAAAATACATAAAAGTGTCATAGGTACTATAGAGTTCAATAAAGTATGACGTACTCGTATAATAATTATTATTTTAGTTTGATGTCTCATCCCAAATTATTCCGTATTTCTTGATCTAATGCCACTTCTATCCTACCTGGTACGTGCTTAAGTCTTCATATCTTTCGATATCACTGCTTGCGACTGTGAAGCCACACGTCATAAGCCCTTAAACAAACGTTTAATAAATACTTCAATCCCAAAGAAAACACAACATTTGTACACCAATTTAATCATACCGAATCAGTATAATGGAAAATTCATAAAGCATAAGTAATATTCAGCGGTTTCCTTAATAAATGAGTTCTAATACAAACAAAATGGAGAAGTCGGAATGCGAGCAAATTGAGGGCGCAGCAATTTGTATCTCTTGTCATACTTTTTAATTTCATCCCCGGGAAACAAATTAGTTTCGCTTGAACACTTAGCATATTTACAAATCTTGAACGCTGAGAGCGGGTTTCCCTTCCCTTTGTTGTATTTTTTAAATATTTTCCTTTTTTATTGCGATGGGCACGCATAAAGAATCGTCCCGGAATAGCTTTTGGAGAGATGGAAATGATTTGCTTTTATTTCATTACTAACTTTGCACTGTCGTGTCGTTGCCTTTAAAGATGGCATTGCTTCGTAAATTATAATAGACTGCACTAGGCAGATGGCAGATTCGTGATTATAATAGAATATTAACTGCTCCACATGGTTACATATGCGTGAGTCCCAATCACGTGGGAAAATCAGGATAAATGGATGCCTTTGTGTTTTTCCAGGTTTACAGTTATCTATCGAGTTTCAACGCAATCATTTTAGCAACAAACATACAAATTTACATAGCTGAAGAAGTAAAATTCCTTATATGGATTTATATTATTGTCTTTATATAGCCTGGCTTTATAAAAGAGTTGGCGTATTTACAAAAGACGTATTATACAATTATAGGTATTATAATATAAGTCAAAATAGGTCTGTGTAATATATTTGATCATATTTACTGTACTGGTACAAGGACAATAAAACTGAAAACAGTCCAACATAAACATGAAAATAATTTTATTATGATCAGTTACCGGAAAAATAACGACCAACAATCAACAAACCGGTCATAAAGTAAACTGTATTAAAGTTGGCTTCCAAACAGAAACACGATGAAATAAAAGTCTAACTCACGCTGAATCACATAACAAAGCACCTAAATCACTTTTAACAATGCTTTGTTACGAGACACGCTGCCCGGCCAGCACTGATTTATAAAAAAACTCTGGACGTCATTGCAGTGCTTCAGAAATTCTGAACGTCCAAACTGAAAGATGTGTGAAGTGATATAAGGTTACCTTTATTATTTTATTCTGTTTGCGATATACCTCATGTTTTGGGAGTGAGCGCTGTAATCATGATCAATTAATGTGGTTAGTGCTTACTGTCGTGGTGGTTTTACCCGCTGTACTGTAGCCTATGTGTTGTTCCAGGGTCTAAGCTATCTCTGTACCAAATTTCAGCTCAATCGGTCCAACCGTATAGCCGTGAAGAAGTAACAAACATACACATTCACTATAAGTCAATGTCATTTTACAAGTACCAGCACCAGTAAATATTTTAAGAATACACTAATATTAATCTTTCAAAAAACATAACAAGTTAGAACGCAAACTTAATCATTACATAGCTTACCTATATCGAAAACATACCTGTGTACACTAGTTTTTGCATTCATGTCTACATTTCACATGTTAGTAAATGTGCCTGTAAGTGAGAAAGGTACACAGAAAATACGAAGTAGGAAGGGGAGTCTACGTCTAGTGTTATGACGTCATTGCCGTTGAGTGAAAATGTTTTAAAGGTGCCTTCAGTGCATTAGTGGTTGAATGACGGGTCATTCATCTCGTTTAATGGTACGCTCACTCTAATGGACGAGTCGAGGAGGCTCTTGTTAGTGAAATTATATTGGTGACCAAAGCGTCATTGACATACCTAATTGTTTCTGAATAAATTATTATGTAGTCATTAGAACAGTTCGTTAATTTATCAAAGCTGATGATAAAATAAATGTGCGCTTCGAATGTTCTGTACGTTTTAAATTCTATGACAATGATATAATGCTTTTGTTTGGTTTCAATTCAACTACAATATTATTTGTATGTGTTTATTTCATCTGTAAATTAACGACTATAATATTATAATTAAGACAAGTTCCGGTACTGTCTTTCATTTAAATTAAGAGATAATATTATTACAAATACCACACGACTGTTTTTTTGTTTCGAAAATCTAAATAAAATTATATTAATGAAACGATACAACTGTATGTCGTATTTGTAAGGCATAACACTTATGGTAATTTCCAGAATCGTAATAATTACTATTTGCCTAGCTTCCAAATTTGTAAACTTATACGATTTTTAATACTAAGCAAGCTCAAGGCCTAATCATTAGCAGCAGCTATTCCCTATCTTTATGTCGATGAGGCATGCTCAGTGTGTTCGCGATTTAACAACAATAAGGTTGGATATTCTAGCCATCACAGAGCGCACTTAAGCTTACACCCTAACTAATAGTCGTCTTAGTTAAGATGCCCGTCCAGTACCTCTATTATGCGCAAGTCAATACCAAAGGTATAATTCAAAGTAAATAAATTTGTATTTCAAAAATTTTGCGCATGTTTATCTTAAATTATGTCCACATAATACGTCATAAGTTGTGTGCGCTGCGCATATTTATTGGCAACACAATTTTCCAAAAGAAATTAAGAAGACGACTTATACCAAATATTACATTTTGTTTTTTACATCGCAATTTTCACTTTTAATTTCCTTTGATTTTTTATGGGCAAGTATTAACGGATCAAGCTTAAACATATAATCCTATTGCAACTTGTAAATGTTTATTACCTATTGACGCTTAATCTTCGTAATATTCGTTATACAAGGGACTAAGGTCTTGAAAGAAATATCTCAAATAAGCCACAAAGCTGTGCTTAGTATCAAATAGCTTGCACAAAATTTCATTGGTAATATGTAAAGTTCGTATTCTAAAAAAATCTCGAAGTATATTCTAGGAATTACCAAGCAATCTAGTGGAATATTGCATTTCAGCACTACATGTGAAGCAATATAGAGGTAGAAGTAATTCTATATTCTTGAGCATTGAAGCTGTAATAGCGGTCGCTATAGTGTTTCCTAAGAGACGTTAAAGCGATTGTGCAATTCGATATTGTTTGGATTATGTTATGCAGAATGCAGTTCGACATAATGATGGCAGATCAACGATATTATCACACTAATATTTTAAATGCGAAAGTTTGTGAGCAAATGTGTATGTTTGTTACTTCTTCGCGCCTAAACGGATGGACCGATTGAGTTGAAATTTGGTAAATAGAGATAGCTTAGACCCTGGAATAAAACATATGCTACAGTAGGTACAGCAGGTAAAACGGCTGGGCACAACTAGTAATACATAATATTAAAGTAGGTATATGTTAGAAATTACAGAAAAAAAAGACTTAGGACAAGAGAATGGAGAAAGTTGTACCTATTTCATTATCATCATCAATCTACATTCGTCCATTTCTGGACTTAGGCCTCCATGGCACGCCACTCAACTCTTTGTCTCTTTCCTCCTCCACCTACCCACTTTCAGCGAACCTCTGGTTAACATCACCCCATCTCGACTATGGGTGCCCTACAATATGTTTGGCAAGACGTGGTCTCCAATCGAGAATTCTTCTACCCCAGCTAAGCTAAGATCCATTGTAACAGTAAACGCTCACCATTGGGCTGGTCTCATTCCATCTCCTTGTGGGTTAACGTCTCTAAAAATAAAATTTAAAAAACTTGAGAGGTGTCAAGGGACACCCGGATGGAACGAAGTTCCCACGATTTACACGATTTATTATTGACAAAAAACCTGTATCAACAAAAATAATCGTCGCGACACCACACTGTTCAATGCGAAAGAGAAATGAAAATATCTGGCTTGCTTTCTATGAGAGAGAGAGAGAGAGAGAGAGAGAGAGAGAAACATGCGCACGCCGCACAGCTTACAATAGCTTACTATAGCAAAAAGTGTCGTGACAACTTTTCGTAAGAATTTTTTCCGTCTAGCCCCCTTTCACAACACGCGATAAGGAACTTCGTTCCAAAAAATCTCATATTATTAATACAGAGATGTTAGACTATGAGTATTCAGTAGGCCAGAGAAAATATATAAAAACTTTCGAACGCCACTTGTTTCCTATCCTCAAGCTCTATACATATTTATACACTTCTTACTCCCATTATTTGTATCGAATATATATTTTTTTTGTTTCTGATTTTGTTGACTTTTGTTTCTATATATATAGGTACGAGTATTTTTTATTTCTGATTTTGTTGACTCTGATTGTGTTTACTTATTCTTTGTAAAATATTCATATTTCATACCATTGAAAGACCACCACCTACCAGTGTGCCATATTATGTTACTCCCACCCTGCACGGCTGTCTGGAATAGATCGCTTTCAGTGGTAAGACCGCCGGTTGGAACATCTTTGTATACTTTTTGTTTTTTATTATAGTTGTAAATTTATTTAATTTTATTTACTGTGGTGTTACAATAAAAATATAAATAAAAAAATTCTACTTTCATTGTTTAATTGTTCAATTGGTTTCATATTATGTTTGTTTCTAATTTTAAATCAATTCCCAAAAAAATGTGTATTGTAAGAAATAACAAGTTTCAACTTTACAAAAGTCGTAACAAGCAAATCAAAAGTTTCTTTCAAGAGCCTTTGCCTTCTTGGAATAGTAGAATGAAATTGTATTTTTGAATACCGCAACTGTTATGAATTCCTTCGTATTTATTTTAATACAAAAAGTAATTTCAGTGAAGTTTATAATTTCGTTATTACACATCAAAGTCAAAAAGTGATTTCTCTATTCGCTGTATTTTTGCGCAAGCAGATGAACGAGACTAGTTCTGTTATCAATCGACGTTTGCCTGATATTAAGTGATAACGGCTGTCTATTAGAATCTAATAGGTAGTATTTAAAAGGTTCGAAATTCTACGCATCATTGCGCTGCGCTCGTCGTCGAGGAACATACACATTCCCTTTCCCCTTCAAACTGGAGTGAATTGCGGTAGAATATAGGCAAGATCAAGGTCGCCAGAAGACGCTGGATGAAGGTCGCTTCCAATCGGTACATATGGAAGTCCAAAGGGGAGGCCTATGTTCAGCAGTCGACGTCCGATGATATTTTCACACTAAATGGTTCTTGAGTATTTAGAATCACCTTTTTAAATAAACGGCATAAGCTCACTTGTATTTACTCAAAGATGACGATGATGATGAGCAAGATCAAGGTAATTAACTCGTTCGTAAAGACCCCACACAAAAAAAAACTCCCACTACAAAATAACTATTTTCGCACTGTTTCGCTGGTAAATAACGGATCTTTTTCTAATATTGAACAAACATTCTTATTAATTTGTTTTTGAAACTGTCTAATTAAAAACGATATGAACTACATTTTGTATTATATAACTAATTCATACGTAATAATATCATTTACAATTATACCTTTAGATAGATACCTTTTATGTTATTTTTAATATGTGCTGATTACATAAATGATAGTTTTAACTCCTGCTACTCTATGGCATCAACGTATCTTAGTAAAATCAGTGTGTGCTAAGATAAATAATGGGGCAATCTACAATAAATGTAACAACATCATAACGTACAAGACAAACTCAAAACAAGACGAACACGACAATCTCCTACAAACATAAAGGAGATGTCGCGAGCTATCATCTCAAACACAAATCTACGTAAAAATTACCCATCCGAAAAGGCAAACAAATAATTTGCGATCTCGCAAATCTGGAGTCGTCGTCAATAGGCCCCCGGAGATGGAAACCGAGTGGTGCCGCTCGTAACGAGGATATTTGACTTCATTTACGCGGAACATCTTTAGAAGGCTCTCATTTTCCTCGCCAATGCGAGAGGGGCGGATTATGCGCTTCCTTTATTACTCACGATGTGATATAACCCCTATCTTGAGATCGAGATCGGAGACCTGTAAATTATGTTATTGGTTTCCCTTTCTATATTACGTACGAGTAGCCTCATTTTCCGTAAGCTGACATTTAAATTTTTTTTAGAAATGGTTTTTTTCTTGTTTTATTTAACTAGGTAGTAACCGTGACTTTGTTGACCCTTAATTTATATTTTTAAATAACATTTTTTATAAAATATTCATTACATTTAAAATCACTCTATGCTAAAGTGCTATCATAATATTACAAACAACCTGGGTAGCATTCTGAGTTTATAAAAATATAGATTGTTTTTAGTGAGGTACGGCCCTTTCTGTAAATGTGGACCTAAAACATTATAATACTGAAAGCAAAAGTTGGTACCGTGTAACATTCTGTGAAATAATCGCACTTTATTATTTTTTATTTTTTATGTGGAGAAGTAAGAAGACGAGCAAGACGCTCTCCTGATGTTAAGAGATAACGCTGCCCATAATCAGTACAGTGCTACCCAGAATTTCACAATGATGTGCAATTCTAGGTGCACTGCACCAACGCTTCTTACTCAAGAGTCATAAGATGTTAAGACTCTTTAGCCCAGTAATTTCACTAGCTACAGTGCCCTCCTACCGAAGCACAGTAATGTTTGCACATTACTGCTCAGGCGGTAGAATAACTGGCACTGTTGGGGTACCCACCTAGACGACCTCCTGCAAAGGAAGTCTACCCCCGGTAAACGGTTTAGTTGTGATGATCAATTATTTTATACAAGCTAGCGAACGATTATATAAAAATCATGTTATTATTAGTGAAGTGAATTTAACATAAAATGCGTTTTACTACATTATAGGTAACTTATACTAAGTATAATACTTTTACATCATCATCGTAGTTATTATTGGCCACCACTTTTTATGGCAAAACTGCCTTTTTTTGTGGTCTATACTGTGCCACTGCTGGGCAAAGACCTCCTCCAAATCCCTCCAGCCTGGTGCGCATCTAGATCGTCTCGCCACCTTTTTCTAGGTCAGCCTCGACGACGCTATCTGTCTTGTAGTGCCCACTCTGCTTTTTATTGAGAAAAATAAACAATTTTACTGCTACTTACCAGAAAACAAACTATGTATAATCGAAATAGGGCAAGCTGTTTTCAAATAAGGTACTAGTCTCGTTTTTGATTATACTGATAGCGAGCTTGGTATCCGTTGTAACTAATTTCAATGCGGTTTAGTATCAATAAACAGGATAATTCAAGGGAACTGTTTTAAAAGTAAAATGAAACGGCGCGGCGAGTGGGTCTCATAAAAAATAATAAAATTTGCTTTTTTGTGAGCGGTTGTTGGTCTATATTATAATTAACTTGAGGACAGGGTGAACTTCAAACAATTGTTATATTAATGAAATTAAAATAAACGTAGTCTATATAGATTGGTAAATACGGACAGTTTCTATAGGAAAATGTTATTTATTTTATTTTTTAGTCAGTTTTCCAATGTAAAAATAGTTATTATTTAGGTTCCTATTTGTGACTTGCTATCAACTTAGATAACTGTCAAACTATACATTTTACTTTGAGAATGGAAATATTATAATGTATCAAGACATGAACTCACACTCTCCCTGCTAGGCCCAATATACCTCCTCTATATAAATAATATGTATACATACAATATATTAATTTATATTTTATTTAAATGACTATAATTACATTATCTAAACAATATGTCAAAAATTATTCATTTAATAACCCGCCCCTGATTGTTCCCGGTGCAAAGGTGCCCATTACGCTCGCGGCATTGCCACGCTGAATAGCGATGGCCAACCTTTGCACCAAAAACGACCCGGAGCGGGAGTCACCACTTTTTTCTGACATTCTCAGACCGATCTCCCTAACGAGACCACGCGCTTCACTGCCCCAACTCCCCATGGTCTCCACAGCCACGGGGACGAAATGATAAAGCGGGTCCATGGCGGTGTACTTAAGCCTCTTCTTCGAACTGGCGTCTTCCGCTCCTGCTGTCGGTGAGTGGACGGTGCGACTCAGGTGGCTGGCGGCGACAGTGCAGACACAAGTAGCGTCCCACACTAGGCACTTCCCGTTCTTCCAAGGCACCAGAGTCAGCCCGTCCGGTCTCTTACCGTCAGATCTGCTCAGACCCGGAGGCTCGAGTACGCAAGGGACGTTAGCCGAAATTAGGGCTCTACGCACGATGTCGTTCAGAGCATGGTGGCGCCATCGGCCATCCACCATGGAACCGCAGGTGCATACATGAGGTTCACACACCTTACAGCCCAGGCGGAGAGCCACCGCCACACGCAAAGAGTCATCATCTAATAGGGTGCCTAGGTGAGGAGACGGTAGCGCATGCAACCATGCTCCAGATTCCGGCTGCGACACCGCACGCAGTCTGGCCTTATTGGCTCCAATAGCGCCCTCCATTAAAAGGTCCTGGACCCGCTTTACTCCTACATCATCCCACGCCCGCTGATTTGCGGCATTTTCTGGGAACGCCTCGCCGGAGTTGAGAGCCGCCTATGCAGACCGAGCATCCGAAACATGGGGTATACACACCTCATCACCATCAGAAACTAAAACAGTGACAAGACTTGCAACCCCATGCGCAGATGCCAAGAAAGCCGGCAGGCCTACATCACAGGCACGACGTATACCCAGGCCCCCACTACGGACTGGAAGGCTCGCCTGATCCCACTGACGGTCACCCAAAGACACATTAAGTACAGACTCCACCACCGATTTTAAAGTCATGTCCAGTGAAGTTACTTCCTCTGTACAGAGCCAGGTGGGAGTTGTCCGCAAAAGATAATTTATCTTAGGGTTATTTATATATTAATTAGCGGAAATGGCAATATCGTTTAACTAATTTACTAATTAGTAATGAGAATATAATCGGCTTCCTACCTGTATATTTGTATATATTATGCTACAAATTGTGTAATTAAACCTAAGAATCCTAACAATAGCTAAGACAATCGACTGAAGTCTTATAAAAACACTGATCTTGGATTTCACTCTCGAGTTGATTGAGTTAATTAAGAAATACGGGACTGTTTTTATATATAAACTAGCTATACTCTGACTTTCACCCCGTATTGCGTTTTAAAGTTTAATCTGTATAACAAACAAACCCATCTGATAAGTAGTGTTGGCATTTTGAAATGAATAATTATTATATCACAGCCCATTTTAACTTAAATTACTATAAAATTTTAATTATTAATGGGATAATTATACATTATTATGATGTCGAATGATTTGTGTATGTGTTTGTTTCTCTTACGCCTAATGATAAAAAGATTGAGACGATTGAGCTAACATTTAACATTATTTATTATTATATTATATTTAGCCTAGACTGTCCCACTGCTGGGCAAAGGCCTCCCCCAAATTCCTCCATTCCTTTCGATCTAGCGCCGCATCTTGCCAGCCCTCCAGATACGAGATCAAGTCGTCACGCCATCGTTTCCGGGGCCGGCCTCGGCGACGTCGTCCATCTTCAGGTGTCCATTCTGTGGCGACCTTTGCCCAGCGGTCGGGATGCATGCGGACAACGTGACCCGCCCAATCCCATTTAAGTTTGGCAGCCTTGATGCCGACGTCCATTATGCCCGTTTTAGAGCGCAGCGTGGTGTTACGCACTCTATCAATTCTTTTTACACCCAAGATACTGCGCTCTATTGCTCTTTGGCAAACCCCGAGGCGGAATTTCTGCAATTCGGTCAGTGACCAAGTTTGGGCACCGTAGGTTAGGATGGGAAGAATACACATGTCGACAAGCCTTCGCTTCAGGGAGATTGGTAGATCTCCCTTCATTAGCGTCTTCATGGACCAGTAGCTTTTCCAGGCATTTTCGATGCGGCGACCGATCTCCTGTTCGTGCCTGTTTTTTTAAAACATTATTTAAAAACACCTATTTTAGACCTTATAAAAATATAGTACAATTTTCAAGGATAAAACAGCTAGAGGCAATTAGTGAATAAATTCATAATAGGTTCTTTTATCTTGCGATGTTAACAAAAACTTTGAATAAAAGTTTTGAATAAAGCTCACCATAATATTAAATGAAATTGTAGCTTCCAGTGCCTGATTAAACATTGTTTACTTAATAAAACAAGGAGGAACTGAGCTATAAAATATTCCGCTTTGATTTAAGTTTCTAGAGCCAAAGTATCTATTTAATCTATTTGATTTATAAAAATTCTTTGGATGCCACAACTACTTCATAAATGACCATAATAAAAGAAGAGTATAATGCAATATAATAAATATAGTAAATATTTTTTAAAAATAGTAACCGTTTTAGTAATAGTAACCGTTTACAAATAACCATAATGCAAATGTTGAAATATAAATTCATAGAATTAATTTATTGAAAAATCCTCAAGATCAGCCCTGCATAATAATATTATTGCACACATTTTAAAAGTGTTTTCAGTTTGATATATTACAAAATGGAATGGGGAGAAATATATAAAAAAAATATTATATTGATAAATGTAAATTAATTGTGCAGGGCTGATCTTGAGGCATTTTCAATAAATTAATCATATAAATTTATATTTCAAAATTTTGTCAAATAGTGCGAACGAGAGAGCGCAACTCGATATATTACGCTCTTAACTATAATATTATATATAGCAATGGGAAACTGCTGGTACATAGCTTACTACAACTTTATTCACTCTTTTTTCTAGAACCGATTAGTTTTCTAAATATATATTTGTAAGAAAGTACGATATCTATCGTACGAACTTCATTAATTGTGGCGCCATATTAATATTTCCCCTTGTTGTAAAAATAGTGCTAACAACTACGTTGCTACGTGCTATGTTTTGGTATAAGATGAAAAGTGTTAAATAGGTATTTAGTTTAGTATTATAACTACAACCCTTTGTGAGTTTTTAATTGGGTCAATACCGTGTACCTACATAATATTATTTTAATATATGTATTCTTAAATATTTCACTAATTGTTGGACTGATAATAATATTATTTTAGTGTGTTGTATGCCACTCCTATTAATTATTGTAGTAAGTATAATAACTAATATTTTATGTTCCTTTTACTCTTGAAGAAGTTGATTTACCTAACAGATTATGACCATATACGCGTATTAATTGATGGACCTTCGCTTTACAGTTTTATTTGATTATTAATATTTTAATTATTTGATATTGTACACACTGCAACTTATTGTCATCGTATTATTCGTAATATCGGTAATATAATATACCTTAAAAAGTACTTAATTAAAAAATAAATAAATGGCCTAAAAAAAAAAACACCCACTCAATTAATAATTACAGAAATATTTTAGATACTCCGCGTCTTTATGTAAACTAACCTAATTTTACCTATGGAAAAAAAGAATATAATATTTACTGGCTACGTTAGTGCATTTTTTGTTTGCAAACAAAAAATGCAGCGCAATAGATACAATAAGTTTCCTGCTAACTTTTTTTACATCTACCCTACCAATAAAATAACTATTCGATGTTATTATATTTTAATACATAGAACTAAACATTGTTTATTGATTGGAGTATTTCGTTGGTTGATATTATATTATTCTATACATATTTTCTACATATATCATAATAATTATAATGTGATAGTGGATATTTACTTTCTCCTTTAAATATTAAACTAATTGTTACCCACATAACAATAATCTCGTGCAGCTACACGCGTATGAATTTGCTCACTAGTACGCAATGTTATTATTAAGATTATTTTATTGTATACCTAAGATTTAAATAGAACTATTGTAAATTAACATGTTGTTTCAAAAGTTTTTTAAAGGCGCTGTCAGCCTATAAAACTATTTATATTAGGATTGATACAATCTAGATATAAGCGCTGGCTTGTATTAGTTTATGATTTATTAAATAAAGAAATTTCAAAATCAATCAAATCAATTGGGTCAATGTACAGTCAACTACAAAGAGATGTATCTATGTTAGGCTTACAAAATGAAGTAAATTTTCATTTGCCACAATGAACTACCCTTGGTTCGTGACATTTCTAGTAGCAATCAAACTTTATATTATCATCGACTCGTTTAATATGCAACAATAATGTATCCCACTACTTTTCCTCAGGTGATCGGTGATACATAATAATGGCATTTAAAATGAATCGAATATAGTATAAGATTTTGTGGATACTGAAAATGTCACGAAGTAAGGGTAAATAATTTTTGCATACTAAAAGTTCCTTCATTTTGTAAGACTAACATGGATACATCTCTTTGTAGTTTACTGTACTTTTATATCCCCTTAGTACTGATTTGTTATATTATCTCACTAAATATAGTTAGATGCAAGCAATAATACTTCAAATTTGACTTTAAATTCAAACTCCTGCGAAACAAAATCATTGATCAACTCTTACCACAATTTCCCTTTAAATGTTCATTAATTAAACTCAAGCTGACTTCAGTATATAAAATAACCTTTTTCTTATTGATCCCCTCCTTAATTGAAAGAAGTTGGAAAATTAATTAATCCTTTTGTAAAGTAAATTAGATAAGGCATTATCGTAAAGTTTTGAGCTTGAGTGACCGTGGCCCTTTAGGATAACTTTTAATATTGAAACTCGAGATCTGATACTTAGGAAAATAGGTGTTTGGTTTTAATTTTATGTTTTTATAATTTATAGGACATTATGTTAGTAAATTATTTTTAGCTCTTTGTTAAAAAAAGAATTATACAAATAAAAAAGAACGCTCTACGTTTCGTACCGCTATATTTGGTTTCAATCGTTGCTCCGCGCTAGTGAAAAACACTGAATCGCGGCCGATTTGAGTTCTGTGTGACGCCCTCAAAAAGGATATTTTAATTTGGTTCAATAAAACACTAGGTAGCTCATTATTATACGAAAATTAATGTAATTATGTGTAATTAGTGTAACTAATGTAACTGTACGGGTGTATGTAACAGTTCTTTTGTATATTTTTGGTTTGCAATAAAGCATTATTCTATTCTATTCTATAAATCCTGTATGTAACTTCATCCTTCATTTTTTATGCCTCAACTTTTTAAGTCTTAAAAGTCTTCTACAAACTTTGACCTTCACATTGTATAATTATATAATTTTATATTCATCATAAAATCTAAAAATATAGTACCTACGTACGTATCATTTAATAATACAACGAAGCTTCTGACATATAACAAGCTAACAGCTATGCGTATAACTCAAAATTTCCCTCTGAAATAGTTCACTTGTCTGTTCCAAGAGCCGCAATGAATCCATCCACAGTTATATCAGTCGGCAGCCGCGGACGCTCAACCGCGTCTGGATTTAACGAGCGACGCTTGCATGTGACAACGCCTAGAAAACGGCTGCACCATTTGTGTCTTCTAATTGTTAGTGATCCGATGACTGGTCCTATAACAACAGAAATTAAAAAAAAAAAACATTTATTAATATTCTAAACATTTAGAAGGAAATAGTAACTGGCTGATCCATCAATACACAGCACACATCGATTGGGTTAAAATTTTGCACAGAGATAGGTTTTAAGACGTAAGAAAGGAGTTTGCCGCGCAGGTAAAGCCGCGAGCATAACCGTAAACTAGTAAAATATAAAAGTAAAGCGAGCTTGATTGCCTCTATTCACGCACAGTTGCTTAATGGATAAAAAATAAAACCGCTTATGGGATTAAGTTGAAATTTTGCACAATAATAGGAAGATATTGTTTCGAAGACATCCGCTAAGAAAGGATTTTTCTATTAGCTAGTATCCCCTACAAAAAGTCTTTTTTTTTTCAAATCTTTTAATGAAGAATATAGATTAAGGTAACGCATTATAATATTATTTAATTGAGAATCTCCTTTTTTGTAGTCGGTTAAAATAATTATTTGAGGTTGCTAACCCGAACATTTAACTCCCCTCGAAAGAGAAATCAATACTAATTGCTATGCTTTAACTTCTCACAAAATCTGTAACAATCAATTAACCGAGCTTCGCAAACTAAATTAATTTTCTGTCCAAAATTACTTTGCTCCTAACACTGAAATAAATAAACACGTATTTAATTTACCAGTATGGAAGGCTTATAATGTATGGATGTGACTCCGACCCGAGCACACCGGATAAGCTTATAAAACGTTGAATATGAAAATTCCCCACTTTCCAAATAAAACGCTAAGAGCTCATAAGCGATTACGTCATAACGCTTGAAAAATGACTCCTGAAATCCGAACAAAATACTTGTACCTACAGTTTAGAGGCGCCGGCGAGCGGGCTTGGGTTGCTCAAGATGAATTGTTAAATAATTGAAGGCAACTTTTGGTCGCATTTGCACTTTATTTGATGACTTGTATGGGAGTTTATTTGAGTAATACACGTGAACAAAATCTTCTAGTCATAAATAACTGGTTGTAGTTTTAGGAAACGATCTATGGAGCTGTATTTTAAAACTTAGTTTACGTAGGTAGGAACATTTAACATTTATCATGCTTTGTATGGATGAGTTCTAGAAAACTTAAGATATAAAAAAAATACACGTAATCTTCAGTTCGATGACAACGCACAATGACATGACAGCATAAAAATCATTAGAGTTAAATTGTGTGTACCTATATAAGAAGAACCTTAGATCATTTAGTAACACACTTATGATTGTCTAGTACACAGAACATAAAAATAACTATTAATCAATGGAATAATAAGAATAAAGGGAATAAGATATGAGAGATCCTTTGTAGAAGTAAGGTTAAGATAATTACGCACTGGTATCTGGGTAAATGGGTGTCATAATTAGCACATAATGCCCATTAATCTTAGAGTACAATCGCTTTATCTGGATGATACAGATTACATTATAATAGCTGTGGCGTTAACCGCGTGTATTGCTTCATTATGGGATGACAAATGCTTACAATACTGTGATGATTTGTGGGTGTGCTAATGGCGGCGTGTGTGGTTGTAACTCAGCACTCTGAAACTCACGGCTCTATATTGCTCTATTCATATAAGGTCACACCACAGATATCTTCAGTCTCAAACGTTTCAGTGGTTTTGGCGTGAATTGGTTAGGGCGTGTCTACACGGCGTAGTGCGGCGCCACACTGCAAAGATATTACAACGAGTCGTCGCAATGGTACTGCAGTGGTGAATATCTCATAATTAAGAATTAACCGCGCCATGTAAATAGAGCCTTACTGACGAATTATTCGTATATCTAATCTGAAATTTAGGCTATAACGCAGCTAATTCTCACATTATAATAGTACGTTAGGTAAGTTTTGCATTAAAATAATACAACATGTAATAGGAAGTAGAATTATAATTACACCGACAAATAAGTAAAATACCATTGTTTCATAGATTTTCTAATTAGGTACTTATTAATTAAAATGCAACATAGAGAGGAAAAATTAATCTATTTATCCATTAACGTAATTGGAAATAGCGTTGTATTTCATTTCCATCTGACGCGTACTGCAAATCGTTTGTGCATATTTTTATTCCATTCTTTGGCTTTTGACGGCGCTGCTTTGTACGTGCCCTAAATACATAGCGCCGCTCTACTCGCGCAATGATTTGGTTCGAGGTGAATGCATATTATTATTGTAGTCTGTGAGAAAATAGTATTGTATTTTCTATCGAAGTAATTTCGAAAGTTAAAGTTTATTTTTTATATTGAGTTTAATGTTTATGTTGACTGGGCCACATCTCACGCTACTCTGGAAGTAAGAGCGCTAAATATCTAAGATGTAATTTTACAGTTAAAATAAATAACTTCAATATTTTGGATTTTTGAAATTAATGGATACTCAGCTTGAAGCGCTTCCAAGCTTCTTTTCCATGTCAATCATCTTTTCATTGGTAAATAAGACATCTAACAGGAGGCACAGAACCGAAAAGTGTGACATGTTGTTGTATCGTAGTCAGACTCAGTTTGAATCGCTGTGCCTTAGTAATTAGTAAGTTTTTCTTGTAAGTAATCCAGTATTATTTTGTATGATAGTGCCCTATAAGACTGTTTTTTCCACATTGTTGTTTTTAAGCTAAATTTAATGTAAAAAATAAACTTAATCGTTTATATAATAGAGGGGTCGTATGGGTAAATCCTGAGATCGGGCGTATTTAAGTGATTTCCGTGGCAGATTTTAAATCAAAGTATTATTGCATTTTACATGTAAAACATCAAATTTCCCATAATTATAATTACATCAATCAAATAGGCATCATTATAACTTGTTTTGTTCAGAAGATATTTAAATTTAAATTTTTGGTGCCACGGGAATCAATAAAGTGTGGCATGGGAATCAAAATTAAAACTATTTTGTTTGAATTCTATGTTATTATTTAAATATTGACCTCTACATACTAATCATATAAAATAGAAATGATTAAAAACGGTGATCCAAACAGATATACACCAAACATAAAGTATTAAAAAGGTCTATATTGGCTCTCTATATAATAATCATGTAAACTAAATAAAATCAACGTATCGCAGTCTTAAACAATGTAAAAATATTACAGTCACAGTCACTGACAGGATTCACTCCAGAAGCTGTCATCAGATTGTACATTTATCATTAGTTAGGTTAATCTGGACTGAAAGTTGCAGTCAGCCCATAGTTTCGTTTTATTTTTTCATCATACATCATCTCAGCCATAAAACGTCTACTGCTGAACATAAACCTCCCCTTTAGACCTCCATATATAACACTGGTGTTGAAAGCGACCTGCTTCAAGCGTCTTTCAGCGACCTAAATAAGGTCGTCTGCCACACTTGTGGGTAGACGTTCTACGCTGCGTTTGCTTGCCTGTAGTAGCCACTTGAACACTTTTCGACCCCATCAGCCATTCGCTCTACGTGCTATGTGGCCTGCCCATTACCACTTCAGCTTCCTGATCCGCGGAGATATGTCAGTGACTTTGGTTCATCTCCTCATTCCTGATTCGATCACGTAGAGAAACCCCGAGTATAGCCCTCTCCATAGCTCGCTGAGCGACTTTTTAATGTGGTCTGTCTACTATAGTACAATATAAAAAAATCTGATGTATACAATATAAAAAAAATATCTGAAATAATGAAATATACAAATATAAACTGTCAAAATCACTTCCATACCTGCTTCTGTACTCTTGTACACTCCATACCTACTTCTGGCTTCGCTGTAGTTGGGTAAAAAGTGAATGAATGCGCAAGAAAACTCAGGGGAAAATTGATCACCGTGGTAAAATACCATGAGAATCAATACCATGTAAATCAAAATTGTATAGTTTTTTGTCAATATTTTTAAATACCATAATTATAGACCAAAATTAATAAAATATATGATAAACAATACCCTTTTACTAACTGCACACCCTAGCCAAAAAACCGTAATGGATAAAAAAATATTTTTAAACATGGAAAAGGTAATCAATGATCTAGTGAACCAAAACCACGGTAATCAATTTCTCACCTTCGTAAATCCAGTTTATAACAACGAGAGGAGGAGCCTCTCTTCACTATGTTTAGAGCGCAATCGAAGTTAGCCAATAGCGTGCGTACAAGCTTCTAAGTATTGTGGTTTGTGAAATGTGGGTAGTTATGTCGCGCGCCATGGGAATCACTTTTTGCCCGGGGACAAACCTATATTTGTTATTTTTTCTAAAACTACGCTGAGTACAGCCTTCGCGTATTTTTTTGATCATGTAACAGTTCACCCTTTACAGCTTTGATCACAGGAATTAATTAAATTCCTTTTATAAATTAGTGTAAAAAATATATTTTGTTCCGAAAATGTGTAAGGGACAGCCCACGGTAATCAAATTTCAGGGCTTTTACATTTTTTTTTAGATACTTGCAGCTAAATATAACCTGATGTCTATCATGCATTAAGTAGATTGAACCTTAGACTAACGGGAAAAAAATTCCTTTGGGTAGAATTTTTATGTTACGGGTAGTTTATTCCCCCAGACACGTAAAATTTTGACTCTCAGGAATCACCCGTATATAGCCGACACATACGTGAAGGTAAATGATAAAATAAATAACTTTAATAAACCAAATTTCCACAAACGCATTACCAGGATCCAAAAAAACGTAATGAGTTTTGTGGTCAATCAACATCATCACATTTTCAGGTCGCCCATGCCCTAATGTTGCAACAATAGTAAAAATTGTAACAATGACTTTATATTAGAAATTAAAGTAGTCAACTATTTCCCGTTATTGTTCGTAACCTATTTTTGTACAATGATCAAACAATTTTCTACGAAAAGAAAATATTGAACAACGTTCATAAAGAGACCGAGAAATGTAATTCTCCTTGGGTTGTATCGATAGCAAACGTTTTTAATCATACGAGTAGGAATTATATTATAATTTTGTTGACTCTGTGTTACCTTACAAGGTATACTCGTAAAGGAAAAATAACATTTTTGTTAGTCTCGACCAAAACACAAAAGGTCTAATATACACACAGAATAGGTATACCAAGGTTGAATATCAGGAAGTTATTACGTAGTTGTTATATTATTATATCCTTTCTTGCTATAATATTATAATTACTTGCTTTAGTATTAGGCACAGTGTACTTTATCATTGCACTAAATAATAATATAATTAATCGCCTGGAGTAAAGTAACTTACATTCTAGATTAACACGTAGGTAGTGAGACAAACCGATTTAAACATATGTATTTTATCTACGTAGTTTGATTGTTTCGTTAAGTCAGGTGCTCTTTAAAACTGGTTCAACTATACTTCTGAGAGAGTGATATTAGTAGAAATAGCCTTGGAGTCTTTTTTCGATATTATATTATTATAATAATATGGTTTTGTGAACTCTGTCAAAAATTAAATCTGTGTTCTAAACACGAAAAGGGTATTAAACGTTTGAAGTATCTTTGTGCGTGCTCCATTATAATTCCAAAATATTATTATAATGAAATTGAGTTTTGATATCCATAACAGCTTAAACTACGTTAAAGTCGTTATTAAATTAGCATTAATGAAACAAAATGCGAAGTGGATTACAGGCAAGACAAAGCGGGGCATTAATAAAGTTCTTCAGCGATAAGGCCGGTGCCAAGAAAGCGAATGGAAGGAGCAATTATGCGAAATGAACTCACCTTTCATTATTTATTTTCTATCTTTAGATATAATCTCTTTGAACTCTCGTTATTTATTCAAAATGCAAGGTTGTATCCCCTTTGGAAAATGATGCCGTTGAAAAATGTGTAAAGAAACATCAATGTTCCTTCATAGAAATCATGATAATAAACCACTAGAAATAGGAATGATGTAGAATCTTGGTACATTTAATATAGGGTTATTTTATTTTTAAAACACCTGCAACCTGAACCAGGACCAGGTAGTCAACAACATAATGTGATATATGTGACTTTTGATAATTTGTTACATTTTACTTTCATACAACAATATTATTCAGAGCATTCAGGTGCAGGTTTTTTTATTTTATTTAGTCTATGCCATCCCACTGCTGGGCAAAGACCTCCAAATCTCTACAAGTGTCTGCGCGACCTCATTCAGATAGAATATTAAATTAATATGGATTTTGGAATGAAGGTAAAATGTAACAAAATATCAAAAGTCACATAATATTATATCACATGTTGTTGAGAAAAATAAACTAACAATACTACAGCTACTACAGCAGTAAAGAACACTTTTTTTAACCACAGATCGGCCACAAGCCGATCTACAGAAAAATCCAAGTGTTCCAAACCACTGTCAGACGGCAGAGTGCCCAGAATGCTGGCAGCATTGCCACGTTGAATGGCAATACTTATACGTTGGGCCAAATATACTCACATGTTGTTGTTTATGATGTTACCAGGAAAAATATTGACGAAAATTTTGTGCAGCGCACGACTTAATGTATTTTTTATGTTAAGACTGTAAACGCACTTTATTTAATAAATGATTATCTTATCTTATCTTATATATTGGTATTTGGTATGTACGTTGTAGAATACCAGTAATGTCACTGACCTGGTTCTGTGTTGGTATTTTTCTATTGATACTTACATCGATTTTACATTGTGGATGTCTCTATTATTGTGTTACAAAAATACAATAATAGAGGCATTGTGCTCTATTATTGTATTTTTGTTAGTTTGTTTGTTTCGTGTTACCATGCTTTCCATTTTTGTTAAAAATGTTTTTATGCAATCTGATGAACGAGACGAGTTCGTACATTAAGCGACACCGCACTGTTATTTATTATTGCACATTACAGTCAATCTGGTACCTAGGTATTGAAAATAATTATATAAAGGTATAAAGTCCTTCGCAAACCTGTCTTCAAGAGACATTTTGTTTTATTCGGAAAACATTACAGTGTAAGTATCCAAGTGGGTAAAATATATTTATAAATGGTCACCATTTACAAGTTTTTGCATATTGAGACATACAACACACGCGAATACGCCCATGTATAGTATTCAATACTTTATTTGCTTCCTTAGAATTAGGTCATTCATGTCCAGCAGTGGACGAACGTGGGCTGATGATAATGATAGTATTAACGATTTTCATAAATTTATTTTAGTATTAAGAAGTAACACATAATATTAACCAAAATTCGAAGTAAGGCAAACTTTTCTATGTATAATTCTTACAAAAGAGATGGTGGTTTTCTTCAAAACTAAACAATGAACAAAAGTTGTTTATAATATCGAGTAGCACTAGAACGAATACACTTTGTAGTTTGCTGCTAGAATTTTCTGCTTATTTTCAAAATTATTTTTAACATTCATTGTCCGTTAATTAAATTAAATTAAATTTTGTAATTGAAACGAAACCAAAGGACGAAAAGCAAACCAAGCAGAAGCAATAACTTTACTTTGTGCAATTAAAACGTTTAGTAAAGCAAACCAAGTGGACGTCCACTGCTGGCCGCGACCAAATTATTTTGGTTTCAGGTTTATACCTTAACGTAAAATGCAATTTTAATTAAATACTCATTTATTTTGTTAGAATTTTTTTGGAAAAGGTTAGTTTTTAAGTAGGTAGTTTCTAGTCTGTGGCGCACATTGTAAAACCAAGAGTTATTGAGTCCACTTAAAGTATACAGACAGAACGCCCTAATATATAATACGCCATAAACCCAGCCCAGAGGATAAAGGGTATTGTTAATTAGACATGTTACGATCTCATCAGCAATGTGCATATTGCTTAGTAAGTAGTTGCAGCGGCCATGTTGTATCAAAAACCATATAAAAAGCAAATATCGAAACACAAAGACAGCGCAAACAGACTTATATGCCTGATCCGTTTAGGTATTTCACGATAGTACATTGGGTCCTAAGCTCGGGACCACGTGACAGGGTAATGAGCTCACGCAAGCTGTCTGCCGCAGCCCGCAGCGCTCCAAGCGCCAACAATTTCCTCCTCTCCTGATGAACGCGTTTCCAATTTCAAACCTCGGTAAGCACTTTCGATCTCTTGTTTTTTGTTTTCGATTTCATCGAAATCCCATCAATATCGTGCTCTGTAATGAGAAGCGAGTTCGTGTGTCTACCATGTTTGTACTCTTTATAATTTAAATTGCACTGCAGTGGGATGAAAGTAAGGTTACAATTCAAGTCCATGCGACCACGACATTCATAAAGTCACCCACTTTAATGTTTCCTTATTGGGTATTCAAATTTTTAAAAACTTAATTAAGAGAGCTGACAATTCTGTTCAGTTATGGGAGAATGGCACAAGCGGGCCTGTGCCCAGTAGGTTGAAAGAGGAAAATGATTAAAAATTTGCTCAACAAATGAACATAATTTTCTAATTAGTTTGATAAAAGCTACGAATAAAAGAAAAAAAAAATGGAAAGAATGTGGAAAGTCGTTCATAAATTTTGGTCAACTTGCTTTTATTTGTTACTAAATTATTCTGACAATATAAGTCTATTTCAAGACGAAAAAAAATCGGTGTAAAATAACGTGATATTGTCATCAATGTACTAATATATTTGAAATAGAACTTACTTTACTATCAAAAGGAGACATATCTAATCTCTAGGCACATAAATAAGCTGCAAAGAACCTACAACGTATTTTAAATCTTTTTTCTCTATCATATTAAGTTATCAACAAATAAACCAAGTGTTATCTTGGTATAGGTAAGAGTATGATTCATTTGGCGGTTGGGTCGAATAAACTCCAGAACTTCTACCATTTAGCTACAGATCGTTTCGATATGGACTTGTAACTGAGCACAATTCAATAGACTACGAGAGTTATCAGACGTTGGAGAACAACGGAGACATCTTGAAATATAAGTACTAAGTACCTATCTATTATTTATTATTATAATTGTACAACGCTGATTTATTATGATTGCAAAGTATGTAGTTTGAGATCAATCAGAAACACTGCACTGTGCTCCAATACCAAAGATAGGGAGATCTTTGCCCTGCAGAGTGCCGGTAGGCAATAAGAGCCAACAAATTTTTGATATAAGTAAGTAGTTCTCGTAAAGTAAGTAGTTTTAATGTCATTATTAGGTATTTAAATAATAAGGCAATGTTGATTTACTATTATAATTTAAAGTATATTTACATGAGGTTTTACCGGGGGTAGACTTCCTTTGCAGGAGGTCGTCTAGGTGGGTACTCCAACAGTGCCAGTTATTCTACCGCCTGAGCAGTGATGTGCAAACATCACTGTGCTCCGGTAGGAGGGCACTGTAGCTAGTGAAATTACTGGGCTAAAGAGTCTTAACATCTCATGACTCTTAAGTAAGAAACGTTGGTGCAGTGCTCCTAGAGTTTCACATAATTGTGAAATCCTAGGTAACACTGTACTGATTATGGGCAACCGTTATCTCTTAACATCAGGAGAGCGTCTTGCTCGTCTTCTACTTCATAACATAAAAAAAGGTATCACTTGATTCTGCCCAAGATCTGATGGAATGTGCTCCTTTTTAATTCAAATTAAGGAGGCAAAGTTCATGTGATGGCGTTCTAAATAGGAGGCCTATGTTCAGCAGTGGACGTCCTACGTCTATTGATGATGATGATGATGGACCTTTAAGAAATCTGCTGAGCGTCGTGTTAGTCTCAGTTATTTTAAATGCCTAGTTTTCTCTTAAGGTGGAATAATTAATTAATCCTTAAAAACGCTTATCCCACTAACTTCTCAAAATAAAATTTCTTGATATTTTATACAAAAGTAACGAAGTTGTGGCGCTCCGTGACCTTGAAGCGTCAAACTTGTGTAAAAGTCTAATTAATTTCCATAAGGAAAGTTTCTGATGAAGACAAACGATACTTGTGTTTACGGAACACGCCACAAAATGATTCGCATAACATGTAATTAGGGGGAGAAGCATTTGTGTTCGGCTGAAGTTGTAACTGAACGAGTAACTTTAGATACTCTAGACTTCACAAACATTTAATAGTGTACAGGATACGGTACTGAAAACCACCACAATTGTATGTTGTACTTAGTTGTTAGTTTACATTGAGTTAGTATCTTACAATAATTTTAATTATATTTATATAAAATAAGATAAACCATACGCTCATCTCATATTAACAATTATAATTCTTAACCTGTAACATTGTTGCTCAGGTTTCTACCAGATGTTCTGCGCTGTGCAGAGCTTGAAATTCAGAGCTCTAAGAATATTTTGTCTTGTAAGCTCATTAATTGAATAGACAGACCACCTTACCCTTCCAACCGGAGCGAATCACGGCAGGATATTGGGATAGTTAGTGGTAACCCTGACGGAATCGCGCTTTGATTGATAAGTCCTCCTGCCGTTATATTGACACCTTAATCCTTATCTTATCAAATTGAATTTAAAAGACGAAATAAAACGGAGAGAAATAAGACAGCTTGTCTTGGCAATAAGTCCCGTAAAAACGAGAATTGTTGCGTGTTTTTGTATCGATGACCAAACTTCAGCTTGGGTCGTTGCTCTTTACTCGTATTACGTAGTTAGATACACGAAATTAAAACGTCACTTCAAGGCGTCTCAGTTTCTTCAAATGCCAAAAAGTAAATCGTTAAAAAGACTTCTGTGGGCTTCACCATAAAATATTTCATAGACTAGGTATATAATACTTTTAAAGCTTATTAAAACGTCTGAATATCAAATTAATGATAGATATAAAAGAATTTTATGCCGTTGGCATCTCGAATCTTATTTCGTTTGTCACACGAACACCGCGCCCTGTAATAAAGTAAGAGTAGTTAATTAAGCTCATTTCAATAAGCGTTCTATTAAATTAAGTGGTTTGCAACGAAACAGGGCTGCTATTTAATGGTCGTTGTCTATAATAGATGTGTTTCGTGATTTTACTGAATAAAAGCGCTTATTTGGTTCAAATTCGATCCTAATCAAATATAGGGTAGAGACTTAAATTACTTTGTAATTAATGCCTTTTGATTTAATTTGAATTATCATGAACGTTGACGGACCAAATTCGGATATTGATTCTCACACTATCTTTGGTCCATGTCCGTAATAGCGGATCGCACTGCATTTAAAACTGGTTCGAATTTCTGGATTGGGATTCAGCTTGGACGGACCGGATTTGAATCGGAAGTAGAGTGTTGTTTTTATATAAATTACTAAAAATATAAACGGCGGAGCCGAGGTGATGATTAACGGCTGACGGCTCGAAATGATCAGTTGGTTTTTAATACGGAGGCCCTGGGTTCAAATCTCAGTGTGTGGCAAAAAGTTCGCCTGGACGCTACCGTGTTTTGGATGGCGACCTGAAACTGCAACATAATATAGGTTCGCCCACAACCTATAAATTGTAATTTGACTCTGACAGTATAAGTAGGGTAACTTGTTTTATTGGAGTAACCCCAATTAGTATTTTTTTATTATTTTAGGTCATCAAGGCATTTAATATGATTACTACTATTTTGATGAAAATCACTATTTTACACGCTAAAAGACAGCTGAGAAGATTTTCTTAACGTTTTAAATCAAGTGTACGTTACTAGTTAATCATATAGCCAGGGTATAGGTGTCAGAGCAACGGCGGTTGCGTGTTAAACCGTCAGCGCTGCGTGACCGCTGCCCATTGATCACTGCTCTTGAGAAATACGGCATGAAGGACATTTTTTTCACGATACGTTCCGAATTATATGATTATGTTGTGTTTCCTTTCAAAATGTTACGAATTTAACCTCTCTTGACTACGGATTTTAATAGAATAGAATAAAAAACTCTTTAATGAAACACCACAAATACACAGAAAACTTAAAACTAAAACACAATTTCGTAACTTAAGTGTACCAATTGGCAGTGTCATCGCTAAAAGCGATCTCTTCGAGACAACCTTAATTTGACCAACCTTGATTTTTTACAATCTTTTATTTAATTCCACCTGTCTGTTGTCTGTCTGTAATCAAATCTTGAAAGATTAATTTGATCCACTGCCCGATATCTGATTGAGCTGAAATTTGGCATCTATGTATAAATCGGATGACAATGCAATATTTTTATGACATGGAGCTGATCTGATGATGGAGGAGGAAGGTGGAGGATCGAGTTTGGGCTCATTTGATTAGTCTTGATAAGTACATTGGTGCTAGATGGTAATAATAATAAAAACTTTTTTTACTTGGCTCGAGAACCCAAAGTAGTAATTTTCGTTATTTTGGTACCGCATGCGCCATCCACAGTTTGCCTACATTATAAAATAATCCAGTTATTTCCTAATTAAGCTGTCCTATGCAGAGTTTAAAGCCTTTACTTGTTACGTATCACTGATAAAACTTTAACAACTCTATACGAAAATGAAGTTGTACAAAAAGTAATTTCGGTTCGGTTGTAGCGGCCACGTATTCACATCTTCGCAGACCGTCAGCTGCTTGAAACGAGTTTCATTGTGGAGCCTCCGATCTGTGGAACCGAACTGAACTCACGATGTTTTTACATTTTTCTGTCTCTTCGAAATTGTATTGGATTTTGACGTCAAACGAGTTAAAATTGTTATCTTAGTAAATTTTCTGAGAATTCCTACATGTTCGGTGTATCTGACATGAATGAATGAATTGGTTTATTTTAATTAGATATGATTATAAATTGCAGTATTGATTATAAATTGTTGTTTGTTGTTTGCTTGGGACATAGTCTAAAATAAATTGAATTGAATTAAATAAAAACACAATAGGTAAGATTCGCAGTAACATTTGTAAAAAGCTTAAACTAATTTTTGCATACAAACCTTACATATACAAAGGTATTAATATTATCAAAGAAGAGAATTTAATGGAGTAGTTCATGTCTGCTCTACACTACTAGGAATGTGTAGTACCGGTGCATTTGCTAATTACCTTTGCTTCACTGAACCTAGTTACTGATCGGTCTGGTCTGATCTGATTGAATCATTAAGCAATTCTTGTAGATGTGCTACGTCACTTTGGCGTAGATGCGCTACGAAATCTGCGTAGATACGTCTACGAACTCGAGCTGATGGTTTTTAAGCAAAAATAAATGTTTTATTATGTACTTCGTTGTAGTCGTATCAGCCTTCTTTATTTTCATTTATTGATAACAAAACATTACAGGTCAAAAAAAAATTATATTATAAATACACACACACACATACATGTAGTGACTTACATGTAGTGACGCTTGTAAAATAGAGGTAGTATATTGAGTTCATAATATAGTGTGGCAGTTTACAGTATACCATTATTTGTTATCAGCCCTTACACCCTGTCGGTTCCCTCGTGTCAATTTGAATAAAGTTCGAATAAAAAAGTTTAGTGTAAGGACACCCTAATCGGTTCCCGATTTTATCAAGAGTCCGTGCCAAGCGTGTAGGCACTTTTTACGCATCAACAGACCGGAAGAAGAGCCAACTTTGAATAAAATTGTGAAGGAAATAACACGGGTCGGTCCGTTAGAAATATTGAGCAGATGGCTACGTCCATTGCTTACTTACCTTTTCGGTATACGAGTTTGTTTTGCATGAAAAGCAACATGTTTTTGTGAGCCCTATTTGTTAACATTTTGTAGGGTTGGCACTTTCCGAATAACGTTTGAGTTGAAATAAAATAATTTAAAATAAAATACGTTAATATGGGGACTCTTCACACACGTTCTGATCCCAAAGCCAGTCATTAAGCCTGTTTTAATTACATTGTTTCCACCCACACTCTTACAGAGTTGAGAAAATGTTAGCACTCCATAATATTGAATGATAGGTCGGAGAAAGTTTTAAGCTCGTCTAAAGCAACAGACATGTCGTTTGGTTACTGCCTCTTATATATTTCAATCAGATACAATTTTTTTTCAAAATACACATCATACGATTAATATGATATTATAAAATCAGATAACAGTTTGGTTCTGTTATATGTTATGGTAATAAAAGGTTAAATAAATCCTAAATTAGACCGAAACGTAGCACTCTTACAGCAACAATTGAACTAGTAACAAAAATAAAGCAAAATATTGATGATAGAAATATAGTATTAGGAATATTCATTGATTTAAAAAAGGCCTTTGACACGGTTAGCCACAAATTGCTTATTAAAAAAATTGGAAGGCGTTGGTATCACTGGGAAGGCTCTAGACATATTTCAGTCATATCCAAATGATAGGTCCCAGGTTGTTAAGATCGATAATTGCCAAAGTAACGCGATACCCATCACATGCGGTGTACCACAGGGGTCAATACTTGGCCCATTGTTGTTTCTGGTTTATATAAATCATATTCAAGATATAGGGTAACATGGTCACATTACTCTGTATGCGGATGATACTTGCTTATTTTACTATGGATCATCAATACATACACTCATCTCGCAGGCACAAGATGACATGAAATTACTTCATGATTGGCTTCAATATAATTTATTAACAATAAATATATCCAAGACATGCTACATAATATTTAAAGCCAAAAACAAGAAAATACCACCACACCAACCTCTCACGATTAATGAAATGCCTTTAGAACAAAAAACATGCGAAAAATATCTCGGTTTAAGACCAGATAGTAACTTATCATGGCAAATGCAAATTGACAACTTAAAAAATAAAATATCATCGTTAATTGGTTCTACACGCAACTTAGTTCGATGTATCCCGCGTAAGATACGGTACAGTATATATAACACTCTTGTGAAGCCTCACCTCTTGTATCTTATAGAGGTCTGGGGCAGTGCCACAAAGACGAGAATGTCGGATCTCCAAATAGCTCAAAACAAAATTATAAAAACCCTCTTTAGGTACCCATTTTTAACTCCAACTTCTAAAATATATAGTGACACCAAAATAATGAATTTAAATCAATTATATACTTACAGCACATGCATTCTTATCAGGAAAATTATCACAAAAACTGTCAAATCCAGCATCAATTTTTCAAATTGGCATTCTTTCAGCAAGCGTAGTACGCGACGTGGCACTTTTTTGGTATTGCCGAAAGTTAGAACTAATTATGGTAAAAGAATGTTTACTTGGGAGGGAGCACAGTTATACAATAAGTTACCTCTAGATAAAAGAAATACTGAATCTATGAGTGCATTTAAAACAAAGTTGGCACGACATTTAACACCAGCTAACTCTGTTTAAAATTGTCATTATTGTTATACAATAAAAAAAAAAATATTAACATTATAATATTAAGTTCAATATCAACTTCTGTATGACGTGGCGAATGTATAGTAATATAATATAGCATTAATTTAGTATAGTTCTCATGTAAGCGACTAGTATATAAGTCTTTAATGAGAATAAAGATCTTTAAACCTAAACCTAAATAAATCCTATAGTGAACACCTTTAACATCCCAAATCTAGTTTGTCTCAAAAGCAGATAAAACTGACATGAAAAGTTATTACACAATAAAATATTGTTTTTACAAGAAATATTATTAAAGCATAAGCCTGTTTTCATCTAAGTATTCCTTCATTCGATGAGCCCTGTTTAAAAAATGTTCAAAGCTTATTGGATAAAGCGTTGTGACTTTAATATTTGGAGGGAAGCAAGTTGAGTGACAATCTGTTGACGACAGTGTCCTGTCTCAAACGTTTACCGACAAAGTTTTTATTCATTTTCCGTGTAAATGGATCGCCGTCAACGCCCACACCGCGCCGCGGATACTTTCTTTGATGAGACTGACTGGGGGACTGTACTTACAGTATGAGTTGTTATTTTAATATCTTTTGGATTCAAGTAGTTATTATTTTAATATCGTTTGCTTTTTGTATCCATTCTACTTCTTTAAATATATAAAAGGAAAGAGTGACTGACTGATCTATCAACGCACAGCCTAAACCACTGGACGGTTTGGATTGAAATTTGGAACATAAATAGGTTTAATGACGTAAACCTTACTAAGAAAGGATTTTTCCGCGCGGGCAAAGCCGTGGGCGTAAGCTAGTAATTTTATAAATGCGAAAGTATGCATGTGCGGGTGGAGGAGTAAATCAGCTTATTAAATCTTAATTCTTGTGGCTTGGTTCGTAAACGTCTTTTATTTAAGACGCTTCCAAAATGATCATTCAAGAGCTTTTTTGAATTTACTTTTTGAAAATGTTTCACGGTAAAGCGCAACGGCGGCAAATATCCATATACAAATACAAACAAAGGCAAATATGCATATGTATATGGCGGTAATTTTTTTTTTTATTTGATGAAGTAGAAGACGAGCAAGACGCTCTCCTGATGTTAAGAGATAACGGCTGCCCATAATCAGTACAGTGTTACCTAGGATTTCACAATTATGTGAAATTCTAGGAGCACTGCACCAACGCTTCTTACTCAAGAGTCATGAGATGTTAAGACTCCTTATCCCAGTAATTTCACTAATAATTAGTAATTATTTCCAGTTTACTGTCAACATTAACGTCATTCTTCAGTCAAGCGCAGAAAATCATTTGTATTTTGCCAAGCCTAGAACTCTTTTACGAGATATAGCCCATACTGTTAATACGTTCACCATCGCAAGAGACGTCTCAGTGACTGTGACGTTTTCATTAAAGTGTTGTCTTTCATTTGGCTGACGGGAAATCATAAGCTATTGTTGTATTAATACCATCTCTAGCTTGACGGTCGCGTCTGCAAGCCTTTCTTAGACGGTAAATTGTCAGTCAACCCCTTAATGCTTTTATATTTAACTGTCTCTGTTTAAATTGCATTTAATGAGCTGATAAAAAGTAAATTTATATTTGATTTTACATTCGATTCAATGAGAAAATAATGTTATATTTTATTTTCTTTGTGATAAAAACCACATTTAACTTTATTAACAGTCACGTCAAATGCAAGATTCACTGCACAAAGTATTAATTACATCGGATTTTATGTCGTGTCATATATTATACATTTTAAGAGCATAACGGATTAAGGACCTCATATTATGAGGCAGCATGTCCTGAAATTTTTAAGTTAAAGATATTATTTGAGAAAAAAAAACTTGTGCTTTTGTTTTTTCTTCAATACTGTAAACTGTTGTTTTAAGTACACAGCCACTATGTCTGTCATAGCTTCAATGATGTATTAGTAATATGAGCCAGGTTTTTTAACGTTTAGAAAATAAATACGTTCCTACTATAAAGTGATATAAATTTTATTATTTTATGTAAAAAACACCATAAAAATGATTCTGTTACTCTACAATTAATTCTCAAGAGGTTATCGATTTTTTAAGAATGTTTTATCATACACTTCAAATAAATCTGTATTATAATGCTGCGCTGTTCTCACGCACTACAATGACTAGTACTAAAATTTCCCTCCACTTGATACGATCCTGACACACCTCTTTCGCTTCTTTAACTTTTATCACATTCTTCATCCTCGCTGGTACTAAAACATGATAATATATAAATAAGGGATAAACATTTGTAGTCGCAAGCGAGATAAATGTAGTATTAAAATTACAAGCTAAGTTATACACACAAAAGAACATGCTGAGCACAAATGCCTTACGTAATATACCAGTAATCCTCGTTTGATACATCGACATTGTTTGAAAGGTTCAATTTCAGAACAAAATATAAAGGAGGCGAGTGGATCGCTGACAAAAGAGCCAAAGAGATGCGGGTCGAGCGATTTGTACAAGATGGTCAGGATAAAGATGCGCTTTGGAGATCTCCAAGAGGGATTTTACTCTTTTAAGTCAACGAGTTCTCGGACTAGTATCTGTTTGGTCTGTTGGTTTTCTTGTTAAAATTTGTTATTTTTTATTTGGAACAGTATTGACTTGAACCGCAGACTCTGGTAACTTTAATATGGTATCTTTTTCACTATGTACATAGATGTTTTATAAAAACTTTGCCTATAGGCTAGCTACTTTCTGCTTATATTTTGCGCAATGTGTCAAATAAAATAAAATTGCCAAAAAATTTGCCACTTTTACAATTTGACACTCGCGAACCATTCAGCGATGCGTAACGGTGTCCATATTGTATAGAGTCTTTATAGAAATAGAAATAATAGAAATATTTATTGCATAAAATGTGGTGTATACAATAATAAGGTCTTAAAAATAAATAAATGTGCGCACATTTTGCCAAATTAACTTGACATGCAATGTTAAATTAATTCAGTACAATATTAAGTCAAAATTATATTAAACATAGCAAAAATAAAATAAAATGTTGTCGGTTACAATTATTAAAATGTCAATAATTATCTCAATGGTATTTGTTAAATTTCAAAATAATATAAAATACAAAAATATATCTGTCAAAATTCAATATTATTATTATTATAGTTTATATATGAGAAATTCATTGATTGAGTAATAGTTCTTTTTATGTAACCAGCTTATCAGCTCCCTTTTAAACGGTTTAAGTTTTAGGTCTTTAATGTGCTTCGGGAGAGAATTAAATACCTTGATACACATAGCATTGCATTGCTTAGAATATAAAGCGGTTCTGACAACAGTTCCATGGACCAGCCTATTCGAGTTTCGCGTATTTCTTGGAAAAATATCCGAAGCTTTTGTAAATAAGTCACTATATATTTTAGCGAAGGTAGCGAGTTCGTAAATGTACATACATGGTAATGGCAGTATGTTGAGTTTATTAAATAATGGCTTACACGACGCAAATGGAGGCACACCACACATTGCACGGATACACTTTTTCTGGACTATGAAAGCTCTGTTAATGTCCGGAGAATTTCCCCACAATAATAGACCGTATTTGAGCACTGAGGCTACATAGCCGTGATACGCTGCTAGCATTGTGCTCCGGGCAGAGGTTTGTCTCAATCTATTTAGCACATGTACATATCTATTTAGTTTACCACATACAGTATTGATATGTGTTTTCCAATTTAAATTTTTGTCCAAATGTAAACCTAAGAACTTTGTTTCATTTACTTCGTTGATGATAATATTATTATAGTTTATGTTCAATTTAGATTGTTTAGTTTTATAATTACGAAATTGTATATAGTTAGTTTTAGTTAAGTTTACATTCAGATTGTTGCTGTTTAACCATTTAGTCACGTCTTTTATTGTTTTGTTGATTTCATTTTCATAACTTATGATATCATTGTCATTGCATGAAATAATTATCGAAATATCGTCGGCAAATAATGTACATTTATGCGTAATAATATCCGGCAGATCATTAATGTAGTACAAAAACAGCAAAGGCCCCAAAACACTGCCTTGTGGCACGCCACAAGCATTTACTTTAGGTTCTGAGTTGTACTTAGTAACTATTGCGTCTTCACTTATATTCGTTATTTCCACGTACTGTTCTCTATTCTTTAGATATGAGTTCAACCATTGTAGCGCCGGGCCACGAATTCCCAGATTCTCCAATTTATCCAGTAAAATTTTGTGTGACACGAAATCAAAAGCACGTGACATGTCAAAAAACACAACACTACATAATACCCTCCTATCAATATTTTTGGCCACTTCCTGAATCAAATTATAAATTGCTAGACTGGTTGATTTTTTGCTCTGAAAACCAAATTGCTCCCTTTTGATTATATCAAATTTATCAGAAAAAGATACAATTCTTTTATAGAAAACTTTCTCAAAAATTTTTGAGAAGATTGGTATTAGAGCTATGGGACGATAATTACCAATCTCCTCCCTCTCTCCTTTCTTGTATAAAGGCTTGACTATAGAGAGTTTAAGGGACTCTGGGAAAGTTCCTGTTTCAAAGGATAAATTGACTAAGTATGTCAGTATGGGAGCTAGGACGAATCTACAGTGCTTAACTATTTTAGTAGAGACCTCATCATAACCTTCGGAGGCTGTATTAGCTAAAGACTGTATAACACGAACCATTTCATCACTAGAGCATGGTGTCAAAAACATACTACTATTAATTCTTTTCTTATTCGTATTTTCAATGTCACTGTTATTAGTATTAATATTAGTTAGGTCAATTAATGCGTTATTAAATTTATTGGCAATGTCAGTAGGATTCGTAATGAGTACATCATTTACTTTAATTTTTGAAATATATTCGCTTTCGACCACTTCATTTTTCTCATCTTTAATAAGATTCCATGAAGCACGGCAGATGTTTTTTGATTTCCGTAGATATTTGTCATTATAAATTTTTCGTCCTTCATGTAAACAACGTCTTAAAATTCTTGAATTTTAAGACGTTGTTTACATTTACTTTATTGCCTGTTATGGAATGATGGTAAATGCAAGTCAGATTTATATCTCTTTCTAAGTTTAGTTTACTTCAATCTACAATTGTATTATATCTCAATATCGAGTGCAGTAGTAGTCAACGGCTAGCGCGCTCTATTACATTAATAAAATACTTTTAGATATATATATAATTCTCTCTAATCGAAAAACTCGTTGTCAACAGTAAACAACCTTGTCGATTCGAATCTGTGACAAATACTATCAGGAGTTTGATTTTGCATTGTAGCTTAGCGAAGATTGATCAAATTATAATTAAATGAAATAAGTACATATTAATTATTTTTGAGCCTTTACATTAAAGGTTCCTTCAGTACGTCTACATTTAAAAGTAAACCCAAATAATTAACTAAAAACCATATAAAATATGCTTAACATCAAACAAAAGTCATGTGTGCTTTATTTTCTTGTAAATATTTTAAATGTTTATTTTAAGACTCGACCATAACTATTGTAGTCAATTTATTATTCAGCTGTCAAATGAACGTTCTTATTAGGCTTACAAAAACCGATATCAATTTCAATCTTACAGAAAAAATGTTTTTATATTTGTATTAATAAATAGTTGTTTAGTTAATTTTGCTACAAACGGAATAGAACAGTTTCTGTAGCGGAAGTGTGGAAGGCTCACGCAATTCTTTCATTTAGTAATACCTTCGAAGATTAACTGTTACTTCGATTATTTTGTAACAAAGGGGCCACTTAAGGAAAGAAAAAGCGAAGCGCTTTTACTATTTATGTACCTACCCATTATATTCCTATTTCTGTAGGAATTTTAGGCCGGTCTGCGAATGAGGTAAGAAAACACGTTGAACAAATTGGGTTTTTTAACTGTGTCAAGTGTAGTAAAACCAATTATTTTTAACTAAGTTTCTAACGAATACATAAAATAATGTATTTACTTGTAGTAAACAATAAAACTAAATAAATATTTACACATGAATAACAAATTAAAACTAAACTATCTTACTTATATTATAACACGGTAAAGAGATATACTCTTTACCGTGATTATAATAAATAAAATTAAACTAAATAAAAAAAAGGCTCCCCGCGGATATGTTCCAAAAATGCTGGCTGCATTAGGGCTTGTTCACGTTAACGCGCGGGCGCGGGCGCGGGCGCTACAGACTTTGCTTGCACCGCACGTGCGTTTGTACGTGAACACCTTCATAGCACGTCATATGTTTGATATTTCGCGCCCGCGCCCGCGCCCGCGCCCGCGCCTGCGCCTGCGCCCGCGCGTTCATGTGGGCTAACGCTTACCTCTCTGGATGGCAATACTGATGCGTTGTCCGATGTAGCCGCCAGCCCTTTGGTCACCGGTCGCTTCAACCAAACGCTCAGACAAATAATTACTGAGCGCCCCACAGACCCAGGGTCTCGACACCAAAAGGGACAAAAATAATATTATATTGGTTGCCGAGACTCAGGTATTTATTAAACTTTTTTGCTTCATCCGTCTCTGCGGCTGAGGAAGCTCTTTTAGTGGTACCGGGAAGATGTGCCAGTTTCTTAGTCTAAGGGATATTTGAATAAATACACACCAGTAACAAATTCATCATTTATTTGAAACCAAGTCTCGCCATCAAAATATTACTTACATTATCTTTTAAACAACAAAAGCGAACGTGTTACTAATTTGACATTATTTACAATAATAATCGTGAAAAGCATTTCGTCTATAGATAAATACTAACATAATGTGATCATTGTTTATTTTTTCATTTTAAGAATATAAATTAAAGTTTTGATAAGAAATGCGATAGAGAAAACATGTTGTTTTTGGAGTACAGTCAACTACAAAGAGATGTATCCATGTCAGTCTTACAAAATGAAGGAACTTTTAGTATGTAAAAATTATTCACCCTTACTTCGTGACATTTTCAGTATCCACCAAATCTTATATTATATTCGATTCATCTTAAATGCTATTATTATGTATCACCTATGGAAAAGTAGTGGGATACATCATTGTTGCATAATAAACGAGTCTATGATAATATAAAGTTTGATTGCTACTAGAAATGTCACGAACCAAGGGTAGTTCATTGTGGCAAATGAAAATTTACTTCATTTTGTAAGCCTAACATGGATATATCTCTTTGTAGTTGACTGTACCTATTTATTAACCTAAATATTGATCGAATGCAATTTGTTGCATACCAAAGTTAGTAATACTGAATATAAAATGAAAACAGCATACATAAAGGTTACTTTCCAAATATATAGGTTACGTTACAACACATTTCTCTTATGTACGATTATAATTAAAACGAAATAAAAAAAATATAAATACTTTAAAATAAATATTATTCTAAGTCAGTTCTTTTGATATGAGACAAAATAAATATTTATAAATACACTTCCAATGCGTAAAGACATAGAATTAGTTATACAAAAAAATCCTACCTTTCTATAATTACATCAGTAAAAATGTCTAAGAAGGCGTTCCTAAACAAATTATTTACAGTTGATTTTCATAATGATATTAATTATATTATACAATATTCTAAATGAAGTCGTTATACCTAGTTAAACCTCTAATTATATTACAGTGGTGTTAAATAATAAAATTAAAAATTAATTTTGCTTAATCACGTGATATTTTGAAGTACTTAACGCGTTGAGGTGACATAAAAAGAGAGACTAACCATTTTTAAATTGCACATAATATTGGTCAAACTAGATATTTATATTGACCAAAGGATCCATATGCAATTGTAAAGTAGTCCAACCACCATTCACAAAAGTAATTCATATCCCTAAAAATAGCAACTCAATAAAAAAAAGTTTAAAAAGCTTTTACTTTCAATTGTTGAAGTAATTTGAGTTAAAATAGTTTGTTTATCTAACAATGTAAAAATATTATGAGCTATGTTACAGCGTTAATGAGTTACCTAAATCATTATTAATAAAATTTTATCAATAAAGTATTATTATGTCGTATTACTAATTTTACATCAAGTTTGGGATTCAGTGGTGTGAATCCTTAATTTATCTACACTGGGTGTTAATGATATCAGAAACAATTTATCAATATCATAACCTGCAATTAAATAAAATGATAGATCTAAATATTAATCACAAAATAAATGTAGACTTTACCTTGGCTTCAATGTCAATTTTGGTCAATTTCATCAAGAATTCTATGAGTATTAATATTTGTATGAACGAGGTCATTTATTATTGAGTGAGAGTCAAGAAAGGAAAGGGTTGAATGAAAACGTAAAGTAGAGCCCTAATTTGCCATTGACGTGCAAAAGTGCTATTTATATGGCTTATTTGAATAAATGATTTGAATTTATTTTTTTATTGAATTTCATATTTGATTTTTTCTTTGTCATATACCCATTCGTAAAACATGATATACCTTCCCATTATCGTTCTATGTTTCCCTTTCTTGAGCTAACACAACCCAACTATCCTGATACGAGTCTCATAAATGTACTCGTCACATTACACCTGCGACATTGTTCTTCAGAAAATATTATACTTACCTGTGTGGAAAAAAAGAGCATTTTCATTTGACTCATACTTAAATTTTGACACCACAAGTTTTTATTGACCTTTATTTAAATCGTCGTTGTAAAAGGCAAGGTTACAGAATTGACCCAGCCGAACGTAGTTATTACAAAGCTTTTACAATACATTAATATTTTATTAATATACAATGTCACCGCTACACAATACGATTTTAACATCATTAACACCCGTAACCTCAAATTACTCGTATATGCTCGACTCTGGTTTTCAATTTAAATTTCCAATCTAACTACCATTCTATAATTTCGATTAACATCCAGAATCCATATAGAATCACAGTCTATAGCAATATGGGTACTACGCGTCAAAAACAAAAGTAAATTACAAGAATTTCGTAAAACTGTTTGAAACTCGAATAATTAAACATGCGATGAGCGACTCAAAGATTAGCTGTGCACTGTTTAGTGAAATATAATATTATTATTCTCACGGCACAATGTTTTCATAAGAGTATTTTATTTTATATTGTTTACCTACACGAACAGTTGAACAATTCTCATTCGCTATAGCCTTTGGATGATAATTGATGTTGAGAGAGAGTCTTTGGAGCGTAGGGCCTTTATCACTAAAGTCTGTGTTAGAATTTTCTTATCTAATCAACCAATGTTAACCGAATAACTTGAGTTAAGCGGAACGTGCGTCTAAATCAAGTTTCACTAATAAAAGTAATTTATCACGTCTCGTTGTGTTTCAGGGCGAAGAGAACGAAGGAAAGTGTTAATAGTGTTACACTTAACGTAGACGATCCCGCTGAACTCCGCACTGGAACAAACAAGATCTGTTAGGAAAATGAATAGAGTTAAGACTAGGGATATGGGAATACGGGCTATAGTTGATAGCGTTAACAGATTTTACACTACTTTTTTTTTTACCCGGGGAAATGCATTACGCATACCACCTACACACGGGGGAATGTGAGGTGGTTATGTGGGACTCCCCGCCAAAAACAACTGGCGGGATACCCACTAAAACCCCGGGGGTGCTTCTACTCTACACCTTTGTTGGGGCTACGGGTACGCCGAAGCACTCGTCCGCGGCCCCAACGGCGATGGTACACCAAAATTGGAGAACCACTTCGCAAAAGAGTAAAGCGAGGAATGCTTTACCCAAATCACAAGGGGCGCGCGTAAATACCTATATAGCGCGCGTCACCTCGGGGGCCTATGTTGTTGGCAGCGAGCGCCCCCGCCCCCGCTGCCTAGGCCCTAGTTATGGAGGTTGATGGTGGGCAAGGAGAAGTATTCCCCTTTGCCCAGTGCGCCGTCTGCGCATCGGAAGATCAGTAGTGATCTCCACTACTAGACTAACCTTCTTAACAAGAAAGTAAAATATAAACTAATTAAAAAAAAAAACAAAATATTTAATGTATATCAAGTAAAACAGCTTATGTAAAATATGATTATGTAGAGAGCGTTGGGAAACTTTTGTTTTGCAGTGGGATGACAACAAACAAGAAATAAAATCAAAAGAAAATAATAAAATTAAGTAGGTTTATCAACTTATTACATTCACCTATACTAATACTGTACTGCGAGTGTGTCTGTTAATTCATATCTAAACAGCAAAACGCATTGAGCTGAAATTTGGTATATAGTATACCTCACTTTGATACCAATTTTATCTCAAAGGATAAAATAATCTTCATGTCTTTGCTAGTAAAATTTCAATTATAGAAGTCTGCAAACTTTTACAATAATAATATGATTGCACAAAATCATAGGAAGCCATAATTTAGCAATTTGAATAAGCTTACTAAAATCAATTTCAATTTTAAATTGAAAGTAAAACTGTCTTCATTTCTGAATAAGCTGATCAACTTATCAATTTCTTCAAATACCTAGGTACTATTCTACACTTTTTTGTTAAACCCTGTATAAAGCAATATGTTCGAAATCAAGACAAAAACTTATCATCGTTAACTCAGTTTATGACCACTCGCTGTCGTGGGGACAGCGCTTTTAGATCGCTCGAAGCCCGCTGACAAACTTAACGACTATAGTCTATGACTTGAGTTGAGACCAACGACTTTACGTGCCATTCTGGAGTACGACAGTATGAAGTTGCCACTACCAATAAAAGGCAATGTCTTAGAGGGTACTAGAACATCAGCATTCAAACGATTTGCCATCTTGAATAACCGTAGTGGCCCTAGTGTTGGAGTAGTTCATAAACGACGGTACCCATTCAAAAAGCACTGAGTCTCTTTGTTTATCGCTCTCTAAAAGAACCAAAGAGACATATCTAATTATTCAGTTCTAGTAATATAAGTCTTCTAGGTATTAGACGTGTCCCAAAAACATCATGTCACATATTCCAGTAATTAATTGTTTAGCTGGTCAGTGTCCGTACTAATATTGTTAGTATATTTATTACGCGCTTCTTGGCTACAGAATAAATAACAAAGCGGTGAAACTATCCAGACGGGACTCGCATACCAATAACTCCACAAAATTACTGAAGATTTTCTCTACGATAGTTATATTATGATCCGTGGTGGGATGAATAGATACGAGTGGGTTGCTCTATTTTATGATGAAAACCCTTTTCTCAATAAAATATCTATTGTCTGTGATCTTCACGTGCAAACCCGTACAGTCAAAGGATAATAAATAATAATATTGTGTTCTGTACATTTTGATACGAACTACATAATATGCTACTACTAGCTTACGCTCGTGGCTTTGCCCGCGTGCAAAATCCTTTCTTAGCGGACGTCTACGTCATAAAACCTGTCTGCGTTCCAAATTTCAACTCAATCCGTTCAGCGAGTTAGGCTGTGCGTTGATAGATCAGTCAGTCAGTCACTCTTTCCTTTTAAATATTTAGATTATTACCGTATTATATTTATGGTTAACGGATTAATGGTTAACCGGACGGCTAACCCTCAGATTACTTTTATTAAATACCACATGTTTAGGATTTCACATAATAAGAGTTCTCTATGCTCTGAATTTAAAACTCTTTTAATTTCCCTTATAAACTTATGTAATAATACTTTTACCTACATACTTGAGGCGAATTTATGACCGAAAAAATCCATGTTTTTCGAGATGAAAATACTTTTCCAGTGTTTCTTAACCGTTGCATAAAATGATGCATTTTTTTTATTTTGCATTTATTTCTATTATATATTTTTTTAAAGTCGATATTATTATATCGACTTTAAAAAAATATATAATAGATATGATATTTCTCGAAAATGGAACAAGTGGTGTTCTTTCCATATTTTATAAAAACAAAAGTTGTCATTGACTTTTCATGGCTTTAAATCGGTACATATAACAAGATAAGCCGCAACTTACAAGCAATTATATACATAATATAAAGACACGTCTTACAAGCAATATTATACGGATAAAGACACGTATACACGGATCAAATATTGGGTCATTACTAAAGGGATGTATCAAAGTTTGACCGGGTATAATATGTGTATAATCATAGTGGCTTGGGGCGAATTAATTGCCTTGTATTCGCAATCAAGCTAACTGCAAAGTTAATATGTAGTACCTATTACTCTAAAACTTGACTATCGATCTTTTCGATTGATTTATTTTATTAATTATTACATTAAATCTCTGTTATCTCTCTTCTTAAAAAGGTAGTGTGGTTAATACAGCTAGCAGCTAGTGCAGTTAGTGTACTCTTAAAGTGACACAAAATTTATTTAATAAACAAACCAAAATAAATGTCACAGTACTTCCAACTGGAACTACAAATATTATCCTTAAACCAAGTTATACTTGCTCATAAAACGATATTATAAAGCGTCGCCGAGCGAAGATCGTGCAAATCCAACGCACTATTCAAATTATAATCCAATAAAGCCATTTGTGAAGGTGAGCCTCGAGAATACGCTACGAATACAAGTTTTACGATGTGCCAATGTATTTACGAGCTGGCATCCATCCAAGTTAGATTAACCAACGAACGAGAGAACCCGGGATAGAGTCACAATGGGCATATCAAGTAGTAAATCTACATATTAAGCTTCTTGCTATCTAAATGTATTATTTCTAGTGGTTGTAACTTGGACGTTTACGTTCATACCTCGTTTTGTCAGGTTTTTGATTGCATTTTTTGTTCTGGATGAGAAGTTACCCATTAATTGTTACCAAACAACTACTTTTCCGTATAAGAATTATATTATAGTTTAAGAGTTATCTATTACACATAATTTTAAATTAAACTTTAATAAGCGAGCTTTAAATACAATAACTTGTATAGATCAATTAGCGACATAATTTCCTGTGTTGATTTTGGCGTGTATTTGCTAAACGTACACCTATAGATCTAACTAACAACGAAGCATGAACACAACGAAGCTAAATTCTTGGTGTTTTATATTTGTCGCGTCAAAATAAACATCTTAATTTCAGACTTTCGTCTTCAATTTTATAACATCGCATAAAAGAAGATACAAACGCGTTCAGTTGGTAATGGGCACTAAAAAGGAACGCGCCGGAATGATTAGAATTCGTTCACAAATATTGTAAATGCACAGCCTGCCTTATAACGGTAATTTCATTACATTCCTACAAAGCGGCCCTTGAGAGCTTTTTATTTTACTTTATATTTACATAAGACTTAATGTAGCGTTTATTGAGCGTTTCAACATTTGGAACCAAAAATGGCATAAGCCTGGTATAATCCACTTTATAGTAGGTAATATTATCTTTCTACTTGTATTATCTAAGTAGAATTATTGGGGTAGGTTTCCCTATACTTAATAAAATATTTATGAAACTGATAATGCCGTCCATTATGGGCCATGTTATATTTTAAGCTATAGTAATTTTAAGTAGGTACTTTTTGTTTTATTGGTCACAATAGAGGGTATTTTTATTCTATTGTACCTCTATAATTTTTGAGTAAAATGTCAAACTTACCAAGCAACATAGCTTCTTTACTATCAGCCAAATGGCTGTTCCCGACGACAGCTTCGCTTCCTTCCCGCCAGGCGGGTGCCACACGGGCGACGCAGCGGACCTGCATTGTGCGTCCAAACGGCACTCTTAGGCCGAGCGCAGACGACAGCAGACCGTGGGTGTGCTGTGTTGGCGAGTAGTCTACCAGGAGCTGGGGGTCTGACACCTGTCAAACAAATATGTAGTTAAAATTAATGTACTTCTGGATCATCTGAATCCTGGATCCGCACCTATGCCAATTATATAATTTGTTATGTAAGTTTTTTTACTCCCTATGCGGTAGAAATCGGCCGTGGCTATTTACCACCCAATGGACAAAACTGTCTCGCCAAGCGGTTTTGACTTTAAAATATAAATTCATAGAATTAAGATGAGATTTTTTGAAAAAAAAATTTTTTTTCTTCGCATGGCATTATTTGATACATAACACTTAAAAATACTTTTAAAATGTCGTGTGCAATAATATTGCGCAGCGACCCTCTTGAGGAGTTTTCAAAAAGCTAATTATATTATGAATTTATATTTCAAAATGTGTTAAATACTGCGAGCGAGAGAGCGTCCCGCGGACTGAGTGCTCTTAAGAAATCAAGAATCTTTTAATCTGCTCTGTTGTACCTCTCTAACTTTCTTAAATTTTCCTTTATTCATCTATTTCGTTTATTGAGTATTATTTTAATTCCAACACGTGTTCGCGAGGCATGCAACGTGACTCTATTCATCCAACTCTGGACCTTCCGCGTGAATTCCTAATTTTCCTATTTTATTAGGCATAATATTTCCTTAATATTATACTTCCTTATTCTATGGTTTCTGTTTCTGGCTTTCCTCAACATTGGTGTGTTACGACATGATGTTTAGTGAGGCTAGGTACCAAGGAGGTTTGTCCGAGAGTACTTCGGCTTATAACCACTAGTATGGCAGACTAGACGTCTATTACACGTAACCGTTCATCATCAGGTGGACCGTATGCTTTTGACTCGATGTCCAACATTTAAAAAATACATTCATTTATGTATGATGAAATGTGTAGGGGATACTCTTCTAGAAACTGGATTTCCACGAACTGAGGAAGTCCTAATAGTTTGTAGTGCTTATTTGTGAACAAAATAAATTGCATGTCACATGTTTTGGGTGATATGAGTAAATACATCATATTATTATAAAACTATATATATTATATAGTAATATATAAGGCCTAATGCGCCTAATGCGACTATAATACGCTACAGTTTTACCATATTATATATTACTACGATTTTTAGTTTTCTATCTACACAGCAAATTTCAACCATATTATCTCGAATCATGTTGACAGTAACTGTAATACATCACCGATACATTTTTTTGCATTTTATATCTCTACTAGTTTATGCTCGCGGCTTTGCCCGCATGGCAAAATCCTTTCTTAGCGGAGGTCTACGTCATAAAACCTATCTGTATTTCAAATTTCAACCGAATCCATTCTGTGGTTTGGGCTGTGCGTTGATAGATCAGTCAGTCAGTCAGTCAATCAGTCACTCTTTCCTTTTATATATTTAGATTACTTATTAATTTATTACACAATATAGAGAAATCAAAAACATTTACACATTTAAAGATTCCTGTAATATTTACATTACACAAATCTTTTAAGGTGATAAATTAATTCAAATTTAAATAAACAGGGTAATTAAGGTGAAATATTTCGTTAATGTCCGTGCATATTTTTGTTTCATTATGCAGTTAAAAGTAAAGAATTCCGAGTTTAAAATGTTCATTGCGACCATTGCAATTAATTAATGGTCAGGTAAAACTCGTCTTATTAATAGGTATTAATATTTTTGTTTATATAAATGAGAATTACTCGTACATTTGGTAATTCGCTGTCAAGTGAAAATTTTAATACAGTTTCAATTGTTTGGAGGTGTTGATTTTGTAGTGATAGGCCACTATTGCAGAGGTCACCGCCTGGGAAATACCTTTGCCGGTTAATAATTGTCAAGCAATTATATACAGGCATCACTATATTCCAGACTGAAGGGCGTGATGTTAAGGGGCTGCGCAGACGACAGACTATCCATGACGCACTTTTTAGTCTGTGAAAATAGAACCTATGCAATTATATGCAGTAACGCACATTACACGGATTATTTGTGCACCGGCGTCGTCTGCGCAGCCCCTAAGTGACGCTGCGGTCGTATATGGTACGCATACTAAACCTAGAACCTCCCTGGCTTTATTTAACATAATGCTGGAACATGGTCATAATGACCGCTTGGCGACACGGTTTTTTCTAGTGGGTAACTAACTAGCCACGGCCGAAGCCTACCTGCCAGTAAGTATACAGCAAGCGGAAAAAACCGCACATCATAACTAGTTAAAGTCAGGGTGTGGCGCTGGCATTCGAACTCGATGATCCACAATCTGCATCAGTAACCCCTTGGCCACCACCGCTTCCAGCTTACTTCACCGCTGTTTACAATAAAACAAACAAAACAGTTACAACATACCTTTTCTCCATCAATAAACCAAGTAAGTAACGCAGCTGGGTACGACCGCCCCGAGGTACAGTTGAGGAACAATGAGTCCCCTCTTCTATTCTCCATCTCGTTGCCTGTTATTCTAGGACCTTCTTTTGGCAAATCTGAGAACAAATTGAGTCGTTTAGTGATGCTATTATAATAACAAGTGAAATAAAAAAAAATCTTCTTTAAATACAAGCTTTTACTATTATTACTATCCAGCACCAAAGAACTCTTCAAGACGAATCAAATGAGCCCAAACTCGATGGTGTTGCGTCGTTTAATTACGAATTTCCTATGGCCACCTTCAAACATGCAAGATTTGATTACAGACAACAGACAGGTGAAAGTAAATAAAAGCTTGTAATAAGTAAGTATAATATTGCTTAATTTTATCTGTTATTTACTAAATGACAGGCATTGGTTTTATTAATTCTTGAACGTTAATTTTAGTTGTATCAAAGCCAAACGACAAGGCTTAAGGTATTTATATAAATAATTTTAATTGTGTCAAAAACGTGTGTCAATAGTGCATAAAATCACAATATGTATATCATAATATTATTAACTAGCGGCCCGTCCTCGCTTCGCTTCGGGTGCCATTATGAATAAAAAAATAAAATGAAATAATAAGACTTACGCAATACCTAAATATTTCAATGAAAAATCTACAGATTTAGTACCATACCATACCATTGCTAGAAATAGAAAATGATCACGAACATTAAATTCACATCTTAACATGAATTTAGTCTTTTACAACTTGTGATCCTATTTATGATATTTCTATCTTAAAATATTCTAGTAGCTTCTGGTGCTTCGCCGGCCACTGCCGCGGCCTTTACAATGTTTGGAGATACTACAAAGATTTCAGGGAAATAAAAACTATCTTATGCTCTGTCCCAGGACTCAAATTGTGTTAAAACTTATTTCCCTAATTCGTTGGTTAAAACCAAATGAAAGCTACGTCAGTTCGACGGATACTGATTCCTTATACAAACTCTTATTAAATGCCTGGTTTCCTATCTGAAAGGGCGGTTTCAGGGATAAAAGCTATTTTGTGTCCTTCCTGGTACTTAAACTAACCTTTGTAGAAGTAAAAAAAAGCTTAATTGGCCTAACGAATATAGATAACTCATACAAACTTCACCCCTGTTCCCCTTATGAAAGGGGATTTCTAAAATATAAAAACTATCCTATGTCCTATTTTGGTATACAAACTACCTTTATTTTTTTTTTAAATGCCTTTATTGAGAAAAACAAACTAACAATACTACAGCTACTACAGCAGTAAAGAACACTTTTATTAACCACAGATCGGCCACAAGCCGATCTACAGAAAATCCAAGTGCTCCAAACCACTGTCAGTTGGCAGAGTGCCCAGAATGCTGGCAGCATTGCCACGTTGAATGGTAATACTTATACGTTGGGCCAAATATACCCCAGCATTTCGGTCACACGTCGCCTCGACCAAGCGCTCAGATAAATTTTGGAAAATGCGGTGAGCTCCCGGACCCCAAGGACCCAAAGTCTCTACCCCAAACGGCTCAAAAATGTAACCGCTATCGAGGTTAGCATATTTACGCCGCTTGAGCCGCTCAGCAGAAACTGCCGCAGCACCAGCCGCAATTTGAGTCTCTGGAAGATGTGAGGGCGCCAGTGTATCAACGCAAGTCGCGTCCCACACTAACGGCCGACCTATTAGCGGCCGATATATACTTACTAAATTTCAGGCCCAGCGGTATTAGAAATTTCAATTCAACATTTGCCCCCACTTTTATAGGAGAAAAATGGCTCTCTTTTCCCCCTATAAGAGGGGAATATCTGAGATAAACACTATTTTACATCCTCTCCTGGTACTTAAATACCTTTGCATGCCAAATTTCAACTCTATCAGTTCAGCAAAAAGATAATAAAAATATATATGTTTAGGTATTAAAAAGAACCTATAGGATAGGTATTCAAAATTTTATCATTCTAGGTTTAGGAGTTTCGTCTCTACTGTGATAATGATGAGTCAGTCAGATTACCCTACAGAGTTTAGTGTAGTCCCACATATTATGTTAGTTAGGTTGGAAAGTATCCACAATGCGCAAATCGAGCGTACGAAGCGAGAATGAGGCGATGCGCTTGAGCTTGGGAATCAAACAACTTTTTTATACCAAATTTCAGTTTAATATTCCCGTTCCCATAGGAATATTGGGATAAATAAACAATCCATTATCGTTTCTTGGTAGTCAAACTACTATTACACCAAATTTCAAACTATTCAGCTCAGCGGTTACATTTTCCATATTAGTCCCGTTCCCGTGGGAATTTTGTATTGAAAACTATCTTGTATTCTTTTTTGGTAGCCAAACTACCTTTGCATTAAATTGCAGCTTAATTGGCCACGTGGTTACAAATTTCTATATTATTCACGTTCCCGTGGGAATATTGGAATGAAAACTATTTGAACCCTTTCCTGATAGTCAAAATACCTTTATACTAAATTTCAGCGTTATAGGCTTAACGGTTACAGATTTCCATTTTGTTCCCGTTCCCATAGGTATTTTGGAATGAAAATGATCTTGAATCCATTCATGGTAGTCAAACTACCTTTATGCCAAATTTCAGATTTATAGGTTTAGCGGTTACAAATATCCATTTTGTTCCCGTTCCCGCAAGAATTTTGGAATGAAAACTATCTTGAATCCATTCATGGTAGTCAAACTACCTTTATACAAAATTTCAGATTAATAGGCCTAGCGGTTACAAATTTCCATTTTGTTCCCGTTCCCGTAGGAATTTTGAAATAAAAACTATTTTAAATTTTTTCATGGTAGTAAAACTACCTTTACATCAAATTTCAGCTTGATAGACTCAACGGTTACAGATTTCCATTTTGTTCCCGTTCCTGTGGGAATTTCGCAAAATCCCTTCTTATTACCTGCCTATGTTACCTAAAGAACACGCTATCCAAATTTCAGCTCAATCGGTCCAGCGGTTTTGTCCCTGCGATGATGAGTCAGTCAGTTTTCTATTTTATATAATAGTATAGAAGTATAGATTTAGAGGTATATTAAGTTGTGCACGACATCTCTTTTCAATATATAATTGTGCACATTCTAGACAACCTCTTTATAAAGGTTATTCAAGCAAACGTCACATTTGTATTAAAACAACGTCTATTTTCACGAAAAATTCAGCGTTCATGAACTTTATGTTATAAAAATTTATTACACGCTATAATAAAGAGGTAAAAAATGACTACCTAACCTTGTTTTTACCTCTAAACATTTTAATGGTCTTATTTTATCCCGTTCATCAAACACTCAATTAAGTAATCAAGCTTGTAATTACCTCTACTTTGAAACTAATTTTTTAGAATTAGAGCCTTAATTAAATTTATCAGGAAGTTGATTCTCCAGAAGTTGTTTTATTAAACTTAATTAATTATAGAGATTCAAATTAACTGGACCGAACTGGACTGGCGAATGTTGTGGGTGAAACAGATAGGGTAAGAAACATAAACTGAACTTAAAGCCCAAAACAAAAGTGGGTGGTGTACCAAAATAAAGAAGAGAAAGAATAGAGAATATAACCAAAAATATTAGATGAATTGTAAATAACCTTATACCTCTACCTCTATAATCCTGAATTTGCATTTTTTGAAGCTTTTCTATTGGATTTATGGGGTTCAATAAAGAGTTTTCTATTCTTTTCTAATTAAGGAGTAACAAGATTTTATTGCGGAAGCGAGGTGGACCGCAGCGGAGAGTAAAGATGAGCTGGACTTCAAAATACTTAAACAATACAGAGAAAAACGAACAAAGACAGGAGACGCATAATTTGTGCAAGTAGGTAGGTACTTCATTTTGAATACATATAGTATACGGATCCATTCTCATGATATATGAAGTAGGATTCGTAGTATTCTAAATTGTTATTTTATCAAAGTACAAACAAGCCGGATGACGTTGTATGTTACAGTTGGGCAGTTATGCATATTATTACTTTACAGACGTCCATTATTTTTTTCGTTAACCAATGGGGTAGACGAGGTCTCGAGTGGCTATCTAGAAATTGTGGTCGTGCTGTGAAGATACCTTCCTGGCACGACCACTCGTGGTTTCAGTTATTGAGATGATTAATACTGTCAAAAATATACGAATTAATTGTTCTCAAATTGTAAGTACCAGCATTTATTTTGTGCGCGGTGAGATATAGACAGACATAAATGAATTATTTTATATTATAATATTTTCAACATCACTTCTTGTCTGTTTTGTAAGAAGTACAAAATATGAACTAATGAAGTAAGAAATGTACTAATGAAGAAAAGAAGTACCTACCTAACATTTAGTAACAGGTAGAGTACGGAAGACCGAGTTGAGTGGCGTGCCATGGGGAAGGTCTATATCCAGCAAGTGAACGAATGTAGCAGCAGGCGGGTGATGATTACTGAATGTTTGTTAGTGCTTCAGTAAAGTTAAATATTATTTTTCGTAGATACATACATATAACTTCCATTCTCCCCTCTCCGGCCGCGGACGCGAAACTCGGCGCCTCCGCGGACACCTCGCAGCGATACACGCCGGTCGACTTCAGCGTCACCTGATGGAGCGACACGCGTCGGTCGTCTGACTTTTGTAACTGTGCAAAGAAGAAAACTTTAGAAAGAGAAGACACTTTAGAGAAGAAAAAACTTAAGAAGAAGATTTCTCCTCTAATCTTTTGCTCAGTTCTGAGGGACGTGAGGATCCCGTCGTAGCTTTTGCTTGATTTGCCGCCATGTGTGACGGTCCGCACACAGTGCATAGCTATTGAAGGAGATTAAGATGTTTTTTTTTTGACCATCATTTAATAAATATATAAACGGAAAGAGAAACTGACTAATCTTTAAACGCACAACACAAATCGCTGAACGGAGTGTTTGAAATTTTGAACATATTATAGGTTTTATGACGTAGCCCTCCACTAAAAAATGATTTCCCCACGTGAGCAAAGCCGCGGCATAGGCTAGTTATTACATAATATAAGCCACTAAAAAGTATGTAGATATTTTGTTTTATTTAAACTGTGTTCACAGATTACTAATTATAATGCGATAGTGCTAAATACACACAAATAATATCTTACATCTTATTCTATCATATATAACTACCTCTAATATTTTTTAATATCTTGCTAACTCTAATATTTTCTTTTCTAGATTTGAATAGTAACAAAGATTTACTACTCGAATCTTTGAACATGATATAATAGCAGAAGCCAGCAGTGAACTCAGATGTGATTTAAGACTTAAAATATAATATTTGACTACAAATATGTGCAGAAATATCATAATGTGCAAGTAGAAACAACATGCACGTAGATAAAGGCGAAATACGTTGGTATGCACCTCTGAAGTCTGAAATACAAAACGTAAGTCTAAGCTGCATGCAAAAGTCGAATATTTGTGAACGAGCTCAGCTCACTGCGGTAGCTTGAATATTTCACTTCGGATACCTAGCAGCCATGTTAACTTCGAGAATTTGTCTATATTATCCAATAAAATGCTATAAAATGCCGCTAAAGTGAAATTTTATCAAAACTATCGAGAAAACACAGAGTTTCTCTTTAAATAAAACTGTATAAAAAACAAAGTTTTTGGTTTTCGTACCTACTCTTTACTACCTAGGTTCTATTGATATGTCACGCTCAAACACACATAATAATCTAGCACTGTTGTACGTTAAAAGTTTTGTTTCAGAAAATTACTTGACGCAATTTTTACTAGATTTAAAAACCATTGCAAGAAAATCGCTCTCGTATTTTACTTAAACTATAAATTCAAATTCTTCATCTCTCTGTATGACAATACCACAGTAAGTAATTGGATTGCGTACCTACTTCTACATTATAGGTATATTACTCGGCGACCTAACTCTAACTACATTCATGTAGCAGTTAGGTCGCTGAGATTCCACAACACGGCTTTCAATATAACTTAGCAACTGCTTTATTTATGGACAATCCTATTTTTTTTCGATATGGACAATGGACATAGTTTTTAATTATGTTGGCCCTAATACACAATGCTTATCCCAATGAAAGGACATCACAATTCACAATACCAATATCTCAAACATTCGTAAGCACAAGTGCCTATCCGCAGTACAATAGGGCTTGCAGACGAACACCAACAAAAGATTCTCGACAGAAATGAGTCGAAATCCGTACAATCCACATGAACCGAGCATAAGAGCTATCTAGGCTACCTACTCAATAAACACAGGCTCTTCAGGAATGATGAGATGTTTTGGGTATAAGTACTTGAAGTATAGATAATAACGTATCATAAAAGGCTGTAGACTGTGTATGTTTGTGTGTAGTTCATTACCTCATTGTTAACCGCACTTGATGAATAATTTTCACAACTCTCTCTCTTTTTTGTCGCTCCCTTTGAATAATAATACATGTATATAATAATAACTAGCTTGTGGCTTTGACCGCGTGGTAAATTCCTTTCTTAGCGCAGGACTACATTATACAACCTACCTAAATTCCAAATTTCAAGCTAATCCGTTCAGCGGTTGTAGCTGTGCGTTGATAGATCAGTCAATCAGTCACTCTTTCCTTTTATATATTTAGTAGAAGAAGATATCTTCCAGTAATATTTATTCCAGTAATTAACACTTTCTTAAGGGGTCTACCCTCTTTAGACGGGCAAAGATAAGGCTATTTTCACGAATTTTTTTGACCGGTATACGTCATAAATATGGACATAAAAAGTGTTAGGCCTAAAAGATACACTATTTGATTACACAAGAAATTTTTTTTTATATTTATTTTAATCAGTTTTTATACATAAAAATGAGGGAGAAGACTGGTCCAAAAAAAAAGATGAGTGTGCGCTGTTGATGAAATATCTGGAATGGATGATCTGAAAAAAAAAAAAAAAAATAGTTTTAGATTCAGTAAGTACATGGCTATAGCGCATATCATACGATTTTTTTTTTTTTCAAAAATGACAAAATGGCAGCCATTTTTCGAAAAAGTACGAAAAATCACGTTTTTTTCCGTCGTTCTTTGCCAAAAATAAATAGTTAAACTCAAAATTTCAAAAATCGTATGATATGCGCTATAGCCATTTACTTACTGAATCTAAAACTATTTTTTATTTTTTTTTCAGATCATCCATTCCAGATATTTCATCAACAGCGCACACTCATCTTTTTTTTTTGGACCAGTCTTCTCCCTCATTTTTATGTATAAAAACTGATTAAAATAAATATAAAAAAATTTTTCTTGTGTAATCAAATAGTGTATTTTTTAGGCCTAACACTTTTTATGTCCATATTTATGACGTATACCGGTCAAAAAAATTCGTGAAAATAGCCTTATCTTTGCCCGTCTAAAGAGGGTAGACCCCTTAATAATAATATAACATAATGTACTGTGTGTGACGTATCATCCTTAGCGGAAGAATATTTTATTTTATTGTCATAATTTCTATACATTTAATCGTAGTGAAAATGTTGGTGCCGTTTATTTGATTTTGGTCTACAAAGCTACAGTGGCAAGTAAATCGTTACGCTCATTCAAAATTAACATACTAAAACAAATAACACGTAGGTTATGATGAAGGTACAGATCTCCTGAACAGAAGCACACTTTATTACAGACAAAGTCTAATTCCAGCTTGCGGGAACAGTGGAGAGTACTCACATCAACTTTGATTCCCTCGAGTTTGTACGCGTGCTTCGGCGGCTCGTACTTGGGCATGTATCTGTAGAACTCCTCATTGTCGCGGTACCATTTCACAGAGTACAGAGTGTCGGCGCCTAATTCGTAGTCGCACTCCAGTTGTGCCGGCTGTCCTCTCACTCGGTATGTAGGCACTGAGACTCTGATAATTTTTAGTAGTAGCGATTCTGGAACAACGAAATATTACTTGTTTAAATATGAAACGGCATTTCTTAAATGGGACTGGGCAGGACATGTCTGTCGCATGCCAGTAAAACATTGGGCCAAAATAACAACCGAATGGACCCCTACTACCAAACGGCCTCGCGGCTGACCCAGAAAGAGATGGCGGGTTGACCTCGACTCGCAGAAGGATGGAAATCTATAGCTCTAGACCGAGACAGTTGGAGGGAGGGTAGGGAGGCTTTTGTCCTGAAGTAGGATCCAGTAGGCTCATAATAACAATACGAGATGATCAAGATCAATGAAATAAGTATTCCATGACCAAGCGCTGGATAGGCTACCCACAGTGTAGACTCCCGTAGGACTAGCAAATCGAATATTAACTGCCTCATATTTTAGTGACAATATCTTCAAAACTATTACAGTAATCTTTGCCGTTATAGTTATCCTAAAAAGTTTGTGGTTTAAACCATATTACCGTCCATTTTATTTTTAGTAACTGAAAGCCAGTTTTTTAGCCAGTACTTTTTCATCTGAAAATCTTTCAAACGGAAAACTTCATCAAAAAAGTTTCTTAGCAACCCGTCCATAATTTTAAAATTATGCAATGATATCCCACATGACGGGATTAAACTGTGTGTTGTTCAATAAAGAGTTATTAAAATCAAATCTAGAAAATTTGCAATTTAGAAGTATTATGTCAGCGATGGCAATAAGTTATTATATTAAAATGAAAACCGTTTAATAAGAGAATCTGTTGAGTATTTTTTAATATACCAGGCACTGACATGTCTAGCTAACGCAGGATTCATTTTAACTAGAAAATAATTCTAATTAAAGTATGTACTCGTACTAAGGGTGTTAGAACGTAAGGTAAAGCTGTGCATACTTTATCCAGAAGATTAAGATTTCAATACGTAATGCGTCGCCGAATACAGAAAATCCAAGCATACAGACATACGAGTACCTACCTACTGTTACAAATGAATTGTTAAACTCAATTCACATTTCAAAACAAGGAATGTTTGCCTTTACAAATTAGGTAGATATACTTAAGTTACAATCTTTACATTATTGTATCTCCTTTTTGCATAATATACGAGTACAAAATTATTATTATATTTTTATTTAATACAAAACAAACAAACATACAAAAATACATCGAAAATATGTTCAGCTATAATCTGCCATATTAATACGTATGCAAATTTCGTAATTTGAGAACAAAGATAAAAGAAAAAAAACATTACCTAATACTTTTGGATTACAAAGACTGCAGCTAAAATAGAATAATAATTTATATAATATTATCATGATGTCATACATAACCAAAATATCAATAATATTATTAAATATTGCGTAACATAATTTTATTTGTAATTTTATTAAGATAAAACTACTATGAAATACAATTTATTACGCTCAATACAATAAATGTCAAGGAAAATATGTCAAGGATAGTGAAATTTATGTCACAATGTTTTGTCATTAATGAACTCTCGTATAGCGTAATAGACCTTTGATAGCAAATGAGCAGACTTCCCGCATGATTTAACTTATTCATGAACTTCCTAGTTCTAAAGCGGTTAAAGATTTAAACAAGTTTGTCTCCAAAAATTATGTTATCAATCCCTACGTTACTTAAACAAACTAACCCCCCCTTACATCAGACATTGCAGGGATAGACATGTCACTGCAATGTCTGTATAGCTCCTTAGGAGGTAAAAGTAGTATGTAAATGTATTTGTTATTTATTGTATTGTGTTATTTTATCTATTGTATTATTTTTATGTACGTGTAATTATTGCTGTATGTATGAGTCTTGGTTACTTGAATAAAAATCTTATCATTATTATTAAACTCTCAAGAACTAACTAACTCGGCGGCGCAAATGGTAGGTCCAAATGAAATTCCACCGAAGCAAACACCCAAGGGCAGCAGCGAAATTATTATAATTTTAGCAGACGAAAAGCAAAGTCCTTGCGAATATTTCAATCTTTTTATTTCCCCCGGGAGTTGAATAGGTACTGGACTTACCAGAACCTTTCGGGAGTTACAACCATGAAAGCTTGTTAAACATTAGGCAACTTGTAGGTATCAATCAAAGATAACAAACTGAAATAGATGCCACGAGTATTGGTGTTGCAGACGTTTATAGGCGATAGTATTACATTACCGGGGGTAGACTTCCTTTGCAGGAAGTCGTCTAGGTGGGTACCCCAACAGTCCAAATTATTCTACCACCTGAGCAGTGATGTGCAAACATCGCTGTGCTCCGGTAGGAGGGCACTGTAGCTAGTGAAATTACTGGGCTAAAGAGTCTTAACATCTCATGACTCAAGAGTCAAGAGTAAGAAGCGTTGGTGCAGTGCTCCTAGAATTTCACATAATTGTGAAATCCTAGGTAACACTGTACTGATTATGGGCAGCCGCGTTATCTCTTAACATCAGGAGAGCGTCTTGCTCGTCTTCTACTTCATCACATAAAAAAACAAAGTAAAGGATAAACATACCTATGTTCCTAGAGGTACGCGTATATGTATATACCGGTCTAAATTCCGGCTTAAGAATAATATCTGTTTAATCGATGAAAATTGCTTTTTTTGGACATGTTTGAAAAAACCGTGCAATAGGGTTAACAAAAATATCCAGGCAAGACTAAGTAGTAAACCACTTAGATAATATTATGCTTTTTTTGGACATGTTTGAAAAAACCGTGCAATAGGGTTAACAAAAATATCCAGGCAAGACTAAGTAGTAAACCACTTAGATAATATTATGTTTATTCTCCGGTTTTGATAATATTTTGTATGTAATAAGCTACTCGCAGTTCCAACAATATTATAACATACCAACATATCTAATAGGATGATGACCAAAAATATTTTTTGTCTAATACTAATAATGTAGAATATTAAGTATGTAATGGCAAAAGGTGCATGCGGCTCTCGTAGCAGCTGATAAATGTACAATAAAAAAAAAATTAGAATATTGAAAAAAATTGGAAACGCATTTTTACATTATAAATTTGATAAAAACGAGTAAGTTACAGGGCCCTAGAGTTGCTTAGTAGAGATCATCACGTAATTTTTGATACGATTTGTATCTTACTTAAACATGATGCAGCGCGTCTTTCTCTAAAAATAAATACAGCATGACTGGTAAATCACTTAGGAGCTTCAAGAATACGATATTAGAGAATCACATTGCGTTTAAAATTAACAAACTCAGAAAATTGTTATTATTTCAAAATAAAATCTTATTTAAGTTAATGTGTCACGTCTTAAAAAGTATGTTTAACTTAAGCCTGGCGAACAGCTGACGCTCCAGGTAAATAAAACTACATACTTTTTTACCGTGCCACCCGACTGCAGAATCTGGTCGGGTGTGAGAGGTCATACGAGTACATTTCGAAAACTTGACATTTTAATAGGATATTTTTGTCAAAATATAAGTAGGTACCTATTTTTATTATTTATTTCGAACGAGAATAGTTTACTGAGTACCCTGTTTTAAGGTTCTTAGTGATTTACCAGTCACCCTGTATACGTTATATTATTCACATTATTATAATATTAAATGATGATAAAAACCAAAAATACATTTAAGTAAATCTATTTTTTTTACTAAAGTTGACGTTGAGTCGTTATTTCTATTGATAACTTTTTATCTTTAAATATTGCTTCTCGCGGCTTGTATCCTCATAATTTACGGTGTCTGTGGTAGGTACTGTTTAATCTTCCCAACTTTTGACTTAGCTTAGCGATAAAAGGACGTAACAAGGTAACTCTTTTAACTTGTTAATTAGGATTTACTATAAGCTTCAATATTTGTACAACTAAGATAGTTAAGAATTCTAGACTTTTAAGGTTTTAAATTACGCTAACATTTTTGAGTTTGGGAAAAGGATAAAGAAGTACGAGTCTGTAACTAAAAATAGACTTGATAAAAATATTAACATTTTATAAACCGCAGCTACTCAACGCTACGCGATAAGTTTTTGTAACCGTAGCTACGCCCTGAAGAAGATCCTCGTACATTATCGAAACGGTTGGCACGAAGCCGAAGTAAATCTAAGTGAGTTTATACCGTTTATTTTCAAAGATGAATCTAAATACTCACGAATCGTTTACTGTTAAAACATAATTTTATAAAGTTCAAAAACGCCATAACCACCATAATTGTTAGTAAAAAGTCATCTAAATGAAGGAAAAGTCTGATTGACTATTCTATCAACGCTCAAACAGCTCGACGGATTTATGATAAAGCCCTCTGCTAAGAAAAGACTTTGCCACGCGAGCAAAACCGCGAGCTCAAGCTAATGATACATAATTTAATTCAATATTATCTAAATATATAAAAGTAAAGAGTGACTGACTGATCTATCAACGCACAGCCTAAACCACTGGACGGATTGTGTTGAAATTTGGAACATAGATAGGTTTTATGACGTAGACCTCCGCTAAGTAAGGATTTTGCTACGCGAGCAAAGCTGCGAGCATAAGCTAGTATTATATAAAATTATGCAATCGTCATAATGTGTTTATAGTGTTCTTTACTGCTATAGTAGAGTGCAGTGCTTTACGGTGAAACTATAATATTTAGAAAGCTGTCATTTTGCACAAAGAAGGATAATGATCAAGGTAAGATAGCACGGTAATAAAAAATATTTTAAATTAATTACTTTAGGGTACCTCTTATATACGTAAGATGGGGATTAATTTTTTTTTGGCTCATCCCATCTTCTGGGTTATAGTTGAATAGGTATTTTTAAATGAGGGATGGGTTGCTAAGAAACTTTTTCGATAAAGCGTTCCGTTTGAAAGATATTCAAGTTTAAAACTGTTTTGCGCGTCCCCTCCTCTAAAATCTGAACTACTGGCTTTAAAAATCTGAAAAAATCAAGAATATGGTTTCAACCATGTACTTTCCAGGAAAACTATAGCAGTAAAGACATCTTTATAAGTTTCAAAGATATCGTTGATGAAAGTTAAGGCTGTTAATATTAGATTTTCCAGTCGGTACTACGGAAGCGTAAATTGCGCGTCGCCCGACCAGCGCTTGGCCTATTGATCTTATAGAGGTTTGTCCCTAAAAATGAAGTCAGAGCCGTCATTTACCTTATATTTATTTATTATTCAGCACAGAGCTAGGACTAACTTGCTACAATAGCATTTTCTGCCAGTTGCCCCAAGGCTGGAGAAAATGTGCTAGAACTATAGGGGGGCTGACAAACATAAGGAAAAGTGTTGTTGTTAACTTACTACTACAAATCTTAAAAATAAATAGACTACTTATAATAATTATAATATATCTAATATATAAAAATGTAATATATAAATTGGGTATATTTGGCCCAACGTATAAGTATTGCCATTCAACGTGGCAATGCTGCCAGCATTCTGGGCAATTTGCCATCTGACAATGGTTTGGAGCACTTGGATTTTCTATAGATTGGCTTGTGGCCGATCTGTGGTTAATACAAGTGTTCTCAACTGCTGTAGTAGCTGTAGTATTGTTAGTTTGTTTTCTCAATAAAGGCTTTTGCCATTGTTAATTCATTTCAAATATATAAATGTAACAATAAATAAAATAAAAAAAATATATGTTGTGTACAATATAAAAACAAAATAGTATCGTCAGCCTTCGTATTCAGTATGAGTGTGTGAGATGGCACCGCGCAGCCTTAATTGGTTCCTTCTTCATGGACTAGATTGACTTTAATTTATTTACTTTGATAAATATATTTTTTGATAGCTTGGCAGGAACATCGTGTAGCTAATTTACTACGTTACTATAATATTAGGTTACGTTGTTTGATTACGGATTCAGGTGATCACCTTCAGGCTATATTGTCACACTAACTGGCTATATTGTAGCTACGGTATAATTATGTTGCACTATCCGATTTACATCTTATTATATACAAACTCTGGCTAGGCTGTTACATATCCAACAGATTTTAGATTAATCGAACATTAATGAGACAAAGAGGCCTGACATTTTACCTACCTGCTAAATGACGATGGAAAAATTACTTCAAAGGTGGAGCTACGTAAAAGCTTGTATGCAAAAATACGAAACTCAATTGAATTAGTACTATATAGCATATATAGGAGTATATAGCAGTAAGTGGCATTTGGCGATTCCATATAGGTAGCAAGCTACAGAAGAAATGGATCTGCAGCTTTCGCCTAAGGAGGTAATGAACATCTCGTCATCACAATGTTCGTATCACAGAAGTAATACAACTAGAAGTATCCATTTTATGTGTGAGTGTAAAGGCAATGGGAAAAATTCTGTGTGAAGAAAAAGGAGAACCTATTTTTTTCCGTCCCTTTCAGCGTGGCCGGTTTATGTTGTTTGTCAAACTCTGTCAAACTGCTTCACTGTGACAATAATACCTATGTGTTTCGTTTTTTTCCAAATTTTAAAGCAATTTGAGACAATACAATGTTATTCAACTAGTTTATATACCTAAAATATCGATATATCGCGTATTTTCATAAAATAATGAAAATCCGTAAGCTTTTTTTTTGTCTCACAGGTGGCCACGATGATGTGACGCCCCTGATACGTATCAAGAAATTTGCACTCAAATGGATTTTACAATGAACACCAAACTCAAGCAAGAAAAGTGACGCCTCGGTTGTCTACCATCTCAATTACCCTCATACAAATTAAAAACGAATGCTATCGTCAACCTACGTATTCAGTATGAGTAAGTGAGATGGCAAACAATCGCGACGTCATTTCTATTGTTTCAGTTTGGTGTTGACATTGCAAACTCCATTGTACCTTTTTGGGCTGTATTCACAAAATTGACTAGAATAAAATTATTTTATAGTTTATATAAGCAAATGAACGAAACGAGCCCGACGCTTGCCAGGTCTTAAGCGATAACGTACATTGCAGTCATAGTGTTACCCAGATTGATTTGTTTTAAATGTATGTTCATATGATAAATAAATGAAAAAAAAAAAAAAGATATTCAAGAGGTACAAACTCTACGCGACACAACGCTGTGCTTATCTTTCAGAGACAAGGTGTAAAGCCTCCTTAGCCCAGTGAGTTTTTGGTCTGGTATTATGCTCATCACCCAACAACGATGCCACTTCAACTCGACTTGCAACTTGCGACTTTTCCTGAAAAGTCCATGGTCGAAACTAGACAAGTTTTTTTCAGTGTTCGAAAGCCAGTTGTTCGGATTTTAGAGGTGGGAGGGGGGACGGTCAAACGACGGTAAAACACAGTGTATATTTATACGCAACGCCGTATCTCAAAATTGTACGAGTCAAAATAATTTTATCAAACAGTTAAAGGTCCCTTAACACCGATAAAGTCTTTCACGCTAGGTATCAGCACTTACAATCAGACTGAATAAATGTTAGGGGGTAGGCTTTAGGTTAGTGATTGAGTGAAATGGCGCGAATAAAACCTACTCAAAGTACCACAAAAATTGGGGTACGTTTTGTTAGCTCTATAATAACCTTATCTTTTCGACTGTACCTAATCGTAATCACACCGTTGACTAGCATTTAATCGCATATTTTATATATACCTATACCTTTACACTCATAACACAAAGTGTGTAATCCACAGATATTTGTTTCTGGTCTGGGTGGCTTTCTGTATCTATTATAAGTATGTACTTACAAAAGAAAAGTATATAATAAGTATTATATCCGTTTTCATAACCACCATAACACAAGCATTAAGTTGCTTAGCTTGGGGTTAGGTGGCGCTGTGTGCAATGTCCTGAAATAATTATTTATTTATTTTATTTATAACTAAATAGACATATTTAATTTTATAGATCAACACTATTATAAATGTGAAAGTTTGTGAGTTCGTGTGTATGTTTCTAACTTCTTCACATGATGCCTCTGGTTATGATTATGGAATAACACATAGGCTACATACAGTACAGCGGATAAAATCGCTGGGTGCAGTTTTGTCAACTCTAGTGCTCAATTTATGTTCCAAGATAGTTGACTACGCTGCGGTTTGCACTGTAAATACGTATACATAGAAACAAAGTTTGTTTCTTAAACAAGCCCGAGGTTTCACTGACTTCCCAGTTTTGGCCTTCAAAGTATGAAATGTTAATTATTCAGGCTTGACAAAACGTATTTAACAACTGTGATAAATTTAGAATTCTGTTTCACTTCTTTACTGTTACAGTTAATATATTCATAATCATCAGCCCGTATTCGTCCACTGCTGGACATAGGCCTCTCCTAATACGCGCCACTGAGCCCGGTCTTCGGCTCTCCTCATCCAGTCTCTGCCAGCCATCTTCTTCAGGTCGTCACTCCACCTGGTCGCAGGGCGTCCTACACTACGTTTACCTAAGCGTGGTCTCCACTCCAAAACTCTAGTTAATATATTATAATCTACCTTTTTCCTCTCATAAACAGAAATAATGTTAACATTTATTAATGTCGTTCTACTGATGATAAGATTAGAATATTTAGTACTCTGCTCTTAAGTACTTGACCTAAGAGCATAGATAGTAAACAATATTATGTTAAAAAACCTATGATTATGAAATTAAATTTTGATAGCAAAGTTCATACGACCTACGTGAGATAAATTTTTTTTATAATTATAATTTTATTTAGAGCAAATAAATACACGATTCTGTGAGAAAATGCTTTACCCCTTAATATAATACACACGGGCGCAAGCTATATTAATTCGCGCGATGCTTGTAGATGTAATGTTTGTGCACATTATTAGCTCGAGCTACATTTATTATGCATTTAGTGCGAATTAATTCGTGGCGGCAAACTGGCAGGGTTGGCAAAAAACGTGTTTTTTTTTTTTAAGAACAAAACAATTTGTTTTTTTTGAGATTGTTTTAATTGGCGTGTTTTAAACACTTATTTAAAAATTTGAAGTAGGTACGGTATATGTACAAACATGAAAGAAAACAATAAACGGGATTAAATAAAAAGGATATTTTTATAAATACTAATCTTTATTGACTTTAGGAAAATCAACATGTTTCATTTCACTCACACACAAAAAACGTATTAAATAAATAGGTATAAGTAAGAATATAGGTTTTTGTGTATGTTTTACACGTATCAAAATTGTTTTAAACATAATTTAAAGCATTTTTAGAAGAGCTTGTATTTTTTCCAGTGTTTTAAACACCTTGTTTTAATCAATTTCAAACATTGCCAACCTTGCAAATTGGCACTTACTGTACATGGTCTAATAATACCCGTTTCATTTGCCTTTGTATGAACCAAGTAAGTATGAACAACGGAACTATGATCCTGCAGACTGCCCCAGTAGGAAAAATAATATCCTCCATAATGTTTATTCCTTTTGTTGCCAATGAACTTTTTTTTCTTGTCTATACTGTCCCACTGCTGGGCAAAGACCTCCCCCAAATCCCTTCACGTATCTCTATCCTGCGCCACCTCTGGCCAGTCAGTCTGGTGCGCTAAACTTTAACTTTTTAAAATGTAATAATATGAAGTACTCATTTATTTTATTTAATTCTCTTATACCTATTATTAAATATATTTAAATTTAAATGCAAAATGTTATGGTAAAAAACACCTCATGCACCCAGTAATCTTACTTAATATTAAACGTAAAAGTTTGTAACAATGTATTATGCATATCTGAATGTATGTTTGTTACTCTTTCACGCCTAAACGGATGGACCGATTGAGCTGAAATTTGGTATAGAGATAGCTTAGACCCTGGAATAACACATAGGCTACAGTAAAGCGGGTTAAACCACTGTGAGCAGCTAGTTACCTCTATATAGATAAGACTAACAGTCTGTTGGTAATTTTTAACTTCAGTCTCTATACTAGGCATGTTCGATCCAATCGATATTTTGAAAAACCGATACACAACCATACAATCTTTCGATTTTTTAATCGATTAAATGGAATGCGATTGTTTAACTAGATCGAATCGTATTTTTATCAATTAACACCGAAACGTACCATACCTACATAATAGATATGTTTAAAAAAGGTCCGGCCTAAAAAATCGAGAGCTTGGGCTTTTATTAAATAGAATATGACACAAATAGTTCATATAATTCGAATATACATGATCCACCTGCCTAGAACATTATAGATGTAGTAAAATCTTTTAGGGTAATTTAAAATCTAGAGTGTACCCTACATACATACATACCAAATTTCAGCTCCATCGCATCGGTTAGTAGCCAATACCCCATTCGCCTTTATAATATTAGAATAATAGTACAGTACCATTTTTATTATTCTTTTCAAAAATAATAATTTGACTAAAAACCGTAATAAGTAGGACTATATTAAAATATTAAGTTCAAATATTACGGTAGTCGCTTACCACCCTAGACAGAATATTTTTTAAAACGGTATATTTTTTATCCGTATTGACGAGATAACTCTATATTGAAGCCAAAAGTGTGGCTATTACCTAAAAGGTTTAGCCAGCTAGGTTGGTATAACCGGTCACTGTTGGTTAATGTTAGGTGTATCCTATTTATTTTCGGCTAAAACTGTACAGATGTGAGGTAAATTGTTATCAACTTGTTTAATTGTTGTTGAACAGCAGTAATCATCATAAAAAATTGGCATTAAGTATTTCTAAATGATAAATCGTGAACTCTGCAATAAGGACAAATTACACCTGGCGCATCTTATCATAGTCACTGTTCAAACCTTACCTAAGCTATACTGATGTCGTATGCCTAAACTTGGTAATAAAAACATGTTTTTAATTTACTTTATAAGTGGATCAATACAGAGTTTCTTATCTTACCTTTTTCATACAAATATTTTGTTCGCCAACAGTGACCGGCTACACTTAGGTTTAACCGGCTAAACCTAGGTGTAGCCGCACTTCGGGTTTTAACTGTGACATAATGACGTAAATAGTGTGTGTGTGTATATAGTGACGTGACGTATATGATAGGTACTATATTCAATAATATTTTCTTACCTAAACTCGAATTAAGATTTTCTGTATATGTTATGTATATTATGAAACACAAAAGAAAATAATAGAATGTTTATAGAAAATAATAGTTAAAATGTATCCTTACAAAATTACGTTTTGCTCTTATCATAAAACCATTCAGGAAAAAGCTTGTTAAACCTTTGTCTTTACTCATAATTTAATAGACTTTTATCCACAATATCCATTCAAAACATGTTTAAAAATGGGTAGAAAACTTCGTAAAATTATCTTTTCGTACATTTAAATACCTAATTTGATGGGAGTGCAGTGCCTTGCCGCATATTAATGTAGAATTCCTTTCATTAAGCTTCAACGAAGGCACGAATAACGAGGGAACTTTTATTATTCATTGTTACTGTTATCTAAAAGGCATTTCATTTCTCTTTATGGAAACAAAAGAAGATTTCCATGGTTGGAATTAGAGTTTGCTAGAATTGAGTTAATCTTTAAACAAAAATATTAATGAGGATTATGTCGTAATCCAAAACTGTAATTTTTGAATCTTTTTAAAATATTTTTTAATTAGAAAAAGTTCTCGAGTTATAGGTTTCCAGTTGCTATTATTTTATGTTTAATTAATATTATTCTTTTATTCATAGCCCTGTAAATTAAAACAATAGTTTTCTACGTGAAGGAGACATTATTATGCTGTATCGTATCACTTAAATTTAAGTCGGTTTTCGTTTAAAATAAGTTTTACCCGTTATTGATCCGCCTGTCTTTAAAAAGCTATAGTTTCCATAAAACTTAAGCGTAATTAGTTTGGGTAAAATCACTGACCCGAATATCTGTTTCCGTGCTTGGCTTAATAAACGGTTTGTAACATCCATCGGAAACATTCATGGAATATTTAAATTAGGAGTTAAAATAATTACATACTAGGTTATCCTACTAATTTACTAGACATACGTCAACACTACAAAAGTCAGTGATGATTAATAAGTTAGACTGGCTTACACGAAATTATTTTTGATATTCTGAAGTCATTTAATAATTATCGAGAACCGGATTTGGTTTGAGTCGGGAAAATTGTTGGCACCCAACGTGGGACTAATCCGAAATCTATTCCGCTAACTATAGCACTTTATTTCCACCCTTGGCTGGCAAATATCACTAGCACAGCTCCGTGCTGTAATTACTTTAATGCATTTCCCCCGCACGAGCGTTTATTCTAATATTTACCTTTTATTAACAAACTGAAAACAATGAATATGATATACATCCTCAATGGTTTTGATCCGACAGTTTCACATATCAAACACGTTTAAATTCACTATTTTTGTTTCACTTTTTAATCACAGTTTTTGTCATGTCAATGGAAGCTCTAAGCGTTCGTAGTCCGGTGCAGTTGTTAGCGACGGCGCGCACGACCATCCGCGGCGATAGCTGTCTCGCAACTGAGCAAGTTCACTCCATTTCACAGAGTTTGAGAGTGTTCGAGCGCTAGCTCCGCGCCTATCAGGGATCATCGCTTACATTTCTCGCGACCTTTGGGGCCTGTCGATAATTGCTTGAACCAATAAATAACAAAAAAGTTACAAAACATTGTTTTCCTTGATAACGGAATGAACGACGAATTGTCATAAAATTGTATATACGGTGTTCTTTAAGTCAAAACCATTCAAAATGGCATTAATTTATTCAATATTTTTATATAATATTAAGCTTAGTCCATGCAGACCCTACAATTCTAATCTTTTTGCTCTACAATACATACTTATAAACATAATTTTCTCTATTATATATTCTCATAATATAAAAAAGTTCGGCAGTATAATGAGATGGCCAAAAATAACACGCCGATTTACCGATGAATCTTCGTTTTAAAACTAAATTATTGGTAGTAACCTGATTTTGTAATAAAAAAAATATATTTCAAGTATAGTTTACTTATTATGATTATAAATACGCAAGCGACAGGGTCTAATCTTGAAACTAAATTTTGCTATAAAGAACTGCATTTAAGAAATATATGGTTTTAAGTGAGCATTAATTTCGTTTCTGAGTCATGGGGTGACGAGACGGGAAAATAAATAGTTAAGAAAACCATTTATAAAGCTGGATAAACTCTATAAGATTCAATTCTTAATATCCCACCACGAAATCGCCAAGAAAATGTTACGTTTTATGACAAAAAAGTGTCGTCAAATCTGAAAGGCAAAAAATACCCACTTCATATGCGGGAGAGGCGCTCGTTCCCTAATATTAAGGTACGAGTAAGACATTGCCTTCACATTGTCTTGTTATTAAGGTGAAATATCATTAGCTTCCTATATCCTCTATGGTAGGACGTGTCGACGTTTTTCGCCGACATTGGATAGATCGTAACAGTTTATCGTTATTGTACGAGGCCGTATTTGAGAATGAAGCGGTGTCGTAAAATGATAAACACTTTTGCCTAATTCGTTGTAAAATTCAAAATGATTTTTTAGTATGATTGTATATGGAAATCGTTGATATATTCGGAAATACAAAATCAGCTCAACTGATTGAGGATTAAATCCCTCCTCCATCAGTCGTGGTCCTCATGTCTGAGGGTCGTGACCTCCTCCATCCATGACCTTCTTTCTCACGATGTTACGCCATCTTGTCCTATCTCCGGCCACCCGGAGAGCATCGTAGACGGTAGAGTCGAGAGTGGTGCGGATCTGGTCCGACCAACGCATCGGGCTTCGGCCACGGGGTCTTTTCCCTTCCACTTTTCCAGTGAGGATTAAATACAATGCTTTAATGGTCAGACAGCTCCCATAAATGATAGATAATGGGATGAAGTGATGGGTGGGATATAGTTATTATTTTAGTATAAATTTCTTTTATATTTTATTTTGTCCTTTTTTAGTTATTTTTTGCAAAGCGCTATACTGCATATGATTTTGTACCTATGAATACCTGGGTTTTACTGCAACAGATAGTTTTACTGTAATAGAACGACGTTGTCGCTTAGCGTCTAGCGATTGTCGGACTCGTCTCGTTCATCTGATTGAATTAAAACAATCAATCCTTGTCCGCAAGCTGTGTGTGAATGTAGGCTACAATAATTTATAATATAATGACACTGTATTAACTATAAAAGCTCTTAGATGTCCCGTGATATTAATATGAATGTGTCTCAAGGCTTTGCATAAACGATGAATATACTAAATTATTGTGAGCCAAAACTGATGAAGAGCCAACCGGTAATAGAGCTAGGCGCCTCGGGACCAGCCGCATCTAAGATAGGATTTAAGCGACAAGCGGGCACAGACGCTGAAGCGCTTTATCACTTAATTTGAATCATGTCTTGAATTTACAACTCAAGGCATTAGAATTCGAAAATTGTTAATTTACTCGCACGTTCCGTGAATTTCCGCCAAATTCCAATGATGATAAACAAAGAGGTGTTTATAAACAAAAATGTCTAATTTGCCAGCATCAACGACTTAAATTACATATTATATTATGTGTCTACAACGTACTTGAAATAACTTCATAAGAAAATATTATTATGTTGCGTTTTTTTATTTATTTAACAGAATTACGTCCAGGACTAATTATAATTTCATGTATTATTTCCATAAAAACATAATAATAAATATTATAATAAAAAATGGATATAAAACTAAACTATTCAGTTTTTTATGTTTTGTGGAATTAACTTTTTAACTATTAAAATAAGTGGTTCATTTAACGCTAAAAATACATTGCTAACGCCATTCGTAAAGGCTTGTTAGCAGGCGTAGTTGAACAAATTCTCAAAATTTTCCATTGAATGTTTTCGTTAGCAACGACAACTCATTATAAGTATTCATGAAATTAATTTCATCGAAATGTCAAAGGTAAAGGGTCTTCCAAGAATCATGGGAATTATTTAAATGACAGAATGTTATGTTAATTAATTTGTCAAGTTTGATGAAGTATGGGATGGAGCTTGGTCCTTCGTATCAACATTGTCCTTTGAAATTGATAACACTTTTTGGTAATGTTCAAGGTTTTTATGATTTATACCAGAAACTGCTTGAAAAACTCCTTTTTACAATCATACAGTATCTATAGGTGTCTGTAGTAGGTAATATAACATACTTCGTATAGAATTTATAATTGAAAATCAAACAAAGGGCATGACATAATAATTATATTCTAAGTTACTTCTCATTTATATTATTGCCTGGCATAGTCGTGAATGCAATCCCACTCCCACAATAGTTATTGATTTATTACCTATATTGAAAACAGATGAGGTGGTTTCTACACATGTTATTTATTTAAATGATATTGTTTTTTACCGTTTTTTAATTAGGTAGGTTTTATTTTGGAAAATTAGGACTAGGGAAATACTCAAGTAATGTGACTTAAACAAGTTGTGTCTCAGAACCACAACCAGTAGTGTTGATGTATTTTAGTTATCAAGTCCTGAAAACCGTTGAGAACACTATAAAATCTAGTTTCTCTGTTCCAAAATTCAAACTTGTGACATCACTATGATGAAGAGAAAAAAGCCTAGATCGAAGGATAACACATCAATATCTGCGCGAACGCTCTATAACTACTGATATTTCTCCCTCAAGGAAATTTCTTAGATGCGATCATAAATTGCTTCAGTTGACATAATAGCGTGAAGGGAGAGAGCCTAGATTTATGCATGTTTGATTTAGTGTGGCTACAGAATAATGATGTGAGATGCCGTATTATAAAACGTGTGTTTCCTTGGTTTGAACAACATTTTTTATGCTTGGGAATAATACTTTAAAAAACGTTTTAATCTTTATTATTATTTTGTAATCAAAATCAAGATTCTACAAATCATTAAAAAACAGTTAAATAGACTTATCTAGCTAGGTTTTTTTATTAGCAGAAAAGTGCTAACAAATAATTAGTTTCATAAAAGTCTTAGCAATTTGAATATGTACGATTGAAAACAGTTTTCATTTCCCGTTACAAATCTAAATTTGGCCGTACTCGACTCGTTTATTTTTGCCAGAATCTGAAATCCGACGATATGAAAATCCGTGGAAACGGATTAACGTCGTATCTCTGGAATATTCTGCATCAATTTCCATATTTCCTCTAAAAAAACACTCAGATGTAGGTCATCGCTCACAGAGTTGGCGTTTCCTAGCAATTAAATTATAAACTTGGCTACTGAACGTCGGACAAAGCAACATGTTTGGTTCACTTTATTGCAGTTCAACTTTGTAGGCACATGGTTGTCTGGAAGAAATGTTGCAGTAAGTCGATTGGAACATCTTTTTATAACATTGTTTTTACTATCTTTGTAAATTCACTTATTTAATTTTATTCGAAACACCACATTAGATATCATTTTATCTTAAGTATATTATATCTGAAGTCGCGCCGCGTAAGCTTTGCCAATTGGACATACTATTTCATTTTGTAAAAATAAAAATTCATAACACTTTGACAGCCGATCATGACACAGCGTCTGTATGCTATTTGCTGATCACGACATCAGGTAGTGATCCAATTTCATAGATTTATTATTAAATTCACGTCACTGCGTCGTGATCGGTGTTTATTGCAATCTGTAGTGGAGAGCTTACTCACACATTCAAATCAGCGACAGACGTGATAGTGTGATGGCAGGGAGCATGTCAACTAGCCGCACCCAATCGCTCACGTAGGACGCTGTGAGCTATTCACTAAAGCTTACGTCAGACTGAGGCGGGACGGAGCGGTAAAGCGGTCGCGATCTTCATTTAGTTCCTGGCCGCGTTCGCTTTATATGTGACAGTTACGTACAAATTAGAACATTACAAAAATTCCGTCCCGGATCGCGTTCGCTTTACCGCCACAGTCTAACGTAAGCTTAAGTGTGCGTTTCAAACTTTTTGGGATGAAATGGCACGACGACGCGATATCAGACTTTTTTTTAATAAACAATTATTAAATATTTTGTGTTATATTGTTTATATACTAAATATTATTATTCAAACATATATACAAAAAGAAGCAAGTTCCTGAAAAATTAGGGACGTTTTTCAAACACTGTTAATAACCGGCGTGCCGGTAGATGCGCGCAATAAAATAGCCGACGCTCAAAGTGTTGAAATAATAATTAAAATAGCTCCAATTTCAGTAATTTTACAGCGCATTACGAGTCACATTGTCAGTGAAAATGATTTCATAATATCCTCAACGGATGGTTATTGAGGCATATTTTAGCCGAAAGTGATTTATTCAGTGATATTACGCACCAGCCCGATGCCGCTTCAATGGCATTACGCTGACAGCTTATGAGCTCCTTTATGTATGTTTGATTTATGTACTGAGTGGGGTGGCCCTAGAGTTCACTGGGTGACAATATTGTTAGGGCTATGTGTTGTTATAAAATTTTGCTAATTTTAGAAACGTCTAGTGGTATCATCATTATGGTAAGAAGTAGAATTTAAAAATGTACGCGAACATGTAAAAAAAATCCTTTTTTAAACAAGTTATGGGCATTTTCAAACTACATCTTCCAACATCAGACTCTCGTTTCCATCTAGAGCCAAAGTACTCTTCAAGACTCCGTCTTGAGACGATTTCAAACCCGATGGGGTTATGTCGTTTAACCACCAAGTCCCTATGGCCACCGGATCATCTCCACATCATATTTTGCATTGTCATCCGATTTTCACATGCCAAATTTCAGCTCAATCGGTAACCGGGAAGTGGCTCAAATTTACCTTTCAAGATTTATCAGACAAACATTGGGAGAAAACCAGATGAAACTGAATAAGAGCTGATAAAAATAATTGAATTTTTTAAAACTTTCTATTGCGGTCGCCTTATCATTGATACGAGTACATTGTGCATAATACTTAACATAGGGTCTGGAGAATATGTTTGTCTCTTTCACTTATAATTTTTCGCGTAAATTACATATAACAATGTTACTAGAAATATGAATAGAACCCAATCCTTTTAACAAGCACAAAAGCAATTACTTATATAAAACACTTCAATCATATAATCTGCTAAAAATAAAATCGGCTTGAAAGGTAAGCAATACTTTATTCTCGTGACTTTAGGATTCTAAGACAATAGCCATTTATCTACTTTGTCCAATATTTGATGTCTCTTTGGCTTATATTATCAACCTTGTCTGCCTTTGTCACTCTTGAGAACTGAGACGGTTTATTTCGGTCATTTTCCCCACTTTATTACTATATATTAAATTATTTACAGTTTGGAATTTTTTAAGCTGTTGAGCCTTCTTCGCTCGTAATCAAACATTTTATGTAGACGATTATTATTATTGTAATATTTATTATTTGACTTTTTTATACTTTTAGTACAAACGTATGTTTGTGTTTGTTGGCTTTTCTAGCTTATGCAGCTAAACTGATTTTGCTTAAATTTGGTATGTAAATAGCCTCAACCTTGAAATAACATAAAATGTGCTATTTGGCAGGTAAAATCTCTTATTGCAGCTTATAGCAACGATAATATAATCTTTTGTACCTAAGGTAAACTATGCTGTAGATAATTTTATTAATTTTTAAAAAGCATAATTTATCTATTGTATTAGGAATTAAGTTGTTTTCGCTCTTCTATACGCAGATCATTAAAATGTGAATAGTGATTTAGTACTCAAAGAATGTTTGTAGAAAAATTTATTTCCATTTTGATAAATGTTACTTTTATTTGTGTTTAAATCACCAATTGGACATGAATAAAATAACATGTAAGCACACAAATTCACAGAAGTATAATATTTAAAGTAAAGTAAATTTATTGACATTCTACCAACGAATTAGGGAAACATTCTACAATTAAAAATACATAATATATAAGTTACACCAAGACAAAAGAACATAAGAAGATAAAAGAACTAGACATAAGTCTCTTAAACCAAAGTAGGTACTTATATACTATATACACGTTATTGTATTATTTCACTAAAAGAAGATTTGTACCTATGTAAGTTGTAGGCGTTTATTATAATAAAGTTGCTACGATGTGCTCCGTAATAAGCAAGAGTTCTTAGAAACTGGTTAGTAATATGTGACGCAGTTCCGAATTTTACATAAAGTGCTACGCTACTATGTGCTACGTTCTACAAAACGCCTTTAATGTTTCTTCTTGCAATCATAATATTATATCAATGGCAAACGTGGCATCTTTTTGTGCACATCGAGATAAAACGTGTTACGCGGAACCCTCCTGTCCTGATTCGGCACAGATCAGAAGAATACTACGTGTGATTCGGTCTATAGAAATATATTTATAACAAATTGACAATTAATAATTCAAAGTAGAATGCGGAAATCGGGGGATCTTGGGAGTATTTACTGGGGTAATGAGACATATTACGCAACATAATGAGCAATAAGCTCAAATAACGAGCATCATGAATTGAACATAAAAAAATAGCAAGTACGTCAACACACGTAACAGTACGTCAGCGTCCCACGTTGTTTGTTTTTTGAAGTTATTTATTACCATTTCATGTAAACACAAATTAGTTTGAAGATGTTTCAATAAAAATCCTAATCATAACAATATATTCTGAGAAATATGACATATTTAATCATTTCGTATTAGCTTGAACATGTTCCCATGCCATAAAATAAAACACAGATATACTATTTTTAGCATTCTCAATACAAGTGGAATGCAAAGAGGGATTACAATAATTTGAATAAATACGATCAAACATTTTAGCGGAAAAATAAAAATCGTGTTAAACCACAGTTAAAATAAACCAGAGTCGGCGTTCCCGATTTACAATATAAAGATAGGAGCCATTCGGCAATATTCAAATCAGAATACTTAGTGAGGTCGGACGAAAGCACATTTTTATCGATTTCCCGTGTTGCGTTAAAAGGTCTCATTTGGTTTTATTGTATGGAATGGATGGAAGTATAATTTGCATTGAGTCGTGGTCACGCACGGCGCGGGCATTTCCTTTTTGTGGTCGCTCTTAGGCTTTACAGAAGCTTTCCAACCTTTCATGGTTAGGGCAAGGCTTGAGCGTCTACTGACGTCATACTTATACTATTTATTACTTACTGGTTTTAACCTGATTTTTATCTAAAAGATAATAATGAATACAAATTATTTTGTAAGTAGTTGTGTATGTGTAGTTAAGGTCTCCTTAACTTTTATTTTCAAAGCGAACTATTTTATTTTATTTTAAAACCTGCATACTGCATTGAGAAGTTCAGAAGGCGCGTAAAACTGTGGGTCCCAGTTTTGAAGACGGTGAAATCAGATCATGCAGCTCTTGGGCGCATTCTCCGTAATGCACTTTGTAAAAGACCCATAGACTAGTAACCTGCCTACGGCGGTGTTCCAAGCTTAGCAAGCGGTGCTCTACCAACGAGTTGTCAGCAATAAGTCGTTTTGCTCGTCTTTCAATAGAGTTCAAAGTCTCGAGCTGATACTTGGCAGAATCATCTCAAAGATGAGAACAATACTCCATACACAACCAAACTTGCGCTTGGTACAGATTGAGAAGCTGTCCCATTGTGAAGGATCGTCTTACTTTGTAAGTTGGTCTCCTAATTTAAATCATTTAATATTTGTGCACCGGTAGAGACACACACTTTATTGTATTAGGTACCATAGACCATAATATTTCGTACTACTTACAATATTTTTAAATATAACTTTTACTTTACTTTTATAAAACTCACAGCAAAACTTGAGAAAGTTTCCATTTACTTAGTCACCATAGGATATTTTAATTTTGTTTATATGGACGTAGGAATGAATAGATGGAAATATCATTATATGAAGCTAGATGAATAGATGAGATGAAAAATTAAAAGAAGATGATTAGATGCTAGTTACTCTTTCACGTCTAAACGGCTAAATAAAGTTGGTATGTAAAATAAATATAATACTCGTACTACTTTTAGTGCGTAAAACTACTGCAGGTAGTTTAATATTATGTAAATATTGTTTGTATAGATATAAGTAAAAGAAAAACTAATATCACGACCTCAAAAAATGTTAATTCTGGTCCAAATCTACGCCAATAATAGATAATATCTGGCATTAGCTGCTTATTACTTAGGGTCAGCATGAACATCAAGAATCGGAAGCAAAAACCTTATAAAGGAAGGTCTCATTAGAAGTATAAGGAAAAAATATAGAGAGAACGAAGCTTACGTGTCGAGGTGAATCTGATAAGGCCTCAATAGCGAAATGCCCGCCGGTCGGATGCGATGTTAAGATACCGGAAAACATGGAAAATTTTAGTGCAATCTTGAAACGTTGAGCTTAAAAGTTCGTGGAGCTTTTTGAATGAACTTTTGAAAAGAATTTCTAAAGCTATGATTTTGAATTACGTAGCTGAGTAAGATTGTGATTGACATACTTATAGCAAAAGTTATGTTATACCTACTTTGTGTTTGCGAGACAGTAGCCTATTTACGTCAACTGCTAGGCTACAGCGATTTCATACCAATCGTGTGCCGGAGATGTTTAAGATTTATATATGAAAAAAGTTTGTGAATAATCAAAGAAAAAGAGTCAAAATATAACTAAATTTTGTCTCATTAGAGACAAAGTTTGGTTTAAATAAAGTAGAAATAGCAATCAATAAAACATATATTCGTTTTGAACTTGTTACAAAGACAATTCCCTAACGTTCTAGAAAGTTACTCTGAAAGCTTTGCGTTGTTAAAGTGTCTGTTGAAAAGAATAATACTAGAAATTGAAAGATCGATTTGAAAACAGAAAACACACTTCTTACAACTTTTGCCTCTATAATAAACGGAATGGACAGTTCCATTTCGGCAATAATAATAATAGCTCAGCTCTACTAGGCAAATATAATGTACACGAGAATTTTAAAATTTTTAAACAAAATAAAATGGCAAAGCACTTTTGATTGAGACTTGGTGCAAAGTAGAATGCTGTAGGCGCTGATGTAGTATTGTGCATTAAAAATGTTTAAATAAGGGTAACTTAACAATAAATACTACTAAGGTACCTTCAATATGCTGCGTAAGTTGGGACATTATTTATTCACCTAGGTAGGTTAGGAACTACAGAACAAAAAATGGAAAAAGGCGTTACTCTGTGGAAATCCAAAAATATTTTTAATTAATTAGAGCGGAATTAATGCTGAATTTTAATAAATAACTAATAACTACGTAACAGTAAAAATTTTAAAGCAGCGGTAGATTTGAATCATTTTTAAAATGCATCTATCAGCCTAATAAAATGTTTATTTCGACTATGGAACAACCAGTAATTTAAGACTGGTGTTACTGAATATTTTCGTCAACTCTATCGCATGTTGTGAGGCGGAAATGAGTTGTTATTAAATACGTCGCCTACATGGTTTATTGAGGGAAACCACTGGGACGTTTTTGCATAGCCTTTCCTAATTTTATAGCTTTACTCACGGCATCCATAATGGCTGAGGTGGCGTTATGCGACGCCTTCTACTCTATAATTAGATGCCAGAATACAGATAATATATCTAGGATATATGCTGCGATTTACTCATGAAATGAGAAATTCTAAAAAAAAAATATAGGTTATACGATTTTGAAAACTACCGTAACTCTTATTCATTACAAATACAACACGGTTGTACTCATGTACCTTTGGTACCTTCATGAACGTTTGGACAATTACGATGTCCTTCATCAGGAGTTCACTCCTGCAGTACCGACGTTGACGTCAGTCAAACCCAAAAATTATATCTACTAATTTGTTATGTATCTACGATATTATTTAAATCGTACAATCAATCAAAACACAGAAAATAAAATTAATCGTTCTGTCGACTCAAAATAAATAACAACTTTTCACTGTTATTTAACGAAACTGTAGATAATAATATTATATCAGAGAGGTCTCATATGTTTCGCCGCAACAACGGTTTGTAGATTTATTTGATCTCGTGCTTGTATTGCTCTTGACGTGCTTAGTCGGCATCTATTCAGATTAATCACGTTGCAAAAGGACTAAAAATATGCTTTAAAGTTCAAGTAAGTGCTCGCGCACTTTTTATGTCGATCTAAAGTGACTGGACTCGAATAGCACCCATTACACAAGCTTCTCTTCGTGAATATTGCGCAATAGTAAAATTGAAATGGAATTAGTGAACACAAAACGCAGAGAAATACAGTTCTTTTCATTTCTCGACGCGCTAAAATTGAGTTAACAGATTTATTTTTGTAGTTATTTTGCTTAATAATATATGAAGAATAGGTTATTACAATAACGTTTTTTAATACATACTGTTTCTGTGATAGTTTCAATCTAAATAATTACAACCTAATACGCTTTTAGTAACTGATTACTCAAGTAACTTTGTTTTGGATAATGAAGGCTAACCTATAGAAAGCGTGACTGAACTATCAACGCACAGTTCAAACCGTTGATCCGTTTAGAAATTTGCAATAAAGAGAGGTTTTATGATATAGACATCTGTTATTATAACACACATCATCATTACATCTGTTATTATATTAAGTATTTCTCCATATGAGCAAAGTCACGAGCTTAATATGTATGCCCGTAAATTTATAAACGCGGGCCTCGTCGAATGGATATAAAATATATAATATCAGTTTAAATACATACGGTTAAAAACAAAAAAAAAACGGTTTAAATACATATTCAGTTTAATACTAATATAGCACCACAATTACATTGTGGCCACAAGATAATCAAAAACTAATATACATCTAGCATTTATTCTAGGTTAACCAATAACTGCGCAATTATCGAGCGTTTGCATCGAACTAGTGGACCGGAATGGCTAGAAGCCAAAAACAGTAATATTTGGGCATAACTATTCCAATTATTATTGTGTTCTGCCGAAGTGTTCCTAGTAAACACACGGCGATATAGTTTGACTAGCTTCTACCGCTATAGTTTGACTAGTGTCGAATGTTAGACCACAATTCCAATACACCAAACAGAATATTATATTATGACAGTAAATTTTCATAATATAATATGATAATGTCTATAATAATGTCGTAATAAGTATCCCATTGCTAATCCTACTAACGATGCATGAACGGCTGAACTTAAAGTACTCCTGCTAAAATGTGTGTAGCTTAGATCCTGAAATAGCTCATAATATAATAGGTAAGTAGTAAAATACTTTTTTTTACCAGGAAAAATGCGTAACGCATCATCACCACGCGCTGGGGGGCGCGGGGCAGTATGTGGGACTCCCCCGCCGAAGATGGGGCGGGGATATCCACTAAAAAACCTGGGGGTGTTCCTGTGGGACGCCATAATGCCTGGGCAGCGGGTACGCCGAAGCACTCATCCGCGGCCCCGGCGGCAAGTAGTACCTGAGTGAATAACTGATCTGTTACCACACATTTCTAACATAAGAAAAAAGTTCCTCTTCTTTATAATAATACTAACTGCGCCCAGCGGTTTTACCCGCTGTACTGTAATAACCTATGAGTTATTCCAGGGTCTAAACTTTCTCTATACCAAATTTCAGCTCAATCGGTCCACCCGTTTGCGCGAGAAAGAGTAACAACCATACAACCAGATACATACATACATTCTCACAAGCTTTCACGTTTATAATATTAATAAGATAGGATGTGTCCTTTTATCACCAAAAAAATACTCTTCTACAAAAAAATATATATAAAAAAATACCAAAAAATATAATAAATGATTACAACTTTATCTAGAGATAAAATGGAACTAAAATGTTCGATTTGAATATAAAAAATATTAATGTTTACAATGTTACTCTTATTCCGATGCATAATGAAATCACAATCACATATCAATAGACAATAATATCATAGACAAGAAGCCTTACAGTAGTCTACCTATTATACAGAGGGGATCAGCAAATATCCGGTTTATGACAGAACCCATTTTCCGGGTTGTTTCAAGAGGATCCGCACATTTATTGTGTGATTGTTACAAAAGATTTAGTGCACCACATCATGTTAAAGGATTTGACTTGAAACCGGACGAGATGAGAAGCATTTTAAAGATATTAGGATCCAAGACGGATTTATTTTATTCTTGTTTTTATATTCATTGCCATTATTAATTATTATGACTTTTCTAACCTAGCTTCAAATAGCTACATTTGCATGCTAAATGATGTTAGCTGAACATGTCTATGATCTAAAATTATGTAATGTAACAACTTAAACACCATGTTGCTTGAAAAATTAGGAATTATTATAATTATAAATAGAGCATTTTAACGCGAAATTAGATTTTTTCCACGTGCTAATTAAATTCATTTATTTGGCTATTTAATGCCGTTTTTCAAAGTATTACCATATAATATTATTCTTGTACTAGTCTTAAGAGCGTATATATATCGAGTGACGCTCTCTCGCTCGCACAATTTGACGAATTTTTAAATATATATATTCATGGAATTAGTTTATTGAAAATTCCTCTATACCAGCCCTCCATAATATTATTGCACACATTTTAAATGTGTTTTCAGTTAGATATATTCAAAAATGGTATATCCGTGGTCCGTGATCTTTAAAATATAACAAAACCGTGGTCTTAGACAAACCTAAATATTTTTACACCATCGCGGTATTACTACGCCTATTTACCACCGTAGGGACGTTTGAAATTCCTTAACCTGTTTGTGTATATAATACAGTGGGACGCTCTCTCGGTCGCACAATATGACACATTTTGAAATATTTTATTATAATATATATTTATCGAATTTGAAAATTACTGAAGAGAAGCACTGCACAATATTAGATATTACACACATTTTAAAAGTAACTTACTAGTTTCCAGTTTAGTATATTAAAAATGGCAATGTCATGAGGAGTTTTCAAAAAGTTATTTCAATGAATTTATATTTGCAAAATGTATCAAATAATGCAAGTTAGAGATCGTCTAACTGTGTAAACGTCTAACTTAAAGATACCTAAGAGCTCTATCTAATCACTTATCTGATTAAAATAAGTGAATACTTACACTTAAAAGAGCACTTATTCGCTAGTTAACTAAAATGTGCAATAAACGGTCTTAGAAAATAGCATTAGAACGTGCAAGTAGTAATTGTAATTACCTTGCGTTGGGCTAATGGTGTTGCCTCGTTGTTTAAAGCACTTAAGGAATATGCTAACCATTTCTAAAGATCCAACTTAAGCTGTTTTTAAGTTTTACAAGTTAAGTCCGAGAAAATATGAAATTGGATAGTCAAGTCAGCTTGAACGATGTTTGAAACTTAAAAAATAAAGTTTAAAGCGAAAGGTTTAAATTTTTTTAGGGAAAAAATATTGTAAGTTATTGTGTGTAGTAGCGTATATTAATGGGCATTTTATGTACATAATATTATGTATGTTGTACTTTGTAATTTTGTTCTTCTTACTTTTTAAAACGTGCAAGTTTTTCGTTTGTTTAGTTATCTTACAGTTTTATTATAATTAGAATTATTTCAAGTGGATGACACAATTTCGTCCACATTATGAATTACATTTGCGTTAAGGTCTAGTTAAATGTTTTCAAAAATAAGCGTCACAACGATTTATTCTATGACCATGAATATCCTTAAAATTTAAAATTAATTATAACATAGATTGTAGGTACTTACTATAATAGTAGGTAGTTTATTTGGTTTCATGTGGATAGTCTGCAAAACTTAATTTTCTCGCTGCATATTATAACGATCAACAGAACTCTGATATTACGCTGAAGTATGCACTAGCATAATACAAAGATGTAAGGAGAACCACACGCCATAAATTACTTGAATATGAGTTTTAAGCACTTCAAGTTATTATGTTCGTATGAAACAACGAGCAAAGGAAGTTGTTTTGTTGCATTGATTATGAATTTGTTCGATCAAAAAACTTCAAGTATTTGTAAGACTTTCAGTACTAGATTGATAAGATTATAACGATTCTCAAATAAATATGTGACAGATACAAACAGCTGCCAAATTATAACCACACGTCGACAGTCGACACGCCACAAGTTCAATGTTCCAAGAATTTTACCTACCTTCGCTTGTTTTCTTGACCCGTGACATTTACTAGAAACTTGTCCCAACAATATTTGATTTTACTTCGTTCTGCTAATAAAATTTTGTGTAGGGAAAATTTCTATTGGGTGGAAAATATAATAAAATCGCACTAAAATATATTTTTAATATCATAAAGTAGCATGGGGCGACCTACAGACATCCTTCGTGTATTAATCGGCACAATAGAAATTCGTTTCTATTAGGTGTGCCATCAAATAAATTATAATCTTTACCTCTTATTAAATTAGATGCTGCAGTATAGTTTGTAAAAATGTTATTATAATTAATTATTGAGTTATGTTATGTCAATATGTAATAATTAATATTTTCCTAACATAATCTAAATGTATAAAAGTAAGCGTGCCTGACTGACTGAGCTATCGACGCACAGCTCATGCTGCGCTGAACGGATTAAGTTGAAATTCGCAATGCAGATAGATAATTATTACACTAATATTATAAATGCGAAAGTTTGTGAGTGTGTATATTTGTCACTTCTTCACGCCTAAACGGGTAAACCGATTGAGCTAAAATTTGGTACAGAGATGGCAAAAACCCTGGAATAACACATAGGCATATAGTACAGCGGGTAAAACCGCTGGGCGCAGCTAGTATAATATTTTTATATAATTTCAGGTTAAACCGCACCCATTTGTACCAAATGTAGGTGCAAATTTACACAAGTTTTCGCTTTAAAAATCCTACATAAATTTATTCAACGATTACAAGTTAATGTATTAAAAAAATAACACAAAAATAATTTGTAGGTTTTCTGTTAGTATAGCAAACTAAGAAGCTGGAGGCAAAATCTCTCAAAGCAGTACTTTGAGGTAGAGCTCTTTAAACGTTTTACTGAGTTTTCTAAATGGTGGGCTCGCCTCAATAGCTGTTTCGCGTGCATGTTGCGGCCTAAGTATCAAACTCAAGGAACAAAGCCGACTAAGTCTTGTGATGCAAACAAGCATCATGTAAGGCGTGGATTTATGAGCGAACTTCGTTGCGAGACTCGCAAGCTTTCCCCGTGAGAGTACTGGACGTAGGAACAGTATGAGTTTCCATCATCAGTTTAGTCTGATTAATTTCGCGCTCTGTAGAAAGGGAAATAAGGCTTTTATATGTACGCTTAGCTTTTCAAAATGTGATAGTCTAAACAAAAAAAAAAGCATGGTTTAAACTTGTTTGTTGGAACTGCAGCTTCATAATATTGTTTATATTGATGCAATTTGAGTGGACGTCATACGGCTGAGATGATGATGATGAATTTTATTTTCTCTAAGTGGCACAGCTGTCCTGTGCATGTTGTTGAGTAACATGAGCTGCATGGTAGTGCATGGCTAATAGAGCTGAATGATTTGATGTGTAGAAATCTGTGGAGAGATCTGTGTTCGAGGATCTACCCTCGAATAACATATATGCTACTTTTAAGCGGATAAAACCGCTGAGTGCAGCTAGCCTCTTACGAAAATTCTTGCTTATTAGATACTAGTGGACCCGCGCCTTCGTCGTGCTATATAAAAAAATACCAGTGTTTTTCTACTATATTACGCATGTAAATATAAATAAACCTTCCTCTTGGATAACCCTATATTTTAATGAAAACCGCATGAAAATCCATTGCGTAATTTTAAAGATATAAGCATACATAGGGACAGACAGACTCGGGAAGCAACTTTATTTTATACTATGTAGTAATCACTACAGACGACAAGTTGAGTAATCACTCAAAAAAAAAACAACGTTATCTTCACACAACATAATGAACATAAACGTCTTCAGTCTAGCTTTGCATATGAAAAAAAAAAGTTGCGTGTGTAAGTAAAGCAACGATAACCATGAGTTTAAACACCTAACATTTAAACTGGTTATCGCTGACTTAATTGAGCTCTAACTAATTAAGAACATTTCAAAACATTTCACATTAACTTTCTAAGTAGGTAAGTTAATTTGATAAAAAATAACATTAGCAAAATAGATAAGAGAAATAAGAATACCAAATTATGTAGTACGCAGTCAAGAGCTAACAACAATAATTTAAAAGATAACAATGTGGAGAAACATAATTTTGTTTAAATACGAATTTTCAAATAAATTCTACGAATTTTATAACTCGTAGAATTTACTTCTTTTTTTTCTTGGTCAAATATTAGAAAATACATAATATTATTATGTATATTTTTAAGCGATTTTCAGTTTGATAAATTAAAACTTACCAAAGGGAGGGGGAAAGGGGGAGAGAGGAATAACTTGTCATAAGAGTTTTTTAAACTCTTGCAACATTGCACTGTGCTCGTCATCTAGATATATTATGAGTAAAATCGCTTTAGTCCAGTATTTTCACTAGCCACCTTCCCTTATAGCCAAAGCGAATCATGGCAAAACGTTGAATAATGTCTAGGTAACTAACCCAGACGGGATTTTGCATTGGGAATAAAAAAAGCCTCTCATCGTATAAAACGGACCACGTGATACTGCTTAGTGACCAACACAACTGAAAGCAAAAAAGAAATTTCTCACAATCCTTACTGTTTATAATAAACAGTGCTGCTCACTATTGCTCCATATATTCATATTTGGGGTTAGTGAGGTACAGAGACGTTCCCTAAGGCTATGAGCACTCTACCTACGCATGAATGACAATTGTACATAATTTAACCAGTGCCCCGGCTTGTTGTTCGCCTAACTTTTGTTTAAGATGTTTTGCTTTCTGCCTCATGAATATGTTAACGAATTAATTTGCAAATATTATAGTTTCTAATATTTTGCTACGTGTTTCAAGTCAGGAGACTACACAGAACTTAGTCTACAATTCTAGGCCCAGTGCACTAATAACGTTAAATTGGATCACTACAAGGAATGGATTTTTTTCTTCTTCTTTGGGTGCCATCTTCTAAGGAATGTTGGCTATCATCATAGCAATTTGAAATTTCGACACAGCTCTAAATAGGTAAACAGGTGATCTTGCAGTACCATTGGCGCAGATTTTAGGCCAACATTTTCTTCTTCTTCCTGGACTTCTTTTTCCCTGTATTATGGTCTGAAATAGCTTTTATTTGGGACAACGCATTATGGAATTTAACACGACATTAAGTCAACTGGCACTAATACTATATCCAATTAAAAATTAAAATCAATCAACGTGGCATGTCTCCATTAAATTAATTAGACGTCTGGTACCTACACGTTATTGATGATGCGGTCACGTAAAGGACAGAAATGTCTCCCCTTAAATTCCAACATCAGTAAGATATTATAGTGATTGGACAGGGATGTGGGACTGTTTACTATAGCAACACGGCTTAAGAGGATCTCACAATGTGACATGACAAGGGTCCGCAGTATTCGTGATAGTGACATCACAGCAATATTATTCTAAGCTGTCCCACTGTTCAGCTATGTTAAATAATAATTTTTAAGGGACAGCATTATGACAGGCCCTATATATACAGTTAACATTTCCATATCATTTTTCAAAATAATTTATTTTAATTGGTAATAAGCTACTACTTAAATACCTACTTATAAACTTGCAAGTAACCGAAGGCAAGATCAGACAAGTTGTGTGAGAAATTATGTGCGCGAAAAAGGGATAATTGGCGAAATAAACAACTATGCCTACCTAGAATGCGAAAAGGAAAGAACATAATAATCAGACTTTCAAACTACAATTTTTTTTCCAAAATGTAAGTAACGCTGTAGTCTGTTACACGCTGGCCTGTGTAAATCATTTTTCTTTGTTATTGTAATTTCTTTATTAGATTATTTTTCGTGAAAAGGCCCCAATTTCAACGTGGCCACTAAAACACTCATTAAGTATACTAACCGTTCAATTATAATGTTTTCATGAAATTAGTCGCTCCAATTTTCTTAAGTATACATTAATAAATGTTCTCAGTGGTTTATAAAATGTTTCTCAAACATTTTTAAATTATAGCTCTAATCGTAAAAACTTATTTTAAATATTATTTAATACCAAGGTCGATAGAGAAGACAATTTTGTATCTATCTTACACGGTCTCTATTCTATATTTACACTTTGTCACTCTATCGTTTTAAAACAAAATCAAGATACCATCATAAGAAATATATAATTCTCAAGTTTCTCTCTACCCGATATTCTACCGCGATTTGGTCGGTTAGAAGAATAATTATAATAGGTGGCCAGGGAAATTATTATAGCTTATGTTTCTCTATAACAAGTACGGGCAGCATAGTGTTACGTAGAATTTCATTAATTTTGATTACACGGGAGAAGCGCTCGCGGTGCGGGACGGTATTTTTGTAATGTTCGAATTTGTACGTAACTTGTCACATATTATAAAGCAAACGCGGGCAGTAACAAAATGCAGATTGCGACCACTTTACCTCTCAATTCCTCCTTTGTCTGTCGTCAGCTTAATAAGCAGGCTTAATACTCGTAGCTTAACGTAAGGCGAGCGTCGGACACATCTTGTTCAACCAATATACACAGCTAGCATAAAAAATGTAAAACATAATAATCATGACCATAATAATTATTATAACTCCTACTTCTAAATTTTACCTATAGAGTACCTTAAAAATTATTCTAATAGGCCAACCCTACCTGGCGCAAATATATGCGCGGAGTGTAAAAAATTTGAAACAAAACAAAATTTCAAAAGCCTGTTTTTCGTTTGAGAATTTAACACCTTGCGTAAATGATTTCGCCAAGTCACATGCCAAATAGTGCGCCGCATTTGAAAGAGAAACAGATTCTATATTTAAGATTCGAGTACCTGAACTGCAATAGTATAAAAAGCTCTGTATTATATTATGATATACCGCCCTCTCTGTCAGCCGCTCAGTCGTTACGATTAATTAGTTCATTGCCTGAACGTTTGAGGTTCATTTAACTGGTGACTTGTAGGTATCCGCATGAAACCATTCCACTGATAATGAAGGGAGGTAATGGTGCCACGGTTTGTTTTCGACGCTACGTTGTGATAATAATTTTGATATATACGAGTAGGTTATTACTTCATGGTATGTACCAGTAGGTATTAAAATTAGCAAACGCAGCGTAGGACGTCCACCGGTTTTACCGGGGTAGACTTCCTCTGCAGGAAGTCGACTAAGTGGGTACCCCAACAGTGCCAGTTACTCTACCGCCTGAGCAGTGATGTGCAAACATTACTGTGCTTCGGTAGGAGGGCATTGTAGCTAGGGAAATTACTGGGCTGAAGAGTCTTAACATCTTATGACTCTCAAGTAAGAAGCGTTGGCGCAGTGCACCTAGAATTATACCATTGTAAAATCCTGTATATGGCACTGTACTAATTGTGGGCGGCGTTATCTCTTACCATCAGAGCGTCTTGCTCGTCTTCTGACTTCGTTGTATAAAGAAAACCCACAATGTGGACAGACGACCTTATAGAGGTCGTTGGACGACGCTGGATGCACTTCGTAGCACGTAACAGTTAATTGATATTACTAGAAAACTACCCCCCTTTAAAGGTTGATTTCAGGAATAAAAACTATCCTTTGTCTTATTTGGGTGGCTAAATGGTGATTTGACTCTGACAGTAAGTAGAGAGTAACTTGTTGGAGTATAAACCCCAATTATTATTATTATTTTTATATACCTACCTATTTTAGCAATAGACAACAATAAATATAAAATTGGTAAAACAATAACTTGTATATAATCAGTAACACCACTTTGTCTCCTTTTTATTTGACCTCTAAACTATTTTCTAAACTAACGGTAATTTTTTCACCGACGTAAAATAACAAATTGATTATTCGTCAAACGCACTTCTATCGAATACAAACGATAGGTTGTTGGTGGTTGAGTGACAAACGCATTTATTTTCTATTATGTCCCAAAAAACACAGTAAAAAGGATTACATTATTATGAATATTATTAATCTTAAAAATTTGACGTATAGAAACCGACAAAGCAGTCCCCGATTAGCTTTCAGAACTGAAAAAGACACACAGTACACAAACGAAACTTAGCCTTAGGTTATTGGAGGATTTTCGCAATAATTAGCTGTTAGACCGAATCATCCTCCCACAAAGTCCTACGCTTGTTTCAAAATAGGCCTTTGAAATCCAGTTGTTAGTCTAGACTTAACTGTATCGCCCTTATTTACTAAGCCTAGAAATTCGTTGTCATGGATAAAACATTGAAAAATATTATTTTTAAACCAATTCCTTTTGTATGAACCAATTTTTAATTTCATTTACATTGCTTTTATTTACGATACATGTAATAGGTTCTCTAATTTTGGTTGTAAGATACGTACTTTAGTCCGTTCATAAATGTTGTTTTATAATTACTTAACATTATGTCAGAGATTGTTTTCATTTTTATTATTTTAACAATATTGCATATTATTTTTATAATAATACAAAATAAAAAAAACACACATACACAAATAATTATTATTATATGGCAAACGACATTTCCAACCAAATACAGAGGTGAAAACGATGGTCCAAATAAAAATGGGTCACTCTAGTACCCCAACCCCAAAAGGGCCACACGTCGAGTAAAAATAGCCGACGTTTTATATATTAATTTTTAAATTGGTAAGTGCCATTTTCCGAGTGCCACCACCATCAAATATTCACCATCGGTCAGAGTCGAGTCATTAAATAAATATAGCCTTAGATAAAAATGTTAAACGAAATTTACTTGAACACAATTTATTCTCGTCGAAAAATCACGGGAAATAATTATCCCGAAAAGTATGTATGAAATGTCCCACAGGCTATTGTAACAACGGTCGACAACGCATTTTCAATAACATGACATGAATTTCATATTGGTCAGTTTGAGGTTATATTGGTTAAATTACGTATTCCCCCCTCTATATAAAAGGAAAGAGTGACTGACTGACTGATCTATCAACGCACAGCCCAAACCGCTGGACGGATTAAGTTGAAATTGGCATACAGGTAGATTTTAAGGCGTAGACATCCGCTAAGAAAGGAATGTGCCACGCGGGCAAAGCCACGAGCACAAGCTAGTGTGTTCATATTATAATGTAATAAGGTATAAAAATCATATTATTATTGTCACTTATTTTTAAAGTTGTCGCGACGGTGTATCAAACAGTTTTCATCAACTATTTTATTTGGAAACCGATTTTCTAAAAAAAAATAGTAATCGAACTTACCTTGACATAAATTTGTTTTTGGTAAATAGTGCCTATTAAAACAAAAAAAAAAGATCAAATTTTCGTATTAAATCTGCCTGCACCTCATACAACATAATAATATTATGTACGATTATATGTTCGAATATTGGTTCGATTGCAAATTATCAACGTGAATTATTATTCCACGTCTAAAAGAACGATTTATACGCAATACCGCATCAGAGTTATTGAAATATATGTCCCAAAAGACAAAATACTCGTGCCGTGATATAAAACAAAGGAGATTACGCTTTATAAAACAGCAAAACAGCTTGGAATTGTTTGGTGGATCAACGTTGGAAAAAACAAACAAGAATGGGTATCCATTACAGTAATATTCAAATAAAAGATACAGCAAAATCAGAATGAGTCGTTTCACGTTGGGACATAAATCGTACAATTGCTATTTGCATTTATTGGTTACGTTTAAGTAGCTATCCGTCATGTTTTTGTACTTTTTAAAGTACCTGTAAGTAGGTACAGCTGCTATTACTTTCGGTTTTATTTATGTTCCTTTAGAAATACAGGCGGTTCGTAACTGGGAACATTCGTCAGTTTTGTAACTGTACAAAAAGTACCGATTATACTCGTGTTAAGTAAATGGGTACCTACTACAGTTATTTTATAAGGCGTTTGGTAATAACATGTTACTACAATTCCAAGATTTTTAATTACTGGTTTTTATACTTTTAACAATTTAACACAGAGCGTCTCAGTTCTCTAGTTAAGTTTAACATGGGTGACCCTCTAGAATAAAATAAATATAAAATACGCCCAAGAAATTGATACGTAAGCAATATTTTAAAGAGGACTATGATACGGGCATGGCAGGCGAAGGTTTTCAATTTCCACAGAGCAAACATTCTCACACACGTAAATCATTTCCAAATCGCACCGACCGACCGCTCTCGTTGTCGATTTTAGGAACTAAAACGGATAAATTGGAATTTTATAGGATATGCGGGGAGAATTTTCAACATTTTACTTCGTAGCTTCAATCTATAAATATACGATTATAATATTATCATATTTACAAAGTTTAAAAAAAAATTAAACTTTTAGTTATGCGTGTTTCCTCTCAAACTTAACTTTAATTAGCAATTAATAACTTTTTTCTGTCACTAAAGAGTGACGATTGAGTACCTCTTCACATACAATAAATACCTCAACCCTTCCCTTATCCCCCTTGACCCTTCTATATTAGCCGTTTAGGTTTTGTTTTTCCATTTAAGTATCAGCGATACTATGCGAATTATTCTTTGTTCAGATTTTTGGGATCACATTGTAGCATATATTTCTGTTATAATAAAATTCAAAAGAATCAATCGCGCGCTGCCATGAGTATTTTGTGGTACAATGAGGAATTATTTGCAGAGCTTTTTAACCCTATTTATAACAGCATCGCAGTTCTTACTCCGTACTTCCCGTCACAAAGAAAAGGACCACCTCCATATTTTGCAGACAAAGAGCCCCCACACATCCCCCACACAATCTCTGACACGTTTATACCACGCACCTGCAAAATATACATTGGTCTTCCATCTTGGGTCTATGCACAATTACTTGACATTACCTCTTTCACAAATAATTATAATTAATGGCGGGGATAGCTACAGATTAAAGCAAGGCTACTAACGCCTGAATAGCGCCCTTTGTATTAGAGAGATCCATCATGACCATCGGCAACCACTTAACACCGGGTGAGCCGTATGCTTGTTTGACGCTCTTTATATTTAAAAAAATCTATCGATCGATCTTGATTGATCTTATTGGACTAGCAAACAACAAAAATCGATTTTTAATGTATGAAATCACCTCGTCATTCCGAGAAGGTCTTTTTTGGTAATTCACATAAGGGTTGCCACTTAGCTGTTGCATTGCATATCATCATAGTGTTCATTTGAGTAAATAGGAGCACTTTATGGCTTGAGAGTGGAAAGTGATTTAGAATAAACTAAACATAATATTAATCTGTAACATTTATAGTAGATGATTTTTCCTTACAAAATCATGATGGAAAACTGCGAGTAGGTACGTCACGCACACAAAGATATATTTTATTCATGACACCTCATCGCTCATACGTGCAATAACAGTTTCTGTTGTACCAATGGGAAGGGAAAGCAGGAAATAAATCCAATTTGTACCGGCATATATCATGGTCAGAACACAGCTTCCGATTTATTCATGACTAGCTACACTCCCGTGGATATGCTCGCTGCTCGCGTGTTTGCTGATCCCTATCACTCACCATTAGATAGATAGATATAGGTAGTCTATCCAATGTTAAATTACACCTCTATGTTGAGTAAAATTTTCTCTACGTGTATTTTTATTTCAAAATTAGAGCTATAAAACAAGATTGTATTCATTCAATACCTCGAAGACTTGATTTCTCTTTATGGTAGTAGAATAAATTCTGATAACTAAATTGTCCTAAAAAACTTTCTTCACCTGATAAAATAAGTCAATAAAAAATAAATGAGAAATAATTCTTTGAATATATTTTTTATTTTAATTTACGCAATATTTTTTATAGATAGTGTTTTTTTAACCCCCGACGCAAAAACGACGGGGTGTTATAAGTTTGACGTGTCTGTCTGTCTGTCTGTCTGTGTGTGTGTGTGTGTGTATGTGTCTGTCTGTGGCATCGTAGCGCCCAAACGGATGAACGGATTTTGATTTAGTTTTTTTTGTTTGAAAGTAGAGTTAGTCGAGAGTGTTCTTAGCCATGTTTGGTGAAAATCGGTCTAAGATGGCCGCCGCTACAAAATGGCGGATTACTTTTTTCTTCCACGACCCCCTCAATATGGGTATCAAATGAAAGGGCTTAACGAGTAGAATACAGCCCACTATTTAAAATTTAAAATCCAAGATGGCCGCCATCAAAAAATGGTGAATTACGTATTGCGTTGGGGTTTTTTTTAAATTTTTAATTTAATTCACTTGTTTTATTATTATGAGGAAAATATTTCTCGCAAGGTTATCTAGTCCCAAGCTTGGGTTTAAGCTTAGGTACGTACTAGTAAGGTGCCGCAGATGAGTGTTTCGGCGTATCCGCTGCCCCGGCATATGGCGTCCCACAGAAGAACCCTCAAGTCTTTTTAGTTGGTATCCCCACCGCCAGTACCGGCGTTAGGGTAGGGCGCGGTTGGGCGACCGGCCAGGGCGCCGAATAAAAAGGGGCGCCACAGGCTCTATAATGGGGTGCCCGTGGCGCTTCATTCGTGCTGAAAAATTCAATATTCTCGGTGCTCGTAGCGAGCTGCTCGCGCTTTTATAAGAACATTTAGTTTCTTTGCCACTCGAAGGAAGATAAACGCACATCATTCATGCTGAAAAATTCAAAACTTTCTCGGCACTCGCAGCGAGCTGCTCGCGCTTTTATAAATGAGAAAATTTACTTTCTTTGCCATTCGAAGCAAGCTAAACGCACATCATTCGTACTGAAAAATTCATAATTTTCTCGGAGCTCGCAGCAAGCTGGAAAGGTGGATTTTTTTTCAGATTTTTTTTTTTAGAATCTCGCCCAGGGCGCTGGTAATGTTAAAACCGCCCTGCCCACCGCGCTTATCTTCCGCGGGGGAGTCCCACATACTGGCGCGGGTGATGAAGCATAACGCATTTTTCCTGGGTTAAAAAAAAATAGGTACGTATGTACTAGTAATAGTATTTAGATGGCTGAGTTACATATTATATGTACACGGCAACAGATCAAACAGAAAAGTAGGTACTTACTAAATATTATACACACAAATTTTCTGACTTGGTCGAATCGAATCCGGAACCTTTGCTTTAAAAGACAAGAGCCACTGATTTAGTCAACCGGATTTTTGATCCCTACGTTACTGAAGTAAAGCCTTTTTCTGTTTCGTGTTTCTATTTTTGTGTTCGTTCATGTTTCAGGAGGCAGTCATTTATCACTCTTTGAAGGCCTTGTTATATTCTTGATATTAATAAATTTATTTAAATAAATATCGTCAATAACTGCTATAATATTATGTTTGTTAATGACCACACAACCTTTAATTATTATTGTGATTGTTATTTGACTCTGACAGTATGTAAATAGTGTAACCTACATAATACTGTAGGAGTAGGTATAAACCCCCAAGTATTCTGTATCCGTTTAAAATTGATTATGGATATTCCATAGACCAACGTAATCGTATGTCATTCTTGCTTGATGCACGTCCACACATAACTGATGGTACAGACATAATGTCCACGTTATGTTCTGGCACGCAGCCCACTTCAATCCAATCTCGGATGCAGCGGCGGCGATGAAAATGTGTTGAGGGCAGCGCTGTTATCACTCAAACGATGTTTCTCTGCTAAATGTGGTAGGGATTTATCACTGTCTCTGATACCATTGTTGGGGGGTACAACATGGGTTAGTCTAGTTGAAAATATACAAGCCGTGCAAGGGTGTTGACAAGGTCAACATTTTTAAAATACAATTAGTCCGTATTTTTAATAATATTATAAAAAAATATTCGCCACGTATTTTTTTTTTCTTGCAAATAATATAAAAAATAGCTGACATATAACGCTTATAAGATTTTGTGTTGGGACGCGTGATGTCACACCACTAAACAAAAATGTACTAGATTAAGTGGTGTGACGTCACGATCAAGCAACTTTAGTGCGTTGTATCTCTCACGTTTTTTTACAGATTTACAAATAAAAAATACGTGTCCAATATTTTTCAATAATCTACATTATGGACAAAAATTTTTTTTAATCAACATTTCAATTCGTAGGAAATTGATTGAAAAATAAAGTTCTTAAACTAGATGTCGTTAAATAAATTATAATAATGCTTAATTTCTCTTTTCTTTTAGATATATATTTTTCATTTTCAAACAATTTTTACTCGTATAACCCGTTTTCGTAATGCGGTTGTTATGTTTTGCTAAATTTCAACTTTTACGAATAATTTTATTATTTGTTTCGACCTCTATAATAGAAAATTACATTCTTTTTGTGGACTAATAAAACTTAATTGCATATTATGCTCATAAGGATAACATTTAAAATTCAGGTCAGCTCAATAATGATAACAAAAAACATAATGAAAATTTCAAAATAAATAATATGCAAATTGTTTGATAACATAAATATCTATTACGCACGAATTAAAAACTAACTAATTTCTCCTATAATTACGAAACTGCCTGGCAATGAGAAATAACTGATAAACTGCTTGGTAGGTTAAACATGTTTGGGTTAACAAACTTTAAATATATTTTTTTAGAATACAATTTTAATATTCAACTGATAATGCAAATACGGTTCACAATATCTTTTATATAATTTAGGTGAGAGAATCATCAAAAATATTCTTAAAATGCAATTTAATATTATTGTATTTTCTTTTTTTGTAGTAAGTTATTATGTTACACGTTTTCAGATGTCGAAAAAATCAACACATCATGTCATTTGACAAGGTCAAAAAAATTAAAATATTATAATTTCAAGTCCATAATTTAACTAATAAAAAATATTAGATATTTACGTATTGTTTTGTTTGGTAATAAAATAAACAATGGCTGAAATATTACATTGTGCGTAGTCCGACTAGCGCTTGGCCTATTTATTCAATAAAACTTAATATATTTTCAATATTTAAAAAACTCACTATCAAATTAAAGGAGCCGCAAAGCGAACAGATGTGATAACTTTTAATATTGCGTCGGCTTTCTACATCAGAAGTGGGATCCTGATGTCCTGTGGGATTCATCGTATGACTTCGAAGAGAAGGTCGTCTGCAGTCTCATCTCATCTGGGATGATCGATAGGCGACGCACGCGAACCTCTGCTTTATATTCTATTTGTTTTCGGAACTTTACTAACAACTTAACCCTCCCTGTGATGCGTTCCTGGAACGGACACATAATATGTACCTACTATACTCGTTAAACTATTGTTTCAGCCTTCGTTGCTTATTTGAATTAAGTTTAATAACTTTAATGTTCCAACAGCTTCACCTATCCATATAATATAATTACAACCAAGTTACCCAGATTGCAACGTTTTAAGTTTTTCTGCATATTATGTTGTGGTGTTTAAAATATGAGTTATTTAAATCATTCATTCACATGAGGTGCCTGATTGATGGCTTTCCATTAACGAAATAAATATGGATTTTTATAATATAATGGCTTTCCATCAGGCACCTGATCATCTCATCATCATGACATATCAGACACAGTGCCACCCAGTGTTTTAAACTTTAAAATTCTGCGTGGTACTGCACTGCGCCTGTCATACTGAGGTATTCTTAATGCCGTAATTTCACTGGTAACATTGTCCTTCACTGGGCTTCGCTGGTAACATTTCAATGGAACATAGTCATTCCTGCACATTATAATATTAATTGGTGGATGAATTGGTGGCCAAGATGAGGTTACTCCCTAATAAGGGCCTATTACAGCAAAAATAAAGTCAAGCTAGCAGCGTTCGGCTACTGTGTAATATGTTTTTTGTTACAACATTGTTTGAACTTGGATAAAAGCAACAAAAGCTCGTTAAACTAGTGAAGTAATAATAAAAATTAGACATTTTTACTACGTTTTCATGTAGCCATATCATAACACAATTTACAATGCGACAACACGCTAAAACTGGGTACGTTGGATTCGTGCCATCATAATCCGAGACTAATACTATATTTGTTTTATAAGGCTACTTAAGAAGTATTTATATATATTTCATTGATGTAGAGCAGAAGAGTCCTTAAACGGACACCGCGTGTAGGCACACATATTCGTAACATAGGAAACCTTATGAATAAGGCGACCTCCAAAGAACAGCTACCCTAAGTTGTACGAGAAAAAAAAAGCTGAGAACAAGGCTTAGTGGTGCACACAACAAGATGCTTATGTCCAACAGAGAAAAAAAATACCGATGATAACCCTTAGTATCATTATAGATCTGATTTTTTCTGATTTAAAATTGAAATTAACTTTTGGTAGCGCGATCATAGCGTTATTCATTAGGTAACTTCGATTTTTACCTGCTGAAAGTAAAAGTCAATGCATCATCTGCCACTAATTATATCTTACACGTGTTTCTCAAATACTATCTGAAAGGTTTTTTTTTGACAGTTCACTGACACTGGGTAACTTCCAAGATAGTTCAAAATTTAATTAGTCTCTTACAAACCGGTTCAATACTATCTTAGTCAAATAGAATTACCGTCTTGAATAACTTAGTCACAAATTTTCAAAAATTCAAATTTAAATAAAAAAATATATAAGAGATTTTATAATATTATATTTATATTATATTTTACATACACGTCAAAAGGTTAAGTATACGAACGTAGATGAAATGTCATTTTTGTGATAGGTACTAGAATCTTAGACAAGTGAATTAAATTAAAAATTTAAAAAACCCCCAACGCAATACGTAATTCAATTTTTTTTGATGGCGGCCATCTTGGATTTTAAATTTTATATAGTGGGCTGTATTCTACTCGTTAAGCCCTTTCATTTGATACCCATATCGATGGGGTCGTGGAAGAAAAAAGTAATCCGCCATTTTGTAGCGGCGGCCATCTTGGATAGATTTCCACCAAACATGGCTAAGAACACTCTCGACTAACTCTACTTTCAAACAAAAAAAACTAAATCAAAATCCGTTCATCCGTTTGGGAGCTACGATGCCACAGACAGACACATACACACACACACACACACACACACACACACACACACAGACAGACAGACAGACAGACAGACACGTCAAACTTATAACACCCCGTCGTTTTTGCGTCGGGGGTTAAAAATGACATGAAATAGAATATCATATAATTCATCTGAAATATGTCTCAACATGACTTTGAAAAAATAAAACCAAAGAAAGGAGTAAATTTTCTGAAAAATCTGAGTACCTACCTAACTTTAATAGACAAATTTTTGGTGGTTTTATTTATCAAAATCACAAAAAAGTCCGGCTATAACATCTACAAAAGCGAAGTGTCCTAAAATCCCTTTGAATAGCACGTACCTATATTAATGGAAAAGTTTAACAACATTGTTGTATTGTTTTTACGGAGCGTACGGAATTTTGTGCGCGAGCGGGCTTTGTTTTACATCTAAATTAAGTTAAACGTAATTAATTGAATTATTTTTAATTCATGCTAATTGTACGTATTCCTTGTGTGAGAGAAAAACATTTCATGAAAACTGTAATAACTGTTTTATAACATGAAAGTTTATCTTCAAAATTTGAGCAAGCCTGAAACCTTTGACTTTTAATAATACCGTGAGAGAGAGGATTATGGAAGCCTTATTTTTGTTGTACAATTTTTCCAAATCTAAATTTCAGATCACAATAATATAATTATATTAAAAATTACGAAAATCTAGCTAAAATAAATAAGAATGTGTAGTGTAGTAATCGTGTGTGATTGTTATCTTTTAACGCTTAAACAAATTGCGCTGTCGGTGCTGGAACAACACATACCTCTACACTCTACATACTTTCTCAAATTTTTTTCAATGTGTATGTTCTCTGATTACCCAGTGTCGCCTGAACTGATAAAAAAAACTGAACTGAACTGATAAAAATTTAAGTGACTACCTGGGAAGAGTTCTTTTTGAATCAAAAAAGGTTTTGATTCAAAAAGCGGGTCTGAAGTCGGTTCAACATTTAATGAAAAAATAAATTGTTTTATTTTTACCGCTTTAGACCTTAGATCAAACACATTAATTTCGAAACCAATATACGAGTAGATCCACAGTCCAAAGCTAACACTTGCTCGAATGTTAATTTCAGACCTGACTTGACTGACTAATAGACCAGTGCGTTTGAGACAGATGTAACACCCGGTCTCGGATTAATCAGAGTACGTGTAACAATTCGTCTAAGCGGCATTTGGCCGAGATCAGTGTGGGAACCATTATGTATCTACATAGTTACTGTTATCTACCGGTCCCTCACCAAATGGTCCGTGATGAAGCCATCCGCATTTCGCACTGGCGATTTTATTCTAATAAATGCAGATACCGCCTATCAAAGATAAAAGTGACATTATGCTACATGCTACTCTTATTACCTACTAAAACAGGAATAGATTCATATTCATTATGAGCCATAGTTAAGTGTAGATAATATTAATATGATATTAATACAGAATATTTTATTCCCCGTGTGTCCCATATTTTAGTCCACTTCTAATATATATAGCAAAATAGTAGAAATTTATGTTTAAGTTCGTTTTATGTATAGGTACTTTATCTTTTAATGTGAGAGTACCACGTATAAATAGTTATTTTTTTCACATAGGATAATAAAAATAAAAGAAGCATAATTGTGACTCCATGACACATACGTTCGGTTTTCTCAGATTGGGCACACGTACTATTTAAGAATTTTTTTTAATACTAAATAGCCTACGTTTAACTACGTCCCACCTGATGGAAAGTTTTGGGTGTCGACATTTCTGCTAATGTTCAGTTCCGTGGTCACATTGCAGGTAAGGCCAAGCTCGCTTCCAAAAAACTTGGAGTGCTCAATAAGGCGAAGCGGTACTTTACGTCGAGACAGAGACTGCTTCTTTATCTAGCACAAGTCAGACCTCACGTAGAGTACTGCTCTCATCTCTGGAATGGAGCACCCAAGTATCAGCTTGACCCTCTTGATGCATTACAGCGTAGAGCTGTCAGAATTGTTGACGACCTCAAGCTAACCGAACACCTAGAACCACTCAGTTTTCGTAGGGACGTAGGATCCCTTTGTATCTTCTACCGTTTATACAATGGGGAGTGTTCTGAAGAGTTATTCGACTTGATTCCGGCCTCGCGCTTTTATCACCGCACGAGCCGTCACCGCTCGAAAGCCCATCCACACATTATTGATGCTTGGCATTCTCGCACTGTGCGATTCACTCGCTCCTTCTTGCCGTACACCTGCAAATTGTGGAATGAGCTTCCGCCCGCGGTATTTCCGATGAGCTATAACATGGGACTCTTCAAAAGGCAAGTGAATAGAGTCTTGAAAGGTAGGCAACGTACCAGCGGTACCCCTGGTATTGCAGGTATCCATAGGCGACGGTAGCCACTCACCATCAGGTGGGCCGTCTGCTTGTTTGTCACCTATTACATAAAAAAAATGACGATGAATAACGTAAGATGCCTAGAAAGGTACCTATTCACTCGTGCCTCGAAGATACCCAAGTTGTACCGCTCGGGAAACACGGATGACGGCAAAGTGTTCCAAACATGGCCTCAGTTTTGTTTTATGGAAGACGGTATTTTCTTTTATATCTATAGTCTGTGTCCATCCACATTTCGGTGGCCGTTACGAACGGATTAATGATGTCATCATGCCTGCTTTCGGTACTATAGTCCCATCACTATTGCCTTAGATTGAGTTTGTATTGCTGATACTCTAATCAGTTCACTTTAATGCTGCATTGGGGTATTTCGGTTTGTAGAGGTTTTTCCTATTGTAAGAACGCTACTAACAATGAAAATTGTATATCTGGGAGGTAGGAGACAATGTACGATAGTGTTATATTATACTTAGTGTGGAAAGTCATAAAGAATGGGCCACGACTCTCACATACTTGACTGACTCATCAGTCAACTCAATACCTCAGTAAGTTCTCAAAGTGCTGGAGGAGAAGGATGCTTGAATACCTATTCAAGGGATTTGATATATCCCTATTTTTGATTTATTTAAAAAATACAAAAAGGGTTTGCAATTTTTATTTTCTTATTTTAGTGGTTATATTGCGTGAATTGTCTTAAATAGGTATGGATGTACCCTTACAGACTAATAATGAAGATCTATGTATATTATGTTTATAAAGTTCTAAAACATAAAGAGGTTTGTAATGACAAGTTATTCATTTAACAATATAACCCATATTGTTAGAAGTTAGAATACGAGTATAAACTCCAATGAAAGTCTAATAAAAGATAACGAATTCAGCACAATAAACAGGTCGGTTCTCGTAGATAATATCTCTTGTAGATAGAAACGAGTACGAGAGAACAATAATAAAATTGCACTAAGCCACAAGCAATATTTTACAGTCGGATGCTCCAATAAAATAGGTAGTTTAATGGTTGTTAATAAAACCGCTCTTGTAGAAAATTAAAGTGCACACAATTACCACTGGACACAGGACAGACTGTAAAATGATACAATTTTGCATATTATATTCTCTGTCGTAATAATTGATATTAAAATTTTATGAAATACCGACGTCATTTTTCAAAGTCACTTCAGACTTTTTTAATTTTAATATTTGTTTGTTTTATCTCTGTTCTTCGATTATGTACTCTTTAAAAGGATACTCGTACAAATAAAAAATTATGATAAGTGTTCCTAAAAGTAAAAAGGACACTGAATTAGCAGTTTTGAGAAAAATAACACGCAGTGGTATATGGATAACCATACAATATGGATAACCATAGAAACAATCGAGTATTAATTCAGTTTGTTAAGTACGAGCATCCGAAATAAGGCTCGTTTTGTGATTGTCTTCAGCATGTAAAACTGCGCACCACAGCAGCCAGTACAAATAAATAGAGGTATTATAAACATAAATCAGTGAACAGTATGTTACTAGCACAAAGTTACTGCCTACATTTCTGAGTAAAATGAGGAAAACTTCTCGTTTCTATTCATTTAATGAAGCTGCATTCGTTACAAGCGTGACACATAGAGTGTAGGCGCGCTCCAGATTAAAAACTCGCTTGCAATAATAATCTCTTGTAGGTTTTCTATATTAATGATGGGTTTTATATCGCGATTTCCAAACTTATTTAGTTTAACAGCAGCATAGTTCTTATAGATAGCTTAGGACACACTCTTTTAACATTCTTGTTTCGTTATTTCAAGGTACACTTGAAAGTTACCCACGTATTTTTAATGATATTTAATATTTCTATAGAGTTGGAGGCAGTGAACTATAAAAGCAAATAAATTTTTGTCTTTAAATTTCTTTTTCTTAAATATTGCAGTCCAAATGGACTATTTAAATAAATTAGACAAAAGTTTTTACAATCAATGTTTTTATGTCAATGTCAATCTTAACTATATTTTATTGCAAATAAAATGTTTTGGTGATGAATATTCGGATTTGCAGCTTAAGTGATTGAAGACAAAGCATTTTCCCTCGTTAAAAAAAAAGGTTTAAGTGTATATAAAAGGAGGATGACTGTTTCATAATAATTTTATGTTGTTTTTAACAATATAAAATTATTACAATATACGTTTTATGAAACGGTCATTATATATTCACAAAAGTACAATGTATGGAATGACAGTTTGATTTGACAGCAAGACAAGTCTACGTAATGTTTGTGCTTAAAGGCTTATTACACCTGGCTAAATTTAGAAGCCTAAATTCAGTCGCCATTGAACTAAGTCAAGTGTATTCACATTTAGCATCCTAAATTTAGAAGAAAGTATCGTTCATCCTAATTTAGATTCTGAATTTAGTGACTAAATTCAGCCAAGTGTAATAAGGCTTTTATTAGCCGGTTGTCTGTAACTTCTAAAAACTCAAATCATTCTATACTCATTAAGTACAATCGTACATTCCGCACAAAAGATGTTCTAATTTGTACGTAGTAAAACGCTCCTTAACTTTTTATTCCCGCGTTTAAATTCCACCACCGTACCTTTCGCACGTCTAATGTCTTCTTGGAAAATTATCGGACGCTATACTTTTCCTCGCCAATTACTTGTTCTTGACATTCGTAGTATCTTGGTTTGGTGAAATATTCACACAGTAAGGGGGTTCATTATTATAATACCAGGAGCAACATAGCAAGGTATAGTATAGCAACGTGTGTAATACGCTTTATTGATCTGGAAAAAAAGAACCTAACTGACAGACGAATCTGTAAAGTACAGCTCAAACAGCTTATCGAATAAGGTTGAAATTTGGAAAACTACTCTATATTGCTTTATCATGCTAATCTGTAGAACTCAGCGAAGATTTTTCAAACTTGCTTGAAATAAGCAAATATACCTCTACTATGGGGTCCGCGCAGCTTCCATGATTCCAGTAACGTATATCTACGATACCAGTAAAGGATTAAAAGAAGTAAAATTACTCACCTTATAATAATACAATTATGAAAACTATCGCGAATAAAATAGGTAATTTTTATGTAAGCATGTAGGTAGGTATTCTTAGTTTAAAGTTTAAAACCACAAATCGGATGATTCTGAAGAGTAAAACTGACTGAGAAATAAACAATTTAAACTTTGTCAATTAAGTCATGTAACGTAATAAAATATGTACGTTTTTCCAAAATTTTAATAAAAAAAGTTCTTGTTTGCTTATAAATATAATGTTCCCAGATATTATGATTTGTGTGAAGCTTGCCTGCTCTGTTAAACATGAAAGTATTTGCTATTCTTAGTCTGAATAAATAATGTGCGTAAAAGCTTTGAAACAACGCCGATGTTTCAAGCAGCGCTCATACTCCACTTTGGTTATGAGGCACATAATGGGTTTTATCAAAAAATATTCAAGCATACCGGTGTCTTGATTTTTTGTATTTTACTTACTGAAATAGTGTAGTATTTAGTAGCTGAAGTAGCGTAGTGTGTTTTATTTTCAATTTAATATTCGACTGAAAAAAATAATAAAAAATGAACGTTGTGTTTTCAATAATAGCACCCGTAGTGTGAAAAGGTTTTATTTAGTTTCACCTGAAACCCCGGCGCTTGTCTATATCTTGCAGGTTACATTTTATATATATCCCGGTTACTAATTGAGATGAAATTTTGCATGCATGTGTAAATCGGGTGACTATGCCAAATTATTATGACATGGAGCTGATCTGACGATGGAATCTCATGGTAGCGATAGGAACTGAATAGTTAATCGACACAACCCCACATCGAGTTTAGACTTGTTGAATCCGACTTAACGAGTAACTTGCTATATTACGGTAACCAGGTCTGTTTTTTACTTTTGGTATAAGACTGTTTTAAACAAGATAACCTTTTTTGTCTGACCGAGAGAAACGTAGAACAAAAAGAGTAACGTAATATTTTTTATGACAAAATTTTAGGATATTTTATGTCTTTTTTCGAACAAGAAGTATGTAGACAATTAAATGCTCAATAGATCAAAAGGTTGTAAAATCTCAGTTTCCGGGAAACTCTCGTAGATACCTAATAGGTTTATTTTTTCCCGAAATCAGGTAAACGTCACGTCGTTAAAATCTAAAACGTGGATAATATTAATGTTGAAGTTTAATACTATGTGTTCTTATAAAATGGGAGACCTTTTAGCTCGTTTCTGCTAAATTTCTAACTAATTAATCTCAGCAGACGAGCTTTTTTATATTTAGCGATTTATTTTCAACATGACCTCTTCAAATCGATACTAAGAGATAATAATAGCGCATTTATTTCAAGTACGTGCGTACTTACACAACGGATCATCACATACTCTAAGTGGGAATTCCCTAAATTACACCATTTTACATTCAAAGTATATTTCAGGAACTCTTTGCATTGCACGCACGTCGGCCGCCTAGCTGCCAGAGATAAATAAGTAAAAGAGGCCGATATTTCACTCCAAACCAATATCGTAAAAGACTCAAGAAAGAAACGTTTAAAAGTTGCCCACCCCTTGCAAGTTCGCCACGAGTACTCCGACGTTAGATTCAGCGAAAAATATCAAAAGTATTTACTTTACGAAAGATTTACTCGTATTCATAACAAAAGGGAATCATAAAGTAAGAAGATATATTTAGAAGTCAACTTTCTTTAGGTTTGAATGGGTGGGTAATGCTGACTTTTTATCATAACCGTAAGACGTACAGAATAAAAAATACTGTAGACAATTTTTCAACAAGCAGGCCCATGAATTTCAAATACGTTTTTAGAGATAAGGGCCATTGTTGATATAAAATACGATTACGCAGTGTAGCCACGCGACCGCAGCCATCCCTCGCAATAAAAATTACAATACAACAAAGCAGCGGTACAAATCATGAGAATACAAAGTTTGTATTAATGACGCTACTTACCTTTCGTTTTTTACGATGGAAAAATCTTTTATTACTCCCTGGAAGTTTTATGCTCAGTAAAATCTTAGTTTGAATATTAATGAAAATGTTACTGTTATGTTTGCTATTGGTAACTTGGTTACATCAGACTCAGATGTTTTTTTACGTAACCGGTTTTGCAGACAAATAAATTAGATTAGAGGTATAGGTATCTAAATTAGTTTTAGTTGTGTCAATGTTTTTCTAGATATTATTAGTGTTAGTTACATAAATAAATATATATGCGTTTTAATATATAACATGAATATATATCTTTTTAACAGACTTTTAAAAAATAAGATAAAGTTCACAAATCATCGCACTTGTTTTTCTACAAATTATTTGAGTACTATTGAATCGATTTAGCGATCGATCGAATCGATTTTTTTTTTGAGCGTAGGACGTCCACCCACAAGGTGGACAGACGACCTTATAAAGGTCGCCGGAAGACGCTGGATGCAGATCGCTTCCAACCGGTACATATGGAAGTCCAAAGGGGAGGCCTATGTTCAGCAGTGGACGTCCAATGGCTGAGATGATGATGATGATGATGATGAATCGATTTGAAAAAAAAATTTTTTTCTGCCATGAAGTATCTAAGGCGGTAATCATCTAAATCGAATTTTATAAATTATTGATAAAGCAGTTTTCAAATTAAGAATCAAAACTTCTTGCCCACTTATATTGTATGCGAGGTTGAAGTTGGTTTAATATTAGGTACCTACCTACATGTATTTTATTATATATATACTTTTGTAATACAATATTATAATATATTGTATGGATAAAGACAGGAAGAAGAAGAAGACTTATGAAGTATGATGTTTATAGAAACACCACAATGCGCCAATTCTTTACATACAATACTCTATAATATAGAAAGAGTTACATTATTATCTATGCAAGCAAAAAAGAAGTAAACCCAACATTATCTTCATTATTCAATATTTCCATGGACAAATCGACAGGCGCTCGCGGTAGACATGTGGGAGGCATATCAATCACAACCTGCCACCGCAACACCATTTTCTGAACAACTGACACGTAGCGAAAACTAATATTTTTCGCCATATTTTTATCGGAAAGACCGCGGAACACTATGAAAATTGATCAGTGAAGCGGTTTGAACAAAAATCAATTCATACAGGTTTGATATAACTAAACTTAGCTAAAATATGGGTTCCCATACTTGACATCTATAAATGCTTTAATCAAACATATTATAATATGTACATTCTTTCTTCGAAAGCGTATAATATTTATATAGGTGTTATGCATAAGACCTATGAATCGTGAGCTCTCGAGTTTGCTACGTCTTAAGTTTATGCATCAAAATCACTTAACAACAAGTGCTGTAAAGGTGCTGATAAACTTAACCATTACTCGTACTTCTAAAAGAACATCAAGCACTCGTCGTTTTTAAATTTATCGAACTGAACAAAGAACAGAGCCAAGCAAAGAGCTAAATAAAGTAACGATAATTTTCATGATCATTCTAGTGATTGCTAACTAACTAAAAGAAATAAAAATGAATAAAAATGGCTCAGAAAAAATCTTAAATTATTAAAAGTCTTCGTTCTGGGAAACCTTTTTTTATACGACAAAGTAAGAAGACAAGCAAGACGCTCTCCTGATGGTAAGAGATAACGCTGCCTATAATTAGTACAGTGCTACCCAATATTTTACAAAGGTAAAATTCTGGATGCACTGCGCTAACGGTTCTTACTTGAGAGTCATAAGATGTTTAGACTCTTCAGCCTTCAGTAATTTCACTAGCTACAGTGCCCTCCTACCGAAGCACCTTTTGAAAGGAAATAGATTAGAACCTAAACATGATGTAACTTTTAAATAGAAGGTGCAAGTCAATCAAATTATTGGGTAGAGAAAATACAAGGCTTATGAAACATAACATCTCTCTTAGGATGACAAGCGCTGTGTAGTATATCGTAGAGTTTCGTCATCATCAGCCCACGTTCAACCACTGCTAAACATAGGCCTCCCCCATGGCATGCCACTCAACTCGCTCCTTCGTCTTCCTCCTCTACCCGCTTCCCGCGAACTTCCGGATATCGTCACCCTATCTCGAAAAAGGACGCCTACGCCTACACTACGTTTGCAGAGACGCGGTCTTCATCGCCTACCCTATCAGTTATCGGTTCTGCGGCAAATGTGACCAGCCCATTGCCACTTCAGTTTTCTAGTCCTTTCGAATTATGTCGGTAACTATGGTTCTCTATCGAATCACCTAATATTTGATGCGATCCTTGAAAGACGCCGAGCATAACCCACTCCATAGTTCGCTGAGCAAATTTAAACTCTAGGGTTTCTTACTTCTGCGAAATCAACTGCGTCTGGAATGTGCTTCCTATATCGTTTATTATAAGGCGAGCTGATAACATGAAATATAAAGAAATTGATATAATAGTATAATATCCAGGATCTAAATAAAAGTTTAATTCAGTCTTATTTATTGGTAACATAATCACATAATATACTTGTACACACTACTGTACCTGTTAGGTTTAGTAGAGTGTACGAGTACATAACTACTACATATTATTTTACTTTTTAAAATAATTAATCGTAAGGAATGTTAATTAGACGAGATAATGTAAAATATACATATGTATTATGTAAATAGTTCACATAATAATAAATTAATTGAGCACCTTTAACTGCGAGTCAATGCCTTGGTAATGATGTTTTTATGTATTTCAAGAAAATGATAGTATGTATTTGATAAATAGTAACGAAATTTGTTTAATTAATTTAGTTTGAGCTAATTTTGTCACACATTGAATTTTTTTTGTTTTATATAAAATGAACGACAAAGAAGCAAACGGCCCACCTGATGTGGAGCGGTTACCACCACTTATTGACCCTTCCAACACTAAAGGTGTTTTCAGAGCGTTGCCGGCCCTTTAAGAACTCAGAGCCTATTGCAGAGAGATTTGAGCTCAGATCCTTTTCATTTATGCCAGACATAAAATAAAATCAGGACATTTCACACAACGTCCAAGCTAAGCAACTTAATGCTTGTGTTATGGTAGTCAGGATAACGGATATAATACTTATATACTTTTCTTTTGTAAATACATACTTATAATAAATACTGAAAATCAGCCAGACCAGAAACAAATACCTACCCGTGGATCACACAAAAACATGTGGACCATAGGGCCAGAGGCGCTCTAAATACCTATTATGACGTTATCTTGAAAGAAGCAAAACTATTCTAATAATGTATATGCATAATTAAGTGAGATGGACTTTCAAGAAAATCGGTTCAGTACAAACTATAATATCTTCAACATGTACTTCTTTTACGTAAGTTAGATGCATCAGTTATGAGCTATATAACGAGTATTTTTACTACCATTTTTAAACTCGCACTTGTACCTACCTACTGTGTGTTTATATTACAGGTACCTTGTATTTTAGATTGTTAAATATTTTAACTGATAACCATCGCCAAACGCTCAACACTTTGAAAAGTTACCCATTTTATAACAGTATGATAACCCAAAGTCTAAGCTTAGACCTTGGTTATCATATTATGTTGGACAAAAAAGTGCCAACATAATGGTTCAAGTGTCATAAATTTATTTATCAGCAATACTCGAGGGCTTACTGCATTGGATGCAGAACAGAAGAAGTCGCTGATGACACTGAATAATTCTTTTTCTTCAAGTTGATCTCGGCAACGCCAAAAAAAGAGTTTAAGGAGAGGTTACATATTTTTTTTAAAATTCAATATAATGTTTCAGTAATGTTATTTATTTATTTATTAATACTTTATTTAATGTTTTCCTTTTTTAAGTTAATTTTATTAAAGAACTTTACTAATTACTATAAAATACATAAAGTTTTATTTCTTTTTGACACTCCTATACCAAAGTTTTGTTGTGGTCACTCAAGACCCCATGCGCCTAGTTAAGGGAACTAGGTGCATTAAAAAAATCACACAATTAGTTAAAAATCAAGATTTTTTTTCTGCACAAGTTTTTGTTGGAAAATATTGTTGTCTATGAATGAAAAACATTGATATTACTGTATTTTCTGTCTCTGTAAATCGGTGAAGTGAGGTATCTGCTACAAACATGCCGCTTCATTCCATTCCTATCGAAAATATCTCGAAAATTTTATTTAATAACGACCAGAAGATATGACCTAAATCAGATGGCGTCGAGAAAATGGATTTTGTCGAGTCAGCTATCGCTTCACTTGAGTTATCGGCACCTTGCTCTGATTCGGAGTCATTTAGTTGCGTTTGCACTTTACCTTTGAAATGAATCGCAGTAATTTTGTTACCATTAGGGAGTAGACGATCTCGTTTATATGGATTTGCTTAACAGCATTATAAAGTTCGGTGGGCCGAGGCAGGCGGTGTGGGGCTTGAAAGAAAGACAGTTCTCTTGAGGTACGCTACCATGTCTACAATAAGATGATATCGTTTAATATCTCTGCAAAACCTCAAAAAATATATTATAAGATAAAGCTTTGTTAAACTTTTTTAGTACTTTTCAGTTTACATTATAATAGGTAGATTATAATTTTTGAAATTAAAATATATAACCTGACTAATAATCTAAAAATAACACCTATTTCTAAATCCTGACAATATTTTAGTCATCAAATTATATGATTCTGTTTCCTCTACAACTCGCTACTATTCTTCTACTTCTCTATTAATATGTATATTATTAGATCCCTGTGGTTTTCTCTTACGAAGCATCAATATTAAAACCTTTATTACGTTCAAAATACAATATTAAATCGGGATCATCGCTAGGCTGATTTTAATATGCAGCTTCATGTTTTGAGGCGGTAAATCAAGGTGGTTAATCAAGACAGGTTAACAATACGGTTAAAATTCGCAATAAAACAGCCGCCATTACGGAGTTTATGAAGTAATAAAATACCAACGGCGCGGTTTAAAATAGAGGGCGGGGCTTGGCCAAAGTGTACCTTCTCGCGGAATGAAGGCGCGGGCCGTAATGAATTAAAATACTTTCGACCGTATAATATCATATATTTTTACTTTGCAGTACTAGATATCATGTGTGTTTTGAGCGCTGGACTTGTACTTTTTAAATTCTCTGTGGTGACAACAAGCAACCCTGTATTTCTCCTGATCCAGATAATATATTGGAATGCAATGGGGATCGATTTATAAAGTCCAATCAAATCACGAGTTCACTAGGTAATGAAATGCGCGTAGATCGCGGTTCACCACGTCACTTCCTATTTGTTTTTCATAAGTTGCGTTTTACACGAAATCTTAGTTAATAATACAAATTGTTCGTAATTAATATTGCTAAACTAAATTTGAAATCAAAAATATCTTAATTGATTAACATGGATATTGCATAGTTCGTCGTCATAGCATATAATTTCTCTGTTTGCTTCTTCGTTTTTTTTAACCTACGGCATAATAATGGAAGGGCTAGCTAGCTACAGGCTAGCTACAGCGAGATTAGTTTACTTTGCATATTTCCATAGTTTAATGTCATACGGTATTTTACTGTGGGGGTCAGCAGCAGATATTGAGACTATTTTCATACTGCAAAAGCGTGTAATTCGTGCCATCTATGAGATGCGCCCAAGAGACTCTTTAAAGGAGCTCTTTAAAGAGATAAATATACTGACCCTACCATCTTTGTACATTTACAAAAATATTATGTATGTCAGAAAAAATTTAGATAAATTCAAGTTAAATAGTGACACTCATAGCTTTAATACTAGAATAAGTTAGCTGTACCTCGATTCAGATTGTCCAAAACGAGCCATAAATCATTTTTAGGGAATTGTGTACGTTTTTATAATAAAATCCCTGATGAAATAACGGGGCTCACAGAAGGTAAATTCAAAAGCCGTGTTAAAGACATATTACAAAAGAAAGCCTATTATAAAATTAGCCAATACATAGAAGACAAAGATGCCTGGAAACCTCTGCAACCACCTGTAAATAAATTATGTAACCAAGATAATAATTGTAAACACATATTTAAAAAAAGCAATCCCTGTGAGTTTCTTGCTCATTCTTCTCATAGAGGTGCCTTGCGAATGAGCGGTAGAATATTAAAATAAAATGTAAAATTGACTTGCAAAAGTGCTCCATTGTAGCCTATTTGAATAAATGAATTTTGAGTTTGAGTTTGAGGGAGGATGAGGTACTGTTTTCCACAAAACAGGAACAGCTCGTTTGCGAAAGTTGATGTACTTAAACAAATGCGTGCCCGAAACAGGACCCTTGTAATCATACAGTTAATGGTGCACGTAATGACCTCCCAAAGTACTAACTGCCACAAGCCGTTTCATAAATACTGAACTTCTCTCACACGATGGAAACTTTCCATTTTTCCTCAAAATTAAGATTTATAGCTAAACATAACAACAAGTACATTATTTGGTGTATCTTAATGGAAAAATTTAATAAACATTCAAGGTACAATTTGCAGTTTTATGGACCAAAAAGCGAAGAGGTATAAAATATAATTTTGCATGCATATTATACATGTATTATTTGTCTGTCTTACTTCTTAGTAGGTATATGAACTTTTTTTTATTTCATGACACACCCTAACCTATATGACACTGAATTACAATCTATCTTAGTTTTCAATAGGCTAATGAGTAATTTGATAGGTACTACTTTAAATGGCTACGTAATAAAAAAAAGAATGTGTATATTAACACTGATTCTTATAGTCAATATTAAAATGAGGCATTTTGTTCTTACTCAGTGTATGTAATGAACAATTTAAATAAACATTTGGTACACACATAAGTAAATCTTACACAGGTAAATCTAGATAACTTTTGTTCAAAGTAGTTTATAATCGCTATAGGTATAAAACGAGAAAACTGCACGAATATCAATAATTTTGACCTAACAAATTCTTAATGCCGACAAAATACACATGTAGTGTATGAAGTACCAGGCTATCATAAACTAGGTAGAAAAATATTAATCGAAATTCGTTTCTAGAGCAACTACAGCCATCAGCAAACGAGTGAATGAGCATTGTATATTGTGCTCGTATCAATTTATTTGATGGTACCTCATCCATTACCCCGTTACAGTGGTGACCTACTTGCAAAAATATCCTGATTCAGTCTATGTGAACCCCTCGGGATCTTCTGATACGTTATCCTGTACTCGTATTATTATAATGAATGTTTTGTGAGCTTGTAAGATTTAGATTTTGTTGTTAATTTAGGTTCTTGATTTATGATGTTCATCTACTTTTATACTAATAAATAATGGTCAATGACAGATTGACTAAATAAACATTAATTAAATTATTTTTCTGAGCCCTTAACAACCTTTAAGCGACACAGTGCTTATCTCAGTAAAAAAGTAGCAGAAAAGATTTTAATGTGGAATTTCAAGATAAATGATAAATAACTATCAAAAACAACGTAGGCATATTTGTGTTAATTCTGCATATCAACTTCGATGGCAAATAAATAATATATTTTGACTCGTATGTCCAAGTACTTTTTTACTGCACAAGCGTACCTCTACCTACATACATTGATGTTCCTTTAAAAATGAGTCATAATTTAAAACGACAATGAAGCAAGGTCCTGCTACGGAAACAGATTTCTAAGCCAATGGTTCGAGAAGGTTTACTCCGAAACTTCTCTTGAAATCATTGTAAGATCGTCCATTCGTTCAACTGTGAAAGCAGATGTTATTGTATTAGTTGAATCTTGCTCAAACTGAGCGTCTTAAATCATAAAATATTGCGGCAATGGCGCTAATGGCTATGTAGAGAGACTTGTAGACTTTGGTAGAATAGTAGTTTAATTTTTGCCCACATTCTTCGGGATCGTAGCCAAAGTTCACGTGTTTACGAAGGATTCGTTGGTTTAGATTAGTTTCCCCCTCCTGGAAATGTTTGTTCATGTGATTTAGATTTTCAACACCCTTATTTTCTTAAAATTGTACCTACAAATAAAAGTAGAGGTAGTTTTGCTGAGGAATATGTTAATGTTGATTTATTGTTAATTGGTAGTACTCCACGGTTTCACCCACGTATAAAAAAAAACAATAAAAAAACAATGATATTAGTACTGTTTTTTTATTATTATTATTCCTATTCCATTTGAATGTGTTTAATAAACGAATTGCGCTAATCATCAAAGTAAAACTTATTTAATATATCGGAAGGTCTTCAAAGTTACGTACATATTAATATACCTAAACCACCTAGGTGCGTCAGTGTCAGTGTAACAAAATTACACGTCAGTGCTTAAGGGTTAATTACTGATGTATAATAACCCCGACGACGTCCCCGAGAATATAAGCCGGTAGTTGATTAATCAACAGATTGTGCTCCGAGCTTGACTAATGCACAAATGGTGTAGCTGTCAATGCTTACTACTATTCTAGTATCTATCTACCCTACTTGATATCGGCCCAGGCCGAAATATATTTAGACAGTGAAATATAGATACAAGTGACCTACTTTTTATCAAATTAAAATAATGTTAATTACTTTAGAAATTTGTTTTTTTATAAGAAAAATGCTTGGAAACTTCTGCATGACAAACCAACTGGTGCCAACCTAACAATTACAATGATATTTTTGTCTGTCTATTCTTTTTTAGAAGTATGTTTCGATTGGGCAGTAGTCTTAAAATAGAATTATTTTTTTAGTAAAAATTGATAAAAGTACTTAATTATGCCCTGTTTGAATAAAAGTATATTATAAAACTGAATTTAAGTATAATTTTCAAAATTAGAAGGAAACGAATTCATGAACACACACATACCTAATGCGTGCGTACAACTGTACCTGTTCTCCGAATTAACTTAAAAAAGGGAAGTTCTATCTCTGCGAAAACGGTTCGAATGTCGCCTGTCCTCGTTTTGTCGTCGTCGATTCATACCGCGGTATGAATCGACTACGACAAAACGAGTACTTGTGCGATTCACACCGCGGTTCGAACCACTTGTGGTGCGAAACAGCGAAATACCCAAAAAATCTATCTATGACATACATAGGCGGATCCAGGATTTGGTTCTGGGGGGGCCAAGGTGCAGACGGGCAAAAATATCATAATTTTTACTACCAAAAGTGTGTGTTTAACTCGCTCTGAACAGTTAGAAAGTTTAAACATCGTTAATAATATGTGCGCGAGCAACTTGCTGCGAGCGCCGAGAAAAAAATTATAATCTTTACCATGAAATATGTGCAAAATTCGTAACTCTACAATGATTCTGGGGGGGGGCCTTGGCCCCCTGCCCCCCCCCCCTGAATCCGCCTATGATGACATACGACATGACAATTCGACAAACGTGTGTCACCAAATAACACACATTTTGAGTTTTGACAACAAGGTTCACAGCGATCCGTAAAGCGTCAATTTTTTAGCACGCGATATTAACTTTGAGGTACTAAATCGTCTGTCACTGTCATGATTTAGGTACTGAAAATTAGACACAACTGCTCTTTCATCAACATTCATTAACTAATCCCCCAAACACCACATTTGAAATTTGAATATCTTAATCTTTCTAATATTATAAACGTGAAAGTTTGTAAGAATGGATGTCTGGATGTGTGTTTGTTACTCTTTCACGCCTAAACGGGTGGCTGAAATTTGGTATAGAGATAGCTTAGACCCTGGAATAATACATATGCTCCTTTACAAAACTACTGTTTAGGTTTAAACACTCCATGCAAAGCTTGTTGCCTGGAAGAGATCGCTCTAAGCGATAAGGCCGCCTATTGTAGACCTTTATATAGTTTAGTGTTAAGGTTTTTTTGATATATTTTAACTGCAATAAAGAGTATTGTATTGTATAGGCTATAGTACAGCGGGTAAAACCGCTGGGCGCAGCTAGTACTCTATAACATTACATACAAAGAATTTCTTGAAAGCCCCAAGTATTGAGCAAATTCTCGTAGCTCCAATGTTAAAGTGCCGCAAGCTAAAGTAATTTCACTTATAATTTGCAAATAATTCATCACATACCTCTTGCGTTGTTTGTGGGTTCTGTTTGCGGTCACGCAGAAATAACCCTTGGGAAATTAACTTTCGATGGATAAAGGTTGTAGTTGGCAAGCTTTATTAAGTTAAAGTACTCTCTTACTACACACTACTGATGATGAAAAACTGTGAAGGTTGAAGTGAAAGTTACGGTAATAAAATAACGATATTATAATTTAGCACATAAGTTGCCAATAATATTACAATAGAAGGTGGTAATAATTGTTTTATGCAAGAAGATGAACGAGGCGATCCCTATCTTATCATACCTTCGAATCATCTTTTCTCTCTTATCAACAAACTATGCCTAAAATCTACATAAAATATACAGTTGCTAATAATGTTGCAAATTTTTAAGTTAATATTGAAGAATCGATAACACGCAATATAATCTCTGTAGTTGACTATTTTATACCTCTAGAGTGGCATAGTACAAATACTAGGTATTGGTATGCTTGTCCAAAGTACTATCCGTCCCGTACTATTATCATAACGATTGGAAGAGCAGGCAATCACTCTTAACCAAAAATACCGCATATTATACGTTTCATAATATGTACTACAGTTAGGGTCGCTGAACCTTTGGAGTTAGCTTATATAGTTTAAGCATCTTACTAATAAAACTAATATTATAAACGAGAAAGTTTGTAAGAATGGATGTCTGGATGTATGTTTGTTACTCTTTCACGCCTAAACGGGTAGACGTAGGTAGCTGTAATTTGGAATAGAGACCCTGGAATAATACATAGGCTACAGTACAGCGGGGAAAACCGCTGGGTGCAGCTAGTTCAGGTATATGTTCGACCTTTGCCTTATATTCAGAAAATCTACTAATACTCGTAGCTGTAAATTTTGAAGCGTGACGCGAGTTCTGATGTTATAAATACACAAATGCTCCTGGTGTGACAGAATGATGACCCACATTTCAAAGTAATATCACAAAGAGGAACATAAAAATGCACAAGGGGCCGTTTAACACGGGTGTTTTCACTTCTAATATTCGCACTGCGTATCTCCGAGTGCAAAGCGTTAAGGAAAACGGGAATTGCGACAAAAATTCATTTAGATGTTTATCTGCAGAGTCGTATGAAATAAACATTAGGTACGGAGGGAGGCGCGGTACTTCCAAAACTTCTTATTGCGTGCGAAAGAATACAAAAAATACTAGATGAAGATTCATTAAGACACAAATGAAGCACCCAAAACAAATATAGATAGATTCAATTAAACACATTTGACAAAAATAACCCCACTATTAATAATATGTTGATTATTTTACGTTATTCTGGCGTATAAACTACCCACATACCATAAGTTTCAGCTCAATCAGTTCTGCCTTTATGACATTAAAAACTGATAAACATTTATTATAGTTACAAACCTTCTTTATTGCCTACACTAAAATGAAGTAATATTGTCGCTCGCGTGCCGTATGCATACATGAACGACATGTACTACAAGTGAGTTTTCAATTTGTGCGTCATTTCTTTTTCGTGAGGCTCAATCCAGTAGTTTTTCCGTCCATGTTGCGTGCTTACAATTGCCACTCCTAATGGGCGAACGCGATTCGCTGACAAATAAATATTGCCGCCTTTACCACCAACGGTAATTGTAATTTGGTTTCAAGGAAAGTGAGAGCTTAAATGAAATGATTAAATTGTACAACACTTTCGTCTGAAGACTTTAATGTAATTGCATTTGGTTTAGACTGTTTTTCTTATTACCGCCGGAACAGTTTCCCAAATCATTCTTCAATTCTTCGGAGTTTTAACAAAGACTTTTTGAAAAAAAAAAGATGCGTTACATAATGCACCCCAATTTGTTATTTTAGAGACTGAAACTCAGATAATGTAAACGACAATGCCTGCACATTACAGCCGCTATTACCTAAAAGGTATTCAATAGGTACCTACTAATATAATTTATTATTTAAAGGGGATCTATTAGGTGGTGATAATATGTGTGTAATATGTTTGGTAATGCTTCACTAAACTTCCTAATATATTAGAATCATTGGTATAAGGAAAAACATAGCAAATACCTATGTTTCACCTGTGTACAGGTTCTGGCCTACGCATAAGCGCAGGCCAAAAATAACATAGAATACTTTGTAGAGGGTTAAACGGCAGAGGCATAGCATACATTAACACAAGCATAAATACAAGCATAAATTAACACTTATTAGATTACTTTAATTGGGTTCAAATAACTTTAAATAGAGCTAGCAGTAAAGTAATAAAACCATGAATGACTATCATTGTTAAATTGACTGCGAGCTAAATGTTTAATATATTCTTACTATTATAATATTGTACACAAGATAGTTTAAGGAACATGAAACGGAAGCTAGTCGAAATTAAACTTAAATAAAATTTTATTCCTGGGTTTTTTTTTTCTAACGTTATAATAATTTATACGTGAAACCCGCCCTTTCTTAGTCAAAGTTTCTCCTTTTATTTTAAAGCCATTTAAAAATATACAAGTGAAATTTAAAAAAAAAAAAAAAAAAAAAATATTATTACCTTTTATTATTATTACCATCTAGCATCAAAAATTACTCGTCAAGACAAATCAAATAAGCTCAAACTCGATGGGGTTGCGTCGTTTTATTACGGAGTTCCTATGGCCATCTTCTAGGTCCATCATCAGATCAGCTCCATGTTATAATAATATTGCATTGTCATCCGATTTATAACTACATGCATGCAACATTTCAGCTGCCAGCAATTTAATTAAACTTACGAGATTTGATTACAGACAGACACACAGACAACAGACCGGTGAAAGTTAATAAAAACTTGTAATAAATAGAATACAGCGTGTCGCTTAACATACGACGAGGTACGAGTATTACAATAAGAATGAGCTTGGCTTTTCTCAAATGAAAATGATAAGTACCTACCTATGTTAAGCAAATTCTAGTTGCCATAGTGTTCCTTTTTTAAAGGTATATTCTATTAATTTAAAGCCTATCGACTTACATAATTTCAGACTTATCCGCAATGTAGTTCAAATTTGAAGGGAGTAATAAACCTTCCTAACTAACAATCCCTATTAATAGGACCACACTGAGTATCAAATCTTGTCACGATTCGAGCCAAAGCTGTAAACTCACAAAGTCACTTTACAATAATATAATGAATACACTGAATTAATGAATTACTGAACCCTGTTAACCCTCCTCAGGAAACATTAAGCCCTTCGAGATTTAGTCGCAAAGAACATGTCGTCGTATGAAAACAATAAGTTATTCATCGTTTTCGTTACAATTCCAAGTTCCAAGCTACCTTAAGTTTAGAATGTAAATATATTGACGAACTGTATTATGGCTTATTCAAGAAATCTGAGCATAAGAAATCTGAGATTTAAATGACAAATAATTCATAATATATTTATACAAGTTTATTGACACAAATAAAATTAAAATGGATTTATTACTTTTCAAACCACTATCTGTAAATCCATGGTTATAATTTATTGACAAAATATAATGATCATATTTATGTCAAGACAAATTGATACATATATAATACTAGCTTATGCTCGTGGCTTTGCCCACAAGGTTAAATCCTTTCTTAGCGTAGGTCTAAGTCATAAAACCTTTAAGTAGGTACTTTAAATTTTAACCCAATCCGTTCAGTGGTTTGGGCTGTGCGTTGATAAATCAGTCAGTCAATCAGTCACTCTTTCCTTTTATATATGTATTTAGATTTGGGCTAAGATGGATGGTATGGAGAAAGCTAAACGCCAGGAACTGATGACTAACCTCTGATTGAACAAACCATTATTAATTAACCCGGCGCCGATGACGTGAAAAAAGTTACGCGGAATATGACGCCGGGTCATCGTGACCCGAACTTGAAAAACGAATTATAAGAAAACCAAATAATATTGTTTAATTCTGTGATATGTTTATATCAAACATGGATATTTTCTTTATATTGTAACATTAAAGCAATACTTACATATGCTCATTATATAGTATTTTTTAGCTTATTCAAGACGTCGAAAATCCGCTCAAAAAATTAAAATTTGATATTTTGCTTTTTGGTTAAGATTTTCGAAAAATTATTGGTTGTAAATCATTTATTTCCTGATATAATGATCAAATAAACTACTACTACTTATTTAAATAATAAAAATGGTAAATTAATTATTTTCATTTTCGAAGTAGAATTTCCATACATTTCGTCAGAACTAATTTGTTCTAATTCTGCCAAAACTCTTCCTAGTCATATTATTACTGATATATTTGTCCTAAAACCAAATAATGAAACAGAAAAAAAACGATAAATGTGAAAGAAATAAGAAAATAAATACGTTTGATATTTTACAAAATAAAGGGTGTCCAGCGGGAAATTTACATGTTTAACATTGATTTAAAAAACAAGTAAAGAGTTTTTAAAAATTTTTATTATAACAAAATGCGGATTTTACTTTTTAAAAACAATATCGTCTAAATGACGCCAGTTCCTGGTGAGACACTCTTGCAGCCGGACCCGTACATTTGCAAATACGCGGGAGCAAAGCGTTGGTGCAATAGCGGCAATTTCTCGACGGATGTTGTCTTGTTGGGCCTGAATTGTTCGAGGATTATTGTTGTAAACCTTCGACTTGAGGAATCCCCATAAAAAAAGTCGCATAGTGTGAGATCCGGCGAGCGAGGTGGCCAAGGAATATCTCCATACTTACTGATAACTTTCCTCGGAAAAATTGCCCTCAACTTCTCAATAGAGGCTCTAGCCGTGTGAGGCGTGGCGCAGTCTTGTTAAATTAGCGTTCTGTTGTTGTATCCGGGTAAAAATTGCAATTGCGGCACCAAAATCATTCGGCAATAAACCTCAGAAGTAACCTCCTCTCCTTGGTTAAAAAAATAAGGACCACTTATTTCTTGGGCAGAAATTGCACACCACACCGTCGTTTTTGGGCTATGTAAGCGTTTTTGGTGGCATTCTCTTGGATTGTTAGGACACCAGTAACGCATGTTCTGTTTGTTGACGTAGCCATCAACATGAAAATGTGCTTCGTCACTAAACAATATGTTTCCAAGAGTCCGTGCTGTTCGGAAACGTTCGAGAATTGTTCTTGGGTAGGTTTCTCGCAAAAGATAGTCATTTTCGTGGAGAGCCTGCACGATTTCAGACATTCAAATTTCAATATGCATGAATTAAAGAAATATGCGGTTTTGAATTCGTCTCGGGTCAATATGACCCAGCGTCATAGGCGCCGGGTTAAATCGTCGATAGGTTTTTGTTTTTCACTACATGGACATTGACTATTTAAGTGGTCGTTAACAGTGGCTGTAGCTGTAGTTCTTGAACTCGTGTGTCGTATCACTCACATGATGACAGCATCAAATTGTTTCCGTGTAGGCGTGCCGGGACAGCTGGCCGTTGACAGCGGTCGTCTGGGGTGACACAGTAATCTATTACACCCACCTCTGAGTCTCTGAGGGACCACGCTGTTACAAAATCTTTGTTTAATTTAAATGTGTTGATGTCTCAGGGTGATGTGCGTGTTACATTTACTTATCGTGTTAAACAGTGTTATGTTTTTCTACGATATTGTTGCGTTAGCTAGTTTATTTAATACAGGCATGTTACGTAATCAACTTGTTCATAATATTAATATTTTTAATATTATCTATTGTTTAAAGATTACTGTAAGGTTTTTTCCGCAATGTTGCTTCAATTTAAGCTTTCTAAAATCGCGTTTTAATGGATTTTTAATATGTATAATATAATAAAATATAGTATATAGGTTTTTCATGTGTGTGTGTTTTGAATAGGTAATTTTAAATGATAATGAAATTTCAAATAAAAAATTGTACCAGACTCATTCTTAATATTATTTTAGATCAAACATATTAATAGGTTCGATTAAAACGTAAAGTCATAAAATAAATAGGTTTGCAAACTTGAAGTTTAATCAAAATGTAATTTATGAAGATTAGTGCGAATAACTTGCGTACAAAAGGTTTCCATATTAGAACGAGAACAATGCGCCCGATATTGAGGTCTTACGAAGACGTATAAAAACTAGAAGTGTCTTCAAATATAATAAGTTTTAAGCAATCATTTAAAAAAAGAACCACCTGCATAAAATTGTCTAAATGAATGATTATGATTAATAATTGGTTTTATAAATCCACAGAAGTAGGTAGATAACAAATTTTAATAAACAACGTTTTCGAATAAAATCAAAATATAAAAAAAATGTGTATATCCATGTAATATGGCACACAAGCAGCCACCCAGATTTAGTACGCCTTTATAAAAAGAACTGAAAATATTTATCATAAACGCAAGCTTGGGCGTCTTCAAGTCGAGGGTTATTAGTTTTTTTAAAGGCATGCGTGTTACATCTTCGAATGCATCTTCTATAATTTTTACTGACAGATAAACAGTGGTCAAATGCAACTCTATAAAAAAAACAATTCAATAGCACAACGCCTAGCATCGTATAATATAATATTATGTCGAGTTATTTTTATTCTAAAGAAACATGTCTCTTCTCTTCCAACATAACATACATCAATGTTCCCATTCTTAAAGCACAGCTACAGCTAGTAAGAAATGGTACCATCCAGCCGAAGGCACGGGCTTCCAAAATCAATCACTTAAGTAGATGGTACTGATTGAACGGAATGAGGGAGACTTTGCTCGTATCTTGGGTTCATAAACATACATTACATATAATAATATGAGTCGAAATATAAAACTATACCTACTTATATAACTAGACTTTCTTTAAGGGATTGAGTTTTGCTAGATTAATTGTGGGATGGCATTTGGTCATCCTACGAATATTATATCGGTGAAAGTTTGTATGTGAGTGTGTTTATCACTAAAAGCAACATGCGCTTAACCCATTGCGATAAAACTCAGTATGCAGATATCTGGAAACCTGGTAGAATACACAGATGCTACTTTTCATCCATATTATGACCTGGACTTATGCAGAAGACACGACGAGGTGCAGATAATCCAAAATATCTTTGTTATTCGATACATTTTAGGGTTGCACAGACTTCCATTACATTCCACAGTAGTTTTACGAATGTATTAATTTCAATTCACTATGGATTTTAAACTGAATATTTTTTTAAACTGCACGAAAATGGAAACTACACTATTTAACTGCATTTTATACGGAACAATACCTCGGTAAATAGGTCCTGTAATATTATTAAACGGATGGAAGTTTTCAAGAAACAATTTTCATCTAACAAAGTTACCCGCGCATATAAATTTCGAGTTAACTCTTCCAAGAAAAAAAGTAGTCTCCAAGAACGAAGAGCACGAACATAAAAGCTATCTCCTGCGCCATTTGTTCGAGATAGTTTTACGTTTTAATCATAAATTCTGAGTACGCGGAGATGTATGTTGTGAAATTGAATTGAGATAGTACTCGTAAGGTAAGACATTTAAATAGTTCCTCCATTAAGGTTGTTCCGCAAACGGCAGACGTGCGCTGGTTCGTTCACTTCTCATGCAAATGGGCATTGAATTTATGAGAATAATTTGCACAGTGCCCTCTTATCGCACGTTGATTATGTAACAAAACTTATGATAGATTTTTGTATAAATTTGGATAATATTATTATCTAAAATTGTGGTTTATATTATATTGTTCAACACGACACTAGGACTTACTGTTGCTAGAGCATTTTTAATCGATTTTGAAATAGGAGAAGCTCATGGAAACTCTCATCGATTGTATCAAAACTGAATGCAATCAACATCAGCCCATTAGCGATTGCTAGGGCCTAGAAAGAAAGTACGTGCAAAGCTGAAGATGTTTTTTTTAACTCGGTACGCGTTCTAGAGTATAAGGGTCTTAACCGACAGACAGACGGACGCATGAGTAATCTTATAAGGGTTTCGTTTTTTCCTTTAGAGGTACGAAACCCTAAAAGATAGATAAATAGATTAAAACATTTATTGCACACAAAAAATACAAACTAACAACATTAAATACATTTGAAATTGAATAGTTACACTTGGCGGTCCGCACCGCTTTTTGGGATCACGTTTACCAGAATTACTATGGAATAAAGTCTACATATTAAACTAAGCGAAAAGATACATCTAAATATATAAAAGGAAAGAGTGACTGATTGACTGACTGATCTATCAACGCACATCCTAAACAGCTGGACGGATTGGGTTGAAATTTGGAACATAGTTAAGTTTTATGACGAAGACCTCCGCTAAAAAAGGATTTTGCCATGCGGGCAAAGCCGCAAGCATATAAGCTAGTTATAAATATTTGTTTATTAGTACTTATTAGCTTTCCAATCATAAGGGCAGGGCCTCAACTATCATTTATCAAAGCCAGTCACTATCGATCACGCGCTACTGCGCTAATGCACCGAACAATTAATGGTTCCTTCAAAACGGGCAGTGAATTAACATAATGAAATTCCCCTATCGAACTCAATTATCACATGCTTGCCACTTGCCACGCGATCGCTACAAATTACACCATTACAACCTTTTTATTTAGTGGATAGTATTGATTAAAGGAATTGTATGGTGATAATTATACGACTAGTATAGTAGTTAGTTATAACGTCTCGGCAAACGTAGTGTAGGGCATCCTTGGGCGAGATGGGGTGACGATGCGGAAGGTCGTGGGGAGCGGGTGGAGGAGGAAGACAGAGGACCGAATTGAGTGGCGTGCCATGGAAGAGGCCTATGTCCAGCAGTGGACGAGCGTGGGCTGATGATGATGATGATTAATTATAGTACACTAGCTGCGCCCGAAGTACTTATGTAGCCAGTGTGTTATTCCAGCGTCTAAGCTATCTCTGCACTATTTCAGCTCAATCGGGCCACCCGTTTAGGCGTGAAAGAGTAACAAACATCCAGACATCCATTCTTATAAACTTTCACGTTTATAATATTCGTAAGCTAGTAAACGGTATTATACCGCTGGTTGCTGTGGATGGGAGAATAATGTAAAAAGGTCTTTCAAGAAATATTATTATATTATGACGTTACGTGAACACAACCTTTCCAAATGTCACAGGATAAAAAAATAATATAATCTAAAGAGAAATTGTAGCAGGGTTAAGTAATAATATAGGGCTACAATTAATAATAATAATTATATAATAACATCATGATCTAGACACGCGGCAGCGAGTCAAGCCAAGTTCAAGCAAAGGAACTGGCGACCGCGCCGTGTGTTATATTACACGAACCATCCAAAGCGCGTTTTGACGACTTTTTACACCCTCGTTATACAAAAACTATTACACATAGACAAGTCAAATTTGGCACATATACTCTTATATACGAACTACATCTGTGTTCCAAATTCCAATAACACAGCTCAAACGGTTATTTAGATATAAACATCCAGTAATCGGTGAAGTTAATACATACTGAGGGATAGATCAAAAGTAATATCCCAGTTCCAGATGACCTAGAAAGGTGAAATTTGGCATCCCGATAGGTAATGTCGTAGTAACAAAGGGAAAAATCAGAAACTAGTATTTTTTTATCATTTTAAATTATTATTTTTTTTTTAAAAATGTATGATATTAAAGTTTGAGACGCCTAGGTACGCATAAAGCAATACATGTTGCATGTTGCTATAATTTTTGTGTAGGCGGCTATTTTCTGTTAGATACTACGAAGTGCGCGCGAGTCCACTATTCCTACTAATATAAATATAAATACAAACTTTGTACCTACTGTACGTATGGATATATGTTTTTTACTTTTTCACGCCTAAACGGGTGGGCCGATTGACTTTAAATTTGGTATAATAAATATAGCTTAGACTCCTGGAATAACATAAAATACACTACTGTACCAAACTGTATAGCGGGTACAACAGCTAGGCACAGCTAGTCACTAATAAAAATAGGTTCCTGGTACCTACGTAACAATTGTATTTCCTATGTAAATATCTATCAATATATCGACTCACCAGCACAAGGCGGCTCAGTAACATAGAGGTAATAATATTAACATTGTTTACAATAAAAATAATGTAGGTATGTATATCGCCTTAGGTGCTAGTTGGTGTAAATATTTTAGATACCTACGTACCTGTAACGTATAGTCATAATATTATAGGTATGTGGCGGTATCTTGTGGCACGGCAGTGCCCCGCCAAGTCGTCGTCATTACAAGTCTTGTCGGCTTAGGTTTCTTTTGATCGAAATTCTAATCCAGTTCCAGATGATCTAAAAAGTTAAATTTCCATCCAGGTAGGCGGTAGGTATAAGATAGCTGGGTGAATATAGATAAATTTATCAGTAACTAGTATTGTTTAAAAATCAATTGATTAGGTACAATATTCAAATCAATAGTGCACATGATTGCTATCCATACATATAATAAGAATGGAAATTTCTCCCCATTCATTGTGATCCTTTACTAAGATGAATCGGGAAAATACGCATATGAACAAAACGACGCGAAAAAGTCGCTTGCGCGATCTAATTCGTAAAACGTTTTGTCAATTTTTCCAAGGGAAACGTAAAATAAAATGATAAAATAAATAATAATCATTTATATCGGACACATTGCCCCTAATTTACATCAAAAATTCTAAATAAAAGTAATAGAATATAAAGTAAACTCAATTCAAAAAAATATGGTGCGACAAACTGCGACAAACTAAAAATACGCCATCTATCGATGTGTTTGTAAACGAAACCTTTAATTTGGGCTAAATTTGTAAATAGTTTGTGTCACTGGTGTGGTTAAACAACACCACCGATTTGAATAAAATTTTCACTAATACGTTGCAGTTTTCTCTACTTGAACCTTAGTGTTGGTTTTAGTCAAATCGGTTCATAAATAAAAGAGTTATATCAATCTAAAGATTCGCATATAAAATGCTAATAAACAAGAAAGGTAGTCATAGGAACCGCGTAATCAAAAGACAAAACCTCATCGAGTTTGGGCTCATTTGATTCGTCTTGACGAGTACTTTGATACTATATAGTAACCAGGGTCCGATGACGGAGCTGGAAGGTGGCCATAGGAACTCCGTGATTAAAAGAAAAAACCCCATCGAGTTTGGGCTCATTTGATTCGTCTTGACGAGTACTTTGATGCTATATAGTAGCCAGGGTCTGTACATAGGTAGGTATCATTTTGCACCTTATTTTAATTTCTAAACCATGTAAAATCATCAGGAAACAAATTAGAATTCATTTAAATTTGTAAATGTAACTTATTTCTCATATGAATCAGCGCCAGCGGAAAATAATGGAACTAATCTAATGTGCGCATGATGCGTGTAAATATCAGTAATAAATATCTTTTTGCTGCTTATTTTTAATTTCTAAAACATGTAAAATCATCTGAAGATAAATAGAAAAATTCATTTAAAGTTCATTGTGAAAGTAAATTATTTTTCATACAAGCTAGCGCCACGGAAAATAACGGAACTAATGTCCTAAGAAAAAGAAATATCGTTTATTCTGCAAACAGTTTTAGAAAAGAGTCCCGCGTAACCTAGCAGAACTAAATAATAGATTTATAATTACTGTGAATACTTCATTTATTATATATTTTTTAATTGTTAGATTAATTAAATATTATGTACCTATTTAATTGAGCAATTAAATATGAGAAATTATGAATTGTTAAAAATCTGTAGATATTTTAACTTAAAATCACGCGATTGTGGCGCTCCATCTAGGGGGATCTTTTGTAAAAATCACTGGTTATCCGGAGACACACAGACATAAAATCTGTTCACACCCATTTAGGCATACATCCAGACACAAACTTTCACGTTTATAATGTTAGTAAAATTTTGCAATGATTATTATAGAACCTTTTATCTGTGTTATAGATAATCATAGGCGGATTTAGGGGGGGGGGGGCAAGGGGCCAAGCCCCCCCCCCCGAGTCATTAAGCAAGCTGCTCGCGCACATATTATAAAGGATGTTTAAGCTTTCTTACTGCTCAGAGCGAGTAGGCGGATTTAGGGGGGGGGGGCAGGGGGCCAAGGCACCCCCAGAAGCATTGTAGAGTTACGAATTTCGCACATATTTCATGGTAAAGATTAAATTTTTTTTTCGGCGCTCGCAGCTAGCTGCTCGCGCACTTATTGTAATGGATGTTTAAACTTCCTAACCGCTCAGAGCGAGCTAAACATACACTTTTCGTAATAAAAATTATAATATTTTTGCCCGTCTGCACCTTGCCGCCCCCCCAAAACCAAATCCTGGATCCGCCTATGATTTTAGGTATACACCTCAGTGGTAGCACGGTAAAGAGATATACAGTAGTTTGACTGAGCGTGATTTTTGAACATAAATACCTACAGTCTCGCGGTACATGCGCGAGTCATAGGGCTGCCGGGCAGCCGCTGCCCGCATACAGTAGGTACCTACCTATTTCATATCATCTACTTACTTGAGCTAATATTTAGATGAGTTATTATAAATTAATTATATTATTTTTGTACATTTATTGATATTTTTTTTTACAAGCTTTTATTTCTATTTCATATTACCTACCTATATGTACCTTACTACGTCCGCTTAGGAACCACTGAATGTCCGTTACAAAAATGCAACAGTCGAATGAGATTTGAAAATGTATTGTATCAAACTTAGTACACGCGGGATGAAGCCGCGTTTTTTGCGGCTATGACTAAAAATACCTAAGAACACTTCCGCCTAACTTACTTTTCAAACAAAATCTAAATCGAATCTATGAGACAGACACGTCAAACTTATCACACCCTTTCGTCTTTGCGTCGGGAGTTAAAAATAAATACGATTGATCACTCTTCAATTCAATAAAAAGTAGGTACATAATAACAGGTAGATTAAAACTAAAGTTGGTTCATAATTAAGAAGCCTAATCTGGGAACCAATAGGTTTTATTCCAGCATAGTATCCCTACTATACCTACCTACTTACCTATCATGTCGTGGCGGCGTATATTGAAACCCAAGACAAGAGACAAGACAAGAGACAAGACAAGAGACAAGACAAGACAAGAGACAAGACAAGAGACAAGACAAGAGACAAGACAAGAGACAAGACAAGAGACAAGACAAGAGACAAGACAAGAGACAAGACAAGAGACAAGACAAGAGACAAGACAAGAGACAAGACAAGAGACAAGACAAGAGACAAGACAAGAGACAAGACAAGAGACAAGACAAGAGACAAGACAAGAGACAAGACAAGAGACAAGACAAGAGACAAGACAAGAGACAAGACAAGAGACAAGACAAGAGACAAGACAAGAGACAAGACAAGAGACAAGACAAGAGACAAGACAAGAGACAAGACAAGAGACAAGACAAGAGACAAGACAAGAGACAAGACAAGAGACAAGACAAGAGACAAGACAAGAGACAAGACAAGAGACAAGACAAGAGACAAGACAAGAGACAAGACAAGAGACAAGACAAGAGACAAGAGACAAGACAAGAGACAAGACAAGAGACAAGACAAGAGACAAGACAAGAGACAAGACAAGCGACAAGACAAGAGACAAGACAAGAGACAAGACAAGAGACAAGACAAGAGACAAGACAAGAGACAAGACAAGAGACAAGACAAGAGACAAGACAAGAGACAAGACAAGAGACAAGACAAGAGACAAGACAAGAGACAAGACAAGAGACAAGACAAGAGACAAGACAAGAGACAAGACAAGAGACAAGACAAGAGACAAGACAAGAGACAAGACAAGAGACAAGACAAGAGACAAGACAAGAGACAAGACAAGAGACAAGACAAGAGATAAGATAAGAGACAAGACAAGAGACAAGACAAGACAAGAGACAAGACAAGAGACAAGACTTGGACTCTTACTCACACACTTACTTGGTCTCTCACTTGCACTCTTACTCGGACTTTTACTCGGTCTCTTACTCGCACTCTTACTCAAACTCTTACTCGGGCTCTTACTCGCACTCTTACTCGGACTCTTACTCGCAGTCTTACTCGAATTCTTACTCAGATTCTTATTCGCATTCTTACTCGGACTCTTACTCGCAGTCTTACTCGAATTCTTACTCAGATTCTTACTCGCACTCTTACTCGGTCTCTTACTCGCACTCTTACTCGGACTCTTACTCGGAATCTTAATCGCACTCTTACTCGGACTATTACTCGCACTCTTACTCGGACACTTACACGCAGTCTTACTCGAATTCTTACTCAGTTTCTCACTTGCACTCTTACTCGGACTCTTACTTGGACTCTTACTTGGACTCTTACTCGGTCTCTTACTCGCACTCTTACTTCAGCAGAATACTTTTAAAAATAAAAAAATAACTTCTTACTAACTTACCTCAAAAACAGCATAATATCGCATGCTATTGTTTTGACATTTTATATAATTTATTATATTATGTATACATACCGCACCCCCCGAGGAAGAAAGTCGTAACTGAAAAACACCAACTTTACAGGAGCAACAAAAAACTGATTTAAAAAATCATCGGCAATCTGAGAAAAATTTAGTATATACCAAAAAATAGCAAAAATTAACCTCGATTGGCTTATGTATTTCAATTTGCAATTTAATTAATCGTCATGGAGTAAATCTTAAAAAATAGCTTTACGCTAATTTTCAGCGACACATATTCATTAATTTATGTAGTTAACAGAAATACTACTTTATTAACATGGAACGGAAACTATAATTCTGGCATAACAGAAGATACGACTTTCTGAGCGTATGGTGGCGTTACAAACTCCACGCGTAAGTATGATTTACGACGTTTTTCCACGAAAACTTCGTTTCGGTTTTTTTGCGTAAAATAAATTGCATCCTTTTTCTTCGAAAAATATATTCAGATAAATAATGTATTTCAAGTAAGCGCTTTTTTAAACGAAAAAAATCACAGACAATTTTCGCGTATGTTGACATATTACGTTATTCCAATCATTTATTTTGTAAAATATTAGTCGTTTCTCAGTACAAAAGAAATTACAAAATAAAAAACAGCCTTTAAATGACTTCAGTATATGGGATTTATGTGTAAAACTTTTAACTTATTTAAATTTCGTAGAAAGATCTTGTAAATATTACTGATTGTGCATTTTATGGTAGCTTTTGTTGTACTATACCAAAAATCATAAAGGTTTCGTAATAAATTTAATACCAGCTATGTTGAGTAGTTTTACAGCTTTAAAAGTAAACTAAGTAATATTTCAGGATATATTGTATATCTGTGCAAAATTTCATCAAGATCCACTGAGCCGTTTTGGCGCAAATAAATCAGAAATATTCATCCACTCATACATTTGTATTCAATGATTAAGTATAGTATTATGACAGGAGAAGTGTCATAATTATGTCTTTTTATTAAATTATAACATTGTTTTTATTTATGAAGTATGACTTATAATGATTAAACCAATTTCAAACATTGCTTGAGAAAAAACAAAGTCTATGACACAAGGAAATACGAATGACTGCAAAGTATTTCAAATACGATTAGTTATTGGGCCACTAGGTATGGATGCCGTATTGCAGGAAGCCGTGACTTCCGAAGTTGAAACGGGCTTAATGAACGACGGGAACGAGTGGTATAGGATTAGTTTGTGTAATTCCTGCGCCACTCTCCGAAACGAATCTTAATAAAACGGTTAGAAGGGGTGACTCTTATACAGTGTTCAAAACTCTTAGAATTTACTAGCGTTTGGTCATTTACGAGCCTTTTGGCGCTCCCCTGAATTGACTCCAGAGTCTGAAGCTGGTATTTGGCAGTATCATCCCAAAGACGAAAACAATATTCTGTATAGAATATTGTTTTCGTCTTTGGGACAAGCAACGTTGCACCTTTGCCAAAATACCCAACTTCCTCACAGTCAATAGAATCTTAGACTTGATGTAATCACAGAAGTAAAAGGCAAAAATGAGAGGAATTCCCAGTATCTGAAAGTAGCTATCGACAAACATACATTTTGGAAAGGAGAAGTTTCATTGAATAAAATTCTTTTAACAGTAAATAACTTCTCTTCATTGCACCCTCGTCGTCATTTTTTCTTTCCGTCTCTATTGGCTCTACCGCTAGATGTTATCTGCTTACCCAAGAAGTGAGTGATATGCAAAACAGATCAACAGTAGATTTACCAGCACAAAACCCAAATAGTTGAGCACACAGGAGATCATTCGTCAAGATTTACGCTTCATTTCATGAACGTGACTGAGATATGCCGGTTGGAAGGGCCAGCACAACTGCCTTTTTTTGAAAACAGGCTGCACGTTGGCGTATAAGGCTGAAGGCCAGTCAAAATCGGAGTGAGCCCTGGTGCACATGTCTTTAACACTATCGCAGGTATTCCGGCTGGAGGCCAGCATATTCACATGATTCCTCTGCGTTCTATGAACCTCTGATTAATTATAATCAGATATATAGGTATAACAAATATTGAAGGAGGCCAGAAGTATTCAGACGCTGTGATGACATCTGACGGCAGACCTATTTACGTCTCCATGAAGAACAAGAGAGCGGGGTTCTCAGATTCAAAGTAGTGGTGGTAGTGAAAAATTTGAGTGCAGACGTTGAATATTGGAGAGGCGCACTTTTAGAGAAAGGGATTTCTGAAGCTGTGAAACCGTTCTCTTAGTCATTGATTTATAGAGTGACACGGTACACAGAAACTGAAGTGGAACAAGAGCTACAGGTCATTAGAAATCAAAACTTATACTACGTCAAAAGAGAAAAACTAGAGTGAGAATTGCGAGGTCACTCGAACCCTCCGGGGATGTCCGTGGGCCCTCTTATCCATCCAGTCGCTAACGAGTACGATCTTGCATGCCGAGACTTTCTTTCATGACTGGTTAGCTCATCATTTGCCTTGAATTCCGCTACTCTCCAGATTTCAAGGTGAAGCAAGGCAGAATGAGTAACTATGATCTGCGTTTAGCGTAACGATACCCAGTTTACATAACTGGCTACACGGATACGTGTGCTGCTGGACTCCAAAAATATAAAAACCAATCTCTATACAACTATTTCTTAATAAAAAAATGTAAGCAATTAGACTTATTTATTTTAATTCTGACTAAAATTTCGTGAAAGATGTGAGTAACTAGTAGTTAAAGTCATAAAGGCTGATAAATGTTTCGTAGAAGAATGTGGTAACTGTAATTGCACGACGAAATATTTACGAAAATTTCTTTAAAAAGGAGTTATCTGTAGTTATGTAAAGATATTTGTAAAAATGTTCGTACAAGATTGACGTAACTGTATTTATGATGTTATTGACATGGAAAACTAGTAAATAGTGTGGTCGCAAAAGTAATTAACTACAGTTTTATGGTGTAATTATATTTGATTCCAGTGTCGTACAAGTTTAGTTTTTTTTTAATAATTCCCTCATTTTTTGAGATAAATTTATGAAAAAAATTGACAATATGTATTGGATTTTTCTTGATTTTATTATGCAATAAAAATAAAAAGTCACAATTAGGGTTAATTCTTTCTTCCTCGAGAGGTGCGAACGTCAAAAGTAAATAACGTAAATTACACTAAATACTTGCAAAAAACTATCGCGACGTCCGTCCGTCGCTGCGTGGCACCCGCTTCTGTTAGCAGTGGTCTACGTCATGAAACCTTTCTATGTTCCAAATTTCAACCCAATCCAGCTAGCGGTTGAGGCTGTACGTTATACAGATACATCAGTCACTAGCTTATTCTCATGGCTTTGCCCGCATGGACGGGTTACGTTTCATAATACCTACGGTCGTTTCAACTACGGTCGATATAACTACGGTCGATTCGCATAAGTTCATTTCACATATTGGACGACTCGCTTACAGTGCAACTCGCCTGCGGTTGATTAAACTATGGGCATGTGAACTAATGGGCGATTCGGCCAATGTTCATTTGATATATTGGTTAATTCAACTATGGACGACTCACCTACGGTTTATAAATTCTTTGCTACGCGTGTTTTTAGTACAGTATTCAGGGCAAACCGAAATCTCTTGGTTAGGTTAGGTTTGAACAGTGACCACAATGCGCGAGCCGAGCGAGCGAAGCGAGCGTGCCGCGGCAGCGGCCGGCGAAGCGCCAGATATTTTTCTTATTACTGAATTATTTATCCTGTGTCATGGCATCTTCAGGCATTTTGGCATCTTCTTTCATCTACCTCATCATGGCAAAGTGGCATAATAAGCTGTCTGCGCACCTACAGATAGAAATCATTCAGGTATCAAAAACAACACGTTTCTGAATTCTGTACTATAAACAAGTATTTTTTAGCTGTCATACCTGACTAGCAGCCGGAAACATGGTCTAAAAATACGTGAAACGTCCGTTAGTTCGGTCAAAAATAGGCAAATCGTCCAATAGTTTAATCAACCATAGCTCAATCGACCGTAGCTGAGTTAACCGTAGGCGAATCGTCCAATATTGATTTCAACCAATAGTTATTATGAACGTAGGCGAAACGTCCAATAGACATTTTGAATAGTAGGTGATTCGATCGTAGTTACATATTGGCAAGGTTTGCCAGCCTTTACTAATTCTACGCCCATTAAGTCGCAGAAAACCCGTGAATTGAATCCCTCTTTTCCGTGGAATTGGAAATCGAATTAAATGGTCTGCATCAAATTCATTAATATATGAATAATTTACTGTCACGCGCTACGAAGTGCGCGCGGGTCAGCTAGTATATAAATAAGTACTAAATTAATTATAGGTATAGGTATATCGAAGCACGGCGAGGCTCACGGGCCGCGGTGCGACGGCCGTGCCATGGAGCAGTGGGGTGGGGAGAGGTGCAATAAAATAATCATTTGGTATTAATCTTATTATGACTGAGTGTCTTAAACATATTACATACCAAAAAGTACTGTACAAAAAGCAATGATATCCCATCAAAAACATAAATGTGAAAAGAGAGCCAAGTTCAATATTACGATGTATGTACTCATAGTTACCTATGATTTGGTAGTTGACTTCAACGACAAAAGAAGTGAGATCTAAATGGGTGCCAAGTTCAATGGTCAGTCTTGAAAAATATTTACAACAACATAAAATATTTTATTACAACTTAAAAGATTATTTCTTCTTATCACTTAGAATTAATATTATTTTGAAGCCCAAAGTTTGACATGCAGATTATTTCCTCCGTTTGAGGCATTCCGCGACCTCAGCCGTCCTATTGATTTCGGCGACATGACTGATTAATGGTTTAATTATTGATTTCTATAACATTATTGTAATCAATAATTGTAAATAACGAGCAAGCTTTATAATAAAAAATATGTTGTCTGTAAAATTATGATTTAGCTGTGCCCAGCGGTTTTACAAGCTTTTCTCTATAGAACCTTTTCCTATGTGTTATTCTAGGGTCTAAGCTATCTGTATATCAAATTTCAGCTCAATAGGTCCACCCGTTTAGGCGTGAAAGAGTAACAAACACACATCCAGACATCCATTCTTACAAACTTTCACGTTTATAATATTAGTAAGATTCATTAATTTCCGGGGCTGTTATGTTTGATGGAAACTAAAATAATGTTGTATTCCGCTGTTGTGAGTTAATAAAAGCGTGTTTTGCTTCCGCCGCCCCCTCACTCATTCCGCTCCTATCTGATTAGATCACGCGCTTTTTGAATCAGCGGCCAACCAACATTTACGAGCATTTTAACTACATAAATCTAAATACGTAAATTCTACAGTAAGTAATTATAGAATTGGGCATTACTTCGCGGTAATCCCATAATAATTATTAGTTATTTATTGATAAAATTTAGTGTTAATTCCGCTCTTATTTATTGTGAGACTTGCTAAGTTTTAAAGGTGGCGAAGAAGATGACTCGTGTGGAGCGGAATTAACACTAAATATCAATAAATACCTTATAAGTATGATGATAATAATAAATGCTAGTATTTATAAAATTACAATTTTATCTTTGATATAATTATTATGTCGCTCTTAAAGACGGGCTAAGCCCGGGCCTTCTTATATGCGTGCGCGGAGACAAAAAAGTCCAACGCGCAGAGGCCCTTTTGAGCTTTTAATACAAATGTAATGGGTGACACTTAATAATTATTATTATTTACTTATTAATTATTATTATTAAATGAAACTTAACAAGGTATATTAAGGTCTATCGATTTTTGCTTGGTGACGCAGATAAGAGAGGTATCTCGCTGAACTTTTCTATTAAGCTAAAAATTTATAATTTCCAGTGTCGAGTTAAATAAAACGTGTGAAAAGATGAAAACTTATTACATTATTATTACTTTAAAAAAATAAATGTTTTATCTACCTCCTAACTAAAAATTTGTCGTTATTCCTGTTTTTCTTATTAATTTACCTTTACTCATTATCTAAACATTACACGACAGGTTCTTATTGTACCTAATTAAGGTTTGACACTTAAAATATAATATTAGTACCTATGTTTTATAACGACTTTTCTTCGATAATAAGATAATAATACAACGCAAATATTAATTAAAAAAGAAACTATAAAAGGCACAAACACTAATTTAAAAATTCCAGAAGTGCATTGTTGGGGCAATGATGTGGAAGTCCCTAGTTTTAGTCATTTTAGTGATAAATATTATAGAGCCAGGCGAAGGTATGTAATATTTAAATATACTAACGGATAATTAAATTAAAATCCAATTTGTTTTATTTTATTTCATATTATAATAATAAAAAAATAATAAAAAACCTTTATTTCGAAAAGTATTACAAAAAAGTTGGTTAAATGATAAACTTATGACTATTTGCTATTCTATAGGATTTTTGCAGGTAAAACTTATTTAGTACAAAATTACAAAAGGCAATTAATTGCAATATTATACGTACTGTAACAATCTTTGTTATCTAGTGTGTAAACTAGAAGTTACTTACGTTAAGAAAAACAGAGACTCGTTCACTCGCCCCACAATACCAACAACGCCGCGCTCGAACTAAGAGAATAAACTAAGAAGAAAACAACATACAATATAACAATATCATACCTTTGGTAGAAGAAGGGCACAATATAATAATTATTGTCCAAATGCATAAACTGCAATTATTGTGCCCTTGTTCTACCAAAGGTGCGATATTATACTTAACGTGGTCATTATAACCATGTTCTGGCATTACGTTTAATGAAGCCAGGGGGTGATTTATCCAGCCTTCCAGGTTTAGTCTGCTACCATCTATGGCCACATCGTCGTTTAACATCACGCGAGATCGTAGTCACAGGCTAACCTATAACGAATTAAAAAAAAAACAATATTTAAGGCAGGAATTAAAAAAAACAATATTTGAGGATGTCTTAATGCGAGATCTCGTCTGGCTTAATTACCATGACCTCACCCAATATTCTATCGCTTTCCACCGCAGTTGGAAGGATTAAGTGGCTAGGAAATTAACTGGGCTAAGGAGACGTAATACCTTATTTCTGGATGATTAGCAATAATATTATGTACCTCGGTAATACTGCGACTTTAATGAGTAGGAAATATTGCCTAACATCAGGCGAGTAACGGGATTGTTTTTCTTCTGCCTGCACAAAAATTCTCATCAAAGTTATCTCTATAGCTACGGTTTTATCACCACCGAACATCTAGAGGGATAGTACTGTGTCATCGCTACACGGTTGATATTCCGTTTGTCCGCACGAAGCGATTTGGTTCGACCTTCATTATCCGGACGGCGAAGGTATGGAACTCCCAACCTGCTTCTGTGTTTCCTGAAAATTACAACTTGAGTGTCTTCAAGTCGAAGGTTAATAGGTATCTTCTAGGCCTGTGTTACAATTTAGACCACGTCATCACTTACCAACAGGTGAGACTGTGGTCAAACGCATCTTATTCTATTTTTATTATTACGAGCCTATCAGTATAGGCTCGTAATAATAAAAATAGAATAAGACGCGTTTCCCACTGCTGGGCATAGGCCTCTCCCAAGTCCCTTCATAATTCACGATCTAGTGCCGCCTCTTGCCAGCCCGCGTGGTATGTGACTAAGTCATCACGCCATCGCCTTCGAGGCCGCGCCCGGCGGGCCTTTCTATCTTCCGGTACCCATTCTGTGGTGACCTTTGCCCAGCGATCAGGATGCATACGGATGGTATGACCTGCCCAGCTCCACTTCAGCCTGGCAGCCTTGATGCCCACGTCTGTTATGCCCGTTTTGAGCGCAATATGGTGATACGCACTCTGTCGGTTCTTTTTACACCCAAGATGCTGCGCTCCATTGCTCTTTGGCAAACCCCAAGGTGGAACCTTTGCAATTGCTAAGGACTGCTAAGGAAATATATGTCAAAAATACTAGGAATCCTGACAGAATTGTTTTGCCTAGAGTACCTAAAACGGCATTATATAATAGAAATTGTTACGTAATGTGTGGACGAATATATAATGCCGTCCCACGCGAAATCAGGGTGTTAACACAACAAAAGTTTGTTAAAAAACTGAAAGTCTGGCTAATAGATAAATGCTTTTATTCTATAACAGAATTCAAAAATAATATTAAGGGCATATTGTAAACTAGATAATATTATTTATTAATGTTGTTATACCCTTTTTATTGTGTTGTTTTTTTTCTATGACATTATTTATTGTATCCTATATTATAAAAGTAATTCGCGCCATTTAATTGTAATAATTTTTGGAAATATTTTAAAATTTGTATGCCAGTTGATCCTGGCCAAACATGCATGTCCTTTTTTATAATATGTTTTATAAGATCTTTATATGTACCATGTTTGTTGCAAATAAATAAATAAATTCGGAAATTCGGTCAGTGACCAAGTTTGGGTACCATAGGTTAGGATGGGCAAAATACACATGTCGATGAGACTTCGCTTCAGGGAGATTGGCAAATCTCCCTTCATTAGCAACTTCATGGACCAGTAGCTCCTCCAGGCGTTATCAATACGGCGTTCTATTTCTTTTTCCTGCCTGTTTTGGAAAGATACTAACTGGCCCAAATAGATGTACTCATCGACATACTGTATTTCCACCCCATCCACCAGTATCCTACGTCTCGTGCTGTTGGTCATCAGTTGGGTTTTGGACCGATTCATCGAGGACGGATATATATATGAAATTGTGTATATTTGTAACACGAGTGCGAGTTTCAGCAACAAACTTTAAGCGATGCACATAGCATTATTGATAATAAATGCAGACAGATGAAATCTTCTAAGTATTGGTTGTTGGAAGGATCGTTGTTCTCATCGGACAGATGCATATAGCATAAGGAGGACGGATATATATATATATATATATATATATATATATATATATATATATATATATATATATATATATATACATATATATATCGCATCGCTTAAAGTTTGTTGCTGAAACTCGCACTCGTGTTACAAATATACACAATTTCATAAAAACTGCATCATGTATACCTACAGTACAAAAATAATTTAAATATAACAGTAATTTTATGATGCACTCAATTAAATATACTTTTACCAGAGTTTAAAAAATAATCAAGTGCCAAATTAGTAGTTACCAGATATATATTTTTTTTTATGTGCGAAGTAGATGACGAGCAAGACGCTCTCCTGATGTTAAGAGATAACGGCTGCCCATAATCAGTACAGCGCTACCTAGGATTTCACAATTATGTGAAATTTTAGGAGCACTGCACCAACGCTTCTTACTCAAGAGTCATAAGATGTTAAGACTCTTTAGCCCAGTAATTTCACTAGCTACAGTGCCCTCCTACCGGAGCACAGTAATGTTTGCACATCACTGCTCAGGCGGTAGAATAACTGGCACTGTTGGGGTACCCACTTAGACGACCTCCTGCAAAGGAAGTCTACCCCCGGTAATTATAATTTATTATAAACATTTATAGATAGGATTTATTATTGCAGGATCGTGTGGTGGCGATGTCAATGCGATGAGAGGATGTGATAGAAAATGTAAACGTCAGTGTCCCTCCAAAAATATGCCCACAAAATGTCCATGTCCCGGGAAAAACAGCTGTAAATGTAAAAAAGGATACTTATTCGACAGGGTAGTTTCCAAGTGTGTTCTTCCAAAATACTGCTGCTCACGTAAGTAGTTTTAAAATGCTAGAATAAATTTTGTTGATTTTTGAAGAATACGTGCAACGTTAACTAAAGAATAACAATTATTGAATTAAAGAAATAAATAATTTTGAAATAAATATTACTTACAGTACGCGAGGAACGCTTGTTATTAACAGGGGCGATTTAAAAAGCCAAAGGTGTTACGATCGGAATTGTATATTTTAATCAAGCTGTATATATACGGGTAATCGTTTATATTTTATGCAAGAAAATACGGAAGTTTGCGTGAGTACTTCTTAGCTCACAAGGTTGTGTTTTAGAGTGTTTCGATCGTGCTCACGCTCTTCACGCTCACGCTTCCTAACTCCCCGTGCTATCAAGAACGCTGACCCCATGCGACCAGTTACGTCACATTTTTTGGCGAGGGTAAGTTTTTATTAATTTTTTTATTTATTCATTTATTTGTCAGAATTTCGGTTACATAAGGTCTTACAAATCAGTTAGTTCAAACAAAATTCTACCTCAAGAGGTGTACAAATATTAGTTTACATTATCATTTAACTTAAAAACATAATGCATTACAATAATATTATTCAAATTGTCATTATATTAATTACAGAATTTTTAAAATCAATTTAGTGTTTTCTTTTAGTTTATTATATTAGTATATTGTGTATTATTTTTCTTTGTATGTGTGCATTTCTATACTGCGCAATTGTTTTATGTATTTTTAAGTTTATTTTGATCATTTTCCCTTTTTTCAGTTTTTAACTGATTTGAAATATCTAACGAAAGACAAAATTTTCTATAGCTGGGAGAAGTGTCCGTTGAAGAGCCGACGGCTCCGTGAAGTTCATGATGTGGACGAAATGGTTCAACAATCGACAGCTAAGCGCGGGTGCTGTTCATCATGTCCTAGAAAGGACGACAAAAAAGTGCCAACAAAATGCTTCAAATGTTAATTTATTTGTCAGCAACACTCGAGGGTTTACTATGTTGGATACAGAACAGAAGAATCCGCTGATGAGACTGATTAATTCTTTTTTTGAGTTACGTACCTCAAATGGAAAAAAACGGAACCCTTATAGGATCACTTTGTTGTCCGTCCGTCCGTCCGTCCGTACGTCCGTCCGTTCGTCCGTTCGTCCGTTCGTCCGTCCGTCTGTCTGTCTGTCAAGACCCTTTTTCTCAGGAACACGTGGAGGTGACAAGCTGAAATTTATGGAGAAATTACTAAGGTCCATTGCCTCTTGAAGCTGTGAAAAATTCAAACTTCTAGGCCAACGTAATCAAAAGATATAGTCGAATATGTCGCAAATTTCAGAACATATTAAACATTCCCAAAGAAATCAAAACCTACGGGGTACTTCCCGTAAACTCAGAATCTTGAAATTTGGAACGAAGCTATTCCTTAGAGCACAGATAAAGGAAAAATTGCGAAAACCATAATTTTTTGTTTGCATCATATGAAAAACATATTTTGAATAATTTTATACTTACTACCCCTTTTCTCATGAACGCGTAGTCATATTATATTGAAATTCATATCATATACTCAAGTCTATAATACCTTTAAACACTAATAAAATCAAACCTCTATGTCAATGCATTCAAAAGAAAAAGCAATTTTAGCGGCATTTTTAACTCGCGACTCAAGGGAATCAAAACCTACAGGGTACTTCCCGTTAACCCAGAATCTTGATATTTGGTACGCAGCAACTTATCTGATCATAGGCACAGGAAAAATTGCGAAAATAATGTTTCAGTCATGTTTGTGTTTCTTAAGGTTAGGTTTATTAAAGAACTTTATTAATTACTATGAAATACAAAAAGTTTTATTTCTTTTTGACTCATTTTCCAATGTTTTTTTGGGGTCAGTTAAGACCCCATGCACCTGATTGTGTGATTTATTTAATGCGCCTAGTTAAGGGTTATAAAAGCTTATGCTACGTATACACCATTACACCATTTTATAAAGCGGCAGCCCTCTTAAGATACATAACTCAGAAAGTCTTGTTGTATTTTATCGGTGTAAGCAACAATCTATTATATTTCAATCTTTAACAATAACATGTTTTATACCATAATGGTATTTTACAGCTGCAACTACCACAACAGAAGAGCCAACTACAACAACAGAATGTGAAACAACTACAACTGAAGAGCCAACTACTACAACAGAATGTGGGACAACTACTACCGAAGAGCCAACTACTACAACAGAATGTGGGACAACTACTACCGAAGAGCCAACTACAACAACAGAATGTGGAACAACTACAACCGAAGAGCCAACTACAACAACAGAATGTGGAACAACTACAACCGAAGAGCCAACTACAACAACAGAATGTGGAACAACTACAACCGAAGAGCCAACTACAACAACAGAATGTGGAACAACTACAACCGAAGAGCCAACTACAACAACAGAATGTGGAACAACTACAACTGAAGAGCCAACTACAACAACAGAATGTGGCACAACTACAACCGAAGAGCCAACTACAACAACAGAATGTGAAACAACTACAACCGAAGAGCCAACTACAACAACAGAATGTGGAACAACTACAACCGAAGAGCCAACTACAACAACAGAATGTGGAACAACTACAACCGAAGAGCCAACTACAACAACAGAATGTGAAACAACTACAACCGAAGAGCCAACTACAACAACAGAATGTGAAACAACTACAACTGAAGAGCCAACTACTACAACAGAATGTGGGACAACTACTACCGAAGAGCCAACTACTACAACAGAATGTGGGACAACTACTACCGAAGAGCCAACTACAACAACAGAATGTGGAACAACTACAACTGAAGAGCCAACTACAACCACAGAATGTGGAACAACTACAACCGAAGAGCCAACTACAACAACAGAATGTGGAACAACTACAACCGAAGAGCCAACTACAACAACAGAATGTGGAACAACTACAACCAAAGAGCCAACTACAACAACAGAATGTGGAATAACTACAACCGAAGAGCCAACTACAACAACAGAATGTGGCTCAGTGAAAACAACTTCTACAGAAGAACCTACAACAACAGAATGTGGCGCAGATGATCGTACAACGAAAACTGAAGAACCGACCACAGAAAAATGTCCTTCTACAGGACTAACAACCTGTAAGTATCTTTTTGAAATCAAATTATTTAGGAGGTAAAATGATATTATTATCCCCACTATGTTTTTCTTGGCCAGTTTTTAAAATTTATTTCTCCAAAATTTATTTATATTACAGGTTCATCAACTGCAATTAATTGCAATTGTGTAGATGCATTCAAACGAGCACTAACAGCTACGTGGACAATAACAATAAAATATGCCTACGTACGTAATAACAATAATATTAAATCTTCTAAATAAATATATCAAAGGAAAGAGTGACTGATTTATCTTTCAACGTAAACCATATTTCAACCAAAGCCGCTGAACGGATTTGGTTGAAATTTGGAATACAAATAGATCTGTGATGTAAACCTCCGCTTATAAAGGATTTCTGCACGCAGACAACGCATAATCTAGTATTATACAGGGTTTTTGGTTATTCAGTACATTAGTGTATAAGGCCTTATTGGGGAGGTCATTGGCCATTTTTGAGCGCAATATATGTTCCGCGAAAATTTACGGTTTTCAAGATATTATTTTTTTTTCGAAAAATCAAGGTGATAATTTTTAATAAACAAAAATAAAGAACCCTGTAAAATTATTTATTTTTTATTAACTCATTACGTGGACAAAATATCAGAATATTATTTTAAATATTCAAATTCAATCTAATTTATCTCATTAAAAGAATATTATAAGAGGATAAGTAACAAATTTGGGCAACTTTTATGAATACCCTAACCTAAATTGCAAAATTTCTTTAAAAAATCATAGAATAAAATTTTAGGCAGATTTTTTGAAAAATATCTACATTTGAGTGGCTTTTATTAGATATATCAGAATTAAGAATCGGATAAGGAATTACAGAAATCTCGAAGTGACAAGTCACTAAGGCAGCTCTAAATACTGAAATTTTCCTAAAAACTAGTTCATACAAAATGTATGAAAATTTATTATCTGTTGCCGTCAAAATGAAGCAATAAGTAAGATTAGTTATGACCAGAACATAAGATTTCATATTATTACCTCATTTCAGTTTATTGAGGCAATTTGTATGAAGTATTTTCAAGGCCAATTTCAATATTTAGAGCTTCCTTGGTCACTTGTGAACTTAAAATTTCAGTAATTGCTTAACCTATTATTTATTCTTGATTTCGATATCTTAGATGAAAGCCACTGAAACGAACGATGTTTTTCGTTCTATATATATATAATCTGCTTGAAATTTTATTCTATGTTTTTTTGAGAAATTTTGAAATTTAGGTTCAAAGTATTCATAAAATTTGCAAAATTACGTTACTTCTCCTCTTCTATTTTTTAATGTGATACATTAAATTTAATTTGAATAATTAAAATAATAGAAACCGTAAATTTTCGCGGAACATATATTGCGCTCAAAACATGGCTAATGACCTCCCCAATAAGGCCCTATACACCAATGTACTGAATAACCAAAGACCCTGTATATTATTACCTCTTGTTTTCGAAACATAATAATATTATCTATCTTCTTCGTACTAAGATCGTTTAAGGGCCTCGTCTTTTCGTGCGACAAAAAAGAAAAGTCTTTGAATTTCTATTTCAAAATTCGTTCTATCGTGCGAGCGAGATTATCGCATGCAAAAACTAGGCCCTTAAAACTTGTAATTCTACATAAATTGCAAATTTGCTAAGTCATGATGACAGCAACGTGAAATTGATATAATTGTTAATGATTATAATATTATTTTCAGGAAGTCTACGCACTGACTAATAAAAACGATTTTGTTTGTTCTCCTTCTGCATCTCTGAATTACAATGCAGTCTTTAGTCAGTTTGCTTATAAGAAAACATTAGATGAACTTCTAACGTTATTATACCAGAAAACAACAGCTCAGGTATGAAATAACTTTAAATAATATGGAGATATATTTTTAGATTTAAATTAATGTCTAATTAACGCTTGCGTGAAAGAGCTAAGGCTTGACTTTCCACTTTGCAACTAAGCTTAGTTACAAAGTCTTAGTTATAAATTTAACAATTTTGGTCTTTTTCTAGTTCCTTATATAAATTTATCCCTCATATTTCCAACATAAATATTATACTCAATGCTGATTCCTAGAACTTGTCTTCTGAAAAATAAACATTACATAATATTTTTATTAAGTGCAGAGTGACGAAAATGGATGATAGCACTAAGGGGCTACTGACTAACTTGAAAAGTTCACGTCGAAAAAATCGTCTATATTATGGTTAAACCAAATATTTGTTTACTAACTTAGTCGCATAATATACACACGACAAAGACACTAGCACTACAAACCTGCCGTGATATGTCTTAAAGAAACTTTTGTTTTAATTGGTTTGAATTTATTTTTAAGTTAGTCATAATGCATATGTAAATATTTAAAATGTCATTTACATCGTCTAAATATTTGATTATCTCCAAGTATAGGTAAAATTTTATGGGTATAAAAAATATGACATTATAATTTATTTACAATATTTTCGTTGCAGGTTCTTTGTGTGTGCATAAAGCTGAATGAAATTGTAGCCCGGCTAAGTAATTGTGGCGAAAATAACGTTAACTATCAGTTTTGTCCAAAAGCTTATATCTATTCAAACAAACAATTAACTAAAAAGTTTGTTAGCCTATCAAAGCAGTTTAATGTAGTTTCAACGACCAAAAATATGGGTGGAGTAAGTATTTTTTAATGTTAGAAGCGGATGACCTGAAGATGAATAATAATATTATGACGTTTGACTGTTATTTAACAATACGGCCAATTATTAGTGCTCTAGCACATTTCTGCAAGTAACTGATAGATAATGGCAGAGTGCCGAGAATGCTGGCAGCATTGCCACGTAGAACGGCAATACCAAATATACCCCAGCATTCTGCCATCCGACAGTGGTTTGGAGCAATTGGATTTTTTGTAGATCAGCTTGTGGCCGATCTGTGGTTAATAAAAGTTTTATTTACTGCTTTAGTAGCTGTAGTATTGTTAGTTGTATTATGTAATATGTTTGATGAATCTCAATCTTATATTTTCTAGGTCTCGAGGTCTCTCGCTCTTATGTCCAACATCTACTTAAAGGTATTTAACAATGTATTCTATCACTTTTATAAATTGTACCCTTAATCTTAGGAATATTAATTTTGATAGCCAAGATGCACATGGTGCACATTAGGACTTAGCGTATTCCACCTTTGACCACTTTTCTAAGATAACAAGTGAATTAAATTAAAAATTTAAAAAACCCCCAACGCAATACGTAATTCAAATTTTTTTTACGACGGCCATCTTGGATTTTAAATTTTATATAGTGGGCTGTATTCTACTCGTTAAGCCCTTTCATTTGATATCCATATCGATGGGGTCGTGGAAGAAAAAAGTAATCCGCCATTTTGTAGCGGCGGTCATCTTGGATTGATTTCCACCAAACATGGCTAAGAACACTCTCGACTAACTCTACTTTCAAACAAAAAAAACTAAATCAAAATCCGTTCATCCGTTTGGGAGCTACGATGCCACAGACACACACACACACACACACAGAGACAGACAGACAGACACGTCAAACTTATAACACCCCGTCGTTTTTGCGTCGGGGGTTAAAAATTACACGTCACCTAAACTCCCGTTTGCGTTTTAGGTGTCAGATTAACTTGGAAGAAATTGTTTAAAGTGTTCTTATATTTATTAGAAATTTGATATTAGAAAAATAACTTTTAAAATTAGAATTGAGATTGTTGCTTTTGTACCATACCGAGAAAAGTGGAGGAAGTACAGCCGGAAAATAGACCCTACTAATTACCAATTAGTCGGTAAAATACCTCGTGAAAGAAGTAGGAAAAGATAACCAAAATTATAACGGTTATGTCAAAATAAATATTATTAAAAAAAAATATGTATATTTTTCAGGACATTTCAACCACCTAACCCCAAGCTAAGCAACCTAATGCTTGTGTTATGTTCGTTAAGATAACGGGTATAATACTTATATACTTTTCTTTTATAAATACATACTTATAAAATAGATATTGAAAACCACCCAGATCAGAAACAAATATCTGTGGATCACACAAATATTACGGGAATCGAACCCGCAACCTTCTGCGTTGCAAGCGGGTATTAGCCCACCGCGCCACAGAGGTCTTCAATAATTGGGTAATTGATAACAGAGAGTTATAGATTTTGCCGGGTGATGATGTTTTGTCATTTTTTCAGTTACGTTGGAGGAAAGGCTTCGAAGGCACATACAAAGACAACTTTTATGCAACCCCCAGTCAAGTTACTAAAAATGTCGTTTATGAATACAAAACTGAAGTTTGTAAATACGTTTATTGTGCTGCTATTAAATGCCAGGCAAGTTACTATCGGTTAACTTTGATGATATTATAACAGTTCATAGTTCTTTATTATACCTCTATATTTACTATTACAATATAATTTAGTCTATATTAATATAAAATAAACACACTATGTAATGTCGTAAAATTGACTTAATTAATAATAATAATAAATTTATTTATTTCCAATCTACAATGGTTCTTAATCTAAAATAGTTCTTAATTCTATTACAAAAGTATTTAGATGGAAATAGTTACTCGTATCTTAAATATACTTTCTAACTAAAATCAATAATAATAAAACATAAAATTTCATACACAAAATATTATTTATTTACCTAATCTAATATTTATTTATTTATAAGGTCCACCACAATTTTTACACTGAATCATTGGTAATTAATTAATAAATACATTTCTGTGATATAGTTAAATATTTAAGCTAAATGCAAAATTTCATTAGTAGACATTACATGCATTGGTTAGTGATTTTACTTCATTAGTATAGGTATAATTGTAAGATGTTAATTAATATTCTATCATAATATTATTATCTTGTCACTCTTAAGCACTTTAACATTATTAAAATATTATTTACCACGTACCAATTTTTGTACCAATCGCCGTGGAGACCATGGGCAGCTGGTGTTCAGAGGCAATAAAACTTTTTGACGAGCTAGGGCACAGAATCCAAATCAAAAGTGGAGATACACGCTCAGGATCGTTCCTGGTCAAAGAATGCCCATCGCCATACAACGCGGGAACGCTGCAAGTGTTATGGGCACCTTTCCACCGGGAACGCCCTGGAGCGGTATTTTAGACATTTAAATTTACTTTATATACTTATATATTTACCAATTTAGATTAGGTATTTATAAGTTTTAGCTATAGCTTTATATTTAACAAGTAGTAGTTTATAGTTAATTTACTTTTAACCCTAATAAAATAAAATAGGTTTACCACGTTATGATATTAGTATTACTAAATTCATTAATTAATTACTAAATTTATTTATTATTATTAATCATTATGATTACTTCCGATTATCTGTAAGAGATGGCGTTATGTGTTAGTCTGTCTCTTCATCTCTAGTTTTTTTTGTAGAATATGTTGTTTTTATAAATCTTCCCCATCACTAGGTTGATTTTTTTTTATTCTAATAATTACGACTTACTGATTCAGAAAAAAAAGGAAGTCGGTTTAGAACTTTTTACGTTTTTTTTAATTTACATATTTTTTTACAGATTGTTAAAATGGACAATGCAGCCGGTATATCTACACTTGTGGTTTTACCAGATTCTGGAATAAATAATGCACAAGCAATGCAATTCATAAACTCGAATCCTGATAAATTGTCTAAATGCTTAGATGCAATGAAGTGCAAACTTATCAGATTTTCACTTGTTCGGATTGGCGTTACAAAAAATACTTTGAATGTTAAGCCGGTCTATATACGTGTGAGTGTAAAATTATAAATATTATGAGCTGTGCTCAATAACGTTCATTCCTGCTGAAAATAGCCTATGTGTAAGGAATTTTTTGAACCCACTCTTGCCTACGTGTAATAATGACAAAAATAATAATTAAATAGATAATATACTTATTTTATATAACTATCAGTAATGCAATAATATTTTATTTCAGACGTGGGGTAATTTAACAATTTACAATCCCAATGCTCAGACTTCAGGTATATTTGAAGGATGTGATGATGCTGCCTACGTAGGAGGGGTAGCAAGTCAAACTTATGAGTTGAAGCAAGATTATAAGCAAGCAGATAAAGATAGCGGTGAGTATAGGGATGTAGACGAGGTAAAAAAAAATCTAATTAGTCCGTCATTTTAATTTAAAAAAAATATTACATACGATTTTTTTTTGTAAGTATGTGAATAAAATGGCTGAGATAATTATTATGCTTATAATAAGGTTTTTGGTGGGGACGCACTACGTCACACCGTTCTCTGAAATGTTGAATTTTGTGACGTCGCGCTCCCCTCCAAGTAACTTTAGTGCGTTATATTTCGGCCTATAAATAAATACATGTTCACTATTTATTAATATTCTACCTACTTGACGGGACAAACTTATATTTTTTGAACACATGCGTATTTATATTAACAACTTGCCAAAACACTGATAATATTCGACATAATAATATATTAATATAATCTAGTTCTAGTACTGTCATGAAGAGATCCGTAGGTGAACTGAAGTCACCGACATAGCCCAGCGGATTAGCAAGCTGAAGTGACAATGGGTAGGCCACATAGCGCGGAGAGCGGATGGCCGATGGGGTCAAAAAATGCTCGAGTGGAGACCACGGACTAGCGAACGCAGCGTAGGACGTCCACCCACAAGGTGGTCAGACGACCTTATAAAGGTCGCCGGAAGACGCTGGATGCAAGTCGCTTCCAAACGGTACATATGGAAGTCCAAAGGGGAGGCCTATGTTCAACAGTGGACGTCTTACGGCTGAGATGATGATGATGATGACTAGTAGAGTTATAATATTAACGCCAATATTGTACTGTCTACTTATAATATTATGTCGAAAGTTATCAATGTTTCGGCAAGTTGTTAATGATGATGATGATGATAAAACGTATCTTTATACTAATAAAAATCATTGTTGTTTTGAAGTTTTGATGACATGAATTTTATATTCAGTTTCAGAGGATGAGTGCGCCGGAGTCACGAGACCAGGAGCTGTCATAAATGTCAATTGTAATAGACCGGCGTTCTTTGTAAAAGTGTTGTCCTTGAATATGAATTGCAAGACTAAGGACTGTCAAACTGCTTTATTTCCATTTGCGATACATGTACTTAACAATGTAGAATAAATAATGGAACATTGGCTCAGTTTACATGACAAAAGTCGAACGCGCGTTTTGGGTTTTCGACTACACGTTTTTTTAAAACCGTGATTTGTCACTAGTAAAATTATGCTGCACTGGAACACGCGTTGTGCGTTTGTTATGAAAAAACAAGACTATTACACCCATATATTATATTAGTAGTATATTCTCACCCTAGATCCTGCTTTACTAAACCGGTTTCGAGGAAATAATAGACTTTGACCTATTATTATTGTCAAAACAAAAATCTTTTACTTGGTAAAATACACACACACACACACACACACACACACACACACACACACACACACACACACACACACACACACACACACAATGCAACCCACATACACACACACACAATGCAACACACACACACACACACACACACACACACACACACACACACACACACACACACACACACACACACACACAACTTTTTTTTTGGTAGAGCAGAGTCGAGGGCGAGGACATGACTAAAAATACGGATGTGTAAGCCTATCAACATGCTAGGGTGGAAATAGCATGGAATCTTCTGTATGGTGTGCCAATAGACTTAACTTTATTAATGACGTAAATCCTAAATAATAACTGCTATATTGGAAAAAAAGTATTACGTATTTATCTAATTTATACGTTAAATTGTTTTTTGAGTTAACTTAAACTTAAGTATACCTATCACATCAACACGATATTATAATATGACCTTTAGTTTTAAATTGAGGTGGTCATTGTCTTAAATATTATGTTATCATACCTCTACTGTGTAAGAACGTTTAAATTATAAAACATTATTTCCAAATGAATACATTTATGTGACAGAATATTATAAAACTGTTTTAAAATGGAGTTTTGCGGTGGATTAGAATTAAATGTAATCATTCTAAATAAAAATTGCAATTGAAGACCTCGAATTTTATTGTAACCAAATTTATTTAGTGTAATTTGATAGGCATATTATCTCTAAAAATATTAAAGTAAAGAAAAAATTCGAACGCGGGACGGATAAAATATTTGATTGAGCTCGGCGCATGTTACAGCTGCTGATAACAATATAGAATTTTCTAAAATCCCTAAAAATTAAACATCTGTAAAAACCACTGATTTTCATTAAGATCATACTAAAAGTACTAGTGGTAATTACCACTACATAATTATGTAAACCTCTTTTATAATGGTAAAATAATAAATTATATGCCTCCAATATTATGTCTCATAACCACTAATATATAATTATTTGAGAACCCAATTGAACGATCCCGAACGAAATAAATTGTTTAAGTTTCTAATAGGCAACAAAGGTAAGAAGAAATGGCCAAAAAGATATAAAAAAAAGACACAAGGTCGTCTAATCGCCAATGGACTGATGAACTATGGAATTGAAAATTATATATAGAAAAGTGTGGGTGATTTTCTTCCAAATTATAAATCTAAGTTAAAAATTGTGCTTATTATTTTGACATATTTTTTCTCATTTAATTTCCATACACGAGTAATTCTTTTTTGTATTTAAGTGCTACAAGTAAAATACCTAATAATATATCTTACCTGGGTTGGATATAATCGACCGAGCGAAGCGAGGTCTTAGAGTCGAAAGCCGCGAAATGCCTGCGTTTGGACCAGTTTAACGCTTGACCTCTGGTGCTTAAGTTTGGTTGACGTTTACTTGAAAACGGTTAATCCAAATTAAATGAAATTTTACACACAAGTTAAGAAGGTTAATTGAATAATTGTAGTGAAAAAATTAGCTAAATAGGTTACAGGGTTGCAGAGATATAGGTGACTTAAAGTCTTTACGATAGGTCTGACGATTATTTCAAAACTGGAGCGCTGATAATTTTTTTTCTAACATATACACATTTTTTATAAGCGACACAAATATATTAGCCAAAGTGTATGTTTGTATGTATGTTTGTTACGCGATAACTGGAAAACCAATGGTCCAATCTGCATGAAACTTTGCAAACGCGTAATATAAATCCATAGAATTTTTAAGTTCGAACATGAGCCAAATCGGTCGTAGGGTTCTAGAGTTTTAGAAAATGCTTAATTTCAACGTTACCAAAGTTCCAATCTTAATGAAACTTTGCGATCAGGTAGTATAAGCTAAAAGAATTCTCATGTTCGAAAATGAGCCAAATCGATCCAAGGGTTGTAGAGTTATGAAGATGATTAAATTATAATGTTTTGCACAATTTGTTAGGTACATTAAGTTTGACAAAGATCCTATAGGCAAAAAAGAGCAAGCAAGTTGATAAAGTTAAAGAATTAATAGCGATAAAGTCCAATAATTCGAGAATTTCAAGCAATTTATCATATTTTCAATATATCTTATTTTTAATTATTTTCATATAATTTTTTAGTACATTGCGTAATACCAATAATTGCGTCAATTATAGTCCGGCCGCCTAAAGTTTGCTATTGAAATAGGTGTCACATACATGTAGGTAAGTACACGTTTTGTGCTGTTTTTTTAATCTTTTTATAAACCTCATTTCGCTCGATCGATAAAATATAATGTTATATTTAATTTAAGTAGTATGAAAATAAAGTAAAATAGTTATTTAAAAAAAAACCTTATTAATAGCGTTATTTTACGCCCATCGCTAATGGCAAGCAACCAAAGTTGGACTTAGTAGTATAGGCATAATTATAATATAATATTATATAATATAATTATGACGACATAACTACGTCACATTGCCTAAAATTTTGTATAAATTATCCCGAACACAATGTACCGGACTATAACTCGCTGTCAAGTAAAATAATATTTTACAGTGGTCGTAGCATGCCAAACGAGATCCCGCTGAAATGTCATGCGTAGAACTGTCATACCATACATTGTAGTTTTGTGAATGTATGTGATGACAGTTCTACTCTTGAAGTTTGGTCGGGATTCTGTGTGGCATGCTACGGCCACTGGCAAAACACGAAAGTGGAGACCATAAACAATAATAAGCAGGTAACAATGTCTGTGGAAGTGGTGATAGAATAAAAAAACTCGCTGAATCGTTTTATGATAAAATATAATTTAAATACATAATTTATATGAATACATACAAATATCATCGACCGAGCAAAGCGAACTCTTAGAGTTGAGAGATCTCTCGGTGGCAGTAAGGTTATTTGAGTAGTCTGCATAACTTTTTAAAACCTAAAGTAATTGTTTGTGCCGGCACATTCAACAATAAAGGTGCACGAGCACACCATAATGCATCGCGGGCCGTGTACTTATAGTCTGCCAAATTTCATAAATATATGGTAACGGCAAGTTCCCTATGAATGTTGATTTATTCAGAAGGTCAAAAAAATGTAGGTACGTTTTTGAAGGATAAACGGGTGTATTTTTTTCTACGTTAACTCAGAAGTTTAATTTAACGGGTACCAAGCGGCTATAGACCTGTGTATTATGGTAAAAATATACAATTCTACGGGATGTAGAGTATAAATTGGTCTTGACAGACATACGGATGACCAAGTGATCCTATTTATTAGGGTTTCGTTTTTTCCTTCAGAGGAACGAAATTCTAAAAAGGATTATATTCAAAAAATCTCGGTACGTAGGTTTATTGAGTTTTAATTTCTCAGAATTTTTATATTTTGAGTTTTAATATTAATGTTAAAGTTCTTGTATTAGGATATATTTAGTCGAGACCTAAAGTCTAAGGTTTACCACGGAAATTGGGCTGCGAGGTCACAGTTCGAGGCGAACTACTAGTAAATAATAGTTTCGATAATAATGTTATACGAAAACTGTAAAATACTCCAACTCTGATTTAAAATTTAGAATTCCCTTGTCGGTGCGAAGATGTGGAAGTATTTGGGGTTAGTCATTTTAGTGATAAATCTATTAGAGATGGGATAATGTAAATAATGTTCCTTTACCGAATTCTTGAAGATTTCAAGCGATTTGGAATGTCTTATAATAATATGTACGGGAAGATTATTCCAAAGACGGACAGCTTGTATAGTGAAAGATTTGTTAGATAGTTGGGAGCTGTGTAAAGTATACGTCAGTAGCCGAGTATTGACTGATCGCAAATTAAACTCATGACAGAGGTGGATATACTTAAAACGTTCTTATTAAGATATGAAGGAGAAGCAGGGTTGAAGAGAACAGTATAGAGAAGGGACAGAATGTGCGAGTTCCGGCGAAGTCGAATTGGTAACCATTTTAGCTTAGGGCGAAATTCAGAAATGTGATCATATTTGCGTAAACCGAAAATAAATCGAATGCAGACATTTTGCAAGCGTCCTTTCTCCTACGGGGCGTTATAACACCCATGAAATATTTAGATATGAAAGAACCTATAATTGTACGATATTAGTAACGGAATGTCCGTTACTCACTATCAATAAATAGTTGATAACACTATGTACTTACAAGATTTATGTCAAAACGTTATATTTTATACATGATAATATAATATATAAATACCTTTATTTGTTATTGGAACGAAGTTCCTTATCGCGCGTTGTGAAAGGGGACTAGACGGAAAAAATTCGTACGAAAAGTTGTCAAGACACTTTTTGCTATCCACTCAAACGTCCCGACCGCTATAGCGGTCCGAAAAAAAGTTGAGTTAAACGTTACAGCCGCTACAGCGGTCTTAGAGACTTACTACTTTAAAGGGGGGAGGGGGAGGGGAATGAGGGGAGGGGGTAATGGGGGGATGGGAGGGGCTTAACTAGTAGAATACAACGCACTATGATAAATTTAAAATTCAAGATGGCCGCCACCAAAAAACCGCTAATTACATATTTTGAAAGCGCTGCGTTGGGGTTTTTTTTTAATTTAATTCACTTGTTGCTATAGTAAGCTAGCTGTGCGGCGTGCGCGTGTTTCTCTGTCTGTCTGTCTGTCTGTCTCTCTCTCTCTCTCTCTCTCTCTCTCTCTCTCTCTCTCTCTCTCTCTTATAGAAAGCAAGCCAGATATTTTCATTTCTATTTCGCATTGAAGTGTGGTGTCGCGACGATTATTTTTGTTGAGTGTATACAGGTTTTTTGTAAAAAATAAATCGTGTGAATCGTGGGAACTTCGTTCCATCCGGGTGTCCCTTGACACCTCTCAAGTTTATTTTGAAGGGCTTTGTCGATTATTCGACCACACCGCCCTATTGTAACACAACACAAATACAAGCATTGCCAAAAACAAACAGTTAGACACTTAATGCGCAATCAATTAATTTGTAGAACACTATGGCCTGTTGTGACATTGGGTTGGCTAAAATACTGTTACAAAATCCAACGTCATACATATATACATACCTTATTGACGATATTATCCAATAAAAACACTTTGTAACTTTTAAATGCAAAAAAATATTCAATTTTCAAACAAAACAGTCATAATTACTGCACGAAATCGAAGTTCCATTCGTAATGAATCAAACAAGATAAGAAGTAACAATTACCGTGCACATTTCTTAGAATAAAAATTAAAATACTTGTGGGTAGTTTTTGTGGATTTATAACACCCCGGAGGTATCTGGGTATCTGAGTATCTGGGTTAATAAAAAACCGGTCAAGTACGAGTAGGACTCGAGCACCGAGGGTTCCGTACAAACCTACGGGTTTCTACGGAACCCTAAGGAAAAGTGGGTATAATATTATGTACTGAAGGTTTTGATTCCCTTGCGAGTAGGTACTTGTGAGTTTGAAAATATGCGGCTAAAATTGCTGTTTCTTTTGATTGCGTTGAAATAGAGGTTTGATTTTCTCATGAACGCGTAAACGTATTAAATTGAAATTCATATTAAATACTCAAATCTATAAAACCTTTAAACTGTAATAAAATCAAACCTCTATCTCAACGCATTCAAAAGAAACAGCAATTTTAGCCGTATTTTTTAACTCGCGACTACTCTCAAGGGAATCAAAACCTACAGGGTACTTGCCGTTAACTCAGAATCTTGAAATTTGATACGCAGCAACGTCTTAAATCATAGGCACAGGAAAAATTGCGAAAACTGTAAATTTTTAGTTACATCATATATTTTTTTTTTATTAAATTTGTATTTACTACCCCTTTCCTCAAGAACGCGTACCTACAGGTATTAAATTGAAATTCATACCAAATACTCAGCTTTATAATAACTTTAAGCTGTAAAAAAATTAAACATCTATGTCAACGCAATCAAAAGAAACAGCAACTTTATAGCCGCATATTTTCAAACTCGCAAGTACTCGCAAGGGAATCAAAACCTACAGTATATAATATTATACACACTTTTCCTTAGGGTTCCGTATAAACCCGTAGGTTTGTACGGAACCCTCGGTGCTCGAGTCCTACTCGTACTTAACCGGTTTTATTTTCATATGATGCAAATAAAAATTTATGGTTTTCGCATTTTTTCCTTTATCTGTGCTCTAAGGAGTTACTTCGTGCCAAATTTCAAGATTCTGAGTTTACGGGAAGTGCCCCGTAGGTTTTGATTTATTTGGTAATGTCGAAAATTTGCTGAAATTTGCGACATATTCGACTATATCTTTTGATTACGTTGGCCTAGAAGTTTGAAATTTTCACAGCTCTAAACAGCAATGGACCTTAGTATTTCCTATAAATTTCAGCTTGTTACCTCTACGCGTTCCTGAGAAAAAGGGTCTTGACAGACAGACAGACAGACAGACAGACAGACAGACGGACGGACAACAAAGTGATCCTATAAGGGTTCCGTTTTTTCCTTTTGAGGTACGGAACCCTAAAAATTATGAGTATTGGTAGCACACGACACCACCTGTCAAGACTTATCAACTGTTATCTTGCGCCAAGAGTACTCCTGCTGTCATTGCAAAAAGCTTTGAAGCTATTCTCAATGTCATTGTGCATAAACAGTGTTGTTAACAAGTGAATAAAAAAAAAACTTTTAAAAACTAGCTTTTATTATTATTACCATCTAGCACCAAAGTACTCGTCAAGACGAATCAAATGAGCTCAAACTCGATGGGGTCGCGTCGTTTAATTACGAAGTTCTTATGGCCACCTTCCAGCTCCATCATCAGATCAGCTCCATGTCATAATATAATATTGCATTGTCATCCGATTTATACATGCATGCCAAATTTCAGCTCAATCAGAAATCAGGAAAAGGATCAAATTAAACTTCCAAGATTTGATTACATACAGACAGACAGGCAGAAGACAGGTGAAAATGAATAAAAGCTTGTAAAAAGGGTGACACTAGAAAGCATACTCATAAGAATTCGCTATTGGCAAATGTATTTGCCTCGTATGACGATGTGCGAAAATTACATTTTACGTCGAAATTGCATTTTGCGAATGTGGCCAACTTCGCCTGATCCAACAGAAAAAGCGGCTGACAGTTTACAGCGGTTTGACATTGAATTTACTATTATGACATAGACACTCTTCAAAAATTCGCGCTTCTACATTTATCTTAGATCATTAAACCAACTGGATGCGCTACAGTTAGGCAGCCGTTAAAAGAAGCGCCGGGCACAAAACTAGTTGTCACAACTCATGTTGTCTATAAGTGTGTATGTACTCGTGTGCGTATATTTATACCAGTACTAGCTGCGCCCAGCGGTTTTACCCGCTGTACCCTACATGTTTTTTTTATTATTTTTTTATTCCAGGGTCTAAGCTATCTCTATTCCAAATTTCAGCTCAACCGGTCCACCCGTTTAGGCGTAAAAGAGTAATAAACATACATCCAGACATCCTGACATCAATTCTTACAAAATTTCACGTTTATAATATTAAGTAAGATTTGAACATTTTCCGGGTGCGTGCGTAGTGACGTCATCGATAAAACATTAGTGTGGTATCATTATTGGTGTGCGTTTCCTCTCTCCCTACAGAAAGAAACTGGCAGACATTTTCACATAAGAATTAGTTCTGGCTTCGTTTCCGGTTGGTTTAATTTTTGAAAGAGAACAAAAGGAAAACAATGTGACTTTGACATAACTAAAAATGTGACAAACAGGTCGTTTGAGTACGAGCGTCAAGATGGCGGGACCATGTCTTGGATTTCCATGAAACATATACCAATATTTAGTACCTATTTAGTACTATTTAGTACCTCCGATCAAAAAATTAGTACCTCAACAGAAAAGCTGCGGCACAGCAAAAACCTTGGTCCCGCCATCTTGACGTCAGGATGGCGGGACCAAATTGAACCGCTGCTTTCTGGAAGTTCTGATGAATTAATATATTTAGTAACTATTTAGTACCTCTCAAATATCTTTTTAGATTTTTCATAACTTTTACGGTTTTAAAGATATTCAGCAAAAACCTTGGTCCCGCCATCTTGACGTTTTTAAAAAAACGTTTCACATCTAAACCCAAGGTTTTTCTTGAATTATTTTCTGGTCAATATTTAGTACCTTTTTGGTATACTAAATATTTGCCCTTGATGACAAGTTTGTGTCTGTGACTCCGTCTGCTTGAAATAAACATTTTCTTATTCCTCATACAAACTTTCAAGCTTCTTTTCGCCTTGTTAAAGTATGATTTTCGGAATAAAAACTATGCTATGTTTTTTCCAGGGTCTCAAACTATCTTCTTACCTAATAAATAAATGTATCCGATATTTTTTGAAAAAAAAAATTGTTCATTATTTCTAAGTATATTATGTTAGTTAAAATAATAATAACTTAGTGATTATATTAATAAAAGTTCATTTTTCAGTATATATAATTTTATATGTTTAGGTATTTCAGTCCGGTCAAAATGGACATCAGAATTATTATTGGTGTTATTATTTATAATAAACTGCCAAAAGTCACCAGCAACTCTATGTGTGCAAGATGCGGCGCGGAAAGCGGCCCAATTGACAAGTTGTCAGTTGTCATCAATGCGATCTGCCCGCCGCGGCAGACCGGACCGCGCCGGTTCGCGGCCGCTTTATGTGTGACGGGCATATACAAGAGAGATACGCTTAGGTCATTTTTTGTATGAAAACAAAGTCACCAAAACATGGTGGGGTGCGGGGGATGAGTGGCTAGATTTGATTGGCTCGTTCAAGGTGACGTCACAGTTACGCCACAGATTAGGTAATAGTTAGAGGCATAACATGACTTTCTAGTGATGTGGTAAAGTCGCTATATCGTATCGATAAGAAAATATAAGTTACTGTTATTCTTAAGTTTAATGAGAAAGTTCGTTGTATTGTATACGAGAGATATTTTAATATAACTTCAATTATTGTTTTATTATAGCTTAAATGTTTTCTCATCTCTATTACCTCCCAAAGTACCCGAATAAACATTTTATATGGTTTCACTAAAATATAAATAGGTCCATCGCTCGCATAAAATTTTTAGTCCTAATTTTAAAAAATTATGCGTGCGAATACGCACCCTATAAGAATAAACAATAAATGTTAGATAGCGAATTATTTGTTTTTAAATTAGTGACAAATTTAACATTATGTATTTTAAAAGCTTCGTTACACTTCTCTTATTACAAGCTTCATAATAACCATTCATGAATTAAATACCAGTAACCCTGTATAATATTAAACCCCGATAATTTTGGTACCTTAATATACCTAATACCTACCTACTTCAAAAATTTCAATAACATTTTTGTCGATAAAATTTGTGGTGTAAATTTAAATTTGTGTCTTATCACTAGTTTATCCGGGCGTAAGAGAGAACGAGATAATGTTATACAAATTTACCAAGAAAGAATGAGACGAAAAGAAACTTGGCCATTTTTATATTGCATTTTATGTTAAACATTTTTCAATGATTATTATCGGAATAATAACTTGCCTGTGTAATAAGATTTCGTCTTTTGCGTAACTGAATGTAGCGCTAGTCTTTCCGCGCCTTTTTATTGAACAATACGGCATTTTTATTAATTATTTTTCATTAAGTATGTGAATGTCACGCTGTCAATGTCGGCCGTGGAATGAACACGAAAAAGAGGCGGAGCTACGAGCTTATGTTGATTCAGGCATATGACTTGGCGACTGTTACCTCATTTTAGCTTCCATCTCTAGCTTTATGATCTGTGGTGACGGGTCACGTACAAACTAGAACATAAGAAAAATTCCGTCCCGGTTCACGTTCGCTTTACCGGCTCAGTGTGACGTAAGCTTAGGTATTTTTTTGTTTACTTTAGCAGGTAATTCTTGACTTCGACATAATTCAAAAAGTAAAATAGAGCTTGTTTTTGTAATAATTTTACTCATTTTATTATCTAAACATTAACGACTTCTTATTTAAATTAAGTTTTGCAACTAAAACAGGTACATTGTTGTTGTTGACTTCGATAATAATGGTTATACGAAAACTATAAAAGACTTCAACTCTGATTAAATAATTCTAGAATTCTTTGATCGGGGCAAAGATGTGGAAGTTTTTGGTGTTTGTCATTCTAGTGATACATTTAATAGAGACGGGGGAATGTAAGTAATATTTGTATATATGCGGGAATATAATATTATTATAAAAAGTGGGAGATGTAGTTGTGTTAGTATGACCCAACCGAGTCACTGGATTAGTTACCACTATGCCGGGACGCTGCATGACCGTTGCTCAAGATAGCCGCCAATACGCGATCTTATGGCTATTATATACACCGCTGATCTTAGAGTGGTAATTGAGTTTAAAACCTCTCTCTTACAAGAAGCGTAGCTGCGTGTATTTTAGTTGCCCAAATTTGCTTTACCACTAACATCAACAATCTTTATTTTTGAGCGCAGTATGGTGTTCCTGATCCGGTCTGTTAGCTTCATGCCTAGGATACTGTGCTCCATCGCTTGCTGGCAAACCCCGAGTGCTAACTTTTGATGATCAGTCAAAGACAAAGTCTGTGCTCCGTAGGTGAGGACAAGGAGAATGCATACGCCCTTAAATTGTTTTTAAGGGTTAGTGGTAAATTTCCCTACATTTGTTGTTTAATGGACTAATAGCTCCTCCAAGCGTTTGGTTCGTCTAGCAATTCCGTGATCCTGTCTCGCCTGGAAGAAGACAAATTGGGCCAAATAAATGTACTCATGGACGTACTCAATCGCCTCCTTCTCCTCACCTTCAACATCTAGTTTACGTTTCCTGCTGTTTGTCATGATCTTGGTCTTCGACATGTTCATCTTCAGTCCGACCCCGGCTTGCGATGTTAAGTTCTGTGATCATAATTCCGAGTTCCGATGCCGTGGAAGAAATAGGACAATCTCATTGGCGAAACGTAGGTTTGTCAACCTGTTTTCTCCGATGACAATGCCCTTCGTCCACCACCTTGGTGAGAGTTTTTATTAACACCTCTTCGAGAGTTGCAGTAAAAAGTTTTGGAGATAGCGGGTAGAAAAAGGAGCGGAAAAACTTGGCCAGTTTTGTGCAGTTTTACTTTTAGCTGCGGTTTATTTCGATAGATGCTTTCAAGAAGATGGATGTATGTAGTGGTTATGTCTTGTTGTTTTTAAGAGCTTGAAATATAATTGAATGTCAAACGCTTTAGAATAATCAATGAACGCAATATAGATTACTATTATGTCGCTCTTTAACACGGGCTAAGCCCGGGCCTTTTTATAGGCGTACACGGAGACAAAAAGTCCAACGCGCAGAGGCCCTTTTGAGCTTTTAATATAAATGTAATGGGTGACACTTATTGGAGTCTGTCTGTGAGTCCATCCATAGAAAATGGGCTCAAAGACAGTCTCCGCCAAGTGACAGGACTATTGCTAATTAATGGAATCTACTTGAACTAGGCTATAGATGTGCATTCTAAATAGATGGTTAATGAGGCTATTGCTAGGACTACGGCACCTGCCACTTCCATCCCATTAGGAAATATATAGGCAGGTGATGACTCGCCACTCACTAAACGGGCCCCCATAAAGGCCGGCATTACATAGCCGACGAGAAGGGCAACGTTGGTGTAAGTGGCTGGAGGGGGAGAGGTGTCCCTGGACTTTAAACACGTAGGCCAACTCGCCACTTATGCTTCACATCCTCCCTCCGAGCGTGCAGCTCTCGCGACTCCACTCTGGCCGGCCAATCAAGGCAAGCACAGAGGTGGGGGACTGTTCCTCGTCAGTGTTCACTCCAGCCGGCCGGTGAAGGCAAGCCGGAGATGAGGAACAGAATCCTCCCCTGGGAGCACTCGGGTCCGTGGGGTCGCTACTCCCCAACTTACTATTATTATTATTATAAGCCTGTTAGATCCCACTGCAGGGCAAAGACCTCCCTACCCTCTCTCCATCTGTCACGATCTAGGGCTATGGATTTCCATCCTTCCGCATGTGAGTCAAGGTCATCCCGTCATCTCTTCCTTGACCTGCCGCGTGGCCGTTTGATACTAGGAGCCCACTCAGATGTAATTTTGGCACAACGTTGGGCCAGAATATAGATGTATAAGGGTAAATTAAATTCAAGGTATGTTTCTAAGATTTGATTGAGAGTTTGTAAGTCGGTAGTAGAAAGACCTCGATGGAAGCCTGCTTGTTCCGCATGTAAATCTAACTTGCCTGCAATTAAGAATTCAATGATTTTAATTAATGTTTTATAGAGATGGAAGACTAAGCTAATAGGTCTATAGTTTATAAAGTCTGATCGGTCGCCTTTTTTATGCAAAATAATTATGTTAGAATGGCAAAAATTTAGAAATGAATCTGTCTCTAATTTTAAATTAGAAAGAAAGAAAGAAAATGAATTTATCTGCACACAAAATAATAATAATTATAAAACAAAAAGTAAACAAGAACATTTTAGAGGTAATCTATACTATTATATAAAATAGAAAACTGACTGACTCATCATCGCAGGGACAAAACCGCTGGACCGATTGAGCTGAAATTTGGACAGCGTGTTCTTTAGGTAACGTAGGCAGGTAATAAGAAGGGATTTTGCGAAATTCCCACAGGAACGGGAACAAAATGGAAATCTGTAACCGTTGAGTCTATCAAGCTGAAAATTGGTGTAAAGGTAGTTTTACTACCATGGAAAAATTCAAAATAGTTTTTATTTCAAAATTCCTACGGGAACGGGAACAAAATGGAAATTTGTAACTGCTAGGCCTATTAATCTGAAATTTTATATAAAGGTAGTTTGACTACCATGAATGGATTCAAGATAGTTTTCATTCCAAAGTTCTTGCGGGAACGGGAACAAAATGGATATTTGTAACCGCTAAACCTATAAATCTGAAGTTTGGCATAAAGGTAGTTTGACTACCACAAATGGATTCAAGATCGTTTTCATTCCAAAATACCTGCGGGAACGGGAACAAAACTGAAAATCTGTAACCGCTAGGCCTATTACGTTGAAATTTAGTTGAAAGGTAGTTTGACTACTATGACTGGATTCAAGGTAGTTTTCAACCCAAAATGTCACGGGAACGGGAACAATCTACGAGTATGTCTATACTCTATACCAATATGTATTTAATGTGGAAATCTATTGATTTATCAACGCAGGGATAAAACCGCTGGACTGATTGAGCTGAAATTTAAACAGCGTGTTTTTTAGGTAACGTAGGCGACCGATAAGAACGGATTTTGCGAAATTCCAACGGGAACGGGAAAAAATGGAAATCTGTCACCGTTGAGTCTTCTATTAAGCATAAATTTGGTATAATAGTAGTTTGACTACCATGAAAAGATTCAGGATAGTTTTCATTCCAAAATTCTTACGGGAACGGGAACAAAATGGAAATCTGTAACCTCTAGCCTATTACGCTGAAATTTGGTATAAAGGTAGTTGGGGTACCATGAATGGTTTCAAGATCGTTTTCATTTTAAAATTCTTACGGGAATGGGAACAAAATGGAAATCGCGGTAACGCCTATAGCGCTGAAATTTGGAAGGTAGTTTGAGAATTGAGAATTTATTTTTTATTTCATAAAAATTACAGTATTGCATGTTTGGAGTCCACTAGCCCCCACACTAGGATACCCTGTGTCGTGGGGGCTAAAAGTTTGACTGTCAGGAAAGGATTCACAACGGTTCATCACGGGAACGGGAATAATATGAAAATCTGTACCGCTTGGCCGATTAAGCTGAAACTAAATGCAAAGGTAGTTTCGCTACCAAGAAAGTACAAGATTGATGTTTCAACCCAAAATTCTTACGGAAATGGAAATAATCTATGTCCATGCCAAAATTTAAAGTGGAAATCTAACTGACTTATCATCGCAGGGATAAAACCGCTGGACCGATTGACCTGAAATTTGTACAGCGTGTTTTTTAGGTAACGTAGGCGACCGAAAAGAAGGGATTTTGTGAAATTCCTACGGGAACGGAAATAAAATGAAAATCTGTAACCGTTGAGTCTATCAATCTGAAATTTGTTGTAAAGGTAGTTTGACTACCATGAATGGATTCAAGATAGTTTTCATTCCAAAATTCTTACGGGATCGGGAACAAAATGGAAATCTGTAAACACTAGGCCTATTAAGCTAAAATCATTATAAAGGTAGTTTGAGTACCATGAATGGATTCAAGATCATTTTCATTCCAAAATACCTATGGGAACGGGAACAAAATGGAAATCTGTAACCGTTAAGCCTATAACGCTGAAATTTAGTATAAAGGTAGTTTGACTATAAGGAAAGGGTTCAAATAGTTTTCATTCCAATATTCCCACGGGAACGTGTATAATATAGAAATTTGTAACCACGTGGCCAATTAAGCTGCAATTTAATGCAAAGGTAGTTTGGCTACCAAAAAAGAATACAAGATAGTTTTCAATCCAAAATTCCCACGGGAACGGGACTAATATGGAAAATGTAACCGCTGAGCTGAATAGTTTGAAATTTGATGTAATAGTAGTTTGACTACCAAGAAACGATAATGGATTGTTTATTCATCCCAATATTCCTATGGGAACGGGAATATTAAGCTGAAATTTGGTATAAAAAAGTTGTTTGATTCTCAAGCTCAAGCGCATCGCCTCATTCTCGCTTCGTGCGCTCGATTTGCGCATTGTGGATACTTTCCAACCTAACTAATATAATATGTGGGACTACACTAAACTCTGTAGGGTAATCTGACTGACTCATCATTATCACAGTGGAGACGAAACTCCTGAACCTAGAATGATATAATTTGGAATACCTATCCTATAGGTTATTTTTAATACCTAAACATATATATTTTTATTATCTTTTTGCTGAACTAATAGAGTTGAAATTTGGCATAAAGGTATTTAAGTACCAGGAGAGGATGTGAAAAAGTGTTTATCTCAGATATTATCCTCTTAGAGGAGGAAAAGAGGGCCATTTTTCTCCTATAAAAGTGGGGGCAAATGTTGTATTGAAATTTCTAATACCGCTGGACCTGAAATTTAGTAAGTATAATAATGGTAGTTTGTATACCAAAATAGGACATAAGATAGTTTTTATATTATAGAAATCCCCTTTTATAAGGGGAACAGGGGTGAAGTTTGTATGAGTTATCTATATTTGTTAGGCCAATTAAGCTTTTTTTTTACTTCTACAAAGGTTAGTTTAAGTACCAGGAAGGACACAAAATAGCTTTTATCCCCGAAACCGCCCTTTCAGAGAGGAAACCAGGCATTTAAGAGTTTGTATAAGGAATCAGTATCCATCGAACCCACGTAGCCGACCGACGTAGTGTACCGACGTAGTGTACCGACGTAGCTTTCATTTGGTTTTAACCAACGAATTAGGGAAATAAGTTTTAACACAATTTGAGTCCTGGGACAGAGCATAGGATAGTTTTTATTTCCCTGAAATCTTTGTAGTATCTCCAAACATTGTAAAGGCCGCGGCAGTGGCCGGCGAAGCACCAGAAGCTACTAGAATATTTTAAGGTAGAAATATCATAAATAGGATCACAAGTTGTAAAAGACTAAATTCATGTCAATATGCGAATTTAATATTCGTGATTATTTTCTATTTCTAGCAATGGTATTATACTAAATCTGTAGATTTGTCATTGAAATATTTATTGCGTAAGGCTTATTATTTAATTTTATTTTTTTATTCATAATGGCACCCGAAGCGAAGCGAGGACGGGCCGCTAGTATATTATAAAAACAAATAAACATATTATTATTATAAAACAATAACGGTAGTTTCCAAAATCGTATATTATTGTTATTAATGTTTATAAAAAATAAAATCATGCAATTAAAAATGTTGTTATTTTATCTAATAAGATCGGCTCCCCTGTTTTCAACGCATCGGTGGTAATGCCAACTTCTGGACTTTGCTATTAATTCATGTCAACTAGAGCTCGATGTACCTCTTTCGGTGTTATTTTAGGTATGTTTTCAGTGCATGAGTAAGCGTCAGTTAATAATTGGAGGGTTGTGTCGTCAATAAGTATTTTTTCTCTATCTTACGTCGTGACCATATTTTAATATAATTTACCTATTTAATAGATTTTCCGTTTTCTCTAATACTCTAGCTAAAAATTAATGATAAACAAATTTACGAGGTGAGGAATTTGAACTAAAAACATTTATTAATTGATTTTGAATATAGATTTTGTGTCATAATGTTTGTCTTCAGGATAAAAGATACAGATTTTTATTTTGCATAGAAACATGGGTACATGGATAATAGATCTTAATCATTAACTTAGTGGCCAACATGTTTTGCCTTTACAGACCCACAAAATGAAGATATAATGGGTGCTTATCGCAAAACTTCATGTATCTATTATAACGTTAATTTGATTTTGATTGTAAATGTCAATATAAGTTATGAATAATATATTTTTAAAATAAAAAGTAATTATTATAAAAATTAAAATAAACGTATGTCAAAATAATAATAATAAGTAGAATACAATAAAAACCGGTCAAGTACGAGTCGAACTCGAGCACCGAGGGTTCCGTACAAACCCGTAGGTATACCAAATTTCAAAATTCACGGGAAAGGTCACGGGAAGTACCCTGTAGGTTTTGATTCCCTTGCGAGTAGTTGCGAGTTTGAAAATATGCGGCTAAAAATTGCTGTTTCTTTTTATTACGTTGACATAGTATAGGTTTGATTTAGTTACAGCTTAAAGGTATTACAAACTTAAATATTTCATATGAATTTCATACCTCTACGGGTTCATAGGGATAGTAAGTATAAAATTATTTAAAATATTTTTTATTTAATGTATTGAAATTTTACAATTTACAATAGAACATTTAAAAAATTGAAATTTTACAATAGAACATGTAGAAAATTATGTTAAAAAAAATATTGAAAGACAATAATATCTCATTAAAAATAGATAGAATAAATCACAAAACAGAAAGAGACTATGCGCCTTTTATTATAGGTATACCCAAAAGTACATAAATACGACGAACTATGCAATCCTCAATATTGGCCGATTAACGTAGAATTCTGTGAATGGGTGTGGTTTCGAAAATCAGCTGAGTTCGGAAAACCAAATCCACCCAAACTTATGTAAAAACAACATAAACAAACCACCCACAGAAATTTTGATTTATTATCAGAACGTGCGAGGGCTTCGGACTAAACTAGATACATTTTATTTAGGTGTGGAAATGTCTAACGCAGATCTAGACACGCGGCAGCGAGTCAAGCCAAGTTCAAGCAAAGGAACTGGCGATCGCGCCGTGTGTTATATTACACGAACCGTCCAAAGCGCGTTTTGACGACTTTTTACATCCTCTGTTGGCGCCGTGCGGTGCCACCCACAATAAAAAAAAAAGAAAACAATGACGTTGACAGCTGCAGCTGCATCCTTTTTCAAACTGTCAACGTCAAATGCACTTTTCCAAATTCAACTCTGCAGGCAAGTTGCATATCGTTCGCGCTCTCCATTTTTTATTAATTTACACACTAAACATTGGTCCTTCGACGCCAAATATTAACGCCAGTGCAATATAGTCGCCGTCATATTCGTTTTCGTTCATTGTGGTCGCCATCGCCGTCAACCTGCAGTAGATGCAAGCAGATTACTATTCGCAAGACGCCGGCCGGCTTCCGCCATCTCGACATCAAGTTCGACTTTGAAGAAAACTGAAGAGAAGTATAATTTATTACATTCTTCGTGCGAGTACACCGTCATTTGAGGCTTGCAGAGGTACACTTTTCCGTTTTCCACACACTTATCCGTTAAAATGAGTTACCTAGAGGTCAAATCTTCACGCGGCTCCAACGATGATGATATCCGTGATCTTAACAAAAAACGTGGCAATATTCGCGGGAGATTAACATTGTTCTCCAAAAACGTTTGTAGTATAGAATCTTCCGATAGCGAAATAAATTCACAACAAATTATCGAACTTCAGTTACGTATCGCGAATTGTGAGTCCCTTTTTAAAGAATATCAAGAAATACAAAGTCAAATTGAAAATATTATTAGTGAAACTGAGCTAGACAACCAGCTCGAAACAAGAGAACTAATAGAAACACAATACTTTAACTCAATGTCTCTTGCTAAGTCTATAATTTGTAAACATGAAGAGAAAGATGTGACCCCTAAGTGCTCTAACAGTCATAGTAACAGCAGTCATAATTCAATCATAAAATTACCTACCATTTCTTTACCATCCTTTGACGGTTCATATGAAAATTGGCTCGAGTATCGTGATACCTACATATCTTTGATTCACAATGCAAAGGAAATTAATCCTATTCAAAAGTTTCATTATCTGCGTTCATCACTGAAAGGCAGTGCCTTACTAGTTATCAAATCACTTGAATTTACATCTGAAAATTACCAGATTGCTTGGGATCTCTTAACAGACAGATACAACAACAATAGATTGTTAATTAATAATCATGTAAAGTCATTGTTTTCCATACCAACCATTACAAAGGAATCACCTTATATGTTGCGTAAGTTAGTGGACTCTGTCTTAAAGAATCTTCGGTCATTGAACATTATGGGAGAACCTACCGAACACTGGGATACCTTAGTGATACACTTAATTACTACAAGATTAGATTCAATAACTAACAGGGAATGGGAAAACCGTAAAAGCACCATTTTTAATAAGCACAGTAAAGTCAAATTAGAAGACATTTTACAATTTTTAAGAGACCGGTCAGACGTTTTAGAGATGGTTCAAGGGGGTAACTATAATAAATCGAATACAAGTGAACAAACGAAAAAGTCAAACAGTAATAATAATAATACACAACCTGCTTCACAGGTGCGTTCATTTGTGTCACATAAACAGCCATCACGGACAGGCAAGCCCGCATCACAGTCAGGGTACATCAATAAGTGTGTTATGTGTGAGGACAATCATGCACTGTACTCTTGCGTTCGTTTTCTCAACCTTTCTGTCCCTGATAGGCTCACATTCGTTTCTGGAAAAGACATATGTCAAAACTGTTTACGTTCCAATCATTCTATTGAAGATTGCCAGTATGGGCCATGCAAGCAATGCCCAGAAAAACACAACAGCTTACTACATACTAATAGTAGTGTAAGTTGCAACTCAATTCGTTTAGATGCTCACAGTAGCCATGCGTTTTCTGCCAATTGTGATAGTACGTTAGAAACCTTGCAGTCTATTCCATTAGATATTATTTTATATTATTTTATCAGGTATTGTTTGTTTGTACCAAAATTTACATACGTTTTACGATGTTGTCCATTGTGGAAACACAATGAGCTTCTTGTAAGCTTAGACAACGTCATAAAAAATACCCTGATGTCGGTCCTGAATTTGAGCTTGGATGACAGGGCTTGGTCTCAAGCCTCCTTACCTATCAGGTTTGGGGGCCTGGGGGTCCGTAAAATTTCTAGTGTCGCTCTCCCGGCTTTTTTGTCCTCAGTGCATAGTTCGGACAATCTCATTCAAAAAATACTCGCTCCCTCGCGAGACCCCGCATTATCATCTTTGGCTATAGCTAATTCAGCTGAGGCAAAAAATGCTTGGGTTGCAGCTTGCCCCAATACCGATTTACCTAAAGTACCATCTTCACAGAGACTGTGGGATGGGCCTCTCTGCGAGTTGGCACGGAATAGTCTAATACAAACGTGTCCCAACTCGTCAGACCGTGCCCGACTTCTAGCAGTCTCTGTTAGGGAATCTGGTTTTTGGTTGCAAGCCATCCCTTCCATTAATACTGGTAATCTTTTAGATTCATCTGCTTTTCGTGTAGCTGTTTGTTTGCGCCTGGGTGCAGCATGTTATGTAGGTCACCGCTGTCAGTGTGGTAATGCAGTCGACGAACTCGGTCACCATGGTCTCTCATGTTCTCGGAGCGCTGGCCGAATCTCCCGCCACTCCAGTCTCAACGACATCATTCGCCGGGCTTTTACCAGCGCCAATGTAGCAGCCATTCTGGAACCGAATGGTCTGATGCGTGACGATGGTAAAAGACCTGACGGTATGACTTTGATTCCCTGGAAGTTGGGTCGGCCGTTAGTGTGGGACGCGACTTGCGTTGATACACTGGCGCCCTCACATCTTCCAGAGACTCAAATTGCGGCTGGTGCGGCGGCAGTTTCTGCTGAGCGGCTCAAGCGGCGTAAATATGCTAACCTCGATAGCGGTTACATTTTTGAGCCGTTTGGGGTAGAGACTTTGGGTCCTTGGGGTCCGGGAGCTCACCGCATTTTCCAAAATTTATCTGAGCGCTTGGTCGAGGCGACGTGTGACCAAAATGCTGGGGTATATTTGGCCCAACGTATAAGTATTGCCATTCAACGTGGCAATGCTGCCAGCATTCTGGGCACTCTGCCAACTGACAGTGGTTTGGAGCACTTGGATTTTCTGTAGATCGGCTTGTGGCCGATCTGTGGTTAATAAAAGTGTTCTTTACTGCTGTAGTAGCTGTAGTATTGTTAGTTTGTTTTTCTCAATAAAGGCATTTGCCACTTTAAAAAAAAAAAAATTCCATTAGAACAGGTTTTACTATCCACTGCCATTGTTGAGGTGTCTCATAGGGGCTCAAGTGTAACTGCTAGGGCTCTTCTTGATAGTGGCTCGCAGAGGAGTTTCGTTACTCAGTCACTATGTGACAAACTTCGTTTAAAACCTATACAGTCCACTCTCACAATTACAGGTGTAGGCAATACTGTTACTCGTTCACAACAGTCATGTGACCTACTCTTGCAATCAAAAACTAGTAATTTTAGTTCTCGTTTGAACTGTTCCGTTTTACCTAAAATTACTTATTGTTTACCAAACACTCGTATAGATGTGCATTTGTTACAAATGCCTCCCAACGTTACATTAGCAGATCCGAATTATTATGTTCCTTCAGATATCGATTTGCTGATAGGGGCTGATCTATTCTGGAATTTGTTACAAGAAGGTCGACTTCGTTTGTCTAATGGACCTTACCTACAAAACACCCAATTGGGGTGGATCGTTTCGGGCCCGTTGGCCGGTAAAAGCCCCACAGTAACTAATGGCAGCACCGTTTGCTGCACATTTACAAACTCACTGGATAACCAGATGAGACGTTTTTGGGAAATAGAGGAAGTAGAGAAAAATTTTGGTGAAGCAGATCAAGTTCTCTCACCTAAAGATAAAATTTGTGAAGACCTTTTCAAGTCTACAACTACTCGTGACAAAGATGGTAGGTTTGAGGTCCGAGTACCTCTTTGTGAACCGGCTGAGTCACTTGGTGACTCTTATGATCTAGCCAAGAGTAGGTTTTTTTCGTTAGAAAATAAATTGGAGCGTATGCCAGAAGTAAAAAAGATGTATTCAGAATTCTTAGAGGAATATGTAAGGTTAGGTCACATGACTCGCGTTGACTCATATGAGTCACCTCACTATTTCTTACCACATCACTGTGTACAGCGTGAAAGCACCACAACAAAGCTTCGTGTAGTATTTGATGCTGGTGCAAAAACTACTACCGGCAAATCACTAAATGACATTCAGCTGATTGGTCCACCACTGTTAAATGACTTGTTTGATATTCTGTTACGGTTTAGACAATACACTTATGTGACATGTTCAGATGTTGAGAAAATGTTCAGACAGGTTAATATACAGGATGATCAACGTAACTTACAACTTATATTGTGGCGTGAACGCAAAGGTGACCCATTAAGTGTATATCGTTTGAACACAGTGACTTATGGCACCGCATCTGCTCCATATTTAGCCATGAGATGTATACGGCAGCTTGCACTTGACTGTCCTGATGAGTACATCTCACAAATCATACTGAAATCAATGTATTGCGACGACTTCATATATACTCATAATGATAAGCAGGAATTATTGTCAATCTGTGAAAAGGTTAGCAACGTTTTAAATTCAGGCTGTTTTCCATTAAGAAAATGGGTATTCAACTTTGACTGTAATACTTCATCAAATGATAATGTAAAATCACTCTCATTAGACAAGGCCACTCAACACAAAACGTTAGGATTGGGCTGGTGTAATAATAATGATGAGTTTAAATTTGACACAAAATTAGACATTCATATTGATGTTTCAAAACTTACAAAGCGCACAATTCTTTCTGTAATATCACAAGTGTTTGACCCACTAGGTTTATTATCACCTGTCGTTATTGTGAGTAAAATTCTTATGCAGAAACTTTGGCTTTGCAAGATAGGATGGGACGAGCCTGTCCCCAGTGACATTGCTGGCAATTTTATGAAAACACTAGAGTCATTTCAATATTTAAAAGACATTCGCATTCCGCGACATGTGACCACACAGCATGCACATCAGTTGCAGCTGCACATTTTTACTGACGCCTCACAGGAGGCCTATGGTGCTTGCGCCTACGTCCGCAGCGTTTGTCAAGAGACTGGTGACGTCACCGTGAAACTATTATGTGCTAAAAGCAAGGTAGCTCCTTTAAAACCGGTGACCATTCCCCGACTTGAGCTGTGCGGTGCGTTAGTGGGCGCACGCCTTTATAAAAGAATAAATAATGCAATGAATTTTAAATTCGAAAAGGTATTATTCTGGACTGATTCAACAATAGTTTTAGGGTGGTTACACACTCATCCAGCCAAGCTAAAAACTTTCGTTCAAAACAGAGTCGTTGAAATAAATGATTTGACCTGTGGCTGCGTTTGGTCACATGTCCAAGGCGTAGACAACCCAGCCGACTTATTGTCACGTGGCGTGAGCCTACCTGGTCTCATTGACAAGGAGTTGTGGTGGGTTGGGCCGAAGTTCATTTTAGAAAACCCCATTATTGAAGGCAGTCCAGAAGTACTTCCTGATTCATTACCGGAATTGAAATCTCATATTGTTACATCTGATTCGTTAGGAAATCTCTTTCCATTTGAGAGGTTTTCTTCATTTAATAGGATGATCAGAGCCGCCGCTTATATTCGGCGATTTATTCATAACATTCGTCACAAAACTGAACGTAAACAGGGACCGTTGTCAGCTGATGAGCTACATGAGTCATCAGTTTTACTGGCGCGATTTTCTCAAATGGAATCATTCCCTTCCGAATATGATGCTCTATCAAAATCAACTTTGAATGTGAAGTATTCACGTTCCATGTCAGGACTTAACTTATTCTATAGTAAGGATGAGTCTGTTATCAGAGTAGGAGGTAGATTGGATAATAGTAGAGACTTTTCATTTGACAAAAAACATCCAATCCTACTCTGTAGCAAACACAGATTTACCCTTCTATTATTCCAACACAAACACACTTATTTATGCCATGCTGGTCCTCAATTATTACTTTCACATATTAGGGAGGAGTGGTGGCCTCTCGGCGGGCGAAATTTGGCGCGTTCTGTAGTACATAAGTGTATCAAATGCGTTAGGTTGAGTGGGAAAACGTTTAGCCCAATCATGGGCAACCTTCCAACCGAAAGATTAGCAGCGGGCTCTCCGTTTATGAGAACCGGTACAGATTACTGCGGGCCAGTTTACATTTTGAACCGTCAAGGGAGAGGCTCAAAATTAATTAAATCCTATATTTGTTTGTTTATATGTTTAGCAACTAAAGCTGTGCACTTTGAGTTGGTCACAACTCTCTCAACAGATGGGTTTCTTCTTTGCTTAAAACGTTTTATATCTAGACGGGGTAAACCTTTAGAGATTTTTTCTGACAATGGGAAAAATTATGTTGGGGCAGCTAATGAGCTTAATACATTTTTAACAAATAATTCTAAAAATATCATTCAGAAAGTTTCTACAGAAAATATATCGTTTAAATTCATTCCTCCGTACTCTCCTCATTTTGGAGGTCTGTGGGAAGCGGGGGTAAAATCCTGTAAGTATCATCTGAGACGAGTTGTGGGGAACACTAACCTCACATTCGAAGAATTTTATACCGCACTGACTCAAGTAGAAGCAGTAATGAACTCCCGGCCTATTACACCTCTATCTTCTGATCCGAATGACCTACAAGCGTTGACACCAGGACACTTCCTGATCGGGCGACCACTCATGGCACCACCTTGTAACGACATAACTGAAGCTAACACGACCCGACTACCTCGTTATGATCGGATCGAACAAATGCGACAGCACTTTTGGCAACGCTGGTCTAAGGAGTACATCAGCGAGCTCCAGACCAGAACAAAATGGAAGACCAATAAGAGTGACCTGGCCATAAACAGACTGGTCCTCATAAAAGAAGACAACATGCCACCGTTAAAATGGCGCTTGGGACGCATCCTGCAAGTCTTCACCGGACGGGATGGAATCTCACGCGTGGCGAGCATCCGTACTGCAACCGGAGATATCCAGCGCTCATTTGCAAAGATCTGCCCGCTACCGGTGGAAATAACTGCTTCCTCAACTGATGCTGCTGAAACTCGGAGGTTCCAGGGCGGGGAGCATGTTGGCGCCGTGCGGTGCCACCCACAATAAAAAAAAAAGAAAACAATGACGTTGACAGCTGCAGCTGCATCCTTTTTCAAACTGTCAACGTCAAATGCACTTTTCCAAATTCAACTCTGCAGGCAAGTTGCATATCGTTCGCGCTCTCCATTTTTTATTAATTTACACACTAAACATCCTCGTTATACAAAAACTATTACACATAGACAAGTCAAATTTGGCACATATACTTACATATACGAACTATATCTCTGTTCCAAATTCCAATAACACAGCTCAAACGGTTATTTAGATATAAACATCCAGTAATCGGTGAAGTTAATACATACTGAGGGATAGATCAAAAGTAATATCCCAGTTCCAGATGACCTAGAAAGCTGAAATTTGGCATCCCGATAGGTAATGTCATAGTAACAAAGGGAAAAATCAGAAACTAGTATTTTTTTATCATTTTAAATTATTATTAATTTTTAAAAAATGTATGATATTATAGTTTGGGACGCCTAGGAACGCATAAAGCAATACATGTTGCACGTTGCTATAATTTTTGTGTAGGCGGCTATTTTCTGTTAGATACTACGAAGTGTGCGCGAGTCCGCTATTCCTTCTAATATAATTATAAATGTAAATAAAAACTTTATACCTACTGTACGTATGGAAATATGTTTTTTACTTTTTAACGCCTAAACGGGTGGGCCGATTGACTTTAAATTTGGTATAAAAAAAAAACTTAGACCCCTGGAATAACATAATATACACTACTGTACCAAACTGTATGCGGGTAAAACAGCTAGGCACAGCTTGTCACTAATAAAAATAGGTTCCTGGTACCTACGTAAAAATTGTATATCCTATGTAAATACCTATCAATATATTGACTCCTACCAGCACAAGGCGGCTCAGTGACATAGAGGTAATAATATTAACATTGTTTACAATAAAAATAATGTATGTATATCGCCTTAGGTGCTAGTTGGTGTAAACATTTTAGATACCTACGTACCTGTAACGTATAGAGTCATAATATTATAGGTATGTGGCGGTATCTGGTGGCACAGCAGTGCCCCCGCCAAGTCGTCGTCATTACAAGTCTTGTCGGCTTAGGTTTTTTTTGATCGAAATTCTAATCCAGTTCCAGATGATCTAAAAAGTTAAATTTCCATCCAGGTAGGCGGTAGGTATAAAATAGCTGGGTGAATATAGATAAATTTATCAGTAACTAGTATTGTTTAAAAATCAATTGATTAGGTACAATATTCAAATCAATAGTGTACATAAATGCTATATATAAATAAGTACTAAATTAATTATAGGTATAGGTATATCGAAGCACGGCGAGGCTCACGGGCCGCGGTGCGACGGCCGTGCCATGGAGCAGTGGGGTGGGGGGAGGTGCAATAAAACAATCATTTGGTATTAATCTTATTATGACTGAGTGTCCTAAACCTACTACATACTAAAAAGTACTGTACAAAAAGCAATGATATCCCATCAAAAACATAAATGTGAAAAGAGAGCCAAGTTCAATATTACGATGTATATGTACTCATAGTTACCTATGATTTGGTAGTTGACTTCGACGACAAAAGAAGTGAGATCTAAATGCGTGCCAAGTTCAATGGTCAGTCGTGAAAAATATTTACAACAACATAAAATATTTTATTACAACTTAAAAGATTATTTCTTCTTATCACTTAGAATTAATATTATTTTGAAGCCCAAAGTTTGACTTGCACCAAGAAGCACAGACAATGAATATATGTTGTTATTTAAAATAATAGAGGATTATTGTAATAATTACAAGGATATTATTGTGTTGGGAGATTTTAACTTGTATTCTTGCTCCACGAAGGTCAATAATTATTTTGAATATTTTTTGTCATATTGTGGATTCATTCAGAGTAACAAGGTGAGTAATTTCAATAATAGGCAACTAGATTTAGTTTTATGTGCATTTCCGGACAGTGATAGTGTGAATGTGGTCGCGGCGGAGATGCCTCTCGTGCCGGTGGATGAGTACCACCCGCCGCTAGAGGTGAGGGTGCGGCTACCGCGTCGGCGGGCCCACGAGCACGTCGGCCCCGCCGATGCGGCCGCTGCGACCGGCTCATACTTACCTGACGCGACTATACATAATTATAATTATAAAAAGGCGAACTTTCAATTATTATATAGTTTGATAGCGGCAATAGACTGGACACCGATCTATAAATTAGGTTTAGAAAATAGTTTAGGTTTTTCAGAATGTAGGGCCAGAGTAAAATCTAATATATCACTGGCAGAGGAGCAATATAAGCTGAATATTCAAAGTCAGTTACAGAGAAACCCGAAATCCTTTTGGAGTTATGCCAACTCAAAAAGAGGCAGCAGAACTCCGAAAAAGATATTAAAAAATGGAGAAGTAATAAATGAGAGGGAATGTGCTAAAGAATTTGCCAAATATTTTAGTTCAGTTTACAGGCCAGAGATAGCGCGATTGGATGTAAGCACTGCGATATCCGAAGCGGGAGGCGAAAACTCAGCGGCACGGGTACATCTTGATGGTCTTCAGTTCCAGGAGGTTCTTGATGCGATTAAGCAACTCAAGCTGAAGAATTCCGCGGGCCTGGATGGAATACCACCTTATATATTTAAAGATTGTAGAGAGGTTATGGCGAAGCCGCTCCATCATGTATTTAATAACTGTCTGAAGAGAGCCGAATTCCCAGAACGATGGAAAATTACCCGAGTTGTACCTGTGCCGACGGAGAAATCTGGAACAAAGGTAGATCAATACAGACCAGTCGCCATACTGTTAACTCCGGCGAAGGTGTTGGAGTCAGCTATTCACAAGAGCATATCAGCTCAGGTTAGTTCTCAGCTCTCAGATGCTCAACATGGCTTCCGCACCGCAAAAAGCACTACCAGCAACATACTCAGCCACATGACATATCTGTTGCCAGCAGTAGATGGTGGGGGGAGGGCGGATTCTGCGTATTTTGACTTTAGAAAAGCGTTTGACTTAGTCAATAATGACGTTTTGTTGAAAAAGTTAGCAGGGTTCGGCTTTACCCCACATCTTTTAATTTTTTTTGTTAGTTATATGACAGATAGGCAACAGTATGTGGAATACTCCAGGAATAGGTCTGAGCCATATTTCACCAGGTCAGGCGTATATCAAGGCAGTAATTTAGGCCCATTGCAGTTTATTTTAATGATAAACGACTTACCCTCAGCAGTACAACATTCTAAATGCTTGTTATTCGCAGATGACTTAAAGCTGTCTTTAACTATTAATGATGAAGACGATTGTGCAAGACTGCAGGGAGATATAGATAGGGTAGTGGCATGGAGTAAAAGAAACCAATTAGAATTTAATGTATCCAAATGTATGACAATTAGTTTTACAAGGGCGCGTAACCTCTCACTGCCAGCATATTATGTAGATGGGGTGCCAATAGTCAGAGTCAAACACGTGAGGGATTTGGGTGTAAATTTTAATTCAGAGCTAACTTTTAGAGAGCACATTATTAAAATTTGTAAAAAATTGTTTAGAAATTTAGGATTTATTCTCCGTACGGCTAAGGGCTTCACAAACATCGGAGCAGTGTCGGCACTTTATAACGCTTTAGTGAGAAGCCACTTAGAATGTAATAGTGTCATATGGTCACCTAATGAAATGAAATATATCCTAATGTTAGAAAGGATACAGAACAAATTCGTTAGGTACTTATACTTAAAACAATATGGGGTGTATCCTTTCTATCCGTTGATGTATCCGACTCTGTTTATATTGGGGATGGTGGGATATAATGAACTAAGGGTTAGAAGGGAACTAGCGCTGATTAGTTATATTTTAAAAATAATAAGGGCAAAGGTTTATAATGCCGATATATTGTCTCAGGTAGGATTATACGTGCCGAATAGGTACGTGTGGCGGCGGCGACGGCCCCTGCTCCTGTGGGTGCCGCCCGCTAGAACTAAACTCCTGAGTGAGGCGCCTCTGACGCGGGCATTTCGCACTATCAATGTCATAGCCGACCAAGTGGATATATTTACTTGTACTCTGAATGAGTTTACTCTAGTAACTTTAAACATTTTATGTTACAATAATAGGAAATAGTATTTAGCTGTCTATAATAAATAATAACTATACTATCGCATTAGGACATACCCTGTAATGATTGTATAATGTTTTGGTTAAATAAATAAATAAAAATTTTGCAATTTTTCTTTAATTTGTGCTAAAATTTGCTGAAATTTGCGGCGTATTCGACTATATGTTTTGATTGCGTTTGCCAAGAAGTTTGATTTTTTTCACAGCTCTATGAGGCAGTAGACTTTATTATTCTCTATAAATTTCAGCTTGATACCTCCACGCGTTGCTGAGAAAAAGGGTCTTGACAGACAGACAGACGGACGGACGGACAACAAAGTGATCCTATAAGGGTTTCGTTTTTTCCTTTGGAGGTACGGAACCCTAAAAATGTCAAATAAAAAAAAAACATTTTAAAATTTATCAATTAAAAATTCATTAACATTATAATAACATTTTTCAAGCAGTAATTTCTATAATCTAGTTTTAAAAATGTCTGTTGTATATTCTCTATAATATTATTTGGGTAGCTTATTGAAAATAATAGGTGACATACATAATATAACATTTTTCCTCAAAAGTGCCGTTTTTGAGGCCTGATGACAAAGTCAGTTGTGTATTGTCTCCAGGGGGAGGGCATCGGCGGATTTTTTGTATATCAACACTGGTTGTATTTGCTACCCCACTCGTAGCGCCACGTGACGCGCCGTTTAGTAGCGGCCAGTTTAAGGAACTACGCGGGCCTCACGGAATATTCTCTTTAACAAAAAAATCACGACTTCTTATTTTTTTATAAAACTGTTTACCGTATTATTATATAATAAAGTATACATATAAAATATCTAAATTTATTAAATCGATTTTAATATCCCCAGAAATGTAAAATAATCCTCAAAATTATGATTATTTTTTGTTCTAGCGAGGGATCAAGTCATACTGGTCAGGCAAATTGCCTCTCTTTCTAATAAAGCGTATTCTCCAAATAGCTATCCTTGTCTACTGACTCGTATTTAGCCAGTGTTGTGAATATTTTGCCGATTGAATCGATGCATGATAATCGATTAGAGGACAAATGCATAACCACATCTTCGACCAGGTCTAATTGCATGCTATCTTTAGGTACAACTAGCGCATAATATGTTCTGTAGGCCCATGTCCTAGCTTCATTTATTCCTATCCAGTTTTACCCATTGAAAAGTACCTACTGATACCTATTGTCAAGAGCCTAGAGAGACTTATAGAGCCTAAGCTACCTATTTTACCAAATTTGATTAGTTCAGCTGTAAATATGTTAAAAATAGCTAATGTGTATGTTCATTAGAAAATATTCCAAAATAACATTGCAAGAAATGAGTTTTAAGGGGTTTGCCCACTATACCGTACCATATGCCCGTTTGCATTTCTTCTTTCTTTCGTATTTTGCCCGTGTTCAAAACAGAATCTAATCACGAGAATGCAGTACCATTTTCATTTTTGCATGCCTATCAATATAATATGTTGCTTACATGTTCAAGCATCTTTACGTGTTAACCTTTTTCGTTGAACTGGCAACAGATGAACTTTGATGAGTTTTCTTTATTAATAACGGAAACAAGTTTATATTATTATCTTTTTATCGGTCATCATTCGTGGCTATAAACCCGTACACTCACTGCATTCTGGTCCCTACACGCAGTTGTTTGGCAACATTGCATGCCATGCATAGACCTGTCAGTATCAGCAACATATTCTCAGCGATATTTATTGTTAACGCTCCGTGCAAGGCTCGCAACGATGTTCTCTTACTTTTCAATGCATACAATACTGCCGTGGTATATATATAATGCGGTTATCTACCAAAACCTAATTTTGAGCTATGAGCAATAATGGCATGGGCCAGATGTTCATATTTGTAAATAAACGGCATAAACTCAGTTGTATTTATTTCGGCTTTGTGCCGACCGGTTCGATCCTGTACGAGGATCTTCTTTAAGGAGTAGCTGCAGTCGGCACGAAGCCAAAGTAAATACAAGTGAGTTTATGCCGTTTATTTACAAAGGTGAATTTAAATATTCACGAATCGTTTAGTGTAAAAAGGGCCCGATGTTATTTTTCGGTTTGGCATGTTCCTAAGACAATTATTATTATTGTATGATACGGTATAATGGACAGTCACCTTGAAGTCCATGTCATTTATAAGTTGACAACTAGATGGCAGATGATTTTTTATAGTGGGTTATTCTCATAAAATTTTATCATGGCAGTAACGTCACAATTTATTTTTTAGCCCCCCACGCAAAAATACGGGGTGTTATAAGTATGACATGTCTGTCTGTCTCTGTATTACGGATTATTTTTTTGTTTTTTTTGAGATTGTTTTTTTTAGGTAGAAATAGTCTAGTGTTCTTAGCCGCCTTGAAATGGTGATTACATTTTTTTCCACAACTCCCTCAACATGGGAATTAAACGAAAAGGTTTGATTAGTAGAAAACTACAAAAAATAGATTTTAATAAACTAACATCTGAAAAACTAAAAGATGGTTGCAACCACAAAATTACATATTTTGAATGCGTTGGGGGTTTTTTTTAATTTTTAATTTAATTCACTTGTGTTGTAAAAATTGGGTAGTTCCCGTGTTCCCCACTATTCGTCCCACTAGTGGGGCAGGTGGTACTGTCAAATATTTTTTGCTTCTCACGCTCCCCACTGATTGCGTTTTAGTGTGACGGGTGATAATATTAAAAAAAGTACACTTCACGCGCCCCATCAGGGCGCTGTAACTCATGCAAAAATATAATTTATTGGGCACGACTAAATGATGAATGGTGTTATTAATGCAAATATTTTGCGAAGAACTAGGAGATCAGAAATTATAAGGAACTATGTACTATTTAGAAGACAAACAACACATTAGAAAATCATCCCATCTGATAATATACTAGTAGTTCGCCTCGAACTGGGACCTCGCAGACCTAATTTCATTGAAAATGTTAAAACCTTAGATTTTTAGGTACCTATACCTACCTGAAGGTAAAAATATAGGGTTAACAATGTGTATACATTTATGGAAACTTTAACTTTAATAATACCAAAATTCAAAGTAATTGAAACTCAAAATACCTACGTAACAGAAATATTTCAACATGATCTTCTTTGTCACTGTTCTATTGTTGTGATCAAAATTTCAATAATAATAATATAATAGAGCGACATAATATTATTAAAGGATATGCGTATTCACTTGATTAAGAAAACTATAGAATATAAAAGAATACATTTACTTTAGGCTTTAGGCGCTAGCATTCAATTATGTAGAGTTGGTACCTACCTAGTGCAGACAGACGAATGAAATGTGGCTGCGGCCCGTAGTTGTAGCTCTTGTATAGAAAAAAAATTACAACCACTGCATTTGTAATTTAATTTTGGATAGTAATTTTAATTTTAAATTTTTTTTTAATTTGATAATATTGTAAATGCTAATTATTGAAAAACTGAAGAATTTATTTTAATTTATATATACGATTTAAGATGTTTAATATGGGCTGTGTGTCCGAATTAAATGATTTTTATTTTTATTTATTTATTAGAAGTTTTGGAATGGCTTCTATCAGATTTTTTAAACGTTTTTAATGAGCTAAATATAACCATAAGATTGATATTACTAATAATAACTACTCGTAACATCACATCACCCTGAAAAAAATATCTAGTTTTACTTGTGTTTTACAACAAACCAATACCGCGACTTTACGACTATACTACCTATTATTGATATATTGTAGCAAATTCCAACATTTTTGTCGTAGCTTAGCGTAGTACCTATCTTTGATCTAATCTGTGATCTCTAATGGTATGCCATTCAAACGAACACAATTTAATTTAATTATAATTCATATTATAAATAAACCCTAACAAGCGCAAGTTGGACTTGCCCCTTTTTTTAGGGTTCCGTACCTCAAAAGGAAAAAACGGAACCCTTATAGGATCACTTTGTTGTCCGTCCGTCCGTCCGTCCGTCCGTCCGTCCGTCCGTCCGTCTGTCTGTCAAGACCCTTTTTCTCAGGAACGCGTGGAGGTAACAAGCTGAAATTTATAGGAAATACTAAGGTTCATTGCCTCTTAGAGCTGTGAAAAATTCAAACTTCTAGGCCAACGCAATCAAAAGATATAGTCGAATATATCGCAAATTTCAGCAAATTTTCGACATTACCAAATAAATCAAAACCTACGGGGCACTTCCCGTAAACTCAGAATCTTGAAATTTGGCACGAAGCAACTCCTTAGAGCACAGATAAAGGAAAAATTGCGAAAACCATAAATTTTTATTTTCATCATATGAAAAAAATATTTTGAAAAATTTTATACCTACTACTCCTTTTCTCATGAACGTGTAAACGTATTAAATTGAAATTCATATCAAATACTAAGATCTATAATACCTTTAAACTGTAATAAAATTAAACCTCCATGTTAACGCATTCAAAAGAAACAGCAATTTTAGCCGAAATTTTAAACACGCAAATACTCTCAAAAAACCAAAACCTACAGGGTACTTGCCGTGAACGTAGAATCTTGAAATTTGGTAAAAAGCAATTCCTTAGAGCACAGATAAAGGAAAAATTGCGAAAATTGTACATTTTTAGTTACATCATATAAAAAAATATTTTTAATAATTTCATACTTACCTTATTTCTCATGAACGCGTGCAGGTATTAAACTGCAATTCATATCAAATACTAAGGTCTATAATACCTTTAAACTGTAATAAAATCAAACCTCTATCTCAACGCATTCAAAAGAAACAGTAATTTTAGCCGAAATTTTAAACACGCAACTACTCTCAAAAAACCAAAACCTACAGGGTACTTGCCGTGAACGTAGAATCTTGAAATTTGGTAAAAAGCAATTCCTTAGAGCACAGATAAAGGAAAAATTACGAAAATTGTACATTTTTAGTTACATCATATAAACTGTAAACTACCTTTAAACTGTAATAAAATCAAACCTCTATCTCAACGCATTCAAAAGAAACAGCAATTTTAGCCGTATTTTTTAACTCGCGACTACTCTCAAGGGAATCAAAACCTACAGGGTACTTGCCGTTAACTCAGAATCTTGAAATTTGGTTCGCAGTAACGTCTTAAATCACAGGCACAGGAAAAATTGCGAAAACTGTAAATTTTTAGTTACATCATAAAAAAAATAATTTTGTATTTACTATCCCTTTCCTCAAGAACGCGTACAGATATTAAATTGAAATTCATACCAAATACTCAGCTTTATAATAACTTTAAGCTGTAAAAAAATCAAACATCTATGTCAACGCAATCAAAAGAAACAGCAATTTTAGCCGCATATTTTCAAACTCGCAAGTACTCGCAAGGGAATCAAAACCTACAGTATATAATATTATACCCACTTTTCCTTAGGGTTCCGTAGAAACCCGTAGGTTTATACGGAACCCTCGGTGCTCGAGTCCTACTCGTACTTGACCGGTTTTTTTTTGTTCAAAAAAGTCAGCAAAATTTGTGGTCCTTTGGTTACCTATCTAAATACGTACGCGCATAACATTGCTTCACTTCGATAATTACGTACTTTTAAATAAAGCCATTTTTTGAGCATATAATATGAATTAATTACATAATATGTAGTCATCAGAAGTCATTTTAATAGTCCTCAGATCATCATCATTTTAATAGTACTATATAGCATACCTAAATTTAAGGATAATAATATTGAACTCTCGGATGCTTGGATATTACTATAGCTATTATGTGAATACTTGAAAATAGGTAAATTAGGTGCCTACTTCCACTTTATGAGCCTATCCTGCACTCTGCGATCATTTAAATTCATATTATTATATGTCAGTTCTCATGTAAACATTGTAATTTAATAATCTCTATAGCTCTACAACCCTTATAGCGATTTGGCTTATATTTGGACATGAGGATTATCTTAGTTTGTACTACTTGTTTGCAAAGTTCTATCAAGATTGGATTAACGGTAACGTTGTAATCAAGCAATCTCTATAACTCTAAAACTCTTCGACCGATTTGGCTCATGTTCGAACTTAAAAATTCTATTGTTTCATACTACGTGCTTGCAAAGTTTCATAAAGATTAGACTATCCCTTTTCAAGTTATCGCGTAACAAACATACATACAAACATACACTTTTGATAATATATTTATGTTGGTTATAAAAAATGTCTATATATTAAAAAAAAAATATCAGCGCACCAGTTTTGAAATTATCGTTAGACCTATCGTAAAAACTTTAAGTCACCTATACTCTGCAATTCTGGAGCCTATTTGGCTATTTTTTTTTACTAAAATTATTCAATTACCCTTCTTAACTTGTGTGCAAAGTTTCATTTAATTTGGATTAACCGTTTTTGAGTAAATGTCGATCGAACTCAATCACCAGAGGTCAACCGTTAAACTGGTCGCAACGCAGGCTTTTCGCGGCTTTCGACTCTAAGACCTCGCTTCGCTCGGTCGATTATTAAAATCTCGTATTGCGGTTATTTTAGTCGCACTTTCCTGATTAATTCGAACTTTTATGTACCTTTGTGTAATTTATATGAATGGGATAACATGTGTTTTTTTCATTAATAGACGCAGGTACAGGCAAAGCAGTACAAGTCAACGAATACTCGTATGTAAGACTTCATTTCAATTATGATCTCCTGGTACCTTTTTCTTGTTATCTACCTTGCAAATATGTAAAAGTGATGGAAGAAATGAAGGGTCTTGAGGAAATCTTCATTTCAAATGACAACTATCAAAATTAAAATATCAATATCTCGGAAAGTTCTCGTAGTCTTAGGCTGATGGTGTTTTGGAAGAACCCGCCCCACCAAAACGCGATCAGTGGGGTGCGTGAGACACAAAAATTATTTGACAGTTTCACCTGCCCCACCAGTGGGGTGGATAGTGGGGCACGCGGGAACTACCCAAAAAATTTGATTTCAACGAAATTTTAACATAAATAAAAAGTAAAGTAAGTAGGTATTTTAGGATGTATCAAAAAAATATGACACGCGAAGTTGCGTAAAGTTACCGTCATTTTCGTGACAAAAGATCATCTCGTATTTTGGTATATAAAAACTATGGCGAATGCGAGTCAGACTTGCGCACAAAAAGCTACGTATCATTCATTATCTATACAACAGGGAGACACTTATATAATATTATGTCTATTATTTATAATATTTACAATATTATCATATAACCTCTTGTTTAGTCGCATCACGCGGCGCTGCGAGTAGGTTAGTGAAAACCTACAGTATTGATAAACAAATATAAAATTTGCTAAAATATAAAAATGCTCCGATGCCATTCCCCTGTTTTTTTTTTCAATCGAGATACCTACAAATTTAATATTTTATTTTTTATGAGCGGATGAGAATATACCATCCACATCATGAAAACGTCATTTTTTGTTATAGACTAAAATAAGTTCCGAACAAGAAATGAAAACTCTTTTTAAAAGTTATTCACCAAAAACATAAAAACCTGACCTCTTTTTAACCCCGAAGCAAAAACGACGGGGTGTTATAAGTTTGACGTGTCTGTCTGTCTGTCTGTGGCATCGTTGCTCATGTACTTTGTCTTACTTCTGGGTCCCGTACAGATGAACGGATTTTGATCTTGTTTTTTTGTTTGAAAGTAGAGTCGAAAAGTAGTCGAGAGTTTTCTTAGCCGTGTTTGGTGGAAATCGATCAAAGATGGCCGCCGCTACAATTTGGCGGATTATTTTTTTTCTTCACAACCTCGTCAAATGTAAGGGTATGAAATGAAAGGACTTGACTAGTAATATATATATTATGCATTACATTTAATACATTTAAAATCCAAGATGGCCGTCGCTAAAAAATAGCTGATTAATTATTTTCTCCATAATCCCGTCAATGTGGGCATCAAATTAAAGTTGAAAGGGCTTGACTAGTAGTAGTATGTAGTATATATTATTATGATAAATTTAAAATCAAAGATGGCAACCATCCACAAAATAGGTAATTTGGAAAGCGTTGCGTAGGGGGCAATTTTTTTTTAAATTTAATTCACAAGCTTTTTTTTACATTCGCCTGTCCCGTTGTCTATAATCAAATCTTGCAAGTAAAATTTAATCTACTTCCCAGTTTTCAATTTAGCTTAAACTTTGCATGCATGTGTATAAATCGGATGTCTTTAAGAATCTAAATTTATATATGGAAAGAGTGACTGACTTATTGACTGACTGATCTATCAACGCACAGCCTAAACCGATAGACGGATTGGGTTGAAATTTGGAATATTAATAGGGTTAATGACGTAGACCTCCACTAAGAAAGGATTTTGCCATGCGGGCAAAGCCGCGAGCATAAGCTAGTATTTTATATTTGACTTGTTTAAAACTAAAACGCTATTTTTGCTATAAGATGAAATCGGAACTAACAATGTCTTTGGAAAGCAAAAGTCTTCCTTTATGATTTCCGACATTAACACCATTTAAAACAAAAGATCAGATTTGCAACCGTGCGTATGTTCTGCCTCTTAGTCAAAAATATTATATTATCGCTTTGTAATCGATTACTTGGCATAATCGAGTTTTAAATTGAAACTTTTTCGTTGCCCATCACTAAAACCAGCGTAGCCAATAGGAAAAGTGGGCGGAGTCGTCAAATTGTGAAAAAATTTATTTCAAGGAAAACTTTGTCTATTGCCCCTCTATTGGATATGTCCTCGATGATTGTCTCTTCTGTTTCGTTTTACAATATCTGATACACGCGGATACAAATGTGGGTTGGTTTAGAAAAAAAGGCTATTTCAAATATAATATAAATATAATGAGGGAAGGTTTAATATTTAATATTTTCGAAACAATGGCCTATAGCTATCAGTAGTTAGTAATCCAAACATAGCGCGTAGACAGCGATTTTGCATTTTAAAAATAATTTCTTTATCAGTGGAATTTCCCCAAAATATTATCCCGTATCTAAGAATAGGTTCAACCAAACCATGATAATCTCTAACCATGACAATAAATCTTAATTTTAGTTTGTTAAAATGTTTTGTCCTTTGCATGGTCTTAGATAAAGAATGTTCGCGTTTCATTCTCTTTTTTGAATATTTTTTAATTCTTAATGATTTCAACAGCTGTCAAGACTAAAACAACAAAACCCTCAACAACAACAGAATGCGCGGATGAGACAACCACAACAGAATGCGCGGATGAAACAACAACAACAGAATGCGCAGATAAAACAACGACAACAGAATGCCCAGAAGAAACAACGACAACAGAATGCCCAGATGAGACAACGACAACAGAATGCGCAGATGAGACAACGACCACAGAATGCGCGGATGAGACAACCACAACAGAATGCGCAGATGAAACAACGACAACAGAATGCGCAGATGAAACAACGACAACAGAATGCGCAGATGAGACAACGACCACAGAATGCGCAGATGAGACAACGACCACAGAATGCGCAGATGAGACAACGACAACAGAGTGCCCAGATGAGACAACGACAACAGAATGCGCAGATGAAACAACGACAACAGAATGCGCAGATGAGACAACGACCACAGAATGCGCAGATGAGACAACGACAACAGAGTACCCAGAAGAAACAACGACAACAGAATGCCCAGATGAGACAACGACAACAGAATGCGCAGATGAGACAACGACAACAGAATGCGCAGATGAGACAACGACAACAGAATGCCCAGATGAAACAACGACAACAGAATGCCCAGATGAAACAACGACAACAGAATGCCCAGATGATGAATCGAATTCTACTGACTTAACATCTTGTAAGTTTCTATATTTTATATTATTATCTATATAACCTTAGCTAGTTCTAAAAATAAAACTTTACTAAAACTACACCATTGTTCGCAGGCTCATCAAGGACGATTAATTGCAATTGTGCTGATGCATTTACACGAGCATTAGAAGCTGAGTGGGCAATAACAATTAAATATACTTACGTATGTTTTTATATCATAATATTCATAGTGTGTTTAGTTACTGACCACCAAATATGTTTTTATCAAAACCGTAAACAATAAAGAATATTCGCACTTCTCATCTTTACAGAATTTAAGCATATTTGGAGTTACTCTTCCTAATTTGGAATGACCTGATCTTATAAATTATTTGTTTTTGTTACCTACATACTCTTAATTTTTGCAAGGTCATTATGGCACTATAAAAAGTACTTCCTGGTATAATGCTATACAGAATTAAATTTGCTACAACATCATCTTCATCATCTTCCTGCCCTTATCCCACACTAGGTAGGGTCGGTACAAAACGTTTTTCTCCTCCATTCCACTCTATCATCCGTCAAATCTTCATCCACTCCCCTAGCACGCATATCCTCTTTCACACAGTTCATCCAAACCTTTTTTGGGCGTCCCCTTCCTGAATTACCACCAATGACCATATTCATAGACTTTTTGGTCACGTGGTTTTCCTCCCTACGCATAACATGCCCATACCAGGCCAATCTTCCACTCTTTAATTTTTCTGTCACTGGTGCAACTTTCAGGCTTCCTCTCACATATTCATTTCTAATTTTGTCCATTCTTGTTACTCCACACATCCACCTCAACATTCTCATCTCCGCTGCATGCACTCTTTCGTTCCTTTCATCCACAACTTTCGTAGCCCAACACTCCGTTCCATACAATACGATTGGTCGTATTATTTTGTATATTTTTCCCTTTAACCTAAGGGGCATTCGCGGGTCGCAAGATGTTCCAGAGACCAGCCAGCCAGCATTTATTCGGCTCGTAACTTCGCGGTCAATGTGGCCGTCGCTTTGCAAGACAGAGCCGAGATATCTAAAATCGGAGCAGACTGGCAGGGATACACCATCTAAGGCAATAGGGGTGAAACTGGAAAGACCGCCAAAATCACAGAACATAATATGTTCTGTTTTGGTCCGGCTGATCTTCAGCTCTACGTTCTCCAGTTTCTCCTGCCATTTTACCAGTCTCCTCTGTACCTCAGCCGACAAGCACAATGTCGTCCGCAAACAGCATACACCAGGGTGCTTCCTCCTGTATGTTTGATGTCAAAGCATCCTGGTGCAGGCCTACGGCCACATTTAATCTGTCGGTTTCGCCAGCTGTGGACCGAACTACGTACTTGTGCGACCGTACATTGCCCGAATAAGCTGCTGGTACTTCCCAGGCACTCCTTTCGCTTTCAAAGCCCACCACAAAACCTACCGGGGAACCTTATCATACGCTTTCTCAAGGTCAATGAACACCATGTGCAGGTTCTTATGTGCACGCTTGTACTTTTCGCAGAGTTGTCTCAAAGCGAATATGGCATCCGATGTACTGCGTCCCAGCATATATCCGAATTGGTTTTGTGATACCTCGCTCTCCACTCTCAATCGTCTCGCTATCACTTTCTCCCAAACTTTCATCGTATGTGACATGAGCTTTATTCCCCTTTAATTGTTGCAAACCTGTACACCCTTGTTCTTAAAAATAGGCACCAGTGAGCTGGTACCCCATTCGTCAGGGATCGCCTCTTCTTGCAACAGTTTATTGAAGAATAAAGTCAGCCATTTTCATCCGTCAACTTTCAAAAACTTCTATACTTCTATCGGTATACCATCCGGTGCAGTAGCTTCTTCATTTTTCATACTTTGTGCAGCTATTTTCACTTCTACCACACATATTTCCTTTACCACACCTACGTTCACTGGATCATTCCTCAACTCTCCACTCCAGTCATTCTCTTCATTCATAAGTCTTTCAAAATAAACTTTCCATCTTTCTTTAATATCCTCGTCATTCGTCAACACCTTTCCCATTTCATCTTTTATACACTTTATCTGTGTTATATCTCTAGCTTTCTTCTCTCTCGCTTTTGCTATGCGGTACAGATGTTTTTGTCCTTCAGGGCACTCCAATGATTCGTACAATGAATTTTGTGCTGTCGCTCTCGCAATAGCTACAGCTTTCTTCTTATATATTTTATAAGTCGCTCGTTTGGTCCCTTTCAGTTCTTCATTCCTTTCATCCACACTCTGCCATTCCTTAAACGCATTTTTTTTTCAACTTTTCTTTCAAAGCTGCTTGAACTTACTCGCTCCACCACCACGTATCCTTGTCTATTCTTCCCTTTCCCTTGGATTGTCCGAACACTTCTTTAGCTACATTTCTTATACAATCAGCCATCTCCATACAACATTCATTCACACTTCCTATTCTATTCTATGCCGGGACCACACAGCAGGGTGCCACAAATGGGTCCATTAAGACCCGTGATTCGTATAAAAGTTAAAAGAAATGTTAATACCAACCAAACACCCTCAAGGTAGTGGTGCTGGTGTTAAGCAGGGCATCGATTTAAATTACAGTTGAAATTTATATTTTCAGGTAGTTTACGCTCTGTATAACAAAAACGATTTTGTTTGTGCTCCTTCCTTATCCCTGTATTACAACGTGCTTTTTTGTCAATATGCTTACCAAAAGACATTGGATGAATTTCTCAACTTATTATACCAAAAAACTACTGATCAGGTAAATTTATAATTTATTAATATTATTTTCAGTTTTTTTTTGTCCTAACGGTGCGGTGGGCAAAAGCCATCAAGTCGGAACGCAACGCCATATTTCTTACACGATTTGACTCAACCCAAACTCTGATACCCAAGATGCTGTTCTGGCAAACCCAGAGTCCAGACTTTAAAAGATTCAATTAATGTGGCTTAAAGCTTCTTAATGTGTTTGCTTAGTGTATTGATCTTATAACGGGATCGTTCCCCTCGGCCGGGGGCTAGTTAATATGGGACATTATAATTATAATCTATTTGTGCCTGGTTCTTTATGACAATTTAGTGTCATGATGACAATGAAGTTAATTAATATCAGCTTTTAAAAGTTTGTTTATTACTATCTGGTGATAATCTGATCCAGCCAATTTCGGCCATGGTGACAGTTTCAAGTCCTGAGAGTTCGTTTGCTCCCAGGTAGCTTATATAGCCAATCTTCTTTGTAAAGATCCACGTACAAGTTCATACACACTTTTAATAATATTTAACGGTGGTTTAAATTTGCGTTACCCGCCTAGTTTATCAACACCATTTTAGTTCAAAGCTGTGAACACAAGGCCTTGCAATTTTTTTTTCCATTTTGGTCATTCCACTAACTTGCTTATTCTACCGCGAATGTTCAAATGCTAGTGAATTTTTTTCTTGCAAGCATTTGAATTGATATTATAAAGTTAAAATTAGAACTGTTTTTTCCCATTGCAGGTTCAATGTGTCTATAAGCTGTTGGATAAGTTGTTTGACCGGCTTATTAATTGTGATGAAAGTAATAAATCCATTTATTTTTGTGAATTACCTTATGTCTATTCTAATAAGAAATTTTCGAAACAGTTTGTTAAAGAATCAAGTCAGTATAGTATAACGGCACTGACAAAAAATATTGGAGGTGTAAGTATGTTTTATGTTAAAAGCCACAAGATAATAATTATTGCAATGTTAATTTCGTTGTAGAGTCTAGCAACTACCAATGTCCTTAGTAATCTGGACGATTCCAGCGCTACCAAGATAACTTGTATTTAAAATTAGCGAAAAAAATATTAAGCAACGGAAAATAAAAATTGTATTTAAGCGGCTAATAGTCGCTGAGCCCCTGTCTCGCTCGCACGATAAACCTAATTGTCATATAACAATTGATAAAACTAACTTTTTGTGAATGTTTTAAATTGAAAATTTAGCTCATATTTTTATGCTGTTTTTTTTTAATTATAACCAGTTTGATACTTTACAAAATGATTGAGACATATTTAAAGATAGATATTTTTCATATATTTGCGAATGCCATTGTTGTTATTTAAGGTAGCAAACTGGGAATACTTATAAAAATTGTATAAAAATATGAGCTAAATTTTCAATTTAACACATTTCCAAAAAGTAAATTTTATCAATTGTTATTTGACAATCAGTTATATCGTGCGAGCGAGACAGAGGCTCAGTGACTATTAACCCCTTAAAAAAACATATTACAAAAATACATATTATATGAAAAATAATTGTCTTTGAAGTTATAAAGAGGTATACGTATGTTATTATGGGGTCTTAAAAATGTTTTTTTTTTTTTTCCAGGCTTCGAGGTCCCTTTCTCTTGTCTCCAACATCCGATTTAGGGTAATATTACCTATTTTTTTACTATTTTATATAACTTTTATAGCAGAGTATTATATCGAGGGGTCTGAGGCGATTTGACTCAAGCGCCATTTTGTAAGTGTTCAGGAGAGCGATTTTAAGATAAAAATTTTGGAAAAAAATATCTTCTGAAGTATTCCTCTTATCGGATTACTACTGAGAGTCAATGAAGCAATACATAATAAGCTTTAATTTTATATGAATTTCATCGTTTTATAAGTATTTTTAACCTATTTAAATGTCACTTAAGCCAAAATGACCTATTTTCTGTTCAAGGCAAATTGATTGAAGTTCAAGGAAATTCAGTGACGGATGAGAGAAAAAAGATTTATAGACCATCATTTTAACACATAATTCAGGGCTAAAAGACTTAAATCACAAGAAATTCTGTAATTGATCAAAGAAAAAAGATTTATATACTAAATAAACGACAAATAGATCACGGCAAAATAATTTAACAGTGAAAACACTAATTGAAACTTAAGGAAAAAATAATTTTATTACAACATTACTTTAAACACATAGATTCAAATCAAAGAAAAATGTTTATTTTATGAATCTTGGTCTTTGAGTTGTTCTATAATAAAATACTTGTCCTTTCAGCAAATAATTTTAAATATTGAAATGAAAGGAATAAAAGAATTTACGTTAATAAATCAGCGTATATTAATTTTTAATTATTTATTTTTGTATTAAATAATATAATATATAACTTTTCTTATTAATTAAATACTTATTGACATTAATTAAATTAGAGACCCATGGGAATCAACTACATAATAATATTAATAAAGTTTATTCTACTACCACTAGCAAAATTTGCACTCATGAAATAACTATCCATTAATTCCTAAGGGTGTAAGTTAGTTTAGAATAGAACAATAACAATGATAAAGAATATTATAATCAACGTCAACATAACGTAGTTGTAGCTTGATTAAACAAAACGCCTACTTATTTTATTATTAAAATAATACTAATAAATAATAATAATCTTACTAATATTAAAAACGTGAAAGTTTGTAAGAATGGATGTCATGATGTTTGTCACTGGTTCACGCTAAACGGGTAGACCGATTGAGCTGAAATTTTGTATAGAGAAAGCTTAGACCCCGGAATAACACATAGGCTACATAAAAATTGCAAGTAAAACCGCTTGGCGCAGCTAGTAAATAATATATGGCTCATTCTCATGGAATCGATTCTCATCGTCACCTTCATGGCAATTCTTATTTATTGCTTATTTGTAATGTTTATGTATAATATTGTATAGAGCTGGATAAAACGAGTAAACTTTTATATATGTGATTTAAATCGTACGTTTCATTTCGAAGAAAAACTGGTTTGAAATTTTCGATGCCACGAAAGTGATTCAGTCATTATTTTTTTACAACTTTTTCTAGTAAAACCCTTTTTAAAGACTAAATCTACCAAAAATGTACAATAAAACGACATTCTACGTAACAACAAAGCTCATTACAGAAGAAAATATGCGTAATTTGAAATATTACTTTACCTTTCACTTTACTTTTTTATTAGTCAGAAATTTGGTATGTATTTATTAAAACCCTAACATAACAGTTAAAGTACTTTTTGGCTGGTAAAACGGCCCTTTCAAAATAAAACAATACAAAAAAATCACTTTCGTGGCTTAAAAATCACCTTCATGGTAAAAAAAGCCAGTTCTTACTTCTACGATAGCAGAACATGGCCTTCATTAAAATGAATCGAACTCTTTATTGAATTGTTTATATTGTGTATAACAGCAGCCGTATAACTACGCAAATTTAAAGCAGCTAAAATCGTGTGACCGCCGCATTATGTCATTTTAAATTCAAAATAATAATGAAACGCTTTTTTTAGACTGTATATCGTAAAGTGTATTTGTTTGCGAACATTTTGGTATATTTTATATACAGATACACCGAAATTTGTTAAAGTAGTGCTCAAATGTTTCACAGTAACGGAAAGTGTGACACCATGAGAATACGAAAAATGGCCCCGTTTTTGACCTTTCATGTTAAATTTTTGTTTTATTTTTTGCGTCTATTATGACAATCTTTATTTATTTTGTAGCTTAATATATGTTTTATCCACCTATCCAAAATTCATGTCTCATTCTTTAACCGTTTAGGAAATATAACCGTGTGACCATCAAATTTGAACTAAAATGAGAATGAGCCATAACCAAAAGTACTGAGTAGCTGAGTCAAATTCCAATTAATATAATCATCCAAAACAATAAACAAATTTATAACAATTCAAATTTGGTCACATCATGGAATAAAAAACTTATTATTTTCTACTAGAACCCGGATTTAAGTATCATAAGTACAACAATGCTTGCATAATCTTAACAAAAAAATAACTTATCTGATGGTAACTAGCCCCTTAGAAAAACTAACTTAGTAACTTTGTTTGGACTAGTTAGGAGATAAACATACTAAAAGTCCCCACCCCTCCGAGGTGAGCCGGAGGGGGGGGGGGGGGAGGCCGAATAAGGTCATCAGCTGCATTTTCTCCACATAATAGAATCTCTACTGCATTTAAGAAAATCAGTCAATCAATCAAAAATTCAATTATGTAAGATCTTTATCTGTTAATGTCAAAGATGTTTTATCTTTGACATTAAAAATAATTAACCATCATAATTATGTTATAATTAATAAAAACACGTATCGCCTAACGCTTATCGCATTTTTTTACGCGCGCTATCAATATACACTTTTGTCACAATCCGATGATCACCCTAAATGACAAGATTCAAGCGACCGTGCAGTAGCGCGTTCTTAGGATTTATGTATGATTTTAGTAGACTCAAATGACACTCTAAAACATGTCCCTTCAAAAAGGCTATGATTTAACGACCTCAAACTGTTAGTTCGCAACCAACACAAAGAGCTTTAAGTGCCAATATTTACTTTTAAAAATGAGATATATGCATAATTTTACAAGTTTAAGAAAAGTAAAATTTATTGAACTGACATTGATCAACTGTATTTATTCAAAGAAAAAAAACTTTTGTGACATAATTATCTAAATCAGTTCAAGGCAAAACGACTTAAGCGCCTATGCTACGAATATTAATTCAGAGTAAAACGATTCATATGACATACTTTAATGAGACAGATCACGACAAAATACTTCAAAGAGCAGTGTGATTTTTTATGGAGCAGGTAAAACAGATTTAAAGGACTTATAGAGAAAAAAATGAACAAGGAAAAAAAGCTTAAGTGAGAAGTAAGTAATGTTACTAGTCACTTAAATGGACTTAAGGGCATGTCTTTAAAAAAAACGTGTTTTTGTTGTCGCTTCACACCACGATTTTAGAAATGATAGTCAAATTTAGGATGGAATCAAGCGCCAAAAAAGTTGTCCGATTTTCACGAAACCCAGCTCAAACGAAGGAGAAAAATTCGCTGATTGCAACGATATAAATAACTCAATATCGCCTGAAATGGCGCTTGAGTCAATTCGCCTCAGACCCTTCGATATTTTAAAAATAAGCCAAACATGCTCTTAGCTCTCAATAAAATAGAGGGCAAGTTACGATTTTCGACAGTTATATTAAATTCCATTAATGCTTTATTACTCAAAAAAATCTTAAGGTTGCACATTATTCCGCATAGTTTTATTTGTACTTCAACAATGACGGGACTTTTGGTTAGTAGTCTTAAATAGAAACTTGATTGATGTTTAATTATATGAGATAGTCAACTGATTCTGAACTGTCAAACACACACATCCATACTTTTGCAATAATAATTATTAATGTATTAGTAGGATAGAATGTTCAAAAATTTTCAGCAGAGATCAATCTGCTAACACACGTCTATTTTTTAGATATCCTGGAGGAAAGGCTTCGAAGGCACATACAAAGATAATTTCTATATAACCCCTTCCCAAGTACTTAAAAATGTCGTGTATCAATACAAAACTGAAGTTTGTAAATACGTATATTGTTCTGCAATCAAAACCCAGGTATGTTTTATATCGTTTAAAACGAAACTATCCATTCTTTTCTAATTACTAATAATAATTGATACTGGTTTATTCGCTACCTGACCGACTTATCTTGAGTTCAGGAAGTAGTAAAAAACAGAGATAGATCATCGAAAAGCTAACAATAAAATTGCCTGTTCATTTGTTTGGCAGCGAGAAACGACCTATATAATTCATCTGAAACTAGTTTTACTCCCCATTTTACAAACTGAAAAATATTTTCATTCAAATCTATTCATAATTTATTTATTCCAGCAAATGTAGGTTACATATTACAAGATCTTATTGTTATATTTAAAAGCACTACATTTTATCCTGCCAGGGCGCTGTGGTTGAGTGCAAACAAGATTATATAAACTTAACTAATATTGATAAGGATTACAATTACCATAATATATATACTTTATCGTGATGGAATTTTCCCAATTCTTACTTTATTTTATCCAAAAACCACCAAGTTTATCTGTAAACAAGTTTATAGTCGCGTTCTTAGCGAACGTTTAAGCCATAATCAGTGTTCTAGATATCAACTCATTGCGTTCTGCGGGTTTGATCTGTACGTTGATACGAGTAGATCAGGTACTTTGTCAGCCAGCGCTTTCTATAGGAATCTTCTAAATATTTAAAAGGAAAGAGTGACTGACTGATCTATCAACGCACGGTTGAAATTTGGAACACAGATAGCTTTTATGACGCAGACCAACGCTAAGAAAGGATTTTGCCACGCGAGCAAAGCCGCGAGCGTAAGCTAGTATTATTAAGATTAACTAAACATTTTATTTACAGATGGTTAAATTAGATAACGCAGAGGGAATATCTACTCTAGGGTTTTTACCAGATTCAGGGATAAACAACGCACAAGCAATGCAAATTATGCTCAAGAATCCTGCCGCAATGACCAAATGCTTCGATGCAATGGAGTGCAAGCGTGTCAGATTTGCAGTTGCTCAAGTTGATATAACAAGAAATACTTTTAATGTGAAGCCAGTTTATTATCGTGTAAGTATTATTATTACTTTTAAGTTATTACTTCCATAATATACAACTGAATTAAATTAAAAATTTAAAAAACCCCCAACGCAATATGTAATTCACCATTTTGTGATGGCGGCCATCTTGGATTTTAAATTTTATATAGTGGGTTGTATTTTACTAGTTAAGCCCTTTCATTTGATATTCATATTAGGGGGGTTGTGGAGAAAAAAAGTAATCCGCCATTTTGTAGTGGCGGCCATCTTGGACCCATTTCCACCAAACATAGCTAAAAACACTTTCGACTAACTCTACTTTTAATCAAAAAAAACGTTCATCCGTTCGGGAGCTACGATGCCACAGACACACAGACAGACAGACAGACACGTCAAACTTATAACACCCCGTCGTTTTTGCGTCGGGGGTTAAAAACTGATTTGCTTTGCTTTTTGACGAAATCTTTAGTAGGAATTAGAATTGATTGAGCAAGCGATGTGTAATTAATACACTTAGCGGTTTGCACTTGCACTTTAACTAAATTAGGTATATGTATCAAATCAATCATTTTTTTTATTCTACTTTAAACAAATGAATTGAGATTATTTTGAACATATAAATTATATGATGCATTGTTTTATCGTTGCACTTTGTACTTTTGAAAGAGTTCATTCACCACTCTGAGCGTACTAAATGCACACTTTTTGTCATGATATTTATAAAATTTCTTGGTAGTTGCACCAAGTTCTTAGATAGCTATAGAGGTAGTAGTAGTATATCTCTTACATGTAACTTTCGTGGTCAGAAATGGGATATTTTCTTGGTACTCGAAATAAGCCGTTCGCTTATTCTTCATAATTAAGATTTGAAATTTTCTCGGCTCGCAGCAAACTGTTTGCGCTTTTATTAATAAGAACATTCAAGTTTCTTGCAGCTCGGAACGAACTAAGCTCACCTTTTGTAGTCAGAAATATAAAAAATACTCGCCGCTCATAAGCTGTACGCGCTATAAGCGATAAGTGAAAATATTAAAATTTCTAATCGCTCAGAAAAAGATAACTGCACATTTTTCGTTGTCAAATATATACAATTTTCTTGGCAATAGCAGCAAGCTTCTTGCGCTATTTTACGGGAGAATATTTTAATTATCCTACTGCCCGAAGCAAATTAACTGCACTTTTTCGTTGTCCAAAATATTAAATTTTCTCGCCGCTCGCAGCAAGCTGTATGCGCTCCCATATATCAGAATATTTAAATTTCTAATCCCTCAGTGAAAGATAACTTCACTCTTTTCATAGTCCAAACTATAAAATTTTCTCGGCGCGCGCAGTAAGCTGCTCGCGCTGTTTTAAATAAGAATAATTTAATTTTCTAACCGCTCGGAGCAAGTTAATCGCACTCTTTTCGTTACATAATATATAAAATTTTCTCGGCGCTCACAGCAAACTGCTCGCGCAATTTTAAGTAAGATTATTCTATTTTTCCTACAGCTCATTGGGTAATTTACACCCAACACGATTGATGACAACTTCAATGTACATTGCTGCGTTTGTTATCTTACTCTTATTAATGTGAAGGTTAAAGCAATGTACGCATTTTTGTCTATGGATTTTAGTGTTTTATATGTCGTTTGGCGATAGCAAATAGGCCCTCAGAGCAAGTTAACCGCACTCCTAAAAATATAAAATTTTCTTGGCGCTCGCAGCAAACTGCTCGCGCTTTTTTATGGAAGTATATTTTAATATTTCTACCGCTCCCAGCAAATTAACTGCAGTATTTTCGCTACCAAAAATTTAAAATTTTCTCGGAGCTCGCAGCAAGCTGCTCGCGCTCTGTGCAACCCAAAATCAAAGTATGGCTTACCTTAAAGGTATAGGTCTTACCTGCTTAACGTTAAAACATATAGGCACAAAACACAGGCATAAAATTCAATTTCAGTAAAAAACAGAATCCGCCTTGCCTGTCTCCCCCCCCCCCCCCTTAGGTCAGAAGCTGGGTACGCCTATGACCACATCCCACCTGATGGAAAGTGAAAATGCGGTCGACGATGAATCACGTAAGATGCCTAGAAAGGTACCTATTCACTCGTGCCTTGAAGATACCCAAGTTGTACCCCTCGGGAAACACGGATGACGGCAAAGTGTTCCAAATGCGACTACTTCTCATTAAGAACGATGAAGCAAACGCTAAGTATGGATATGCCGCATTGCCGTCTGCCGCGACGTTCGTAGGTAGAATGGGTTTGGTGGAATTAGCAGGCGCAAGATTTAGCTTCACTTGTTTAATTCATATGTTCAGCACGAAACATAATTCAAACATGTACCTAAATCTTGCCCCGATTTATATGAAGAACAAAAAAAAAATAACCTTTGATTTTTTTCAGACGTGGGGTAATTTATCATTTTACAATCCCAATGCCCAGACTACAGGCATTTTTGAAGGAAGTGACGCTGCAGCCTACGTCACTGAAGCAAGTCAAACATATGAGTTACAACAAGATTACAGGAAAGCAGATGAAGATAGCCGTAAGTATTTATGTTTTTTATGCTAGACATTAGACACTAATACAGAAGGAGACGGCCTTTCTGATGGTGAACAGTAACTGTCACCTATTGAGGTCTGAAACACCATAGTGGTTTGCCGACGCGATGTCCGTAATTTACAAAATATTGTCGGTCGAGTAGATGGAGAACCTCGCAATATCTGGCTTAATTAGAAAACATTTATTCGGCCACAATTCTGACACAAGACTTAAGCAAACATAATAAGTTTTATCTAATAGATATAGTCCAATGAATTTTTTGATGACACTTATTAAATTTAGTTTCAGAGGATGAATGCGCCGGAACATCGAGACCAGGACCTGTCATAAATGTTAATTGTAATAGACCAGCGTTCTTTGTAAAAGTACTGAACTTGAATACGGACTGCAAAGCTAAAGGCTGTAAAAGCGCTCTATATCCATTTACAGTACATGTAATCAACAGTCCAGAATAAATGTATAAGTAGGCCTAGTTCACATGATAACACTCTATCACGGGTCTTGTTTTACATACGCATTGATTCGTATAAAAATGAGCTCTACCAATACGCATACCTACATGTATGTATATATAAATATTTTATCGATAATAAATGAATAAATAATACAGTTAAACTCGTATAATATCTTCTATTGCGGAAAACTGTGGATTTGACATATCTGTATACATATTTTTTTTTTATATTCGTATATTTCTATCAATTACTAAAAACTTTTGTATCAGTAGAGCTTACCAAACATGCCTTATGCAATCTTAGTGAATGTAAATGAATTTACCTATGATTAACGTTTTTAATGTGAAACGAGGCTTAATATTATTTTATAATGACGTTAAAATCTGATGTAATGGAGGAAACTGATCTTTTTATAAGACTATAATAATTATTATATACATAGCTTCATAATGTTATACAATATTTTATCGAAATAAATGTTGCAATTATAAAACGCTAAATTTTATTGTTACCTTTATTTATTTCTATAGAGATATTTTCTCACGTTCTTACGTGATTAAGCGACGTTTCTGACTAAATCTTATAGGCCAGCCATACATTGCGCAAATATTCCCAAAAAGTGTTAAAAAATTTATCAAAGTGGCAAATTATATAACTTTTTTTTTACTACACCACGACAGAGCTTTCATGTTGTTTATCTTACTGTGCAGCAGTAGATAGTAATGAATCATCGCGGCACAGTGTCGTTGCATATTCAAGGTAGGGTGAGTAAGTATCACCTCAGAGAAATCTATGCGAAGTCTACCATTTTTAAGCAACGCGCACCATATTATCACCATAAAATTTGATCATAGTACGACAAAATAGGGGATCGGACAAGGTCAAAAAATTAAAATATGCTAATAAATAAACCGCCAAGTCGATCAAAAAAAGCGGCACGGCCGTACCATCCTTTTCTGGAAGCAATTTAGACCATTTTCGACCTCCTATAATTTCGTTGTGGAAACTACATGCTTAAATTTTTAGTTTTTTATTTTTATGTAACGAAGTAAGAAGACGAGTAAGACACTCTCCTGATGGTAAGAGATAACGCTGCCTATAATTAGTACAGTGCTACCCGAGATTTTACATAGGTAAAATTCTGGGTCCACTGCGCCAACGCTTCTTACTTGAGAGTCATAAGATGCTAAGACTCTTCAGCCCAGTAATTTTACTAGCTACAGTGCCCTTCTACCGAAGCACAGTAATATTTGCACATCACTGCTCAGGCGGTAGAATAACTGGCCAGTGCCAGTGCTAGGTGGGTACACCAACAGTTTGGGGTACCCACTAGGGTGGAGCGCGGATGTATGGAAAAAATTTTTTTTTTAGATTCTGAGTTCTAATAGTGCGGGATTAGTGCCTTATATTATTGTCAAAATATATGTAAATTTTCATTTAATTTGACGGACTTCTTCTGCCTCCGCAGTGACATGAAAAATTTAAAAAAATTGTAAAATAGTTAACGAGCTTTTGAGGTGAAAAATTATGCTTAACATAATGGTTATTATGTATTAAATAATAAAAAACTAAAGTTTTGACATTTATTTAAATTCTACAATATAAAAACCCGTGCAAATATTAAGAAATAAAATAAAATATATATTATTAGTTAGCACCAAAACCTTTTTTTGTTTTAAATTTAGGCATTACATTGCGTGATTCCATCTTGGCTTTTATTGCACCCAATCTTGCTTTTTTTGTGCACTGTGAAATGGAAGCTTCTGTTGTAATAGTCACAGCTCTTTCAACCGCTTAAGTATGACGGGGAAGCCTAAAAAAAAATTCGCTGTTACTAATTAAATCTTTAGCCATTTCTGGGAGCACTTGTCCTTCGATGGATGTAATTTTTTTAACAGGCAGCATTTCTCAGGTTTCTAGAGCTTTCCCTAATGGACCAGAATAAGATTTAGGCCCCGAAGTACATCCGTCGAGATTAAGAAACAGGTGTCCAAAAGGAAATTAGTTCATGTGCAGTAAACAATAAATTATCCACTGAAGTGGTTTTTGTAATCTTTTCTCAAACAGCCTTATGATCCCACCATACTTTCCAGTATTGACATTGGTACCATCACAACCCTTTAACATCCATTACCATCTTTTTTAACATTCTTCAAAGTAACATCTTTCCTGCCATCGAAGTATAAAGACGAAAGCTCTGTGACAGTGCATTTTTCATTAATTTTTCTCTATTTTTGCTTCTCTCTCTACATAGCTTATATCTATCGATAACCTCCAAATCAGATACAATACAGATGATGCTATTGCTGCTGCTGCTCTATCTGATACCCCATACCTATCACAGGTCATCGATAACGTAGGGAAATCGAAGAAATCATTTTCTTTCTTTTTATTTCAGGACCGCTTTCGATCGTAGTATTTTCTGGTTAATCTGATGCTGATGATGTCGTTGAAGATGTACTAACATCTAATTCCTCTAACGTTGAAGTGCTTAATAAGGATGTGGTTGGGCAATTTTCTCGTTCATGCTTAATTTTAAAAGTTTTTGCAAGTAGCAGTTACGTCGATGACGCTGATTACCAATATTCGCGACGTTCTTTGGTCGATTAAAAAAGGTTGCTCTTGTTTAGGTACCTTTTTATCTTAGGGCAAATACATCGAGCAAAGTCTTTGCATTTGCATGCTGAAATATTGAAAAGTATTTCACTGTTTTGTCGAAAACTTTGTAAATTTTCCGGGGAGAGCCTCTTAATAGATTTTTGTAGGTTTTTACATTTTAAATGATATGCTTTTAACATCTTTATGATTCTTGTTCTAGTCACTATTGGAATAGATGCAGTTTGCCATATATTTTCAATCCGGGATATCACTGTATCTGCTATCTCTGCGAATGTTGGTTCATTTGCAGTTTCTAATTGTAATTTCAGTTGATGTCTCGTCCATTCATAGTACTTCATTACATCTTCGTAAGTAGGTAGAACATGTCCTTTTATCTCACAAATATCACCAAAAAGAGAACATTTCAATGCACTCCGAGTTCTTTGCATAATTGCAGCGATAAAAAATCGAGGGTTTGACTAATACGAGCTTAGAACATTAGAGCACTGAAGCAACGCGCGAGCAATGTAACCCTTTGTTTGAGTGGTGATTTTCGCGACAAATGTATGTACTTAAATGTCCATTCACACCATTTATTTGAATCAAAAAACAACGTTAAGATTTTTTAATCGAAAATTAACAATATCAGTTATCGTTTTTACGTTAAACAATGGACCATTTATTAAAAAAGCTTACGTTAACATAGCGTCCTAATAGGATCTAAAATTAACTATTTTCATAATTTCAATGACGTTGCGGAGGCAGTTACTCTAAACCAAATTGAATCATATTTTGCATAACTTAATTTGAGCCTAAAATGCATCGAATTTTAACTATTACATTACCGTTTCATAAAAAAAAATTTTTCGCTCCACCCTAGTACCCACCTAGTCGACCTCCTGCAAAGGAAGCCTACCCCCGGTAAACCGTTAGTAACCGAGTAGGCATTGTATAAATGCGGTATAATATTCCAAATTTCATTCCATTTGAGCCATTAGTTTAAGAATTACGACTAGTCAAAATTTCAAATTTTGTCACTCACTCACTCACTGACCGTTCATCAAAGTCTAAGGCACTTCTAGCAGACATAGAAGCTTCAAATTTGGAATACAATTAGAGTTTAATGTATAAAGCCCATTACAGACGTCGCTATATAGCGCTATAATATAGCTTCATATAGCGCGGTATAGCTTCAGTACAAATCGGCGTCCGTCACACACGTAGCTATAAATGACATATAGCGCTATATCGCGCTATGTTTTACAGTTGATGCGTAGAATCCGCCATTTTTCATTTTGACTAGGTGATAAAATGACTAAGCCGTTTTGTATTACCGAGACAAAATAAAACAAAGTTGTATTACCTACGCGATATAATAGACTAAATAGTAGCAAATGTTTATCTGCTATGTAACAAAATTGCAAAAAATGTTTTTCATTTTTATTAAATATTTTGTTGTGTTTACAGATCTTTGTGTTAGTATTTTGAAACAAAGTAATTTAATTTGTATTTCAAATTTCACCTCGTATTTATTCGTAATAGGAGCTCATATTTTGCATTATGATTATCTGTCTTTATTTTTTTGTGATAGTGAATCGGTTCGGTCGGTCTCCCACAAGCGGGTCTCACCGACTGGATTGAGAAGGCACATAATATCACATTGTCGTACATCAAGCAAGCAATTAACATTAAGCAAGCAAATCAACATCAGCAAGACTTTGTCGACTGGGAAAGGTATTACGATGACGCCTACCAGTATATTAGACGAATTGTTGGAGGAACAGGAACACAACTTTCAAACCTTCCAAAGGATTGTGGAGAAAATAGACATCCAAAGAAGAATAACAGAAGATAGTGATTGGAAATGCTTTTATGAACATTTTGATCTAACATGGTGGTTTATTGAAGAAAAACATATGCTAATAGCCCATCACATGAGCTGGAAAATGGAGCAAAACGAAACGACACTAAAAAAAATTATGCTCTACGAAAACATATTCACACAATATGAAGATGTCTACCATAAGATAAAGAAGAACATCCTCACTAAATTATGTACACAAAGAGCGTATCTTGTGCCAAACCTACCGGCTTTTCCATTATCAGAACTACTACATGAGTCCGGGACTTCGCAATTCACTGCAGCATCGCAGAACAATGATACTCAGATCACCCAAGAACAAGCAACAGCTGAGGTGGTGCAGGAGCATTGCATGCAGCTTTATGAGTACGAGGAGAGCCCTGATGAAATCTTCTGCCCAGTCATTGGTTGACCGACGAGCTCCTCTACACTAACAAGCAACATATTAGAGGTATCAACTGAAGTAGCAGCAGCTGAAGTGGTGCAGGAACATTGCCGGTAATTGTTGCCCTGGAAGTACGAGGAATCCACTAACAAACATCTCTGCCCAGTCATTGGTCAACCGACGAGATCCTCTACACGGACTAGTAACATAACAGAGGAGTTAGCTGAGGTTATGGTAGAATACACAGGAAGTGAAGAACTGTATGAAGAGAAAGGTGAAAAAGATCTACCACCGTCAACACGTGCTGTGCGTAGATCGACATGGATACGCCGCGTCCTATTTAACAAACAGGAAGGAAAGCGAGCGTCTATCAAATCCTTGCAGCAGGAGCAACTTAAAGTATTCAACAGGAAAACCCAGAAGATGAAGCATGTATTACAGAACAATATTCTACATTTCTAGTTAAATCAACTAAGTCAGCAATTATACGACGTTCCACTAGTTTACTGGGTCAAGCCTCGTGGAGGTACAAGATCTGCTATGTCAGCTGTCGCCAAGCACATAGGTGACGGCAAACAAGTAATTATAAAACATGAAGTTAATAACTGGGTCAAATCTCGTCAAAGTTCTGTGCACAAGCATCAACATCGAGATGAGTATCGATCGAGGTCCAGAACTGATCCTCCTGCGCATCCATTCCGCATAAAAATGGATTCGGGAGGCTATCAAGAACAAATGACAAATTTGCTTCCTGAAAACGAATCCTGGAGGAAGATTCTACAAAATAATCCCAGTAAAGATGGATACGTCAGACTTGTGATGCTAAGTGACGCACTGCAGCTACGTCACCGTCAAAGGTCTAAGTACATATCACTTGATTCACTTCATCCGGCGGGGCGCGGCGGCAGCAGTGAGCGTGAGCCGACGCAGCACAAACAGCGCGGCGCGACGGCTTTACCGGGAGCGGTGTCAAATATCTAATTAATAAGTTTGTTTGTAAACATTGCACTCGTTAATTAAGTCAGGTTATCATGTTATTATTTAATCCGCACATTCTTTTATATTTTACCATTTTCACTTTTACTTACTGTAAATTTTACGTGTATAATAATATTATTAAACTAAATCTATTATCTACTTATTTCTTAACATTGTTACTTCTATTGTTTGCGTATACTACGTTTGTAAGCCTTGATAGATTTGTCTATTTGAGTGGGAAATATGTACGAACTACGTACAAGGTAGCAGTATTGGCCTGACCCACTAAAATAACATTATTGACTAACATTGACTATTGACCTAGACTAAGCATTGTACATTATCAGCAAAACATACATTACATGAATAAATCAGTGTTACAACAGCGCTCGTTGGGTTTGATTGGTTCCATACATAGCAGTCACTACCTCCTAAAACTTTACATAACGTAGCATAACGTAATCGTAGCAGGACTCAAACGGGGTCCTCTGCAATTATCTATATAATATATAAAAGAAAGTCGTGTTAGTTAGACTATTTACAACTCGAGAACGGCCAAACAGATTTGGATGAAAATTGGTGGGGAGGTAGCTTAGGACCGGGGGCGTGCTATAGGATACTTTTTATCCCGATTGGTATGATTTGAAGAAAATTCTAACTAAAAATAGTTATGAATGAAAAACAAATGACTGTTGCCGAAATTTGACAGCTGATTGTCATTTTGACGTGTATTCTATTTTTAAAATTTGACGTACCTAATTGACATAAGGAGGTCGGCGACTTGGTTTGTAACTTTTTGAATGTGAATTAAATTTGTATGGTAGAATTTGATGTTATAAGAATTGAAAATTTTACGAATTACCAGGACACCAGAAACATGTAGGAGATGTTCGGCTCATTTTGTGAAATTCGGTTCGGTTTTCGGTGAAGTTAGGATTTTAAAAATTTATTTCAATTTAAAAAAAAAAATCGTAGTTTTTTTTGTTGTTATTTTTTAATTCGGATGCGGATTCGGTTCGGTTTTCGGAGAAGTTAGGATTTGAAAAATTTATTTCGATAAAATTTATTTTTAGAAAAAGGTAGAAATTTTAATTGTGGAAATTTAAATGATAGAAAATTAGAAGAATTAGACTTCCATTTTCTCATATATTGCCTCTAAGGCGGAACGAAGTTCGCCAGGTCAGCTAGATGTTTATAAAAAAAATATGGTTCAAAGACTTCGTAAATGAAAATGGTTAGTTTTTATTGGCTCGTTTAAAGATATTTTAGATATGTATGATATGCTGCGTCAATGTGTGCCTATCATCGGCGACATCATATTATCTCCGGTAATGTTAACTCTATGTGATCGAGATGCGCACAGGTAGTTAATTCACAACCAAATTATGAACTTTTGTTCATTCTGCATCTTTTGGTTACCACCAAAATGACGTTTTTATAAATAAATATAGTATGTTTTATAGGTCACTAGCTGACCCGCGCGCACATTGTAGCGCGTGAATGAAAGTCAATTCATAAAGTGATGAACTTGGTTCACTCATTTAGAATATGATTGGATTTCATTTCCACGGAAAAAAGGAATTTACGGGTTTTCTGCGACTTTGTATTTGTCAATAAGGAACGCTTATACTTTTACTTGTCCGCTCGTTTGTCTGTATGTCTCTCTGTCGGTCCGGAGTTTGGCGGAAAAAAAAAACTAAGTTTAAGGCCATAATTTTGTACAGAAAAGAAAATTATAATGGTGAAGAACTTTATTTCCCATATAAGGCGTTAAATATTCGATTTGCCATTGCATAAGCCTACTTGCGCTTGTGAAATTTTTTAAAAGATTTCATTTAAAACTTGTATACTAAGTACACATCTTGCAACTAAATTTTAAGGCAATAAAGTTGACGCTAGACAGTACGAGTTAGGAGTCATCAGTTTTAGTTGAAATTGTGCATACTTATTCAGTAAGTAAGACTGGAGACAATGCTATATTTTGGTACTATCGAATTGATCTGATGATGGAGCCGTGACGTAGCGACTGGAACTCCGTGATGGTTATATTATAGAACGGTTGAAGAATAGCTAATATAGGTTAAAAAAACAATCTATGATAGCAAGTATAATATAATAATGATTTTATTAGTTATTTTCATAATTTCACATGAATGAGACTTTAATAATTATTATTATTGTGTGGAAAAAAAAAACGGATACAGACGATATGAGATACGGGACATATGTTAAAACCAAATTGAACCGCTGCTTTCTAGAAGTTCTGATGAATCAAAATATTTAGTACCTCTCAAATATCTTTTTAGATTTTTCTTTTACGGTTTTAAAGATATTCAGCAAAAACCTTGGTCCCGCCATCTTGACGTTTTTAAAAAAAAGTTTCACATCTAAACCCAAGGTTTTTCTTGAATTATTTACTGGTCAATATTTAGTACCTTTTTGGTACTAAATATTTGCCCTTGATGACAAGTTTGTGTCTGTGACTCCGTCTGCTTGAAATAAACATTTTCTTATTCCTCATACAAACTTCCAAGCTTCTTTTCGCCATGTTAAAGTATGATTTTCGGAATAAAAACTATGCTATGTCTTTTCCAGGGTCTCAAACTATCTTCTTACCTAATAAAATGTATCCGATATTTAAAAAAAAAAATTGTTCCTTATTTCTAAGTATATTATGTTAGTTAAAATAATAATAACTTAGTGATTATATTAACAAAAGTTCATTTTTCAGTATATATAATTATATGTTTAGGTATTTCAGTCCGGTCAAAATGGACATCAGAATTATTATTGGTGTTATTATTTATAATAAACTGCCAAAAGTCACCAGCAACTCTATGTGTGCAAGAAGCGGCGCGGAAAGCGGCCCAATTGACAAGTTGTCAGTTGTCATCAATGCGATCTGCCCGCCGCGCCGCGGCAAACCGGACCGCGCCGGTTCGCGGCCGCTTTATGTGTGACGGGTCACGTACAAACTAGAACATTAGAAAAATTCCGTCCCGGTTCACGTTCGCTTTACCGGCTCAGTGTGACGTAAGCTTAGGTATTTTTTTGTTTACTTTAGCAGGTAATTCTTGACTTCGACATAATTCAAAAAGTAAAATAGAGCTTGTTTTTGTAATAATTTTACTCATTTTATTATCTAAACATAAACGACTTCTTATTTAAATTAAGTTTTGGAACTAAAACAGGTACATTGAATTTACTTCGATAATAATGCTGCCGTGCAGAGACTAAACCGCAGTAAGTGCAAAATCGCGGTTTCGAGAAAATCGCGAAAAACGTTTTGAAGTCCTTGTTTTGACGGTTATGTATAAAAATTAATTTATATTTTATTGCTATCGCAACTAGATACCTCAGTAGTATAATTTAAGCACAAAAAGTAATGAAAATATTTGTTTTATAATATAGAAAATAATATTTTTTGTAAATAGTGTCAGTTACTAACAGGTAAATTAGTTTATATTAACTAATTAAAATGCAGCAATAGTACACATTACTGCAAACTTTCTGATTTTTGTATTACATTACCAACTAATTTGCAGTATCCAGCTGAACTTACTGCATTTTAATTTTATGTCTTGAATAAATTTGTCAGCAGTATGTAATTATTTTAAAAACTATTATATGATATGTGGCAAGTATATATGAAACATAAATTAGTTTCTATTTTTGTTTTATTAATCTGAATTGAATTTCAGACTTTTATTAAAACTTTCAGTCTTTTGTCAGAATTTTGTCTCAAATTTTGGTTTAGATAGCTATACGGTGGATGGATTATACTTTCAAATAATTATAGAATTCTAGTACGAAAATCAGACAAACCGAATTCTAAGACTTGTTGGCCCACTCCTTTAGTCTTGTTCAAATTATTGCAGCACTTTGAAGTTTCTCTATTACAGATGTAGCATAGCGAGGTTGTGTGTATAATTTTATGTTTTTTTTTATATACTAAATAGCCCTACGTTTGACCACATCCCACCTGATTGAAAGTGAAAAAGCGGTTGACAATGGATCACATAAGATGCCTAGAAAGGTACCTATTCACTCGTGCCTTGAAGATACCCAAGTTGTACCGCTCGGGAAACACGGATGACGGCAAAGCATGTTTTGTGTCTGTTGCAGCTTTACAAACTTTTGGAACGAAGTTCCTTATCGCGCGTTGTGAAAGAGGGCTAGACGGAAAAAATTCTTACGAAAAGTTGTCACGACACTTTTTGCTATAGTAAGCTATTGTAAGCTGTGCGGCGTGTGTATATTTCTCTGTCTGTCTCTCTCTTACTCTCTCTCTCTCTCTTATAGAAAGCAAGCCAGATATTTTCATTAATCGAATAAGGAACTTCGTTCCATCCGGGTGTCCCTTGACACCTCTCAAGTTTTTATTTAAACGATTGTCATTTAAAAATTTTGTCCTAAGTTAAATGCATTATCATGTGAAATGACTTTGGTACTATTCAGCCACCCTATTTATTAATCTTCTATTCAATTTTATTTATTTAAACATAATCTGCAGAGCCTTTCTAATACCAAAATTGGAAGAGATGGCAAAATTGCTATGATAATGGTTTTGTCACATTATTTTATCGATTTTTTTTTACAAACAATGCTTATGGTAAAAACAACTCCGGAACGTAATTTACTTCTCTCATTATCAGATTAAGCAACACTATGAAACTTGGATTAAACTTGCATTTCCTTGATCAATCACAATTCCATTCACAGAAAACGATTTTCGTTTTTCTTCGTTATGCGTAATCAGAACGTTTTCTAGGTATTGATATTATCTATGTTAAGGGTATTCTGACGGTGTCAGAAAAAGGAAATCTGAATTGCTTCCAGATGCATAAATAAAAAAGGTCATATATTTGTCATCATTTTTGAGTTATAAGCAGTTTGGTGTTAAATGGCTTAGGTGTGTCTACCTTGAGCAGAAGGCGATTCAATTGGTATATCTAAAGTTCCTTCTAACAATCCTTGTATTTGTAGAAAAAGTTCTCCGCTTTCACTGGCCTGTGTAAATATTTTTTCTTTAGTTTGATTTTGACTTAAAAAAACCTTTGCTTTAAACACTTTGGCGTTTGTTGTGCATTTTATTTTACTAAATTAATACGAACCAAACGGTAGAACTTTTTTCCATTAGTTCAACACTATTAATCATTATGATAAAAAATCGAATCGAACTAAGATTTAATAATCATTTGGACATTTTTAGGGTTCCGTACCTCAAAAGGAAAAAACGGAACCCTTATAGGATCACTTTGTTGTCCGTCCGTCTGTCTGTCTGTCTGTCTGTCTGTCTGTCTGTCTGTCTGTCTGTCTGTCTGTCTGTCTGTCTGTCTGTCTGTCTGTCTGTCAAGACCCTTTTTCTCAGGAACGCGTGGAGGTAGCAAGCTGAAATTTATGGAAAATACTTAAGTCCATTGCTTCTTAGAGCTGTGAAAATTTCAAACTTCTAGGCCAGCTCAATCAAAAGATATAGTCGAATATGTCGCAAATTTCAGCAAATTTTCGACATTACCAAATAAATCAAAACCTACGGGGCACTTCCCGTGAACTCAGAATCTTAAAATTTGGCACGAAGCAACTCCTTAGAGCACAAATAAAGGAAAAATTGCGAAAACTGTAAATTTTTATTTGCATCATATGAAAAAAATATTTTGAATAATTTTATACCTACTACCCCTTTTCTCATGAACGCGTAAACGTATTAGGGGTCTACCCTCTTTAGACGGGCAAAGATAAGGCTATTTTCACGAATTTTTTTGACCGGTATACGTCATAAATATGGACATAAAAAGTGTTAGGCCTAAAAAATACACTATTTGATTACACAAGAAAATTTTTTTTATATTTATTTTAATCAGTTTTTATACATAAAAATGAGGGAGAAGACTGGTCCAAAAAAAAAAGATGAGTGTGCGCTGTTGATGAAATATCTGGAATGGATGATCTGAAAAAAAAATAAAAAATAGTTTTAGATTCAGTAAGTAAATGGCTATAGCGCATATCATACGATTTTTGAAATTTTGAGTTTAACTATTTATTTTTGGCAAAGAACGACGGAAAAAAACGTGATTTTTCGTACTTTTTCGAAAAATGGCTGCCATTTTGTCATTTTTGAAAAAAAAAAAAATCGTATGATATGCGCTATAGCCATGTACTTACTGAATCTAAAACTATTTTTTTTTTTTTTTTCAGATCATCCATTCCAGATATTTCATCAACAGCGCACACTCATCTTTTTTTTTGGACCAGTCTTCTCCCTCATTTTTATGTATAAAAACTGATTAAAATAAATATAAAAAAAATTTTCTTGTGTAATCAAATAGTGTATCTTTTAGGCCTAACACTTTTTATGTCCATATTTATGACGTATACCGGTCAAAAAAATTCGTGAAAATAGCCTTATCTTTGCCCGTCTAAAGAGGGTAGACCCCTTAAATTGAAATTCATACCAAATACTCAAATCAATAATACCTTTAAATTGTAATAAAATCAAACCTCTGTCAACGCATTCAAAAGAAACAGCAATTTTTGTCGCAATTTTAAACTCGCAACTACTCTCAAAAAATCAAAACCTACCGGGTACTTCCCGTGAACTTAGAATCTTGAAATTTGGCATGAAGCAACTCCTTAGAGCACAAATAAAGGAAAAATTGCGAAAACTGTAAATTTTGTGTTACATCATAATATAATAAAATATTTTAAATAATTTCATACTTACTACCTTATTTCTCATGAACGCGTGCAGGTATTAAACAGAAATTCATATCAAATACTAAAGTCTATAATACCTTTAAACTGTAATAAAATCAAACCTCTATCTTAACGAATTCAAAAGAAACAGCAATTTTAGCCGTATTTTTTAACTCGCGACTACTCTCAAAGGAATCAAAACCTACAGGGTATTTGCCGTTAACTCAGAATCTTGAAATTTGGTACGCAGCAACGTCTTAAATCATAGGCACAGGAAAAATTGCGAAAACTGTAAATTATTCAAAAAAAAAAATTTTTTTTTTTTTTTATAATGCAAAAAAATATTTTTAATAATTTCATACTTACTACCTTATTTCTCATGAACGCGTACAGGTATTAAATTGAAATTCATATCAAATACTCAGCTTTATAATAACTTTAAGCTGTACAAAATCAAACCTATATGTCAACGCAATCAAAAGAAACAGCAATTTTAGCCGCATATTTTCAAACTCGCAAGTACTCGCAAGGAAATCAAAACCTACAGTATATAATATTATACCCACTTTTCCTTAGGGTTCCGTACAAACCTACGGGTTTGTACGGAACCCTCGGTGCTCGAGTCCTACTCGTACTTGACCGGTTTTTTTATATAAATGGGACATTTTAATTATTCATCTTTATTTAACTTTTTATCCTTGCAACACCACATACGTCATGACATTGTTTATTAGCTTTTTTCTTTTACTTTTGACATTTTTTCAATTTATATTTCATTTTAATTCAATTTCATTACTTAATCATAATTCATAATCTGATATTATTATGGGGGGTTTTATAATGAGTTTGTGTGTGTGCATCTCTTATATTATTAATAACAATTAGTATGTGTAAATCATGTAAGTTTGTCCATAATTTAATTTAATTTTTATATATATTTTTTAATATTTGTACTCCGGTAACTCGGTAGAACATTTGATACAAATGATTGTTTTATCATCTTCTCAACAATATTCTTACAAATTAACAAATTTTATTTCATTTCAAGGAGTCGAAATTGTGGGATTATTCCCATTACTGACTATTCCAGGGCTGTTTTTTGTGCATCTTTGAAGTCTGATGAGGGTAGCATTATAATCCTAGAATTGTGTACTATCTGAGTGAATGGCTATACGCCATTAGATTTGGCGGATAAACCTTTTTGTTAAATAAAACTGTTGTGTGTAATGTAAATTAAATCAAATCTGACTGACACTTTTACTACTCGACAAATCAAGGGTAGATGCATACTAAATCGCAGTATAATCTATTATGAATGAAGTAAATTCCAGAATAACAATCCAAAATGCCGATTAGAATGCAGCAAAATGAGCTTAAACTGCAAATTCAGTAGTAGCTATAATTTTAAATATTGCTACAAAACCAACCATACTGCAGTAAAAAAATATTTTACTGCAATTTCGTCAGTAATGTTATCAGAAAACCAAAATGCAGTATTATTTTTTTCAGTACATTATCGTGTTACTGCATTTTCGTTTAATGCATCATTTATGGTTTTTGTGTATAAAACAGTACTATGCGTTATATTGACTACGTTTACTGCATTTTAACTAGGGATACTATAGGTCACAAAAGACGTAAATGCTCTTAACTAACTAAGACGGCGCAGCGACCCAAACTGAGTCTTGGCCTCCGACACAAGAATACGCCATTCCTGCCTGTCCTGCGCTGTCGCTTCCCAAGACTCAGCTTGGAGCGCTCTCAGGTCCTTCAGTACTTCGTCCTTCCAGCGGTACTTTGGACGCCCCACCGGCCGCTTGCCGGTAGCTCGTCCCAAGTATGCTCTTTTCACTCCCCGATCCTCCCCCATTCGCTCTACGTGGCCGAGCCAGCGAAGTCTGTGAGATTTTATCTCGCCGATGATGTTAGGCTCGGCCACTAGTTCTTCAATTTCTGCATTTCTTCTGATTCGCCATGAACCATCTACTTCTTTTATGGGTCCCAGAATCTTCCGCAACACCTTCCTTTCTGTAACAAGAAGTTTATTCTCTTCCTTCTGTGTTAGTGTCCACGCTTCACATCCGTACATTAGGATAGGTCGAATTACAGTTTTATATATGCGTATCTTCGTGCTTCTGCTGAGTAGCTTGGACACTAACACTTTGTGAAGGGCGGCACTGCAGCGTAGGGTGTTCTGTACACGAATTTCAATTTCGTCCTCCCTCGTATTGGTGTCCGTAACAGTGCAGCCGAGATATCTAAATTTTGCCGTTCCTTTATAAGTAGTGTCCTCGACGTTTAAACATTCTCTTGGTATTCTGGTATTCTTGTAACGCTTCATGTGGAAATATTCTGTCTTATCTACGTTGATTCTGAGACCCACTCTCCTAGCTTCAGTAGCCAAGCACTTCACGGCTTCCTGAACATCAATTTTCTTCTCCCCTATCAGAGCCAAATCATCGGCATACCCTATCACCCTATGCTGCCCGTTCAACTGCACCCCACCGTCTAGTACAAGTACCTGTCTAATGACGTGCTCTAGCGCTATATTAAACAGCATGGGTGACAGGGCATCCCCCTGCTTTAATCCTATTTCTATGTCAAACTGCTCGGACAAATCTGTTCCCACCCTCACAGCTGCTCTACTTTTAGAAGTAGCAACTTGGATCATTCTCACTAATTTACTTGGAATGTCAAAGTTTCTCAAAATGGTATACAAAGAATCTCGGTCTATACTATCATATGCCTTCGCGAAGTCTACGAACAGTACGTGAAGACTCTGTGCATACTCCCATTTTTTTCTCCATTAGTTGTTTTAGGAGAAAAAATTGATCGACTGTACTACGGTTACGTCTGAAACAGAGGTATTGATAGGGGACTACCAGTGGTAGTCCCCTATCAATACCTCTGCGTATGGTTCCAATCTTTTGAGCAACACGTAGGACAGGATCTTGTCTGCCGTCGGAAGCAGTGTTATTCCTCGATAGTTCGAACATTTCTTCCTAGACCCTTTTTTGTGTATAGGACATATGATTCCTGTATTCCATTGAGTTGGCAGTCTTTCCTCATTCCAGATTTGGGGTATAAGTTCGTAAAGTTTTAATTGAACAGTCTCTCCGCTGTGTTTCCAAAATTCTAATGGTATGTTATCAAAGCCAGGTGATTTATTGTTCTTTAATCTAAGAATGGCGCCTCTTACTTCTTGAAAACTTAGTGTATCTATCTCTTTATTGTTTTCTATTCTAGACTCTTCTAATGGATGCTCTGATGCGGGGCAATTTAATAACTCTTTAAAATATTCTTTCCAAATGCTCTTACTGTATTTTAAATGGTGTATTGATAAATAATACGCAAATGTGACCCGCAGTAACTTTTATCAATCATGGTTTTTACTACCTTAAAATGTATTAAATGACAAATGGGTTAGATTGGTGTATTCCTTATGTTGTGCGCAATAAGGTGGCATTTATAACTAAAAATCGGCAAAATGTCGAATACTGCGGTTTAGTCTCTGCACGGCAGAATGGTTATACGAAAACTATAAAAGACTTCAACTCTGATTAAATAATTCTAGAATTCTTTGATCGGGGCAAAGATGTGGAAGTTTTTAGTGTTTGTCATTCTAGTGATACATTTAATAGAGACAGGGGAATGTAAGTAATGTTTTTAATAAATGCGGTAATATAATATTATTATAAAAAGTGGGAGATGTACAAAGTTGTGTTAGTATGACCCAACCGAGTAGTGACTCGGTTGGGTCATACTAACACAACTACATCTCCCACTTTTATTGGATTAGTTACCACTATGCCGCGACGCTGCATGACCGTTGCTCAAGGTAGCCGCCAATACTTGATCTTATGGCTATTATACACCGCTGATCTTAAAGTGGTAATTGAGTCTAAAACCTCTCTCTTACAAGAAGCGTAGCTGCGTGTATTTTAGTTGCCCAAATTTGCTTTACCACTAACATCAACAATCTTTATTTTTGAGCGCAGTATGGTGTTCCTGATCCGGTCTGTTAGCTTCATGCCTATAATACTGTGCTCCATCGCTTGCTGGCAAACCCCGAGTGCTAACTTTTGATGATCAGTCAAAGACAAAGTCTGTGCTCCGTAAGTGAGGACAAGGAGAATGCATACGCCCCTAAATTGCTTTTTAAGGGTTAATGGTAAATTTCCCTACATTAGTTGTTTAATGGACTAATAGCTCCTCCAAGCTTTTATGGTTCGTCTAGCAATTCCGTGATCCTGTCTCGCCTGGAAGAAGACAAATTGGGCCAAATAAATGTACTCATGGACGTACTCAATCGCCTCCTTCTCCTCACCTTCAACATCTAGTTTACGTTTCCTGCTGTTCGTCATGATCTTGGTCTTCGACATGTTCATCTTCAGTCCGACCCCGGCTTACGATGTTAATTTCTGTGATAATAATTCCGAGTTCCGATGCCGTGGAAGAAAATAGGACAATCTCATCGGCAAAACGTAGGTTTGTCAACCTGTTTTCTCCGATGACAATGCCCTTCGTCCGCCACCTTGGTGAGAGTTTTTATTAACACCTCTTCGAGAGTTGCAGTAAAAAGTTTTGGAGAAGGCGGGTAGAAAAAGGTTTTGTGCAGTTTTACAGCTGCGGTTTATTTCGATAGATGTTTTTAAGAAGATGGATGTATGTAGTGTCTATGTCTTGTTGTTTTTAAGAGCTTGAAATATAATTGAATGATGGAGGCTGTCAAACGCTTTAGAACAATCAATGAACGCAATATAGTTTATTATTATTATAAGCCAAGGGCCAAAATATAGATGTATAAGGGTAAATTAAATTCAAGGTATGTTTCTTAGATTTGATTGAGAGTTTGTAAGTCGGTAGTAGAAAGACCTCGATGGAAGACTGCTTGTTCCGCATGTAAATCTAACTTGCCTTCAATTCAGAATTCAATGATTTTAATTAATGTTTTATAGAGATGGAAGACTAAGCTAATAGGTCTATAGTTTATAAAGTCTGATCGGTCGCCTTTTTATGCAAAATAATTATGTTAGAATGGCAAAAATTTAGAAATGAATCTGTCTCTAATTTTGAATTAGAAAGAAAGAAAGAAAATGAATTTATCTGCACACAAAATAATAATAATTATAAAACAAAAAGTAAACAAGAACATTTTAGAGGTAATATATTATAAAAACAAATAAACATATTATTATTATAAAACAATAACGGTAGTTTCCAAAATCGTATATTATTGTTATTAATGTTTATAAAAAATAAAATCATGCAATTAAAAAATGTTGTTATTTTATCTAATAAGATCGGCTCCCCTGTTTTCAACGCATCGGTGGTAGAATAGAAATAGAATAGAATATTTTTTCTCTATCTTACGTCGTGACCATATTTTAATATAATTTACCTATTTAATAGATTTTCCGTTTTCTCTAATACTCTAGCTAAAAATTAATGATAAACAAATTTACGAGGTGAGGAATTTGAACTAAAAACATTTATTAATTGATTTTGAATATAGATTTTGTGTCATAATGTTTGTCTTCAGGATAAAAGATACAGATTTTTATTTTGCATAGAAACATGGGTACATGGATAATTAATAGATCTTTATCATTAACTTAGTGGCCAACATGTTCTGCCTTTACAGACCCACAAAATAAAGATATAATGGGTGCTTATCGCAAAACTAAATGTATCTATTATAACGTTAATTTGATTTTGATTGTAAATGTCAATATAAGTTATGAATAATATATTTTTTAAATAAAAAGTAATTATTATAAAAATTTAAATAAATGTATGGCAAAATAATAAGTAGAATACAATAAAAACAGGTCAGGTACGAGTTGAACTCGAGCACCGAGGGTTCCGTACAAACCCGTACAAAACCAAATTTCAAAATCCTAAGGTCACGGGAAGTACCCTGTAGGTTTTGATTCCCTTGCGAGTAGTGGCGAGTTTGAAAATATGCGGCTAAAAATTGCTTACGTTGACATATAGGTTTGATTTTGTTACAGCTTAATGGTTATACCTTATACAACAAAGTTAAATATTTCATATTATGAATTTCAATTTCATACCTCTACGGGTTCATAAGGGTAGTAAGTATAAAATTATTAAAAATATTTTTTATTTAATGTTATTGAAATTTTACAATTTTCGCAATTTTTCTTTAATTTGTACTAAAATTTGCTGAAATTTGCGGCATATTCGACTATAATATGTTTTGATTGCGTTAGCCAAGAAGTTTGATTTTTTTTACAGCTCTATGAGGCTTTAGTATTCTCTATAAATTTCAGCTTGATACCACCACGCGTTGCTGAGAAAAAGGGTCTTGACAGACAGACAGACGGACGGACGGACGTACGGATGGACGGTCAACAAAGTGATCCTATAAGGGTTCCGTTTTTTCCTTTGGAGGTACGGAACCCTAAAAATGTCAAATAAAAAAAAAATATTTTAAAATATATCAATTAAAAATTCATTAACATTATAATAACATTTTTCAAGCAGTAATTTCTATAATCTAGTTTTGAAAATGTCTGTTGCGAGTCAGTGATGGGCCAAGTACGCAACTTATCTGGTCGTGGGTGCAGAGGCTTAGACAAGAAGGGACAATGGTCAACAGAGTTGCTCCAGGACCATCAACGTCAGCAGCGACGCCAGAACATGTGTCTCAAGTTTGACACGAAATTATGCGGAATCCGCGTAAATCAATAAGGAAGATTGCAGCCTCCACGGGAATTAAAAAATCTACAGTGCACGTTATTTTTAAAAAGAAGTTAAAATTACATCCATACAAAATGCAAATCGTGCAGGCTCTCCACGAAAATGACTATCTTTTGCGAGAAACCTACGCAAGAACAATGCTCGAACCTTTCCGAACAGCACGGACTCTTGGAAACATATTATTGTTTAGTGACAAAACACATTTTCATGTTGATGGCTATGTCAACAAGCAGAACATGCATTACTGGTAGGACACCAACAATCCAAGAGAACGCCACCAGAAACGCTTACATAGCCCAAAAAGCCCAAAAGAAATTGCCGCTTTTGCACAAACGCTTTGCTCCCGCGTATTTGCAAATGTACGGGTCCGGCTGCAAGAAGGTCTCACCAGAAACGGGCGTCATTTAGACGATATTGTTTTTAAAAAGTAAAATCCGCATTATCACACTACATTTTGTTATATAATTTTTTTTTAAAAATTCTTTACTTGTTTTTTGAATCAATGTTAAACATGAAAATTTCCCGCTGGATACCCTTTCTCTATATTATTTGGGTAGCTTATTGAAAATAATAGGTGACATACATAATATAACATTTTTCCTCAAAAGTGCCGTTTTTGAGGCCTGATGACAAAGTCAGTTGTGTATTGTCTCTTCTGTTTCGTTTTACAATATCTGATACACGCGGATACAAATGTGGGTGGGTTGGTTTAGAAAAAAAGGCTATTTCAAATATAATATAAATATAATGAGGGAAGGGTTAATATTTAATATTTTCGAAACAATGGCCTATAGCTATCAGTAGTTAGTAATCCAAACATAGCGCGTAGACAGCGTTTTTGCATTTTAAAAATAATTTCTTTATCAGTGAAATTTCCCCAAAATATTATCCCGTATCTAAGAATAGGTTCAACCAAACCATGATAATCTCTTACCATGATAATTTATCTTAATTTTAGTTTGTTAAAATGTTTTGTCCTTTGCATGGTCTTAGATAAAGAATGTTCGCGTTTCATTCTCTTTTTTGAATATTTTTAAATTCTTAATGATTTCAACAGCTGTCAAGACTAAAACAACAAAACCCTCAACAACAACAGAATGCGCGGATGAGACAACGACAACAGAATGCGGGGATGAGACAACCACAACAGAATGCGCGGATGAGACAACCACAACAGAATGCGCGGATGAAACAACAACAACAGAATGCGCAGATGAAACAACGACAACAGAATGCCCAGAAGAAACAACGACAACAGAATGCCCAGATGAGACAACGACAACAGAATGCGCAGATGAAACAACTACAACAGAATGCGCGGATGAGACAACCACAACAGAATGCGCAGATGAAACAACGACAACAGAATGCGCAGATGAAACAACGACAACAGAATGCGCAGATGAAACAACGACAATAGAATGCCCAGAAGAAACAACAACAACAGAATGCCCAGATGAGACAACGACAACAGAATGCGCAGATGAAACAACTACAACAGAATGCGCGGATGAGACAACCACAACAGAATGCGCAGATGAAACAACGACAACAGAATGCGCAGATGAAACAACGACAACAGAATGCGTAGATGAGACAACGACCACAGAATGCGCAGAAGAGACAACGACCACAGAATGCGCAGATGAGACAACGACAACAGAGTGCCCAGATGAGACAACGACAACAGAATGCGCAGATGAAACAACGACAACAGAATGCCCAGATGAGACAACGACAACAGAATGCGCAGAAGAGACAACGACAACAGAATGCGCAGATGAGACAACGACAACAGAATGCCCAGATGAAAAAACGACAACAGAATGCCCAAATGATGAATCGAATTCTACTGACTTAACATCTTGTAAGTTTCTATATTTTATATTATTATCTATATATTACCTTAGCTAGTTCTAAAAAGAAAACTTTACTAAAACTACACTATTGTTCGCAGGCTCATCAAGGACGATTAATTGCAATTGTGCTGATGCATTTACACGAGCATTAGAAGCTGAGTGGGCAATAACAATTAAATATACTTACGTATGTTTTTATATTATAATATTCATAGTGTGTTTAGTTACTGACTACCAAATATGTTTTTATCAAAACCGTAAACAATAAAGAATATTCGCTCTTCTCATCTTTACAGAATTTAATTATATTCGGAGTTACTCTACTATTTGGAATGACCTGATCTTTTAAATTATTTGGTATTTGTTTTTGTTACCTACATACTCTTAATTGTTGCAAGGTCATTATGGCACTTTAAAAAGTACTACCTGGTATAATGCTATACAGCATTATATTTGCCACAAATGGGTCCAAAAAGACCCGTGATTCGTATAAAAGTTAAAAGAAATGTTAATCCCAACCAAACACCCTCAAGGTGGTGGTGCTGGTGTTAAGCAGGGCATCGATTTAAATTATAGTTGAAATTTATATTTTCAGGTAGTTTACGCGCTGTATAACAAAAACGATTTTGTTTGTACTCCTTCCTTATCCCTGTATTACAATGCGCTTTTTTGTCAATATGCTTACCAAAAGACATTGGATGAATTTCTCAACTTATTATACCAAAAAACTACTGATCAGGTAAATTTATAATTTATTAATATTATTTTCAGTTTTTTTGTCCTAACGGTGGGCAAAAGCCATCAAGTCGGAACGCAACGCCATATTTCTTACACGATTTGACTCAACCCAAACTCTGATACCCAAGATGCTGTTCTGGCAAACCCTGAGTCCAGACTTTAAAAGATTCAATTAATGTGGCTTTAAGCTTCTTAATGTGTTTGCTTAGTGTATTGTTCTTATAATGGGATCGTTCCATCGGGCAGGGGATCCTTAATATTTTGTAATATGGGACATTATAATTATAATCTATTTGTGCCTAGTTCTTTATGACAAGTTAGTGTCATAATGACAATGAAGTTAATTAATATCAGCTTTTAAAAGTTTGTTTATTACTATCTGGTGATAATTTGATCCAGCCAATTTCAGCCTTGGTGACAGTTTCAAGTCCTGAGAGTTCGTTTGCTCCCAGGTAGCTTATATAGCCAATCTTTAGTAAAGATCCACGTACAAGTTCATACACACTTTTTTTTATATTTAACGGTGCTTTAAATTCGCGTTACCCGCCTAGTTTATCGACACCATTTTAGTTCAAAGCTGTGAACACAAGGCTTTGCAATTTTTTTTCCATTTTGCTTATTCTGCTACGAATGTTCAAATGCTAGTGAATTTTTTTCTTGCAAGCATTTGAATTGATATTATAAAGTTAAAATTAAAATATTTATTATAAGTATTAATTTTTCTGAACTGTTTTTCCCATTGCAGGTTGAATGTGTCTATAGGCTGGTGGATAAATTGTTTGCACGGTTTAATAATTGTGATGAAAGTAATAAATCCATTTATTTTTGTGAATTAATTAATGTCTATTCTAATAAGAAATTATCGAAACAGTTTGTTAAAGAATCAAGTCAGTATAGTATAACGGCACTGACAAAAAATATTGGAGGTGTAAGTATGTTTTTATGTTAAAAGCCACAAGATAATTATTGCAATGTTACTCGTAATTTCGTTGTAAAGTCTAGCAACTACCAATGTCCTTAGTAATCTGGACGATTCCAGCGCTATCAAGATAACTTGTATTTAAAATTAGCGAAAAAAATATTAAGCAACGGAAAATAAAAATTGTATTTAAGCGGCTAATAGTCCCTGAGCCTCTGTTTCGCTCGCACTATATTCCTAATTGTCATATAACAATTGATAAAACTAACTTTTTGTGAATGTTTTAAATTGAAAATTTAGCTCATATTTTTATGCTGTTTTAAAAATTATAACCAGTTTGATACTTTACAAAATGATTGAGACATGTTTAAAGATAGATATTTTTCATATATTTGCGAATGCCATTGTTGTTATTTAAGGTAGCAAACTGGGAATACTTATAAAAATTGTATAAAAATATGAGCTAAATTTTCAATTTAACACATTTCCAAAAAGTATATTTTATCAATTGTTATTTGACAATCAGTTATATCGTGCGAGCGAGACAGAGGCTCAGCGACTATTAACCCCTTAAAAAAACATATTACAAAAATACATATTATATGAAAAATAATTGTCTTTTAAGTTATAAAGAGGTATACGTATGTTATTATGGGGTCTTAAAAATGTTTTTTTTTCAGGCTTCGAGGTCCCTTTCTCTTGTCTCCAACATCCGATTTAGGGTAATATTACCTATTTTTTTACTATTTTATATAACTTTTATAGCAGAGTATTATATTTTAAAAATAAGCCAAACATGCTCTTAGCTCTCAATAAAATAGAGGGCAAGTTACGATTTTCGACAGTTATATTAAATTCCATTAATGCTTTATTACTCAAAAAAATCTTAAGGTTACACATTATTCCGCATAGTTTTATTTGTCCTTCAACAATGACGGGACTTTTGGTTAGTAGTCTTAAATAGAAACTTGATTGATGTTAAATTATATGAGATAGTCAACTGATTCTGAACTGTCAAACACACACATCCATACTTTTGCAATAATAAAAAAAAAAGGTAGCACTCCGGGAGTGCCGGCAGAAGTGAAAACTTCAATATTAACGTTGTGTTTAATTATAAGTATAAAAATACTATCATTTATGAGGTAGAATACAATGTTTATTTATTGTGCTATCGTACACAAATACAACAATTTATTTTTTGTTATTTATAATATTATATCGTTATTTATATATAACATTAAATTTTATCTCTCAGAAAAATCAACTTCCATCCATAATTTCGACGACTTTTACACCATCGTTATTATCAGAATCATCATCGCAAATTTTTACAACTGATACAATTGGTTTATGATAACTGAAGTAAGAAACAAACAGTTTTGATTCGAACATATTTAAGTGTCTAATAAAAAAAATATAAAATATAAAAATATAAAATATAAAAAAAAAATATCGGGCGCGCGCTTGTCTAAGCCCCCTGTGCCGCCTAAACAGAGCAGCACACTCAGGCACGGTAGAAAGAGTGGGAGATACTAGTTCCTCTCCCTTCCCCTCGATCTTACGCTTTTTCGATCAGCATCACGTGACCCTGACGCGAGTTTGAAAGTTTTTACCCATACAAAAAAGTGCTCAGCGCCGCTAAAGAAGTTTTCACTTCAATAAATTATTAATTTATTAGTAGGATAGAATGTTCAAAAATTTTCAGCAGAGATCAATATCTGCTAACACACGTCTATTTTTTAGATATCCTGGAGGAAAGGCTTCGAAGGCACATACAAAGACAATTTCTATATAACCCCTTCCCAAGTACTTAAAAATGTCGTGTATCAATACAAAACTGAAGTTTGTAAATACGTATATTGTTCTGCAATCAAAACCCAGGTATGTTTTATATCGTTTAAAACGAAACTATCCATTCTTTTCTAATTACTAATAATAATTGATACTGGTTTATTCGCTACCTGACCGACTTATCTTGAGTTCAGGAAGTAGTAAAAAACAGAGATAGATCATCGAAAAGCTAACAATAAAATTGCCTGTTCATTTGTTTGGCAGCGAGAAACGACCTATATAATTCATCTGAAACTAGTTTTACTCCCCATTTTACAAACTGAAAAATATTTTCATTCAAATCTATTCATAATTTATTTATTCCAGCAAATGTAGGTTACATATTACAAGATCTTATTGTTATATTTAAAAGCACTACATTTTATCCTGCCAGGGCGCTGTGGTTGAGTGCAAACAAGATTATATAAATTTAACTAATATTGATAAGGATTACAATTACCATAATATATATACTTTATCGTGATGGAGTTTTCCCAATTCTTACTTTATTTTATCCAAAAACCACCAAGTTTATCTGTAAACAAGTTTATAGTCGCGTTCTTAGCGAACGTCTACGCCATAATCAGTGTTCTAGATATCAACTCATTGCGTTCTGCGGGTTTGATCTGTACATTGATACGAGTAGATCAGGTACTTTGTCAGCCAGCGCTTTCTATAGGAATCTTCTAAATATATAAAAGGAAAGAGTGACTGACTGATCTATCAACGCACGGTTGAAATTTGGAACACAGATAGCTTTTATGACGCAGACCAACGCTAAGAAAGGATTTTGCCACGCGAGCAAAGCCGCGAGCGTAAGCTAGTATTATTAAGATTAACTAAACATTTTATTTACAGATGGTTAAATTAGATAACGCAGAGGGAATATCTACTCTAGGGTTTTTACCAGATTCAGGGATAAACAACGCACAAGCAATGCAAATTATGCTCAAGAATCCTGCCGCAATGACCAAATGCTTCGATGCAATGGAGTGCAAGCGTGTCAGATTTGCAGTTGCTCAAGTTGATATAACAAGAAATACTTTTAATGTGAAGCCAGTTTATTATCGTGTAAGTATTATTATTACTTTTAAGTTATTACTTCCATAATATACAAGTGAATTAAATTAAAAATTTAAAAAACTTCAATCAAAAAAATCTAAATCAAAATCCGTTCATCCGTTCGGGAGCTACGATGCCACAGACAGACACACACACAGACAGACAAACAGACAGACACGTCAAACTTATAACACCCCGTCGTTTTTGCGTCGGGGGTTAAAAACAGATTTAGCTTTGATTTTTGACGAAATCTTTTGTAGGAATTAGAATTGATTGAGCAAGCGAAGTGTAATACGCTTAGCGGTTTGCACTTGCACTTTAACTAAATTAGGTATACTGTATCAAATCAATCATTTTTTTTTCTACTTTCAAACAAATGAATTGAGATTATTTTGATCATATAAATTATATGATGCATTGTTTTATCGTTGCACTTACTTTTGAAAGAGTTCATTCACCACTCTGAGCGTACTAAATGCACACTATTTGTCATATTTATAAAATTTCTTGGTAGTTGCACCAAGTTCATAGGTAGCTATAGAGGTAGTAGTAGTATATCTCTTACATGTAACTTTCGTGGTCAGAAATGGGATATTTTCTTGGTACTCGAAATGAGCCGTCGTAAGGAATAAGCCTTATTCTTCATAATTAAGATTTAAAATTTTCTCGGCTCGCAGCAAACTGCTTGCGCTTTTATTAATAAGAACATTCAAGTTTCTTGCAGCTCGGAACGAACTAAGCTCACCTTTTGTAGTCAGAAATATAAAAAATACTCGCCGCTCATAAGCTGTACGCGCTCTTATAAGTGAAAATATTTAAATTTCTAACCGCTCAGAAAAAGATAACTGCACATTTTTCGTTGTCAAATATATACAATTTTCTTGGCAATAGCAGCAAGCTTCTTGCGCTATTTTACGGGAGAATATTTTAATTATCCTACTGCCCGAAGCAAATTAACTGCACTTTTTCGTTGTCCAAAATATTAAATTTTCTCGCCGCTCGCAGCAAGCTGTATGCGCTCCCATATATCAGAATATTTCAATTTCTAATCCCTCAGTGAAAGATAACTTCACTCTTTTCATAGTCCAAACTATAAAATTTTCTCGGCGCGCGCAGTAAGCAGCTCGCGCTGTTTTAAATAAGAATAATTTAATTTTCTAACCGCTCGGAGCAAGTTAATCGCACTCTTTTCGTTGCATAAAATATAAAATTTTCTCGGCGCTCACAGCAAACTGCCCGCGCAATTTAAAGGAAGATTATTGTAATTTTCCTACAGCTCATTGGGTAATTTACACCCAACACGATTGATGACAACTTCAATGTACATTGCTGCGTTTGTTATTTTACTCTTATTAATGTGATGATTTAAGCAATGTACGCAATTTTGTCTATGGATTTTAGTATTTTATATGTCGTTTGGCGATAGCCAATAGGCCCTCAGAGCAAGTTAACCGCACTCCTAAAAATATAAAATTTTCTTGGCGCTCGCAGCAAACTGCTCGCGCTTTTTTATGTAAGTATATTTAAATTTTGCTACCGCTCCCAGCAAATTAACTGCAGTATTTTCGCTACCAAAAATTTAAAATTTTCTCGGGGCTCGCAGCAAGCTGCTCGCGCTCTGTGCAACCCAAAATCAAAGTATGGCTTCCCTTAAAGGTATAGGTCTTACCTGAAAAACTGAATCCGCCTTGCCTGTCCCCCCCCCCCCCCCCTAGGCCAGAAGCTGGGCACGCCTATGACCACATCCCACCTGATGGAAAGTGAATATGCGATCGACGATGAATCACGTAAGATACCTAGAAAAATAACCTATTCACTCGTGCCTTGAAGATACCCAAGTTGTACCCCTCGGGAAACACGGATGACGGCAAAGTGTTCCAAATCGACTAGTTCTCATTAAGAATGATGAAGCAAACGCTAAGTATGGATATGCCGCATTGCCGTCTGCCGCGACGTTCGTAGGTAGAATGGGTTTGGTGGAATTAGCAGGCGCAAGATTTAGCTTCACTTGTTTAATTCATATGTTCAGCACGAAACATAATTCAAACATGTACCTAAATCTTGCCCGATTTATATGAAGAACAAAAAAAATAACCTTTGATTTTTTTCAGACGTGGGGTAATTTATCCTTTTACAATCCCAATGCCCAGACTACAGGCATTTTTGAAGGAAGTGACGCTGCAGCCTACGTCGCTGAAGCAAGTCAAACATATGAGTTACAACAAGATTACAGGAAAGCAGATGAAAATAGCCGTAAGTATTTATGTTTTTATGCTAGACATTAAACACTAATACAGAAGGAGACGGCCTTTCTGATGGTGTAACTGTCGCCTATTGAGGTCTGAAACACCATAGTGGTTTTGCCGACGCGATGTCCGTAATTTACAAAATATTGTCGGTCGAGTAGACGGAGTAAACCTCGCAATATCTGGCTTAATTAGAAAACATTTATTCGGCCACAATTCTGACACAAGACTTAAGCAAACATAATAAGTTTTATCTAATAGATATAGTCCTATGAATTTTTTGATGACACTTATTAAATTTAGTTTCAGAGGATGAATGCGCCGGAACATCGAGACCAGGACCTGTCATAAATGTTAATTGTAATAGACCAGCGTTCTTTGTAAAAGTACTGAACTTGAATACGGACTGCAAAGCTAAAGGCTGTAAAAGCGCTCTATATCCATTTACAGTACATGTAATCAACAGTCCAGAATAAATGTATAAGTAGGCCTAGTTATTTATTTATTTTTATTTTGGCCTACCAAAAACTCTACTAAAACGCATACCTACATGTATGTATATTTAAATATTTTATCGATAATAAATGAATAAATAATACAGTTAAACTCGTATAATATCTTCTTTTGCGGAAAATTGTGGATTTGACATATCTGTATACATAATATTTTTTTATATTTGTATATTTCTATCAATTACCAAAAACTTTTGTATCAGTAGAGCTTACCAAACATGCCATATCATTATGCAATCTTTGTGAATGTAAATGAATTTACCTATGATTAACGTTTTTAATGTGAAACGAGGCTTAATATTATTTTATAATGACGTTAAAATCTGATGTAATGGAGGAAACTGATCTTTTTATATGACTATAATAATTATTATATACATCATCATCTTCATAATGTAATACAATATTATATCGAAATAAATGTTGCAATTATAAAACGCTAAATTTTATTGTTAGCCTTATTTATTTCTTTAGAGATATTTTCTCTCGTTCTTACGTGATTAAGCGACGTTTCTGACTAAATCTTATAGGCCAGCCACACATTGCGCAAATATTCCCAAAAAGTTTCAAAAAATTTATCAAAGTGGCAAATTATATAAAAAAAATTTTACTACACCACGACAGAGCTTTCATGTTGTTTATCTTACTGTGCAGCTGTAGATAGTAATGAATCATCGCGGCACAGTGTCGTCGCATGTTCAGGGTAGGGTGGGTAAGTATCACCAAAGAGAAATCTATGCGAAGTCTACCATTTTTAAGCAACGCGCACCATATTATAATCACCATAAAATTTTGTCATAGTACGACAAAATAGGGGATCGGCCAAGGTCAAAAAATTAAAACATGTAAATAAATAAACTGCCAAGTCGATCAAAAAAAGCGGCACGGCCGTACCATCCTTTTCTGGAAGCAATTCTCCTATAACTTCGTTCTGGAAACTACATGCTTAAATTTTTAGTTTTTTTATTTTTATGTTACGAAGTAAGAAGACGAGTAAAACACTTTCCTGATGGTAAGAGATAACGCTGCCTATAATTAGTACACTAGATTAGTACAGTAGATTTTACATAGGTAAAATTCTGGGTCCACTGCGCCAACGCTTCTTACTTGAGTGCCTTTCTACCGAAGCACAGTAATATTTGCACATCACTGCTCAGGCGGTAGAATAACTGACCAGTGCCAGTGCTAGGTGGGTACCCCAACAGTTTGGGGTTACTGTACAATATTACTGTGCTTCGGTAGAAAGGCACTCAAGTAGTCGACCTCCTGCAAAGGAAGCCTACCCCCGGTAAACCGTTAGTAACCGAGTAGTCATTGTATAAATACAGTATAATATTCCAAATTTCATTCCATTTGAGCCATTAGTTTAAGAATTACAACTAGTCAAAATTTCAAATTTTGTCACTCACTCACTCACTGACCTATCATCAAAAGTCTAAGGCACTTCTAGCAGACATAGAAGCTTCAAATTTGGAATACAATTAGAGTTTAAAGTATAAAGTCCAGTCGCTATATAGCGCTATGATATAGCTTCATATAGCGCGGTACAGCTTCAGTACAAATCGGCGTCCGTCACACACGTAGCTATAAATGACATACTATATCGCGCTATGTTTACAGTTGATGCGTAGAATCCGCCATTTTTCATTTTGACTAGGTGATAAAATGACTAAGCCGTTTTGTATTACCGAGACAAAATAAAACAAAGTTGTATTACCTACGCGATATAATAGACTAAATAGTAGCAAATGTTTATCTGCTATGTAACAAAATTGCAAAAAATGTTTTTCATTTTTATTAAATATTTTGTTGTGTTTACAGATCTTTTTGTTAGTATTTTGAAACAAAGTAATTTAATTTGTATTTTAAATTTCACCTCGTATTTATTTGTAATAGGAGCTCATATTATGCATTAAGATTATCTGTCCGAATAACTTAAAGCTTTGAATACCCTGTGGTAGACATTCGCTTAACCGGCTTAGTCATGCTACAAAATGGCTATTAATTTTTTTTGAAGTGAAAACTTCTTTAGCGGCGCTGAGCACTTTTTTTTGTATGGGTAAAAACTTTAAAAATCGCGTCAGGGTCACGTGATGCTGATCGAAAAAGCGTAAGATCGAGGGGAAGGGAGAGGAACTAGTATCTCCCACTCTTTCTACCGTGCCTGAGTGTGCTGCTCTGTTTAGGCGGCACAGGGGGCTTAGACAAGCGCGCGCCCGTTTTATTTTTTAATTTTGATTTCAATATAAATTTTGCAGACGATAAAAATCAATCATTAATTGAATTTTTAAATAATGAATTTGGTTTAACTATGTCAAATGATCGCAATTTTAGCACAACGAAATACAAAACTACTATTGATGCGGTATTTATTAGACACTTAAATAGGTTCGAATCAAAACTGTTTGTTTCTTACTTCAGTTATCATAAACCAATTGTATCAGTTGTAAAAAATTGCGATGATGATTCTGATAATAACGATGGTGTAAAAGTCGTCGAAATTATGGATGGAAGTTGATTTTTCTGAGAGATAAAATTTAATCCATACATATAATAAGAATGGAAATTTCTCCCCATTCATTGTGATCCTTTACTAAGGTGAACTGTGAAAATACGCATATGAACAAAACGACGCGAAAAAGTCGCTTGCGCGATCTAGATCGTAAAACATTTTGTCAATTTTTCCTAGGGAAACGTAAAATAAAATAATAAAATAAATAATAATCATTTATATCGGACACATCGCCCCTAATTTACATCAAAATTTCGAAGTAAAAGTAATAGAATATAAAGTAAATTCAATTCAAAAAAATCAAAAAGCAAAAAGTGCGACAAACTAAAAATACGCCATCTATCGATGTGGCCATAAACGAAAATTTACCAGAGTAGTTTTATTAGGCTTAATTTGTAAAAAGGTTATTACTTATGTGTGATAAAACGGCACAACCGAATTGTATGCAGTTTTCGCTACAACGTTGCAAATTTCTCTAATTTGTAAATAGTATTGGTTTTATTTAAATCGGTTTTTAAATGAAAGAGTTATATCTATCTAAAGATTTACTTATCTTCTTATTATATAAAATCGTTCGTACACTTTCGTGCTATCAACGCACAGCCCAAACGGCTGGACGGATTGAGCTGAAATTTGGACAGCGTATTCTTTGAAAAACTTCATCGTGCGATAAGAAGCGATTTTTCTAAATTCCCTCGGGAACAGGAATTATTCCCGAAAAACGTTTGTATGCAAATCCGTAACCGCTGAACCGATTGAGCTGAAATTTTGTAAAACTATTGTTAGGATTGTGATTAGAAACATGAAATAGTTTTTTTGTCAGAAATTTACTTTTAAGGGGGGGTAAAGGGGGGTCGAAGTTTGTATGGAAAATTTAGAACCGCTGACCCTATTGAGCTGAAATTTGGTACACAGGTAGATTGAGTCCTAAAAAAAGATATTGGATACTTTTTATCCCAGAAATCAACCTTAAAAGGGGGAAAGGGGGGTTGCAAGTTTGTGAAAGAAATCGTTAACCGCTTCATTGTTTTAGCTGAAATTTGGACAGCGTTTTATTTAGGTAACGTAAGCGACCTATAAAAAGGGATTTTTGTAAAATTCTCCCGGGAACGGGAATTATTCCCGAAAAACGTTTGTATGGAAATCCGTAACCGCTGAACCGATTGAGCTGAAATTTAGTAAAACGATTGTTTGGATTGTATTTAGGAACATTGAATAGTTTTTATCTCAGAAATTTACTTTTAAGGGGGGGGTAAAGGGGGGTCAACGTTTGAATGGAAAATTTAGAACCGCTGACCCTATTGAGCTGAAATATGGTACAGAGGTAGATTGAGTCAAAATAAATGATATGGAATACTTTTTATTCCAGAAATCAACCCTGAAGGGGGAAGAGGGGGGTTAGAAGTTTGAGTAGGAAATCAGTAACCGGCCATCTTTTAACGCTGAAATTTGAACAGCGTGTTTTTTATGTAACGTAGATGACCGGTAAAAAGGGATTTTGCAAAATTTCCACGGGAACGGGAATTATTCCTAAAAGACGTTTGTAAGCAAATCCTTAACCGCTGAACCGATTGAGTTGAAACTTTGTAAAACGATTGCTTGGATTCTGTTTAGGAATATTGTTTTTTTTTTTTTTGACGAAAATTAACTTTTAAGGGGGGGTAATGGGAGGTCGAAGTTTGTATGGAAAATTTAGAACCGCTGACCCTATTGAGCTGAAATTTGGTACAGTGGTAGATTGAATCCAAATAAATGATATGGAATACTTTTTATCCCAGAAATCAACCTTGAAGGGGGAAGAGAGGGGTAGTAGTTTGAGTAGGAAATCAGTAATCGGCCATCTTTTAAAGCTGAAATTTGAACAGCGTATTTTTTATGTAACGTAGATGACCGATATAAAGGGATTTTGCAAAATTTCCGCGGGAACAGGAATTATTCCTAAAAAACTTTTGTATGCAAATCCTTAACCGCTGAACCGATTGAGCTGAAATTTTGTAAAACGATTGTTGGGATTGTTTTGAGGAACATTAAATAGTTTTTATGACAAAATTTAACTTCTAAGAGGGGGTAAGGGGGGTACAAAATTTGTATGGGAAATTTAGAACCGCTGGCCCTATTGAGCTGAAATTTGGTAGAGAGGTAGACTGAGTTCTACAAAATGATATGGGATAATTTTTATCCCAGAAATCAACCTCAAAGGCGGGATAAAGGGGGGATGCAAGTTTGGGTAAGAAATCGTTAACCGCTTCTTTGTTTTAGCTGAAATTTGGACAACGTATTCTTTAGGTAACGTAAGCAACCGATATGAAGGTATTTTGCGAAATTCCCCCGGGAACGAGAATTATTCCCGAAAAACTTTTGTATGCAAATCCGTAACCGCTAAACCAATTCAGGTGAAATTTTGTGGAATCATGGTTTGAGTTTTGTTTAGGAACACTGAATATTATTTTAGACAGAAATTTACTTTAAGAGGGAGGGGTGCGGGGGAGTAAGGGGGGTAGAAGTTTGAGTAGGAAATCAGTAACCAGTTATATTTTACGCTAAAATTTAGACAGCGTGTTCTTTATGTGACTTTCACGACCCGTAAGAGGGGAGGGGATTTTGCGAAATTCTTACGGGAACGGGAATTATTATTCCTAAAAAACTTTTGTATACAAATCCACAATAAGATTATTGGGGATGTGTTGAGGAATAATAAAAAGTTTTATGTCAAAAATTACCTTCGAATTGAAGCGTTAGGGGGTCAAAGTTTGTATAGGAAATAGGACCCTATTGAGTTAAAATTTGATACAAAGGTAGACTGAGACTTAAAAAAAATATGGGATACTTTTTATCCCAGAAATCAACCTTTGAGGGGAGGAAAGAGGGGGTGCAGTTTGTGTAGGATATCGGTAACCACTTCTTCGTTTAAGCTAAAATTTGGACAACGTATTTTTTATGTAACGTAGGCGACCGATAAGAAGGATTTTGCGAACTCACCAGTACTCAGAATTTTGGTTCTGTTAATGAATAGTTTGTTATGTCAGAAATTAACTTTTAAGGAGACTCAGTATTGATCCTTCCCCCACCTTCAGGGTCAGAGTTTTAATGGAAATTCAGGAACCACGGAATTGATTTGAGTCGCGGGAAGGATGGTGTGAGAAATTAGTAACCTATAATTATAATTTAGCTTAGAAAAATTATAATAGAGATAAGTTAAAGAGTTACCGGGAAAGGACCACAAATAGTATTAATTCCTGAGGAGAGGCGTGAAAATTTGTGATGGAAATCAATAACCGCTAAACTTAAATAGTGTGATCTCTGAGAAAGGACATAGCATTGGTTCCTACGGTAGCGAACAAAACTGCATAGAAATATCCAGCCCGATATTCTTCGCTATCCACAGCGGGAGCAAATATTATAGCCATGCCTTATTTTACGCTTACAAAGTCGCGGGGATGGAAATACAATCATAGTCAAAATAGCAGCACCGAATTCGCTTTATTAATTGACTCTCACGCGCAACGAAGTGCGCGCGGGTCAGCTAGTGTAATATATAAATAACGATATAATATTATAAATAACAACATATAAATTGTCATATTTGTGTACGATAGCGCAATAAATAAACATTGTATTCTACCTCATAAATGATAGTATTTTTTACAAGCTTTATATTACTTTCACCTGTCTGTTGTCTGTCTGTCTGTCTGTCTGTCTGTCTGTCTGTCTGTAATCAAATCTTGCAAGTTTAATTTGACCCACTTCCCGGTTTCCAATTGAGCTGAAAATTTGCATGCGTGTGTAAATCGGATGACAATGCAATATTTTTATGACATCAAGCTGATCTGATGATGGAGCTAGAAGGTGGCCATAGGAACTCCGTCATAAAACAACGCAACCCCATCGAGTTTGGGCTCATTTGATTCGTCTTGACGAGTACTTTATGATACAAGACGATAATAATAATAATTAAAGCTTGTTTTTAAAAAGTATTTTTAAAATTTCACTTGTTTATACTTATAATTAAACACAACGTTAATATTGAAGTTTTCACTTCTGCCGGCACTCCCGGAGTGCTATTTTTTTTAATCTAGTTCAAATGAGATTGGCCAAATTGTATGGTTTTACAACAACATGGCTGTTGACAATGTCAATTTAGGGTCTTATACAGGACGTGTGAAATACTCATGATTTTTTTTAGTGACTGTTAGTTCTGTCTTCAATCTGTAATAATGTAAACACACATTGTTTCAAGAGTTTTCTAGGTACCTCTAAAGGATAAAAACCTTACCATTATTTTATCGTTTGGCTAGAGAAATGGAACGTTTGGAGTATTTCTCCTTGTCCTTGTCATATTCCCTATTATTGGGAATCATGACCCCTCCTTTGAAAGATTCGATCTCTGATGATGCAAGCGGGTCTCACCGACTGGATTGAGAAGGCACATAATATCACATTGTCATACATCAAGCAAGCAATTAACATTAAGCAAGCAAATCAACATCAGCAAGACTTTGTCGACTGGGAAAGGTATTACGATGACGCCTACCAGAATATTAGACGAATTGTTGGAGGAACAGGAACACAACTTCTAAACCTTCCAAAGGTTTGTGGAGAAAATAGACATCCAAAGAAGAATAACAGAAGATAGTGATTGGAAATGCTTTTATGAAAATTATACGACGTTCCACTAGTTTACTGGGTCAAGCCTCGTGGAGGTACAAGATCTGCTATGTCAGCTGTCGCCAAGCACATAGGTTACGGCAAACAAGTAATTATAAAACATGAAGTTAATAACTGGGTCAAATTATGTCGTCGAAGTTCTGTGCACAAACATCAACATCAAGATGAGTATCGATCGAGGTCCAGAACTGATCCTCCTGCGCATCCGTTCCGCATAAAAATGGATTCGGGAGGCTATCAAGAACAAATGACAAATTTGCTTCCTGAAAACGAATCCTGGATGAAGATTCCACAAAATAATCCCAGTAAAAATGGATACGTCAGACTTGTGATGCTAAGTGACGCACTGCAGCTACGTCACCGTCACAGGTCTAAGTACATACAACTTGATTCACTACATACGGCGGGGCGAGAAATATGTACGAGCTACGTACAAGGTAGCAGTATTGGCCTGACGCACTTAAATAACATAGACTATTGACCTAGACTAAGCATTGTACATTATCAGCAAAACATACATTACATGAATAAATCAGTGTTACAACAGCGCTCGTTGGGTTTGATTGGTTCCCTACATAGCCGTCACTCCCTCCTAAAACGTTACATAACGTAGCATAACGTAATTGTAGCAGGACTCAAACGGGGTCCTCTACAATCCTTTATGTAGAAAAAATTGACAAATTCATTTGTTTAAGTAGTGTTGGGGAATCATTGTGGAACTATATACAATCAAAGTGATTGAATCTCCGTTCCTACTTCTGGTACTCCTGGTACCTACTTCCTAAAAAATGTTAACAACTACCTGATGCCTACCTGATAATAGCTTTTACCTAATGAAAAGTGGTCTGTGCCTATTAACGTGTGAACATAATATTAATGAAAGTGCATAGGAAAAAGAAATAAAATAGACAGAAAATCACCACAGCGGGTGTCGTGATTTTCTGTATATAGCAACAAAATCTCCAAAACGTGGTGGTTTTGATTGGCTTGTTTATAAAAAAAATATGGTTCAAAGACTTCGTATAGAAAATGTTTAGTTTTTATTGGCTCGTTCAAAGATGTTTTAGGTATGTATGATATGCTGCATCAATGTGTGCCTATCATCGGCGACATCATATCTCCGGTAATGCTTACTCTATTATGATCGAGATGCGCACAGGTAGTTAATTCACAACCAAATTATGAACTTTTGTTCATTCTGCATCTTTTGGTTACCACCAAAATGGCGTTTTTATAAATAAATATAGTATGTTTTATAGGTCACTAGCTGACCCGCGCGCACTTTGTAGCGCGTGAATGAAAGTTAATTCATAAAGTGATGAACTTGGTGCACCCATTTAGACTATGATTGGATTTCATTTCCACGGAAAAAGGAATTTACGGGTTTTCTGTTACTTTGTATTTGTCAATAAGGAACGCTTATACTTTTGCTTGTCCGCCCGTTCGTCTGTATGTCTATCTGTCGGTCCGGAGTTTGGCGGAAAAAAAAAACTAAGTTTAAAGCCATAATTTTGTACAGAAAAGAAAATTATAATGGTGAAGAACTTTATTTGCCATATAAGGCGTAAAATATTCGATTTGCCATTGCATAAGCCTACTTGCGCTCGTGAAATTTGTTATAAGATTTCATTTAAAACTTGTATACTAATAAGTACACATCTTGCAACTAAATTTTAAGGCACTAAAGTTGACGCTAGGCAGTACGAGTTAGGAGTCATCAGTTTTAGTTGAAATTGTGCATACTTATTAAGTTAGTAAGACTGGAGACAATGCTATATTTTGGTATCATCGAATTGATCTGATGATGGAGCCGTGACGTAGCGACTGGAACTCCGTGATGGTTATATTATAGAACGGTTGAAGAATAGCTAACATAGGTTAAAAAAACAATCTATGATGGCAAATATAATATAATAATGATTTTATTAGTTATTTTCATAATTTCACATTAATGAGACTTTAATAATTAAAAAAAATAATAATAATAATATTTCAGGACATTTCACACAGCGCCACCTAACCCCAAACTAAGCAACTTAATGCTTGTATAATGGTGGTTAGGGTAACGGATATACCTAATACTTATATACTTTTCTTTTGTAATTACATACTTATAATAGATATTTAAACCACCCAGACCAGAAACAAATACCTGTGGATCACACAAACCTTTGTCCCATGCGGGAATCGAACCCGCAACCTTCTGCGTTGCAAGCGGGTATTAGCCCACCGCGCCACAGAGGTTGTCAATTATTATTATTGTGTGGAAAAAAAACGGATACAGACGATACGAGATACGGGACATATGTTAAAACCAAATTGAACCGCCGCTTTCTGGAAGTCCTGATGAATCAAAATATTTAGTACCTCTCAAATATCTTTTATGATTTTTCATAACTATTACGGTTTTAAAGATATTCAGCAAAAACCTTAGTCCCGCCATCTTGACGTTTTTAAAAAAACGTTTCACATCTAAACCCAAGGTTTTTCTTAAATTATTTTCTGGTCAATATTTAGTACCTTTTTGGTACTAAATATTTGCCCTTGATGACAAGTTTGTGTCTGTGACTCCGTCTGCTTGAAATAAACATTTTCTTATTCCTCATACAAACTTCCAAGCTTCTTTTCGCCTTGTTAAAGTATGATTTTCGGAATAAAAACTATGCTATGTCTTTTCCAGGGTCTCAAACTATCTTCTTACCTAATAAAATGTATCCGATATTTTTTTGAAAAAAAAAAGTTCATTATTTCTAAGTATATTATGTTAGTTAAAATAATAATAACTTAGTGATTATATTAACAAAAGTTCATTTTTCAGTATATATAATTATATGTTTAGGTATTTCAGTCCGGTCATAATGGACATCAGAATTATTATTGGTGTTATTATTTATAATAAACTGCCAAAAGTCACCAGCAACTCTATGTGTGCAAGATGCGGCGCGGAAAGCGGCCCAATTGACAAGTTGTCAGTTGTCATCAATGCGATCTGCCCGCCGCGGCAGACCGGACCGCGCCGGTTCGCGGCCGCTTTATGTGTGACGGGTCACGTACAAATTAAACTAGAACATAAGAAAAATTCCGTCCCGGTTCACGTTCGCTTTACTGGCTCAGTGTGAAGTAAGCTTAGGTATTTTTTTGTTTACTTTAGCAGGTAATTCTTGACTTCGACATAATTCAAAAAGTAAAATAGAGCTTGTTTTTGTAATAATTTTACTCATTTTATTATCTAAACATAAACGACTTCTTATTTAAATTAAGTTTTGCAACTAAAACAGGTACATTGTTGAATTTCTTTCGATAATAATGGTTATACGAAAACTATAAAAGACTTCAACTCTGATTAAATAATTCTAGAATTCTTTGATCGGGGCAAAGATGTGGAAGTTTTTGGTGTTTGTCATTCTAGTGATACATTTAATAGAGACGGGGGAATGTAAGTAATGTTTGTATATATGCGGGAATATAATATTATTATAAAAAGTGGGAGATGTAGTTGTGTTAGTATGACCCAACCGAGTCACTGGATTAGTTACCACTATGCCGCGACGCTGCATGACCGTTGCTCAAGATAGCCGCCAATACTTGATCTTAAAGCTATTATACACCGCTGATCTTAGAGTGGTAATTGAGTCTTAAACCTCTCTCTTACAAGAAGCGTAGCTGCGTGTCTTTTAGTTGCCCAAATTTGCTTTACCACTAACATCAACAATCTTTATTTTGAGCGCAGTATGGTGTTCCTGATCCGGTCTGTTAGCTTCATGCCTACGATACTGTGCTTCATCGCTTGCTGGCAAACCCCGAGTGCTAACTTTTGATGATCAGTCAAAGACAAAGTCTGTGCTCCGTAGGTGAGGACAAGGAGAATGCATACCCCCTTAAATTGCTTTTTAAGGGTTAGTGGTAAATTTCCCTACATTAGTTGTTTAATGGACCAATAGCTCCTCCAAGCGTTTTTGGTTCGTCTAGCAATTCCGTGATCCTGTCTCGCTTGAAAAAAAAACAAATTGGGCCAAATAAATGTTTTTTTTTTATACTAAATAGGCCTACGTTTGACCACATCCCACCTGATGGAAAGTGAAAATGCGGTCGACGATGGATCACGTATGATGCCTAGAAAGGTACCTATTCACTCGTGCCCTGAAGATACCCAAGTTGTACCGCTCGGGAAACACAGATGACGGCAAAGTGTTCCAAATGCGACCAGTTCTCATTAGAAACGACGAAGCAAAACGCTTGGTGCGGGCTGTTGGTAACGCCACTAAGTGCGGCATCCCGCATTGCCGTCTGCCGTGACGTCCGCCGATAGAATGGGCATGGAGGAATTAGTTCGTGTAATTCCTGCGCACACTCTCCAAAATGAATCCTATAGAATACCGATAGCGAAGCGACCATTCTACGATGTTCAAGGCTCTGCAGCCGAGATTCTGTAAGTTTTTGGTCACCTATTAGCTTTTTGGCACGTCTCTCAATTGACTCCAGTGTCTGAAGCTGGTATTTGGCAGTACCATCCCAAAGATGAGAACAGTACTCCATACACGACCGGACTTGTGCTTGGTACAGCATTAGCAGCTGTCCCAGTGTGAAGTATTGCCTCACCTTTGCCAAAATACCCAGCTTTCTGGCGGCCAATTGAGCCTTAGATTCGATGTAACTCCCCTAGTAACTCAAGCTGGTTAGTTATCGGTAAAGGAACATTTTGGAAAGAAGGAGCTTCACTGAATTGACTCCTTTTTGCGGTAAATAGACACGCCTGGGTTTTTGTAGCATTAAACTTAACCAAATTAGCTGCACCCCAATCGGAAACAGCTTCTAAGGCCAAGCTCATACGCTCAATCATGGCCTCCCTGCATGACTGGACTTCATCTCCGTTGGCTCTAGCGCTAGATGTATATTGCTCAACTACCGTGCTGTCATCTGCGTACCCAACAATACCTGGCTTAAGCAAGTCATTGATGTGCAGCAGGAAAAGTGTAGCAGAGAGAACTGACCCCTGAGACCCCTGAAGTACCCCAGCATTAATAGCTAATTGATCGGACGACCTGCCGTCAACGACAACTCGAATCGACCGTTCCCTCATGAAGTCTGAAATCCTAACGCATAAACCAACGGATAACCCGAATGATGGAAGCTTCTTCTTATCTTATCTTATATAGGGGGCTGACGAAGTCAGCAACACATCGACCCATTGGGATCTATTGTGTTCACCCCTTGCCTACCGTTTCTTACTCCTCGAAGAAGTGGTTTATTAGAGTGGTGATCCCACTAAGGGAAAGAAACCTGTATTCCTCCGGTTTGGGGTACGCTGTCCCAAGGAGTCTCATGCGTTTCGTAGCTAGTACGTCGCATTCGCATAAAATATGCTCCATGGTTTCTGTACCCTCGCCACAGGCTCTACAATCGTTTGTTGTAGTGAGCCTCATTTTGAACAGCATGTCGTTGGTTTCATAATGCCCAGTTAAGGCACCAATGATTGCTCTTCCTTTGTTTCTTCCATTATTCAGAATGAATTTAGAAGCACCTTTGTAGCTGTTACCTAGGAATTTCTTCGAATGTCTCAGCCCTTGACTGTTTTCCCACTCTTGCGTGTGTCTTAAATCAGCATATTCCTTTATGGCCATATTTATGGTGCATGCAGGCAAGCCCATACTAGGTTCAGGTCCATGCATAGCATTTGCTGATCCCCTTCTAGCAAGCTCATCAGCCTTCTCATTTCCTTCTATACCTACATGGCCAGGTACCCAAACTAGTCGTACTGTGTTGCTGCGGCCTAATTTATTAAGGGCCTTCACAGCATCCAGGACCAGCTTCGAGCTGACTCTGCAGGAATTTAGGGCCTTTAGTGACGCTTGACTGTCACTGAGAATGTAGATGATCTTATCTTTTACATTCCTCCTTATGTTTTCTTTAGCGCATGCTATAATAGCATACATCTCTGTCTGAAAGACGGTAGTGTATTGACCCAGACTGTTCCAGAGTTGGATAGTTTCCGAGTATATACCTGCCCCTGTACCGGATCCGGTTTTTGAACCATCCGTGTACCATATGCAGCATTCTGCGTCTTGTGTGCGTAGTTGCTGCTTCCAGTCTTCCCTTGAGGGAACATGTATTTTGAAATTCCTTTTGAAGATTTTAATGTGCGGCATTACGTCGCTGATCATACTCATCTTCCTTTGTAGCTCTTCATTGAGCTTCATTTTTGTGTGCCTTGTTGTTGGCCTATTAAAGTCATGAACTCCTGTAGCTTGGAGTCTGTATAAGGCTTTGATTGCCTCCTGTTGAATGATTAGATGAAGAGGTTTAAGGTTAAGGATTCTATCTAGCGCCTTACTGGGCGTAGTCTTAAACGCTCCTGTGATAGCCACAGTGGCCATCCTTTGAATTTTGCCTAGTTCCCTTTTACAAACCGTAAGTTCGGTTCTAGGCCACCATACTATTCTGCCGTATGTTAGTATTGGGCGCACCATTGAAGTGTAGATGAAGTTAAGTACCTTGGGCTTAAGTCCCCAGGTCTTGCCATATGCTGATCTACACATATTGAAAACTCTCATAGCTTTTTCTGTCACCTTTTTGGCGTGCATATTCCATGTGAGCTCCTTGTCTAAGGTCATACCGAGATATTTTACTTCGGTAGCCCATTCTAGCTCTGTGCCAAATAAACGTAACTTTTTCAAATTACCTAGCTTCCTCTTCCTTGTAAAAGGAAGAATCGTAGTTTTGCTCGGATTTATGGAAAGATGGTTAATATCACACCATTCTTCCACTATCTTTAAAGCCTTTTGCAAAAGTTCCGATACTATTTCCGGAAATATGCCATTGATCATTACTACTACATCATCTGCATATCCTACAGCATAGCATGCTCCTCTGTTTAATTTCGTAAGAAGGGAGTTTACCACCAGACACCAAAGTGTTGGTGACAATACCCCTCCCTGAGGACAGCCTTTAGTAGTTGTCGCATAAATTTCATCCCCTAGTAAAGAGGATCCTATTCTCCTTCCCCTCAGCATGAAATCAATCCATTTGCATAGGGTACGGTTAATGCCGTGTTCATTGGCGGCCTTCATAATCGATTCAAAAGTTGTGCGGTCAAATGCTCTCTCAATATCTAGGAATGCCGCCGCGCAAATCTCTTGACCGTCAATAGCTTGTTCTGCTCTAGTGACTACGTAGTGCAATGCGGTTTCAGTAGACTTCCCGGATTGGTAGGCACATTGTAGCTTATGAAATGGTTTCTTTGTCAGAGGACCATCCCTTATGTATTCATCTACAAGTTTCTCCAGGGTTTTTAGTAGAAAAGATGAGAGACTTATTGGACGAAAAGCCTTAGCCTCTTCATAGCTTTCTTTACCAGGCTTAGGAATGTATGTTACCTTTACTTCTCTCCATATCTTTGGAATAAACCCAAAGGCTATGCAGGCCTTAAAGAGCCGCATGAGATGCGGGCCTATTGTGGGAAGACCCCGTTGTAGTAGTATTGGGTATATGCCATCTGGTCCCGGTGCTTTGAACGGTTGGAAATTTTGCACAACCCAATTAAGTTTTCGTTCTTCTACTACCTTTTTAGCAGTGTCCCAGTCTGCTTTCACTGTTTTCAGATTCTGTTCTGATGCAGGCATGTGATCATCTGTATCCGTAGTATCATGAATTCTGCAGTCTGGGAAATGCGTCTCTGTCATCATCCTTAGCGTTTCTATACCTGTTTCCGTTAGTTTCCCATCCTTGGTCCTAACAGCGTTTAGAGTTATGCTCTTGCTTGCAGATATTGCCTTGACTAATCTCGAGCTTTCAGGGACTGTATTAATGTCCTGACAATGAGATTGCCACGATTTTCTGTATGCCTTGCGTACCGCCAGATTGTACTCAGTTAGCGCTCGTGAATATTCTTTGAAGCACTTTTTAGATTTGCCTCATTGAAGACTTGGCGAGTAGTCTGTCTTTTCTTTTTTAGTTCTAGCGTCCACCATGGAACCTTTACTCCATTTGCTACCTTCTCTGGGCAGCTTGCGTACCATGCTGTGTTGATGGCTCTGTTGATTCTTTCAGCTTCAAGCTCTATATCAACCGTAGAGTTTAACTTACCTTTGACCGATCCGAGTTCATGTTTAAGTTCTCTAGTGTACACCTTCCAGTCAGTGTGTCTGGGATTTCTTCTGCGTACACTAGGGATCGAGTCCTCTGTAACATATCTAAAGCAGATATACCTGTGATCAGATCCACTAACTTCGTCAGATACACGCCAGTTAGTGATTCTCCTATATATACCATTAGTGGCCATAGTTATATCTATAATTTCAGCACGCCTTGAGTCCACGAAAGTAGGCTCATTGCCGTTGTTTAGTAAATGAATAGAACTTACCAGGTACTCATATAGTTCTTCTCCTCGACTATTTGTGTCCGAGCTCCCCCAGATGATGTTGTGCGCATTTGCGTCGCACCCCATCACTAACTCCAGGTTCTCTCGACCGCAAAACTCTACGAGTTCCTTCATTGCCCTCATGCAGGAGGGCCTTTCCTCAGTTGGGTATGCGAGATAAACCGAAACCATTACGACGGCCTTTCGATTACCTTCCCCTGTAATTACCTTGACGGCTGTAAGGTCCCTGGAACATAGATCAGGCAAGGGCATGACGTCGATTCCATTTCTGACATACACACAAGTCCTTGCCCTTTCATTAGTATAGTGGAAAATAGATCCACCTTTACCTAGACCTGAAACAACACCTTTTGTACTAACATATGGGTCTTGTATCAGGGCAATATCGAAATTAAGTTCCTTGAGGTGACGGCTGAGTAAGGCCATCGCCGCTTTACAGTGATGTAGATTTATTTGTACACACCTTATTCCCGCCATTGGTGATCTTGAATGGGGGTTTCGGCAGTCGATTATTGACTGCCGCCTGCGTCCTTGTCTTCCACCGTCGCCTCCATGTCGGGGAGAGGAGACGACAGGAGCAGATCGCCGATTTCACCCAGCAGGTCTTCGGTGAGCTGGGATGTGGCCGGTGAGGGAACTGGGCAGTCCCCGATGGTAGTCAGCTGTTGGCTGCCCGTCGCCCCTCCGTCGCTTGTTGAGCCCTGTGGAGCAAGTGGCGGGGCCACTGCCCCTGCGCTGGCGGCGCCTATATCCCCCGACTGACTTTCGTCTTCCAGCAGCTTAAAATAGCTTTTGTCGACGCCAGCGTAGAGGCAGTAGTCCTGAGCCTTTATAAAGTCCGCAGAAGTTTTGTCCATAAGGACAATCCTTCTCACGCCAGACGCCTCGATGACAGTGTCCACTACCTTCCAGTCACTTGTCCTTAGCGCAGGATTCAAGCGCTGCAACATCGACAGAACGCTGGGTAGATCTGTGATCCACACGTTCTTGGACTTCCACGCCATCTTCACTGGTTTAGGCAGATCTTTGGCACTAACGACTTTCAGTGTTAGGCTGCCGATCATCCTTCCAGTGAGTCCGGCGATCCAGTCTGCCGACTCTTGATCCTCGCAGAACACATGTAGTGCCCCCGCGATGACCGTCCCGACGCTGAATCGGGGCAGCGGATCTTGTTGACCGATCATCCTCTGCCACAGGGCGCTTACGATCGGTCCTACGTCATCATCATCTGGGATGCCGGGAAGTCCTGCGGGATTACTGCCATCCTGCATCCCGAGAGCGCGTCCCTAAACGTTCTGTTCAGGTTCGGTTTCTTGGGTGCATTGCACGGCTGCTCCTCGCTGGACTCCCTGGCTCTTTTCGCGGCTGCGATAGTCGCACCTGCCGTCCCTGCAGTTGCCCCGGCTGGTGCACTCTGCCCTGAGAATGTGCGGGTCTGCTTAGCAAGCAACTTTTTGCGCCTGGCTGCCCCGCTCATTCTCTTGGAAATAGCTCCTCGATGCTTGCCTCCCGAAACATTCGTCCCGACGGTCAAGCCCGGCTGGATGCCAGGCAGCCCGACGGTCCCCTGCACGGTACGACCTGCATGAGTGCTCTCCTGAATGTTGGCAACTGGCTGGGCGTCTCCCGTACCAGTCGTCCCAGCGGGTATGCATGGCTGTCTGCCACACTGCCCACTAGTCCCCTGGACGGAATGACCCTGCCTTTGCCCATTCGTAGTGCGGTCGGTTGCCCTCCCGCCTAATGACATATTGTCCTTTTTGACGCCCTTGCGGTCATCCTGTTTTATTGTTGATTTTGTTATCCATAAAACTTGTATAAAAATTTTCGCCGGATTGGCTCCCCACCCTCCACGGAGTCCTCAACACTGGGGATGCCTATATAGACACCAGGGCTACCAATCCAGTATAGCATTCAAGAAAAGAGTGCCCACGAGACCGCACGGCACGAGACAGTCGACATCTAACCAAGACATCGAAAGCCGCGCACCGCCGCCTGCGGACCCCTCCTTTCCCGAACACTCGCCTAGCAGCCGTCTGACCGGACGCCTCAGCCGATTGATCGCAGGTGGCTAGTCTGCGACTTCCCGTTTCAGAAGAATTCAGGGCCAAAGAGGAGTGTTGCAGAGCACAACGACAACCATGGAAGCTTACCGACAAGGCTGTCATGCCAGACCCTATCAAAGGCCTTCGAGATGTCAAGAGAAACAGCAATTGCTTCTCCGTGTTTCTCGATGGCCTTACTACAGATGTGGGAGACATACATCGACCGGGGGTAGACTTCCTTTGCAGGAGGTCGTCTAGGTGGGTACCCCAACAGTGCCAGTTATTCTACCGCCTGAGCAGTGATGTGCAAATATCACTGTGATCCGGTAGGAGGGCATTGTAGCTAGTGAAATTACTGGGCTAAAGAGTCTTAACATCTCATGACTCTTGAGTAAGAAGCGTTGGTGCAGTGCTCCTAGAATTTCACATAATTGTGTGAAATCCTAGGTAACACTGTACTGATTATGGGCAGCCGTTATCTCTTAACATCAGGAGAGCGTCTTGTTCGTCTTCTACTTCATCACATAAAAAAAAATAATAATAATAATCCGCAAGAAGATCCCCAGTAGATCTGCCACGACGGAACCCGTATTGCCGATCACTGAGGAGATCATTCACTTCAAGGTATGTCAATAGCCTGTTGTTCAGAACACGCTCCATACACTTACAGAGTATGGATGTGACCGAGATTGGCCTGTAGTTGGATGGGTCAGTACGACTGCCTTTTTTGGGCACTGGTTGCACGTTGGCAAGCTTCCAAGACATGGGCACTACACCAGTTTTGAGAGAGAGGCGAAATAGGCGTGTCAAGATCGGAGTGAGCTCAGGTGCACAAGTCCTCAACACTATCGCTGGTATTCCGTCCGGTCCACTAGCTTTATTCACGTCCAGATTCCGCAGCGTTCTACGAACCTCTGATTGCCGGATGTGTATGTCGGACATTGAAGTCCCACAATCCGGCAGGACTGGAGGTATCTCGCCAGCAGTATCTAGGCGTGAAGATTCTGCAAAAAGAGAGGCGAATAAATTCGCCTTATCTTTGGAAGTGTGAGCTAGAGGTCCGTCAGGCCTGAGTAGCGGAGGAAATGAGGGGCGACAGAAATTAGTTTCGACCGACTTGGCCAGGGACCAAAAGGCTTTGCTACCCGCGGGGTATGAAGCCAGTATGTACTCATGGACGTACTAAATCGCCTCCTTCTCCTCACTTTCAACATCTAGTTTACGTTTCCTGCTGTTTGTCATGATCTTGGTCTTCGACATGTTCATCTTCAGTCCGACCCCGGCTTGCGATGTTAAGTTCTGTGATTATAATTCCAAGTTCCGATGCCGTGGAAGAAAATAGGACAATCTCATCGGCGAAACGTAGGTTTGTCAACCTGTTTTCTCCGATGACAATGCCCTTCGTCCGCCACCTTGGTGAGAGTTTTTATTAACACCTCTTCGAGAGTTGCAGTAAAAAGTTTTGGAGATAGCGGGTGGAAAAAGGAGTCAAACAAGTTGTGTTTGACTCCTTTTTCTAGCGGAAAAACTTGGCCAGTTTTGTGCAGTTTTATAGCTGCGGTTTATTTCGATAGATGTTTTCAAGAAGATGGATGTATGTAGTGTCTATGTCTTGTTGTTTTTAAGAGCTTGAAATATAATTGAATGATGGAGACTGTCAAACGCTTTAGAACAATCAATGAACGCAATATAGATTATTATTATTATAATAATAATCCTGTTGGATCCCACTGCAGGGCAAAGACCTCCCTACCCTCTCTCCATCTGTCACGATCTAGGCCTATGGATTTCCATCCTTCCGCATGTGAGTCAAGGTCATCCCGCCATCTCTTCCTTGGCCTGCCGCGTGGCCGTTTGATACTAGGAGCCCACTCAGATGTAATTTTGGCCCAACGTTGGGCCAAAATATAGATGTATAGGTAAGGGTAAATTAAATTCAAGGTATGTTTCTTAGATTTGATTGAGAGTTTGTAAGTCGGTAGTAGAAAGACCTCGATGGAAGCCTGCTTGTTCCGCATGTAAATCTAACTTGCCTGCAATTCAGAATTCAATAATTTTAATAAATGTTTTATAGAGATGGGAGACTAAGCTAATAGGTCTATAGTTTATAAAGTCTGATCGGTCGCCTTTTTTATGCAAAATAATTATGTTAGAATGGCAAAATGTAGAAATGAATCTGGCTCTAATTTTGAATTAGAAAGAAAGAAAGAAAATGAATTTATCTGCACACAAGATAATTATAAACAAAAAGTAAACAACAACATTTTAGAGGTAAATGTAAATTTGTGAGCCCCGCCTGCCTATAGTATATCTGGTCGCTTCCTAAAGCCCCTCATTATCAGACGGTGTGGATATAACGGCCGAGGATAATAAAACATTACTGGCACAAATATGATCAATTTTTTTTCACTTACACAGATAATAATTATATTGATACCTAGCTAACCCAACCAAAGTACTTTGCTAGAATTATTCGGTGGACTCGGCGTTCCACTCGTAATGGACGCTAATATTTCCAGTTGTCCGAGTCCCAACGCGCTTCACTAGATCCCAAGCAAAAGTGAGCTCCCGCACCGAGATCCGTACCACGTAAACTCGCTTACTAGCGCCACCATCGGATCATTTCCAAAACACTTTTGCTACGCGCTCATTGGCTTACCTACGCGTCACCCAACCATCGGCCAATCACAGGCCGTCACGAAGCGAATCAATTATTATCGACTAAGCGCCATAAGTGTTACGCCAGAGTTGGTGCCATTTTCAACTCTTGCACACCGACAAAATAAAATGATTTGGCGTAATTACAATGTTTTCCTATCTAATCTGCCTACATATATGTAGATTAGTGAGCCCCGCCTGCCTATATATATGGTCGCTTCCTAAAGCCCCTCATCATCAGATGGTGTGGATATAACGGCCGAGGATAATAAAACATTGATCACAATGCTCACTTTTATTTGACTTACATAGACAATTATAATGATACCTAGCTACTTATACTTAGCTTTGGAGTTATTCGGTGGACTCGGCGTTCCACTCGTAATGGACGCTAATATTCCCAGTTGTCCGAGTCCCAAGTCGCTTCTCCGGTTCCCAAGCCAAAATTGAGCTCCCGCACCGAGATCCGTACCAAGTAAACTCGCATACTCGCCCCACTATCGGAACGTTTCCAAAGCACTTGCTACGCGCTCATTGGCCAATCTACGCGTCACCCTACCATCGGCCAATCACAGGCCGCCACGAAGCGAAGTAGTTTTACTTAAAACAATCAGCGCCCGTTATAAGTGTTACGCCAGAGTTTGCCATTTTCAACTCTGCCCACCGATAAAATTAAAGGAAATGGCGTAATTACAATGTTACCCTGTCTAATCTGTCTACACGGCCAACCCTGACGCTCGCACGTCCTCGGGCGGTATTCTTGCAGAGCGAACTTTCGTAGGACGAACACTCGCAGGGCGAACTCTCGTAGGGCGAACACTCGCAGGGCGAACTCTCATAGGGCGAACACTCGCAGGGCGAACTCATTGCACGTCTATAACAGAAAGAAACAACTTCATTCATTCATTCTTGCTATTCCATGTTCAACCGCTCGTTCATCCTGACACAATTAGTGTCTCATTTCTCTAGAAAAATTCGCAAAACAATCAGAAAACTTCCATTTTAAAAATGACGATGTGAACACCATCCGAGTGGGCCACGCAACAGTGTCTCTTCGGTCTATCGCCACCGCAGCCGACCATAGCCCCGTAGCGTTCGAACCAGACCATCACGACGTAACAAGCTAGATTATCTCTTTAACTTACTTGGCAACCGGTCCCGGCTAGAATAGGCCTTCTGCCTTTCGACCAGGATCAACATACATTTCCTCTACACCTGGAGCGGACGAGTGTATCCTTTCAACCAAACTTTAGTATCCTTTCAACCAAACTTTAAAGGACTGGCTCGGATACACTGTCCCTTCCACCAGGGTAAACATACGCTACATCTGGACCGGACGAACGTATCCTCTCGACCAACCATTATTGGTGTGGACCAGATGACGCTGTCTTTTCGACCAGGAGCACCACATCTGGACCGGACGAATGTATCCTCTCGACCAACCATTACAGGTGTGGACCGGATGACACTGTCCATTCGACCAGGAACACCACATCTGGACCGGACGAATGTATCCTCTCGACCAACCATTACAGGTGTGGACCGGATGACACTGTCCTTTCGACCAGGAACACCACATCTGGACCGGACGAATGTACTCTCTCGACCAACCATTACAGGTGTGGACTGGATGACATTGTCCTTTCGACCAGGAACACCACATCTGGACCGGACGAATGTATCCCCTCGACCAACTATTACAGGTGTGGACCGGATGACACTGTTCTTTCGACCAGGAAGGCCACATCTGGACCGGACGAATGTATCCTCTCGACCAACCATTACAGGTGTGGACTGGATGACATTGTCCTTTCGACCAGGAACACCACATCTGGACCGGACGAATGTATCCCCTCGACCAACCATTACAGGTGTGGACCGGATGACACTGTCCTTTTGACCAGGAACACCACATCTGGACCGGACGAATGTATCCTCTCGACCAACCATTACAGGTGTGGACCGGATGACACTGTCCTTTCGACCAGGAAGACCACATCTGGACCGGACGAATGTATCCTCTCGACCATACGCCTGAACCATACTAGTGAAACTAATCATCTTACCATTCAGGAGTCAGCAAACCAAAACCACATGAACTCCATAGGCTTTCTTCAACTAGTAATTTTTTTTTTGTTTGGTTTGGTTTTGACCTCTATCTCACGTGGTGCCTAGTGACAAAACATAAAACGCGATACAAATCCTTTCTCTCCCCTTCCCCGCTTTTTTTTCTACTCCTCCTCTTCTGTTCGGGGCAGCCCTGCTGCTCGGGGAAGCGCTGCACGCGCTGCTGCTCGGGGCAGCGCTGCACCCGCTGCTGCTCGGGGCAGCGCTGCACGCGCTGCTGTTCGGGGCAGCTATGCACGCGCTGCTGCTCGGGACAGAGCACCAGGCGACCGTACGCACCGATACAAATCACTCATCTGTAACAAGATACCACAGCACAGTATTGCGTTCGGTCAACCTGACCTAATCCTAACCTCATTGTAATTCTTAATGCAGTTCAACGGTGTTTAAGAACACGAACTAAGATCTGCGTTCAAATTTAGAAAATGTTCAGATACCTCTGCTATATGCTATAGCGATCATATTTCATAAGCTATGGCGATACTACAAGTTTCAACCCACGAAAATCGTGACAAAATAAAAGTTAGGGTAGGTATGTGGCATTGAGTCGCATTACGAAAATTAGTTCAGAAATCAAATTATCTACTACCGCCCATCGCATACTAAAAGGTTACTTATTTCATAAGCTATGGCGATACTACAAGCTTAAACCCAGAAAAATCTGACAAACAAAAAAAAAGTGAGGGTAGATATTGAATCGCATTAAGAAAATTTGTTCACGAACCAAATTATCTACCACCGCCCATCGCACACTAAAATGCCACACTACACGACTAGACAAAACAAGTTACGGATACGTAGTCTGCAGTAGGTATGAACAAAAAAAATCATGGAATCGACTCACCGGCTCGATCACTCTAATCCACTCAAATTTCACGGTCACAAAAACTCGTTGCTCAACCAGCAGCGTCGCAGGTCACATCGCAGCGGATTCTGCACGCACGGACGTATGCATGTGTATGCACACGCACGCACGCACGTATGTAGTCAGGAAACACGAGCACGTACACACGAGCGCGCAGACACGGCGCGCAGATTGGTACTCGGTGCTCGCCGACGGTAAAGGAAGGTGCGGCGAACAAAACAGGAAATCTGAAACATTGAAAAACGTTTAGTACTCTATCCCACTTCTGATGTAGAATTAGTGAGCCCCGTCTGACTATATATATGGTCGCTTTCTAAAGCCCCTCATCATAAAAATGTGTGGATATAACGGGCGAGGAGAATAAAACATTGATCACATGCTCATTTTTATTTCACTTACAATTATAATTATTACTGACCTAACTAACAACTAACCTAAGCAAAGTACTTAGCTTTATTCGGTGGACTCGGCGTTCCACTCGTAATGGACGCTAATACCCGCAGTTGGAAGACTCCCACGTGTTACTCCCAAATTTGAAACTAAAAGTGAGCTCTCATATAGGTTTAATTTTGTTACGGCTTAAAGGTATTACAAACTTAAATATTTCATATGAATTTCAATTTCATACCTCTACGCGTTCATGAGAAAGGGGTAGTAGGTAAGTATAAAATTATTAAAAATATTTTTTATTTGATGTTATTGAAATTTTACAATTTTCGCAAGTTTTCTTTAATTTGTGCTAAAATTTGCTGAAATTTGCGGCATATTCGACTATATGTTTTGATTGCGTTAGCCAAGAAGTTTGATTTTTTTCACAGCTCTAAAAGGCAGTAGACTTTAGTATTCTCTATAAATTTCAGATACCACCACGCGTTGCTGAGAAAAAAGGTCTTGACTGACAGACAGACGGACGGACGGACGTACGAACGGACGGTCAACAAAGTGATCCTATAAGGGTTCCGTTTTTTCCTTTGGAGGTACGGAACCCTAAAAATGTCAAATAAAAAAAAAATAATTTAAAATTTATCAATTAAAAATTCATTAACATTATAATAACATTTTTCAAGCAGTAATTTCTTTAATCTGGATTTGAAAATGTATGTTGTATATTCTCTATATTATTTGGGTAGCTTATTGAAAATAATAGGTGACATACATAATATATAACACTTTTCCTCAAAAGTGCCGTTTTTGAAGCCTTATGACAAAGTCAGTTATTGTCTCTTCTGTTTCGTTTCACAATATCTGATACACGCGGATACAAATGTGGGTTGGTTTAGAAAAAAAAGCAAAAAGGCTATTTCAAATTTATAAATACATGAGGGAAGGGTTAATATTTAATATTTTCGAAACAATATTAATAATAATTCGATATGGCCTTGTTGACTCTGAAGTGCCGTATTATAAGTACACGCTCTTGCCAGTTCTCGAAAATGGTCGTGCCACGCTCCATTGGGATCGATCTATTATCACGGACAGGACTATTGTCGCCAATAAGCCTGACATCGTGGCGGTAGATCGATCTCAACGCCGCGCAGTGCTCATTGACATCACCGTCCCCCATGATGAGAATCTCGTGAAAGCTGAGAAGGATAAGCTGAGCAAGTACCTTGACTTAGCGCACGAGATTACCGCCATGTGGGACGTTGATTCGACGATCATTGTTCCGATAGTCGTGTCGGTGAACGGTCTAATAGCAAAGAGCCTCGACCAACATCTCGAGAGGCTCGCGCTAGACGGTTGGATCAAGGGCCTGATACAGAAGGCGGTAATCCTTGACACGGCACGCATTGTCCGGAGGTTCCTCACCCAGCGGCCCTGACCGCCGGCAGCTTGGGCTCTGGCCCCGCTGACGGCGGGTTTTCTTCTAGATTAAGTTTTTACAATGTTTTTAGTTTTTGTATATATTATTTTTTTTAGAAATATTGTAAAAAAATTAGTTTAAGATTGTATATAAATAAAGAGAATAATAAAAATAGCACTCCGGGAGTGCCGGCAGAAGTGAAAACTTCAATATTAACGTTGTGTTTAATTATAAGTATAAAAATACTATCATTTATGAGGTAGAATACAATGTTTATTTATTCCGCTATCGTACACAAATATGACAATTTATATGTTGTTATTTATAATATTATATCGTTATTTATATATAACATTAAATTTTATCTCTCAGAAAAATCAACTTCCATCCATAATTTCGACGACTTTTACACCATCGTTATTATCAGAATCATCATCGCAAATTTTTACAACTGATACAATTGGTTTATGATAACTTAAGTAAGAAACAAACAGTTTTGATTCGAACCTATTTAAGTGTCTAATAAAAAAAATATAAAATATAAATATAAAATATAAAAAAAAAATATCGGGCGCGCGCTTGTCTAAGCCCCCTGTGCCGCCTAAACAGAGCAGCACACTCAGGCACGGTAGAAAGAGTGGGAGATACTAGTTCCTCTCCCTTCCCCTCGATCTTACGCTTTTTCGATCAGCATCACGTGACCCTGACGCGAGTTTGAAAGATTTTACCCATACAAAAAAGTTCTCAGCGCCGCTAAAGAAGTTTTCACTTCAATAATAATTGGGGTTTATACTTCAACAGAACAGGTTACCCTACTTACACTGTTAGAGTCAAATCACAATTTATATTAGGTTGTGTGGCGAACCTATATGTTGCAGTTTCAGGTCGCCGAGATTACTACAGGGCCTGCAACATGACCTAACGACTGCCTCCTACATATCTTATAGGTAACAGCCGGAATGGCTGGAATGGCCTACAGCTATTAATAGTTAGTAATCCAAACAGAGCGCGTAAACAGCGTTTTTGCATTTTAAAAATAATTTCTTTATCAGTGGAATTTCCCCAAAATATTATTCCGTATCTAAGAATGGGTTCAACCAAACCATGATAATCTCTTACCATAATAATATATCTTAATTTTAGTTTGTTAAAATGTTTTGTTCTTTGCATGGTCTTAGATAAAGAATGTTCACTTTTCTTTCTCTTTTTTGAATATTTTTAAATTCTTAATGATTTCAACAGCTGTCAAGACTAAAACAACAAAACCCTCAACAACAACAGAATGCGCGGATGAGACAACGACAACAGAATGCGCGGATGAGACAACCACAACAGAATGCGCGGATGAGACAACCACAACAGAATGCGCGGATGAAACAACAACAGAATGCGCAGATGAAACAACGACAACAGAATGCCCAGATGAGACAACGACAACAGAATGCGCAGATGAAACAACTACAACAGAATGCGCGGATGAGACAACCACAACAGAATGCGCAGATGAAACAACGACAACAGAATGCGCAGATGAAACAACGACAACAGAATGTGCAGATGAGACAACGACCACAGAATGCGCAGATGAGACAACGACCACAGAATGCGCAGATGAGACAACGACACCAGAATGCCCAGATGAGACAACGACAACAGAATGCGCAGATGAAACAACGACAACAGAGTGCCCAGAAGAAACAACGACAACAGAGTGCCCAGATGAGACAACGACAACAGAGTGCCCAGAAGAAACAACGACAACAGAATGCCCAGATGAGACAACGACCACAGAATGCGCAGATGAGACAACGACAACAGAATGCGCAGATGATGAATCGAATTCTACTGACTTAACATCTTGTAAGTATATATATTTTATATTATTATTACCTTAGCTAGTTCTAAAAAGCATACTTTACTAAAATTACACCATTGTTCGCAGGCTCATCAAGGACGATTAATTGCAATTGTGCTGATGCATTTACACGAACATTAGAAGCTACGTGGGCAATAACAATTAAATATACTTACGTATGTTTTCATATTATAATATTCATAGTGTGTTTAGTTACTGACTACCAAAAATATGTTTTTATCAAAACCGTAAACAATAAAGAATATTCGCTCTTCTCATCTTTACACAGAACAGAATACAGAATTTAAGCATATTCGGAGTTACTCCTCCTAATTAGGCATGACCTGATCTTTTAAATTATTTGCTATTTGTTTTTGTTACCTACATACTATTAATTTTTGTAAGGTCATTATGGCACTTTAAAAAGCACTTCCTGGTATAATGCCATACAGAATTAAATTAACCACAATCATCATCTTCCTGCCCTTATCCCACACTAGGTAGGGTCGGCACAACACGTTTCATCCGTCAAATCTTTATCCACTCCCCTAGCATGCATATCCTCTTTCAGAGAGTTCATCTAAACCTTTTTTGGGCGTCCCCATCTCAAATTACCTCCAATGACCATATTTATAGACTTTTTGGTCACGTGGTTTTCCTCCCTATGCATAACATGTCCATACCAGGGCAATCTTCTACTCTTTATTTTTTCTGTCACTGGTGCAACTTTCAGGCTTCCTCTCACATACTCATTTCTAATTTTGTCCATTCTTGTTACTCCACACATCCACCTCAACATTCTCATCTCCGCTGCATGCACTGTCCTTTCATCCACAACTTTCGTAGCCCAACACTCCGATCCATACAATACGACCGGTCGTATTACCGTTTTGTATATTTTTCCCTTTAACCTAAGGGACATTCGCGGGTCGCAAGATGTTCCTGAGACCTGTCGCCACTTCATCCAGCCAGCATTTATTCGGCTCGTAACTTCGCGGTCAATGTGGCCGTCGCTTTGCAAGACAGAGCCGAGATATCTAAAACAGGAGCAGACTGGCAGGGATACACCATCTAAGGCAATAGGGGCGAAACTGGAGAGACCGCCAAAATCACAGAACATAATATGTTCTGTTTTGGTCCGGCTGATCTTCAGCTCGTCTTCACCGACAAGCACAATGTCGGCCGCAAACAGCATACACCAAGATGCTTCGTCCTGTATGTCTGATGTCAAAACATCCTGGTGCAGGCCTACGGCCACATTGAATCTGTCGGTTTCGCCAGCTGTGGACCGTACGTACGTACTTGTGCGACCGTACATAGCCCGAAATAGCTGCTGGTACTTCCCAGGCACTCCTTTCGCTTTCAAAGCCCACCACAAAACCTACCGGGGAACCTTATCATACGCTTTCTCAAGGTCAATGAACACCATGTGCAGGTTCTTATGTGCACGCTTGTACTTTTCGCAGAGTTGTCTCAAAGCAAATATGGCATCCGTTGTACTGCGTCCCGGCATAAACCCGAATTGGTTTTGTGATACCTCGCTCTCCACTCTCAATCGTCTCGCTATCACTTTCTCCCAAACTTTCATCGTATGTGACATGAGCTTTATTCCCCTATAATTGTTGCAAACCTGTACATCTCCCTTGTTCTTAAAAATAGGCACCAGTGAGCTGGTACCCCATTCGTCAGGGAACGCCTCTTCTTGCAACAGTTTATTGAAGAATAAAGTCAGCCATTTTCATCCGTCAACTTTCAAAAACTTCTATACTTTTATCGGTATACCATCCGGTTCAGTAGTTTTTCCATTTTTCATACTTTGTGCAGCTATTTTCACTTCTATTTCACTTATTTCCTTTACCACACCTACGTTCACTGGATCATTCCTCAACTCTCCACTCCAGTCATTCTCTTCATTCATAAGTCTTTCAAAATAAACTTTCCATCTTTCTTTAATATCCTCGTCATTCGTCAACACCTTTCCCATATCATCTTTTATACTCTTTATCTGTGTTATATCTCTAGATTTCTTCTCTCTCGCTTTTGCTATGCGGTACAGATGTTTTTGTCCTTCAGGGCGCTCCAATGATTCGTACAACGAATTGTGTGCTGTCGCTCTCGCAATAGCTACAGCTTTCTTCTTATATATTTTATAAGTCGCTCGTTTGGTCCCTTTTAGTTCTTTATTCCTTTCATCCACACTCTGCCATTCCTTAAACGCATTTTTCTTTTCTTTCAACGCTGCTTGAACTTCCTCGCTCCACCACCACGTATCTTTGTCTATTCTTCCCTTTCCCTTGGATTGTCCGAACACTTCCTTAGCTACATTTCTTATACAATCAGCCATCTCCATCCAACATTTATATCACACTTCTTTCACTAAAATCATCCATTTCAATCATTTTATCTACTACTCGTTTCCTAAATTCATTTCCACACTCAGGAGTTTTTATTTGATGCCATTTCGTTTCGGGTATGGTCTTTGCTTTAATTTTGTTATTTTGTATGGTGATATTGGTTTCCAGAATGAACAATCTATGTTGTGTATTGTGTAACTACTAGTTCTCCTGGAATAATTTTGCAATCCTTGATTTTACTAATTTTCTCTCTGCGAGTCAAAAAATCTATTTATGTTTTAAGGTTTCCACTTTGATAGGTAATAAGGTGTTGGTCTGCTTTTTTGAAAAATGTATTTGTTACTGCCAAGTCAAATGCAGTGGCAGCTTCTAATAAGGCTTCTCTGTCGCCATTACGGTTTCCAAATCCCCAACCACCATGCACTCTTTCATATCTTTTATTCATTTTTCCCACATTTCCATTAAAATTTCCTCCTATATACAACCCTCTCTGGTATGCTTATCATCAACATGTCAAAATCATCCCAAAACTTTTATTTTTATCGCAATCAACCTATCATTCACTCTATTAACCTCACTTACACATTCTTTCAGTTCACTATCCAACACAATTCCCACTCCATTCCTCTTTCCATCGCTCCCACAATAGTAAAATTTATATCCATCACCAATCTCTCTAGCTCTTGTACCCTTCCATTTCGTCTCTTGCAAACACGCCACATTCACTCTTCGCCTTTTAAACACTTCCGCCAATTCTCTTCCACGTCCCGTCATGGTTCCCACGTTCCACGTGGCGAACCTCATCCTCACCTCCTGGACTCGCTTCTTACGTCGCACCCGTCCCTGATGCGACAACCCTCGTCCATTTCACATAGTCACCGGGTGCTGTAACTGCGCGTCGCCTCAGGGATACGCCCTATAGCCCGATCGCATTCACTATTATCATTCGTACTCATGTTCTGTAGTAATAGTTTTGGCAAATATTTTATGGCCGGCCGCCTGCCTGACGCCAACCCTCCTTGGGAATGCTATTGTTGGCATAATATGGTCGCCATAGAGCCCTTAGTCGCCTCTTACGACACCCACGGGAAGATATGGGGCAGTCCTATTCTATACCGGGTCCACACAGCAGGGTGCCACAAATGGGTCCAAAAAGACCCGTGATTCGTATAAAAGTTAAAAGAAATGTTAATACCAACCAAACACCCTCAAGGTGGTGGTGCTGGTGTTAAGCAAGGCATCGATTTAAATTATAGTTGAAATTTATATTTTCAGGTAGTTTACGCTCTGTATAACAAAAACGATTTTGTTTGTTCTCCTTCCTTATCCCTGTATTACAACGCGCTTTTTAGTCAATATGCTTACCAAAAGACATTGGAAGAATTTCTCAACTTATTATACCAAAAAACTACTGATCAGGTAAATTTATAATTTATTAATATTATTTTCAGTTTTTTGTCCTAACGGTGGGCAAAAGCCATCAAGTCGGAACGCAACGCCATATTTCTTACACGATTTGACTCAACCAAAACGCTAATGCCCAAGATGCTGTTCTGGCAAACCCTGAGTCCAGACTTTAAAAGATTCAATTAATGTGGCTTAAAGCTTCTTAATGTGTTTGCTTAGTGTATTGTTCTTATAACGGGATCGTTCCCTCGGCCGGGGGCTCCTTAATATTTTGTAATATGGGACATTATAATTATAATCTATTTGTGCCTGGTTCTTTATTACAATTTAGTGTCATGATGACAACGAAGTTAATTAATATCAGCTTTTAAAAGTTTGTTTATTAATATCTGGTGATAATCTGATCCAGCCAATTTCGGCCATGGTGACAGTTTCAAGTCCTGAGAGTTCGTTTGCTCCCAGGTAGCTTATGTAGCCAATCTTCTTTGTAAAGATCCACGTACAAGTTCATACACACTTTAAATAATATTTAACGGTGGTTTAAATTCGCGTTACCCGCCTAGTTTATCGACACCATTTTAGTTCAAAGCTGTTTTTTTCCATTTAGGTCATTCCACAAACTTGCTTATTCTACTGCGAATGTTCAAATGCTAGTGATTTTTTTCTTGCAAGTATTTCAATTGATATTATAAAGTTAAAATTAAAATATTTATCATAAGTATTAATTTTTCTGAACTGTTTTTCCCATTGCAGGTTCAATGTGTCTATAGGCTGGTGGATAAATTGTTTGCACGGCTTATTAATTGTGATGAAAGTAATAAATCCATTTATTTTTGTGAATCACTTAATGTCTATTCTAATAAAAAATTATCGAAACAGTTTGTTAAAGAATCAAGTCAGTATAAAATAACGGCACTGACAAAAAATATTGGAGGTGTAAGTATGTTTTTATGTTAAAAGCCACAAGATAATTATTGCAATGTTAATTTGTATTTAAAATTAGCGAAAAAAAATATTAAGCAACGGAAAATAAAAATTGTATTTAAGCGGCTAATAGTCACTGAGCCTCTGTCTCGCTCGCACGATAAACCTAATTGTCATATAACAATTGATAAAATTAACTTTTTGTAAATGTTTTAAATTGAAAATTTAGCTTATATTTTTATGCTGTTTTTTAAATTATAACCAGTTTGATACTTTATAAAATGATTGAGAAATGTTTAGTGATAGATATTTTTCATATAATATTTGCGAACTTTTTTCCAAAAATACATATTATATGAAAAATAATTGTCTTTTGAGTTATAAAGAGGACGTACGTATGTTATTATGGGGTCTTAAAAATGTATTTTTTTTATAATTTTTTCCAGGCTTCGAGCTCCCTTTCTCTTGTCTCCAACGTCCGATTTAGGGTAATATTATCTATTTTTTTCTATTTTATATAACTTTTATAGCAGAGTATTATTATATTATAAAAATGAGCTATACATGCTCCTAGCTCTCAATAAAATAGAGGGCAAGTTACGATTTTCGACAGTTATATTAAATCCCATTAATGCTTTATTACTCAAAAAAATCTTAAGGTTACACATTATTCCGCATAGTTTTATTTGTCCTTCAACAATGACGGGACTTTTGGTTAGTAGTCTTAAATAGAAGCTTGATTGATGTTAAATTATATGAGATAGTCAACTGATTCTGAACTGTCAAACACACACAACCATACTTTTGCAATAATAATTATTAATGTTAATACATTAATAGAATGTTCGAAAATTTTCAGCAGAGATTAATATCTGCTAACACGTCTATTTTTTAGATAACCTGGAGGAAAGGCTTCGAAGGCACATACAAAGACAATTTCTATATAACCCCTTCCCAAGTACTTAAAAATGTCGTGTATCAATACAAAACTGAAGTTTGTAAATACGTATATTGTTCTGCAATCAAAACCCAGGTATGTTTATATCGTTTAAAACGAAACTATCCATTCTTTTCTAATTTCTAAATACTAATAATAATTGATACTGGTTTATTCGCTACCTGACCGACTTATCTTGAGTTCAGGAAGTAGTAAAAACCAGAGATAGATCATCATAGAAAAGCTAACAATAAAATTGCCTGTTCATTTGTTTGGCAGCGAGAAACGACCTATATAATTCATCTGAAACTAGTTTTACTCCCCATTTTACAAACTGAAAAATATTTTCATTCAAATCTATTCATAATTCATTTATTCCAGCAAATGTAGGTTACATATTACAAGATCTTATTGTTATATTTAAAAGCACTACATTTTACCCTGCCAGGGCGCTGTGGTTGAGTGCAAACAAGATTATATAAATTTAACTAATATTGATAAGGATTACTACAATTACCATAATATATACTTTATCGTGATGGAATTTTGCCAATTTTTACTTTATATCATCCAAAAACCACCAAGTTTATCTGTAAACAAGTTTATAGTCTCGTTCTTAGCGAACGTCTACGCCATAATCAGTATTCTAGATATCAACTCATTGCGTTCTGGGGGTTTGATCTGTGCGTTGATACGAGTAGATCAGGTACTTTGTCAGCCAGCGCTTTCTTTAGGAATCTTCTAAATATTATAAAAGGAAAGAGTGACTGACTGTTCTATCAACGCACGGTTGAAATTTGGAACACAGATAGATTTTATGACGCAAACCACCGCTAAGAAAGGATTTTGCCACGCGAGCAAAGCTGCGAGCGTAAGCTAGAATTATTAAGATTAACTAAACCTTTTATTTACAGATGGTTAAATTAGATAACGCAGAGGGAGTATCTACTCTAGGGTTTTTACCAGATTCAGGGATAAACAACGCACAAGCAATGCAAATTATGCTCAAGAATCCTGCCGCAATGACCAAATGCCTCGCTGCAATGGAGTGCAAGCGTGTCAGATTTGCAGTTGCACAAGTTGATATAACAAGAAATACTCTTAATGTGAAGCCAGTTTATTATCGTGTAAGTATTATTATTACTTTTAAGTTATTACTTCCATAATATACAAGTGAATTAAATTAAAAATTTAAAAAACCCGCAACGCAATATGTAATTCACCATTTTGTGATGGCGGCCATCTTGGATTTTAAATTTTATATAGTGGGTTGTATTTTACTAGTTAAGCCCTTTCATTTGATACCCATATTGGGGGGGTCGTAGAGAAAAAAAGTAATACGCCATTTTGTAGCGGCGGCCATCTTGGACCGATTTCCACCAAACATAGCTAAGAACACTTTCGACTAACTCTACTTTTTTATTATTAAATATAGAGTACATCATGTTTGTTACACTCTATTTACAAAAACAATCTAGCCTTAACTTAGGCTAATAAGTAATTTACATTTAACTTAAACTGCTAGATAGACTTAAACTAAGAATGTGTCCAATAACACTTTTCTTATTGTCTATATTGCGGAGAAGACACTTTGTTCATGTGTTCTTTATGCATAATGCATATGCAGCACTTACACTACTTTACACTGTTTATACTACACTATAATATGAAATATTTAGTTTTTTATATAATATTATAAATCAACGTTTTCTTTGGTTAGAGGATTGCTGGTGACTCATACTGATATTTGAGTATTCTATTAGCATCCACGCCATATTGTTTATTGATTGGAAAATAATAATATATACTTGATATCTTTAGGGCTTTTCAGAGCCACATTCTAGCCTTTTTATTCTTTCATCAAAAGATGTCATCATATTCAAAATTTGATTTAATTTGTGCTCTATGTTATTATTGTCTGTGTGAACTTGTTGTTGTTGGGCTCCCTTAGCAATTTTAGCGTATGAAACATTTTCGTGAACTTTCGTTGTTATTGTTTTATTTGTAGTTTGTGCCACTTGTGACATATTAGTTTTTTTTGTTTGCTTGTTTTTAATATTTTGTAATTCTTTGGCTACAATGCATCCTCTGTATTTTGCCGGATGAGGTTCACCGCAGTGGATGCATTTTGGCTTCGTATCTGCCGGTTTTTCGCAGTCTCTGGTCAAATGCTTTCCGGTGCATTTTACGCATCTAGGTTCCTTAGCGCAGTATTTTTGGGTGTGACCATATGACTGACACCTCTTACATTGTGGTATCAATTTTGATGATTTGAGCGGTTGAATGTCTACTTTACAGCCCAAGATGGACTTTATTTCGTAGATTTTCTGCACGTCTTCGTCTTTTTCAAATGAAAGAACCCACATGTTGAGCGGTTCTTTATTTTTCCATCTGAGTTTATTAACTACGTTTAATATTTTTAATCCTTTGAAGTTTAGATCTTCAATAATTCAGACAGGCACGAATAATGTAGATTTTTGGCCATCACTCTGATCGGTCTGTCTTGTTTGTTCTCGTACGAATGCCAAAAACAGCTATTTTGAGAAAGCAATTTAGTAATGGATCTGTACGAGTCCTCGCTATTGGCGTTAATTTTAACATTTTCGCCGCTCATCATTTTAATTATGAACGAGTCATTGTTTACGCTCGCCGAGAGTAGATCGTAAAACTGTTGATAGTTTATAATATTTTCTACTACAATAGGCAATGGTGAAGGTGATTTCTTCACTTTTGGCTTGTTTTGTTCGTTAACAGTTGGTTGTGGGGATGGAGACTTATTGAGCTTACGTTTCTTCCGGCTTTTCTGGCGCACCCACTCAGTTTCTCGTGCGAGTTCCTTCTCGTCTGTTTCGTACATAACTCTACTTTCAATAAAAAAAAAAACTAAATCAAAATCCGTTCATCCGTTCGGGAGCTACGATGCCACAGACAGACACATACACACACACACACAGACAGACAGACACGTCAAACTTATAACACCCCGTCGTTTTTGCGTCGGGGGTTAAAAACTGATTTAGCTTTGATTTTTGACGAAATCTTTAGTAGGAATTAGAATTGATTGAGCAAGCGAAGTGTAGATGAAATGAGAAGGAAAGTGAAAATGCGGTCGACGACGAATCACATAAGATGCCTAAAAAGGTACCTCCTATTCACTTGTGCCTTGAAGATACCCAAGTTGTACCCCTCGGGAAACACGGATGACGGCAAAGTGTTCCAAATGCGACTAGTTCTCATTAAGAATGATGAAGCAAACGCTAAGTATGGATATGCCGCATTGCCGTCTGCCGCGACGTTCGTAGGTAGAATGGGTTTGGTGGAATTAGCAGGCGCAAGATTTAGCTTCACTTGTTTAATTCATTTGTTCAGCACGAAACATAATTCAAACATGTACCTAAATCTTGCCCCGATTTATATGAAGAACAAAAAAAATAACCTTTGATTTTTTTCAGACGTGGGGTAATCTATCATTTTACAATCCCAATGCCCAGACTACAGGCATTTTTGAAGGAAGTGACGCTGCAGCCTACGTTGCTGAAGCAAGTCAAAAATATGAGTTACAACAAGATTACAGGAAAGCAGATGAAAATAGCCGTAAGTATTTATGTTTTTTATGCTAGACATTAAACACTAATACAGAAGGAGACGGCCTTTCTGATGGTGTAACTGTCGCCTATTGAGGTCTGAAACACCATAGTGGTTTTGCCGACGCGATGTCCGTAATTTACAAAATATTGTCGGTCGAGTAGACGGAGTAAACCTCGCAATATCTGGCTTAATTAGAAAACATTTATTCGGCCAAAATTCTGACACAAGACTTAAGCAAACATAAGTAAACATAATAAGTTTTATCTAATAGATATAGTCCTATGAATTTTTTGATGACACTTATTAAATTTAGTTTCAGAGGATGAATGCGCCGGAACATCGAGACCAGGACCTGTCATAAATGTTAATTGTAATAGACCAGCGTTCTTTGTAAAAGTACTGAACTTGAATACGGACTGCAAAGCTAAAGGCTGTAAAAGCGCTCTATATCCATTTACAGTACATGTAATTAACAGTCCAGAATAAATGTGTAAGTAGGCCTAGTTCACATGATAACACTCAATCACGGGTCTTGTGTTTTTTACATAAGCATTGGTTCGTATAAAAATGCTCTACCAAAACGCATACCAACATGTATGTATATTTAAATATTTTATCGATAATAAATGAATAAATAATACAGTTAAACTCGTATAATATCTTCTATTGCGGAAAATTATGGATTTGACATATTATCTGTATTCATAATATTTTTTTTATATTCGTATATTTCTATCAATTACTAAAAACTTTTGTATCAGTAGAGCTTACTAAACATGCCATATCATTATGCAATCTTTGTGAATGTAAATGAATTTACCTATGATTAACGTGTTTAATGTGAAACGAGGCTTAATATTATTTTATAATGACGTTAAAATCTGATGTAATGGAGGAAACTGATCTTTTTATAAGACTATAATAATTATTATAAACATAGCTTCATAATGTTATACAATATTTTATCGAAATAAATGTTGCAATTATAAAACGCTAAATTTTATTGTTACCTTTATTTATTTCTTTAGAGATATTTTCTCACGTTCTTACGTGATTAAGCGACGTTTCTGACTAAATCTTATAGGCCAGCCACACATTGCGCAAATATTCCCAAAAAGTGTTAAAAAATTAATCAAAGTGGCAAATTATATAACATTTTTTTTTACTACACCACGACAGAGCTTTCATGTTGTTTATCTTACTGTGCAGCAGTAGATAGTAATGAATCATCGCGGCACAGTGTCGTCGCATGTTCAGGGTAGGGTGGGTAAGTGTCACCAAAGAGAAATCTATGCGAAGTCTACCATTTTTAAGCAACGCGCACCATATTATCACCATAAAATTTTGTCATAGTACGACAAAATAGGGCATCGGACAAGGTAAAAAAATTAAAATATGCTAAAAAAATAAACCGCCAAGTCGATCAAAAAAAGCGGCACGGCCGTACCATCCATTTCTGGAAGCAATTTATACCTCCTATAACTTCGTTGTGGAAACTACATGCTTAAATTTTTAGTTTTTTATTTTTATGTAACGAAGTAAGTAGACTAGTAAGACACTCTCCTGATGGTTAGAGATAACGCTGCCTATAATTAGTACAGTGCTACCCGAGATTTTACATAGGTAAAATTCTGGGTCCACTGCGCCAACGCTTCTTACTTGAGAGTCATAAGATGCTAAGACTCTTCAGCCCAGTAATTTAACTAGCTACAGTGCCCTTCTACCGAAGCACTGTAATATTTGCACATCACTGCTCAGGCTGTAGAATAACTGGCCAGTGCCAGTGCTAGGTAGGTACCCCAATAATAGTTTGGGGTACCCACCTAGTCGACCTCCTGCAAAGGAAGCCTACCCCCGGTAAACCGTTAGTAACCGAGTAGGCATTGTATAAATACAGTATAATATTCCAAATTTCATTCCATTTGAGCCATTAGTTTAAGAATTACAACTAGTCAAAATTTCAAATTTTGTCACTCACTCACTGACCGTTCATCTAAAGTCTAAGGCACTTCTAGCAGACATAGAAGCTTCAAATTCGGAATACAATTAGAGTTTAATGTATAAAGCCCATTACAGACGTCGCTCAGCATCATAATCAGTATAGCTTCATATAGCGCGGTATAGCTTCAGTACAAATCGGCGTCCGTCACACACGTAGCTATAAATGACATATATCGCTATATCGCGCTATGTTTTACAGTTGATGCGTAGAATCCGCCATTTTTCATTTTGACTAGGTGATAAAATGACTAAGCCGTTTTGTATTACCGAGACAAAATAAAACAAAGTTGTATTACCTACGCGATATAATAAACTAAATAGTAGCAAGTATTTATCTGCTATGTAACAAAAATGCAAAAAATGCTTTTCATTTTTATTAAATATTTTGTTGTGTTTACAGATCTTTTTGTTAGTATTTTGAAACAAAGTAATTTAATTTGTATTTTAAATTTCACCTCGTATTTATTTGTAATAGGAGCTCATATTATGCATTATGATTATCTGTCCGAATAACTTAAAGCTTTGAATACCTTGCGGTAGACTTTCACTTAACCGGCTTAGTCATGCTACAAAATGGCTATTCATTTTTTTTTAATCTAGTTCAAATGAGATTGGCCAAATTGTATGGTTTTACAACAACATGGCTGTTGACAATGTCAATTTTGGGTCTTATACAGGACGTGTGAAATACTCATGATTTTTTTAGTGACTGTTAGTTCTGACTTCAATCTGTAATAATGTAAACACACATTGTTTCAAGAGTTTTCTAGGTACCTCTAAAGGATAAAAACCTTACCATTATATTTTATCGTTGGGCTAGAGAAACGGAACGTTTGAAGTATTTCTCCTTGTCCTTGTCATATTCCCTATTATTGGGAATCATCCTTTGAAGGATTCGATCTCTGATGATGCAAGCGGGTCTCACCGACTGGATTGAGAAGGCACATAATATCACATTGTCATACATCAAGCAAGCAATTAACATTAAGCAAGCAAATCAACATCAGCAAGACTTTGTCGACTGGGAAAGGTATTACGATGACGCCTACCAGTATATTAGACGAATTGTTGGAGGAACAGGAACACAACTTCCAAACCTTCCAAAGGTTTGTGGAAAAAATAGACATCCAAAGAAGAATAACAAAAGATAGTGATTGGAAATGCTTTTATGAACATTTCGATCTAACATGGTGGTTTATTGAAGAAAAACATATGCTAATAGACCATCACATGAGCTGGAAAATAGAGCAAAACGAAACAACACTAAACAAAATTATGCTCTACGGAAACATATTCACACAATATGAAGATATCTACCATAAGATAAAGAAGAACATCCTCACTAAATTATGTATACAAAGAGCGTATCTTGTGTCAAACCTACCGGCTTTTCCATTATGAGAACTACTACATGAGTCCGGGACTTCGCAATTCACTGCAGTATCGCAGAACAATGATACTCAGATCACCCAAGAACAAGCAACAGCTGAGGTGGTGCAGGAGCATTGCATGCAGCTTTATGAGTAGGAAGAGAGCCCTGATGAAATCTTCTGCCCAGTCATTGGTCGACCGACGAGCTCTTCTACACTAACAAGCAACATATTAGAGGTATCAACTGAAGTAGCAGCAGCCGAAGTGGTGCATGAACATTGCTTGTAATTGTTGCCCTGGAAGTACGAGGAATCCGATAACAAACATCTCTGCCCAGTCATTGATCAACCGACGAGATCCTCTACACAGACTAGTAACATAACAGAGGAGTTAGCTGAGGTAATGGTAGAATACACAGGAAGTGAAGAACTGTATGAAGAGAAAGGTGAAAAAGATCTACCACCGTCAACACGTGCTGTGCGTAGATCGACATGGATACGCCGCGTCCTATTTAACAAACAGGAAGGAAAGCGAGCGTCTGTCAAATCCTTGCAGCAGGAGCAACTTAAAGTATTCAACAGGAAAACCCAGAAGATGAAGCATGTATTACAGAACAATATTCTACATTTCTAGTTAAATCAACTAAGTCAGCAATTATACGACGTTCCACTAGTTTACTGGGTCAAGCCTCGTGGAGGTACAAGATCTGCTATGTCAGCTGTCGCCAAGCACATAGGTGACGGCAAACAAGTAATAATAAAACATGAAGTTAATAACTGGGTCAAATCTCGTCGAAGTTCTGTGCACAAACATCAACATCGAGATGAGTATCGATCGAGGTCCAGAACTGATCCTCCTGCGCATCCGTTCCGCATAAAAATGGATTCGGGAGGCTATCAAGAACAAATGACAAATTTGCTTCCTGAAAACGAATCCTGGATGAAGATTCTACAAAATAATCCCAGTAAAAATGGATACGTCAGACTTGTGATGCTAAGTGACGCACTGCAGCTACGTCACCGTCACAGGTCTAAGTACATACAACTTGATTCACTACATACGGCGGGGCGCAGCGGCAGCAGTGAGCGTGAGCCGACGCAGCACAAACAGCGCGGCGCAACGGCTTTACCGGGAGCGGTGTCAAATATCTAATTAATAAGTTTGTTTGTAAACATTGCACTCGTTAATTAAGTCAGGTTATAATGTAATTATTTAATCCGTACATTCTTTTATATTTTACCATTTTCACTTTTACTTACTGTATAATTTAACTAAATCTATTATCTACTTATTTCTTAACATTGTTACTTCTATTGTGTGCGTATACTACGTTTGTAAGCCTTGATAGATTTGTCTAGTTGAGTGGGAAATATGTACGAGCTACGTACAAGGTAGCAGTATTGGCCTGACGCACTTAAATAACATAGACTATTGACCTAGACTAAGCATTGTACATTATCAGCAAAACATACATTACATGAATAAATCAGTGTTACAACAGCGCTCGTTGGGTTTGATTGGTTCCCTACATAGCCGTCACTCCCTCCTAAAACGTTACATAACGTAGCATAACGTAATTGTAGCAGGACTCAAACGGGGTCCTCTACAATCCTTTATGTAGAAAAAATTGTCAAATTCATTTGTTTAAGTAGTGTTGGGGAATCATTGTGGAACTATATACAATCAAAGTGATTGAATCTCCGTTCCTACTTCTGGTACTCCTGGTACCTACTTCCTAAAAAATATTAACAACTACCTGATGCCTACCTGATAATAGCTTTTACCTAATGAAAAGTGGTCTGTGCCTATTAACGTGTGAACATAATTGTGAGGGCGGCTGTGTGCCGCGGAGCGCGCCGAAATAAAACAAAGATGTGGTTTGCTTCGATGTATTCGACACACTGATGATGGCCGCGCGCGCAGGGGCGGCTAAACTTAAAAGTACTTATTACAATATAGTACGACGTATAATGTACGCTCGCTCGTACATACTGCGAACTACTACAAAAACAAAACAAAATGTATAGAAAATAAGAAAAAATATGGAAAAGTCAAAGTCTGAAATAACCTACATAATATGTTTATTGTTGTTCACTTTTCACTGCACTACACTGTACCGCACTATTTATTGTTCATTGAGGTGTTGCAGGGCCCAATGCGCCCGCAGATTCACTCCATGTGGTATGTCGCCGCTGGACGCTGGAACCTTTTCCTTGTTGTAATGTTTGGCTCAAATAGCATATTGTGTATGTGGGCAGTTGCGTTACAATGGGTATCGATAGATCTACTAAAATGTGTATTTTTGTTGCATTTGTAGAAGCTTATTAAGCGTTAGAATGTGTATCATCTCGTAGCCGGTGGTGCTGCGGAATCATTTTTGATGTGAACTGGCAGTATAGCCAATTTTGTAATCGGACGTTGTAGGATGCCGTTCCGAGTTTTAAGAGTGACCACGCGTACTAGGCCGTCTTTACCTGGATGTGTCTGTAACACTCGACCCAGTAACCATTGGGCGGGTGGAAGGAGTTCGTCTTTTATCACAACTATGTCATCCATTGCTATGTTCTTTCTTATCAAGGTCCATTTCGGTCTTGCTTGCAAGATGCTCAAGTATTCAGTCGACCATTTCTTCCAAAAATCCACTTGCATTTTCTCATTTTGTTTCCACCTCAAACGAATGTCACCTGTGACAATTTTAGATTGAAGTGGAGAAGATAGAATTGGTTCGCCAATTAAAAAATGTCCGGGTGATAAATACTCCAAGTCATCAATGTCTTCAGTTAATGTCATAAGAGGTCTTGAGTTGAGGCAAGCCTCAATTTGTGTGAGGAGAGTTGAGAACTCTTCATAAAAAAGTTTCTGTTCTCCAATCACCCGTTTCAAGTGGTATTTCATGCTTCTCACTGCTGATTCCCACAAGCCTCCAGCGCTGGGCCAGGAGGGAGCGTTGAAATGCCACTCTACTCCTAAATCTGTCAGCTGATTTAGTACATCCTTGTTTTTATAATAAGTAAGTGCTTCCTCAAACTCTTTTCGCAATGTCTTAGCTGCTCCAATGAAATTGGTGCCCTGATCGCTATACATGTGCTTAGGCATACCTCGTCTACCACTCATACGTCGAAATGCGGCTAGGAAAGAAGGTGAGCTAAGGTCGGACACGAGCTCAAGGTGTACTGCTTTCGTGGCCAAACAGATGAAAACACAGACGTAGCCCTTTGTTGTCCTGATGCCGCGGCCTTTGTTGGCCTTGACTTCGACTTGTCCCGTGAAATCCACTCCGCAGTGAGTAAACGGTCTCGATGGAGTAACCCTTGGCTCAGGTAAGTCCGCCATCAACTGATTGCTGCCGATCTTGTTGTAGCGTTGGCACTTTACGCACTTTCTTATTTCTTTATTAACTGTATTTTGTCCACCTATGACCCAATAATTGTCACGCAAATGGGCTAATGTTAGGCGAGCTCCACCATGCAATGTGGTTTGATGGGCTTGTTCGATTAATAGTTCGATTAACCTGTTATTTTTCGGTAGAATAATAGGATGTCTCCTATTCGGGTTCAATAGGGAATTGTTAAGCCGTCCGCCGACTCTTAATATGTTATCCCTATCTAAAAATGGGTTCAGGTTTAGAAGTGTGCTCTTGTTCCGTAATTTATTTTTTGTCTGTAGTAGTTTAATGTCCTCGGAATATGACTGCGACTGGATTGTCTTTACAATGTTTTTGTAAGCGTCATCAATTTCAGTTGTTGTTAAGTGCATTGTCGGTGACGAGTTTGGCACGTGCCGTGTACTCGTACGAATGTTTGTTATGAATCGTTTTATCCAAGAAATGATATGAGTGACTCGGTTCAATGAACTGTGTTTCTGTAGAAGTTTGTTCACGAAGGTCGATTCCTGCGTTTGTGTAACGCAGGTCTGTTTAGGTTTTACTTCCAAGATGGGTGTTGGTACCGATGGTTTTTGTTGTTCGTTGTCTATTTCCATGTTTTGTGGGCCTCTCCACCATAAGTCAGAAGTTGGAAGTTGACTTGGCATTATTCCGCGACTCGCGATGTCAGCGGGGTTTTCTTCGGACTTTATGTAACCCCAATGTTTTGCAGGTATAATGTTGTGAATCTTTTTGACTCGACTCGCTACGAAGGATTTCCAACGGGACGTTTCGCCTTGTAGCCAACCTAAGACGACCATTGAGTCCGTTCTTACAATAATGTCCATGTCAAGTCCTTGTAGAGCCTCCCTTACCTTTTCTATAAGGTTGGCTAGAAGTAGCGCTCCACACAGCTCTAGCCGTGGTATCGACAGTTGTTTCTTGAGTGGCGCTAGTTTTGTCTTTGCGGCCACCAAGCGAGTCGTAGTTGTTCCGTTGGCTTCTTTAGTTTTGCAGTATATAACGGCCGCGTAAGCCTTTTCGGACGCGTCACAATAGCCATGTAGCTCAATGCGTTGGTTTGTCGGGCCAATATGTCTTGGCAATGTTATGTTATTTATGTGTTTTATTTCTTGTGTGTATTTCATCCATTCTGTCTGTATGTTGCTTGGTACAGGGTCATCCCATCCTATACCCGCGGCCCAAACTTCTTGAAACAGCATCTTTCCCTTAACGGTGATAGGAGAAAGCCATTCCAGTGGATCAAAAATTTTAGAGATATCAGATAAAAACGTTCTTTTTGTAATTTGCTTGTCGGCGTTTGTCTCAATTTTTGGCCGTTTAAAAGTGAATGAGTCCGTACATGGGTTCCATTGTAGGCCGAGTGTTTTGTTGGTCTCTGCATGTCTAAAATCGTACATGTTTGTGCTGAGTTGTTCTGGTGTCAGGTTCTCAAGAAGTCGTTGGTCGTTACTTGTCCATTTCCTGAGATTAAATCCCCCTCCCTGAAGTATGTTCAATATTTGTCGTTGAGCTTCTTTCGCGAGCTCTATGTCGTTGTGACCTCCTAGGAGGTCGTCCATATAAAGCTGTTTTGTCAGCATTTCTGCTGCCAATGGAAATGTTTTGCCGTCGTCCTTCACTAGTTGTTGGATTGTCCGCATAGCAAGGTAAGGCGCGGCTTTGGTTCCATATGTCACGGTGCAAAGTTTGTATTCCTGCAATTGTTGTGCTGGAGAGTTTCTCCATACGATCATCTGTAATGTTTGATCTTCTTCCTTCACAAAGACCTGTCTAAAAAATTTTTCAATGTCAGCTGTATAGACAAATTGAAAAGTTCGCCATCGTAAGAGCAGTGTAAATAGGTCATGTTGTAAGTTTGGCCCACACAACATGAGTTGGTTAAGGCTCTGTCCAGATTGTGTCTTCCCAGAAGCGTTGAAAACCACTCTCAGTTTAGTAGTAGTGGATTCCTTTCGTATGACGCCGTGGTGTGGTAAGATTGTCTCGTGCCATGCGCCTTTCAAGTTGTTTGAATTGCGCCACGGCTTGTGGCTTGGATGTTCCAAGGTTATGTTCGAAATTTTGTTTCATAGGAATTCTGACGTGATATCTTCCGTCATTAGACCTCTCTGTTGTCTCTTCGTAGAGTTGTTCGCAATAGTCGTTGTCTAGTGTGGAATCATCATTTTTTGTTGAAATATCTTCCATTTCCCAGAACTTTGAAATCTCTTCTAAATTGTTTAATGTTACGCAACAGTTAAATGTTTTCATGACTTTTCCAGAAACTACCCATCCCATCGTTGTCAATTGGGCAATAGGTGCGCCTCCTGGCCCACGAATAATTCCATCCAGTATAATTGTTGAGTACACGCTCGCATCTAGCAATATGTCTATATCCCGGGACACGTTGTAGTCCGGGTCAGCTAGTTTAATTGTTTGTAAGTGTGGCCATGTTTCTTTGATAAATGTACTATTAGGTAAATTGCCAATGACGTTGAGCATCACTACTGCTTGTACGGACATGGCTTTGCCGTCATCAAATATTGATCGACAGTATAGTTCCACTATCCCCCTACTTTGATTGGCAGTGTTACCTACTCCCGAAACTGTACCACTATGATGTTGTCTATTTATCCCTAGACGCTGCACTGCTCTCTCTGTAATCAATGTGACTTGTGAGCCCTGATCTAGTAGTGCCCTTAGTTGCGTAAAAGTACCATCCGCTTTTCTCACTTGAAGCAGAAGTGTCGGTAAAAGTACTTCGTTATATTGCGAAATCGCATTGTTCGTCATATTGTGAGGTGCCGATTTCGTAATCCATTGGTTTGATTTTGATTGTTTCGATGGACAATCGAGAAGATTTGCCAGCGTTTCATGTAACATTGTATGATGTTGGGCATTGCATTGTTTGCAACGTTTTTCTGATGTACATGGTGTGCCATTGTGACAGTAAAGGCAGTTTCTACATACTTTTAAATTATCAAGGGTTTTCAGTTTATTATCAGTTGTCATTGTTTGGAATGTTTTGCAATAGTATAAAATGTGCCCGGTTTTGCATATGGGACAGGTTCTTTCATAGTTAGAATGCAAAGATTTGTTAGGATACTTTCGTAATGTGGAATCTATCGTTGCGTCCTTGGCACTGTTAGCGTTGGTGCTCGGAGTTTTAGCCTTACTGTTCAAAGGTTCGAGTGCCATAAATTTAGTTTCTAAGAACTCCATAAACTCGTCGAATATTGGAAGCTCGCGTGGGTGTTTTCGTGCTTCCATGTACGATGTATACGTATCTGGATCTAGTTTTTCGGCTAAGACATGTACTAGTAGGGGATCCCATGTACTGGTATCCACTCCTAGGTTTTTGACGGCGTATATCGTCTCCATGCTGACGTCATGAAGCCGTTTTAATTCATAAGATGTTTGTTTCTGTATGTTAGGTTGTTTCATAAATAGTTTAATCTGTGTTGTAAAGAGTAGTTGTTTGTTGTTGTATCGGTGTAAAAGAATGTTCCAGCATGTAGAGTAGTTATGCGCGGAAATGTTCAGGTGTTGGACCAGACGGTCTGCTTCGCCTCGTAGTTTAGATTTTAATTGTTGCATTTTTTGGACATCTGTAAGAAGTGGATTTTTGTGAATGGTCTCTATGTATAGATCCATGAATGTCGGCCACTGTGTGTAGTTTCCCGAAAATGTAGGGAGCTCTACTCGTGGTGTAGTAGTTTGTTGGATGGAGGCGTTATTTAGCTTAGTGTTTAATTTGCATTTAATGTTTTCGTATGTTTGTTCATATTCAGTGAATTGTGTTTCGTAAGCTGTTTCTGACCCACCTAATAGATTATCGATTTCCCAGTGCAACTTATCTATTGATTTCCATCGTGCATTTAACATGTCTAGTTTATCTTCTAGTTTCCATTTTTCTGTAATATTGTCTATGTCTATGCTATTAATGAGGCGTGCCAATGCCCGAAAGTTTGTTTTTTGGGCCCTTATCAGTTCATCAGCCTTCGAAGGCGATGGTTTTTGCGAAATGGATGTAGTTGGTGGTGTAGTTGGGTTATGGATCGCTAATAATTGCTTTCTGATGGTATTATACTTTTCACGTATCATTTGGTAGATATTCTTTTTGAAGTATTCATGGGATCGGTCTTCTATTTCTATTAATATGTTGTGGTTACCCTCGATTTCGATACATTGTGAATCGAGAGCTTCCACCTGTTCCTGTACGTAGTCTAGGACAAAGTCTACTGATTTTCTTGTTGTGGAATCTGTGCTGATGTTTTCTATTATGTTTTCTAACCGCTTAATGGCATCTGTTTGTGCCACTATTACTTCTTCCATGGTGCAAGTGAAGCAGTACGGTGCAGAAATGGAATTTTCTTACTCAAATGTTGTTGTGTTGTGTTGTAATTATGTATCCTTCGCACAGGTAGTAGCAATAGTGCTGCTGCTATCCAATGCACTGGTTAGACCTCACCCGACGTCGAGAGGTATCGAACGCGCGCGTAAGGTCCTGTAGGTTCGAAGGACCAAAATGTGAGGGCGGCTGTGTGCCGCGGAGCGCGCCGAAATAAAACAAAGATGTGGTTTGCTTAGATGTATTCGACACACTGATGATGGCCGCGCGCGCAGGGGCGGCTAAACTTAAAAGTACTTATTACAATATAGTACGACGTATAATGTACGCTCGCTCGTACAATAATATTAATGAAAGTGCATAGGAAAAAGAAATAAAATAGACAGAAAATCACCACAGCGAGTGTCGTGATTTTCTGTATATAGCAACAAAATCTCCAAAACGTGGTGGTTTTGATTGGCTTGTTTATAAAAAAAATATGGTTCAAAGACTTCGTATAGAAAATGGTTAGTTTTTATTGGCTCGTTCAAAGATGTTTTAGGTATGTATGATATGCTGCATCAATGTGTGCCTATCATCGGCGACATCATATCTCCGGTAATGCTTACTCTATTATGATCGAGATGCGCACAGGTAGTTAATTCACAACCAAATTATGAACTTTTGTTCATTCTGCATCTTTTGGTTACCACCAAAATGGCGTTTTTATAAATAAATAAACTTGCGCTCGTGAAATTTAATTTAAAACTTGTATACTAAGTACACATCTTGCAACTAAATTTTAAGGCAGTAAAGTTGACGCTAGACAGTACGAGTTAGGAGTCATCAGTTTTAGTTGAAATTGTGCATACTTATTCAGTAAGTAAGACTGGAGACAATGCTATATTTTGGTACCATCGAATTGATCTGATGATGGAGCCGTGACGTAGCGACTGGAACTCCGTGATGGTTATATTATAGAACGGTTGAAGAATAGCTAATATAGGTTAAAAAAACAATCTATGATAGCAAGTATAATATAATAATGATTTTATTAGTTATTTTCATAATTTCACATTAATGAGACTTTAATAATCGACCGAGCGAAGCGAGGTCTTAGAGTCGAAAGCCGCGAAATGCCTGCGTTTGGACCAGTTTAACGCTTGACCTCTGGTGCTTAAGTTTGGTTGACGTTGACTTGAAAACGGTTAATCCAAATTAAATGAAATTTTACACACAAGTTAAGAAGGTTAATTGGATAATTGTAGTGAAAAAATTAGCGAAATAGGTTACAGGGTTGCAGAGATATAGGTGACTTAAAGTCTTTACGATAGTTCTGACGATTATTTCAAAACTGGAGCGCTGATAATTTTTTTTCTAACATATACACATTTTTTATAAGCGACACAAATATATTAGCCAAAGTGTATGTTTGTATGTATGTTTGTTACGCGATAACTGGAAAACCAATGGTCCAATCTGCATGAAACTTTGCAAACGCGTAATATAAATCCATAGAATTTTTAAGTTCGAACATGAACCAAATCGGTCGAAGGGTTCTAGAGTTTTAGAAAATGCTTAATTTCAACGTTACCAAAGTTCCAATCTTAATGGAACTTTGCGATCAGGTAGTATAAGCTAAAAGAATTCTCATGTTCGAAAATGAGCCAAATCGATCCAAGGGTTGTAGAGTTATGAAGATGATTAAATTATAATGTTTTGCACAATTTGTTAGGTACATTAAGTTTGAGAAAGATCCTACAGGCAAAAAAGAGCAAGCAAGTTGATAAAGTTAAAGAATTAATAGCGATAAAGTCCAATAATTCGAGAATTTCAAGCAATTTATCATATTTTCAATATTTCTTATTTTTAATTATTTTCATATATTTTTTTAGTACATTGCGTAATACCAATAATTGCGTCAATTATAGTCCGGCCGCCTAAAGTTTGCTATTGAAATTGGTGTCACATACATGTAGGTAAGTACACGTTTTGTGCTGTTTTTTTAATATTTTTATAAACCTCATTTCGCTCGATCGATAAAATATAATGTTATATTTAATTTAAGTAGTATGAAAATAAAGTAAAATAGTTATTTAAAAAAAAAACCTTATTAATAGCATTATTTTATGCCCATCGCTAATGGCAAGCAACCAAAGTTGGACTTAGTAGTATAGGCATAATTATAATATAATATAATGATGACGACATAACTACATCACATTGCCTAAAATTTTGTATAAATTATCCCGAACACAATGTACCGGACTATAACTCGCTGTCAAGTAAAATAATATTTTACAGTGGTCGTAGCATGCCAAACGAGATCCCGCTGAAATGTCAAGCGTAGAACTGTCATACCATACATTGTAGTTTTGTGAATATATGGGATGACAGTTCTACTCTTGAAGTTTGGTCGGGATTCTGTGTGGCATGCTACGGCTACTGGCAAAACACGAAAGTGGAGACCATAAACAATAATAAGCAGGTAACAATGTCTGTGGAAGTGGTGATAGAATAAAAAAACTCGCTGAATCGTTTTATGATAAAATATAATTTAAATACATAATTTATATGAATACATACAAATATCATCGACCGAGCAAAGCGAACTCTTAGAGTTGAGAGATCTCTCGGTGGCAGTAAGGTTATTTGAGTAGTCTATCTGCATAACTTTTTAAAACCTAAAGTAATTGTTTGTGCCGGCACATTCAACAATAAAGGTGCACGAGCACACCATAATGCATCGCGGGCCGTGTACTTATAGTCTGCCAAATTTCATAAATATATGGTAACGGCAAGTTCCCTATGAATGTTGATTTATTCAGAGGGTCAAAAAAAATTAGGTACGTTTTTGAAGGATAAACGGGTGTATTTTTTTCTACGTTAACTCAGAAGTTTAATTTAACGGGCACCAAGCGGCTACAGACCTGTGTATTATGGTAAAAATATACAATTCTACGGGATGTAGAGTATAAATTGGTCTTGACAGGCATACGGATGACCAAGTGATCCTATTTATTAGGATTTCGTTTTTTCCTTCAGAGGAACGAAACTCTAAAAAGGATTATATTCAAAAAATCTCGGTACGTAGGTTTATTGAGTTTTAATTTCTCAGAATTCTTATATTTTGAGTTTTAATATTAATGTTAAAGTTCTTGTATTAGGATATATTTAGTCGAGACCTAAAGTCTAAGGTTTACCACGGAAATTGGGCTGCGAGGTCACAGTTCGAGGCGAACTACTAGTTATTATTGTGTGGAAAAAAAACGGATACAGACGATACGAGATACGGGACATATTATGTTAAAACCAAATTGAACCGCTGCTTTCTGGAAGTTCTGATGAATCAAAATATTAAGTACCTCTTAAATATCTTTTTAGATTTTTCATAACTTTTACGGTTTTAAAGATATTCAGCAAAAACCTTGGTCCCGCCATCTTGATGTTTTTAAAAAAACGTTTCACATCTAAACCCAAGGTTTTTCTTAAATTATTTTCTGGTCAATAGGTACCAAAAGGTACTAAATATTTGCCCTTGATGACAAGTTTGTGTCTGTGACTCCGTCTGCTTGAAATAAACATTTTTTTATTCCTTATACAAACTTCCAAGCTTCTTTTCGCCTTGTTAAAGTATGATTTTCGGAATAAAAACTATGCTATGTCTTTTCCAGGGTCTCAAACTATCTTCTTACCTAATAAAATGTATCCGATATTTTTTTGAAAAAAAAAATTGTTCTTTATTTCTAAGTATATTATGTTAGTTAAAATAATAATAACTTAGTGATTATATTAACAAAAGTTCATTTTTCAGTATACATAATTTTATATTATGTTTAGGTATTTCAGTCCGGTCAAAATGGACATCAGAATTATTATTGGTGTTATTATTTATTATAAACTGCCAAAAGTCACCAGCAACTCTATGTGTGCAAGAAGCGGCGCGGAAAGCGGCCTAATTGACAAGTTGTCAGTTGTCATCAATGCGATCTGCCCGCCGCGGCAAACCGGACCGCGCCGGTTCATCTAGAACATTAGAAAAATTCCGTCCCGGTTCACGTTCGCTTTACCGGCTCAGTGTGACGTAAGCTTAGGTATTTTTTATGTTTACTTTAGCAGGTAATTCTTTACTTCGACATAATTCAAAAAGTAAAATAGAGCTTGTTTTTGTAATAATATAATTTTACTCATTTTATTATCTAAACATAAACGACTTCTTATTTAAATTAAGTTTTGGAACTAAAACAGGTACATTGAATTTACTTCGATAATAATGCTGCCGTGCAGAGACTAAACCGCAGTAAGTGCAAAATCGCGGTTTCGAGAAAATCGCGAAAAACGTTTTGAAGCCGTTTTTGTGACGGTTATGTTTAAAAATTAATTTATATTTTATTGCTATCGCAACTAGATACCTCAGTAGTATAATTTAAGCACAAAAAATAATGAAAAATTTTGTTTTATAATATAGAAAATAATATTTTTTGTAAATAGTGTCAGTTACTAACAGGTAAATTAGTTTATATTAACTAATTAAAATGCAGCAATAATACACATGACTGCAAACTTTCTGATTTTTGAATTCCATTACCAACTAATTTGCAGTATCCAGCTGAACTTACTGCATTTTAATTTTGTCTTGAATAAATTTGTCAGCAGTATGTAATTATTTTAAAAACTATTATATGAAATGTGGCAAGTATATATGAAACATAAATAAGTTTCTATTTTTGTTTTATTTATCTAAATTGAATTACAGACTTTTATTAAAACTTTCAGTCTTTTGACAGAATTTTGTCTCAAATTTTGGTTTAGATAGCTATACGGTAGATGGATTATACTTTCAAATAATTATAGAATTCTAGTACGAAAATCAAACAAACCGAATTCTAAGACTTGTTAGCCCACTCCTTTAGTCTTGTTCAAATTATTGCAGCACTTTGAGGTTTCTCTATTACAGATGTAGCATAGCGAGGTTGTGTGTATAATTTTATGTTTTTTTTTATATACTAAATAGGCCTACGTTTGACCACATCCCACCTGATTGAAAAGGAAAAAGCGGTCGACGATGGATCACGTAAGATGCCTAGAAAGGTACCAATTCACTCGTGCCTTGAAGATACCCAAGTTGTACCGCTCGGGAAACACGGATGACGGCAAAGCATGTTTTGTGTCTGTAGCAGCTTTACAAACTTTTGGAACGAAGTCCCTAATCGCGCGTTGTGTAAGGGGGCTAGACGGAAAAAATTCTTACGAAAAGTTGTCACGACACTTTTTGCTATAGTAAGCTATTGTAAGCTGTGCGGCGTGTGCATGTTTCTCTGTCTCTCTCTCTCTCTCTCTCTTATAAAAAGCAAGCCAGATATTTTCATTAATCGAATAAGGAACTTCGTTCTATCCGGGTGTCCCTTGACACTTCTCAAGTTTTTATTTAAACGATTGTCATTTAAAAATTATGTCCTAAGTTAAATGCATTATCATGTGAAATGACTTTGGTACTATTCAGCCACCCTATTTATTAATCTTCTATTCAATTTTATTTATTTAAACATAATCTGCAGAGCCTTTCTAATATCAAAATTGGAAGAGATGGCAAAATTGCTATGATAATGGTTTAGTCACATTATTTTATCGATTTTTTTTCACAAACAATGCGTTATGGTAAAAACAACTCCGGAACGTAATTTACTTTTCTCATTATCAGATTAAGCAACACAATGAAACTTGGATTAAACTTGCATTTCCTTGATCAATCACAATTCCATTCACAGAAAACGATTTTCGTTTTTCTTCGTTATGCGTAATCAGAACGTTTTCTAGGTATTGATATTATCTATGTTAAGGGTATTCTGACGGTGTAATAAAATGAAAATCTGAATTGCATCTGGAAAGATGCATAAATAAAAAAGGTCATATATTTGTCATCATTTTTGAGTTATAAGCAGTTTGGTGTTAAATGGCTTAAGTGTGTCTACCTTGAGCAGAAGGCGATCCTATTGGTATATCTAAAGTTCCTTCTAACAATCCTTGTATTTGTAGAAAAAGTTCTCCGCTTTCACTGGCCTGTGTAGTTATTTTTTCTTTAGTTTGATTTTGACTTAAGAAAATCTTTGCTTTAAACACTTTGGCGTTTGTTGTGCATTTTATTTTACTAAATTAATACGAACCAAACGTTAGAACTTTTTTCCATTAGTTCAACACTATTAATCATTATGATAAAAAATCGAATCGAACTAAGATTTAATAATCATTTGGACATTTTTTTATATAAATGGGACATTTTAATTATTCATCTTTATTTAACTTTTTATCCTAGCAACACCACATACGTCATAACATTGTTTATTAGCTTTTTTCTTTTACTTTTGACATTTTTAAAAAAAATTATATTTCAAATTAATTTAATTTCATTATTTAATTACAATTCATAATCTGATATTATTATGGGGGGTTTTATAATGAGTTTGTGTGTGTGCATCTCTTATATTATTAATAACAATTAGTATGTGTAAATCATGTAAGTTTGTCCATAATTTAATTTAATTTTTATATATATATTTTTTAATATTTGTACACCGGTAAACTCGGTAGAATATTTGATACAAATGATTGTTTTATCATCTTCTCAACAATATTCTTACAAATTAACAAATTTCATTTCATTTCAAGGAGTCGAAATTGTGGGATTATTCCCATTACTGACTGTTACAGGGCTGTTTCTTGTGCATCTTTGAAGTCTGATGAGGGTAGCATTATAATCCTAGAATTGTGTACTATCTGAGTGAATGGCTATAAGCCATTAGATTTGGCGGATAAAACTGTTTGTTAAATAAAACTGTTATGTGTAATGTAAATTAAATCAAATCTGACTGACACTTTTACTACTCGACAAATCAAGGGTAGATGCATACTAAATCGCAGTATAATCTATTATGAATGAAGTAAATTCCAGAATAACAATCCAAAATGCCGATTAGAATGCAGCAAAATGAGCTTAAACTGCAAATTCAGTAGTAGCTATAATTTTAAATATTGCTACAAAACCAACCATACTGCAGTAAAAAAATATTTCACTGCAATTTCGTCAGTAATGTTATCAGAAAAACAAAATGCAGTATTATTTTTTTCAGTACATTATCGTGTTACTGCATTTTCGTTTAATGCATCATGTTTGGTTTTTGTGTATAAAACAGTACTATGCGTTATATTGACTACGTTTACTGCATTTTAACTAGGGATACTATAGGTCACAAAAGACGTAAATGCTCTTACTGTATTTTAAATGGTGTATTGATAAATAATACGCAAATGTGACCCGCAGTAACTTTTATCAATCATGGTTTTTACTACCTTAAAATGTATTAAATGACAAATGGGTTAGATTGGTGTATTCCTTATGTTGTGCGCAATAAGGTGGCATTTATAACTAAAAATCGGCAAAATGTCGAATACTGCGGTTTAGTCTCTGCACGGCAGAATGGTTATACGAAAACTATAAAAGACTTCAACTCTGATTAAATAATTCTAGAATTCTTTGATCGGGGCAAAGATGTGGAAGTTTTTAGTGTTTGTCATTCTAGTGATACATTTAATAGAGACAGGGGAATGTAAGTAATGTTTTTATATATGCGGGAATATAATATTATTATAAAAAGTGGGAGATGTAGTTGTGTTAGTATGACCCAACCGAGTCACTGGATTAGTTACCACTATGCCGGGACGCTGCATGACCGTTGCGCAAGATAGCCGCCAATACTTGATCTTATGGCTATTATACACCGCTGATCTTAGAGTGGTAATTGAGTCTAAAACCTCTCTCTTACAAGAAGCGTAGCTGCGTGTCTTTTAGTTGCCCAAATTTGCTTTACCACTAACATCAACAATCTTTATTTTTGAGCGCAGTATGGTCTGTTAGCTTCATGCCTACGATACTGTGCTTCATCGCTTGCTGGCAAACCCCTTAGTGCTAACTTTTGATGACCAGTCAAAGACAAAGTCTGTGCTCTGTAGGTGAGGACAAGGAGAATGCATACGCCCTTAAATTGCTTTTTAAGGGTTAGTGGTAAATTTCCCTACATTAGTTGTTTAATGGACTAATAGCTCCTCCAAGCGTTTTTGGTTCGTCTAGCAATTCCGTGATCCTGTCTCGCATGGAAGAAGACAAATTGGGCTAAATAAATGTACTCATGGACGTACTCAATCGCCTCCTTCTCCTCACCTTCAACATCTAGTTTACGTTTCCTGCTGTTTGTCATGATCTTGGTCTTCGACATGTTCATCTTCAGTCCGACCCCGGCTTGCGATGCGCCTACCGCGCTATCCCCCTATCGGGGAAGATAAGGGGGGGAGTGTGGGGCTCGCACCCACTAAAACCCCCAGCAACGTGCCCTCTTGCTGTGTATGGCAGTAATGGAGCACCAGGAGGCATAACATTCCATTACTGCCAAATCTCTTCCTTGGCCTGCCGCGTGGCCGTTTGATACTAGGAGCCCACTCAGATGTAATTTTGGCCCAACGTTGAGCCAAAATATAGATGTATAAGTGTAAATTAAATTCAAGGTATGTTTCTTAGATTTGATTGAGAGTGTGTAAGTCGGTAGTAGAAAGACCTCGATGGAAGCCTGCTTGTTCCGCATGTAAATCTAACTTGCCTGCAATTCAGAATTCAATGATTTTAATAAATGTTTGATAGAGATGGGAGACTAAGCTAGTAGGTCTATAGTTTATAAAGTCTGATCGGTCGCCTTTTTTATGCAAAATAATTATGTTAGAATGGCAAAAATGTAGAAATGAATCTGTCTCTAATTTTGAATTAGAATAAAAGAAAGAAAATGAATTTATCTGCACACAAGATAATAATAATTATAAAACAAAAAGTAAACAAGAACATTTTAGAGGTAATATATTATAAAAACAAATAAACATAATAATTATTATTATAAAACAATAACGGTAGTTTCCAAAATCGTATATAATTATTGTTATTAATGTTTATAAAAAATAAAATCATGCAATTAAAAAATGTTGTTATTTTATCTAATAAGATCGGCTCCCCTGTTTTCAACGCATCGGTGGTAATGCCAATTTCTGGACTTTTGCTATTAATTCATGTCAACTAGAGCTCGATGTACCTCTTTCGGTGTTATTTTAGGTATGTTTTCAGTGCATGAGTAAGCGTCAGTTAATAATTGGAGGGTTGTGTCGTCAATAAGTATTTTTTCTCTATCTTACGTCGTGACCATATTTTTATATAATTTACCTAGTTAATACATTTTCCATTTTCTCTAATACTCTAGCTAAAAATTAATGATAAACAAATTTACGAGGTGAGGTATTTGAACTAAAAACATTTATTAATTGATTTTGAATATAGATTTTGTGCCATAATGTTTGTCTTCAGGATAAAATATACAGATTTTTATTTTGCATAGAAACATGGGCACATGGATAATAGATCTTAATCATTAACTTAGTGGCCAACATGTTCTGCCTTTACAGACCCACAAAATAAAGATATAATGGGTGCTTATCGCAAAACTTAATGTATCTATTATAACGTTAATTTGATTTTGATTGTAAATGTCAATATAAGTTATGAATAATATATTTTTAAAATAAAAAGTAATTATTATAAAAATTAAAATAAATGTATATCAAAATAAAAATAAGTATAATACAATAAAAACCGGTCAAGTACGAACTCGAGCACCGAGGGTTCCGTGCAAACCCGTAGGTATATCAAATTTCAAAATTCTTAGGTCACGGGAAGTACCCTGTAGAGAAGATTCCCTTGCGAGTAGTTGCGAGTTTGAAAATATGCGGCTAAAAATTGCTGTTTCTTTTGATTACGTTGACATATAGGTTTGATTTTGTTACAGCTTAAAGGTATTACAAACTTAAATATTTCATATGAATTTCAATGGCATACCTCTACGGGTTCATAGAGGTAGTAAGTATAAAATTATTAAAAATATTTTTTATTTAATGTTATTGAAATTTTACAATTTTCGCAATTTTTCTTTAATTTGTGCTAAAATTTGCTGAAATTTGCGGCATTTTCGACTATATGTTTTGATTGCGTTAGCCAAGAAGTTTGATTTTTTCACAGCTCTTAGACTTTAGTATTCTCTATAAATTTCAGCTTGATACCTCCACGCGTTGCTGAGAAAAAGGGTCTTGACAGAGAGACAGACGGACGGACGGACAACTAAGTGATCCTATAAGGGTTCCGTATTTTCCTTTGGAGGTACGGAACCCTAAAAATGTTAAATAAAAAAAAACATTATTTTAAAATTTATCAATTAAAAATTCATTAACATTATAATAACATTTTTCAATCAGTAATTTCTATAATCCAGTTTTGAAAATGTCTGATGTATATTCTCTATATTATTTGAGTAGCTTATTGAAAATAATAGGTGACATACATAATATTACATTTTTCCTCAAAAGTGCCGTTTTTGAGGCCTGATGACAAAGTCAGTTATAGTCTCTTCTGTTTCGTTTTACAATATCTGATACACGCGGATACAAATGTGGGTTGGTTTAGAAAAAAAGGCTATTTCAAATATAATATAAATATAATGAGGGAAGGGTTAATATTTAATATTTTCGAAACAATGGCCTATAGCTATCAGTAGTTAGTAATCCAAACAAAGCGCGTAGACAGCGTTTTTGCATTTATAAATAATTTCTTTATCAGTGGAATTTCCCCAATATATTATCCCGTATCTAAGAATAGGTTCAACCAAACCATGATAATCTCTTACCATGATAATATATCTTAATTTTAGTTTGTTAAAATGTTTTGTCCTTTGCATGGTCTTAGATAAAGAATGTTCACGTTTCTTTCTTTTTTTGAATATTTTTAAATTCTTAATGATTTCAACAGCTGTCAAGACTAAAACAACAAAACCCTCAATAACAACAACAGAATGCGCGGATGAGACAACGACAACAGAATGCGCGGATGAGACAACCACAACAGAATGCGCGGATGAGACAACCACAACAGAATGCGCGGATGAAACAACAACAACAGAATGCGCAGATGAAACAACGACAACAGAATGCCCAGAAGAAACAACGACAACAGAATGCCCAGATGAGACAACGACAACAGAATGCGTAGATGAAACAACTACAACAGAATGCGCGGATGAGACAACCACAACAGAATGCGCAGATGAAACAACGACAACAGAATGCGCAGATGACACAACGACAACAGAATGCGCAGATGAGACAACGACAACAGAATGCGCAGATGAGACAACGACCACAGAATGCGCAGATGAGACAACGACAACAGAGTGCCCAGATGAGACAACGACAACAGAATGCGCAGATGAAACAACGACAACAGAATGCGCAGATGAGACAACGACCACAGAATGCGCAGATGAGACAACGACAACAGAGTGCCCAGAAGAAACAACGACAACAGAATGCCCAGATGAGACAACGACAACAGAGTGCCCAGAAGAAACAACGACAACAGAATGCCCAGATGAGACAACGACAACAGAATGCGCAGATGAAACAACGACAACAGAATGCCCAGATGATGAATCGAATTCTACTGACTTAACATCTTGTAAGTTTCTATTTTTTATATTATTATCTATATTACCTTAGCTAGTTCTCAAATGAAAACTTTACTAAAACTACACCATTGTTCGCAGGCTCATCAAGGACGATTAATTGCAATTGTGCTGATGCATTTACACGAGCATTAGAAGCTGAGTGGGCAATAACAATTAAATATACTTACGTATGTTTTTATATCATAATATTCATAGTGTGTTTAGTTACTGACCACCAAATATGTTTTTATCAAAACCGTAAACAATAAAGAATATTCGCACTTCTCATATTTACAGAATTTTAGCATATTCGGAGTTACTCCTCCTAATTTGGAATGACCTGATCTAATAAATTATTTGCTATTTGTTTTTGTTACCTACATACTCTTAATTTTTGCAAGGTCATTTATTATCATCCACTCCCCTAGCACGCATATCCTCTTTCACACAGTTCATCCAAACCTTTTTTGGGCGTCCCCTTCCTGAATTACCACCAATGACCATATTCATAGACTTTTTGGTCACGTGGTTTTCCTCCCTACGCATAACATGTCCATACCAGGCCAATCTTCCACTCTTTAATTTTTCTGTCACTGGTGCAACTTTCAGGCTTCCTCTCACATACTCATTTCTAATTTTGTCCATTCATGTTACTCCACACATCCACCTCAACATTCTCATCTCCGCTGCATGCACTCTTTCGTTCCTTTTATCCACAACTTTCGTAGCCCAACACTCCGTTCCATACAATACGATTGGTCGTATTATTTTGTATATTTTTCCCTTTAACCTAAGGGGCATTCGCGGGTCGCAAGATGTTCCAGAGACCAGCCAGCCAGCATTTATTCGGCTCGTAACTTCGCGGTCAATGTGGCCGTCGCTTTGCAAGACAGAGCCGAGATATCTAAAATTGGAGCAGACTGGCAGGGATACACCATCTAAGGCAATAGGGGTGAAACTGGAAAGACCGCCAAAATCACAGAACATAATATGTATGTTCTGTTTTGGTCCGGCTGATCTTCAGCTCTACGTTCTCCAGTTTCTCCTGCCATTTTACCAGTCTCCTCTGTACCTCAGCCGACAAGCACAATGTCGTCCGCAAACAGCATACACCAGGGTGCTTCCTCCTGTATGTCTGATGTCAAAGCATCCTGTTGCAGGCCTACGGCCACATTTAATCTGTCGGTTTCGCCAGCTGTGGACCGAACTACGTACTTGTGCGACCGTACATAGCCCGAATAAGCTGCTGGTACTTCCCAGGCACTCCTTTCGCTTTCAAAGCCCACCACAAAACCTACCGGGGAACCTTATCATACGCTTTGTCAAGGTCAATGAACACCATGTGCAGGTTCTTATGTGCACGCTTGTACTTTTCGCAGAGTTGTCTCAAAGCGAATATGGCATCCGTTGTACTGCGTCCCAGCATAAACCCGAATTGGTTTTGTGATACCTCGCTCTCCACTCTCAATTGTCTCGCTATCACTTTCTCCCAAACTTTCATCGTATGTGACATGAGCTTTATTCCCCTTTAATTGCGGTACTGACCCTCAGTCCAACTGTTTTGTTCACCTAGTTGTACAACGGGTAAGAAAAATTACCCATAGTCCATCCGGGTGAACTGGGGGTAATTGAATTTACCCGCAGTACACCCAGGTGTACTGTGGGTAATATTTTACGTACCGGTTGTACACCTGTTAGATTACAAAGAAAAAGTATCAATTTAATAATAGTAACTTTAAATATAGTTTACGTATTACATTACATTATTATGTAGGCCAGTACCAGGAAGCTAGAAACTAGAAAGAGGTGAACCAAAAACGACTAAGGAGTTGGATGAGAGAATTTGCTTTACACAAATTTTGAATAATATATCGTATAAATTATTTTAAGTCTGTTGAAGTATCCAAAAATACTAGGACACTAGAAACTATGAGGAGGAATATGTGTTAATTTAAATGATACTTCAACAGAAACTACCTCTTCATAGTTTCTGGTGTCCTAGTATTTTTGGATACTTCAACAGACTTAAAATAATTTATACGAGTAGATTTCGGAAACTAAGACGTGTGTATACATACTTTAATTCCTTGTCACAACGGGAACGCGGTTTAACACACACACACAGGCAGACACACACGTCAAACTTATAACACCCCGTCGTTTTTGCGTCGGGGGCTAAAAAGGTACCAGGAGATTATTGAATATGATAGATAATTGAAAGGAAGTCTTACATAGGAGTATTCGTTGACTTGTGCTGTTTTGCCTGAACCTGCATCTATTAATAAACACATGACATCTCATTCATATAAATTACAAAAAGGTACAAAAAAGTTCGAATTAATCAAGAAAGTGCGACTAAAAACACAGTAAAACGAGATTTTTATAATATAATAGCAGAAGAGGTGATTTTCTTATGTTGTTTGTTTACTACATAGAACATAGTTCCTTACCATTTCTGATGTCCTAGTACTTCACAAAATATTTGCAAAAATAACACCATTCATTCATCATTTAGTCGTGCCCAACATATCATTTTTGAATCAGTGACAAGCCCTGGTGGTGCCCGTGAACCGTACTTTTTAATAGTATCACGCGCCCCACCAAAACGCGATCAGTGGGGCGCGTGAGACGCAAACATTTTAAGACAGTTTCACCTGCCCCACGAATGGGGCGGATAGTGGGGCACGCGGGAACTACCCGGTTCAGATATCTTTATTAGTTTTATAAATATCGTTGATGATAGTTAAGGGTGTTAATATTCGATTTGCTAGGTGAGGTTTTACCTTGTTAGGTTATTATAAATTATAAATAATATTATAGTAAAAATAAAACATGGACAAAGAAGTAAAAGATACATCTCGTGTGGCTTTATTTAAAATATCTCCTAAAATTACTGGGCGCCTAGTACTTCATAAGCATTAACCAGTATTTTATACATACATAAAAAAAAAACAAAAAAGAGTTTTATACTCTCATATTTATTAGAATTGAATAAGATTATTTAATAAATATTAAAAGTACCAGGTCATCATAATAACTTAGGAGTTAACATGTGAACAAATACTTTATGTACCTATATTATATCAGGAGGTGGACTACGGGCACTAAGGTGTACTACGGGTCATAACAATAAGTTGTACAAAAATAAATATTCTGACAGGTGGACTATGGGTAATTTTTCTTACCCGTTGTACAACTAGGTGAACAAAACAGTTGGACTGAGGGTCAGTACCGTTTAATTGTTGCAAACCTGTACACCCTTGTTCTTAAAAATAGGCACCAGTGAGCTGGCTCGTCAGGGATCGCCTCTTCTTGCAACAGTTTATTGAAGAATAAAGTCAGCCATTTTCATCCGTCATCTTTCAAAAACTTCCATACTTCTATCGGTATACCATCCAGTGCAGTAGCTTTTCCATTTTTCATACTTTGTGCAGCTATTTTCACTTCTACCACACATATTTCCTTTACCACACCTACGTTCACTGGATCATTCCTCAACTCTCCACTCCAGTCATTCTCTTCATTCATTCTCTTCTTTCAAAATAAACTTTCCATCTTTCTTTAATATCCTCGTCATTCGTCAACACCTTTCCCATTTCATCTTTTATACACTTTATTTGTGTTATATCTCTAGCTTTCTTCTCTCTCGCTTTTGCTATGCGGTACAGATGTTTTTGTCCTTCAGGGCACCAATGATTCGTACAACGAATTTTGTGCTGTCGCTCTCGCAATAGCTACAGCTTTCTTCTTATATATTTTATAAGTCGCTCGTTTGGTCCCTTTCAGTTCTTCATTCCTTTCATCCACACTCTGCCATTCCTTAAACGCATTTTTCTTTTCTTTCAACGCTGCTTGAACTTCCTCGCTCCACCACCTTCCTTGTCGCATCCTTGTCTATTCTTCCCTTTCCCTTGGATTGTCCGAACACTTCTTTAGCTACATTTCTTATACAATCAGCCATCTCCATCCAACATTCATTCACACTTCCTATTCTATTCTATGCCGGGACCACACAACAGGGTGCCACAAATGGGTCCAAAAAGACCCGTGATTCGTATAAAAGTTAAAAGAAATGTTAATACCAATCAAACACCCTCAAGGTGGTGGTGCTGGTGTTAAGCAGGGCATCGATTCAAATTATAGTTGAAATTTATATTTTCAGGTAGTTTACGCTCTGTATAACAAAAACGATTTTGTTTGTGCTCCTTCCTTATCCCTGTATTACAACGCACTTTTTTGTCAATATGCTTACCAAAAGACATTGGATGAATTTCTCAACTTATTATACCAAAAAACTACTGATCAGGTAAATTTAAAAATTTTTAATATTATTTTCAGTTTTTTTGTCCTAACGGTGGGCAAAAGCCATCAAGTCGGAACGCAGCGCCATATTTCTTACACGATTTGACTCAACCCAAACTCTGATACCCAAGATGCTGTTCTGGCAAACCCTGAGTCCAGACTTTAAAAGATTTAATTAATGTGGCTTAAAGCTTCTTAATGTGTTTGCTTAGTGTATTGTTCATATAACGGGATCGTTTCCTCGGCCGGGGGCTCCTTAATATTTTGTAATATCGGACATTATAATTATAATCTATTTGAGCCTGGTTCTTTATGACAATTTAGTGTCATGATGACAATGAAGTTAATTAATATCAGCTTTTAAAAGTTTGTTTATTACTATCTGGTGATAATCTGATCCAGCCTATTTCGGCCATGACAGTTTTAAGTCCTGAAAGTTCGTTTGCTCCCAGGTAGCTTATGTAGCCAATCTTCTTTGTAAAGATCCACGTACAAGTTCATACACACTTTTAATAATATTTAACGGTGGTTTAAATTCGCGTTACCCGCCTAGTTTATCGGCAAAATTTTAGTTCAAAGCTGTGGACACAAGGCTTCGCATTTTTTTTCCATTTTGGTCATTCCACACACTTGCTTATTCTACTGCGAATGTTCAAATGCTCGTGATTTTTTTTCTTGCAAGCATTTGAATTAATATTATAAAGTTAAAATTCAAATATTTATCATAAGTATTAATTTTTATGAACTGTTTATCTCATTGCAGGTTCAATGTGTCTATAGGCTGGTGGCTAAATTGTTTGCACGGCTTAATAATTGTGATGAAAGTAATAAATCCATTTATTATTGTGAATCACTTAATGTCTATTCTAATAAGAAATTATCGAAACAGTTTGTTAAAGAATCAAGTCAGTATGGTATAACGGCACTGACAAAAAATATTGGAGGTGTAAGTATGTTTTTATGTTAAAACCCACAAGATGATTATTGCAATGTTACTCGTAATTTCGTTGTTAAGTCTAGCAACTACCAATGTCCTTAGTAATCTGGATAATTCCAGCGCTATCAAGATAACTACTATTTAAAATTAGCGAATAAAATATTTAGCAACAGAAAATAATTATATTGTATATAAAAAAAACAGTAATTTTTTTTTCAATTTTTTCCAGGCTTCGAGGTCCCTTTCTATTGTCTCCAACGTCCGATTTAGGGTAATATTATTATCTATTTTTTTACTATTTTATGTTACTTTTATAGCAGAGTATTATAATAATTTAAAAATAAGCTATACATGCTCTCAGCTCTCAATAAAATAGAGGGCAAGTTACGATTTTCGACAGTTTTATTAAATCCCATTTCATTATTCTTCCGCATAGTTCATTATTATTGGTTCATTATTCCGCATAATTTTATAATTTGTCCTTCAACAATGACGGGACTTTTTCATAATTCATTTATTTGCATAGTGTTAGCAGCATAACAGATGTTAGTGCTATTATAAAAGTACAATAACATTTTGCCACATTGTGGCATGCAAATATTCTCATAATTTATTTTTTGGTTAGTAGTCTTGAATAGAAGCTTGAGTGCTGTTTTATATTATATGAGATAGTCAACTGATTATGAACCGTCAAACACACACAACCATACTTTTGCAATAATAATTATTAATGTATTAGTAGGATAGAATGTTCAAAAAATTTCAGCAGAAATCAATATCTGCTAACACGTCTATTTTTTAGATATCCTGGAGGAAAGGCTACGAAGGCACATACAAAGACAATTTCTATATAACCCCTTCCCAAATACTTAAAAATGTCGTGTATCAATACAAAACTGAAGTTTGTAAATACGTATATTGTTCTGCAATCAAAACCCAGGTATGTTTATATCGTTTAATAACTAGCCATTATTCTCTAAATTCTAATTACTAATAATTGATACTGGTTTATTCGCTACCTGACCGACTTATCTTGAGTTCAGGAAGTAGTAAAAAGCAGAGATAGATCATCATAGAAAAGCTAACAATTAAATTGCCTGTTCATTTGTTTGGCAGCGAGAAACGACCTATATAATTCATCTGAAACTAGTTTTACTCCCCATTTTACAAACTGAAAAATATTTTCATTCAAATCTTTTCATAATTCATTTATTCCAGCAAGTATAGGTTACATATTACAAGATCTTATTGTTATATTTAAAAAGACTACATTTTACCCTGCCAGGGTGCTGTGGTTGAGTGCAAACAAAATTATATAAATTTAACTAATATTGATAAGGATTACAATTACCATAATATCTATACTTTGTCGTGATGGAATTTTGCCAATTCTTACTTTATATTATCCAAAAACCACCAAGTTTATCTGTAAACAAGTTTATAGTCGCGTTCTTAGCGAACGTCTTCGCCATAATCAGTATTCTAGATATCAACTAATTGCGTTCTGCGGGTTTGATCTGTACGTTGATACGAGTAGATCAGGTACTTTGTCAGCCAGCGCTTTCTATAGGAATCTTCTAAATATATAAAAGGAAAGAGTGACTGACTGATCTATCAACGCACGGTTGAAATTTGGAACACAGATAGCTTTTATGACGCAGACCACCGCTAAGAAAGGATTATGCCACGCGAGCAAAGCCGCGAGCGTAAGCTAGTATTATTAAGATTAACTAAACCTTTTATTTACAGATTGTTAAATTAGATAACGCAGAGGGAATATCTACTCTAGGGTTTTTACCAGATTCAGGGATAAACAACGCACAAGCAATGCAAATTATGCTCAAGAATCCTGCCGCAATGACCAAATGCCTCGCTGCAATGGAGTGCAAGCGTGTCAGATTTGCAGTTGCTCAAGTTGATATAACAAGAAATACTTTTAATGTGAAGCCAGTTTCTTCTCGTGTAAGTATTATTATTACTTTTAAGTTATTACTTCCATAATATAAAACTGATTTTACTTTAATTTTTGACGAAATCTTTAGTAGGAATTAGAATTGATTGAGCAAGCGAAGTACACGCACACTTATCGGTACACTTAGCGGTTTGCACTTGCACTTTAACCAAATTAGGTATACTGTATCAAATCAATCATTTTTTATTCTACTTTCAAACAAATGTATTGAGATTATTTTGAACATAATATAAATTATAATATGATGCATTGTTTTATCGTTCCACTTTTGAAAGAGTCGCAACATATGCGCATTGCTTTTTTAAGCTATTGCATAGCTTCTATCGCGGGCCTTGAGCGTGGGGACCGAATCCAGAAATTCCGTAACGAAAAAAACCTAACACCCTCTACTATATTTTTTTTCATTTGTTTTTTTTTTCATTTGTTTTTTTCTTTGATATTAATTCAAGTTACACTTTGAGCGTGGTGACCGATAAAAAAAACAAATTTATTTATTATTTATTTAAAAAATAAATAAATAATTATAATTACATAAGTTGATTAAATAAAAAATGCTATGCAATAGCTTTACCGCGGCAGTCTCCGAGTGCCACACGTCTTTTTTAGGGTTCCGTACCTCAAAAGGAAAAAACGGAACCCTTATAGGATCACTTTGTTGTCCGTCTGTCTGTCTGTCTGTCTGTCAAGACCCTTTTTCTCAGGAACGCGTGGAGGTAACAAGCTGAAATTTATAAGAAATACTAAGGTCTATTGCCTCTTAGAGCTGTAAAAATTTCAAACTTCTAGGCCAACGCAATCAAAAGATATAGTCGAATATGTCGCAAATTTCATCAAATTTTCGACATTACCAAATAAATCAAAACCTACGGGGCACTTCTCGTGAACTCAGAATCTTGAAATTTGGCACGAAGTAACTCCTTAGAGCACAGATAAAGGAAAAATTGCGAAAACTATAAATTTTTATTTGCATCATATGAAAAAAATATTTTGAATAATTTTATACCTACTACCCCTTTTCTCATGAACGCGTAAACGTATTAAATTGAAATTCATATCAAATACTCAAGTCTATAATACCTTTAAACTGTAATAAAATCAAACCTCTATGTCAACACATTCAAAAGAAACAGCAATTTTAGTCGCAATTTTAAACTCGCAACTACTCTCAAAAAATCAAAACCTACAGGGTACTTCCCGTGAACTTAGAATCTTGAAAATTGGCACGAAGCAACTCCTTAGAGCACAGATAAAGGAAAAATTGCGAAAACTGTACATTTTTAGTTACATCATATAAAAAAATATTTTTAATAATTTCATACTTACTACCTTATTTCTCATGAACGCGTACAGGTATTAAATTGAAATTCATACCAAATACTCAGCTTTATAATAACTTTAAGCTGTAAAAAAATCAACCATTTATGTCAACGCAATCAAAAGAAACAGCAATTTTAGCTGCATATTTTCAAACTCACAAGTACTCTCAAGGGAATCAAAACCTACAGTATATAATATTATACCTACTTTTCCTTAGGGTTTCGTAGAAACCCGTAGGTTTGTACGGAACCCTCGGTGCTCGAGTCCTACTCGTACTTGACCGGTTTTTTTATACTAAATAAGCCTACGTTTGACCACATCCCACCTGATGGAAAGTGAAAATGCGGTCGACGATGAATCACGTAACATGCCTAGAAAGGTTGTACCCCTCGGGAAACACGGATGACAGCAAAGTGTTCCAAATGCGACTAGTTCTCATTAAGAACGATGAAGCAAACGCTAAGTATGGGATGCTACATTGGCGTCTGCGGCGACGTTCGTAGGTAGAATGGGTTTGGTGGAATTAGCAGGCGCAAGATTTGGCTTCACTTGTTTAATTCATATGTTCAGCACGAAACATAATTCAAACATGTACCTAAATTTTGCCCCGATTTATATGAAGAACAAAACAAATAACTTACCTTTGATTTTATTTCAGACGTGGGGTAATTTATCATTTTACAATCCCAATGCCCAGACTACAGGCATTTTTGAAGGAAGTGACGCTGCAGCCTACCTCGCTGAAGAAAGTCAAAAATATGAGTTACAACAAGATTACAGGAAAGCAGATGAAGATAGCCGTAAGTATTTATGTTTTTTTATGCTAGACATTAGACACTAATACAGAAGGAGACGGCCTTTCTGATGGTGAACAGTAACTGTCACCTATTGAGGTCTGAAACACCATAGTGGTTTGCCAACGCGATGTCCGTAATTTACAAAATATTGTCGGTCGAGTAGATGGAGCAAACCTCGCAATATCTGGCTTAATTAGAAAATATTAATTCGATCACAATTCTGACACAAAACTTAAGCAAACATAATAAGTTTTATCTAATAGATATAGTCCTATGTATTTTTTGATGACACTTATTTAATTTAGTTTCAGAGGATGAATGCGCCGGAACATCGAGACCAGGACCTGTCATAAATGTTAATTGTAATAGACCAGCGTTCTTTGTAAAAGTACTGAACTTAAATACGGACTGCAAAGCTAAAGGCTGTAAAAGTGGTCTATATCCATTTTTAGTACATGTAATCAACAGTCCAGAATAAATGTATAAGTAGGCTTAGTTCACATGATAACACTCAATCACGGGTGTGTTACGTACACATTGGTTCGTATAAAAATGCTCTACCAAAGCGCATACCTACATGTATGTATATTTAAATATTTTATTGATAATAAATGAATAAATAATACAGTTAAACTCGTATAATATCTTCTATTGCGGAAAATTATGGATTTGACATATCTGTATACATAATATTTTATTATATTTGTATATTTCTATCAATTACTAAAAACTTTTGTATCAGTAGAGCTTACCAAACATGCCATATCATTATGCAATCTTTGTGAATGTAAATGAATTTACCTATGATTAACGTTTTTAATGTGAAACGAGGCTTAATATTATTTTATAATGACGTTAAAATCTGATGTAATGGAGGAAACTGATCTTTTTTAAGACTATAATAATTATTATATACATAGCTTCATAATGTTATACAATATTTTATCGAAATAAATGTTGCAATTATAAAACGCTAAATTTTATTGTTACCTTTATTTATTTCTTTAGAGATATTTTCTCACGTTCTTACGTGATTAAGCGACGTTGCTGACTAAATCTTATAGGCCAGCCACACATTGCGCAAATATTCCCAAAAAGTGTTAAAATATTAATCAAAGTGGCAAATTATATAATATATAATAACATTTTTTTTACTACACCACGACAGAGCTTTCATGTTGTTTATCTTACTGTGCAGCAGTAGATAGTAATGAATCATCGCGCCACAGTGTCGTTGCATATTCAGGGTAGGGTGAGTAAGTATCACCTCAGAGAAATCTATGCGAAGGCTACCATTTTTAAGCAACGCGCACCATATTATCACTATAAAATTTTATCATAGTACGACAAAGTAGGGGATCGGACAAGGTCAAAAAATTAAAATATGCTAAAAAAATAAACCGCCAAGTCGATCAAAAAAAAGCGGCACGGCCGTACCATCCTTTTCTGGAAGCAATTTAGACCATTTTCGACCTCCTATAACTTCGTTGTGGAAACTATATGCTTAAATTTTTAGTTTTTTATTTTTATGTAACGAAGTAAGAAGACGAGTAAGACACTCTCCTGATGGTAAGAGATAACGCTGCCTATAATTAGTACAGTGCTACCCGAGATTTTACATAGGTAAAATTCTGGGTCCACTGCGCCAACGCTTCTTACTTGAGAGTCATAAGATGCTAAGACTCTTCAGCCCAGTAATTTAACTAGCTACAGTGCCCTTCTACCGAAGCACAGTAATATTTGCATATCACTGCTCAGGCGGTAGAATAACTGGCCAGTGCCAGTGCTAGATGGGTACCCCAACAGTTTGGGGTACCACCTAGTCGACCTCCTGCAAAGGAAGCCTACCGTAAACCGTTAGTAACCGAGTAGGCATTGTATAAATACAGTATAAATACAGTATAAATACAGTATAATATCAACAAATCGATCATATTCGATGAACATAAGTAATACTTTTAGTAAACGATGATAATTTAAAATAAAGTTGTCTGGATTTCCTGACATAGTTTGAATCGTGATTTTTTTTTAAGTGTACCAGGAGCAGACTGGAAGTAAACCAAAACCAAGGAAAAAAGAAACATCCTTGTACGAGCTACGTACAAGGAAGCAATATTGGTCTGACCCACTTAAATAGACATCGAGTTCTGTCTAGACTAGGTATATTTTACATTATCAGCAAAACATACATTATATAGCATTACTTTAATAAATTAGTATTACAACAGCGCTCGTTGGGTTTGATTGTTTCCCTACATAGCTGTCACTCCCTCCTATAACGTAACATAACGTAGCATAACGGAATTGTAGCAGGACTCGAACAGGGCCCTCTACATTTTGGTCCTTCGAGCCGGATCTTGCTCGCGGAAACGTCGCGTTTGTGAGATTCAAAACTAGTGACATAATATGGAAATTGTGACTTACAGGTGACACGGTTTCTTACAGTGAACATAGCATACATTACGATAGTGTGATAGTGAATCGGTTCGGTCGGCCTCCCACGAGCGGGTCTCACCGACTGGATTGAGAAAGCACATAATATCACATTGTCATACATCAAGCAAGCAATTAACATTAAGCAAGCAAATCAACATCAGCAAGACTTTGTCCACTGGGAAAGGTATTACGATGACGCCTACCAGTATATTAGACGAATTGTTGGAGGTTCCTCCAACAATTCGTCTAATATACAGGAACACAACTTCCAAACCTTCCAAAGGTTTGTGGAGAAAATAGACATCCAAAGAAGAAAAACAGAAGATAGTGATTGGAAATGCTTTTATGAACATTTCGATCTAACAGGGTGGTTTATTGAGGAAATCATTTGCTAATAGACCATCACATGAGCTGGAAAATGGAGCAAAACGAAACGACATTAAAAAAAAAATTCTCTACGAAAACATATTCACACAATATGAAGATGTCTACCATAAGATAAAGAAGAACATCCTCACTAAATTATGTATACAAAGAGCGTATCTTGTGCCAAACCTACCGGTTTTTCCATTATGAGAACTACTACATGTCCGGGACGGGTCCGAGTCCGGGACTTCGCAATTCACTGCAGTATCGCAGAACAATGATACTCAGATCACCCAAGAACAAGCAACAGCTGAGGTGGTGCAGGAGCATTGCATGCAGCTTTATGAGTACGAGGAGAGCCCTGATGAAATCTTCTACCCAGTCATTGGTTGACCGACGAGCTCCTCTACACTAACAAGCAACATATTAGAGGTATCAACTGAAGTAGCAGCAGCTGAAGTGGTGCAGGAACATTGCTTGTAATTGTTACCCTGGAAGTACGAGGAATCCGCTAACAAACATCTCTGCCCAGTCATTGGTCAACCGACGAGATCCTCTACACAGACTAGTTACATAACAGAGGAGTTAGCTGAGGTAATGGTAGAATACACAGGAAGTGAAGAACTGTATGAAGAGAAAGGTGAAAAAGATCTACCACCGTCACACGTGCTGTGCGTAGATCGACATGGATACGCCGCGTCCTATTTAACAAACAGGAAGGAAAGCGAGCGTCTGTCAAATCCTAATAGAATCACCTTTGTAGTTTAAGGCTTCGAACAAGTGATATTGTTCTCTAACAAACATTGCCGCTTGTAGAATGTTTATAATAGATATTCAAGTCAAATTTTCTAATTAAGCTTTCAAACACTGAAAAATAATCACGAATATAGTTTCAACCATGAACTTTCCAGGAAAACTATAGCGGTTAAGATAGCTTTATTATTATTTTTAAGATATCGTTGACGAAAGTTAAGGCAGTAAATATTTGATTTGCCAGTACTAAGGAAGCCTATATTACGCGTAGTCTGAATAGGGCTTATTTACCGGATTGGTCCCAAATCGCAATAGACAGGGATGAGTGGAGGGAGAGAAGGGAGGCCTTTGCCCTGCAGTGGGACAAAATAGGCTAAATAATAATAAATAATAAAGTTCTCATTGCAAAATAATTATCAGTTATCAATAATAAAATCACTAATTGTTACTGTTTCATTCAATACTAAGTATTTGTTGCGGATCGACGAGCCTTGTAAATAAATATTCCTTCTTTTTTGTACCTGTGTAAACTCCCGTAGCTTTAGTCGCAATTATTGCACATATTATGTATAGATTTCTTGTTTTATAGCCTAAGTACTTTAATTTGATAACTTGATTACGAGCAGTTATGTTTTTTATTTTGCTAATTTGATTTGTTGTTATGTAAAATTTGTCATGGTTTATTTACTTCTTGAATACGCGTAAATAAACTTATTGTAAACGAATATTTGTACTTGAATAAGAAAATGTAATCGCCAAATTGCTAGAGAAAGACAGCAATATGTTAGAGCGAGACAAGTACATATAAAAACCGCGCGATCGCGTATTTTTGCCATTTTTGCCAACCCGCGCCACTGCGCGGACGTGCTGGACGTGGTGGTGCACAAGCACCTGCCGTGCCCCATCGACCTGGAGGTGCTGTACGACCTGGACGAACAGCACCTCCCACTCCTCATCACACTCGCAGTCGGCGCAGACATGCGGGCGCCGCGCCCGGCCCGCACCAGGGTCGACTGGCCGGCCTTCGCCGCAAAGTGCGAAGGCCTGGAGGTCGGCCCCATCTCCACACCGGCTGATGTTGAGGAGAACGCAGCCGCCGTGACGGCCTTCATCAAGGAGGCCATCACTGCCTCCACGACCCCAGCTCCACCTACATGGCGTCGGGACCCACTCCCGCGCCAGCTCCAGGCCAAGCGCGCCAAGAAGCGGGCCCTCCGTAAGCTGTGGGCCACCTCGCGCTGCCCCCGGCTGAAGCGCGAGCTAAACGCCCTCGCGGACGAGGTCGCGGAGGCCATCCAGGCGTGGAGGGGGGTCACCTGGGACGCCAGGATCACCGAGGCGGCCGACGACCCCACCCGCGCCAACCTGCACCAGCTTAACCGTGCCCTGACCCGTGAGAAGGCAACCATTTGCCCTCTCCGGGACAGCGCAGGCCGCCGGCACTACACTGCCGCGGACCGCGCCGAACTCCTGGCGGGACACCTGGAACAACAGTTCCAGCTCCACGAGGTCCCGCCAGACGCCACCGACGCCGTGCTTCAACACCACCGGAAAGTACGAGAGGATGTTGCGGCCTTCCTGAGCTCCCCCGCCCCTCCCCTGGCGGGAGACTCATTCATCCAGCCCCGAGAGGTCGTCCTGGCGGCAAGGCAGCTGCCGAACAGGAAGGCCCCGGGCGACGACCGCATTTCCAACGCGGCCATCAAGCGGCTGCCAGCCCGGGGACTGGTGGCCCTCTGCCGCCTCTACAACGGGGTCCTCCGGACGCAGCACTTCCCCAGCACTTGGAAGCTGGGGAGGGTCATTATGCTGCCGAAATCCGGCAAGGACCGCCGCAGCCCGTCCAGCTACCGCCCCATCACACTACTGAGCGCGGTAGCTAAGCTTTTCGAGCGCCTCCTGCTGCGACGACTGCAGCCAGCCCTGCGCCCGCGCGACGAGCAGCACGGCTTCCGCACGGGGCACTCCACGACCCTGCAGCTCACCAGGGTCCTGCACCACTTGGCCGAGGAGTGGAACCGAGGCCGGCGCACCGTCGGCGTCTTCCTCGACATCGAGAAGGCGTTCGACCGGGTGTGGCATGAGGGGCTCCTTTTTAAGTTGAGCCTCTCTGCCCTTCAGCCGGCCCTCATCCACCTGGTGGCGTCTTTTCTCCACGCACGCACTTTTTACGTTGCTGTGGAGGACGCCACCTCTACCACCAGACCCATCGCCGCCGGAGTGCCCCAGGGGAGCTGCCTCTCGCCAGCGCTCTACGGCGCCTACACGGACGACATCCCGACCCTCGAGCACCAGGAGTGGGAGCTGGGTGTCGTCCTCGCGCTCTACGCCGACGACAGCGCGTACTTCGCGTCGTCCATCAATCAGAAGACCGCAGCAGGAAGGGTGCAGCGAGTCCTCCATAAAATCCCGGAGTGGCTGGACAAATGGAGGATGGCCGTGAACGTTGCGAAGACGCAGGCGCTCGTCACGGGAGCCACACGCACCCTTCCGCCTCCACTCACTCTCCGAGGCCAAGACATCACGTGGGAAAACAGCGTCAAGTACCTGGGTGTCTACATCGACCGGGCGTTGAGGATGACTGCGCAGGTGGACCATGCCGTCCATCAGGCCAAGGCGGCCCGCGCTCTCCTCCGCCCGGTCCTTTCGTCGAAGCTGCCGCTGCGGACGAAGGTGGGCGTGTACAAAACGTACGTCCGTTCCCGCCTGACGTACGCCGCGCCCGCCTGGTACGCGCTGTTGTCGGCGACACAGCGGAAGCGGCTCCAGGTGGTACAGAACGTGTCCCTGAGGCACATAACGGGAGCGGGCCGTTATGTGCGCAACGACGTCATCGCCAGGGACACGGGCGTTCCAGAGGTGGGCGAGTTTGTGGCCCGGCTCGCGCGTCGAATGTTCGACCGCGCTGACAACGGGCCGCACCCCCACCTCCACAACATCGCGCCGCTCCACGCCCGACCACCGGAGGCGCCCCAGCCGCGCGCCCTGCCGCGCGACATCCTCCCCCCGGAGGACGAGGAAGCCCGGTGAGCATCCCGTCGCGGCCGCTGTGATGCGCCCGATATTATTCTCGGCTGTCGCTCCAGCGGCCACCAGTGACCCGGGGGTTGAAGCCCCCGCGCGATCCCGCCAGGGTAACGGGATACCGCCCGATGCCCTTTCCCTCACCTCCCCCCAGGGGGGGCAGGAAGATCAACGATCGATTTTTGCCATGTTTTTGCTTATTGTAGATTATGTAAAAGAATAAGTAAAGATTATGTAATACATGGTAATAGATAACGTCGTAAGCTAGATTTTAAGATTATGTTGACAAAAATCCTACGATGTATAATAAAGTTATGATCGAAAATGTGCCGGGCCCATAGTGAAAAATGTCGAGAATTATTGTAAATTTTGTGTAAAAATTAGGTGCTCTCTATCCGGTAAGGGTAGGGAGTGCCTAAGGTGCCCGGCCAAAAATAATATTACGCTCTACGACTTCGCTTGAATTGTATATTATGTACTAATATACCCTGAAGAAAGAAAATATACAGTCCACTATTATTGAAGAACCGAAGTATTATTTACGATCCCCACAGTATTGGTATTTTGAAATCTCACTATTTAATACTTTGATGTGTACCTATTTTTACTTAAAACAATCATCAATCTCTTTAAGGTAGGTACCTCTATTGAAATAACAATCACCTCTATTGTAATAATTACTAAAATTGCTATTACACTCTTAGTTCCAGTCTCAACAAAAATAATCAAATCATACATTTAGAATTAACAAAGATACCTACCTAGATCATATTTAGTCGTCCGCCAAAGCGTGAACAAGAGAAACGAAGCTAGGCGAGCGTGCACGACAACTTCCGAAATGAGTTTCGGTTTCGGCAAAAGTTTCGGCCAATTTTGGCCGAAACTGAAACTGCAGCCGAAACTTGATTTTTGGCCGAAACTCGGCTGAAACCGAAACCAAAATTTCGGTCGGACACTAGTCAAAACCAAATTGAACCGCTGCTTTCTGGAAGTTCTGATGAATTAAAATATTTAGTACCTCTCAAATATCTTTTTAGATTTTTCATAACTATTACGGTTTTAAAAATATTCAGCAAAAACCTTAGTCCCGCCATCTTGACGTTTTTAAAAAAACGTTTCACATCTAAACCCAAGGTTTTTCTTAAATTATTTTCTGGTCAATATTTAGTACCTTTTTGGTACTAAATATTTGCCTTTGCCAAGTTTGTGTCTGTGACTCCGTCTGCTTGAAATAAACATTTTCTTATTCCTCATACAAACTTCCACGCTTCTTTTCGCCTTGTTAAAGTATGATTTTCGGAATAAAAACTATGCTATGTCTTTCCCAGGGTCTCAAACTATCTTCTTACCTAATAAAATGGATCAGATATTTTTTGAAAAAAAAATTGTTCTCTATTTCTAAGTATATTAATGTTAGTTCAAATAATAATAACTTAGTGATTATATTAACAAAAGTTCATTTTTCAGTAGTATATATTATAATTATTATATTATGTTTAGGTATTTCAGTCCGGTCAAAATGGACATCAGAATTATTATTGGTGTTATTATTTATAATAAACTGCCAAAAGTCACCAGCAACTCTATGTGTGCAAGAAGCGGCGCGGAAAGCGGCCCAATTGACAAGTTGTCAGTTGTCATCAATGCGATCTGCCCGCCGCGCCGCGGCAAACCGGACCGCGCCGGTTCGCGGCCGCTTTATGTGTGACGGGTCACGTACAAACTAGAACATTAGAAAATTTCCGTCCCGGTTCACGTTCGCTTTACCGGCTCAGTGTGACGTAAGCTTAGATATTTTTTTGTTTACTTTAGCAGGTAATTCTTTACTTCGACATAATTCAAAAAGTAAAATAGAGCTTGTTAGGGTTCCGTACCTCAAAAGGAAAAAACGAAACCCTTATGGGATCACTTTGTTGTTCGTCCGTCTGTCTGTCTGTCTGTCTGTCTGTCAAGACCCTTTTTCTCAGGAACGCGTAGAGGTAACAAGCTGAAATTTATGGGAAATACTAAGGTCCATTGCTTCTTAGAGCTGTGAAAATTTCAAACTTCTAGGCCAACGTAATCAAAAGATAGGTATAGTCGAATAAGTCGCAAATTTCAGCAAATTTTCGACATTACCAAATAAATCAAAATCTGCGGGGCACTTCCCGTAAACTCAGAATCTTGAAATTTGGCACGAAGTAACTCCTTAGAGCACAGATAAAGGAAAAAATGCGAAAACCATAAATTTTTATTTGCATGATATGAAAATAAAACCGGTCAAGTACGAGTAGGACTCGAGCACCGAGGGTTCCGTACAAATCTACGGGTTTATACGGAACCCTAAGGAAAAGTGTGTATAATATTATATACTGTAGGTTTTGATTCCCTTGCGAGTACTTGCGAGTTTGAAAATTTGCGGCTATAAAATTGCTGTTTCTTTTGATTGCGTTGACATAGATGTTTAATTTTTTTACAGCTTAAAGTTATTATAAAGCTGAGTATTTGGTATGAATTTCAATTTAATACCTGTAGGTACGCGTTTGTTAGATTTGTAAATAATTATGATTAAAACAACATCATGTCACTAAATGAAAACAATGATAAATGTTTATGGAATTTTTAATCTTGATTCAGCTATAATATGTCAAATCTGTTTAATTGTATATTTGTTAATAACAGATTAGTTTCTGGTACTGATTATGACTTTGATAGTTGCTGTACATCCGTAGAAAGCGGAAGTAGTCTTATGATGTATAATCAACAGAGTGTGTTGACTTATTTGTTATGAATAAGCAGTGGATAATAAATACCATTGTTATACCATAAATCATGGTAAATAGTATTGTGTCTAAGTGTTATATTGGATATTTTATATTAAATGTCTATAATAAATAGTTTCTACCGGAAGTATGTTGGTAGGAAGGGATAGTGGCATGGAAAGGGTATTGAGGATTCCTCAGCTAGACTCCCTTCACTTTTCCGTCGTCAGTCGGAGCGTTTGGTCGTCTACGCTTCGGTTAGAGCATATATATTCTATGTTCTGTGCCACTACTGCCTTGTGATTCATCAAGATATAGAAGCTAAGTATATGTTTAGTATTTACTGTGCAGTGGTGATTATTAGAGTAATAATTGTACTGTGATATACTGTATTATTGTAATGTGTATCAAAGATAGCGGCTACAAGTTTCTAGCCCTTTCTTCTTGTAGTTTCAAGTACTGAAAGGGAGGTATCCAAGTATATAAATAGAAATATATTATATAACAATTGTGGATACCTATTCCAGTGTTTTATTACCTAGCTTTCCCTTAATATACTAAGGTGTAGGTAGATAACTTATATAGTCGATATCCTGACTTTACAGGTTAGCTCTTGCTCGAGAATATAACTTATATATATATTATACAAAGTAACACGTTCTTGAGGAAAGGGGTAGTAAATACAAAATTAATAAAAATAAAAATTATATGATGTAACTAAAAATTTACAGTTTTCGCAATTTTTCCTGTGCCTATGATTTAAGACGTTGCTGCGTATCAAATTTCAAGATTCTAAGTTAACGGCAAGTACCCTGTAGGTTTTGATTCCCTTGAGAGTAGTCGCGAGTTAAAAAATACGGCTAAAATTGCTGTTTCTTTTGAATGCGTTGAGATAGAGGTTTGATTTTATTACAGTTTAAAGGTTTTATAGATTTGAGTATTTAATATGAATTTTAATTTAATACGTTTACGCGTTCATGAGAAAAGGGGTAGTTTAGGTATAAAATTATTCAAAATATAGGTAATGTCTAAAATTTGCTGAAATTTGCGACATATTTGTCTATATCTTTTGACTGCGTTGGCCTAGAAGTTTGAAATTTTCACAGCTCTAAGAAGCAATGGACCTTAGTATTTCCTATTAATTTCAGCTTGTTACCTCCACGCGTTCCTGAGAAAAAAGGTCTTGACAGACAGACAGACAGACAGACAGACAGACAGACAGACGGACGGACAACAAAGTGATCCTATAAGGGTTCCGTTTTTTTCCTTTGAGGTACGGAGCCCTAAAAATATTTTGAATAATTTTATACCTACTACCCGTTTTCTCATGAACGCGTAAACGTATTAAATTGAAATTCATATCAAATACTCAAGTCTATAATACCTTTAAACTGTAATAAAATCAAACCTCTATGTTAACGCATTCAAAAGAAACAGCAATTTTAGTCGCATTTTTAAACTCGCAACTACTCTTAAAAAAATCAAAACCTACAGGGTACTTCCCGTGAACTTAGAATCTTGAAATTTGGCACGAAGCAACTCCTTAAAGCACAGAAAGGAAAAATTGCGAAAATTGTACATTTTTAGTTACATCATATAAAAAAAAAAAAAAAAATTTCATACTTACTACCTTATTTCTCATGAATTAAACTAACAGTAGCAGGTATTAAACTGAAATTCATATCAAATACTAAGGTCCATAATACCTTTAAACTGTAATAAAATCAAACCTCTATCTCAACGCATTCAAAAGAAACAGCAATTTTAGGCGTATTTTTTAACTCGCGACTACTCTCAAGGGAATCAAAACCTACAGGGTACTTGCCGTTAACTCTTGGTGCCGTTAAATTTGGTACGCAGCAACGTCTTAAATCATAGGCACTGGAAAAATTGCGAAAAATGTAAATTTTTAGTTACATCATATAAAAAAATATTTTTAATAATTTTGTATTTACTACCCCTTTCCTCAAGAACGCGTACAGGTATTAAATTGAAATTCATACCAAATACTCAGCTTTATAATAATTTTAAGCTGTAAAAAAATCAAACATCTATGTCAACGCAATCAAAAGAAACAGCAATTTTAGCCGCATATTTTCAAACTCGCAAGTAACTCGCAAGGGAATCAAAACCTACAGTATATAATATTATACCCACTTTTCCTTAGGGTTCCGTAGAAATCCGTAGGTTTGTACGGAGCCCTCGGTGCTCGAGTCCTACTCGTACTTGACCGGTTTTATTTTTGTAATAATTTTACTAATTTTATTATCTAAACATAAACGACTTATTATTTAAATTAAGTGTTGCAACTAAAACTGGTACATTGAATTTACTTCGATAATATGGTTATACGAAAACTATAAAAGACTTCAACTCTGATTAAATCATTCTAGAATTCTTTGATCGGGGCAAAGATGTGGAAGTTTTTGGTGTTTGTCATTCTAGTGATACATTTAATAGAGACAGGGTGTAAGTAATGTATTTATATTTATGGTGGGAGATGTTAGTAGGTTTAGGTTATGTTAGTTACCCAATTGAGTTACTAAACAAGTTGCCGCGACGCTGCATGACCGCTGCTTAAGATAGCCGTCAATATTTGATCTTATGGCTATTATAACAACACGGCTGATATTTAAATGGGAATTTACTCTAATGCCTTTCTTATACTAGAAGCGTAGCTGCGTGTCTTTTGCTTTACCACTAATATCAATGATCTTTGTTTTGGAGTGCAGTATGGTGTTCCTAATTATCGAATTAGGCTTTAGAGTCAATTCCCATTTAAATATCAGCCGTGTTGTTGTAATAGCCATAAGATCAAATATTGGCGGGCATATTGGTTTAACAGACCGCTGTTAGCCTAAAACACTGCACTCCATCGCTTGTTAGCAAACCCTGAGCGCGAACTTCTGATGATCAGTCAAAGACCAAGTCTGTGCTCCATAGCTGTGGACAGGGAGAATGCCTACGCCCATAAGTTTCTTTTTAAGGGTTAGTGGTAAATTTTCCATCATTAGTTGTTTAATGGACTAAAGCTTCTCCAGGCGTTTTCGGTTCGTCTAGCAATTCTGCAATCCTGTCTCGCCTGAAGGAAGACTAATTGGCCAAAATAAAGGTACTCATGGACGTACTTAATCCCCTCGCCCTCAACATCTAGCTTATGTTTCCTGCTGTTTGTGCATGATCTTAGTTTTCGACATGTTCTTCTTAAGTCCGACCTCGAGCCTTGCGATGTTAAGTTCTGTGATCATAGATCCGAGTTCCGATACCTTGGAATAAAATAGGATAATGTCATCGGCGAAACGTAGGTTGGTCAACCTGTTTTCTTCGCGACAATACCTTTCGTCCTCCAGTTTGATATGTTTTTTAAATACCTATTAGAGCGTAAAAAGTTTTGAAGTTAGCGTTGTTTGACTCCTTTTTCTAGCGGAAAACTTGGCCAGTTTTGTGCAGGTTTAAAGTTGCGGTTCTATTGCAATAGATGTTTTCAAGAAGATGGACTCGTATGTAGTTTCTATGTCTTGTTGTTCAAGAGCTTGGAATATTGATGAATGATGGATGCTGTCAATCGCTTTGGAATAATCAATGAACGCAATATAAGGGTAAATCAAATTCAAGGTATTTTTCAAAGATTGGATTGAGAGTTTGTAAGATGCCTGCTTGTTCCGCGCGTTAATGTAAATCTTACTTGCCTGAAATTCCGAATTCAATGATTTAAATAAATGTTTTATCAAGATGAAAGACTAAGCTAATAGATTTATATTCTATAAAGTCTGGTCGGTCGCCTTTTTTATCCAAAATAATTATGTTAGAATGGCAAAAATTCTTTAAAAATAAATCTGTCTCTAAAACTGAATTAGAAAGAAAATGAATGTATCTGCACACAAAATAATAATTACAAAACATAAAGTAAAACAAAAAATGTTACTAAATATACAGGTTTTTTGGTTATTCAGTTCATTGGTGTATAGGGCCTTATTATAGAGGTCATTGGCCAAGTTTTGAGCACAATATATGTTCCGCGAAAATTTACGGTTGTTGAGAATTTAATTTTTTTCGAAAAAACGAGGTGGCAATTTTGAAAAATCATAAAAAAATAACCCTGTATAATTATTTATTTTTTATTATCTCATTATGTGGACAAATATGTATGAACTATTAGTTTCAAGGAAAATTTCAGCGTTTAGAGCTTCCTTGGTGATTTGTCACTTCGAGATTTCTGTAATCCCTAATCTGATTCTTAATTTTGATATTTCGGATAAAAGCCACTGAAACGTAGCTGTTTTTAAAAAAATGTGCCTGAAATTTTATTCCATGATTTTTTTGAGAAATTTTGCAATTTAAGTTCAAGGTATTCGTAAAAGTTGCCAAAAATTGTTACTTCTCCTCTTCTATTGTTTTAATATGATAAATTATTAGATTTAATTTGATTATTAAAATAATATTCTGATATTTTGTCCACATAATGAGATAATAAAAAATAAACAATTATACAGGGTTATTTTTTTATGATTTTTCAAAATTGTCACCTCGATTTTTTGATAAAAATTAAATATCTCGAAAACCGTAAATTTTCGCGGAACATATGTATATTGCGCTCAAAACATTGCCAATGACCTCCCCAATGAGGTCCTATACACCAATGTACTGAATAACCAAAGACCCTGCATATAAAAACAAATAAAAATATTAATGTTTATAATAAATAATTGAATGAATCCTATCAAAAACATAAATGTGAAATTAGAGCCAAGTTCAATATTTCGATATAATATTATTATGTAGGTATCTATGCGTTGGTTGTATGTTGACTTCAAAGACAAAAGAAATGAGATCTAAATGGGTGCCAAGTTCAATAGTTAGTCCTGAAATATATTATAACATAAAATATTCTAAAGATAAATATTTTATTGCCTGAGATCTGATTTGGCTAGTTCTCATATTTTATTACGAATTATTACATTAACTTCACCGATTACTGGATGTTTGTATCCCAATAACCGCTTAAGCTGTGTTATTAGAATTTGGAACGATGGCATTTGCAAAGATGGTATGCCATCTTTTTCTGGACTTTTGCTATACTTCATGTTAACTATAGCTAGATGTTCCTATCTCAGTGTTATTTTAGGTATGTTTTCAGGACATGAGTAAGCGGGGTTGTGTCGCGTGTATTTTTTCTCTATCGCCGTGTTTTACACCGTGACTATATTTGAATATAATTTACCTATAATAGATTTTCCTTTTTTTTATTTGGGTACTATTTCCCCAATGTATGGGACAGGGATTTTATTTTCTGTTTCCGTTTTCTCCTCAATATACTTCCATTCGTTGCGCTAATGTGCACTGTCATGGTTTGTCTTATTTCTTCTGTTTACTTACTTATCTTATTACTTTTTCTGCAAATGACAAAGAGTCAACTCGTTTTTTCCCTGTAATTACGTTTTTTATAATTTCTGTTGTAATTTCCATCTGAAACCTTTGCTTCATTTCCTCCCGTTGGCGGCCGAAGACTTGACACTCAAATAGAACGTGAGGAATCGATTCTTACCTGTCGGGATCGCATGTGCACGATATGCTCTCTTTGCATTTGAATTGGTGCAGGTACTCCAAGAACCCAACGTGCCTAGTCAGTATTTGGCTTAAGATACACGACAGCTTCAGCTTTCTTACAATTCTATTCGCTCCGACCGCGCACGAATAAAAAAATTTAGTTACGCCAGCCGTAATTCCGGTCGTGTACCTACTCGTCAAGCGATTTCTGGCGAATTTGTCGCTTGCCGAATGATATCGGACATTTTCTGTAATCAGATAAGTTCTCGAGTCTGATTGCGGTATCCTTTGCAAGTTGATCAGCCCTTTCATTCCCTTCCACCCCAACGTGTGCTTTAACCCAGAAAAACCTTAGCTTTCTGCCGAGTATTTCAACTTTTTTAAAATTCTCTCGCACTTTTGTTATGGGGTGGAGGGAGATATTGTTGGTTTGGGCCTCGAGGGCCGATCTGGAGTCACTAAGGATGTCGCACTCTTTTATGTCACTCTCAGCCGCGAGTTCAGTCGCTCTATTCAGCGCCAGTTACTTCGCCTGGAAGATGGAGCAGAACGGTTTCAGCTTGAGCGCGACGTGACTTCTTCGTGGTTGATCCACACGGACAGCACGGCAACCACTTTGCCTTCAATTTTCGAGCCGTCCGTATAGATCTCCACTCTACACTCCTGCTAGTTCCACACCGGTTCGTCCTCCATTTTGGCGAAGTTAAGCTCGACATGTAGCGCGGGGTAAGGAGAGTCCAGGAAATCAACCGGAACCTCGTCCTCTCGGTTCTCCAACAATCGGTGGGATAGCCTTTTCTTGTTTCATAAAGATTGAATTTTCCTTTTTATGTAATACGGATCCTCTAGTCATTATAATAAAATAATATTTAAAATTTAATGAAATTATAAACATACTAGCTGCGCCCAGCGGTTTTACCCGCTTTTCTATAGCCTATGTGTTATTCTATGGTCTAAGCTATCTGTATACCAAATTTCAGCTCAATCGGTTCACCCGTTTAGGCGTGAAAGAGTAACAAACACACATCCAGACATCCATTCTTACAAAATTTCACGTTTATAATATTAGTAAGATATAGTAAAATTTGGGAGGCGAGATATTTGAATTTAAAAAACCGGTCAAGTACGAGTCGGACTCGAGCACCGGGTTTGTACGGAACCCTAAGGAAAAGTGGGTATAATCTTACTAATATTATAAACGTGAATGTTTGTAAGAATGGATGTCTGGATGTCAGGATGTCTGTATGTTTGTTACTTTTTCACGCCTCAACGGGTGAACCGATTGAGCTCAAATTTGGTAAAGAGATAGCTTAGACCCTAGAATAACACATAGGCTACAGTACAGCGACAGCGAGTAAATCCGCTGGGCAAAGCTAGTATAATGTAGGTTTTGATTCCCTTGCGAGTATTTGCGAGTTTGAAAATATGCGGCTAAAATTGCTGTTTCTTTTGAATGCGTTGACTTAGAGGTTTGATTTTATTACAGTTTAAAGGTATTATAGACTTGAGTATTTGATATGAATTTCAATTTAATACGTCTACACGTTCATGAGAAAAGATTAAAGATTATGATGCAAATAAAAATTTATGGTTTTCGCTATTTTCCCTTTATTTCTGCTTTAAGAGGTTGCTTCGTGCCAAATTTCAAGATTCTGAGTTCACAGAAAGTACCCCGTAGGTTTTGATTCCTTTGGGAATGTCGAAAATTTGCTGAAATTCGCGACATATTCGACTATATCTTTAAATTGCGTTGCCCTAGAACTTTGAATTTTTTACAGCTCCAAGAAGCAATAAACCTTAGTATTTTCTATAAATTACAGCTTGTTACCTCCACGCGTTCCTGAGAAAAAGGGTCTTGACAGACAGACAGACGGACGGACGGACGGACAACAAAGTGATCCTATAAGGGTTCCGTTTTTTCCTTTTGAGGTACGGAACCCTATAAAACATCTAATAATTTGAATAATAGTTTTTTTTGCCATAATATAAAAGCTAAAAAGCTTAGATTTTTTTCATTTTGATAAATTATAATATGAAGATTTTTTTTGTCCTTTGCATATTTAACACAGTCTTAGATAAAGAATATTCACACGTTTCTTTCTCTTTTTCGAATGCTTTAAAATTCATAATGATTTCAACAGCTGTCAAGACTAAAACAACAAAACCCCCAACAACAACAGAATGCGTGGATGAAACAACGACAACAGAATGCGCAGATGAAACAACAACAACAGAATGCGTGGATGAAACAACGACAACAGAATGCGCAGATGAGACAACGACAACAGAATGCGCAGATGAGACAACGACAACAGAATGCGCAGATGAGACAACAACAACTGAATGCGCAGATGAGACAACGACAACAGAATGCGCAGATGAGACAACGACAACAGAATGCGCAGATGAGACAACAACAACTGAATGCGCAGATGAGACAACAACAACTGAGTGCGCAGATGAGACAACGACAACAGAATGCGCAGATGAAACAACTACAACAGAATGCGTGGATGAGACAACGACAACAGAATGTGCAGAAGAAACCACGACAACAGAATGCGCAGATGAAACAACGACAACAGAATACGCAGATGAAACAACGACCACAGAATGCGCAGATGAAACAACGACAACAGAATGCGCAGATGAAACTACGACAACAGAATGCCCAGATGAAACAACGACAACCGAATGCGCAGATGAGACAACAACAACAGAATGCGCAGATGAAACAACGACAACAGAATGTGCAGATGAAACAACGACAACAGAATGCCCAGATGAGACAACAACAACTGAATGCGCAGATGAGACAACGACAACAGAATGCGCAGATGAGACAACGACAACAGAATGCGCAGATGAGACAACGACAACAGAATGCGCAGATGAGACAACAACAACTGAATGCGCAGATGAGACAACGACAACAGAATGCGCAGATGAAACAACTACAACAGAATGCGTGGATGAGACAACGACAACAGAATGTGCAGAAGAAACTACGACAACAGAATGCCCAGATGAAACAACGACAACCGAATGCGCAGATGAGACAACAACAACTGAATGCGCAGATGAGACAACAACAACAGAATGCGCAGATGAAACAACGACAACAGAATGCGCAGATGAGACAACGACAACAGAATGCCCAGATGAAACAACGACAACCGAATGCGCAGATGAGACAACAACAACTGAATGCGCAGATGAGACAACAACAACAGAATGCGCAGATGAAACAACGACAACAGAATGCCCAGATGAAGAATCAAATTCTACTGACTTAACAACTTGTAAGTACCTATATTATATATAAATTAATATTACTCTAGCCAGTTCGAAAAGGCAAATTTAACCTAAATTACTCCATTGTTTGCAGGCTCATCAAGGACGATTGATTGTAATTGTGCTGATGCATTTGCACGAGCATTAGAAGCTACATGGGCAATAACAATTAAATATACTTACGTATGTCCTTATAATATTAACTTTTACCTACATTATGGTGTGTTCGGTTACCGACTAGTAAAGATGTATTTCAAAACAATAATAAAAAAATACTCACTCACCTTTCCCAAATATCAAAATATTTGAGAGACATTCCTCCTATTTTGGAATGACTCGACCTTGTAATTATTGAGGTTTTATTATTTACTCTTATTTTATTTATTTTGCAACTAGAGGTCATTCATAGGCACATAATTAAAAAAAAATGTCAGTCCTTACCAATCACCC